>CM028132.1:634259000-635507500 GCA_016271365.2 Neoceratodus forsteri
ATTTTGTGATACCATTGTATTACCAGTGTATGTGTGAGAGACAGAGAAAATGGTAAAAAATGCCATAGGGATACCATTCTGCCAGTGTATTACCAAAGCACAGAGGAAAATCTATATATCACCTACCACTGTGATACCAGAGTACCGCTGGGTAGTACCATTGTGGATTTTTCAGCTGACCACAGTATTGCCATTGCTATACCACTGTAATGCCATTGTGACAAATTCAGTAAGGGTAACCAGATTGCTGAGACAATGCAATGCTAAAGATGTGTGATAACAATTATAAAGTGTTGCCAGTACTACTACAGTGTGCAGCAAAAATTAGTGAAGGAAATACAGTGCTAAAGAAGTGTGCATGAAAATCTAATAATTATTTGCAGTGCTCTTACAGTCTGCATCAAAAAATAAGACAGATTGAGCAGTGGTACAACAGTGTAGCAGCAAGTCAATGCAGTGTATTAACAGTGCACTGATGAAAAGCAGTGCTTTGTCAGTCTGGACTGAAATAACACTGAAATGAGACTCAAGATAGAAGTGAGCACTCCACTTCCCTCTGTGTAGTAAACTCATATAACTATATTTACAGAGAAAAGATTACAACTTTTTTAATTTGAGAAAATCTGGAGTTACCTGCAGATAAAGGAATAATTATTTACTGCAGATATTTGAGTTTGTTTGTGGGGGAACTGTTTTTTTTGCATTTAATATTTGTATTTAACAGTTGCATGTGTTAATCCATTTTGTAATCTGGGGATCAATGTATTTCTTTTTCTTTTGCTGAAGACTGCATTAATTTATATTTTATGTTTATTTTGTTTTTGCTGACCGGCTAATTGCACTAGACATATTCTTGAATATTTTCAGGCACGACCCGGAGGGAGGGGGATACAGACGAAAGTCAACTGACTTTGAACCAGATTAAGCTGTTGGTGGTATTTTTGGTGAATTGGGGGGAAATTTGGCCAGGGCACTGAAGAAAATTCCCCTTTTCCGAAAAGTGCCATGGGATCTTTAACATCCACCTGAACTACCACCAGAACAGGCAGATGGGACCTCGGTTTAACATCCTCATCTGAAAGAGACCGTGGCTTCAGGAGTGCAGCTATCCCCTCATGCTGCACTACAGCATCAGTATTGGGATATTAACATAAGTGCCTGGTAAGGAGAATAGAACCCACTGCCTTCTGATCTCCCAGCCTCGAGGCAAGTGTGTACCTGTTGAGCCTCTGACACTGCAAAATGCACATGTTAGTGTCACATATTTATTTTTTTTACATCTACATTGAGAAGTATGGGGTCCATGGTTGAGGAAGGGTGTTTGTGGGGGTCTAGGTGTAGGGAGGTTCTGCTCTGGATGGAAGGTGTGTCCGCTTTTGAAAGGGGTGTTCAGCCTCTGAGGTTACTCAACCTGCAGGAGGGGGCTGGTCTGTGGGTGGAATGAACACAGGGTCCAGCTGCAGGGAGGATTGTCTGCTGAGAGGCTAGTCCAATGCATGAAAGAGTGAGCCAGCAGCAGGGAGGGTAGCTGGTGGTGGTCGGGCTAGTTCAAGGTTGGAAGTGAGGTCCAGGTGCAGGGTGGGTGGTTGGATGGTGAGGCTGGTAGGGGACTTATAGTGGATCTAGCTGTAGGATGAGAGGTTGGGTGGGGGACTGCTAGTCCAGGGGCTTGGTGGGACAGCTTCAGATATGTGGTCTATTAGAGTGGAGGTTTGGGTGGTGCTCCAGCTACATGGAGGTTGTATAGAATGTAGCTGGAGGCTGGTCCAGATGTAGGGAGGGTGGCTGGCTGGGTAAGCAGCTGGCCTGGAGCCTGTGTGTGGCTCTAGCTCCAGTGCTCATTATGTGAAAGGCTGGGGCTAGAGGGCTGTCCAGCTGCATGGAGGATATTCTGGTGCCTGGAAGGTGATCTAGCAGATGAAGGTAGTTGACTATTTTGGGGGGGTGGGCGAGGCTAAAGAGATTGATCAGCCTAGGAGGGATCCAAAGTGGTGAAATTAATTGGAAACTGGTTAAAATGTGTGCTCTTCAGCTTAACAGTAGCAATATGACCTGCAGAGGAGGTGACCTTAGTTTAGGAATGAGCTCGCATCAGGGGCTCTCTGGGGAGAGAAGGAGGATCAACTGTTATACAAGAGGCTCTCTGCTGGGAAGGAGGACAGCCAGCTCAGGTGTAGTACTGCCAACTAAGTGACCACAAGTGGCAGTGCAGGTGGGAGCAGAGCCATGGTGGGAAGACATGACTGGTGCTGTGCCACACGTGGTTCGTGCACGTGTTTGTGCACCCTTGAAACTTATGTCCTAGGGAATGGAAGAACATGTAAATGTATCCTGACTACCTAGGCAGTTGCTCCACATATTGGATTCATTCTACAGTGGAGCAAGTCCTGGCAGATGAAAGAGTGATGGTGTCGTGGTAGCTGAACAGAAGGGGGGTGACCAGAGATGCAGGCTGGAAAACAGAGTAGTAGCTGGGGGTGGGGGTTAAGGTGTCAGAGGGTGATGGTTAATGGCACTCATTACAGCGATGGGACAGTGAGCTGCTCTGCCTCAGTACTGGTGCAGATCCTCTTCAGTGTCTTCACAAGTGACATTAGTAGAAAAATGCAAAGAAGGGAATGCCTTTGCAGACAATACCAAAATTTGTAGGTGGGCACTAAGAAGGAGCAGAGAGAATGCCATGCCTCTTGGAGAAACTCGAAAAGTGGCTCAGATTAGCAGTTGTTGGGGTTCACCAAGAGCTGAATCATGCACCTAGGCATAGAAACAAGAGCTGCTTATAGGTTGGGGGTGTAATGATCACCATGCCTTTGTTATTATGATCTTAAAGAGATCAATTATGCTGCACCATATCCATCAGTGCCGTCATGGAAGATCTCAAGGAGTTATGTCCTCACTTAAGTCGTTAGCCGATCTCATAAAAATATACAACTGTTGTTTTACTGCTGCGCGACTTCGTTCTCATGCTCACTAGCAAGATGATGAGATGCGAGTAAAGTGAGTAGGCACACTCTATTATATGTAATGGGTGGCAGCGTTTCTATTGATTTTAAATGATATAGTGGCTACCTGGCAATAAAATGTGGGCACCGTTCAACTAACAAGGGCCTTGTTACTTGACCAATGCCCATGTTTCATTGCCAGGTGGCCACTAGATCATTTAAAATGAATAGAAAAGCTGCCGTCCATTGCAGATGAAGAAGAGCGCCCCCGAGCTCTCACTGGCATCTCGTCATCCTGCTAGTGAGCATGGGAGCGGAGCTGGGGCGGCAGCAATCAACTGGGAAGTCCTTGGTACCTGGTTTGTATATTTTTATGAGGGACAGAACTTTTTAACTGCTTAAAAATTTGGGGACATATTAACTTCCTTGGGGTCCTATGGCAGCAAGGCACCGATGGGTATGGTGCAGGGGCCGACTCAGTTACCTTGGTGAGTCTCTTTAAAGTTGCTGGGCTGTGTGACAAAACAGTGGGTAGGGCTAGGAGGATGCTGGGGCTGCATAGGGAGGGGTATCTTCAGCAGGAAGAGGGAGGTGATGGTGTTGCAAGTAATTCCTTATTAGTGAGATCTGACTTAGAGTACTGTGTCCAGGTTTGGAGGCTGCACCTTAGAAATGCCATAGGGTGGAGGCAGTATAAAGGGCAACTAAAACTGTACATGGGCTGTGGCAAAAGCCCTGTGAGGAGACTGGTATCTCAACATATAAAATCTGAAAGAGAGGGGACATGATGGAGACCCACAAGTACCTTACAGGGATGAACAGGGTGCTTGGGGGGGCTCCTTCAAATAGGAAAAAGGACCATGGGGCATGTGATGAAGCTTATGGTGGAGATAAGATGGATGTGAGGAATTACTACTTCACTGAAAGGGTAGTAGACACCTGGAACAGACTGACAGCATTATAGTGTTGGAGGTCAGGAGTGAAAAATGGTAGTGGGGGCTTGAAACGTGTGGTATATATACATAGGGAAATAACAGTAAATTAGCAGGGAAGAGGGAGGGCCATAAGGGCCACAAGAGACCATTTAGAGTTTGCAGAGAAGGACTTCACAGGAGCCTGTGGTTGCAATTCTAGTGAGGTCTGGAAACCAGAGCAGAAGTGTGACCTAGAATGAGGGCTCATCAGCAGTGGGGTTTGCGAGCATGCAGTTTAAGGAAAAAAAAATCTGACAGTTTCTATGTGCTGTGGGAGCTCTGGTGGCAGTTGTAGCGAGGTGGGGAAACCAGAGTGGAAGAGTAAGAGTGAGGGCTTATCAGTTTTTGAGGAAGCAGTAAAAAAAAAAGTCTATTTTGTATATCGAGAGGTGTGGCGAGGACACGGCAGCAGCATGCAGAGGAGTGTGACAGCTGGAGCGCAGCTGGGAGCAGCCAGTTGAAAAAGGTTTTGTAAAAGAGCAAAAAACTAAAACTGTTAAACAGAAACAAATGATCACTGTATGAAAGTGGGAAGAAGGGGGAGAAGTATGACTAAATGGCAGGCGGCGTGGCTGAAGGACGGTCAACCTGGAAGAAACAAAACTAAAAGCAAGATACTAGTAAGCAGTGCCAAACAACGGGGGTGAGGGATGGGGATGTGTGACGCAGTCCACCATGCACATTAATCGAGGATGACGTAATAAATATGTGTAAATGTAAGATTCTGCATGTATACACGTACATGTTCAGATAAAATGGATTTATCACACTCCATTTATGTCCACACCTATTGCATAAATTTGTTTAATATTTATAACCCATCAGGGCTCTTTCTCTTTTACTGCTCTGTGTTTTTAATTGTGAGCTGTCCTGGACCGTCACCTTATGCTGTTCTTTTCCTCCCCTAAATCCTTTTGTTAGCCCCTGGTACTTTGGCATTAGCTGCTGTGCAGCTCTATTGCATGCTGTGCTTGCTGGTTTCATGGTCCTCTCAGGGAGCCCACTGATTTCCCCTGTTTGCCTCCCACCCACAGCTACTTTTAAGTCAATTTCAGGCATTGCCCTTCAGCTGCACTGTGGATTTTCCTTTGAGGCCCCTATGTTGTGCATTTGCTCTCCCAGTCCCTTTCTACCAGGCCCCCCTCAGGGCATCTACAGTCTGCCACCATGTGGCTTAGCTAAAGGTTCCTGCCACCAACTGCTGGCTGCCCACCCTCCAGACCCTCTTAACCTGCCCCGTGGGGGCTCTTCACATGCCACTATGTGGCTGATGGGTAGAGGGAGGCATACTTGCTCTAGCCTCCCCTCCCAAAAATATCCCATCTTCATTCCCACACACATGGAGCAGGCTACAGCCTGAGCTCTGAGGGCTGAATCATAGACACATAGACCTTGATGGCAGATGAGGACTGCTTGGCCCACTCAGTCGGCCCATTTCCCTACCTAGTGGATAAGCTGCAGATCCTAGTTATCCAACAGCTGACTTCCTCCTACCCACCAATAGAATTGGTTCATGTCTATCCCATGAATTCTTGAAGTCCCACACTATTTTTGACCACACAAACTCCTCAGGAAGGCTATTCCATGCATTCACCACCCTCTCTGTGAAAAAATACTTCCTCATGTTGCCCCTGAGCTGTCCCCTCTATCTTCAAATGTTGCCCCTTGTTCTTGCACATTTCTTTCTATGAAAGATGCTACTCTCTTGGACTTTGTTTATTCCCTTGAGGTGCTTGAAATTTTCTATCCTGTCCCCCCGGCCCTTTTCCTCAAGGGCATACATATTCAGCTCGGCTCTCTTTGTATGGCTTCTGGTGCAGACCCTTCGCTATTTTAGTTGCCCTCCTCTGGGCTGGCAGTTGAAAGTGTCTGCCATTACTGTCACTGTAGTTCAGTAGCACTAAACTGGCTGCCTAGCAACAGCCACAGCACTTGTGGTCAGCAGTTTTCTGAACAGCCTCCTGCCTGCTACATACAGTCTGGGCCCAAGGACACCCTCCCCCACACTAGGTTCCAGGGAAAGATAATATAAAAAGGAAAAAAATTGCCACTGTCCATGAGGGAGTGACCCATTATATCACCAGCATACCTTTCAAACCACTGGCCTCCTGAGACAACTCAAAGACTTCTGAACCACCAGTGTCCCCTTTTTTAAATAATATAGGGGCCACTAGCCCAAATTCATTCCCACCTGCCCATCTGGACTACTACTTAAATTTATTGGCTACCTGCAGGTCATCTACGGGCGCTAAGGGGGGGGGGTTGCTGAGTTCCAAATACCACTTTATTCTCTGTTCTTAGCTGTCTGCATTTTTTATTCCATCTCTAGTTTCCTTACTTTGATCTAGTTTGTCTTTTCCTCTAAAACTCCTCTTCCTTTACTCCTGTGCTATACACCCTTTTTGTATCTCTCTACTCTTGCTACTATAACTTCCCTATACTGATCTATTTTTCCCTTTATTTCTACAGGTCTGGCCAAATATACCAATCAGATAAGTATCTTTATTTAATTCTAACACTCTAATCTCTCCTCTAGCACCTCTGACCCTTTGTGTCCCTTCAACCTTCTCTGTTCTTCCCTTTCAGGTCCTACTAGAATACCCCGAACCATGGACACCCCATATCTGGACTCCCCTACTCTGATGGAGCAGGTAAGTCCTAATTACTTAACTGCCTTAGAATCATAGAAATCTGGTGACAGAAAAGGACCATTTTAGCCAATTGAGTCTGCTCCTTACCCCCCCCCCACCAGTCATCATCTTTGTCAAGAGACACCCAACTCAGCCCACTGGTCAGCTCCTGGTGTCTGTCCCATGCTCCCTTGAATCCTTTCACCATTTTTGCGCACACTACCTCTTCCGGTAGTCTGTTCCAGGACTCCACCACCTTCTCAGTGATGTAATGCCCCCTCACATTGCCCCTAAACCTTCCTTCTTCTAATCTTGGTTTATGATCCCTAGTTCTAGCACTTATTTTCCTTGCAAATAAGCTTCCCACTCTCACCTTACTAGTCTCCAGCGGGTACAGATCTGATTCCCTCCACCTCTCCTCATAGGGCTTCCTTTGCGTAGCATGCACCATCTTGGTTGTCCTTGTCTGAACCCTTTCAATCGTGTCTTATGTCCTTGTGTAGGTGAGGCCTCCAGAACTAAACCCCATACTCCAGGTGAGGCCTCACCATGGATTTATAAAGGCACATCAGCACCTCCCTCTTTCTGTTTTATAACCCTCCCTTTGCCCACCACTGTGCTGCACTGGTTCTCCACCCATAAGGATATCTGAATTTATAATCCCCAGATCTCTCTCCTTTCCTTACCCCCTCCCCCCTCGTGTGTAAATGGTTTGCGGGTTATTACACCCATGTGCATTACTGTACACTGGTTGGCATTAAATTTCAGCTGCCAAGAGTCCAACCACCTCTCCAGAATCTTTAGGCCATCCCTCAGTGCCTCCACCTCCCCTGCTAGGGTGTCTACCCTATTGCAGATCTTTGTATCCTCTACAAATAGGCACACCTTCCCCTGCAGTCCCTCCGCTATATCTAACATACTAAAAGCCAGCAGAATAAGCCTGATGGTCTGTTGTGTCTGCTCGGTAGCCAGCCTCCTAATGGGTGCTCTCTTTCCCACCAAGCCCCAGAGAGGGTCATCCTCTGCTTCAGTTTACCCTTGTACCTGTCCCACTCCTCTTGAAGCTCTCCACTGTGCCCTCCTCCACCAGACTCCTGGACAGTGCATTCCAGGGCTCTGCCACCCTCTCAATGAAGTAATGTATCCTGCATTGCCCTCCTGTAATTTCTCCCCTCTAGCTTCCACTCATGTCACCTGGTTGTTCCCCACCTTCTTTAGTCTGAACATCTCTTTTTACATATTTGAAGACCCCTATCATGTCCCTCCTGTCTCGCCTCTCTTCCAGCGAGTACAGCCCAAGCTCTTCCAACCTTTCCTCATAGGGTCTTCCTCCCATGCTCTGAAGCATCCTGGTTGCCCTCCTCTGGACACTCTCCAGCAGTGTTACGTCCTTCTTGAGGTGAGGTCTCCAGAACTGCATGCAGTACTCGTGATGTGGTCTGACCAAGGCATTATACAGAGGGAGGATCACCTCCCTCCTCCTGGACGTAATCCCCCTGGCTATGCAGTATCCAGTTTGCTTTGGCCACAGTTCTTCTGCAATTTTCAGTGTTATTCATTTTGACATCTACCACCACCCCTAGATCCCTCTCACTCGCTGTGGCTTGCAGTATGACCCCCCCCCCCGGTGTATACATGGCCTGGGTTTCTGACCCACTGGTGCAGCCCCCTACATTTCCCTGCATTAAACCTCAGTCCCCACCTCCTTGACCACCCCTCCAGGGTATCCAGGTCTCTCTGGACTGTCTCTCTCACTTCGACCCTGTCCGCCAATGCCCCCAGTTTTAAGTCATCCACAAAGATACTCATCCTACTCTTAACCACCCTCCCCATATCCAAGACATAGGCATTGAACAGGAGTGGCCCCAGTACCAAACCTTGGGGGACCCCACTGGAGACCTTCTTGGGGGAGGAGACTACCCACCACTACCCTCTGTATTCACCCTGTTAGCCAATTTTCTACCCACCTGAGCAACTGTCCTCTCACCCCATCCCCCCCAATCTGAGCAACTATCCTTTCACTCCACCCCCCCAGCTTTATTAGCAGCCCATTTTGGGGTACCAACTCAAACGCCTTCCTGAAATCCAGGTATAGGATGTCCTCCGGTCTATGCCGGTCCAGGGTCCCAGTCATAAAAATCTGTGGGGTTGGTCTAACACAATCTTCCCGGGATGAAACTATACTGTTTGTTATCCAGATACCCCAACCTTTCCAGCTGCCTCCTGAACCTATCCTTCATAAGGCTCTCCGTTACTTTGCCCACCACAGACATTAGGCTGACAGGCCTATAATTCCCCATCTCCTCTCTAGAATCCCAATTTGTGGATAGGCACCACATGAGCCACCCTCCAGTCTTGAAGCACCCATCCTGTCAGCAGAGAGGTGTTAAAGAGTGCTGCTAGCTCTACCGCCAATTCCTTCATAACACTCAGATGCAGCCTATCCGGCCCGGTGCCTTATCAGTTTTTAGTGTCCAAAGGTCCTCCCACACCCTTTCCACTGTAATTTCTCCCTCCCAGCCCACCCCTCATTTAACCACCCATCCCCTTCTAGACTTGGCCCAGCTTGAACCCCAACTTCTTTCAGTCCTCTAGACTCCATCTGACCTCTCGACTCTGCTGGCTTCCCTTCCCTCCCATTGGGCTGGAGGGATCCCCTGCCTCCCCCTGTAAATATCAAGGCAATGTACTCATTTAGCACCTCTGTCTGATTCCCCCATCTCCTGAGTCCATCCATCCTCAGTCCTAATCATGCTGACCTGTGCCCTCCCTTCTCTTCTCCCTTGTGTATCTATAGAATCCCTTTTCCCCCCTCCAGATATCCCTAGCCAGGTTTTGCTCCCTCCTCACTATGGCTCCCCTCATCACTGTGGTGACCCTTCTAGCCATCAACTCATACCCCTCTCCCTATCCCCCTAGAGCACTTAAAACATGCTTAGGCAGCCTTTTTATCCCTCACCGCCTCCTGCACCTCCCTGATCCACCAGCATGGCTTGTTGGCGCCACCATGCCACGCCTTCTTTGTATAGAGCAGTAGTCTCCCTGCACCCCTTCTTAATGGCCTCCCACAAGCTGCCAGCATCCATGTCCAGCCTAATCTTGTTCAAGCTCCTGTAGAATCCTGCCCATGCTCACTTAAGTCCGCCCCCCTGAAGTCCACTACTACTGTATTAGAATGGTTATCCTCCCCCAGATACAGCAGAAACCAGACTGTAGTGTGGTCACCACCTGCCAGCAGGCTGCACACCTCCAGGCCCTTTATCTGGTCACTGTCTGCTAGGACAACATCCAGTATCCGCTTCTCCCTAGTAGGTTCCCCCACCTGCTGGACGAGGAAGGCATCCTGGAACACATCCATCAGTCTCTTTTCCCTGGCCACAGAGGATGCCATAGTGTCCCAGTCTGTCCCTGGCATATTGAGGTCACCCATGATCACCACCATACCCGTTCCACGGTCACAGTGCCCCTTGATGTTCTCAACTAGTTTGTCCTTCAGGGCCTCTTCCATCATTAAGGGGGTCCGCACACCACCCCTATTTTCAGTCTTTTACCTCCCCTCATTTGTAGGGTTACCCAGATCGCCTCCACCCCCCCTTCAGCCTCCTCCACTCCACTAACCACTATGTCATTTTTGACTATCAGTGCTACCTCCCCTCCCCTCCCTCTCCTCTATCCTTCCTGAATATTTTGTAGCCCACCAAATTTAGGTCCCAGTCATTTTTCTTAGTGGCCCATGTCTCAATAATTGCTGCCACATCCACTGATCCCTCAACCAGCATTGCCTGGAGCTTGGGCATTTTGTTGCCCATGCTCCTAGCATTGATCAGGACCGTCCTCCACCCCGACCCCTCTCCCTTCTCCAGTCATCTCGGCCCTGTGCAGTCCCTACATGCCCTTTTCTTGCACAGCTCTGGATGGATTTACATCGCAGTCACCTGCCTTCTTTTCATGCCCTAGACATGGACCTTCGAGCAGCCTTTCTGGAGCCACTCTTTTATTTAACCACCCCTTTACAAGATTAAACTCCAGCTCTCGACAATGAATCCAGCAAGTTTTATTTTCAAGATCTCCCACCACTCCAAGTTGAGGTGTAGCCTATCGCTGGCATATAACCCCTTGTCCTCCCATGTGTCCCCCAGTCCCCCACCAGCCCATATCTTTCTGCCCTGCTCCAGTCCCTGAGCCACTGGTTCACACCTCTAAGTTTATGTTTGGTCTCTCCGGACGCCCTAGGTACTGGCAGAATCTCAAAGAAGGAGATTGCGCTTCCTATAGAGTAAACCCTGGCCAGTTCCTGGAATCTCGCCTGGATTTCCAGTTCACTATTTTCCTCTAAGTCAGTTGTTCCCAGATGTTTTAGGAAGTCTGGGGAGTCCCCGCATTCCAATGCTATCGAGTATAGCTGGAATTTGGCCTTGTGTACGGATAGGCCTGGGATACATTTAGCCTTGACTGGGCTGCTTTTTCCCTTCCCTGCCCCCTCCCACTGGATGCCCCAGGTCATGGAGTCACCCAGCAGGATCACCTTCACCCCTCCACTTTACTGGCCCGTTTGATTCTGTCCAGGCTCTTCCTTTTGTCATCAACCCCCAGCTTACTTCTCTTGCCCCCTTCAGCCTGGGGATCACAAGCCTGTGGTTGCCTTACCACGCTCATTCTTCTACCTGTAGCTCCCAGCTTGCTCTTCACCCCCCAACTTCCTGGGTGGCACAGATTGCCCCCCCCCCAGATCTCTCTGGACTCTCTTTCTGGGCTAGTATCCTCTGATCCCCCACCCAGGCTCCCTTCTACTGCTTCCCTCCTTGCCTCCCCTTCCCCAAGTTCTGCATCCTTCACCCCATCTGCTGTGTTTCTCCCTACCCCATCTTCCCCCTCCTTTCCACCTCGTCTGATTTCTCCCACTCTGAAGCTGGCCTATCTAGAGTATTCCTTATCCTTGGCTGACGTCCCAACCTGGATGCTTGCCCAACCCTAGTCCTCCCTCCTCCCACTCTGGCTTCACTCTGCACTCCCCCATCCTCCCCACCTCCCTCCCACCTAGGCTAATGTCTCTTCCCTCCTCCCTCCCCTTCTGTGGATCTAGCTCTCTCTCCTGCCCCATCCCCCCCAGCTTACTGACAAAACCCTCTGTCTGCCTGCTTCCCTCCTCCCGGCAGCCCTCCACCTCATCTCCCGGATATAGTAGGTGAATCAATTAGTAAGTGTGATGCTTGCCCCCAACTTTCTGTCTCCTGTCCCCCCTCCTTCTGGTCAGCCACCTCCCTACGAAGTGATTTCCGTACATTGTTTGTTTCGTCCCACCCCTCCTGAGTAACCATATGATCCTTGTCCACCTGTTCCCTCGGTTATGCCATATTGGCCACGTCTACTCTCATGAGGTCCTTTCCACACCTTTCCTCCCCACCTTTCCCACCTTTCAGCTGCCTTCTGATCCCCTCTACTTCCTCCCTAAGACCTGCCAACTGAAAACACACTGGGCACCCTCTGAACCTCCATGCCAAATTTAATATTATTGCCGCCCCGCACCCTGTACACTCAATCACTCTACCGAAGGTGCCTGCTTTGGCCACCCCCAAGTCTACCCTCATTTTAGGTGAGCAATGTGGCCCTCTAACAGAAATAATTCAGTCAGTGTTACACTAAAACCCAAGCAGTTTGCCCCCTCCAATTACAGCAATTTCCTCTCCTCTTTCTTGACAGTAGCCAGTTTTCTAACCATAGCAGTAGACAGTTCACAAGCAAAATTAGCCCACCACAACACTAGCCAGCTCAGAGGCCCTAGCAGTAATAAAGTCACACACAGTTTGCCTACTCCCACAGATGTAGATGGCATACACAGTCATTTATACAGTCTGCTTCATTATGCCCCTTCCTGGTAGTAGTCAAATGTTGCCCAAGCAGCACAGTGTACAGGACCCTTTCCCTCCAATAAATAACAATCCAGCTTCCTAGTGTTCCAGTTCACCCAATCTCAACTTGCCCTCCTCCAAGGCTCCACCCTCACCGACCATTTAATAGAGGTCAGGGCCAGGGTGGGTGGTGTGAAACAAAGAACATCGCTTCTCCTCTGATTGCGACTGGACTATTTGCCTTTTATGGCCCAGTAACTCAGTCAAAGGTTCACGCCCTATTCACTGGTTGGCCGTTTCTTCCTGAGTCGCCAGCTTGCAAAGTTGTGGCCGATGTGGCCCCAGTATGCATGGCCTTTCCCCCACCAACAAGAGCTTCCTTGTCGATCACCGATGTGATCCCATCCTCCCCCACCACCGATGCAGCCCCAGAATGCCTGTCCCGACCCCTTCCAGCGACAAGCCCCGGTCCGGAAAGAACAGCTCTCCTCCCCTGATTGCAACTGGGCTAATTGTTGCTATAGATATTAAAAAAGGATGGGTCCCAGCTCCAACCCATGGGGCACACCACTCCCACCCTGGAATGCACCCCATTTGCCTTACCACCACCCTCTAGTTTCAGTCTTTCAACTAGTTCTCCACCCACCTTGTTATTTTCTGTCCCACCCCTAAGCCTTCCAGCTCATTTACCAGCCTTCTATGTGGCAAAGTGTCAAAGGCCTTGCTGAAATCATCTGGGTAGGCCACATCCTCCCCCATCCACCTTCCTTGTTACCCAGTCAAAAAACTCAGTTAAGTTTGTCGGGCACAGCCTATCTCCCATAAAACCAAACTGCCTTGGGTCCTGGAGGCAGTATAGCACATGGGATAAAGGCTCTGAGCTACAGATCTGGAGACCTGGGTTTAAATCCAAGAGCCGTCTAAGTGCATTCTGTGTGATCCTGAGCAAGTTACTTAACTTCCTTGTGCTCCAGGTTGCATCTGGAAACAAACTTCAGCTTAGTGTGCTACTCCTGGTTAAACAGTGTTCCCTTCCCCCACTTCCGCTGTAGACCATTGACAACCAGGTGTTCCACTATTCTTTCCTTCAGCAGTATTTCCATTACTTTTCCCACTGTTGTGGTCAGGCTGACCAGTATGTAGTTCCTGCATCCTCCCTGTTCCCACATTTGTCTAGTGGGACCACATCAGCCCTCCTCCAATCCGTGGGCATGTCACCAGTTTACAAAGACAGTGTGATCTGGGTAGTCAGAGGCCCTACTAACACCTTCCTTAGCTCCCTCAGTGTCCAGGGGTGCATCTGTCTGGCCCATAGCCTTATTGCTGCCAGTTACATGAGGATCCTTTCTTTTGCAAAGGAACCTGTGTCCTTTTCTGTGATCTCTCCATCCTTATTACTTAATGCTGGCCCATTTTCTGCCCCCTCCTTTGTAAAAACCAAACAGAAGTATTTGTTCAGTATTTCTGCTTTTTGGTGGTCATCTTTTACCCTCCCTCCATCCACCCTTTTCAGACACTCAGTATCTCCCCTTGCCTTCCTTTTCTCCCTGATGTACCTGCATGTAAAAGGTTGTGTCCCACCTTACCACAATACCCACTGGCTGTCTTGTGTCAAGGGTCCCACACAAGTGTGGGTCTGGTGCCAATTTGCATGTGGAGCCATTTTGGTTTGCCTTCTGTGTACTGTAGTGTAGTAGATTATGATGAACTGGTTTTGATTGATTCTGTACTGACCGCTTCATTTGCAGCAGATCCTGGAGTCCTTTGTGGTGGGAGATTGTCTTACAGTGCATGTTAAGAGTTTATATAAGCTCTCATCTTTTGTTTACTGGCACCACTGTACTCCCTGGGGTAAGTTCTGTCATGGACTGACTTATCCCCTGGAGAAGAGCAGAAGTGGAAAACATCTGATCAGAGATTGTGGAAGCTCAAATGTGCACTGCAGGCTATTGAAACTTCTATTGCCTGTTGCTCTGGTGCCAGCTGCAGGGAGTTCTGGGACTGGTTGTGACTGCAGATATCTGCCTAGAGATGGTCACAGTTTGCCTGCTGCAGTGTGCTATACTGCAATGGAGTGGTCGTTGGAAATTCCAAATTGTTTTTTTGAGGGGGGAATTTAGAGGAAGGATTAGGAAGTACTTCTTTACTGAGAGGGTGGTGGACAACAGGAATGGGCTGCTGAGGGAAATGGTGGGAGGGTTCACAAGGGCATGGGATAAGCACAGAGGGCAACTGGCATGGGTTGGAGGACTACAGAAAAGGCCTAGTAGATATCTAGGCAAACTGGGCAGACTAGGTGGGCTTGCGATCCCTTTCTGCCATCATATACCTATGTTCCTATGCATTCTACAGGCAGATTGGGAAAAGGGAGGGGGGATCCACTACACCACCAGGGAAGCATTCATTGTGCCTTGAATATCTGTCCCTTGGTGTCTTTATCCTGCCCTGTGTTGGCTGATGTGTGCAGCAACATGACCTCCTACCCCCAAAAAAGATTAGTTCTAGGGGCACAGGGGCAAGGAGTCTTCCTCCCTCCCTCCCCCAACCATGACATCCCCTGAATGACTGAGCCCATTCTAAAAGCCAGGTTGATGGTGTGGTACAGGTCTGGTATCCCTCCCCCTCAACCCACTTTTTTTATTTTAACCTCTACAGAGCCTTCCCAACTGACCTAGCTTATCAGTATTTTTGTTTTTTATACTGACCCATTTCACCTTTTATATCTAAAGGTCTGGCAGGACATTGACCAGGAGTAGGAGGACACTGACCATGTGTATCAGATAAGTATTGTTTTTTTTTACCCTACATTGTTTGTCATATAGTAGTTCGTAATGAGCTGCAGATCCTTTGTGAGCCCATTGCTGTTCCTGTTTTACAGGTACAATGGCTGCTGTGGGAGAAACTGGGTTGGAGATGTACCTTGTGCTTTAGAAAGGAGGCTATGGACTGGGGGTATGGGATGGGCATTAAGGTTGGGAACTCCAGGGAACACTACACAACCAATTTTCCAAGACTCGTGAGGCTCAAACCCTGTTTTTCGTTTTCTTGCTCTGTGCGCTTTGCATTCTAATGCCTGCATTAATGTAGTGTTTTTGTTTTGCAGCAAATACTGCCTCATGTGTGTGTGTGTGTGTGTGTGTGTGTGTGTGTGTGTGTGTAATAGATAACCCACAGTAGGGTGTGCGGTCACATTCTGATATACGCACGCCTTGGTGTGCGTTGTTACACATGAGGCCACAGGCCAAGTGCATCAACCACCTAAGTCGTGCGTATATCATTGCGTGACCGCACACCCCACAGTGGGTTATCTGTCTCATAAAATGGCAAAATTGTTTTGGAGGAGAGTAAAAGTGCAGGTGTGTGGTCGCACTCTGATATACACACAGTGACCTAATGGTGTTTGTCCAATGCGACTGATAATCCCATTATAGATATAATACACACACACACACACACACACTTCACTCGGAACAGCCCCTTGATACCGAAAATCATTTTCCTCACTATGCATGTGCTCCCAATCCGAAGAGGCTCTCTTCTCCTTTGAAGATAAACCTGGAAATACTGGTGTGGCCCTGCATATCAGGGAGGCTCCCATACCATTTTCTGTAGACCAGAACCATCCATTTTTCACAAATCCATTTTCTGCAAACCAGAACCATTGGTGGTCATTCCTTTAACTAAATGTCCATCCCCTTCCTTGTGATTTTGAGTCAAACATGGGGTAACAGACTTTAGTAACTCCTATAGACATAGCCCCCAAGATCTACATCTTCTTTGGAATTTACAGACGACTTTCTCACTCAGGAACCCTTAAGCAAAGCTTCCTCTGCTGAGGTTGTAGATACTTGCAGATGAATACTTGTGTTTTTTGTTGAATTTTATGTGACGCCATCTTTAATGCAGCCTAATACACTGAAACAGAACCGCAGCACTGCTGACAGGAGTGCTGCTAAAATCACACTGCACACTGAAGTGCACTACAGATGTTGATGCAGTGCTAATTAACATAATTCGCACACACTGAAAAAGCAATGCAAAACTGCTTAAGGCAGCGTTGCTGACATAACACTGCTTCATCCAGTATTGCTGCAGCAACACTGCTTCAGGCAGTGTTGATGACAAAACACTGCTAATTGCAGTACTTTTGCAGTGTGATTGCAGTGCTAATTAACATAATTCACACACACAATGTGTCAGCACTGCATGTACACCAACAGAGACCTGAAGATGCACTGATTAAACACTGGACTGCATTATGAAACAAAGTGTGCAGGAAGTGTACACTGCTACTGCAACACTGAAATAACACCATATAGTGACTATTTGAACACTTCACATCCCTAGCTCAGAAATTCAGCAGCCATGGGGTGGGATCCAAAGTGGTGAATGTACTAACTGGTTAACTGATAGGCGACAGAGAATGGTGGTTAACAGCACTCACTCTAATAATGGGAGAGTGACCAGAGGAGTGCCACGGGGCTCAATACTGGGACAGGTTCTCTTCAATGTCTAAGTGACATTGCAGATGAACTGTAAGGGAAGACATGTCTTTTTGCAGATCATACTAAAATCTGTAACAGGGTGAACAATGAGGAAGGGTGGAAAGAATGCATAGAGATCTTGGGAAAGTCGAACAGTGGTCAAGAGCATGGAACTTGGGGTTTCATATCAAAAAGTGCAAAATCATTCACCTAGGGCATGGGACCCCAATAACTGAGTATAGAATTGGGGGAGCTACTGTCAGTTACTAAACAGAAACGAGACCTTAGGGTTATCATATCTGATTATTTCAAAGTGGCAGGACAGTGTGGCAAAGCAATGAGCAAGGCTAGTGGGATACTGGGATGCATTGGTAGAGTTATTTTCAGCAGGAGGAGAGAGGTGGTGTTTACATAGTATCACTCATTGGTGAGACCCCACCTGGAGTGTCACATCCAGTTCTGGAGGCTGCACCACAGAAAGGACATAGACATGGTGGAAGCAGCCCAGAAAAGGGCAAGTAAAATGGTGCAGGGGTTGCACCAAACCCCCCACTAAGAAAAACTGAGGGATCTCAACATGTGCACCCTGGAAGACAGGTGACTGAGGGGAACCAAGACAGAGATGTACAAGTACTTAACAAGGGTGAATAGCATGCAGGACATGTATCTCTTTCAAATGAGGAAGAGTACCAGAACCAAAGAACATGTGATAAAGCTGGAAGGAGGGAAGTTTAGGAGGGCTATGAGGAATTACCACTTCACTGAAAGAGTAATGGGTGCCTAAAATAGACTGCCAGAGTAAGTGGTGGAGGTGAAAACAGTAGGGTCCTTCAACCATGTGCAGGATAGACATAGTGCAATATTAGGAAATGGCGGGGAGGAAGGAGGGTTGCTATAGATCTGATAGGATCTGCAAAGACAGACAAGACAGGGACTAAATAACCTGGGTAGGCTGGGTGGTCCAAGCAGACCTTTTATGCTGACAATTCTGTTTCTGTGTATCTGAGGATGCCAGAAATACATTTGTACTAAAAACTACATGATGAAATGTTTTCCTAACAAATACTGTTGCTTTAAATCCAGCTCTGTATAGAGCCCACCCTCCCCCATTGTAGGTGCTCCAACCAGTAACATCATATTAACCTGGTGCTTTAAAGAGGAAGTAATCAGCCTGCTGGCGTAGCAGTAGCGCTACTACTTGTATCACTGATGACCCGGATTCGGCCAGTGGGAAGATGCTTGAGTGTTCACTGGACTGCACTCCTCCAGAATGGGGGGTGGTGGTGCAGAGGCTGATGCTTGCCTGACCCCAAGTACAGCAGTATAGCACAGTGGAGGCAGTATAGCACAGTGGTTTAAGGCTCTGAGCTGCAAATCCTACAGCTCCCACTTGCATACTGTGTGACCCTGAGCAAGTCACTTAACTTCCCTGTGGTCCCAGGCCACACCTGTAATCAAGCTTTCAGCTTAGTGTGCCACTCCTGGTTAAATAACTGCAAATAAACGGAAGCTGGGAGAGGGCAGCAGGCCAAGATTGCCAGTGAAGGGAGTAGGAGGGACAGATGCCAAAATCAGGGCTTGTGATCCCACTGCCCACAAACCTAGGGCATGTGACCCTGATTTTCCCCCAAAAAACAGGACACATGATCCAAGTAACCACAAAACCAGGACACATGGCATCAGTTCCCACACAACCACAGCATGTGATCCCAGTGTCCAGAAAAAGAGCATATGAGCCTGCTGTTCACAAAACCAGAGCATGTGACCCCAGTGCCCTAAAGACCAGAGTGCATGACCCCAATGCCCAGAAAACCAGGACATGCAACCCCAGTGCCCCATATCTAGAGCACTTGATCCCAAAGCCCAGAAAACCAGAACAAGTGACCCCAATACTCCAAAAAACAGAGCACATGACCCCAGTGCCCAGAAAAGGGTGTTTGGCTCCTGGGGTTAAAAGGAGGGTGGGGCCACCAGACTTATGCACATCCCAGTAATGGCATCTTTTCTCAAGGTAGCAACTAGCCTGTGTGGCAGGCCGAAAAAAGGGTGTAGCCTTATAAACAGGCTTAGATCAATCACTCTGATTGGTTAAAACTGGTGACATGACCATGTATTCAAATTGTACTTTCTTTTTTCTTTACTTTTCAACTTCTAAAGCAATTTTTTTCAAGTGCAGCAACATGCTCCAGGGTATACCATAATGCCATAGATTACTGCACTTACCAGGTGATTGAAGGCAACCAACCTAAGGCACGTGGCAATTTAGTATTACCGCACACCCTTTAATGTGTTATTGCATACATGGCATCCTCAATTGTTAGGTGAGGACCAGGGGTGTGTGGAGAGCAAAACAAAGTAAATGTGAGACGTGGCTAAACAAAAAAAAAAGAATTCTGTGGACATTTAGACTATGTTGATGGGTGGACAAGTTGCCTGCAAGACAGACCGCTCGTGTATTTGACATCTAGATACATTTATCAGTGTCCACTGAGGAGATGACCCAGGAGAAATCCATGTTACATCTGGGAAAAAATGAATGTAGTCCTCTCCTGAGTCACCTGTGAAAGTGACACCAGCTGCTATCCCCTTGTTGTGCTGTTTTGTTTTTTGTTTTGTGCTTTTACAGTAAGCTTCTCGAAAAACATGGAGGTTTGTTTCCTATTGATACTG
Source organism: Neoceratodus forsteri (assembly GCA_016271365.2). Taxonomy (NCBI): domain Eukaryota; kingdom Metazoa; phylum Chordata; order Ceratodontiformes; family Ceratodontidae; genus Neoceratodus; species Neoceratodus forsteri. Next base: position 634,278,550 of record CM028132.1, read on the forward strand.
CTGAGATGGTCATCTTACCAGGCCTGAGAGAGACTGAGAGAGAAAGTTCAGGAGGGTAACAAGGCAGAGATTAATTTTGCAAAGAAGTGGCGGTGGAATGATTTGCTGTTGGTGATTGCACTGGGTGGGGAGTGAGTGGGAGTTTCTTTGAATCTAATCATTCTGTATCTATCAGTGCAACTCAGACTCAGTAGCTTTTTTTCCCAGTACAATAATAAATAAATATATCAACAGGAAGAAATAACATAGAAACATAGACTTTGATGGCAGATAAGGACCACTTGGCCCACCCAGTCTGCCCATTTCCCTACCTATTGGATAAGCTGCAGATTCTAGTTAACCAACAGCCTACTTCCTGCAACCCCCCTCTATAATTGCCTTATGTCTGTCCCATGCATGTTTGAATTCACCCACTGTTTTATAACCCACAACTTCTCCAGGAAGGCGGTTCCATGTGTCCACCACTCTCTCTGTGAAAAAGAATTTCCTCACATTACCCCTGAGCCATCCCCCCTCTAACTTTAAATTGTGCCCCCTTGTTCTTACACTTCTCTTTTTCTGAAAGATGCTGCCCTCCTGGACTTTGTTGATTCCCTTGAGGTACTTAAAAGTTTCTATCATGTCCCCCCATCTCTCCTTTCATCAAGGGTATATATATTAAGCTCTCTCAGTCTCTCTTCATATGGTTTCTGATGTAGACCCTGCACCATTTTAGTTGCCCTCCTCTGGACTGCTTCCATCCTGTCTATGTCCTTGCGTAGATGAGGTCTCCAAAACTGCAACAGTACTCCAGATGGGGTCTGACAAACTGTCTGTACAGAGGGATAACCACTTCCCTTTTTCTACTTGTGATGCCCCTCCCTATGCATCTCAGTATCCCCCTGGCTCTCCTTACTGACTTCTCACATTGCTTACCCACCTTTAGGTCATCTGATATGACTACACCTAGATCCCTTTCCATTATTGTTGTTGTTAGTACCTCCCCCACTATTGTGTACTTTTCTCCTGGATTTTTATTTCCCAAGTGCATTACTTTGCACTTCTTTGCATTGACTCTAAGTTGCCATATGTCTGACCATTCCTCCAACCTTGCCAAGTCTCTTTTCATCCTTTCTACCCCCCTTGTGCATTAACTCAGTTACAGATCTCTGTGTCATCTGCAAAAAGGCATACCTTTCCTTCCAGACCCTCTGCAATGTCATCTATAAAGACATTAAAGAGGACTGGACTCAGTACTGAGCCCTGAGGTACTCCACTAGTAACCCCCCTTTCTTCAGAATGTGTTCCATTCACTGTTACCTTCTGTGTCCTGTTGTGCAGTCAGTTTGCTACCCAGGCTACCACCCTGGGACCCACTCCCAGGCTGGCTAACTTGATTATTAATCTTTTGTGACACATTCAGACACAAAAAAAAAGAATGCCTGAACTTCCACTGGGGAGGGCTAAGGTCTGTGGATGAGCACTGGAAGCTAAAGCTGGAGGCCAAAAGCATTGCAGCGGTGAGGCTTTCTGCTTTTGGGAGAGAGGATGCAGGCTGCAGAGAGTTTGTGCAACCCTGCTACCCACCAGTCGTGGAGTGGCCTCAGTACCAGCTATGATGGCAGCCATGGTCCCACCCTCTAGGACAGAGGAAGGTTGCAGATACCCTCATGATCTTGTGGGTGTGGGGCAAGGGGGACAAACAGTGAAAAAAGGGAACACAATTATAATAATGACAAAAATAAAAGGGCTCACCCTTTAGCAGTTTAGTAAATGTTTTCACACAGGTATAATGGCCTTCTCAGTCCTCGACTCCCCAGTACCATTAGAGTGGGACAGACTGGGTGATCAGTGGCTAGTACCACATTAAAAGTGTAAAGCAGTAATTCTCTTAGACAATGCATAAATGGCGCAGTGCGATATTCAACAACTTGTGCCATGCGCAGTAGGGGAGCAAGTGGAAGTTGCGCCATAGCGGAAATGAGCCAAAATAAAAGGGAGCAAGGGAGAGGCACAAGAATGCTACAGGGAAGCCACATGAGAGCAAAATACAGCAGGACACACAGGGACAGGCAGGAAAGGGCACCTGGAAGCAATAGCCACAGGGGAAGGTGTGGGGAGACATTGCAGAAGTGGGAGGTACACCACACAGCAGTGAGGCAAGCACAGACAGGTGTTCCTGGTGCAGGGGAAGTAACAGTGAGGACAGCGGGGGGGAATACAGTAACAGCTGCCAGGGGGGTGAACACAAGCCAGGGACATGGCCAGTGCCACCTTCCAGATGGAGGCCATTATGAGGGGGGTGAGAAGGCAGGCAGCAGGGGGCCATGGCCGTGGAAAGGCCCATCAGCGGTATGCCCCAACAGGCAGTACCGAGCCTGCACCAGCTTCGAGCTGTACAGTGATACCAAGATTGTGGGCTGGTACCGCCTGAATCAGGAAATTCTGAGGTGGCTCTGTGAGCTGTGCCGTGATGCGATGCAGGCACCCACACGACGGAGGAATGCCCTGTCAGTGGAGACCAAAGTGACAGCTTGCATGTGCTTGCTCACCACGGGTACCTTCCAGAGACCAATGGGAGACACCACAGGCATAACCCAGTTGGCCACGTCCTGCCACCTCACCCAACTCCTCAGCGCACTGCTGCCACATGCTGCGGAGTACATCCATTTCCCCCAGCACACTGGCGGAGTGCACAGCAAACATATAGGAGTTCCACAGGGTAGCACGTATGCTTGGCATGCTAGGGGCAATAGACTTCACCCATGTGGCCATACGCACACCACCTGGCCCCGAGGGGGCCACATACATCAATCACAAGGGCTATGCCAGCATCAACTGCCAGGAGGTGTCCAATGCCAGGGGGTGCATAATCAATGTCTGTGCCATGCACCCTGGGGGAGCACACGATGCCTTCATCTGGCACCAGTCGGCACTGTGCCACAGATTTGAGAGTGGGGATATCCCCACTGGCCACCTAGTGGGTGAATATGCAAACCACAAGGACAATCATAGGGCCTGGGGGAGCATGGTCAGAAGTGACATGGGTAGTGGCCTACATGGCCCGGTGCAGGGGGCGATGCTGATCACCAAATTAACCTCTACCCTCTACACACAGGTGACAGTGGATACCCACTCCGTCCCTGGCTGCTCACACCCTACCGGTGGCCAGCGACCTCATCGCAGCAATGCTACAATAAGGCACACGCCACCACACCTAATGTCATCGAGCGGGTGTTCGGGATGTTGAAGGCACATTTCCATTGCCTGGACACCTCCGGTGGTGCCCTACAGCACAGCCCCTCAAAGGCCTGCGGGCTATTCCTGGCCTGTTGCAGCCTGCACAACATGGCCAATGAATGTGGGATAGCCATACAGGTTGAAGAGGGGGACAGCGATGGGGATGATGAGGACGCCGGTGACGATGGTGATGGGCAGCCCCCCCTTGGGCAACGGGACCCCCGACTGCTCCGGCTGGCACAGCTGCACTGGGACACCATCACAGAGGAGCACTTCAGCCAACCCAGGTAAGTCATGGGGCCATGTGCAGCCAACAGTGGCTAAGGCACAACCCACAAACATGCATGGACACACACTAGGGGTGCATGCCATCAAGGGAAGTGGCAGGGCATGGAACCACACACCCAACCAGGGATGGGTGAGGTCTGACATGCCATGCAGATGGACACACACATGCAAAATGCACCAAACATGCACAAACGGTAGGAGGCACACCGACCCAGAATGCCACCCCTAGCCACACACATGTCCACTGACCACCACGCCCACTGCCTGTCCATGTGCGTGTGTCAGATGCTCAGCACCATTGCACATTGGTGTAGAGTGCAATGCAGGCATCATCATACACACACAACTGTGGACAGCAGCTGGGAGGGTGTGCAGATGGACTGTGTGTCTGCATGCAGGGCCAGGTACCCACCCGTGCACTGCCCACTGAAAGACACAATTTACACAGGGCAGCACCAGACAGTAGCCGTGTTGGGAGTCAGGTCAGTCATGTGACATGGTGTCCCGGCTGCCACGGATGCGTGGGTGGCCCCGCTGAGACCCACCAGCACTGACAGGCTGACCACTGGCCTCATGGGGTGGAACTGATGGTCCCCCAAGGGTTCCACTGCATGAACACGACCATGCTCACGCAGGGGTTTGCAGCACACTGAACATGCCTGCGCCAGGTGTGCTCGGGATGCCCACAGCTGAACCTGGTGTCGACAGGGAGGGTGTCACATGATGCTGGGATTGGGGGGTTGACAGTGCACTGCATGGTGTCTGCGACACATGGGCACATGACTGTGTGCCCATTGTGGCCATGACAGCAGTGAATGCCTGTGCATGCCTGTCAATGGCAGCGGTCACATCCTCCAGCAACCGGTCCATCCCTGCCAGGATCAGAGCGGTGTCTCTGCTGTGATGCTCCTCTGCCCGCTCCAGAGCTGCACGCAGTGCATCCACCGTCGCAAGCCGCATCTGCTGCTGGACTGATGCTTGCAGTAGGCGGGTGTGCTCATCCAAGAGGTCATCTGTCTCCTCGGCAACCTGTCCCTCAGGGTGTGCCCAGCCCTGATGCTCAGCACCCCTTGAGGGTGGGCGCTGCACACCAGGACCAGGTCTGGGCATGTCCACAGGTGGTGCACAGATGCTGCAGTTTGAGCCTGTACCCCCAAGCCCATTGGCCAACTGCTGATGCTGCCTCTCTGGCTGCTGCTCCCCAGGGCTCAGTGGTGCCACCGCAGTGGCCACAACAGTCCCACTGTCCAGAACAGACACCAGTGCTGCCCCACTGGTGCTGACAGGTACAGGCTAGGACTGTGCTGACACACAGGCCTCCACAGCAGCACCACCCACAGCCGTGGCCGCGATGTTACCTGCTGTGTGGCCATCCCGTGGCACACATGTGTCACTGCCCATGCTATTAGCGACATCATCATCGGTGACGGACTCGGCACCGGCCTGAGTCACAGCATGCTGGCATCCGTGGACGCTGACATGCTGGGACATCGGCAGGGCTTCCTCCGCACCTGTTACAACAACATAAATGTGGACAGCCAGGCGGGCCCACTGTCGCACTGAGCCACGTATACCTGGGGAGGTGGATGGGCCCTCCTCCATCTCCAGCTGACTATCCTCAGTGGACAGGCCCACCACCGCTGACCCATGCAGATGCTCAGGATCTGTAAGGGAAAACAAAGTCACGTTACTGCATGTGACCTACCCTGCCCCATCCCCATAGACAGACCATGACTTACCATGCAGTGATGGGCTACCACCCGTCTGGAAGCCACCACCCAGAACACCCTCAATGGCACAATGCTGCATGCTTCCAGCAATCCTCTCCTCCTGTGGGGTCAGGTGTACCACCTCTGGCTGTCCCCCACCTGTTGCAGCTCATGCTGACCTGATGGCAGCCACCTTCTCCTTTATCCTCCTCCTGTCCATGCCCATCTTTTTCTTGCACTCCTGCATGGAGCACTGGTGGCTGCCATGCAGGTTTACAGCATGTGTCACCTCCTCCCATGCAGCAGCACGGGCTTGAGGTGTTCCCTGCCATCCGCTGAGAAGCGGCTCCTGATCCAGGTAGGCCTCAAACAGGGCATCGGTCTCAGCCTTGGTAAAATTAGGCCTCCTCCTCCTCCCACCACTGTGTTCCTCCTCTCTCACAACTTGCTCGGTCATTTTTTAGTCTGTAAGAATGACAGTTGTTACCTGTGACTGTGCAGGCCCATGCATGTCCCTAAATCCACAGTCCACACTCCCAAACAGCATGCAACTCACCAATAGACTGCAGTAACCGACTATGGCCACTGCAGCCCAACGTTGTACTTTTATAGCACAACCCATGCAAATGAGGTGAGGTGCAACTTTAAGTGGATGCAAATTGCAGTGCTGCACCATTGCATGGCTGATTACCTGTTTTGCATATGACGACTGAATATCGCACTGTTGCACTTTGCGCAATTGTGTTGAACGTGCTGAGCCAAGGGTGCAGTTCTGTGACATGCGTAGTACACACCTCACTGCGTGAGCCGGGTTGCTGATGCAGGCGTCTGCTGGGCTGCTGACATGCTGTGCACGGGAAGCAATGCAGGGCATGGCCACCATTGTGCCAGTGATGCTATAGCGATGTTCACCTACATGGCGCTGTGGCACTGGGCCATCATAGGCACACTGGGGCAACAGCACGGTAGGCCGCTACTGGAGGTAGCACACAGGCAGCCAATCACGCTACACGCATTGGGTTCCAATGGCACTGTGTGTGTCTGTGCGCCAGAGCCCCTTGACCCTGTGCCCGACCTTTGCCCCTAAGTGCCATACATCAGGCATGAGTGCACCACTATGGCGCTGTTCGGTGACAGCGTAATAGGGAATGGCAGTGCTGTACCGCGCAGCATCTGCATGTGGGGACCCACGCTGCAGAGTGCCATTTTTGTAACTGAGCTGTGAGAATGGTGCACAGGAGTGCTGCTCAATGGAGTCAGGTCAAACTGGCCAACCTAGTGGCCATAGTGGAGCCACGCCATGGACCACTGTTTGGAGAGGCTCCCATGGACAGGTCCAGGAGCCAAGTGTAGGAGGAGGTGGCCACTGCACTTGAGGAGGCCACTGGAAGGGGGCAGACAGCAGAGCAGTGCTGCCACAGGTATGGGGACCTGCGGCGGAGGTATCCAGACCTGCTAGCCTGCCTGTGGGCACATGCAAAGAGGGGCATGGTGCCACGGCCAGGTAGGTGTTACGTCAACACACTTTTATCTTCCATATGGGTATCACGGTTGTATGTGTCCAGCACATGGGGGAGGAACCATCTGGTGTTGGCTGTGGTGGTGTTGTCAGGGTGTGGGGTGGGTGGGTCTGGCTGGGTGGGATGGCACACACCTGGGGGCAGGGGGGCTTTGATACGGGATTGTACTGATGTTCCTCTCTCCATGTTTGTACCACAGGGCTAGAGGAGTGGTGCCTGGCATGTGAGCTGTGGCGCAACGAAGAGGACAGGGAGGCAAGGCGGGGTGAGGGTCCACAGTGCCCGTGGAACTGGCCCGATGATGGTGAGTGCCATACCTCCATGATTACTACTGCATGATGTGTAACAGGGTGGGCAGCGGGGCATGGCCACCATCCTTTGACACCATTGTCATGCATGCAACTTGTTACAGTCAGCACTGCCCAGTGGCAATGCATGTCTGGCAGTGTGTCGATGGTGGTCCATTTGTGCACCGGGTACATGGCTGTGCCACTGACTTTGCACAACATAGTCATGTCACTAAATGGCCACGGTGGTGCTGTGTGCAACTTGGCCGATGGGTATGTGCAGCACTCCACATGGCTGTATGCGCCTGGGTGGGCAGGTCATGTGGATGTGATCAATGTGGGTGGTCACACACCATCACAGAGGTATGTCCCACAGCAGTATGCCATGCACAGTGGGTGGGCTGTATGGGGCTGTGCATTCACACCTATTGACTGTGCTCCCTTGTCCTAGGTGTCCACCAGCTGAACGACATCCAGGAGGCATTGTGGGAGATCCTGCACGTGGCAAGGGCGTCCCTGGAAATCCTTTGCCGCATTGATCAGATTGGGGTCCTCAGGAGGCACTGGCAGAGGAGAAGCCAGAGCAAGGAGCAGGACTCCCGTTGAAAGTCCCTCTGCCCCCTGATGTCCCCTACCCCCCTAGACCCACCCTCACACCCCTCCTTTCCTGTCCCATTTGTCCACCCCTGCTCCTTACCCACCCCCACCTTGTTTGTGGCCCTCTCCCCACCTTGTATATATTATTGTATATAGTTAACTTTTATATTTTGTTTTAATTCAGATCTTTTGATATGAATACTGTGGTGGCCTCTGATTTGCAGTGGGCTATAGGTGCTCAGCTGCAGTGGTGTGCATGGCGTCAGGGGTGGTGCAGTCATGGGTATGTGTGTGTGTGTCCATGGGGAGGTGACTATGGTGTGGGGGTAGCTATCAGTCAGTGTCTGTGGTGTGTGTGTTGTGCCCTGTGCAATGGATGACTGTGTGCAGTGGTCCATGGTGCATGCTCTGTATCCATGGTGCCCCTGTCAGCCCATCCAAGGCCTATGCAGCTGACACCCATGCATGTCTGTGACCTGCACAGTCTGCTGGCATGTCAGTGGTGGCTGTCCATGCAGGGCAGCCACTATACCCGTCACAATGCTGGGTTGCCTCCTGTCACTGGTGTGGTGCATGTCTGCCTCGGGTGACACTGTGGCCTCCGCAGTTGTTGACCCACCTCCATGCTGTGGCTTGTGTGTGTTGCAGGGGATGTGCACCACTGTCTGTGACTTGTGCTCCGGGGCAAATGCTGGTGGTGTACAGGTCCACAGTGCCTGCGCAGGGTGGCTGGCACTCCTGTGCCATGGAGGACTGCAGGTTGTGTGAACACAGTTTACATGGGCCCACGCTGGGGGCTTGGTTGCCCCACTACTGCGTCCCTGTGTTGTTGTGCCCTTGGGTATGGGTGGGTGTCTGTCCATGCACTGTGTGGCATCCGGTGTGGTGCATGCTTCCACGCACCACTGTGGGTGTCTGCGCTGGCTGTTGTGGCCATTGCTGGGTCGGGGTGTGTCATTGGGAGAGTGTGCAGGGTGCTGTACCACTGGTGGTGGGGTCCAGGGCATGCCCTGTCCTGTGTGGGGTACCGCGTGTGCCGACGCATGGTTGGTCTCTCAGCAGTACCTCAGGGGGGCTATGCATGGTGGCACTGTGTATGTTGTTGCATTGCTGTGTGCTGCCACCTGCTGATGGGTGCTCATGGTGGGGCTGCCTTGCATGGTTCTGTGGTGCACAGGGTTGCATTGTCAGAGTGGGGGTGGTGGCATGCATGGGGTTTCCTGCAATGGTGGACACTGCTCCTGGGCAGGGTGTCTAGGGGTCACGGTGCAGGGTGTGCTCTGCATTGGGGGGGATGGTGTGGCATGGAGTGGTCAGCCCTCCTTGTGTGCCAGTCACAGCTTGCTGGGGGGTGTGATGGGGCACCATGGCCCAGCTGTGGGTTGGTTGCTGGTCTCCATGGGCCAGTGGTTATTCCAGCCCTCCCCCAGTTGTGCAGTGCATGGGGTGTGGGGAGACAATGTCTGTTCTGTTTTGTGTTCCTCTACCCATTTGTGGCATGGGTGGTGCACCCCTACCTCCGTGGCTGTGCAGTTGCATTGCCACCCTGCTGCTGGGGGGTGTCCCTGGTTGCGCTATGGTGCCTCTGGACTGCTCAGCTGAACATCCCTTGTTGCGCTATGGCGCATCTGATCTGCTCAACTTTCCCTCCCTAGTTGCGCTATGCCGCAGGTGGTGCGATATTCAGTCGTCGGCTGTAGGCGCAGTTTGGGCGGCTCAGTTTTTGAATATTGCTCCTCTTGCGCATGGGCGCAATGGACTTGTGCTTGCTCCTGCTATTGCACACTTTTTGGGTGCAGTTTGAATATCTGGGCCATTGTCTCATGCCCTGTTCTTTACCGACATGTGAGGTTTCATCACATAGATTGTTGGAAGAAAAAAAAAATCAAGGTGTTGCATCAGGGTGGGGGCTGAAAACAAAACAAAAACGTAATACCAAATGCACAGTTAGAAAAGGGACACAGAATTAGAATCAGTGTTTCAACCATAGATCTTCTTCAGGAAGTATCGATAAAGAGAAAAAAAAAAACTTTTTCACCAACTTTACTTTTTTCTCTTTATAGATAAATTCCTAAAGAAGACCAATGGTTGAGACATCTATTCTATATATTCTCAGTTGAGAAGTGTGACACCATCTTAAAAGAAATTCACCTCAGCATTGAGGGACCTCTCCATCATTGCAGGGCATAACCACCCATACACCTGGCATGACACAGCGTGCAGCAGAGCAGCGGGTGGGGTAGCAGAAGCCGACACTGGAGCCAGCCTTTTTGCTGAGCAGGATTACAGGGCATAGGCAAGCATACACCATACAGTCCAAGGCATGCTTACTGAGTAGCAGGGGGTAGCAAAATGTCACCTGGCATCTCTGCATATTATTTTGTTTATTTTTTTTTTTGCACACTTCCTACCTTGGATAGTCCTCCTTGCATTTCCCTGGTGGGAGGGGGTGCCAGTTGCTAAATTTAGATGTTTGTGATGTGAATGCCAAGTGGACCTGATACATGTAGCAGCCCTTCTCAGTCAGGTCCACTGAGTACTTCAGAAGGTGAGGCTATAATGGCGTGCATGTTTAAAAGGCCCTGAAACAACTACCAGTTCCACTTTGTTGTTCCTGTTCAGAAGTGTAGGAGCTACTGCATGAGAAGCCCTTGATTTAGAGAGGAGTATAATCAAGAATTCTGACAGGTCTGACTAGAGCCACAGCTGTAGAGGGAGTGCCACCACTGAGAATCAGTGCAAGCAGCAGTCAGGACCCTCACTCACGATGGTGCCCCGCTAAGAAAACTGACTACCAAGTAGGAGCCTCGCAAGTGTTGGTCACCATCTAAACTAAGATCCGAATGGAGTACTCTATGGATGGAGATTTACCAGCAGTGCCCTGGCCCTGCATGCCCAGCTGATGGGTGGCAAGAGTCAACAGCTTAGCCGGCCTCAGCCCACGCCCAACCAATCCCTAGCCAAAAAGCGAGAAAAAGCCAGAGGAGTAGTGCTGCTGCGCTATGTGCATCAACTCTCACTGCGTTACTGAGTCTGGACTGCCTAAAGACCATCCTCCCCCCCACCGAGACATGATAGGACATATCACAGCAGAAACTTATAGGTAAGACTATGAGAGGAGATCTCTGATCAGTCTTAGCTCACAACTCACTCCTTAAGTTCCAGTTCTAGTTCTGTAGTGAAGTGTAACCACTGCTATTTTAGTCAGTGGCGTGCTACTGGACAGTAGTTGGTATGTTACTAGTAGTAGTAGTAGTACTTAGTCCAGAGCAGTCCTTCATAGGCTAGCTAGTATCAGCACAGCACCTGCAGCTGCAGAAGTGTATTTACACTGCTGTAGGTAGCTGTAAGCCTGTTAATTTTAGTGTGAAAAAAGTGTGTCTCAGTGGGTGGGGAAAATATTATATGAAGTGAACTTTCTTGAAAGTTAAGAGATTATGTGGCAATATACTAAACTAAAGGGTTAGGTTGGAAAGATGTCTGGCTGAGCCTACTCTGATACAAGGTTAATTAACTTGCTTGCTGCATAGTTTTGATCTTCCTGCAGTGCTGCATTAATGCACATAATTGAAGAAATATGATTCATGTAACGTTGCAGGAAAGGATATCAAACAGAACTGAAGACAATTATTTTTTACTATGCTATAAGGTGATTTAATACATGTTGCTGCTGACCTTTGCAAGAGTTACAGTAATTATCTGTTAATGCTAGCCATACCCACGTTTTATAGAACCATTGTGCATTCTTGTTAGTGGAAACCTTTCCTGCAACCTTACATTAATCTTTACTTATTATTTATATTAAACCTCCTACCATGCAGTACTGCAGAGGGATACAAAATGTGCAGCAAGTTGAAAATTCACTCTGCTCAATGCTCACCCAGCTGAAGTGCTGTCTTTCTCTCCCAGTGGTGGTGCATATAATGATTTGCCTGCCATGTTTCATTTCTTTTTCGGGGGGTGGGTCCAAATGTACAGTATTAAGTGGGCATTACTATAAATCCTGGACTTGTTGCAGCTTCAGCAAGATTTACAGCAGCATGCATGATGCATAGTGCAGTTCTACGAGGCTAATACAGCGAATCAGTGTTGAACATGTTATTTAAGTTAGTTTCAGAGTTGTTCAGTAAAGTAACGCTGATAATTGTGCTTCTTAGTTTTGCCATACAGTGGTTTCACTAAATATTATTGCTTATTTGGGGGGCTCTGCCCACCACGCCTCTGATGTAGTTTTCTGCAGAAGCAAATGTACAACACAATAATATTTACTGAGCAACACTACATGGGGTGGTGGGGGTGGAGGCCCCAAATAAGCAATATTTAGTGAACAACTCTGAACCTTATTGCGTTAATATAGCAATACTGTAGTACAGAAACTATAGTTGGGGGTGGGGTAGAGCTCCCCAAATAAGCAATAATATGGACTGAACTCCTACATGCTACAGCGATGCATCCAGGGGTGGGGGGTGGGTCACATCAACAAGTACATAATTAATTACAACAAGTACCTAAGTACTGAATTAGAACTTTTTGGTTTCAGTGCTTATTTGGTTTTGGTGCTTTTGTACATTTGCTACCTAGCTTGGCGGGTGCTTGATTTGTTCTTGGACTTTTTAAGTGTTTATTATTTAAGCACCACCATTTCAAATTGTCTTTCATGGGTGGCTATCTGTCTATGACTGTGAACTGTTGTTGAAGAATATGTAGGCTATGTTGTCCAACTGGGAGGGAGCCTGGTAGATGATAAGATGGGGACAACCCCATATTTTATTGTTAGGTTCTTTATTAAGAAGTTCAGTCAGTAAGATCAAAGTATAGGCAACTATTTTCATTAGCCAATAAGTTTGCTATGGTACAAGCAGGTACCGTGTTTTGTCTGCCTCAGACTAGAGGCAGACCAGCTGTTTTTTAATGCAAAAATATGGTATACTAGTCATTATCTGGCTAACATACTGTGTGTCTGCTGTTTTGAGATATGTTCAATAAAGTAAGGAACCTCACTGACAGAGAGTTTATTGGCAATGAAAAGAGGTGCCTGCACATTTGATATTACTTGTGAGTGATTTCTTAATAAAGAACCTTTCTGTCAAAGAAATATGGTGTCATCCTCAAATATGGGGTTATCCCTTGTGTATCTTCTACCAGTACCAGCTACACTCCTAGTTGGAAAATGTAGGGATAAAAACATTATTTTGTATTGTTGACAAAGTGGTGTGTGAATGGACCTCAGTGAGACTGGCTACCTTGATGTGGTACAGAGGCTTGTCAAAATGCAACATTGTAACTAAAAGCTAGGTTGGTGGTGTGGCTAGTGGTGTGGTGGCATGGCTGGTTGTGTGTGAATGGACCTCAGTGGGACTGGTTACCTTGATGTGGTACAGAGGCTTTGTCACCAATGCAACATTGTAACTAAAAGCAAGTCTTAGTCTGACATTTCTGGCTAGCATAGTCTGTGTGTCTGTGTGAATGGACCTCTGTGGGACTGACTACCTTGATGTAGTACAGAGGCTTGTCACAATAAAACATTGTAACTAAAAGCCAGTGTGTTTGTCTGACATTTATTTTATTTTATTTATTAATGTAATCAGTTTACAACCTTTGAGCCAACGGCTCATTTACAAAGGTACCTCGTCACCAATGGTAGATAATACAGTTAAAATAGAAAGCAGAGTACATACAAAGAAGAGCATCAGTATAAACAGACACGCATTAATGGCACCTGGTTACAGCAAACATTGGTAGTGTAATACAGAGCAAAAAATGGTATAATTGACAGCAGTAGCTGGGTAGCAAGTAAGTTATAGGTAGCATAGGGAATGCAACGTGGTTCTACCCATCAGTAGTGATACAGTTGGTAGAGGGAAAACAATTGAAGTAGTGAGGTCGTTAGGAATAAGGAGGGGAAGGGATGGAGCAGCCCAGAGGGCATTGTCAGGGAGGAGGGGGTGGGGTTAGGGCATCCTTTAGGCACAGGAGCAGCGCTTGCTGAATAGCTCGCTTTGAGGGCATTTTGAAAGTGGAGATGGTGGGGGTATCAGTGACGTCCCGGGGAAGATTGTTGTACCATGCAGGGGCTCTATGGCAGAACGATCTCTGAGCAAGTGAGGTCCTAGCATGAGGAACCAGGAAGGTGGCTCTGCAGGAGGTCCGGGTGCTGACAAGGGGCTGTGCTGGAAGGAGGGAGGAAGTCAGCCCGGGGGCAGAAAGTCCAAGTAAGGTTTTTTTTGAAATGATGCACGTTTAGTATAGTAGGCGTTCATCGAGGTCAAGCATAGTTGCAAGGTCATAGAGTTGGCAGGTATGAGTGAGCTTAGGGGCCCCTGTGATAAGCCTGCAAGCCTTATTTAGGAGGAGGTGAATTTTGTTGAGGGCCGTCCTGTTGGCAGCCCCATAGACAGGCAGTCCATAGTCCACCAGGGAGAGTATGGAGGAAGTAACCGCAAGCCGGAGGGCATCAGGGGGGAGACAGTTTTTGTAATGGTGCAGGATACCGAGTCGGATATTGGTTACAGAGGCGAGTGCGTCGATGTGGGTATGGAAGGAAGAGTGCTGAGTCAAATAAGATCCCTAAGTACTTATAGGATTGGACTTGTTCAAGTTGTAGTCCGGAGCTGGAAAGGATACGGAGAGGGGAGTTGGATGATTTATTCTGAGGGTGGGCGAAGAGCATGGTTTTCGATTTTTTAAGATTTATGACCAATCTATGCTCTTTAAGCCAAGCCTCAGCGCTGTCAAAGGCCCTTTGTAGGGAAACCTGGAGGGATGTGGGGTTACAGTCAGTGGCAAAGAGGACAGTATCGTCTGCGTACAGCAGTATTTTCCCAGGGCATGCACTGGGCAGGGTGTTAAGGTAAAGCGAGAAGAGAAGGGGCTCCAGGATGGAGCCCTGTGGAACCCCTGAGAGGATCAAACGTGGGTCAAAAAGAGTCCCACCAATTTTGACTCATTGGGAGTGGGCGGAAAGGTAGCTGGAGCACCAAGCCAGTGGTCCAGAGGCAAAACCAGTGTGACAGAGGGCTTCCAGTAGTAGGGGGTGGGAGACCGTGTCAAAGGCCTTTGATAGGTCAAGGAACACAGCCCCCGCCAGGGAGCCAGTATCCAAAGAGGAGTGAAGGAAGGAGGCAAATTCAATGAGAGCAGTGCTAGTACTGTGTCCTTCGTGGAAGCCGTGCTGTTCAGGGCAGAGGATGTTGTATTTGGTCAGGTATTCAGTTATTTGTGCAGCAACTAGTTTTTCCAGTGCCTTGGAAAGGGAGGGAGAATGGAGATCGGTCGATAGTTCCCAGCTAAGGACCTGTCACCCCTTTATGGATCGGAGTAACCGTTGCAGTTTTCCAGGAGGAGGGGAATTGTCCCAGGCAGAGGGATTTGTTAAGAAGGCAGGTGAGTGGGGTGAGGACTTGATCCAGGACCAACCGGAGAATTTTGTGGTCCAGGGAGACGCCACTGGGACTGTTGCCTTTTAGAGCATGAGTCAGGTGCAGTCTGGCTTCCTGGGTAGTAACCCTACGAAGGTGGAAGCAGGGGTGATGGAGGGCAGGGGTAGGATGGGGGGGTGGCTGATCAAAGAAGTTACTGGGGAGGATTGGGCTAAGGTCTGTAAAGGTGGTGTTGAGTAGGTTTGCAATGTCGGAGGGGTCTGTGATGGTGGTATTGTTGGTGGTAATCTGGGATGGGGGAGGGGAGCAGGTGTTCCCATTCAGTTGTTTGACCTTATCCCAGAAGCTACGGGCGCTCCCCCAGGAGGCAGTGAGGGTGGCCTGATAACATTGGTTATTGAAAGGTTTTCTTGCTGTATAGGAATGTGATCATATGTGTTACATCTTTACATGCCATATTTATGGTACATGCCCAATTTATAGCATATGCTACAATGTAAATGATGCTTATATTGGGTGGGTGGGGTAGCAGGGCATGGACAACAAGGTGGAGCAGTGTGTCAACTTAGTGTATATATCTGAAATTGCTGGCTACACCCCACAGTCACAGCCAGTTATAGACTGCCTAGAGAAGTGAGTCAAAGAGAAGCCAACAGATGGGTAACTTTGCCACCGGGCCCACCAGCCCAAGAAGAGTGGGAGATAGATCACTGGAGTTGACTCAGTCAGGATGGAGGAGAGACTGTAGTGTTTTGCTGAGCTCTGGTGTCACTATCTAGCAAGAGAAAAGGGAAGCCTTGAGCAGAGCTCCGGTCACCTGAGAGCTTTGCTGCCAACCAGCCTGCACCTTGCTGCCTGCACAACAGTCCAGTTGATCCATCTGAGTCTGAGCCATTCCTTTCTTAGCAGAATTTTGGGGTGATACCCAAAAGTCAGTCTGTTAGTCTGACAACTGTTTGTGATGGTGTGGCTACTATTGTGGTGGCATGTCTAGTGGTGTGTGATTGGGTGAAAACATTTCAAAAAAATGACTGCGTTAAGAGCTTGCATTGCACAGTTTCTGTGGACACTCATAACCTCCACAAAGGAGACCCACAGGAGGGTGGCATGGGAACCCACAGGAAAGGAAAGGAAACAACTCCTGGTGGGGGACTCCATTTTAAAGATGGTAGAACTGGGGGAAGAAGGGGAGAGGAATGTAAGGTGCATGCCTGGCACCATGGCTTGGAGGGACAGGTAGCGAATCCTCAGGATCGTGGAAGTAGCTGCACGGGAGAGGGAGCTGGATGCCATTGTCCACCTAGGGACAAATGACCTGGGTGGGAAAGGGATCAGAGTAGTGCAGGAAGAGTTTCTGGAGTTAGGGAGGGGCCTTAGACAAGTAGCATGCAGGGTAATCTTCTTGGAGGTGCTGCCTGTCTATGGCATGGGTGAGGATAGGGTGCTCCACACCATGGGATTCAATCAATGGTTGAAAAACTGGTACAGAGCTCAGGGGTTTGGCTTCATCGGTGACTGGGGGTTCACCCGGAGTGTTACAGGCCTAAATTAGAGCAATGGTCTGCATTTGTCCAGGAAGGGAACCAGGATCCTAGGTGATAGATTTAAATGCTTCATTGGCAACCATTTAAACTAGCTAAGGGGGGAGGCACTGGAAAGGAGCAGGGAAATCCTAGCCCCACCCCCTAGAATCAAGGTAGTTAGTGAGGTAAACACCAGGATAGAGACGTCGATAGGGAGAAGGGCTGGCGTAAATGGAAAAAACGAAAACGACAATAAAGACAGGGATGGAGCAAAAAGGGGTAAGGCCATCAAGAAATGGAGGGTAATGAGAACCAATGCCTGTAGTCCGGGCAGCAAGCTCCCTGAACTGGTGGCCTTGATGGAAGAAGGATGCCTGGATAACATGGCAGTCACAGAAACAAGGTACACACAGAACAATGACTGGGATGTTAACATACCAGGGTACACAACCTATAGGAGAGACAGGGAGGATAGAAGAGGGGGAGGAGTAGCTCTCTATGTAAGGGAAGGGATAAAAGCAAAGGAACAAAAGTGTAAACAGGGAGGAGAAGAGGCACTGTGGGTCACCTTAGAGACTAGAATTGGTACCACAATCTGGACAGGAGTTGTATACAGACCCCCATCTCAGGGGGAGGGAATGGACAAGGATATGATAGAAGGCATCCTTTGGATGGCAGAGAAAGTGGACATACTGTTGATTGGGGACATGAATATGCCAGAGATTAACTGGAGCAACTTTGCTGCAGCCACATCAAAGAGCAGGGCCATTCTTGATGCCCTACAGAGGGAATGCCGAGGATAGCTAGTGCCGAAACCCACTCAGGAGGGAGAAATCTTAGACCTTATACTCTCAAATGGGGACAGTGAGATGATCTCAGATTTAGAAGTGGGTAACCATCTAGGAACAAGTGACCACCAAACAGTGCATTTCATGATAAACTCAGCTGCAGAGGCAAGCAATACAAAAGAGAGGGTACTGGATTTCAGGAGGACTGACTCTGGCAAAATGGGAGAGTGCCTTAGGAAAGCACTAGCAATCAGGCAAGAAGGAGGGGTTGAGCAACAATGGGGAAACATAAAAACTGCCTTCACAGAGGCAACAAGCCTTTGTGTGAAGCAAATAAACAAATCAAAATGAAAGAAAAAGCGGTGATGGTTAAGGTTAGGGAGAAAAAGATAGCATTTAAGAAGTACAAGGAAATACTGAAGGAGCAGGAAAAAGATCTGTACCAGTTAAGGCAGAAGGAAGCAGGGAAGGCAGTCAGAATAGCAAGGGCCCAAACTGAGGAAAAGATAGCCAACTCAGTTAAGAAGAGGGATAAAACCTTTTATAGGTACATTAGGGAGCGTAGAAAGACAAAGGGAGGGATAGTGAGGCTGAATAGAATGGACAGTGAGTGGGCAGAGAGGGACACCGAAAAAGCAGGGATACTGAATGAAAACTTCTGCTCAGTATTCACAAAATAGGAGGAGGGGGAGGTTCCTAATCTAATTAACTTCCTACATGTGTCCCAGGCCAGTGTTCCAGGAATTTAACACATCCTTTGTCTTGTTACTGTAGATCAAACAGTTTACTGGTCATTTTCCTGTGGATTTGATTATTTTACATCATTTGGCAATGGGGAAAATCCTCTCCCTGGAGGCACACCACTGAAATTGATCTGTCCCTGCTTATGTGTGAGCCTTGGGCACATCTAGCCAAATTGTATACAACTATTCCAAAGTTGCATTTTCGACATTACCACCTGACATACTGCTGTTCAAAAGAAACGCAACCTCTCTCTGACTGAACTCCGCCTATGCACCCTGAAACTTGTGCTCCTCCTCCTGCTGCTATCAGGGACTGTTCATCCTAACCATGGACCAAACACCTCCAACCAAAACAAACCAGCAGGCACTCTCTCAATCATGTGCCTGAACATCTGCAGTTTACTTCCTAAGCATGATGCACTGCAAGCCTTTACCACCCAACTCAACACGGATATTTTGTCAGTAGTTAAAACTTGGCTCACTCCAAAGATTCCTGACTGAGCAATCACCCTTCCTGGCTACAATGTCTTCTGGGTTGATCGTAAGTCCAAAAGAGGTGGAGGGTGTGCCTTATATGTGAAAGACACTTTCCAAGGACACCCCATTGCTTCCAATCTTCTAGCAACATCTGCTCAGATTCTTTCCATCAGACTCCTATTAGGCACCCACAATAAGGCCCTCACAGTTGTCACTGTTTACATACCTCCTAAGGAACAGGGACCTGGTCTAACTGCTGTCCTTGACTTTGTCAAATCCCACCCATCAGACTCTGAAATCATCCTTCTTGGTGACTTTAACATTAATTGGCTCTCAGCTGAAGGTGGGTCATTTAAGGACTCTGTTATATCAGCTAACCTGACTCAAATGGTTGACTATGCAACCAGAAATAACAACAGAACTGGGACCTGCACCCTACTCGACTGGATCCTAACCAACCACCCCTCTCGGATCATGAAAACCTCAGTCCTCCCTGACTCACTCAGTGACCACTCTCCCATCAGCTGTACCTGGTCAAACAAATTCTATAAGCCACCTCCAAAAATCATCACCAGCAGAGTCCTACCCCATGGTCAGCTACCCCACCTCAAATCGCACCTCAGTCTGCAGGACTGGTCCCCCATCTTCAAGGCAACAGATACTAATACTGCACTGGAGCAATTTATTCACATTTCCAATGAAACCTGTAATAAATTTGCCCCCCACAAAAAGCATAAAGTTAAATTGCTCAGTAACTCTTGGCGGTCAAGAGACCTCCTAAAAAAACTTAAATCCAGGGACTGCCTCTGGGAACTGGCTAGAAACTCCGGTAACCAACTCAACATCAAGAATTACAAATGGGCTCAGAATGACTGCACCAAATCCATTTGGCAACAGAAATCTGATTACTATAAAAATGCCCTCACTAACTCCTGGGGAAATGGGAGGGATTTCTGGAAAAACATTAAAATCTTCAACATAATGGGCACACTACACTCGACTCTAAAACTATTGCAAACACTTTTAACATCACTTTCACCATCACTTTCACTGACCTTAGCAGTGTTCTCCCCTCTGACTTCTTCCAAGATGTGTCAACTCCCATCCCACCCAACTTTAAAGCACTAAAGAAACATCAAGTCCGAAACTACATTGCCAAAGCCATCAGCAAATCTAGAACAAGCAATGTCACACTTGACCTCAAGCTACTGGCCCTAATGCTTGACGAGGTACTTGGGCCCCTCACCAAGATCTTTAATCTCTCTCTTTCCTCTAACCAATTCCCAGACAAATGGAAAATGGCCACTGTTACCCCAATTCACAAAAGTGGTGATAAGGCTGACCATGTGAACTTCTGCCCTATCTCCATTCTGCCTCCCCTATCAAAGGCACTGGAACGTATAGCAGCTGACCAACTTACCGAGCATCTGGACAATTATAATATTCTCTGTAAACAGCAACATGGCTTTAGACAAGGTCATAGTACATCCTCTGCCTTACTCAAATTCACCAGCTCCATTCACAGCTCCCTCGACATTGGACAACTAAGTGGTGCTATTTTCATTGACCTGACCAAAGCCTTTGATACTGTCCACCACTCCCTCCTGCTGAACCAACTAAAAAATGCTCGTCTCTCCAATGATTCAATCTCTTGGTTCAAAGCTATCTTGAAAACCACACCCAGCTTGTAAAAATTGGAGATGTGCACTCTGATTCCAAACCTGTCCTCTCTAGAGTCCCCCAGGGTTCAATACTGGGCCCCCTACTTTTCAACCTGTTCTTTAACACCTTACCAGACTCCTGCACTGAACATATCACCCTGTATGCCGATAATGCAGTAATCCTTGCCACACACCAGGTCCCAAAGAAATTGCAAGAAAATCTCCAACTCAGCTTCTCCTCGGTTGAGAATTGGCTCACAAAGCACAAACTGATCCTTAATCAAAAAAAAAAACAAAGGCCATAATCTTCAGCAGCTCCCATAATAAACATAAGCACTTACAACTCTCCGTTATCACCAGACAAGGTGCCACACTGGAACAGGTCAAAAACTTTAAATACCTCGGGATCACCCTTGACTCTCTCCTCGCCTATACTGCCCACATCGACCATGTCGCCAAAGCTGCTAACTCCTGGCTAGGCCTGCTATTTTGTCATAGGAAACACCTGACACCAGAAGCACTCGCTGTCACTGTCCAGAGCTCCATCATATCCATCATTGATTAAGGCATTGTCATTTAAGGCTCTGCTACAACCACTGCACTCAAACTTGTATCCACCACCCTCAACAAGGCCTATCCACTTGTCACTGGCTCCCAACGCCTAACTCACACCTGTGACCTCTATTCTCAAACTGGATGGTTGAATCTTGCCAATCAAATAAAACACTAAACTTGTATTACTACTAAGAAAATCTTGCTGGGCCATGCCCCCCCCCCGGAGTCTGTGCCCTCATACAACCGAGAATTCATACCCGACATACCAGGGGATCAAAACCTCAGCTTCTGCAAATCCTGCATTGCCACACAACACAAGGCCAAAGTTCCTTTGCTTACCGGGCCACTAGTTGGTACAACAGTCTTCCCAGTGACATCTCATCCTCACTCTCACTTAGCACTTTTAAGACTTGTCTCCGCCTAACACTCACTGCCTCCAACCTCTGTGACTGTTGTGGCTAAACAAGTCTTTTGGTTCCATAGCTGAAGATGCCCTTTTTAGATCCACATCTACTCCTGCACTTTGCCAGCACCCACCCCTCCTATCTTCACCTCCCCTGCTAGCCCATGACAAATGCCACCCGGCTGCACTACCTCTATTCTTATCCACCTTCCACCTCTCCTGTCTCTGTCCCCCCAACCTACCTCCCCTTTTCTCCCATCCACTTTGTCTCCCTGATTTCACCCTCCTACTTTCCCTTTCCCCTCCCCAAAGTTTCACCTTATTGTTCTTTTTTCATCTACAAGACTATGTGTTTTTTTTTATTTTATAAACTGTTATCTTTGCTTATGATTGTCTCAATTGTACCAATGATGTGGAACCTTTGTAAAAGAGCCTCCGTTCAAAGGTATTTGTAATCCTAGAACAAATGAATAAATAAAAGTAAAATAAAAATTAACAGATGTACTCTGGATATTGGGGGTTGATCCCACTCCTTTCACAGAAGAAAGGGGTCTGAAAGAACTCCTAAAACTGAAGGTGGCCCAAGCAATTGGGGCCTGATGGGATTCACTCCAGAGTTCTAAAAGAATTAAGGGGAGAACTAGTGACACCACTGAATACCCTTTTTAACAAATCATGGTAGGATAATGTGGTACCTGTGGATGGGAGGAGGACAGATGTGATTAGTCTTCACAAATGTAGGAGCAAGACAGAGGCAGGAAACTACAGACCTGTCAGTTTGACCTCTGTGGTAGGGAAAATGATGGAATCACTTCAGAAGGAAAGAATTGTTAAGTACCTAGAGGCCAGTCAGACACAGGACCCAAGGCAGCATGGATTCACAGAGGGAAGATCATGTCAGATGAATATAATCGATTTCTTTGGCTGGGTGACCAAAGTAGTAGACCAGGGAGGTGCTGTGGACATGGCCTACCTAGACTTCAGCATGGCATTTGACACAGTCCCACACAAAAGGTTAATAAACACATTAGTCAGCCTGGGTGGTAGCCTGGGTAAAACATTGGCTGGACAACAGGACACAGAAGATAATAGTAAACAGAGTCCACTCTGAAGATAGGGGGGTTACTAGTGGGCTAGTGGGGTACTTCAGGGTTCAGTACTGGGTCCAGTCCTTTTTAATGTCTTTATAAGTGACATTGCAGAGGGACTGTAAGGAAAAGTATGCATATTTGCAGATGACATAAAGATCTGTAACAGGGTTGATACACAAGGGGGCGTGGAAAGGATGAGAAGGGACTTGGCAAGGTTGAAGGAGTGATTAGAAGTATGGCAGCATGGATTCAATGCAAAGAAGTGCAAAATAATGCACCTGGGAAACATAAACCCAGGGGAAGTGTACACAATGGGGGAGATGTAGTAACAACAACAAAAATGGAAAGGGACCTGGGTTAATCATATTACATGACATTAAGGTTGGCAAGCAATGTGTGAAGGCAGTAGGGAGGGATGGGGGATACTGGGTTGTATAGGGAGACGCATCACCAGCAGAAAACAGGAACTTGTTATCCCTCTGTACAGAAAGATGGTGAGACCCCATCCGCAGTACTGCATCCAGTTCTGGAGACTCCATCTCCACCAGGACAAAGGATGGAGGCAGTCCAGAGGAGGGCAACTAAAATGGTGCAGGGTCTGCAATAGAAGACATATGAGGAGAGACTAAAGTAGTTTAATATGTATACCCCTGAGGAAAGGAGGGAGGGGGGGAGACATGATAGAAACTTTTAAGTACCTCAGTGGAATCAACAAAGTCCAAGAGGGTAGCATCTTTCAGAAAAAGAGATGCGCAAGAACAAGGGGACAGAGGGGGGAAGGCTCAGAGGCAAGGTGAGGAAGTATTTTTTTCACAGAGAGGGTGGTGATGCATGGAACCACCTTCCTGAGGAGGCTGTGGGGTCTAAAACTATGGGAGAATTCAAGAATGCATGGAACAGACATAAGGCAATTCTTGTAGGGGGTAGGAAGAAGTTGGCTGCTGGTTATCTTGGATCTGCAGCATATCCAGTAGGCAGGGGAAATGGGCTGACTAGGTGGGCCAAGCAGTCCTTATCTGCCATCAAAGTCTATCTTTCTATGTTTCATATTTTCACTTCAGATGTTCAGTATTGCCATTTCTTCATGCCTCCTCATCAACGCTACACCTGTCTTTTTTCATGTCCTGCCCCAAATCTGTTTTTGCACCTGTGGAACTGAATGGAACACTTGCCATGTGAAATCACCTTTTGGCATTGAGTAATGAAATCATACTGCCACTGTTCGTGAGATGGGATCCCAGAAAGCCCATGTTGAAAATTTGGAGCAAAAACTATCAACACATGACCAGTGTGTTAGGGTTTCCAACCATAACACCACCCCTGTAGACACTGACAGGCATCGGGAGTGTGACTTTGGGTAGTCAGCCATAATGCTCAACCTGTTCCACCACCATCCTGCAGCAACTGACAGCCATCAAGGTGTGGCTTGGGGTCCTTAGCCCTAAAATTCATTCCATTCTCTTATACTACACCCATTCTCTTATACTGCACCCATCAAAATGATGATTTATTTTACTTTTAAATTGTATCAGCAATTTTATACTTTTAAGATGATGGCATGATTGATTTTTTTATTAGTCTGTTAGGTGCCATAGTTTTTGAAAGGCATCATAAAAATAAAAAAATAGTATCATTATTGTTATTATTTCAGCTTATTTTCTTTTCAAATGGGCTCAGTGTAAGGGCAGAAGACCTCAAGGCACACTTCGACATCTCTCTGTGTCTGCAGGGTGGGGTGAGGTGGAGTGCCATGAGTGTTATGGCTGATGACCCAAAGACACATCCCCAGCACCTGTCAGTCTATGGAGGTGGGGGTGGGGGGTGGTGTTACTGCAATACTTCACTGCCATTACTATTATGAATCTCTCAAACTCTTGCACTACCCAATGCTAAAACCAGCAAGCAAACATTCGGCAATGACAAATGCTTGTTCTTTTTTCTTTTTTGTTTCTTCTTTTTAATGAAGCATACATAGATATGACAAACAAGAACTGTGGATCATAAATGAAGACTATTTCAACTTATAGAGTGAACCATTTAGGAGCACTCTGTAGTAAATTAGATACCGCATAGTATGCAGAAAAGAAGAGCAAACAATAATCTGGGCACACAGGCAAGATATAATTACTATAGCACCACATTGGTTTTATAAAAAAGATTTTGAAGAACAGTTAAACATGAGCAGAACAGGACATGTAGTGTGATCTAAAGGGCTCCTCATGCCAAAACAGCCATAATTGTGGCTGTGGAGAAAGCCACTGGTTATCTAGGCAACCTCATCACTGTGGTGATGAGTGATGAAGTTATCACGTTGTCACATGGTTTCTTCATGGGCATAACAGTCTGGGCCGAATGCTCCCTCAGTGCTGCTGGTCTGAACACTGAAATGAGTTGTAGAGTGACTATTCATGAAAGCATTCAGTTTAAGTAACTTTTAAATTGTGAGAGTGACTTCAGAAAGTTTTTTCATTAACATTTATTCAAAGGGAAAGTGCAAATTGCAGCTTCTTTAGAAGGACAAGAAAAGGTTATAAAACTTAACAAACTGGTAAAGTGAATGAGCAAGCACAGAGGAAGAAGTTGTTTGTAAATGCATCAGATGCCAAGGTTAGGATGCAATAAAGTGCAATGACTGAAGTGTACTGATTATGTTTATAAATCAGGATACAACAGTGAATTAAGTTAGCTGACATAAAGTTTAAGCAAGTTTTAAATATGTGTAAGTTAATTCAGAATGTTTCTTCATTAACACTTATTCAGAAGGAAAGTGCACATTGTAGACTCTAGAAGGGCAGAAAAAGATTAAAAAACGTAACAAACTGGCAAAGTGAATGAGCAAGCATGGGGGAATAAGTTGTTTGTAAGTGCATCAGACGCCGAGGTTAGGATGCAGTAAAGTGCAATTACTGAAGCATACTGATTATGTCAATAAATCAGGATACAGCAGTGAATTAAAAGTTTGCTGATGTAAAGGAACAGGGTGGAGAATTTTAACCATGATATAAATTATTTTTATTTGCAGATGAATCACAAAGAAATAATAATTTTTAAAAGACAGGACAGCGCTTCCTAAAAACAAAGTATACTTAATTACATTCAGATAAAAAAAAGATAAACAAGTAGTGAAACATTAATGAATGAAGGACTTCAAAAATGTATTTTATCTGAACAGAGCTAACAGCATATGGAAAGTGAATGGAAATGAATGCTCCTAAAGGGTCACCACTCAAATAAAAAGGTAAATTAAATACACTGTTGTTATTTATCAAAAACAATTGCTTAACTAATCACACCTTTCAAATATAATTTTTTGCGTTTCTTCGAGAAAACAAATAGAACTGTAAAAAAGTAAAAAGAACCTGCAGCCTTTGAGGCCAAGTTAAAAGGCAGGTAGTGTAATTACAGCATTGATTTAGATAATGGTGGATGATAATAACATGGTTACTAACAGTATATAATACATATTTATGAATGGAGTGGAACTGTATATCATTTTCAAGTGAATTAACACATAAGTAAATGAGCTTCTGAATATGTAAGTTTAATGAATGCAATAATGAAATGGCAATTAGCCACATACGTACACATGTTTGAATTACACTTTTTGATCTAATCTTAAGAGTTCTTAAGAAAAAGCCCAAATTGTTGGGTGAAATGGTGGGACCTGGAAATATTTAAATAAATAAGAATATTTGAAAAGAACTTTGGTGTAGTAGCATTGCTTGAGCAAGCCAAGCAACCTCTCATGTATGGATTTGTAATTTACCAAAGATTTGGTCAACTCCACCACTGAACAGTTGTTTGAAAACTAAGTAGGAATATTGGGTGATTACCCTGAGGGACTCCATTTTTGCACTAATTTAAATGCTTGCCAAGGAACCATTTAAACCTATCACCTAGGATCCTGATTCCCCTTCTGGACAGATGCAGACCTTTGTGCCAGTATAAGTCTGTATCCCTCCAGGTGGAACCCCAGTCACCAATGAAGCCAAAACCCTGAGCTTGGCACCCATTTTTCAACCATTTATTGAATCCTATGGTGCAGAGTACCCTAGCTTCACCCCTGCCATAGAAAGGCAACACCTCTGAGAAGATCTCCATACCTGTTACTTGTCTAAGACCCCTTCCCAACTCCACAAACTCCTCCTGCACTGCTCTGATCCCATTCCCAGCCAAGTCATTTGTCCATAGGTGGACAATGTTGTCCATATCCCTCTCCCATGCTGTTGCTCCCACAATCCTAAGGATTTGTTTCCTGTTCCTCCCAGCCATGGCACTGGGCAGGCTCCTTACCTCCCTTACCAAGTCTGTGCCCTCCAGAAACAATCAGCTACAGCATTGACCCACCACTTCAGTGAGTTCTTTCCTTCCTTTCAGCAAGACAACCTGCACAATTTAACAGAAAATACACCCTGCAAAAAACAATTTCAGCTGCTGCTATCTTGGTTTCTCTGTCAGATTTTAAAGGCTTTGTGGGTAGACAAGTGTGGGCAAGTCCTGTTTTCAGTGCTGCTCTCTTTATTTCTCTTGCTTCTCTGTCTTCCTAGTTTACTGACTCTGTCAAATTTTAAAGGCTTTGTGGGTGGCAAGTCTGGTAAAATCCTATTTTCATCTGCTGCTTTCTTGGTTTCTCTTGCTTTTATCCTGCCTTCCTAGGTGGCTCTGTCAGAATTCAAAGGCTTTGAGGGTGGGCAAGTCTGAACAAGTCCTGTTTTCAGCTATTACTCTCTTAGTTTCCCTTGCTTAAGCACCTAAACTTCCTCTCCCCCTGCTTTCCTATTTCCAAAACTATATCCCTCACAATTGAGCCCCCCACCAGAAGCTGCTTCCTCCTCCTGTGAGATGCTCTACCACCATTCTTGTGGTCTCTACAGTGGAGGGCCCCCACATCATCCCTGGTCACTAATGTGGGTGTATTCTCCAAGGAGTTCTGCCCCACCAGAGCAGATTGGAAATACATAGTGGTACCAGATGAGAACTGTGCCTCTATCCCACCTCACCCACCCTTTAAGAGTCCACCATAGTCAAGTTGTTCCTCCTCCCTGACATCCTCTGAGTAATGGTGGTAGACTTTCTGGCCCCTGGGTGGAAGAAGAGGTCCCACAAATCCAAATCAACTTGGACTAGAGTCTATTGACCTCCTCCTTCAACACAGAAATGTGTGTGCAGATGGGATAGCACCACAGTCTTCAGAAGGTCTCTCTGAATACTTCACCCCACATCCACTGAATTGCACCACTCTCAGCATTCTGAACTTCTATTCTTCTTGTGTTACCTGGACATATTTTTGTAACTTAACCCTAATAGGGTGTTTCTATGTTGTACTTTTTTATTTGCTTCTATTTGTGTTCCCCTGTGCATTGTTTAAATTTCTTTATACTCCTGCCCTAGATAGTGTTTTGCTCCTATTCTGTTTTAGCCTACATGTTACCTTCCACCCTTCCCAGCAGTGACTGTTGAAAGAAGCTAACAGGTGTCTTACTATAGTAAACTGGCAGAGTCCCCTGCTTCCTTGCTTCATTCTGCTGATGCCGGCTGATGCCTAGTATTCCAGTTACCTGTGCTACTTCTTTGCTCTTCCACTCAGTCGCTAGGATGTTAACCTGCTGGACATGTTAAAGTGGAAGTGCATTTATATTGTGCTTGTATGAAGGCACTAAGCCTTTGTCAGCTCCACTCCCAATTATACATCTGATTCACAGGGCTTCCTGAATCTCTTGAGCTAGTTTCCCCCACACCAGTTGTTATAATTTTAAAGACAAGTTAAGTTGCCCAAATACTGACTACAAACCTCTTTTTTCTCCACTTACCCTGCTTACCTTCAGTATGAGACTATAAATTAATAGAAATATATCTTTAAGGTAAACTTGGTGCTTTCACTGCTCTCAGTCAGCAAAGTTTGTTCTTCCTTAATTATGGGGAAAGGGGTTATGCAATGGCCTCAATCAAATATGCAATCTATTTTAAAGTATGTGGGGACTGGACAATAACAACTCATGACTGCAAAGCCTTGAGTGAGATATGAACAGTGTATTTTGAGTCAGACCATTGCATATTCAACTTATACAACATCAGTTTGCATGTCTAACTTCTAAGTATGCTGTTTGTTTGAATATTGAACTATTTCTTCTTGATATCATCTGCTGCCTTCAGTTCTGCACTAGGTAGTTGTGATGTCATTCACATTGCAAAATATGTTCTTTGATTAGGTCAGTATTCCATTGTGGTGATTTTATTTATTTAGTTTTTGTTGACTGGGTAAGTGCACTAGACAAATCCTGCCTATTTTCAGGCACGACCCAGGGGAGGGGGATACAGATGAATGCCAACTGACGTTGAACAAGATTAAGATGGTGGTATTTTTAGTAAATGAGGAAAATTTGGCCAGGACACAAGGGAAATTCCCCTACTCTGCTTCCTGTGAGCAGGGGGACCCTTTTGCCGGTGACTGCAAGATGGCTGCTGTTCTAGATCCTGGAGGAGCTGTCAGGACTGGTGAAGAATGGATGGATGGGGCTGTATGAGCCAAGGAGAATTTACAAGACATTTTGAGTTTTCAAGAGAATGGAACTGCTAAGGGGACAGCTGGAATGCACCAGGCGGGTGGCCAGCAGAACATCCACAGTGGTGGTCCCATCACAGAAAGTCCGGAGAATCAGTTGAGTCTTGAGACACTGCTGAGTTGCTTCATGTAAGAGAGCAATTGACATCTGAGTGACTGCGTCAAGCAGAGGATCGGAAGCAGAAGTGCTTAGACATATTTCCGGGTGCAGAAGTCTCAGAGGGAGTTGTGAAACTGCTAACAGCGGAGGATGCTTCCAAAAAAACCCTGAGCCAGTTCCTTCATCACCGCAGTGGGATTGGAGTATGGGAGAAGTGGATTCTTGGTCTCCTGATAAGGCCTTGCTTGCAGCAGTTTGGATTCCTCTTTCTGATGGGCATTGGAAGCCCAATACTGGACCTGCCTCTCAAATACAGGAGCAGATAAGTGCTGATTCTGATTCTTGTGCTGTGAATTCCCCTGTATCTACTTCCCAATCTGACCTTATTTCTGCTTGTCACTTAGACATTGAAGTGCCAGGCCCTGAGAAAACCCCAGTTGTGCCTATTGTTTCTGATCCCACACTTGCCCTCCATCCTGGGGATCCTGTTAAACCCTCCTGTGCTAGTCATTTCCACAAACCAGTGGAGCTAGCGAAATGAAGAAATGCGATTCATCTATGTTATGTAGGCCCTCGTGAAAACCCCCCTGGCAGATTTTTTCTGGGTAAAGTCCTACTGAAACGAAGCATGGGGTTCTCCCCCTTGGAGGTCTATGCTCTCATACATGTACAGGGGGAGTTCACCTTTGATATCAGCTTCTGCACTCCTGCATTGCTGGAAACTTTTTGGTGTAGATACATGAATCTGAAAACCAATCCTCTGTGGTCAGACTTTGTAGTTTTCCCCTTTACTAAGCAACTTTTTTGGTAATTACTATTTTATTTAGAAATGAGGGGGTTAATATAGTGGACATTGTACACTGGTTGGGAAAGAGATGCAATGTCCTGGGTAATCCCATGCCCATCCTGGATACTGAAGGATTTTGGAATGGAGGGTGGAAATTCTGTATAAAGTTACACCATAATGAGCAGAACTTGATACATTTGCCTAATTGTTTTTTTATTGGGTGAGATAAAGGTTTTCTATTGTACCCTGGGCAGCCACAAGTATGTTTTAAATGTGGCTCATCTAGACATATAAGCACCTCTTGTGACATTCTGAAGTGCTCTTATTGTGGGGATATGGGTCATCCTAGTGCCCACTGCTTTAAACAACCTAACTGCAACTTTTGTGATGAACCAGGTCATATCTTTGATGATTGCCCCTCTGCTGCACGAAATACAGAGGCCGCTGATTTTGGAGTCCAGGATCATTATATCTGTCTGGTGGTAAAGCAAGGCCCAGGCCCTGTGGTGACCTGCATATCCTCCACTTCAGGGGTACCTGCTAGTGGGAACAGTCCTGTATCAGGCCCCTTGACTGAGGAGGAACACCAGGAACCCCAATTACCTGACATTGGCCCCCTTTTACATGAGGGTAATCCTACTGATCTTCCTAATATCCTGCCTTTCGAAAACCCTCCCCCCGAATCCACTGTCAGTGGTTCAGGCTTTGTTTTGGTACTGAGTAAGAAGGGGAAATTGGCTAAACTGAAAGGCAAACAGAGGAAACCTGAACTGGTGACCCCTGTGGAAGATACTAATAAATTCACTGTGTTGTCTGACATTTCTCAGGACCTAGACCCTGTGACTTTATCTGTTGCAGGAGTAATGGTGGCAAACTCTCAGGGTGATTGCCTGGATCCTGCTGATCATTCGACACAGGGCTCAAAAAGTGGAAGAGTAACAAGAGCCTCGAGTAAAGTAAAATGAAGAGCACTGCCTGTTTAAATCTATGGATCCTTTTTCCTTTCAAGTGGCTTCTTTGAATGTTAACATCATTCAATCTCTGAATAAAAGACAAAGTACTTTCTCTTATTTTTTGCATGCTAACCTGGATTGTATTTTTTTCAGGATGTCCGGTTATACTCAGCAGCTGAGAGGTCTGCAGCTTCAGATGCATGGCTTTGGGGGGAAGAGTATTTGGTCCCGGGGGAGGATCAGTGTTCAGGGAATGGGATATGTTTTTTTTTTTCTTTTAAGGTTAAGGTTGTGCATCACTTAGAGGTGCAGCCAGGCAGAGCTTTGATACTGGATATACTATGGGCACACCAATTGATTAGACTTATAAATATTTATGCACATCAAACAAAGTACGAGAGAGTACTGCTCTTTTGCTCTCTTTTTCCCTTATTGCAGACATCCCATTTGATAGTTTTAGGAGGGGACTTTAATGTTAATTTGGCCCAGTGTTCTACTCCTGTCCCAAATAAAAAAATATACTGTGATGTTCAGTGCCTGACTCACCTGATTAGTGATGTGGGCTTGATAGATGCCTTTGGTTCTCTCCCGGTAACAGAGTGTAGCACATATTTTTGTGGTCCACGGGCCTCTATAATTAATTATTTTTTTGTATCTGGTTTTATAAAAGTTGAAATGGCTCTCCTTCAAGATGAAGCTACTTCTGATCATCAGCTATTAACATTAGTCCTTAGAGATGTTCCTGAGGTAAGAAGGGGGCCAGGGACCTGGAAATTGAATACTTCATTATTGTCTATTCCAGTAGTATGTGAAGGATTTTTAGCAGTATTTCAAGCAAGAAAATCTGTATTTTTTTATATGATGATAATACTACTTGGTGGGAAGACACAAAAGTGGAGATACAGTCCTTTTTTCGTACAGTAGGGCATATTAATGGGAAATTTAAATATGATGAAATAACCTCTTTGAGGAAAAATATTGCCTTCTGGACATCTTTCTGCCCTAATTTAGGAGCGGAGGACTTGTAGAGGATTAAATATCTAAAAACTTAACTGGCAAAGAAACAGCTTGAGGCCCTTAAATCTTTAGAATATCAGCAGAAGTATGGCACGAATGGTAAGAGGAAAGACACACTGCCATTTGATTCTATGCAACTTTTTCGTGATTGCCATAATCTGGAGCATTTGAATACCATTTTCTGGTAATACTGTGCATACAAAAGCAGATATTTTACATGAAATTACTACTCATTTCTCTCAGGTTTTTCATAGCCAGAATTTATTGGTAGGGAAAATGAGACAGTGGTTGAGTGAACTTAATTTACTCCAGTTGCCTAAGGATGTTGGGAATCTTTCGACTGAACCTATCTCACAAACTGAACTAAAAAATGTAATTTGATCACTTAAACCAGGTATTACACCTGGATCTGATGGCCCACCACATGAAATTTATAAAGGTATTTGGGATGTTTTAGGACTTGAGTTTTGTATGTGTTTAAATGATGACTTATTCCAAAAGCTACTCCCTAAGAGTATGTTGGAAGGCCTTTTGCTCTTGATTTTTAAGGGAGGGAATTGGGGGGAGATATAAGACAATGGAGGCTGATTTTGCTTCTGAATAGCGGTTATAAAATTCTTATGAAAGTTCTTAGTAATAGATTGGCTAGTGTCATAGATCTGATAGTGCATCCGTCCCAATATAGTAGCATCCCTGGAAAACGGATTCAGGATACTTTAATTTTGGTTCGGGAAATTCTACATAAGGGAGACAACCAGGAATTATTTGGTCATTTGGTATGTTTAGATCAATCTCAAGCCTTTGATCAGGTTGAATATAACTATTGTGGGAAACATTATGGTCCTTTGGATTTCCATCTCCTTTTATCAGGTGGTTACAGATTTGTTATACAGGAATAAGTCTTATTCCTAGTGTTAATGGTTGGGTAGGTAATGCAGTTTCTGTTCACAGCGGGGTGAGGCAAGGATGTCCTCTCAGCCCCGTCCTATCTATTGATCCTTTATTTTATGCATTATATAGGACAGAAGCAATAACTGGACTTTCAGTGGGATCAGAGGATAAGCAGGTGGTTGCTTTGGCATTTGCGAATGATCTGGAACTTTTTTTGGCAGACACATCTTCTGCAGTAGCCACTAGTGACCTCTTATGAGACTTTACTAATCTTTCCAGATCTAGAATCAATACACAGAAGAGTGGGATCCTGCTCTTAGGGCATGATGCCAGTGATGTCTCCCTTGTTTTGGGAATTCCTATAGATATGACCTATAGAAAAATATTGGGTGTTTATTTTGGTGGAGATGATCCCCAGCTGTATAATTAGGAACAACTTTTGATATCAGCTGCAGGAAAAGCAGCCCACTGGAATAAATGCAGATGACTAAGGGGAAGCATATCTTTTTAATTAAAACTTTTTTATTGTCCCAGTTTTTGTATTTAGCCGCTGTTTTTCTCCCACTGTTAAATATGGAGGCCTCAGTTTATAGTGTTTTTTTTCAAAGTTTATGGGGTAGCAGGTTGAATCCTGTCAAGAGAGGGGTGACTTATTTACCTATAAGGGAGGGGGGCTTGGGTATGTTAAACCTGGTAGTTTTCTTTTATGTAACTTTTATTTTTTTTTAATTTTGTTCCGTTACTGATAAATGTTGCAAAGGATTGGATCCCATGGGCAAAGGATGTGATTGGACCCCTTTTTGATGATTGGGATCCGGCTATTCCTCTCCCTCGACAGACACGGGTGGCTCACTTCCCAGGACACTTCTTGAGTGTAATAAGTAAAATAAAAGCATGGAAACTTCAGAAAAATTCTCTTTGTATACTTCCAAAAAAAGCCATGTATAATTGGATAATGGGAAACTAAGCCCTCCCCACAGCCCTTGAAAAAACAGAGAGACGGACCCCCCCAGACCATGCAGAGGAACACAAAGAGCGGAGGTTGGGTCGAAAGGGCAGGAGTCCCTAAGCCCTCCCCACAGCCCTTGAAAAACAGAGAGACGGACCCCCCCCGGACCATGCCGAGGAACACAAAGGTAGCCGGAGTTTTCTTCCTGCAGCTGCAGCTGCTTCCCTGAGCCAAGAGGAGCTCTAGCCCTGCCTGCAGTAAGTGCAGGCTCCCCACCGCCCCCACCACCACCCTTGGTCAGCTTGTCTTTATATAGTGGAGATGCTCTCATACCGCGTGAGCTCATGAACCAATCAGCCCACTTTCCCATTAGTCCCTTATACTGCTCCACCACTAGCGGCCACCGCTGAGCAGACTGTGTTTCCCTCATTGCACACAAGGAATTACTTGGAAAAAAGAAAGAAAAAAAATGCAGTTTCTCACTGCAATTATTCCTATGCTTTGCATAGCCTCATCCTCCCTCCCTCCCTCAGTCAATCCTTCCCTACCTGACCCTGTGCCACTTCCCACCTTAACTTTCAAGCCTACACCCCACTCCTTCTCTGCTCCACTTAAACACTACCTACACTTGAGGCACAACTGG
This sequence comes from Neoceratodus forsteri, assembly GCA_016271365.2. Classification (NCBI taxonomy): domain Eukaryota; kingdom Metazoa; phylum Chordata; order Ceratodontiformes; family Ceratodontidae; genus Neoceratodus; species Neoceratodus forsteri. The sequence continues at coordinate 634,312,692 of CM028132.1, forward strand.
ACCCTGGGGGCCTCCATCTTCCCCCCCCCCTCTTTCCATGCTGCAACACCTGCCCTATAACTCCCACTATTCTCAGCCCCAAAGTCAAAGTCAACTCCCACAATTCAACCCACCCGGAGGGGCGCACCAATAAAGATCATGCGCCAATTAAGGAACGCCCTGATATTCCTGCTGCTCATAGCAGGAGACGTTGAATGGAACCCAGGGCCACAGGCACCCATGGCTGCCCTATCACCAGCACAACTCACACACCTCCCCAAAGGTCTCAATATCGTGCACATAAATATATGTAGCATCCTAAATAAAATCGCTGCCCTACAAACAACTGTCCTTACCCTTTGCCCAGACATCGTAATCATCACAGAGTCATGGCTGAAGCCCCATCACCGGGACGAGGAATTCTCTATACCTGACTTCTCACTAATCTGCCAAGACAGGCAGGGAAGAAAGAAGGGTGGCGGCGCTGCCATGTATGTCGCCTCAAATCTCCAGTTTTCTGTAATCACCTCACCAACACCCTCAATAAACATTGATTCCCTCCTGATCAAAATCCCCCTACCCCACTCTATCCCAATATACATATCTGGGTCATACTGCCCACTGGACACACCGCTAACCAGCATCCTCGAACATTTAGGCAACCTGAGGGCCCTCACAGAAGGCAGAGAACTCCACATCCTCGGGGATTTCAATCTGAACTGGCTGGGTTGTGCAGCATCAAAGGCACGCTGCCAAATAAGTGCACTAAACTTGCGCCAGCAAATAGAGGAACCTACCTGCCTTAACCACAAATCTAAAAAACACACACTACTGGACTGGGCAACACTACCCACCCACATAGGATACTCAAAGCCGGCCTCCTACCGGACTCCCTTAGCGACCACCATATGATTTATGTAGTGCGCAAAATCTTCCATCCCCCGGACCCCCACCCCATCTGCTGCCCTGCATAGCCTACAAATCATTGGATCTGCCTGCACTCCTAAACGCCCTCACCACCATTGACTGGTCTCCCATCCCTAGCGCCACCACCATGGACGAGGCCCTGAGCTACTTCTCTACAAACTTCCTTGCTATCTGGGACATATATGCCTCGCTAAGAAGATCCAGAGTCAGGGGCTCCCACTTACCCTGGGTAACCTCTAACCTCATGGAGCAACTCTGAGCCAGAGACCTGGTGTGGAAACTGTTCAAGGCCACTGGTTCTCACTTGGCCCAACAACAATACTGGTCCCTTCGAAATGCTTGCACAAGACTCATATGGCAGTCCAAATCAAACTACTTCAAATTGACGTTCAACAAAAACCACACCCACCCTTCTCAATTCTGGAAATCCATAAAATCCTTCCTCACTCCACCAGCTAACCCCCACTCTCAACCTCACGAGGCAAATCATAAATGACCCTTGCCAGGTTGCTTCCGGGTTTAATGCCCTCTTCTCCACCGCTACTGCCTATCCTCTCCTCCCACCCCACCCCACCCACCACCACTCATTCTCCCCAAGGTTCCCTCTGTTCTCCCTAACGCACTACCCCGGGCCTCCTTCTCACTCCGCCCAGTCACTCCAGACCGGGTGTTAAAAATTCTACTCTCACTAAACACAACCAAAGGAAAATGCCCATCTGGATTAGATTCTAAAATGCTCCAACTCTCTGCCCCGGCATTAGCCTACCCCCTAACCATGCTCTATAATCTGTCCTTTAAACTAGGTGCTGTCCCCCCAACATGGAAACAGGCCACAGTCATTCCTCTCCCCAAGGGAGGGGACCTCTCCTCCCCTTCAAACTATCGGCCTATATCTCTGCTCCCCATCCTAGCCAAAATTCAAGAGCGCCTTGTTCTATCCCAGCTACAGAACTATCTAGATACAATCTCCTTTTTCACCCTCTTTCAAGCTGGCTTCATAAAAAATCACACCACCACCACATCCCTCCTTCACCTCACCAACTCCATCCTTACAGGCATTGACAATGGGGTAATTACTGCAGCTATTTTCATAGACCTGGCAAAACACAGTTTTAGCCAGTTTAGCCTTCAACACAGTCTCGCACCCCCTGTTGATATTTAAACTTGCCCAAACTGGTCTGTCGATGGCAGCACTCAGTTGATTCCAGTCATACCTGTTAGGCAGGTCACAAGCAGTCCACATCGGTATGGCCCTATCCACCCCCTCCCTGTCACCAGTGGTGTACCTCAAGGGTCTGTACTCGGCCCGCTGCTTTTCTCAATTTTCCTCAACGACCTGCCTGCTGTCTGCACACAATCTGTTATCCATATGTATGCAGACGATACGGTGTTATTTGCCTCTGGCCCATCTGGTACCACTGTAGCATCTCACCTTCAGAAGGACTTCAACTCCATCCAACGCTGGTTCATTCAGAACCAGCTATTCCTAAACTCAAAAAAAACTGTCTCCCTCACCTTCGGCTCCCGAGCCAAACTAACCCGGCTTATTGATGCTACCACCTTCTATACCTTGGATAGGACTCCACTTGTGGCCTGCTCCACATATCATTATCTCGGCATCTGGCTGGATCAGCACCTTGACTTCTCAGCACATGTAGAGGCTCTGCAAAAAAAATTACATCCCATGCTGGGAACTCTCCATCGGAACAAGTTCTACATCCCTCTACCAACCAGGCAAGCAATGGTACAAAAAATGATCAGGGACACTGGTTTACCGGGATTGAGAAAGGGCATATTCCATTTTGCACATTGTAAAAAATGGTATTGTCACCGGTGTCTGCTAAGCCAAAATCCGGTTTTACCGTTGTTTGGTTTTGTGTACTTTATTTAACAATTTTTAACTCTGCTATTATGCATTTTAGCAATTTTGACCTCCACTATTACACATCCTTCCATCCTTGTACCAATTTAAAGTTATTTTAGGTACAAGATGTGATGGCAACAACAACACTACAGCCCCATCCCTAAGGTGTGATGGAAGCAGCAGCAGCAGTAGTATGGCCCCCATCCGTCAGGTGTGATGGCAGCAGTACTATGGTCATCATTCCTCATGTCTGATGGTAGTATCAGCACTATGGCCCATCCTCAGGTGGAACAGCAGCAGGCCTACATTTCCCATCCACCAGTGGTGATGGCAGAAGCACTCCCCACCCCTTCGGTGTGATGGCAGTAGCAACAATACAGTATACATCCCTCTGGGGTGATGGCAGTAGTGACAGCACTATGATCCCCTTTCTTCAACACTCACACTCCACATGCACAAGTTACAAATGACTTGATCTCTTTGCTTGTTAGAACTCAGACGTGAATTAATCTGAACCATCACCGCTAAGGTGGACTACCTTTGTTTTTTCCTATCTATAATTTAACTGCCTGAATTGTATATCTGCCTGTGACACCGTTGACCAGGGTTAGGGAACAGACTTGGGTGTTGGAGGACCAACTGGTGGGTGAAGGTTTGAGTGTCCAATGACCACTCCCCTTCTCCTGAGAGGGAGGGTGGGTTCACGACTCAGCATTTGCTGGCCCATGGTGGAAGCCAGAGGCATGACAACACATCAATCCTCAATGCGGGAGGAGTGTGATGGATGTCGGCTTGTGCCTTGACACCATGTAGCCTGTCAAGTTCCCAAGAAAATGGGAAAACACCCACTGGCCAACCGAAGGATGGCTGCTGGTCCCATACACACCAGAAGCCCCAGACATGTGTCCGTTCTGACCCCGACATGCCCAGGATACACAGGAAGCTCTTTGGGGCAATTCTCCTCCCCTGGTAGCCTCCCACATGGGTAGGGGCCCACTCAATGAAGGGTTACTTTGGGTTACCTGGTAGCACAGCAGTAAGGGTCAGTGGATAGTGGTCGGGACTCAGCAGCAGTGGTAGGGGGCCTTGGCAGGCCTAAAGGAGTGGATGGCCAAGGGGTAGGAGGAGCAAAAAAAACTGCTTGAATTTGCTTCTTTGAAATAAAGTGTTTTCACCTAAAAAATCCACAAGTGATTAGTGGAGGACCTTCAAATGGATTCATGCATCTCCCAGACATGTGGATGCTTTTTCCTACTTGGTGTCCATTAAAAGGGTGTCTCCCAGTTTTCATGTCTTTGTTCAGATGTGAATTGAGCACTACTCTGCCCACTAGCATCCTACAGCCCCTGGGGTCTTACCTTCTGTATGCCATTGAATGTGCTTTCAAAATCCACTGGCCAAACATAAGTACTCTTAAATACTTAACATTTGCTTTTTGTTGAAGCAGTCTATCAGAAAACATTTTGTTGCCACAGAGACAGAACCAGCAGGTGGGAGAAAAGTTGCAAATGATCCAGTTCACCTAAATGGGGTGCTAACTGTGAAGTCTTTTCATAAGTAGTAAGGCAGTTTCTTCCTTGTGAACATACTTTCATTCAGACTAATTTTCATTCAAACAACTGAGGATTTTGGATGGCCCTACTGATTATAAACTTGAATAAGTTAGTTGGTAACAGTGATCCTGCGTTTAACAATCTACAACCTAGATGCTTATATGCAAAGAATACAATAAAAATCTGACTAAAATCTAAAAACAAGCTTATAAAACGTATCTGATATTTATCTTTACCTATACAAAATCACTGCAGCCCAAGAAAAACTCAAGTAAATTACATGGTACCCTGACTACTATTCTATGATGTAGTAAACATATATTGGTATTTTTTATATTCTTTGTAAAGCAGGTAAAGCACTAGGCAGAACTGTCCATTTTAAGGAGTGACCTAGAAGCACTTGGGAGGTTAAGTGACTTGCTTGGATGCAAGTGGAGGTTGTGGTACTCAAATCCAAGTCTGCTGGATGTACCCAGTTCAATCACTATTTGTTACCCTAACCACTAAACATGGGTGGTTAAACTGAATGGCTGCTTACACAAAGCAGTGCAGGCAATTTCCTTACTGTTTCTATATGCAGCAAAGCAGAAAGAATGCAAAGTACAGCAGCATTCATTTTAGGATGCTGAAATCTGGGTCAGCCCGCTGGCGCTGCAGTAGCACTGTTGCTTGCAATGCCAGTGACCCAGGGTCAGAAGCAAACTCAGGTTGCTGGAGGTCTGGCCAGGGGAGTAGGATTGAGCACCTGGGGGACTGCTCTCCTCCTCTGGGGAGGGTGGGCTGCAGGTCCTGCTTCTTTACCACCACCACCGGTGTGACCACAGGTGGTGGTGCAATGGTGCTGCAGAGTGATCAGGATGGGAGGATGCTAGCCAGGATCTGGAGCAGTGGCATGTCTCTATGTGACCTACCTCCTTGGATCTCTAGTGCCTGTGCCCTCAGGGACAGAGACCAGAAAACCAGGAACAATCACCCCACATTGGCCACTGGCAGAAGAGACCCAGGTGCCCCAGACTTCATAACCAGGCTCCATGAGGGACCCACTGGGCTGCCCAATGCACACTAAGGGAGTGTGGAGGGGTGACCTAGGGTCCCCTCCCTTCCCACCTGGGGGGTACAACCCATGCAGGATAGGGGCAGGCCACAGAAGCTCCTGAGCATCACCTGGGGTGAAGCTAGGGATACCGATGCTGTGAGAAGGGGACATAGAAAGAGAAAATAAAAAAAATTTAAAAAGATACTGAAATCTTAGAGATTCTGTGCAGTGACATGCAATTTCTGTGAGGCACCGGTACAAGAATTCAAAATCCGCAAACCAAGCAGGATTCCATGATTGTTACTGGTGTTACCGGTAAAAATGGAAAACCAGGGTCCCTGAAAATGATCCTCCTAATTTTTGACTGCGGCGATGTCATCTACGGTGCCGACCCCCCAAACATCCTTAGCCAGGCTCGACCCCATTTTCAACTCCTTCTGCCGGTTCGCTTTGGATCGTCCTCCCAACACCCACCACTGTGACCTCTACCAGTCCCTTGACCTCCCATCACTCCAAAATTGGTGATTGCTGCACTGTACTAGAATTACTGCTAAATTCTGGTCACATACACTGCCCTCCTACCTATCAACATCTCTAACCACTGTCCCCCCACCCACCTATGATCTCAGGAACTCTGACTCCAGGCTTCTTCACATTCCCCCCAGATCCACCCGATCAGGTCAGGGAGCTTTCAGCTTCAGACTGCCCAAATTATGGAACTCTCTAGCAGCCGACATCTGACTCACCACAAGTACTCCCCAACTAAATGCCCTCCTCAAAATGCATTTTGCTACCAACTGCTTATGCTTTCCCCATCGCTGAACTCCCTGCTCAACTCTTATCAGCTATCCTGGGCTCCATTTCAAAATCAGTACCATACGCCACTTAATCCTTCCTCTGTTGCTGTTGATATGCACACTTACCCATTTAGTAGGTAAATCTAATTACACTATGTAATTGTTGCAGTTTCTACCATGCTACTATATCACTGCCTGTAAATATTCTTCACTTTGTATAAACCAATACGCTTCTCAGTTACTGCACCCATCCCACTGGGCCATTGCTTGTTATCTGCAAATTATGTATGTACTATTGTGTTTTTTTTTTATGTATTTATGTACTGCACTCTTGTGACCCCCTACCCCAGGGCACATCTGGAATCGAGCGGTACTCTGCTCCGTATGCCTTCGTGGTAAATCTATTAAATAAATAAATAAATAAATTATGTCTCCCCCTGGTATGTCACTTTATCAGCTACCCAACACTGTCTGATCAACTCCTTTTTATCCAGCAAAAGAGATCCATATTTTATGAGAGACTTTATTTGGTTATGTACCCACCAAAAATTGGGGGTTCAAGGCAATTTAAAGTATAAAGGCATTAATGAACGTACATGTCCTAGATGGAATATTTGCATGGAATCCATAGAGACTTTTTCTCATTTTCTATTTGAGTGCCCATTTGCTCAATGATGTTCGCCTGAATAAATAAAGATTTGCTATGGTGTTTTGGGAAGTATTTCACAGGACATGGCCTTTAAACCCCTTTCAGGATCAACCTTCACAGATTTGGCTCGATGGGGTGCTCCCTGGAGCATGGGCCAAAGTTGATGATATTACTATCTGACTATTAATGAGTTTTAATATATGGATTGTGAAAATAATATGCTTAAAAAGTATACAAAAAAATCCTTGTAATACCATCGCTCCTGGAGCGATAATACTACTGTTGGTCAGTGATAATACTATCGTTCGGGTGCCGTAATAGTATCGTTCGGCACCCGATCGATAGTATTATCAAGAAAGCTAAAGAGCGCATGCGCAAGGGTATCTCTGACGTTTCACAAAGCGTGCCCTCTGATTGGCCGCTTTTCCTCTGTGGGCGGGCAGGAGTCTGAAAACATGGCGGCTTGCTCGCTCGCTTAGCGAAACAATCTTCCGTGAAGCAACCTTTTTTTGGGGGGGGGTTTAGGTTGAAAACCATTTGACAACCGCACTCGCTCTGGGGCTCCTCGGCTCACTTGATACCGCCACTGACCAAAAAACGGCTAAATGAAGCCCACAGCAGACACTCGTCCACACAGGACTGGGGAACCCTGCCAGCAAGCACATCCACCCGCTAACTCCACTGCTGAAACGGAGGTGAGTCAATTCACCTCGTATCCATATATTAAAAAAAATAACAAATAGGTTCTGGCATTTCAAGGTAGTAATTCCATCTTGAGGTTCTGGGAACACATGAAACCTCTCGAGCTTCGCTCTAGAGGTTTTCTGTGTCCCCAAAACCTCTCAATGGAATTACTACCTTGTAATACACCAGAACCTATCTATTATTCTATTTTTATTAGTTATCAGCTATGGTTAGCTAGGTGTGGTTGGTCTCTACGGCAACAAGTCTTGACAGGAGAACAAGTAGTTTTGTTATTACAGAAGGCAATATTGAAGTGGCAGGTTATGGAGCAGCATAAAGTTTTACCTGATTTGTATAAATTATGGTGAATGAATATGTCCTGGTTAGATACAGGGTGAGGTTTCTTTGTTAGGTTGTTTTCCGCACGCTTGGAGAGAACCATACGTCTTTTATTTGATTTTTCATGATTTTGTATGATGTAATACATTCCTGTTGATTTTGTATTTAATTTTTTTCAATAAAATATTCCCCTACTCTTTTAGTGGGGATGGGGGGGATCTTTTATGTATTAGGATATGCTTTAGGTTATTATTATGTTTAGACATTATATGGCTTTAATGCTTATTTGATTTCTTTACAATTTGTATTTTCCTTTTGTGTGAGTTCACACTGCTTTGTATATTTTTTTGATTGTTTTAAGTTTATAATAAAAATTTCCCCTACTCTTTTAGTAGGGGTGGGGAGTGGGGATCTTTTCAGTATTAGGATGTTTTTGAGTTTTACAGCTTTCTATGGAAGTACTTTAAAATTTGTATGACTGAAATACTTATTTGATTTTTCTTATGATTTGTATATTCTTTTGTGTGAATTAACATTTTGTGTATTTATTTGATTTTCGAAGTTTCTAATAAAAATTCCCCTACTCTTTTAGTGGGGATGGGATGGGGGTTATGTATCAATGTGGATTATTTTTGTTTGTTGTTCATGTATGCTGTATTACTTATTTTTGTTTTTTATTTCTTTCATTATGATTTTGTATGAAGTTACATGATTTTGTATATTTTGTTTTAAGTTTTCAATAAAATATTCCCCTACTCTTTTTGATAAGTGCCATGGGATCTTTAACATCCACCTGAACTGCCACCAATCTAGGCAGATGGGACCTCGGTTTAACATGTCATCTGAAAGATGGCACCTCAGAAGTGCAAGACCCCTCTCATGCTGCACTATAGTGTCAGTACTGGGATATTAACCCAAGTGCCAGATGTGTGAACTGAACCCACAGCCCTCTGATCTCCTGGCCTCAGAGGCGAATGTGCTACCTACTGAGCCACTGGTACTGATACTGACCTTCACAATATCTATTGTCACAACAGTAACAGCAACATATTTTAGATACAGTATCATGTTGTTACTGCTGTCACCAGTCTAGATATTACTTTTATCTTGTTATTTAACACACACTCCCATTGTGTCAGTCTAGAAGTAACCCCTAAGTGGTGCTATCCCAAGGGATACTACCTCTGCCTGATTAACTACTAACGGGGTGAGGGGCATAGGTCCAATGGCGAGTGCCTCCACCCAGAGGTCAGGGTTTGCAGTAGTTAAACTAACTTGGTCACAGCCCTCTGGGACACTGTAACCTGCCTTTCTTCCCTCTAGTGGCCCACACAATGCATCAGGAATATCTTCACAATGTACACTTACCCCCAGGACTGGCTCTGTCAAATGGACTATGGGGACCCCCTGTAAAACAAGATGATACAGTGCAAAAACCACAGTACAATACTTTAACATAAACAAATACCTCGCTCAGTGTAACTTTGCTGAAACAAACAGATCTGATTTATTTAAGGAGCTGTAACAAGGACAGGAGGAAATCAGGTTAATTAGGTTAAACACATTAACAATCACAGTACTGTGTGCATATTCAGAGTCTCAAATTGTCACTTTCACTAGGTACCCAGGATGGGGGGCTAGCCAGGATCGGTGCAGCTGGTGGGGGCCTGTGATGGAAAAAAACACTTGCACAATACCCAAATTGTAATCTGGAGCCAGTTGGCTCAGTTCGTGAAGAAATAAAAAAAAAGCAACAATTAGATGACACACTTGCAATTCGATAAACAGAGGGCAGGGAGCTACCCTGCTTTGTACTCACAAAGTCAGTGCTGGAAACTGGATGGAAGGCAGATTGTCCTGGATTGCCAGGAGGAGTAGACCATGGGGACAAGGTCCTTGTGACTGGACCCCCACTGCAGTGTAGAGCAAATGGATGTAGTCTGGATTAGGCTGGGGTCTACTTCCAGCATCATGCACTCAATTCACTGTACAGGGGATTTGAAACAAGACTCCCCACAAGCACTACACACATTTATATGTAAAAGGAAAATACTATAACAAGCAGGCTGCTTCTCTATCCCGATCGCAATTACTGCACGATACCCGGGAGAACACACAGCAGCTTCAGTTCCTGACAGACCGAGTGTGATTCAACAATTTCTCAAGTCTTCTACAGGGTGAGCCTGGTTTCTGCTCTTCAGATCTCCTTGATTCTCCTCACAGGTTGGATTCAGTCTGAACAGGTGCTTCCACAGGCTGCAGACCAAAACTCAGGGCCTTACATGTGCTTCCCATGTGAAACTATACCGCGCAGAAGCTCATAGCTCCTTCTCTCTTCACTGTCTCAACTCATCTGACTTTCCAGTAGACAGAGCCAGGCATTTCCTTGGATTTCTTCCCAGTTCAGTTGGCTGGTTTGGCTGTCACTCACAATCAGACTCCCCCTGTTAGTGCAAAAAGGCACCAAAGTCCAAACTACAATTCCCAGAGACATTGGCCATACAGTACATAGGTCGCTGGCTCCACAATGAGAGTCCAAGTTCTGATTTGCCAGTAGCAGGTTCTTTTTCCAAGGTCCCCCCACACTGATTGGTCCAGTTCAGCAGTTCAAAACCAAAATGGAGGGCTAGGCAAACACAGTTCTGACTGCAAAGAAAAGCAGGTTAGACAAACTGTATTTTCATTATTATTCTAAATGATTTCTGGCAAACAGTTACGTCTTTGAAAAATGCTCACTCTGCCCACTTAGCGATGGCAGAAATGGAGTGATTTGGCAGCAGCTCAAGTGGGACTCAAGCAGGGAAACACATAGTCCCCCCATAGAAACTAGTCATGTCTGCAAGCAGACAGATCTTAAAGAGACAGTACCAGAGGCTCTAAAAGCCCTCACAGATAAAAGGCTTAAACACCAAATACCATTCAGGCTTAGAGCATTCAAGCAAGCACCTAGAAGACTTTTTGGGAACCCCCATTTACAGGGGGGTTACATAGATATACTGGAACTTACCTTTAGCTACTGTACTACTGTACACTGGCAAGAAGAGTGGACATTGCAGAGATACTACTGAAGGCCCTCCCTGCACACAGGGGCATGTGCAGAGAAAGGCAGTCTTATATTTAATGTGTGGAAGGACAAGGTACTACCCGAAGTGGCAAAGAATCTGGATTGCACATATATTCTTTCTGTCTTACTTGGAACTGTAATCTATGTGAAACATATGATATCAGTTCATTTTGGTGAACATGGCAAGACTGGGTTAGCTACTGTACCTCAATGTCTGGAACAAGAATGTTAAATATAGTAGCAGTTAATACTAGGAGTTAATTCTAGGAGTAGGAAGGTAGCAGAAGACATATACACCTATGTAAAGCTATCCATTTATTGGATATAGTAATGTTTAGATTGCCCCATCCATATAGGCATCCAGGTGTCTCTTGAACTAAGTCATTGTTATTACTATTCACTGTTTCTACTGGCAAAGAGTTTCAGATATGAGTTATTCTCTGAGAATAGTATAATTTCCTACCAATAGTCTTGAAGTTGGTATTTGTTATATGCTAGTAATGGCATCACATGCTATAGCCCTGTTGTCTAAAGTTGATGTTTAGTACACTAAGTAGATAGTTGTCCCAGTGCATTTTGTAAAACAACAGGAGAAGCCCTCTGATTCTTTTTCTAAGTAAGCTATGTAATGATAGTTCATTCAGTCTGGTTTTGTAAGGCTTCTTTTCCAATCCCTTCATCATTTTGGTAGTTTTTTGTTGAACTCTCTCAATATTTTCCTTTTCCAAGAGTGTTCAGTCTGCCCCAAAACTGAATAATAACCTGAGTGCTGCCTTGTATAAGTTTATACATTTTGACTTATGGTTAAGTATTTTTTAATTGAGCTCAACAGATTGTTTTTAAAGAGCTCATTGACCTGTTCTTTATTCTTGAATTTGGATGATATCCTCACCCCTAGTTTTCTTTCTGATTTTACTGATATTTTCCCATAAGAATTCCACTGGATTCTTTTTTTTATGAGCAGTTGGCAAAGTACAAATATAATTGTGAAAATGCAAGTAAAGAGACAAATAAGAGCAAATTGAATGACTCCAGAGGCATCTAAAGGCCCCAAACCTTCATTCTTTAAGATACACATCCTCACTAAGCACTTGCTCTTTAATATAGCTGAACATTACCCAAACATATTCTAGTTGTTTGTACTCTGTTTATGTAATTCATTGCTCTTAAATTTATCTCTGATGTAAATTGCTACTTATCTGCCCCTTTTATTAGCCCTACTCCTTTGATATAGTGTGTGTCAATCAGTTTCCTTGTCTCACATGTCATTATTATCCTACCATGTTTCTGTGATTGATAGTGAGTCTGGGTTATGCTTTGATATTAGGAATTGTAAGCTGTCAAATGTATTGATTAAGCTTTTCACATTCAATGAGAGTATTGTCAGATCAGTTTTATCCCAAACTTTTTTCTTCTTATCTGGTAACTTCCTTTGTGTTTTAGTACACTCTTGTCACCCTCATCACTTAGTTTAAATTCCTATTGAAGCAATTACTGAAATGTCCCCCAGAGTGTGTGTGCCCATATTGCACTTAAGTGAAGCCCATCTCTTGTGAACAGTTGCTTATTGTTGTAATATATGTCATTTTTATATTGGCGCACTTGTGCAGGCAACATCTTGCCAGTAGTGCAGATTTGAAGTTGCGGTCACTGTTGGGCGAATGCAGGGCATGCACCAGTAGGTACGTCCTGCTTTCCCCAATCAGCCAGCAGCAGCAGTTGACACCCTGCCTAGTTAATCAGGCCAAGATATCACAGAAAAAGTCTGCTGCAATGAGAGCGAAGCTCTCATGCAGTGTGACCACAGCACGCCTCTCCCTACCTGCAGGCATCATGGTGGCGGAGACTGCTGTTGCTGCCTGTTAACCCCTTCCTTTATTGTGTGCCAATGGGGGTGCTGAATCCCCATTGGCAGCATGTAAATCTCCCTTTCTTTGATTGCCGAGGGGGTACCCAATCCCCCTCGTCATCATACACCCCCAACAATTTTCTTTGCTGACGGGGGCCCAATCCCCATCAGCATGTATCCCTCCCTCCCTGTGAATTTTGCTGATGGGGGAGCCCACTCCCCATTGGCATAATGTGTCCCCCCTTTTTTTGGTTGCTGAGGGGATGCCCAAACTCCCTCAGCTCCTCTGCCCCACCTTTACTTGTCTGCCGATGGGGATGGAGTGCCCAATCCTCCATCAGCTAAAGCACCCACCCACACACACAGGTGTCACACTGGGAGCCCACCCCAGCATGCCGGTCCACCTATTAAAGCAAAAATGGTCCCCCAATGTCTTTCATTTTTATTTTTTTACCTATAAAGCAAAAACGGTCCCTCATAGTCTCCAACCCTCCCACAACCCACATCCTCCTCGCTCGCCCTGCCTCCCACACACCACCCATGCCCTCTGGAGTCTGGCGTGAGCGATCTTTGGTGGACCAGGAACACATCTGCACTCTTCAAAGCTGACCGCGAACTGAGGAAATGCCGGTAAGCTGTATAATGGAATAAATAGGGGGTTTTCAACTTTTATGCATATCTTGAGCATTTTTGGGAATTTTTACACTAAATTTTCAACATGGGGTTTTTGGGACCCCTCCTCATGAATTCTGTCACTGTCATATTGTTAGTCCATCCTGAAAGGTGATTTTGCAGTCACTGCATGGAATCATCTTTTGGGACTCATTAACAAGATGACAGTGCCACTGTTGATGGGGTGGGTTCCGAAAAAGCTTATGTTACAAATTTGGAGGTAAAAATCTGAAAAATGGCTGTTTTATGAGCATGCGTTGTGCAGCTGCTACGCAGGCCTCGTAACTTCACAAATTCACAATATTTTCATGCCAGATTTTCAACATTGTCATTTTTGTACACCTCCTTGTGAACAGTACAGCTCTCATTTTTCACATCCTGGCCAAAATGTGTTTCCGCACTTCCGGCATACAATAGCATGGTCACTGTGGGAAATCAGTGTTTGGGCCAGATTATGAAAATGACAGTGACACTGTTCATGAGCAGAGTTCTGAAAATGCCTATGTTGAAAATTTGGTGACGATACTCCATAAAATGACTGTGTTACGAGTGTGCATTGGCAGATTGCATGCACACTGGTAACGTCATGCATTTGTAATATTTTCACCCTGGATTTTCACCATTGGCATTTTTCCACTCCCCTTGATCAACAGTACAGCTGTCATTTCACATATCCTGCCCAAAATGTGTTTTTGCACGTCCGGCGCAAAATAGTGTGGTCACTGTGAGAAATCACTTTTTGGGACAGTTTGAGGAAATAAGAGTGACACTGTACATGAGGAGAGGTGCTAAAATGCCTATGTTGAAAATCTGGTGCTGAACGTCCATAAAAAGACTGTGTTAGAAGCGTGCATTGCGCATTTCCCATGCTCCCTTGTAACTTCGAAATTTGCAATATTTACATGCCTCATTTTCAACACTGCCATTTTTTTACACCTCCTTATGAACTGTACAGCTGTCATTTTTCACATCCTGCCCAAACTGTTTTTCCCCACTGCACTACCAAAGCTAATGCCAGAGCGACAATATTTGGCATTGACAAATGCTTGTTTTAAAGTGCCAGTTGTTCTATCTCCATTCATCTAGCCTTGCATTTATTTTAATGGCTTTTTTTATTTTATTTTACGTGATGCCCTTAGAACTGGAAGAATTTTGTTTATGATTGATATATTGTTAAGTTTTCCAGTTCTTCCCCTAGTCTAATATAATCCTTTTTAAGGCTGCAGTGGGTGGACTACTGCAGACCTCTTACAATACGAAAAAAGACTCCTGCATTCTTTGTGAATGAACAATATGTTGGAGTGACAAAAAAAGTTGCTCCTGCATGCAATACTCCATGCTTGTACTATTTTTTTTTGGAAGCCTTTGACTGCTGAAATACATAACCCCCCACCAAACTCTCCATTTTAGCACCCACCACCCTAGCCCCCAAGATACATAACAGTGACACTGGGGGTGCCTAATCCCCCAGTATCCTGATCATGGCTCTCCCCACTACTGCGCATTTGAAGTTGGGCTTTTTGTTTTAAATATATTTTTATATTTTCCCCACTTGACCCTCCCTCTCAGTGCCCACCACCCCACTCCCCTGAAATTTTAACAGTGGCATTGGGGGTGCCCAATCCCCAGTGCAGGAATCTTCACTGCACATGCATGGTTATTTGTTACATTTTTGTCACTTTACTTTTCTCCCCTACCCGACCCTCCCTCTCAAAACCCCATCACCTCCACCCCAGAAACATAACAGTGATACTGGGGGTGCCTAGTCCCCCAGTGTCATGATCAGCATCTCGGTCCTGTTTCTTACCTGTAACAAGAAAACCATCCATTTCTGTTTCAGACCCCCCCACATGACTCTTCCACTCATCACCCACCTCCCACACACACCTCTAAGCCCTTACTTACCCATCAGGGGTACAATGCCATCATCTACTCTGGACCACAGTCACATCTTCACTCTTCAAAGCTGGACCATGAACTGCAGAAACAAGTATGCTGTTCAATGTATTTCAAAGGGGTTTTGAACTAAGAGGCATAACGTGCCCATTTCTGCATATTGTTAGCCCACATTTTCAACATGCCTTCTTTGCGAACCCAACTCATAAACAATGTCATTGCCCTTTGGTAAATCTGTCCAGAAAGGTAATTTTGTGGCCCCTGTGCAAAAATAACATTTTGGGCAGGAATTGAAAATTCTCTCTGCCCCTTTTCATGAGGTGGGGTCATAAGAAGGCTATGTTGAAAATTTGGGTAAAATATTAAACAAAACAACAAAGTTATGAGCCTACATTTAATTTTGCAAACACAGCCTCATAACTGGTCATTTTCAATATTTGTCATTTTTCAGATCCTATCAAAATGTATTTTTTTTCCTATCCTGAAAGACGATTTCATGCTCCATGCACAAAATCACCTTTAGGGTAGGAGTTAACAATGTTCTCTGCCCTTGTTCATGAGGTGGTGTCATAAGAAGGCTATGTTGAAAATTTGGTATAAAATAATAAAAAACAAAGTTATAAGCCTACATTGAATTTTGCAAATGCAACCTTGTAACTTTGATAATTGTCAATATGTTTACCCCAAATTTACAACATAGCCATGTTATGCCTGGGTTATGCCCCTGTCATCCCACATACATCTCATATACACCTCACACTGTATGCCTGGTCTATTGTACTGTGATACTCATATTTTGTACTAACATATAGATATGGGCACACATCATATATACAGGAGTGCTAGGAGTGTGCTTTGCTGCTAAGATATGCTAACATTGTCATGCATGATTCACTATACCTCACTATAATACATTTATCTAGATTAGTTTGTCTTTCATAGATATTCCATATATAATCTACCTAATCACTGATGTGATGACTCTGAGGAATCATCAGTGATTATTGCATTCTTATATTCTCATATAATTATATGTTGTGTATGTTTTACACTCTGGCAGATATGTAATAGGGCCCTGTCATCAGTTCTCTTTGTCTAAGCAAGCTGACACAGAGAGACAGCCTTTGTTATCTATGATTTATACTGTATGTAAGCAAGAAATGCCACATGTAGTTTGAACCAGACAGGTCAGCCATGATCAATGATAAAAACAAAACAAAACACAAGAATCTGTATTATTATTATTTACCCTACACACCATGAGTGTTTAGATTACATAAATGGTGACCACAAGTAGAGTCTGGATGTTTGCCAAGTTTTGTTTTAATTTCGTCTGTAAATTAAAACACTGGGCAAGAAATCCCCATTAAAAAAAAAGCAAAAAGTGTCTCATGTTTAACTTTTTTTGGTCTGTTGTGTGTTCCACATTGCAGACAAAATAATCTCTTAGCAGATAGAAACATAGAAACTATAGAGGTTGATGGTAGATAAGGACCTCAAGGCCCATCCAGTCCGCCCACTTTTTCTACCTTATGAATGTGCCACACACCTTTACACTGCCAATGACCTATCTATCCATATTCATCTGTATTGCTCCCTTATGCCTATCCCATGCCTGTCTGAAGGCCTGCACTGTATCCATAGCCACCACTTCCTGAGGTAGGCTGTTCCATGCATCCACCACTCTTTCTGTGAAAAATAATTTCCTCACATTCCCCCTTAATCATCCTCCCTCTATTCTCATGTTGTATCCTCTTGTCCTGCTATTTTTCTTATATTTAAACATGTTAGACTCTTTCACATTGTTAATGCCCTTAAGATGTTTGAATGTTTTGATCATATCGCCTCTCTGCCTCCTTTGCTCAAGGGTATACATATTGAGCTCCATTAATCTGTCCTCATATGTCTTCTGATGCAGTCCCTACACCATTTTGGTTGCCCTTCTCTGGACTGCCTCAATCTGTTTAATGTCCTTGTGAAGGTGTGGCCTCCAGTACTGCACACAGTACTCCAGATGGGGCCTAACCTGTGTCTTGAAAAGAGGGATTATTACCTCCCTCTTACAACTTGTGATACCCCTACTAATACACCCTAACATCCCCCTAGCCTTACCTACTCCCTTAGAGGTCTGCTTGGATGATTTCAGGTCATCGGTGATGATGATGCCCAAGTCTCTTTCTTCCTTTGTGACTGCCAGCAACTCCCCTCCCAGCCTACAGGTGGCTTCAAGGTATCTCTTCCCTATGTGCATGATCTTGCACTTCTTTGCATTAAATCTCAGTTGCCACTCTTCTGACCATTTTGCTAGTTTATCTAGATCTGTTTTCATTCTGCCCACCCCATCTGGATCATCTACTCTGTTGCAGATCCTGGTGTCATCTGCAAACAGACAAGCCTTACCCTCTAGTCTATCTGCAATTTCACTAAGGAAGATATTGAAGAGGACTGGCCCCAGGACTGATCCCTGAGGAACCCCACTTGTGACTTGCATCTCTTCTGACTATATACCATTTACCACCACTCTCTGTTTTCTGTCCATCAAGCAGTTTACCAACCAGTTGACCAACTTCTGACCCTCCCAAGCCTACCCAGCTTATTTATCAATCTTCTATGTGGAACAGTGTCAAAAGCTTTGCTAAAGTCAAGGTAGGCAGCATCAGCTGCTCCCCCTTGGTCCACCACTCTGGTTACCCAGTCAAAGAAATCTATGAGAATAGTTTGACAGGACCTTCCTTTTGTAAACCCATGCTGTCTTGGATCCTGTGCCCGTATGGATTCTAGGCATTGCACTATCCTTTCCTTAAGGAGTGCCTCCATAATCTTGCCCAATACTGAGGTAAGACTGACTGGTCTGTAGTTCCCTGCCTCCTCCCTTCTACCATTCTTGTGGAGCGGGATCACATGAGCCCTTCTCCAGTCTTCTTGGACCTCTCCTGTGCTCAGAGACTCACTAAACAGTTCTGCTAATGTCTCTGCTAGTTCCACACTTAGCTCCTTAAGTACCCTGGGATGTATGTCATCAGGTCCCATTGCCTTGTCCACCCTGAGCTTACCGAGCTCTTGTAGGACCCTTTCTTTTGTGAAGGGAGTAGTGCTCCCCTCCCTCCCCCCTGTGTCCATGGTGCTGAGCAGTGGTCCCTGCTCTACCTTTTCTTCAGTAAATATTGAGCAAAAGTATCTTTCAGACACGTCATATATTCCCATTATGGGGAATCTATTCAATCTCTGTGTAATGAGTTGTTTCATTATTGCTTTTTTTCCTATTCTTTCTCTGTGGAAGCACAGCTATAAAGGGATCCAAAACAGACATATCGATTGCTTTCTTGTGGATTCAAATCCTAATTGGTATATACTCATCCAGGAGTCCACATACACCGAAGGCTATTTGTGTCCTGTCTTGAACTTTGGTTGCAAACAAAGTTTTTGATCCACAGACAGCTAAGGGGTCTTATCTTATATGACATGTCTAAATATATCAGTACTGAGTTGAGGCTGGATGCCTTAACAAACCAAACTGCTAACTGTAGTTTTTTTGGTTTTCATGAAGTAGCAGAATCCAGTGGTAGCCCTATAAGGGATATCAGTGCCCATTATGGGAATTGAAAAATGGTACCAATGATGTTTAAATGTTTTTATGCTGTTCTAAATAAGATATCTGTTTTGGAATCAAAGTATATTGCTTGCAAAATGGAGAATTGTGCCTGCAAGCAGGAGATTAGTCTGAAGAGGGCTTATCATGCAGGAAAAATATCTGGACTACTGTCTGAGCTACAATCTGTCCTTCTAGAAAATAAGTCTCTCTTTAATAAGAGAAGCAGCCACGACCTGCATGCCATAAGAGATAACACAGAAAAGGAAAATTTATTAGTAACTTATTAGTAAAAAAGTTTTTCAAATTAATGTTGTTCTGGATAGTAACACTGATTCCTTACCTTTTGAAAACAAGGAACTTAGAGATAAGTCTAAAGTAATTACTGAAAGATTTAACGTGCTGGTATTTCAACACCAGACCTTGACTGATCAGCGTGATTCAGTATTTTTTAATTACAGCAGACTTGAAATTAAGGTTTTGAATATAAACTGTGACACAGCTTCTGTCAATAATAGGTATGTTTTACAAGATGGGAATGTTTTGCAATCTGAAAACAAGGCATTTTATAGCATGCTAACTCCTTTATCTGAGTAGTTAGAATGTAGGAGTAAAAAGACAGACTTGGCAAACTTGCGCCATCAGCCACAGGTATTGGCAGGGCATACTAATTTAATGCCAAAAGACCTTGCCTCTTCTGATGTTGAAAAGTTTGATTTTGAACACTCACAGTTAGTGGTGGGCGAAGTGGCCCCAATTCGCTCCGTGAAGAGATCTGCAGAGTGAAGGCAGATTCATGGAGTGCTCCACAATAAGCGGAGTACTTCACGTTATAATGGGTAACACGAAGTCCATTGAAAACAATGACTTCACGTTACTTATCCTTCCCAAACCACTATTCCACCAATTCTTAAGGTGAAGTACATTGAAAACTATGTACTACGACCTCACTTCACCTTGTTTTTAAGCTCCAAAGGTGAATTTTGCAATGATTCATGGGATTTCAGGTCACATGGGCTCTAGATTGTTCTGCACAGCCTCAGTTTGGGGTAGTGTATGTATGAAGCTTTAGAAGAGAATCTGCTCTGAGAGATCTGTGATTCAAACCTTCTAAAAGCTGTTAAAAAGCCTTTTGGGGTCATTTGTTTTGCTGAAACTTTAGTTCATCGATTATAGGAAACATTCCTGTGCTTATATCATCGAGCATTTATTGTTTGTGTGTGGATTTTGAATGTTAATGTACAATATTCAGTCTGTGTATTGAGATACAGTGGAAGTGTGCTTTGTGAGGGGGTGTATCTGTGGTGAAGGTAGATTAACTTGGAGAAAAAGACAGAGCTTTCTGTTTTGGTGATATTTTTCTTGTATAACTGTGTTAATGTACGCACAGTAATATTTTCAATAACTCTTGCCATTTTTTTGCTGATTGTTGAGGTGCAACAGTGCATAATTTTAGTTTGTTTAAAATATGTGGTTATATTACTGAAGTTTTCAATTTGCTATGCATTACTTAATGTGTGTGTGAGTATGCGTGTGGCGTGTGTCATCAAATCAGACACCTTTTATTGTGCCACATAATTTCAGCAATGTGAACCTGCTATGTTATCCACTGCAGCTGTGTAATTTTTGTACATCTTTGTGGTATCTTTACTAGTACTGGTACTAGTGACTGTTACTGCAGCAGTGCAGTACACTGCCCCCCCCACCACGGACTGCCCCAACTGGAAAAATAATTATTTTCCAGATTTTTGAATTTATGATGGTGAGCACTGGTTAGGTGTTGTGCCTTTGCATCTGCATCTCTTCAGTGCACAGTGCAATCTTAAACTGTCTGTGCATTTGCATCTCTTTAGGGCCCAATCTCTAACTTAAGTCACAGTTGTTTCTTTGGCTTCCTTTCAGAGTACTGGACAGGTGTGGTGCATAATTCTGCATGAACATTGTACTCATTAATATGCGTTTTTAAGTCTGAACCATTATCATGAGTCACTCAAGATACAAATCATGTTCTTCATCATCATGAACGGTCACAAATGCAGTCACAAATGTCAATTTATGAGCATGTCATGAATCACAATATTAATTTTTTTTAATAGTTACTTGGATGTATTTTAAGCCTGTTTTGTAGTATCTCTCCATGCTTCACCTCTCCACCATTGTGCTCATTAATGAGTGTTTTTAAGTTGGGGAGTTTTGTGCCACACCTCATCGGGGCCCAGAGAGGTACAGCTGTAGGTATTCTCATTTCTTCATCATCATGGTCACAAATGCAGTCACAAATCATGATTTACGATCATGTCACGAATCACAACATTCATTTTTTTTAATAGTTACCTGGATGTATTTTAAGCCCGTAAAAAAATAAAATTTACAGAAAAAGCAAATTAAGTAAAAAAGAGTACAGAAAAGACAAAAAAATATAGATTTTAAAAAAGTTGTTGGTCTGTATCAAAGTTTAAATCTCCTCCTCTCTGATCTCAAAGTATCAGCAGTCACAAAACACACTACTCTCTCTCTCCGTCTACACAGGAGAAAGTAAAAATGTCTGCTTGTATGATTCACTTTCTTCCTGCCTAGCTAAAGAGCATGTGACTTACAGTAGTATAAGCCATGTGATGTGTGGGGGGGCTACCAAATCTGAAACACCAAGTAGGTCACTTAGAATTATAATGAGGAAGGTGAAGTCCATTAAAAACAATGACTTTGCCTTACTTCGCATTGCCATTCTGCCTTAATGTGAAGTGGTAATGACAAGGTGGAGTGAGTACTTTGCATTGCCTACTCCATGTAGTGGAGTGGCAACACAAAGTGCCCACTTCACGTTCACTTTGCTGGCGGAATTTAAATTCACTGCATCTCTACTCACAGTATGCTGTGGGGTGGACTACTGCAAAGGCTAGCCACTTGTTTTTCTGTGATTCACTAAATGGAGAATTGTTAAGAGTCTCAAAATCGTGGACACACATGTCATTAGGTTGCATCCCCATACCATCCCCAAGATGGCCGCTCATGGTCATGTGATGATGGTCATGACACAGTAACCCATGATGCCCATAAGGTAATCCAAAATGGCCGACCACCACACCACAGAGATTCGACCTTGCAATCACAAGGACCAGTGATTACTGCCATAACCAAAAAAACAAACCAGAGTTTTTTGGCATGATTAATAATGTTATCAGTTACACTAGTGTTTCTGTGGGTTAGAAGGTTCTCATTAAAAATGATGCTGATGCACTTTTGAATAAGGTTGATATGCAATCTGTCATGAAGTCAGCGTCTGATGCTGTAGAAACAGCTGATGCTCCTAACAATGTTTGCTTTATTAGCAAAGTTTATGGTATTTGAGTGTCCTTGGATAAAGAACACATTGAAGTTAATTATATGAATTATTATGATTCTTCCCTATGCAATTTAACATCAGTTTTCCCTGAGAAGACTGAATGTACTGATTTTCCTATGCAGTGCATTAATACCTTAAACTGCAACATTAAAAACAATGTTGCTTCCATCCAGCAACATTCTGGTGTGGAAATCCACTTTACATTCAATGGGGGAAGGGACAACCCTGATTCTGAAAGGCCCTTGGCTGTGATATTTTCAGCATCACAGGCCACGTTGGTGGGGGAGGGTTACAGGTTTGATTTCTGAACCTGAGCTGACAACTGTTTCAGTACTATTTTTCTCCACCTCTGATGACTACTGAACCACAATCCATAGCTAGACAACTATGAACAGCTTGCACACAACTTTTCTCCATTGTGCAGTCACTCCTGATAGCACCAGCACTGCCAGCACATGATGCAGAACCCCCCCCCAACTAGTGACACCTGGTTTATTCCCAGTACAGACAATGGTAGGCACCTCTTACCAGAAGGTACAAGGTATCCTAATACTGATATTGTTGTCTTTTCTTTTAGGATCACTGACCATGGTCCCAGCATTGGTTAATCCTAACACAGCTTAAGGGCATTATTTTAAACCTGCCACTTCAGATAAAGCAATCTCAGCAGTGTTTGACCAAACATATAATGGACACATCAGAACCATTGCTTATGCATCCCAGATGCTTGCCAGTGGAGCAAAAATACAATCTTTGTGAAAGGAATCTTTTGGCTACATACTGGGTAGTGAGATACTTTATGTACATCATTGGATATGCACCCATTGTACTGCATTCCAATCATTTGCCAAATAACATTCTGTTGTCAGACAGAGTAAAAGAAGACTCTGTATCCAATGCCAGACTTACACACTGGTCTCTCTTTTTACAGGATTATGACATCACTGTCCTTCCTATCAAAAATCCATCCTTGTGGGCCCATGGCCTACAATTTGCAGGAGAGATCCATGATTGTTCACTCCAACCCACTGACCTACTTCTCCCAGTGCCCTTTCTGAAAGAACCCTAGAAAGTGTTAAAAGACACCACTATGTGTCATATTTTGAATGAGGACTCCTCCACACATACCAACGAGGGTCAGATAGCAGGGTTTGGAATTCATATTGTACTTCTTAATGATGACAGAATGTGCATGGATAGTAATTGCATCATCGTATATGTACGATTCACAGGCAATGTTAAAACACGCCTAGCAAATAAAATGAAAAGCAGGGAGGTGAGGAGTCTCCTAATTACCACAAATATTTGTGAATGGTTTAGAAAGCTGGAACATCCTTGAGAAAAACACAGCTTGTGTTAAGAAAGGAATAAAGAGATTTTTCCTTACATAAAATTATACCAGCATTCTATGAGAGGGTTAAGGTCTGCCCACTTCAAGAAATGTCCTTGAGATAATTACAGAAAGCACTGTAGATTCTATGTTTTTATTACAGTTTCTAGTAGAGTCTGTTTCTCTCAAAACTGAATTTCTTTGAAAGAAAACAAACTTCTGTTCCAATTCTCTGATATTACCTCTGAGAAATACAGTGACTTGCTTGTGTACATCACAAAACTAACAGTTTAAATCCTGTACATTCATAAGGTTTGAGCATATTGTAAAACGTGAATGTTGTGCTCCATAAGAAGGATCCTTATTTGAGGGCAGTGTATAGGTTCCTTTATAAAGGAACTGAGGAATAACTTTCAGAAATAGCTCTTATAAGAAAGTGAAAATGACATTTACCTATCCAATGATGGCCTAGTCATTTGGAACATCACTGTTGTAACACTCATGAAAAGTTACGCGTAATTCCTGAACGCCTGAAAGTAGATTTAATCTACTGTACCAAGTACATGATACTCCCAACTGGTGGACACCACTGAGTCAGTAAAAACTCTAGACAGACTGAAATCCTCTGTTAGATGGCCACACATGAAACATAATGTGGAACGCTACATTAGTAACTGTTTGATCTCCGAACAGAACAATCCTATATCAGCTAGGACAAATGCATTGTTACCCCAGAGTCAAAGGCCCTTGGAACAATATCCAGTTTGACTACATTGGCCTTATGCCAACCACTAAGAGCAACTAGTTTTCACTAGTGATCACCAACCTAACAGAACAACACAGTTGAAGTGACTGCAAATGTCTTGGTAAACCAGCTATTTACCAGGTAGGGTCTTACCCCTAAAGGTAAATTCTGATTACAGGGATCCAGCTTTATAGCCAAAGCAATGCAGAAAATACTGGATTTGTTATAGGTAAAACAAAAGTTTTATATCCCTTACCACCCACAGTCATCTGGACAGGTGAATGTGCTAACAGGCAGATCAAAGTTATATTATCTAAACCTGTTCATAAAACCCAAAAGGACTGGAATTCATTATTGCCCTTACTCCTTATGGCAATAAGAGGGACAACCTCAACAGGTACACAGTGTATCCCATGTTTGAAATCATGACCAGACAGTTCATGAGACTCCCAGAACACTTAATTCTGGACCTGTGTACTGCCACTGCTGATGGAGCATCAGTAGATAAATATGTTATATCAAATAAGACATCCAAAAAGTACACTTGTTTGCTTCATAATGTGTGGGCAGGACCCAACAACAGGCCCTATCCCATTGTAAACAAACTCAGTCCAGCAGTTTACCAAGTTAGACTGCCTCACTATAACAGTCATTGATAAATGGCTATATGCCAATCAAATGAACATGTTTAAAGGAGATCAAATTACTTTTCCATACCCCAGTGGGAGGAATAAAACTAAACTAAGTATGTTTTTCCTTTCTCTTTTCTTTTAGGTCCCAGGGAGACAGACAGATGCTTGCTTTTATGCTTATTATTCTTTTTAAATGTATGGGTCTTCTTACAAGCCCAAACTGCACATTTTATTGCAGATAAGAACCAGTGACCTAATCCTGAACAGGTTGTTGAGGCAGAATACCTCACAAGCCCACATTATTTAGTTGCATCCTGTGGAATTCACACTAAAGTCCAAAAAGACATGTTCATTTTCCAGAAGGGTAGTGAGGCCCTACTGAATATTATGATTATTGCTTTGGATCAATTCTAGCAGCTAGACTTGATCTGGACTCCTGTTTACATTTTATTGATAATCATGAATTTTGCATCCAAAAATTATATGGCAATAAAAGCCATTAGATCTTAAACTTTTTAACCCTATGATGCCCCCTAAAATTTGTGACACTTAATACTGAGTGCCCAATCCAGGACCCTGGCCCAACCAGTGGTCTAACAGCCACTTCCGAACCAGGTACCCTAGTTAATAATGTGCACAACCCAGTGATTTTAAATCTCACCCTTTAGAACTTGGAATGAGTTATTATATGTTTTGCATCAAACATTTCCCACATTTTGTTTTCAAACAATGATGTGATTGAATACCCTGGCAGCATACCAGGTACTTATTAATGACTCCCTATACAGGGACTGAGATCACCACACATACACACACTTAGAATTTTGACATTCTGACTGCTAGTGGTACATCTTATGGCTGTAAACCTATCCAAACACACTAGGCATTTTGTTTTTGGTTTGTTTTTATAAAAAAGAAAAAAAAACACAGGTTAAGACTCAGGCCTATTTGGCTCTGACATATCTATCTGAAATAGGGCTGATATGGCCATTATACAAGCACATATGTTAAACATGATTTTTCTCATTAAGAGTGATTTACATTTACAATATTAAGGATATTGTGAAGGGGTTTGACCTGACAAATATTCATGTTAATTAAATTAATTTCTGCTCACATTAAGGAAGCAGATGAGCATCACATAGCTAGGAAAGTCTTTTGCACTGCCTATAGCTATTATGTTCTTACAACTCTTTGGTTATCTCTTCCGGGATCTGGAATTAGGACATATCCTTGATATTATTAGTTGTTTAACCAGGACTAGCACAGTAAGCTGAATGTTTTTTTAAAGGTGTGACCTGGGAGCACAGGGAAGTTAAGTGACTTGCTCAGGGTCACACAGTATGCAAGTGGAAGCTGTAGGATTCAAACCCAGGTCTGGTCTGCTGAATGTCACCAGATTTGCAGCTCAGAGAATTAAACCACTGCACTATACTGCCTCCCCGAAATCATACATGACAGACATATGGGTCAGTGGCATTGCCACATTTTGCACTTCTATAGCATGTATTAACACATGTTTATTTGAATCTAGCACTATTCCCTTATTAATGGTAAGAAGCCTTGAATATGTCACCACACACACTAATATTGCTACATGTTTTGAAACTTATTCCTGCACAATCCAGGAAGCCATGTTTGTGACTCTCACAGTGCCATTGCTGCATTTTCATCCGGCAACATCCATCTCTGATTGTCTAGCAACCATCCATTCTATTGGTCATCTTGAGGGAACTTTTATTGTGAAAAGCTGAAATCACCTCCCTTCCTTGTTTACCATGAGGTCTTGGAATCATGACTGACTCTGAACATTGAGTGCTGTACCTGAAAGGAACATCACTTTTTATGCAGATGTGACATCTTCCAACTTGTTTTACCAACTTGTGAATACAGGCCTAATAACTGAAATTAGGCTTCCACCTGTGAACTTTCAAATAAATTGTCTTTGGTACAGCCAATTAAGATGCTTCAATTGAGCTCATTGTCATGCATACTATGAAGTTAGTCTGGGGTGGGGGCAATCCCCTAACTCAGCAAGAAGACTCTTCTTCATTTGATCTACAATCAAGAAATCCATTTTCTTCACTGCTTGTTTTCCAAGGCTGGCTGGCACCTCATACAAACTGAGTACTATCATATACTTTTACACTTTGTGCAGCCATGTGATCATCTTCAACTGAACACTATTGCTATTCCATTGTAAAACTCAATGTGCAATCTAATGCACCCCCTGCTGAGACCTATGAAAACACTGCTGCCTCCTGAACATTTGTATGAACCACTGGAAAAATCTGAATGCACCAAATTTGAACTATTATTCTTCATTTAACTCTTGTAAGAACCCTGGATTTATCCCTGGAACTGTTTGTAGTTCATGGCTTGTGGACATTGACATTTTGTGTCCTGTTCAACATACCAACAGAAAAATGCCATCCTTCAAGGTGGTATATTCTACTGATGTGGAATGTTGTGTGGTGACCAACTATACATTCTTCTGTTATGGACTAAAAGTTATGCAAATTGAATTGTTCTAACTTCTGTTTTTACTCCCTAAACAGATAATAGGTTATACAGGAATCACACCTGTTCCCATCCCAGAACCAGATATCATTAAGTCTAGTCCTAACTATTTTGATGCTCAATCTCAATTTTTACTTATTTTTAATATCCATACAGGCAGCTTATGTTTGTCTCTTCAATTTCTTCCCAATAGGACATATACACACTGATACATATCAGTATTTACTGATTGTTTTGATACTGGAAAACCACATTGTGAAGTTTTATTCCAAATGTTTATAGTAATACAAGGTTTACTAACATTTTCCCTTACAATTGCATTGTGTTATTTAAGGAAAACCCTGTAACACTACCATGATCAGTAAATTTCCTTTATCAGGCTCATGCCATGGGCCTGTAGACGAATGGTGCCTAACCAGTCTCTTTTTGTTGTGTTGCCACTTTTGAAATGAGTGCAATAAAGAAGGGATTGTTATACTTGGGTTATGCCCCTGTCATCCCACATACACCTCACACTGTATTCCTGGTCAATTGCACTGTGATACTGCTATTTTGTACTAACATATAGATATGAGCACACATCATATACGCATGAGTGCTAGGAATGTGCTTTGCTGCTAAGATATGCTAATATTGTCATGCATGGTTCATTATACCTCACTATAATACGTTTATCTAGATTAGTTTGTCTTTCATAGATATTCCATATATAATCTACATAATTACTGATATGATGACTCTGAGGGATCATCATGGATTATTATATACTTATATTCTCATATAATTATATGTAGTGTATGTTTTACACTCAGGCAGATACGTAATAGGGCCCTGTCATCAGTTCTCTTTGTCTAAGCAAACTGACACAGAGAGAAAGCCTTGTTATGTCTATGTTTTATAGTGTATGTAAGCAAGAAATGCTGCATATAGTTTGAACCAGTCAACGTTTCTTTTGTCTAAGCTATAATGCTAATGGAAGCATATTCTCTCTCATATGGTACTCATTAGTAATCCTGTCAGAGCAACAATGAAAAGAGAAACTTCAGGCACCTTGCACTAGCTTTAAAATGGACTTCTGCCTTGTTACTAGTCCCCCATCCAGCTCTCAGCCTAAAATGGACTCAAAAACCCTCTTGCCTTGTAGCCGCCACCTTGGGGCAATCTCACAGTCCCAAAATGGTGGCCATGCCATGCGGATGGGCCTCCATAGCCCCCAACCTGCCTCCAAGCCTACCAGGCTCCTCACCTTTGTTGGTGTCACCTTGCGAGGCAGGCAGCATGTGGAATCACCAGCAGCTGCCTTGGCAGCCCACACTCATGCTCAATTATTGGCCCAACTGAAAGAAATGCCATCTGGCCTTGATGCACACCCCAGTCCAACCACACTGTCCTACCCATGCCATGTGGCATCATGACCCACTGCCCTGCCCCCAGGCCCAACAGTCTGGCACTAGATTTTTGTGCTGCAGCCAGTCTCTGTCTGCTGCCCCAACAACCTTCCCCTGGACCCTCCACAATAAACTTGTTGTTGGAAGAAAAAGAACATGCAGCACCACCAACATGCTGCCCTGCCCCCAGTCTCCACAGTCCAGCGCTAGCTTTTCATGATACAGCAGGCCTTCCTGCCTGCTCCCAAACATCCTGCCCCTCCAACATTATGGCCTTCCCTTGGGACTCCTAATTAGAGCAGCAAGTCCAGAAAATCAAAGTCAGCTCCCAGCAGTCTTTTTTTTACATGCAGTCGCTTCCAGGAAACATACCAAAAATCTGTACCTGATACAACTAGTCCCTATCCATCTGCCACAATATTCTGCTGCCCTTCCAGCTGTACCTCAAGCTCTTTATTCTACACACAGTATAAAATGAGCTTACTGTTCTTACATGAAGACTTTCCTCTTTTCTCTGTTGTAATTTTGTTTTTTTTGAACAGCCACTCACACAGGGGTGTCAATTCAGCAAAATCATAGTGGTAGCAAGGTGGGGGGGTACAGTGTTGGTGGGACCACAGTGTGAGTGGGGACAGAGAGGGTGGCATTTGTCAATGTGACATAGAGCTAGTTACCAAGTAATTTAAAAGTGGGTATGAATTGGATAGTAAAGTCTGAATATAAATCTGAAATCGGACATTACAGTTGTTGATTCAAATTAAATAGCTAGTTTTCATCAATTTATAGAATCATCAGTGTAGTGAACGTCTCATCGCTGAACTGTATAAATATTAAACAATATGAACATTTTCTCTGCCCATCCTAATGAGGCAGTGTTATAACAAGGCTATGCTGAAAATTTGGTACACAAATATTAAAAAACAAATTTACAATATTTTTATCCCAAATTTTCTCAGCTGTAGCCCTATCGCCTCTAGGCAGAGTTTGTTAATATTTGCCACTGCTTTCCTCATCATATTATTTCTTCTAATATATATTGTGGCCTTTGGTTTGCTCCCAGTATTATTCAGAATGCCCTTACAGTTGTTTTTGACATAATTTATTTCTGCCCCCATAAGAAAGTTACCTTGTTCATTTCTCTGTTTTTGTTGCATACCACCCTGTCAGTAAATCTGACTATAGAGTCACCTATCACAATGTTATGTGATTTTTGTTCTTGCTATATTTCCACAGTACCTATGCATTCCTCCCCGTGTGTACCTAGCTTTTTCAAATCTGTTGGACAGAGGAATGTTTGGTTCCACCTGATATGCTTCTGCTCTCCTTCCCCCTCTTAGCACCCTTATTAGGTCTTACTGTTGTCCATTCATTTTCCACTTCATTCCCTTCCCATTCTTCCTTTAATATTTTCTTACTGTGACTGGGTAACCCCTGTCATTGGTGAGGTGCCCTGGTAGGGAGAGATATGGGTCTTTCCTTGCCCCCCCAATTAACCTGCCTTATGCCTATGTTGTATAAAGTACATGGAAGGAATAGATGAAAGTGCTGGAGTGCTTTAAAAACAGTTAAAGATTAAAAGTGCTAGCTAATAAAGTGCAAGGATATGTCAAATGATATGGTTAAAGTACCAGAATAGTGCTTTCTGTACAAAGAAAGAAAGTAAGAAATACGAACTGCATCTATGCCTTTAATTGCAGTAATAATAAAATATAGAAAGGGAGCCACTGAGTAAGGACCCATCTGTATTGTCTGTTTTCTATGGTTGCAACCTCTATCTTCCTTTCTAGTGCAGCTATCCCTATCTTTCTTGGTTGGAGGTAGGCCACCTCTAATCAGCCCCCCCCCTCCTTTCATTGTCTAAAGCCTCTTTCAACTTCTCTTCCTTCTGGGTCCAGGTAAAAAGTTTCATGTAAGGGAACCTTGCAGTTATAAACAAACACAAGTGGAAATATGTGTTTTACTTATTGGCTAGTTAAATGAGCCCAGGATTAAATAAACCAGTAAGCAGCATTCCCTTCCCCTTTACTTTATTATGCATCCTGTGCTGCCTTGCTAGAAATACAAATATAACATAAGTGGGATATTACTAAGATAAAGTATCATTAGATGCTCTGTTAGCAAGTAGCAAAATGCTGGGTCAATAGCTTACCTCAGGTTAATTTGCTGGTGTGTAAACAGTCCTGCAGAGGGTAAAAAAGAGAGAGAAAAGATGCTGTTTGGTGGCCTGATAAGCTGCAGCCTTCTCTGCAGCAGGATAGGGTGTCGGCTGCACAACCACTTCTTCTGCACTCAGTCTGTTGCTATAGGGAAGCAGAGACCCCTAGAGGACTATATTTATACTGATTCTAGCTCCTTTAATTATTGATTGAAGGAGGAGCTTACAGTAATTAAAAAGATAATCAAGCATTTACAGTCACTTTCTAACCATGGTTATGGTGTGTAATAAAGATGTTGGAAAGAAATAGTTATTAAAGTAATAAGGCTTAAAAGCAACTTTTTATAGCATGTATAGGAGAAAGTTGTGAGCCTAGAAACTCAAATGTACTAAATTGGAAATTAATTGATGTCACATCACAGTGATGTCATTGATAATAACATATATAAGCCTACCACTAGGGGTGGATTTAGTAGATAAGGCGTCAGTCTAGAACTGACTGTCAGAGGTGTAAGACCTTAAGTTTAGAAGGCTTGTGTCTACACCCTAAACAGCATTTATGTTATTGACTTAATGACAATTTTCTTATTTTCTGTTCTGAATAATTATCATTTTATGCTACAAATAATAAAATGATAAATGCCAGCCTGGCATTTTTTATGCACTGATTTTGACATCTGCCTGCTAATTGTCTCCTGAAACAATGACCCCACTACAATTGGTGTCAGAAAGTGGGGTGTCCTGACTGAGTGCCTGAAGGATACACAGGAGAGCTCAGTTAGGGGTACTGGAAATAGTATCTCAGAAGAGAGGCAGAAAAGTGCATGGCGCCAGTGGAGATGAGGCTATGTGGAAATGGTGACCCGGGCGAGGCACCACGAAACCAGATGGCAGACCAGAGGAGGCTATTACAATGGATGAACGAACGCTGGATGGAGACAGAGTGACACTGGAGGGAGGCAGTGCAGAGATGCCAAGAGCTGGAGATCCAATTGGAGCAGGCCAGGGATGTATCCAGGAGAGATGAGCCTTGGATTATGGACATGGAGACAACCCAGATGGAACATTCAGAATCTGAATTTTCTATCCTTCCTATTTTCCCAGGAATGTATTGGACTGAGGACAATGGAGTGGTAATGCAGGAGAAGTCCCCAAGTAAGACTGTTCTTGTGGACCTAGGGGTGAAGACTACAAGCAACGTAGAAAAGGCTCTAGGAGCTGAAGGGACTTTAAAATGCATTGGACTCTCTAATTCACAATGTAATGACTTACTTAGAGTAAATTGGGAAAAAGAACAAAAGGAAGATCCTGAAGTATCTAATTTAGGGGCTCATGTCTTAATTCAGGATGGAAAACAGGTTAATAAGGGGATACAAAGGAATCTGTTGAGGTGGTATGAAATGAAGAATGGGGTGCTCTACCATCTGAGGCCTAACCCCCGGACCAAACAGGTGGATGCAAGGGTTGTGGTACCCATGAGTTTAAGAGAGAAGGTATTGAAGACTGTGAGAGGCAGCCAGTCAGGGAAAATATGTCATGGAGAGGTACTGGCCTGTATCACTCAATCATATTGCTGGCCAGGCATGTATCGGCAGGTGGCCAACTGTTTGAATGTTGGTGCCGATCACTGGCAGAGAAAGGTGCCAGAGCTATGGAAGGGTGAAACCACTGCCAGGGTTGAAGGCCAATATACATGGCACCCATGGAAGAGGTGGCGGTTTCGACACAAAGGCAGGTCAGGATGGTAACTATGTAGATCCTCGTCAGAGAAAGGATCTGCTACTAGTAAATAAAGTTGCTGTAGAGTAACAGGGACTTCACAGGAAAAGTATTCTTCTAGAGAAGGGCAAGTTAAATTTAGGAATTTCCCTTAAGAAGAGTATTGGAAAATATTGGTAAAAGTGGTAGTGATAAGCAGCATAAAACTGCTGTATATCATCTCTATCAGGTTAATAGGAAATTAAATTCTCAGGGTAGTATGAAGACAATAACAATAGTTAGATTCCATATAAGGAATGGTTGTTATTATAAGGGACCCTGAGATGGAGTTAATGGTTGAGGGTGGGTCATGGCTCCATCCCCTACCAAGTATGAGGGAAGGTGATGAGTAAAATCAACCTTTCATTTGCCTTCTTCTTAAAGACAAAACTGCTGTTGCAATAGTATTTGCTTTTTTCTGTTATATTTTTTTTAAATGTCTGGATGGTTGGCCACCTTCAGGTGAGTTCTTCTCTTTCTTTGACATTTTCTTAACTGTCTGATCTTTCTTCTAGTTCACATTCTGAAAACTTCTGAAAAGTATACCTGTACATTTATGGAAAATTAATTCATAATGATATTAATGGAATGTACAATCTGCATTGGGTGGTACTGATGTTGACAGAAATATATAATCTGGTACACAGAAGATTCTAGGTGTGACTGTATACTTGCCCCAGGGTATATATTGTTGTGTTGTATAGCTGTTTTAGTACTATGCAATCTGATCAAAGGGACTCTGGGGTGGAGATTCTTGGTGAGGGTGGGCCAGAGCTCCACCATACCCCTTGTTGGGATGGGTATGGGTATTAGACAACCAGTAGTTGGTTGCCCTCTTAGGTGGGGAGGAATGTGACGGGTAACCCCTGTCATTGGTGAGGTGCCATGGTAGGGAGAGATGTGGGTCTTTCCCTGCCCCTCCATTAACCTGCCTTATGCCTATGTTGTAAAAAGTACATGGAAGGAATAGATGAAAGTGCTGGAGTGTTTTAAAAATAATTAAAGATTAAAAGTGCCAGCTAATAAAGTGCAGTAATATGTTAAATGATATGGTTAAAGTACCAGAATAGTGCTTTCTGTACAAAGAAAGAAAGTAAGAAATATAAAATGCATCTGTGCCTTTAATTGCAGTAATAATAAAATATAGAAAGAGAGCCACTGAGTAAGGACCTATCTGTATTGTCTGTTTTCTATGGTTGCAACCTCTATCTTCCTTTCTAGTGCAGCTATCCCTTTCTTTCTTGGTTGGAGGCAGGCCACCTCTAATCAGCCCCCCCCCTTCATTGTCTAA
Source organism: Neoceratodus forsteri (assembly GCA_016271365.2). Taxonomy (NCBI): domain Eukaryota; kingdom Metazoa; phylum Chordata; order Ceratodontiformes; family Ceratodontidae; genus Neoceratodus; species Neoceratodus forsteri. The sequence continues at coordinate 634,346,752 of CM028132.1, forward strand.
AGCCTTTTTCAACTTCTCTTCCTTCTGGGTCCAGGTAAAAAGTTTCATGTAAGGGAACCTTGCAGTTATAAACAAACACAAGTGGAAATATGTGTTTTACTTATTGGCTAGTTAAATGAGCCCAGGATTAAATAAACCAGTAAGCAGCATTCCCTTTCCCTTTACTTTATTATGCATCCTGTGCTGCCTTGCTAGAAATACAAATATAACATAAGTGGGATATTACTAAAATAAAGTATTATTAGATGCTCTGTTAGCAAGTAGCAAAATGCTGGGTCAATAGCTTACCTCAGGTTAATTTGCTGGTGTGTAAACAGTCCTGCAGAGGGTAAAAAAGAGAGAGAAAAGATACTGTTTGGTGGCCTGATAAGCTGCAGCCTTCTCTGCAGCAGGATAGGGTGTTGGCTGCACAACCTCTTCCTCTGCACTCAATCTGTTGCTATAGGGAAGCAGAGGCCCCTAGAGGCCTATATTTATACTGATTCTAGCTCCGTTAATTATTGATTGAAGGAGGAGCTTACAGTAATTAAAAAGATAATCAAGCATTTAGAGTCACCAAGGTTATGGTGTGTAATAAAGATGTTGGAAAGAAATAGTTATTAAAGTAATAAGGCTTAAAAGCAACTTTTTATAGCATGTATAGGAGAAAGTTGTGAGCCTAGAAACTCAAATGTACTAAATTGGAAATTAATTGATGTCACATGACAGTGATGTCATTGATAAAAACATATATAAGCCTACCACTAGGGTGGATTTAGTAGATAAGGCGTCAGTCTAGAACTGACTGTCAGAGATGTAAGACCTTAAGTTTAGAAGGCTTGTGTCTACACCCTAGACAGCATTGATGTTATTGACTTAATGACAATTTTCTTATTTTCTGTTCTGAATAATTATCATTTTATGCTACAAATAATAAAATGATAAATGCCAGCCTGGCATTTTTTATGCACTGATGTTGATGTCTGCCTGCTAATTGTCTCCTGAAACAAAGACCCCGCTACACTTACTATTGTTTGTTTCCAAATTATAGTTTTTATCAGCCCTGTATATGGGTGGTAGATTTATGTCCATTCACCTTATCATGTAATCAAATATAGCTTCAAGATCCCTGATTTCTTTTAGGTTATGTGGTTCCTCAGCCAATACTTTAAGCTCTGATTTCAATTTCTTGATTCTAATGCAGTCATCACTCACAGTTTGGTGGTCCATTTTTCCCTGTTTTTCACTAAGTTTAATTAATTTTCATAGTTCACATTGCACTCCCCAGGCTCCCATTTGCAAAGCTGAAAAATATCCTCAAGGTTAATAACAAGTTTGTCAGTTACAGCCATTGATCCAAATCATATCCAAGTTTACCAGTACCCTGAGTTTGATTAATATTTGGAAAATCAAAATTACCATTTCAATCTATGGACATGGAATAATCTGCAGAAGAGTTTGATACCTGAGAAGTTGATTATGCTAAAGGAGATTATGTTAATCAGGATTTAAAACTCAGTTGTAAAATCACTTATGTTGTTAGACCTTTATAACTTTAACAAACTGAGATGAAATATCTACTTAAGCACTTTTTGTGAACTTCAATTAAAAGAGTAAACTTTAACACCCTACATTACTACTAACATAGTAAATTAATTTAATATTGAAAGCCAATAGTATTTATTTAGAACATGGAACAAATATGCTTTGAATGTATACAATTGCATTGCAAACCTAAATGTACAGTTCCCCACCATAACCGACAATAATATACTAATTAGTTAGCAGTGGAAAGAAAATCTGATTTCATATAGCATCTTTAACGAATCTGTAGTACAATATATTCTGATGCCCTTTACAAGTCATAAAAAGCTTTACCAGTTATTAATCAAGTCAATGAGGCTAGGTGAGGAAGCAAGCATCTTTTATGTACACTGTCTCCATTGCACTTTACAAGCCATGCTCCCTTGCATCAGTCATTAGACAAGCACAGGCTAGCTAAGAGAGATTCCCAGATTGCTATGAAGTAGCTCCTGTTTGATTCCTCTTTAGCAAAGCTTATCAAGCTTATTTATTTATTTATTTGAATTTTGGTAACCGGTTAAACCCACTAAGTCCATGCAGTCCCTGTTTCGGGGAGACTTGGGGGAGGGTACAGAGGATAAGGAATACAAAAGTATATGCAAAGACATGTACATTCAATAAATAAACACTGATATGAAAGGAATACAAAATAAAGAGGAAAACTAGAATATATACAAAGCAATATACATACAATAAAATCGCTGACATGGGAGGAAATACAAAAATCAGGATCCTAAAGCCTAGTATAATGTGAATCAATGCTATCCAATGTACATAAAGTGATAACAGTGAATTCAGGATACAGGGGAGTGGACAGTTTAGTACAATGCAAAATCAGGCAATTAGGATCGCTTTGTGTACAGTAGTTATGCACAACAGAGCAAAACAAAATGTTCAGCAGTTAAGCAAGAATAGTGCATGACAAATGTACTGCTTGACTGGATGGAAAGGATGAGCAGGAGAGGCTCAACAAGATGAATAGACATCAGAACAGAAGTGCATGGGATTGGTTAGGTTAACATGAGCAAATTCCTAAGTCATTTAGGTGGTTGTGTAGTGCTCGTTTGAAGCTGGGGAAGGAAGTGCAAGAGTCGATGGATGGAGGGAAGGAGTTCCAAGCCCTGGGTACAGCACAGGCAAAGGATCCCCTGCATGCAGCTAGGCATATCGTTGACACTGTTAACAGTGTGAGACAGTAGGAGTGGTGGGTCCAGCAAACTGGTTTCCTTACAATAATATTAGATAGACCCAGAGAAGTGTATAGGTGGGTTAACTTATAAGTGAGGCAAAGGGAGGTATACTGGAATTTATGTTCAGTTGTAGCCAACCCAGAGATGTTAGTAGAGTGCAATGATGTTGCCTGGGGATGATTCCAGAGGCAAAGCCTCCTATCCTGTGATATATATTTGCTTTAGGGGGTTCATAAGATAGGACTTAAGTGATAGGAACGGTGGAGCCATAGAAAAGTAGAGGAAGGAGAGAGGCTGTGGCAATTTTTTAGGCAGGGTGCACTCAATAGTAAGGGTGGAGCTAGTAGAGCAGACCCAGCTTTTGGTAAAGGGTTGTGATAGTTTTGTTGACATGGGCCTCAAAGGAGAGGGTCAGGTCAAGCAGAATGCTGAGATATTTAAAGTAGTGTACCAGTTCTAGGGGTTCACCATTACTGGTGGTGATGGAGAATTGGGGGGAGAAAACGGTTCTGTATGTGTGTGGGAGAAAAATGCATAGATTTATTTATTTCAGTGTTCAGGAGCAATTTATTTGCCAGGAAGCATGCCTCCAGTTGATGGAAGTCAGAGTTCAGATGTTCACTGAGCCATGAGAGGTCAGCAAAGAGCCTGTATATGATAGCATCATCCGTGTAAAGCTGAACAGATGCTCTACTGCAGGAAATAGGCAGCTCATTGGTGAAAAGTGAAAAGAGCAGTGGCACCAGATAGAACCCTGGGGAATGCCAAGGGAAATGGGTCTGAAGAAGGAGTAGCAGTTTGACCACTTAACACTTTTGGAGCAGCCTGTGAGATAGTCTTGAATCCAGGTTGTAGAATGTTGATCTTGCCCCATAGAAATTAGTTTCTGTATTAGCTGTTCATGGTTCACCAAATCAAAGACTTTGGTGAGGTCCACGAAGATGGCCCCTGTTGCTTAGCGCCTGTCAAAGGTGAGTTAAATGTCCAAAGTGACCTTAATGAGAGCAGAGAGAGAGAGAGGGCTGGGATTTTTATGGAAACCATGTTGGCAGGCAAACAGAAGCTGATGTTGTTCTAGGTAATCCTGTAACTAGCTGTATAGAATTCACTTTTGTAGTTTAGCAAGGTGACAAAGTATAGAGATGGGGTGATAGCTTTCCACTGGTGAGGTCAATCCTTATTTATGAATTGGGATGATTAGGGCTGACTTCCATTTGGAGGGAACTGTTCCCTCTAAGAAGGATCTGTTAATCAGATCCTTGATCATGTAGGCCAGCGCAGGGACTTCCCTTTTTAAAAACTGGGACTCAAGAGAGTCATGACCAGGTGAGCCATGTTCCTTGAGGTTACTCAATTTGAGAACTTCTTTAAAGGAAGTTAGTTTGATACGTGAAAGCCCAGTAGGGGTTTTAAGAGGTTTGGTGGCAGGACAGGAATGGCAGTGTTGAGGTGTGGTGAATAGAGAAGTATGGGTGCTGAGGTTAGTGAAAAAGTTGTTAAGGCCTTGGAGAATATCTTATCCTTGGTATGAAGCGAGTCAGGAATGTAGGATGTTTCTCCCTTTAGGAGGGAGTTTATCTCAGCCCAAAATTCTTTTGGTTTACTGAGTTTGTCTGTTTGCAATGTGCTATAATACTTCCTCTCAGCTTTAGTTATTATAGCCTTCCAGATGTTTCTAAGCCACCTGTAGGAGTGCCAGTGTCAGGGAAGGCCAGATTTTTTTAAAGTTTTCCATGCAGCTTCATGTTCAGCGATCTGATTCCTAATGTCTTTTGTCAGCCAAGGGGCTGATTTGCCTTTTGGTCTACATATAAGAATGGCATGACAAATTATGAAGGTTGTAACAGAGTCTATTAGGTATTCTGGGGCCTGGCCTATAGTGGGCAGGGTACGGATTGGTCTCCAGTTGGCATTAAATAGTGAGTTGAGCAAGGAGGTATGATGAAAGGAAGTTAGGTTTCAGGATTCAACAGTTTTGGGGGGATGGTTAGGGATTATATTTCTCCAGATGCAGTATACCGGTGAATGGTCTCTTATGCTTTCCAGCTGGATTCCTGCATCTGTTATTCTGTGTGAGCAGTTGGATAAGACCCAGTCAATGATGGAGTGGTTACCCGTTCCAGGGTTCATTCTGGAGGGCTCAGCAATGTGCTGAGTTAGGTTAGAGTCAGCCAGGGAAGAGTGGACATTGCTTGAGCTGTGGGACTTCCAGTCTATGTTGAAGTTTCCACACAGGATCATCTCATAAAGGGGGAGGTGCGAGATAGAGGACATAAGTTTAGCAGAAGCAGTTTTGGGTGGTAGATAGATGCATCCAACTATTAACTTTTTGTTATTGCCTAAGGTTAGGGAGACAAAGATTGATTCCACCTGTAGAGAGGAAGGGGCCAGAGGGGTGATGTCAGTAGCTACGAAGTCAGACTTGACATGTAAGAGTACACCGCCATCTCTCTTACCAACCCTGTCCCTCCTGAATGTGGTGTACCCCAGAAAGGCAATTTCATTAGGTTGGATAGAGGATTTTAGCCAAGTTTCTGAGATTCCAAGCACTGTCGGTTTTAGGGAGTAGACTCAAGCCTCAAGTTTTGCCATTTGAGGTTGCAGACTCTGGCAGCTAAGATGAACTATTTTGAGTCCTTTGGAGTTGCACTGATATGTGGTCTGGAGGGTTATGGAGGTATTTGTGTGGGCTGTGGGTCCTGGGATAAGCTCCATGTCACCAGCTAGCAGGAGGTGAGAGAATAAATGAAGTAGTATGCTACCAAGGGGAGAGTGTTTAGGGTCCAGCCATTTTCTAACTCTGAGGGTAGGCACAGATAGATTGTCTTGTAGCCAGCACCCTAGTTTGACATGTTGTTTAGGCAGATATGAGAGGGTATATAAGCATTGTGAGGAGATTTGGGTGAGAGCCTGGGGTGGGCTGTGGAGGTGGAAGTCATGATTGCCATGGTATTGCTCCCAGTCACAGGAGGAGATGAGGAAGTCACAAGATATGCATAGGGAGATGTAAAGGAGGGTAAAGAAGAAACCTGTTGGTTTCATTGTTTTAGGTGGATTTAGAGTTAGGGGGTGAGGGAAGTTCAGCAGTGTGGTAGAGAAATTTGAGTGGTATAAAGTCTGAGGTAGGTGAAGGAGAGGAAATTAACCTGCCACTGTAGGTTAAGGATTAGGCAGGAGTAGTTTTCTTACATGGAAGAATAGAGTGAATGTTGAGTCAGCCCTCTAGTGGCAGCTGGCTGTTAAGGAGCCTTAAGCAGAGTGAACAGAAAATAAAAGACAGTATCTAGGACAGTTCAGACACCAATATTTGTCCAATCCTGTCACACCTCCTAGGCAGACTGGAGGCAGTAAAGCTGATTGGGCAGGCGTGTTAAGTGGGCAGTGATGCCCTGGTGCGAAGACCATTTAAAAAGTGTGCCATCTCTTTTTATTACCCTGTACTGACTAACATAGCAGAGCCATGAGGGAATAAATGCCAGTCAGTGGCAGCCTTAGGCTGGTGCATAGACCATGCTGATGAGGATTTAATCAGTATACAAGGAGGGTGCTTCTCAGGATCCCAGGGTGAAAAGTGTGAATGCTGTGATAATAAGACATGGATAGGTGATATTTACAACACACTTATTGAGATGAAGGGCTGGGATGTGGTGTGGCCCAGCTTAGAAGATGGGATGCTGGTGGGTGTTGTTCACTACACACATTTGGGAGAGAAGAGCATTGGGAGTATGGGGATGATTTGCTGCGGGGATGAAACGATGCTGAGTGGATGTTATACTATGCATATTTTGGAAGAGGGCATAGGTTAAAGGGTATGTGTTTGTGCACACATTGGGGATGTGGGTGAATATCTAGTCCTGTACTTCACATAGAACACAACAAAATACATTGCTGTGCACTTCATACTGTATTTATTTTAAAAAAGAGTAATGGCATGAATGACTTTGGAGGAAATTATGCAGCCATTTGAATCACCAGTCTGGATGCAGCCCCATGTCTGTGTCCAGAGTGCTGATGCAAAGGGTTGAAGGCACTACTAGTTGTGTATTGTGATGCAGAGCAGTTTGTGAATACCATTATAGTGTGACATGGGTAAAAGTTCCATCTGAGTCCTTGTGTTTGGACAATGGCCAGCCCTACATTCATGTTACTGCTCTGTGAATCCTGTCCTGGCAGTTTAGATATTGAAGTCAGTTTACATAATATTTAGACATACGTCAGCTTGTATTGTTTGTGTTCTCTGAATTATTCTTTTCTTCATTACTAGGTTAATTTTCATGGAAACAGGATCCCTGTCCTATAGAGCACACCTGTTGCAGCTTCTGATCTATTCCTGAAGGCATAATCTTCTGTAAGTGACAATGTTGCTCACAATCTGAAAGGATAATGATGTAGCAATATAAGAAACGTGACATTAACAAAGGACTAAACAGCAGGACTAAATCCACTGTAGGGAAAAGAGATCCTGTTTCCATGTAAATAAATCTAGTAATGAAGAATGAAGGGAATCAAGATACTGAAAATCTATGAATAGAATTGAACCATGGCTATATATTTTATTGCTCTAAGTTTCCCCAATAGTGATAACATCTTCATCAGGGTCACATAGTGATTAAAAGGCTAGTTTGGGTTTCAGACTTGCGTGTCTAGTTTCACAGCTTTGTTCTCTAATCACTCACAATCCTACTTCTGGTGTAAGTAGCATAAACTCTAACAATGCTATAGGGTAGAATGCAGTTTCCACATGGAAATTAATATATGCTTCAGTACAAATGTGATTAATATTCAAACTCATATGATAAAAGTCTTTGCATATGAAGATACTATATGTATGGATGAAGAGCAATTGGGCCTTGCTATTTTTGTTATTTATCTAACAATTAACATTAATTTATTTTAAATGAACACCATCAGCAGGAAAGTTAAGTAAGCATACATCAATACTACTAATTCAAAAACAAAAATATGTTGGGATTGGAAATTTTTGAGTCTGATGTTAGAATTCACTTGTCAGTGATATTGCATACATTGTGTACTACAAGTCTTTTATTATGGAAACTGAGACGTCCTGAAAGCAATGACTATAACATATACTCATACAAGTACAGTGTTGATATAGTGGCTTGTACAGTATGCAAAATAGACTGTACTTTCGTGAGTTTGATGGCAGCAGGAAGCAGAATGGAATGGTGTAACTGATGTCATGGGATATCTACAAAATGTGAAGAGAAAGATAGTAGCTGCTGAGGAGAGTGGAATTCCATGTAGCACTGAGGGCACCTAGAAGCAAGATTATTAATTTATCAAACATTGGTCAGAGTATATCAGAATACATAACTGGAATGGAAAGAAAATGGGAGGGTTGTTAGTTATGTAAAAAATCATTTGTTATCATATTTAAAGGCAAAATATGAGGGATGAATCACTTTTTGATGCGTGCATCATTTTCTGTGTGCAAATTGTGGTGACTGGGATGGGAACTTAGACCACCTTTTTAGTGATCTAACTTTCTTTCACAATTTGTAGGATTATTCAAATCCTAGAATATATGCAGAAATCCAGTACTATAGCATTAAAACAGACACAGTGTGGCCAAGCAGGGAGCTGCATCCAATGCAGTTGAGGCAAACACAAATGTTGCTATTTCAGAAAGTTTGCCACTTGTGACAAACTTTCTGGAATAGCTGCATATATGGCCCTGCACCAGGAAGAGTGGTGCAGTTGGAGGCTGTGGTTCATGGCCGGGACGCATCCCTGGACAAGTGCAGAGGGGCAGATAAGGTGCCCCAAGGAACACCAAATGTGGAACCCAGGCACAAAAGGGTCAGCCCCTGAACGGTCATATCACAGGCATTTTGCTGTCATAGGACAGTGCCCATGTACATTCTGGGTGTCCCTGTCCCTCCACAGTGTTGTCCCTGCCTTGCCAAGCTAATGACAACCCCTGCCAATCCCCAATATGGCCATAGTGTGGTGGTGGTATAGTGCCCCAACACCATTCTAGCCCCAAACTTCTCTGCAGTGCAAACAAACAAGAAGCCCCAAGCCCAGTCCTCCCCCCATGCCCATAGCATGCCCACACACATGCCATGCTCATTACATGGTGGTCTAGTGGCCTCTCACCCTCCCCAACCAACAGGCAGTGGTCAACAATCCCACTCCCCCCTCACACTGCCTCTGTGACTGACACATCCCTTTGCTCGCCACCTCGGCCAGGCACAGAATGCGATCTCATAGACTGTATCCTAAACACTGTAAGCAATACAGTGTACAGTACACACAGAGTGCATTTTGCAGCTGGCTGTGGTGGTGTGCAGAGGGATGTGCTAGTTGCAGAAGCTGGTCTGGGATGTGGTGGAGTGGGGTGGTTGACCACTGCCTGTAGGGGTGGGGAGCATGGCAGGCCACTAGACCACCAGGTAATGAGCATGGTATGTGTCTGGGCACACCATGGGTGCAGGGGGGAAGGACAGAGTCAGTGGATTCTCGTTTGTATACACCACAGGGAAGATCGGGGCTAGAAGGGGGTGGGGAGCACTATACCACCATCACTCTATGGCCATATTGGAGGTTAGCAGGGGTTGTCATTAGCCTGGCAAGGCACAGACAACACAGTGGAGGCACATGGACACCAAGAATTTACATGGGCATTGCTCTACAGTGGCATCTCGCCCATGTCACGGCCTTGCAAGGCTCAGCAATTGTTCCCCTTCATGCACTACTGGCTCCTGTGCCCTTGGAGTGCCCCTACAGCTGCCTGTCCCACAGTCTGCCAATGTCATAACCCACTTAGATCACTTCCTGGCTGCACTAAGTGATGATCCTTCCTGCATCCATGGTCGGGTTTGCAAAATCCCCAAAAAGGGGATGCTGCAGCCCCACCACGGTGCAAGTCCCCTTGCAACATGGTGCACTGGGTTGTTGAATGCAACCCTAGCACAAAGGGGATCTGGCACAGCACTGCATGCATTATGCACATGCTGCATTGAAAAATCACACTTGATGCAAGTTGTGACGCAAGTCACCATTTGCGTCAAGCTCTTTTGACATGATTCCCTTGCATCATTCTAAGCCCTTCTAAAATCAGGCCCAGTATGTTTGCTTGTCCATTCTTGTCAAATGGATTCTGATTAGTGATACTTGGATAGTGCTTTTGACTAGCCTAATTAAATATGATGATAGCCCATCAATCCAACTCTGGATGTGACATTCTATCTGACTCTATTTGTATTCTGGATCCAATGTCAGATAGTGGATATCTAAGGTTAGATACTGATACACTATCTGAGGTTAGATGTCAGTCTTAGATCCCTCAGATCCAAGGTCAGATAGTGGTACCCATGGTCAGATAGTTGGATCTGAAGTTAGATGTCTTCCTCCGATACCTCGGATCTTGGATAATTATATTAGGTAGTTGGCATACTATCAGATCCTAGGTGATGTGATACAGTATTTGGGTACCAACATATAATCCAGTATCCAAAAAAATAGTTGCATCCTATGATATCCAATTCCTTTTTTGCAGTTAAATATACTTTATAGAGTTATATCATAAAAATACAAACACAACCAAGACATAAGTACAAAACATCAGACACGGTAGAACAGCAGCAAAAATCTCATCAGAACAAGTAACACACAAAAAAGGTATTAAAACAAACATAAATGTAACTGAAAAAGAGTAATTATAACATGTAACATACTAACTATAGAAAAGAATAACCACTCTCTCCCCCCACCCTGCACCCACCCCACCTAACTCGTGCCTCTCACATAAATGAAAAATGCTAGATGGTAACAATGTGGTTATTAGAGTCTACATAAAACCAAAAGTCAGTAAATTATTACAGACCAGCTCCTGCAGACTATTCTTAAGGAGGGATGGAATATAATATCAGTCCTACTTCATTAAGTAAAGCAATAATGGTGACCAACAAGTTTGAAACATGTTCCATGCTTGGTATGCCAAGACTGTTGCATGTTCAGCATTCAATGCAGTAAAAATCTTCTGAAGTCATTCTGGATGTGAAGAAGTCGAGTTACCCTTCCAATGTCTCATAATCAGTAATTGTGTAACAGCTGAAATCAAAGCTATGTATATTTTTTCTTTAGTAACTGGGATTGAATCATAGTCCATCAAAATGCAAATCTCCACTGTGAAATAGTCTTGATGATTAAAAAATGGAGAGAACAGATTTTGAACTGAAGTCCAAATAGGATTAATTTTGGGGCAGGTCCACAAAATGTGATATAAAGTACTCTCATCTTAGGTACAAGGGACAAAGTTTGTGGATGCTAACCTACTCATTTTAAACAGTTTGGATGGAGAGTAATACAGGTCATGTAAAATACTAAATTCACTAATCTAAGATGATCATGTTTAATAAATCTGTATGTATCAGACCAGAGCCTCATCCAATAGGTAGATGGTCAGTTCAATTGAAGGGTATTTTCCAACAGAAGACTGTAGGGAGGGCTGCATTGCAAATTTGTTGGTTAATTTCCTGATAAACATGAGATATCATTTTTTGATGTAACGAAAGTGAAGATAACTTACAAAAAAAGGACCTACTGAGTTTGACCATTGGGGAGCCCCTAAAAACTTCATTAGACAATGGCGGATCTGTGCATACTAGAAAAACTGCTGAGATGAAAAGGTAAACTTAGACTGAAACTCTGATTATGAAAGGATCTTATCTCCATCAACTAATTCTGCAATGGAGTCAGTATTGACTCCTTTCCACTGGTCTAATAGATGATATCCAATTCCATAGGCTGCTATCTAAGCAACAGTAATTACGGTACGATAATTTGGGAAATCATTTGTAGACTGCTCTGTGTTACACATGGTGTACTGGTTTGGCTACAGTACATGCTGTGTGACCTATAGCAAGCACACTTTGATTGAGAATTATTGTACCTGAATTTTCTTTGTTGCTATAGTACAGCAAGCAGACTTCAACAATAAATTAATTGTCATTCATGGCTGAAGCATAGAGAGCTTTGGTGAGCGACTTGAACATTTTGGTCTTTACTCTGCAGTTAAACTTTTTATTAAGGTATATTCAATTTACAACTGTAACACCCTTACCAGTCCACTGTGTCCAGGGGGTCCTAATGTTAAGCAAGGAGGAAGGTACAGACCGAACACCTTCCAGTGAGGTAAAGCCAGCAGATATAGTAAAAACAAGGCCTTACCTCGAACTTGGTTCTGTCAACACAATGCAGGTTATGCCTTCTCCACCCAACCTCATCTAACCACTCACTGAAGCTTCAGGCCAGGTCAGGGGAAAAAGGACTGACCAGTGTACTTCAACTGAGGAAGGAATCCATTAGTTCATTCTATAATCTCAGCACATATGAAGCAGAAACAAAACGAAATTGAATTCTGATTCTCATATTAAAAAATTACTAAATAAATAAATTGTTCAGCTCCATGGAGCTAGGGACAAACACAGAACATAGTGCAATATTCAAGAGGCACTAAACTGTACAAGATAACACAAGTCCCTGTAACAGGCCTAAACTAATTAGACCAGACACAGACTCCATGCAAATACCCAAAGCCATATCAAAGCTCAGAACCTTAAGGGGCACAATTCTATATCTGACCATTACCTAGGGGAGTGCCATAATCCCCCTCCCCTAATTAACTGAAAAATACTATGGCTGCAGCCTTTAAGTCATACCATGGCTGCCCTGAAACCTTACTTGTAACCCTACCTGTTCACCACCCACTTTCCTATAAAGAAAAGATGCCAGATTCTGAAAATGGATGACATGGCTCCCTCCTTTCCATTTACTCTCACCAGGTACATTCCATTAGCGGGTACAACATGGGACATGCCCTAGACATGGGCATGGCAGGCCAAATAAAATGAGTCCCCAGAATACACCCATCAGCTGACCCATGGCAGTGTGCCAAACTGGGTACTGACCCCTTGGACATGCCACCTCCAAAAGGCCCTGCCATGGCCCTGCCACCACCACAACAGCCCCACTGCCATACCTTTTCTGTTAGAGCACCAAGCCTACAAAACTCAAACATGGTCAGGCCTTCCTCTGACTCCTGTGCTCCTCACCATTGAGCTCCTGGATCCCCAGTACCTCAGAGTTGCCATACTCCTGCCACCCTTCCCTTCAGAACTTAATCATAAACACATAGCATTGACACTCACATGGCTGGTACCTCCTGGGCCGGAGGTGTTTAAGCCCCGACCCAACTTGCCTCATGTGTTTCCCAATGGCTCCCACTGCAAAGGAAATTCTCCCACTTTTCATAATTGAGCCCAGAGCAATGCATCCCCCCGGGGGCGGAACACAGGATGCACCAAAGCCTGGACCCTGACCAACAGGGAAGAGCATGGTGTAATAAGCCAGTCCCAAGAGGGTTGGCTTACACTCTCCCTATCCCTTAAAACTCATTTCCTCCTGGAGATGGGGCATCTAGACAGCCCACAAAGGTGCCCACCAGAATGGGTATGTACACTCTGTGCCAGGTAGTCCCTCCCCAGGGAATGTAAGCAAGTCTAGATTGCTCCCTCCGCCTACTTCAACAAACTGACTTGTGGAGCTGCTCCTGCCCAGAAACAATGTTAAAGATAACTAGAATTTTAAAATTATAAAACAGTAAAAACAGGATGTTTTTATCAAAGCTATCTAACTTTGAATATTTACATATTAGAAGCACACTCTCTCCACACACACACTCACCACAATCACTCCAACTCCATACACACTCTCACTCAGGCCTTTACAGCAAGAGGTATATTCTTGGTTAACATTTTGACTCATCTATGTTAAGTTCCAACAGGAACGGTAAACAGATTTTTTTTCTTGAACCACAGGAATAAACAGCCATGGTGGGGGGCTGTTCACCCCAGTCCCAGTTCTTAACCTCTGAGGAACAGTCCTGCAGCACTATCCACCAGGCACAGTCTCTTTCAAAATTGTCTTTGTTACTTTTAAACTAGGAACAGCTGAACAAATGTGCAGAACAGTCCTGGCATGTCACAAATGCTAAGTATCTTCTTCTAAATGACAGGCCCTCTGTCACGGGGAAAAAAGAAGGCAGGGTCTGGCTTGGTGATTTCATTGGCAAAAGAGTCCATAGATTCTTCTGTTTCTGTCTACTGTTCTGCTTCTTCCCATTCGACACCCCCTCTTCACCCTCCTCCCTCCATCCTCCTTTGCCCCACCCCTTACCCCATTCCTTCCCCCTTTTCTCCTTCTTTGGTGTCCTGACTCAGCCTAAGACCCCTTTAATACTACCTGACCTGCCCTACCTGCTCACCCATACTCTGATATTTGAGCTTCTATTAGCCCTGTAGACCTGCCCTCCAATCTAGCTGCATGTTTGGGCTTTCGGTCCTCCACTGCATTGCCTCTACCTCTCTTTTTTCATACTCTCCCACTCTCTGTCACTATATTAACTTTACAGCATCTTATTAATTTGTTTTGCCTGTAAATAATTGTATATTTTTTTGCCTTTTCTTATGTGCGTATGTGACTCTGTAAATATGTGTTTACTGCATCTTTTGTTGTTTTTACACTGGTCATCTGTGAAAATGGGCATTTTTGCTCACATACTCTCCAGTATACAAAAACAATTGAATTGACTATTTATCTATTTATTTATTTCAGTACTCGGAAAACCATTTGAGCTCAGAGCTCTTTACATATGTTTCACATCAGGACATTTCAGTACAACAGATAAGTGAAATTATACAAAGGACTGAAGAAATACAAAGGTAAAAAACAGGATTATATATCAGACACAGTACAGGTCACAGGAAAACAGACAATTTACAGTGCCTACGGTGAAACCAGTCAGTTGTCAGCAAACAAGAGGTTGTTTGGAACATTGCTAAGTGCTAAAGAAAAAAAGAAAAATGGGGTAAAGGGGAGGAGCCCAAGTGCAATGTGCAAATGGAGACTATTATGTAATACTTTACATGACAGCCAGCAGCCACATCCTGGATGAGAGCATAATATTTAAACAGAGTCAGTCCTGTCTAGGGGGATGAACAGCAAATAGTTTTGGCTTTCTGAATGATTTCTTGGGTCAATGGCCCAGACAACTCAGTCTGCTTTTGGAGCTTTTTGATTATTCCCCAAAACACCCATTCAGGCAGCTTTTCTTCTATGATGTTCCACAACCTCTCCAGGATGTAAGGATATTCAGCAGTTGGGTACTCAATATGTATTTTATGCCTCACCCACATCTCAGCCTGTGACCATTGGGATGGTTCTCGAACACTGTTCTGACAGGCAGTTTCTAGCCACAGCAACACCTGAATCCTTTATTGCACATTGATTGGGTCACTGCTCAAGAGTCCATTCAACCACATGCGGGTGGCCTTGCACAGTGCCAGAAGGCATGGGGTGTTGTCTGTCAGCTTTAACACAGGGTTCTGATAAGGAATGGCTCGGTACACCTCTTGGTCAGCAAACTGATAAGCCTTCGGGGCCTGACTGGGGGCAATGCAGCTAGCAACTCTCATACAGCCTCCTCCTCTGGTTCATCCACTTTTACCTTCACTGTGGTACTCAAATAGGGAACCTCTCCACCTGGAGCATCTGTAGTGCCACCATCGCCAGGTAAAGGACTTGCGGCAGATCCCCTGGGCCCTAGGGGGTCACCAGATCTAAGTCCTTATCCCCTACCTCTCCCTCTGTCAATGGGATAGTCAGTGGTCACAGGTAATGTGGGGCTTGGAAGACAGCTGTGCCCCACAGCATCCTCACCAGTGTCCTCCTCCATAACCTCCACATCTACATCAGGTGACCCCTAGTTTGCTTTCTCCAGAAGAACAGGTGACTTCATATCCTCCGATGACTCAAATGACTTGATCTTGTCATAAACATCCGGGCTCCCCTAGGATACTAAGAAGACAGCACCCACTGATGCCAGTGCAAGACCAAGCATAGCTGAAAGGGGTACTGCCCATGGAAAATCCTGAAAAGGACCCCTTGGAACAGTTAGTGCACGAAGGCAAATGGACCACCCACTCTCCTCAGAATCCACACTTTACACATTTTTCCTCCACCACCCCTCTTCCTGCTAACTTCCACACCCAGGACAAGAGGGAGGCAGACACAGTGGCCTGGGTTTTCTCACAAGTTGTCTTCTCCACAATAGCTACTCTTCCCTCCCTTCCTTTCACAGAGTGTGTGTTGCTGCTACATATTTGAGGAGAAAATGGTGTCTTCTTTATACATTCCTCACTCAGCTGATGCCTGACCCAATCAACAGTGCCACTTTACACCAACTGACCTTTTCCTTTTGCTGCCAGGCACCTCCTCTTACTAGAAGATGGGAAATAGTGCCAGACACCCCACAATTGCCCTCCCCAATGATGCACCACCTAAATCCAGGCCTGCCAGTAGCAGGGACCCTGGCCATGATATGTCTACTCCCAAGCATGCAGTCCTGATTCCAAATTAAATCCTGAATAAGCCCCCACATCCGTAACACCCCTGCCACCCCACTGTGTCTAGGGCTCCTGATGTTAAGCAAGGGGGGAATACAGACCAGAAACCTTCCAGGGAGGTAAAGCCAGCAGATATATTAAAATCAAGGCCTTACCTCAAACTTGGTTCTGTTAACGCAGTGTATGTTATGCAGGGGTCAGCCTTAACTTTTTTCTGCACTTGCTAGCCGGGCTAGTGAGCCAGAGGTTGCACTAGCCTGGAGAAGTTTGCAGTAGCCCGCAGTCACTATGGTTAACAGTGATTTATTAAATGAAAGACAAATAAAATAATTTGTCCTGCCAACAGTCTGGACACCTACCAACTGATTTTGCACTGTGCCCTTAACTGCAAACCACACATACACTATTTCAGCTTCTGTCACTGAAGAGTCAGTGGTTCTGTCACTGATGACTGAAATTAATTTTGTTCTCTTAATTTTTTTTCATAGCACCATGTGTTCAGCCTCAGCTAAATAGTGGATATACTTGCAGGCATATTGTCATTCGGATATGCTGAACTGATAACTAGCCCTTTCATACAATCAAGGCTGCACATCCACACAAAAGCCCCATTTACACCATTGTGTTTGTGGTGCATCAACCCGTGCACACAGATTGATTCGCTGCAAACACATGGACCTCTGATGAGTGGGGTGTGTGAAATTGATCTGTAAGCACTGAGTGTGCTGTGTGATAAAAACTGCATCCAGTTTAAATGAAACTTTAATATGAACCAGGACTCTGTCCTTTTAATCTGCTTGGTGTTAACTAAAACTTGATAGAATCAGGAGTTCAAACACTCCTACTTCCTGTCCTGGGCAGCATTTAATCACCAGTATAGCGAGCGGGGCACTGTATCTTATCACTCAGCTGGAGTAAGTGGATCTCTGGTGAGAGGTTGTGCGTGAAATCGATCTGTAAGCGCTGAGTGTGCTGTGTGATAAAAACTGCATCCAGTTTAAATGAAACTTTAATATGAACCAGGACTCTGTCCTTTTAATCTGCTTGGTGTTAACTAAAACTTGATAGAATCGGGAGTTCAAACACTCCTACTTCCTGTTCTGGGCAGTATTTAATAATCCCTATACTGAGCGGGGCGAGCGTGTGCGGAGACGCATGCAGAGACAAGCGCGTATCACGCATGTCTGCAATGTCCACTGTGGGAGACTGGGAGTGGTACATAGAACCATTTTCCATACAGTAGGTATGTAACTATTAAGTCCTTAAAGGTGATTCCTTGTTTTGGGTAAAGAGAAACTGTGCAAGTATTTATAAGAGGCGTTGATCCAGGCATTTCAGTAGCTATCAATTGAACTCATATAGCGAGTGGATCCTGTCATTCAGTCACTCTGCATACACTGTTGAGGGATTGTTTTGTTAGGAACTAAGCAGCACAGTTTACTCTTCCTGGTGTGTACTAACCAAAGACCAGTGCGATTTACAGAGTATTGAACATTTGTGTACTAGTTAAGTCATTGTTACTGCCTCCAAGTGAGTTGGTAAGCTTCTCATTCGGTTTAAATTTTAAACTGATTTAAATTAGGATTTGTAATGAACAAATCTTGTAATGACTAAGGAAACCATAATGATGGCAGGAGCTATTCTTTCTAAAGATGGGGACTTACTGGTGCAATGTGCAAGTTGCAGAACGTACATATTGGAAGAGGAAGTGGTAGATTATACAGCATTTAGATGTAAAAAAGTGTATGCAGAATTTAGAATTAACAAACAATATTGCTTAAATTAGTGAAAGGTTAAATACAGTGGATAATAGTCAACTTAAGTTGGCTGCAAAACTGAAAGTATTATGTAGTCTGAACAAAACAGATGTAGACAGGGAAAAAGGTGAACCAACAAATGGTTTGGGAAAAAAAAAGATATGGGGTGCATGTGGTGATAACGAGAATGCTGACTGGAGTGTAGTGACATAAGTCAAAAGAAAGAGAAGGGGAAGAAGCCCTCTTCAACCAATACTACAGAACTGTAATAATGAAAGAATTGAACTAGAGAGTGGGAATTATACTAGACCTTGTAATTCTGTGAGTGAAAGTAATATGGACATGGAAACTGGAGTAGACAATTCACTTTCCCTTATCCCTTTGGCTAACAGCTTTCAGCCACTTGTAGACCCTATAAATATTTCTCAAGAACTACAGAACTGTACCATGGAAGTGCATGATCACATAGTGAATCCTGACCCAAGACAAGCAATAGTTATAGGGGACTCAATCATAAAATATACTGACAAGTATATTTGTGGGGAAGATAAGGCAACAACATGGTGAGTTGTTTCCCAGGGGCAGGGGCGAAAGATCTGTATAGCATGATAGATAATATATTTGCAGGAGCAGGATTTAATCCATTAGCAGTGGTGCATGTAGGAATCAATGACATTGAAAGAAATTCCCTGTTAACCTTTCAAAAAGAAGTAAAAAGAACTCATTAGCAAGCTGCAGGGGAAAAAAAGTGACATTTTGATGTAGGAAATGTTACCTGTACCAAGAGCATCAGCTTATAAAGCAAAAAAAAAATCCTTAGCCAATACATGGCTGTATAAATGGTCAAAAGATCAGAGGATTTCATTCATTAAACATTGAGATAGTTTCTACAAAAAAAGAACTTTATTGTAGGGACGGATTGCATTTGAGTTTTAGGGGAAGTAGAATATTGGGAAATCAAATACGCAAAGAAATTGATAGACATTTAAACCGAATAAAAAAGGGACGAGTGGATTACTCAATACATTACATGGGTCAGTATCAAAAATAAAAAAAGAGAGAAAAAAAACAATAAGATAGAAGACATAGGGATAATAGGGGTAGTCAAAACCTGGTGGAATTTAGACACTGAATGGAATCAACACATTCATGGCTATCAACTTCATAAAAGGAATAGATTATCTAGAAGGGGGGAGGAAATGCACTGTATATTAGAGATGAAATCAAATTCCAAAATATTAACATTGAGGAAGAGTATGGAAACATTGAGATAATTTCTGTAAATATAGCGGGTTTGAAGGGTAAACCTTTTAAACTAATAGTGTTTTACAGACCACCTGATACCACAATAGGGGAAACAGAGATATTCATGGACATGGCTACTATACTGGCAGAAGATACTGATATAGTATTAATGGGAGATTTGAATATTCCTGAAATAGATGGAAAAAAGATAAATGGTAACAACGCATTGGTATCTAGAATAAATGAGAAACTTATATCAGCAGGTATTCAGCAATGTATAAATGAACCAACTAGGGGTAATAATACCCTGGATGTTAATGAATTTTCCCAGTGATATTGGAAATGCCAAAATAGGACCAGCAATAGGAATTTACGATCAAGGAACCATCATGTTCACGATTAATAAGACTAATAAAGTCATTAAGGGTAAAGCAACCCAGATAATTTATAATAAAGCAAACTATCCTGAAATAAGAAAACAACTGAGTGTATTAAACTGGAATAGATTAATGCATGAGCTATCTACTGAAGAATCCTGGGAAGTTCTCATAAATATAATACATAAAGTAGCATTAGAATACATCCCTAAGAAAAAAGTATATAATAGTAGGGGGGAAAACCCTCCCGGATCAATAATAAAAATATTAAACTATGTAAGGAAAAAGAAAATATTGTACAGACAGATGAAACAACAAGAATCAGGGGTCAGTCGGGCAAGATACAAAAAAAAATTATAAAGAAAGTAAAGTATGAAATAAGAAGAGCAAAATAACAGGTAGAACACAAACTAGCTACATCAAAAAACAACACAAAAAACTTTTTCACCTATGTGAACAACAAAATGGGGAATGCTAATGCTGTGGGACCACTTCTTACTGATGGTTAATTGACTGATAAACCTAATGAAATTACTAAAGAATTCAGTAAGACATTCAGTAAGGTGTTTGTAAAGGATAATTATACAAGAGACAAAAGTCAGGATGAAATATGTAATGGGGTATGCAATGATATAGTCACCATTGATAAAATTCTCCAAAGAACACAAAAAATTAGGATAGATAAATCCACTGGTCCAGATGGGGTTCACCCAAGATTCATAAAGGAATTAAGACATGTGTTAGCACCTGCCATTCAAATAATAGGGTAGAAATCCCTGGATGAGGGATATGTACCAAGAGACTGGAGAACGGCATATGTAGTCACGATATATAAGAAGGGAAGTAGATCTGAGGCAACAAATTACCGACCGATAAGTCAGACATCGGTGATCTGTAAGATTATTGAAGGCATTATTTACGATGAGATTGAAAAACATATCTTGAGTAGGGGATTGATTGATAATGTCCAACATGGATTTGTAAAAAATCGATCTCATAAGTCTAACCTTTCAGCTTTTATGAACATGTTGATAAATTAATAGATGAGGGCAATAATGTGGACATGGTAATGTTAGACTTCAGTAGAGCCTTTGATACAGTTTCTCATAGTATAGTGATTCAAAAACTCAAAAATCTTGGAATTAATAGCAAAATTATTGGATGGATTAGTCATTGGCTTATTAACAGAACTCAAATAGTTAGGATTTAGTGTTTTGTCAGACGAAGTTGAGGTGTCCAGTGGTGTGCCGAAGGGGTCTGTGTTGGGACCATTGCTGTTTGGTATTTTTATTTCAGATCTAAATATAATCGGTACTAACAAATTAGTAAAATTTGCAGATGACATTAAGATGGGAGGGGTTGTCAACACCTTCAATGATAGACTACAATTTGGTCAAGACCTGCTCTATATATCAGAATGGGCAAATATAAACAAAGGCCCAGATATTCAAACTGCACCCAAAAAGTGTGCAATAGCAGGAACAAGCACAAGTAAATTGCACCCATGCACAAGAGGCACAATATTCAAAAACTGAGCTGACCAAGATGCGCCTACAGCCGACGACTGAATATCGCACCACCTGCACCATAGCACAACTAGGGAGGGGAAGTTGAGCAGATCTGATGTGCCATAGCGCAACAAGGGATGTTCAGCTTAGCAGTCCAGAGTCATCATAGTGCAACCAGGGGCGCCCCCCAGCAGCAGTGCCACAGTGCAACTGCACAGCCAGGGATGTAGGGGCCCCCCACCCATGCCACAGATGGGCAGAGGAACACACAGCAGAACAGACATCGTTCCCCTACACCCCATGCACTGCACAACTGGGGGAGGGCTGGAATAACCACTGGCCCATGGAGACAAGCAACCAACCCACAGCTGGGCCCTGGTGCCCCATCACACCCCCTGACAAGCTGTGAAAAGCACACAAGGATGGCCGACCACCCCGTGCCACACCATCCCCCCAGTGCAGAGCACACCCTGCACCATAACCCCCAGACAACCTGCCCAGGAGCAGGGTCCACCACTGCAGGAAACCCCATGCATGCCACCACCCCCACTGTGACAATGCAACCCTGTGCACCACAGAACCATGCCAGGCAGCCCCACCATGAGCACCCATCAGTGGGTGGCAGCACACAGCGATGCAACAATGGCATACACAGTGCCACAACACACAGCCCCCCCAAGGTACAGCTGAGAGACTGACCATGCCTCAGCACATGAGGTACCCCACATGTGACAGGGCATGCCCCGGACCCCACCACCAGTGGTACAGCACCCTGCACACCCTCCCAAGGACACACCCTGACCCAGCACTGGACACAACAGCCAGCACAGACACCCACAGTAGCACATAGAGGAATGCACCACACCAGATGCAACACAGTGCATGGACAAACACCCACCCATACCCAGGGGCACAACAACACAGGGACACAGTAGCGGGGCAACCAAGCCACCAGTGTGGGCCCTTGGAAACTGTGTACACACAGTCTGCAGTCCTCCATGGCACAGGAGTGCCAGCCACTCTGCGCAGGCACTGTGGACCTGTACACCACCATCATGTGCCTGGAGCACAAGTTACAGACAGTGGTGCACATCCCCTGCAACACACACAAGCCACGGCATGGAGGTGGGACAACAACTGCGGAGGCCACAGTGTCACCCGAGGCAGACATGCACCACACTAGTGACAGGAGGCAACCCAGCATTGTGATGGGTACAGTGGCTGCCCTGCATGGACAGCCACCACTGACATGCCAGCAGACCATGCAGGTCACAGACATGCAAGGGTGTCAGCTGCATAGGCCATGGATGGGCTGACAGGTGTGCCATGGACACAGAGCGTGCACCATGGACCACTGCACACAGTCATCCAGTGCACAGGGCACAACACACACACCACTTAACACTGACTAATAGCTGCTTCCACAAGATAGTCACTTGCCCACGGACACACATACCCATGACTGCACCACCCCTGACACCATGCACACCACTGCAGCTGAGCACCTATAGCTCACTGCAAATCAGAGACCACCACAGTATTCATATCAAAAGATTTGTAATCAAAAATATCAAAAAGAACTATTTACAAAACTATGTACAAATGTGTGGGGAGGGCCACAAACAAGGTGGGGGTGGGTAGGGGCAGGGGTGAACAAATGGGACAGGAAAGGAGGGGTGTGAGGGTGGGTCCGGGGGGTAGGGGAAATCAGGGGCATAAGGATGTTCAATGTGAGCCTAGTTCCCCGCTCCGGCTGCTCTGCCTCCTGTGTCTCCTCCGGACCCCAAGCCGGTCAATCCTTTGCAGGATGTCCAATGATGTCCTTGCCACATTTAGTATCTCCTGAAGTGCCTCCCATATATCCTGCAGCTGGTGGACACCTAGGACAAGGGAGCACAGTCAATAGGTGTGAATGCACAGCCCCATACAGCCCACCCACTGTGCATGGCATACGGCTGTGGGACATGCCTCTGTGATGGTGTGTGACCACCCACAGTGATCATGTCCACAAGACCTGTCCACCCAGGTGCATACAGCCATGCAGACAGCTGCACACACCCACCAGCCAAGTCATGCACAGCACCACCTTGGCTGTTTAGTGACATGGCTTTGTGGTGCGAAGGCAGTGGCACAGCCATGTACCTGTTGCATGCATGGACCACCATCAACACACTCCCAGACATGCAGTGCCACTAGACAGTGCTGATTGTAACAAGTTGCATGCATGGTAGTGGTGTCAATGGATGGTGGCCATGCCCCGCTGCCAACCCTGTTATACAGCATGCAATAGTAATCATGGAGGTATGGCACTCACCATCATCAGGCTGGTCCCTCTGGCACTGTGGACCGTTGTCCCTCCTACTGGCCCTGTCGTCCTGCTGGCACCTCTGCTCCCTGGCCAGCCACCTCTCTTCTGGCCCTGTGGTGCAAACATGGAGAGAGAAACATCAGTACAATCCTGTAGCAAAGTCCCCCTGCCTCCATGTGTATCCAATCCCACCCAGTCAGACCCACCCACCCCACACCCTGATAACACCACCACAACCAACACCGGATGGTTCCTCCCCATGTTCTGAACACATGCAACCGTGATACCCATATGGAAGATAAAAGTGTGTGGACGTAACACCTACCTGGCCATGGCAATGTACCCATCCTGGCACGTGTCCACAGGTGGGCAAGCAGGTCCAGTTCCCTCCTCCTCAGGTCACCATACCTGTGGCGGCACTGCTCCACCATCCACCCCCTTCCTGTGACCTCCTCCAGGGCATTGGCCACCTCCTCCCACACCTGGCTCCTGGACCTGTCCAGGGGTGCCTCCCCAAACAGTGGGCCATAAAGTGGTTCAACAATGGCCAACAGGTTAGCCAGTTCAATTTGGGTCCACTGGGCAGCACTCTTCCTCACCATCTCACTTGCTCAGTTGGTTCTAAATGGCACTCTGTAGCACGGCTCCACCATGTGCAGATGCTGCGCGGAACAGTGCTGCCATTCCCTATCGTGCTGTCACCGAACAGCACGATAGTGGTGCACCCATGCCTGATGCAATGGCACCTGGGGGCAAAGGTTGGGCACAGGGTCAGGGGTCTCTGGCGCACGGACAGGCACTGCACTATTGGAACCCAATGCGTGTAGAGCGATTGGGTGCCTGTGTGCTACTTCCAGTAGTGGCCTACAGAGCTGTTGCCCCAGTGTGCCTATGATGCCCCAGTGCCACAGCACCATATAGGCAAACATCGCTGTAGCGTCACTGGTACAATGGTGGCCGTGGCCTGAATTGCCTCCCGCGCACAGCACATCAACAGAACGGCAGTGTGTACTGCGCATGTCACAGAACTGCGCCCTTGGCTCAGCAGGTTCAACACAATTGCGCAAATTGCAACAGCATGATATTCAGTCATCATATGCAAATCAGCTAATCAGCCATTCAATGGTGCAGCACTTCAATTTGCGTCCACTTAAAGTTGCGCCTCGCCTCATTTGCATGGGTTGCGCTATAAAAGTGCGACATTGGGCTGCACTGGCCATAGTCAGTTACTGCAGTCTATTGGTGGGTTGCATGCTGTTTGGGAGTGTGGACTGTGGATTTTAGGACATGCATGGGACTGCGCAGTCACAGGTAACAACTTTCATTCTCACACACTAAATAATGACCGATCGAGTTGTGGGAGAGGAGGAACAAAGTGGTGGGAGGAGGAGGAGGAGGCCTAATTTCACCAAGGCCGAGACAGATGCCCTGTTTGAGGCCTACCTGGATCAGAAGCCACTTCTCAGTGGATGGCAGGGAACACCACAGGCCTGTGCTGCTGCATGGGAGGAGGTGGTGCATGCAGTAAACCTGCATGGCAACCACCAGTGCTCCGTTCAGGCAAGCAAGAAGAAGATGGGCACAGACAGGAGGAGGATAAAGGAGAAGGTGGCTGCCATCAGGGCAGCATGAGTTGCGACAGGTGGGGGACAGCCGGAGGTGCTACACCTGACCCCACAGGAGGAGAAGGTTGCTGGAAGCATGCAGTGTTGTGCCATTGAGGGTGTTTCAGGTGGTGGCTTCCAGATGGGTTATAGCCCATCACTGCATGGTAGGTCATGGTCTGTCTACTGGGGGAGGGGAGCAGGGTAGGTCACATGCAGTAACGTGACTTTGTTTTCCCTTACAGATCCTGAGCATCTGCATGGGTCAGCGGTGGTGGGCATGACCACTGAGGACAGTCAGATGGAGATGGAGGAGGGCCCATCCACCTCCACAGGTATACATGGCTCAGTGTAACAGTGGGCCCACCTGGCTGTCCAGACTGATGTTGTTGGAACAGGTGCGGAGGAAGCCCTGCCCATGTCCCAGCATGCCAGCGTCCATGGATGCCAGCATGCTGTGACTCGGGCTGGTGCCGGGTCCATCACCGATGATGATGATGTCGCTAACGGCATGGGCAGTGACATGTGTGTGCCATGGGATGGCCACACAGCAGGTAACATTGTGGCCATGGCTGTGGGTGGTGCAGCCATGGAGGCCTGCATGTCATCACAGTCCCAGTATGTGCCTGTCAGCACCAGTGGGGCAGCACTGGTGTGTGTACAGGACAGTGAGACTGTTGCAACCACTGCAGTGGCACCAGTGAGCCTTGGTGAGTGGCAGCCAGAGGGGCAGCATCAGCAGTCGGCCAATGGGCTTGGGGGTACAGGGTAAGGGGTCGGCATCAGTGCACCACCTGTGGACATGCCCAGACCTGGTCCTGGTGTGCAGCACCCACCATCAAGGGGTGCTGGGCAATAGGGCCACGCACACCCTGATGGACAGGATGCTGAGGAGGCAGATGACCTCTTGGATGAGCACACCCGCATACTGCAAGCATCAGTCAACCAGCAGATGCAGCTTGCGACATCAGTGGATGCACTGCGTGTGGCTCTGGAGTGGGCAGAGGAGCGTTGCAGCAGAGACACCGCTCTGATCCTGGCAGGGATGGACCGGTTGCGGGAGGATGTGACCGCTGCCATTGACAGGCAGACATGCGCATTCACTGCTATCATGGCCACAATGGGCACACAGTTATTTGCCCATGTGTCGCAGACACCACGCAGTGCACTGTCCACCCCATTCCCAGGGTCATGCAACACCATCCTTGTCAACACCGGGTCCAGCTGTGGGCATCCCAAGCACGTCTGGCGCAGGCATGTTTGGTGCGCTGCAGACCCCTGTGTGAGCACAGTCGAGTTCATGCAGTGGAACCCCTGGGGGACTATTAGTGCCACCCCATGAGGCCAGTGGTCAGCCTGTCAGTGCTGGTGGGTCTCAGTGGAGCTGCCCATGCATCCATAGTGGCCAGGGCACTGTGGCGCGTGACTGACCTGTCTCCCAATGCAGCTACTGTCTGGTGCTGCCCTGTGTACATTATGTCATTCAGTGGGCATTGCACGGGTGGGTACCCGGCCCTGCATGTGGACACACAGTCCATCTGCACACCCTCCCAGCTGCTGTCTGCAGTTGCGTGTGCATGATGATGCCTGCATTGTGCTGTACACCAATGTGCAATGGTGCTCAGCATCTGACACATGCTCAAGGACAGGCAGTGGGCATGGTGGTCTGTGGACATGTGTGTGTGTGTGTCTAGGGGTGGCGTTCTGGGTCGGTGTGCCTCCTACTCTTTGTGCATGTCTGGTGCATTGTGTGTGTGTGTGTGTGTGTGTGTGTGTATCCATCCCTGTGGCATGTTATACCTCACCCATCCCTGGTGGTGTGTGTGGTTCCATGCCCGGCCACTTCCCTTGATGGCATGCACCCCTGGTGTGTGTCCATGCATGTTTGTGGGTTGTGCCTTAGCCTCTGATGGTTGTACATGGCCCCATGACTTACCTGGGTTGGCTGAAGTGCTCTTCCGTGATGGTGTCCTGGTGCAGCTGTGCCAGCTGGAGCAGTCGGGGGTCCCGTCACCCAAGGGGGGGGCTGCCCATCACCATTGTCACTGGTGTCCTTATCGTCCCCATCGTTGTCCCCCTCTTCAACCTGTACAGCTATCCCACATTCGTTGGCTATGTTGTGCAGGATGCAACAGGCCAGGAATAGCCTGCAGGCCTTTGAGGGGCTGTACTGTAGGGCACCGCCAGAGGTATACAGGCAATGGAAACATGCCTTCAGCATCCTGAACACCCGCTTGATGACATTACATGTGGTGGCAGGTGCCTTATTGTAGCATTGCTGCGATGGGGTCACGGGCCGCCGATAGGGTGTGAGCAGCCAGGGACAAAGTGAGTATCCACTGTCACCTGTGTGTAGAGGGTGGAGGTTAGTTTGGTGATCAGCATTGCCCTGCCCCAAGCCATGTAGGCCACTACCCATGTCACCTCTTACCATGCCCCACCAGGCGCTATGATTGACCGTGTGGTTTGCATACTCACCCACTAGGTGGCCAGTGGGGATATCCCCACACTCTTGAATCTGTGGCACAGTGCCGACTGGTGCCAGATGAAGGCATCATGTGCTCCCCCAGGGTGCATGGCACAGACATTGATTATGCACCCCCTGGCATCGCACACCATCTGGCAGTTGATGCTGGCATAGCCCTTGCGATTTATATATGCTGCCCCCTTGGGGCCAGGTGGTGTGCGGATGGCCACATGGGTGCAGTCTATTGCTCCTAGCATTCCAGGAATACATGCTACCCTGTGGAACTCCTGTATGTTTGTTATGTGCTCTGCTGGTGTGCTGTGGAAATGGATGTACTCTGCAGCATATGGCAGCAGTGCACTGAGGAATTGGGTGAGGTGGCATGACATGGACAACTGGGTTATGCCTGTGGTGTCCCCAGTTGGTCTCTGGAAGGTACCTGTAGCGAGCAAGCACATGCAAGCTGTCACTTTCATCTCCACTGACAGGGCATGGCTCCATCATGTGGGTGCCTGCATCACATCACTGCACAGCTCACAGAGCCACCTCAGAATTGCCCGATTCAGGCGGTACCAGCCCACAATCTCAGTATCACTGTACAGCTCAAAGCTGGTGCAGGCTCGGTACTGCCTGTTGGGGACATACCACCGACAGACCCTTCCACGGCCACACCCCCCTGCTGCCCACCTTCTCACCCCCCTCATTACTGCCTTCACCTGGATGGTGGCACTGACCATGTCCCTAGCTTGTGTTCACCCCCCCCCAGGCAGCTGTTTCTGTATTCCCCCCACTGTCCTGGCTGCTACTTCCCCTACACTGGGAACACCTGCCTGTGCTGGCCTCACTGCTATGTGGCGTACTTCACCCTTCTGCACTGTGGCTCCCCACACCTTCTCCTGAGCCTGTTGATTCCAGGTGCCCTTTCCTGGCCTGCTCTGTGTGTCCCTCCTGCCCAGTCTGTCCTGCTAGACTTTGGCCTCATGTATCTTCCCTCTGCGTTCTTGCACCTCTCCCTTGCTCTCTTTTATTTTGGCTCATTTCCGCTATGGTGCAACTTCTGCTGGCTCTCCTATTGCACATGGCACATGTTGTTGAATATCGCACTGCACCATTTATGTAAGGTTCCTCCCCCTTCAGTTGCGTATGCATTCATTATCATTGCCCTGTTGCTCAGCATGATTTGGGGGGCACAACTGCCTCCTGCTGAATATCACAGAGTGGCGCAGTTTCAGAATTGCGCAGGCACAACCCTATCGTGCATGGCTCAACTCTTTTGAATATCTGGGCCACAATGTATTTTAATATGAATAAATGTGTGATAATTCATATGGGAAAGGATAATACAGAGCAAGACTATTGCATCCGAGGTGTAAGACTCAAGAATTCTGATTGTGAAAAAGATCTGGTAGTATATATTAGTTCTAATCTAAAGAAGGCTTACCATTGTAGAGTAGTAGCAAATAAAGCCATGCATCTGGTTAACTGCATCAGAAGACGTTTCCATTCTAAAAGTAAAGAAGTGTTACTGCCTCTCTACAAGATCTGTGTGAGACCCCACTTGGACTACTGCTCTACAGTTTGGAGTCCCTACTTGAAAAAGGACATAAAAATGGTTGAAAAATGTCAAAGAGCTTTCCCAAAACTTATAAAGGTGGATAAAGACAAAACATATGAGGAGAGGCTGAAGGACCTAGGGTTGTGGTCACTGGACACTCGTGTAAGGGGAGATTTATTATTGTTATACAAAATTTTAAGTCAGGAAAAACTAAAAAAGATCTTGGTCTTCAAATTAAAGATCATAGTTATAAATTGAGAGCGCATAAACTCCAACTAAAAGAAGAACTGTGTATGACAAAGCTTAGACAATATAGCTTTGGACTGAGAGTGGTCCGATTGTGGAACACTCTACCCATTGAAATAGTGGATTCCCCCAGCTATTATATTTTGAAATCAAATCTGGACAAGTATATAACAGTTGGTAACCTCAGTTTCCTCCACTGTAATGGTGGGGTCAATCATCATGGGCTTATACCTTCTGGTTGACTTATTAATCCAGTATGAACTCCAATATCCATCAAACCAGGGAAGACACCACCACCCTTCCCTCCAGTGTTTTCTTAGTTTATTATGACTATATCTGGGCTGTTTTCCTTCCCACAAGAAATTACTAATAGCTTTATCAAATTTCAAGCACCAGCTAGTCAGGAGCTCCAGTGGAAGATGGGATATCAGGTAAAATATTTTCAGGGCAGTCACCATTTTCAATGGCTGTAATTTTTCTAGCTTTCGCAAGTTGCAGCAATTTCCAGTGGTCAAACTCTGTTTTGATGCTAGTCAGCAGTGGTTGTGGGTTTAGTTCCCACAGTTTGGGGAGGGCCAGGGTAACTTTAATGCCTAGATACACAATTCCCTTCACTGTTCAACACAGCCCCAGCTCTGTTACAGTACTAGATTTGCACAGTGAGTTCAGAGGAAGGACCTCTGTTTTGGGTTGATTCATTTGTAAGCCAGAATATAGAGTGAATTGATTTAACAATTGTAGTAGAGGCTTTAAAGACAGGGTTATGCCTGCTTGGGAACAAGGAGGTCATCAGCGTACACAAGAGTGGTGTACCTTTGTGGACCTATTTGTATATCCTGAATTCCATCATGCTGTCTTATGGCCACAGCTAAAGGTTTCACTGCCAAGACAAAGAGGAGTTGAGATAAGGAACAGACCTGTCTCATACCCCTCTCCAGCTGAAGGGGTCAGACAGCAGCGAGTTGGTAAAGATATGAGATGTTGGGAAAGAGTATAGAGAGTGGAGGTATTACTGAAAGTGGTTCCCAAACCCCATGTGGTTCAATACAGAATGCAGATAATCCCATTCAACAGAATCAAATGCTTTCTCAGAGTCAATGGCCACTGTGGCTGCTGGTGAGGGAAGATTCTTTGCCATATCTATCAGGTTCATAAGGGATCAGTCATGGTCTGCTCTATAACATCCTTGTATAAACCCTATCTCAGAGGAGTGGATTAATTATGGGAGGAGTGGGTTACGTCTGCTGGCTACTGCCTTAGCATATATTTTGCTATTGACATTAATTGGGGAAATTGGCCTGTAACTACTTGCCAGCGTACGATCTTTCCCTTTCTTGGGCAGCACTGTAGTTTTAGCCTCTCTAAGTGTGTGGGGGAACATGTCAGACTTTTTGACCTCTAGGTAGACCTGCCAAAGGACAGGGAAACTATGGAAGCCAAGGCTTGCAAGAATTCAGATGGAAATCCATCACCTCCAGGATCTTTGCCAGAGCTCAGAGAGAGGAGAGCTTCTGTCTCTTCTGCCATACAAAGCAGGGCATCTAATTACACTGCCTGCTGGGGAATTGTGTATGGAGGTTGCTGGAGGTCAGGAATGACTGGATAGCTGTTGGGTCTGGACATCGGGGGGGCATGTAAAGAGTAGTATAGTATGTTTGCATAATGTTGTTTACCTCTTGGGATTTAGTTTAGACCTGCTGTGAGGTTCATAAGTTCATAAGTTGTTAACAAGTCAAACAGCAGTAAGCCTTTTATGACTCATCACATATCAGATATATTGTTTGGTAATTTTGTCATCCATAAAAACATTCATTGCCTCTTGAATGTTACCATAGTGTCACTCATTACTACATATTCAGGTAAAGCTATCCAAGCTGTGACAAATCTCTGGTTAGGCCACTTACCCTTGTATTAGTTCTATATAATTTACCATTTAACTGTAAACTATGTGATTTACTAGGTCCGTTACACTGTTTTAATATCAGTCCTGATGACTTCCATATATCCTTATTTTGGAATACTTTATATACGGAGCATAAGTAGCCTCTAAGTCTCCTATATTTCAGGGAAAATAGGTTTAAATCAGTGAGTCTATCCCATACATTTTAATTTTTAAGGTTTTCAGTTCCTTTAGTTGCCCTATGCTGCACTCCCTCTAATTGCCTAATTTTCACATGTTTTGTGGCTTACAGAAGGGAGAACAATACACCCGTATTTGCCTTATCAAGGCTAAATACAGAGGGACAATCTCCTCAGACTTTCTACTCTTTACATGTCTGAAAATGCAGCCAATGATTTTATTATCTTTTTTCACTATTTCTTGAGTGTGTTTATCAAATTACAATGAAGTGTCTATAATCCTGCCTATGTCTCTGTCATCGTTTGTACACTCTTCTTTCTTGTTCTTTATTTTGTAGTCAAACATAATATTGCTATGACTGAATTGCATAACTTTACACTTTTATACATTGAAACTCAGTTTGCTCAGTTTTGCCCAGAGTTCAAGCTGGGATTGTTCTTCCTGAAATTTCATGGCTGCTTCCTTGTTGTTTTTGATAGCACCAGTTTTGGTGTCATCTGCATATTTGCATAGCCATGATTCATCTGATGTTTCCATAGAGGAGACACACATATTAAAGAGTATTGGTCCCAGGATTGATCCTTAGGGAACACCACTCAACACCCTCCCCCAAGGGAGAACAAGGTAATGTGGATCACCCTGGAGCCAGAGAATGGAACAGCAACATGCACAGGGGTGACCTACAGACCTCCGGCATAGAGAGAGGAAGTAGACAGGGAACTAGTGGAGAACATACATGAAATAGGAGCTAAAGGCAAACTCCTGCTGCTGGGGGACTTCAATATGCCGGACTAGGATTGGGCCACACAGGTGGCTGCTTCAGCCAGAAGCACGGCCATCCTAGAATCCCTGCAGAGGGTTGGAATCAGGCAGCTGGTGCATGAGCCAACCAGGGACAAGTCAATTCTGGACCTGGTATTATGTTCCCATGGGAACAGAATCAAAGAAATACAGGTGGAAGGGCTGCTGGAGTCCAGTGACCACCACATGGTGTGGTTCAGCATGAAGACATGGACTCAATTAAGCCACACAACAGCAAGAGTATTAGATTTCAGGAGGGTGGATTTCTCTGAAATGGGTAGATGTATACAAGCAGACCTGGGGAAGGGAAAGGAAATAGATGGGGTTGAAGAACAATGGGAGAAACTGAAGGGAGCCTTAGTGGAGATAAAAAAAGTGCATTAGGATAGTGGCCAAAGGGAAAACAGGAACGAAACCACTATGGTTCTCTACAGAGGTGGGGGACAAAGTCAGGGCTAAAAGGCTGAGTTTCAGGAAATACTGTATAAGAGGAGCCAAAGGGAGGAGGACAGGAAGATATACCTTGAATGTCTAAGGGAAGCAGGGAAGGCTGTTCGGAGGGCGAAGACACAGACAGAAGAGGGTTTAGCACAGTGTATAAACAAAGGGCATAAGGCAATTATAGGTACATCAGTGAAAGAAGAATAACCGGGGGATTGTGAGGCTGAAAGGGGAAAAGTGAGAGTTTAAGGAGGGGGATCTGGACAAGGCAGAAATACTGAACAAATACTTCTGCTCAGTATTCACTAAGGAGGGGGAAGGTCAAGGACCACAGTTGGGTTGCAGAGGTAATGGGGGAGTGGAAACCAGTCCATTCACAGTGGATAGAGTTCTAGAAGAATTACAAAGCTGAAGGTGGATAAGGCCATGGAGCCAGACAGCATCCACCCGAGGATATTAAAGGAGCTGCAAAGGGAACTAGAAATGCCTTTGGCAGCCCTGTTCACAGAGTCACTCAACATGGGTGTTGTTCCAGAGGACTGGAGGAGGGCACATGTAGTCCCACTGAAAGCAGTAGGGAGGAGCCAGAGAGTGTACAACTGTGGAGGGATTTAAACAATCCTTAAAAATGTACCTGTGGCTACAGGTCTTTGGAAATTGAAATAGTTGATTTTATTAATTGGTACTTTTTCTTATAATTATTATTTTATTATTGTGTCTTAGTATTTTAAGATGTGTTTAATTATGAATTGTAAGGCACCTTGGTTGTTAATAAGGTGCTTAATAAATAAAATTGCAGTATTATTATTTACAGGCCAGTCAGCCTCACCTCAGTTGTGGGAAAGATCATGGAGACACTGCTGAAAGAAAGGATAGTAGCACATATGAAATCCAGAGATGCTCAGGATCTGAGGCAATATGGATTCACAGCAGGAAGGTCATGTCAAATTAATCTAATATGGTATTTTGACTGGGTGGCTAGGAAAAAAATCAAGGAAGGGCAGTAGATGTCACCTACCTAGATTTCTGCAAAGCTTTCAACACCATAACACATAGAAGGCTGATTAGCAAGATGGGCATGGGAGACAAGGTGGTGAAATGGGTTAGGAACTGGAAACAAACAGGAGACAGAGGGTGGTGGCAAATGGGGTACAATCTGGGTAGAGGGGGTGACCAGTGGGTACCACAAAGATCAGTACTAGGACCAGTCCTGTTCAATACCTTCATTAGTGACTTTACAGAGGGGCTGGAAGGAAAGGTCTGCCTAAAAATGAAAAGGGACCTGGAGAAGCTTGGAAGATGGTCAGAGATATGGCAATTGAGGTTCAATGCAAAGAAGTGCAAAATAATGCACCTGGGTAGAGGGAAATCTGTGGAGAGCTACAGGTTGGGGACAGGGAGGAGCTGACTATCACCAAAGAGGAAAGGGACCTAGGGGTTATCATCTCTGATGACCTTAAGGTATCAAAGCAGTGCACAACGGCAGCAGGGAGGGCCAGTGGCATACTGGTGTCCATAAGCAGGAGTATCCCTAGCAGGAGGCAGGAGGTGGCAATGCCTTTGTATAAAACATTGGTAAGGCCTCACCTGGAGTACTGTGTGCAGTTCTGGAGGCCACACCTATGCAAGGACATAGATAAGGTGGAGACTGTCCAGAGAAGGGCAAAAAAGATGGTGCAGGGCTTGCACCACAGAACATATGAGGAGAGACTAAGGGACCTCAATATATACTCACTAGAGGAGAGGAGAGGAGACAGTTGGGGGACATGACTGAAACTTTCAAGTACCTCAATGGCATAAACAAGTTGCAGGTGGGGGACCTTTTCCAATGTAGAGAAAGTACTAGAACAAGGGAGCACAATGTGAAATTTGAAGGTGGTAGATCAAGAGGTAATGGGAAGTTTTTCTACACAGAAACAGTAGTTGACGCTTGGAATAATCTGCCACAGGAGGAAGTGGGGGCAAGCACAGTGGAGGGGTTAAAGGATGCCTGAGAAAGACAGAAGGGAAGGGAAGCTTGAGAGGGAAGGGAGTGATGAAAAGCCATTGATCACGTAGGGTCAGTGGCCACATAAAACATATAGGGCCTACGGGCAGACTGAATAGGCCTAGCTGTCCTTATCTGCTGACAATTTCTCTGTTTCTGTGTCTGAGTGGTACCCTCTAATACACACTCCTTGGTGCCTTTCACTAAGCCATGATATAACCCAGATTGTGAGACTTTGTTCAAATTCCAGATCTACCAATGTCTTTACCAACTCGTTATGTAAAACCAAATTGAAAGCCTTCGAAAATTCAGGTACACTACATTCACTGGTAAACCAGCATCCAAAGCCCTTGTAACATGTTCAAAGAGGTTCAGTAAATTAATTAGATAGGATCTCCCTGATACAAATCCATGCTGTGTAAAATCTAACAATCCTTTTTTATCATACATTGTTCCAGTCCTTCCTTAACTAGGCCTTCCATAACCTTTCCTATTGTTAATGTTCAGCTAACAGGACGGTAATTTCCTACCTCCTGTCTGATTCCTTTTTTGAATATTGTGGTAATATTCACTTCTTTCCACTCTTAATTACAATACATTCCCTCAATGAAACATTAAATAATATGGTCAAGGGTCCTGCTAGTTGTTTAGCCAGCTCCCATAAAAACCTAGGATTGATATCATCAGGTCCAGGGCCCTTGTTGGTTTTTACCTTTTTTAGCCTGTTCAAGACCTCTTCCTCATTTATGTTGTATGATGGCAGATCAATATTGTTATTACTCTGATATCCTGGTTTTACATCAACTTCATCATGTTGAAATATACTCAAAAAGTATTCATTAAATAATTCTGCCATCTCATTTTCATCATCAATGACTTCCATTCACTTTTTTAAGGGTCATATTTCTTTTTGACCTCCTTTTAAGCCTTCTATATATCTAAAGAGTGTTTTTTATTATCTTTTGTCTCTGTGGCTAATTCTAATTCTGCTGAATATTTTACCTTTTTTATCAGATTTTTGCATTGTTTACTGAGATCCTTATATTTCTTCAATCTGTCTGGTGTTTAATTTTTCCTGTATTTTTTGTATGTTCTTTGCTTTTTTCGTATCGATTTCTTTATTGGTCATTAAACCATTTAGGTATTCTATCAGTTTGTTGTATTTATTAATCTCTGGAACAAAGGTTTTTATACAATAGTCCAGTTTATTTTTCATAACCTCCAAAATATATTCAGTTGGATGTTCTTTTAACTCTATTCTAATCCCAGAAATTTAAATAATGTCTTATTTCTGAATAATTGGCCTTGTCATAACATTTTAACTTTGTTTTACCTTTAATGGTTTTCCAGTTCCCTTTATAGTTAATTTAACCATGTTATGGTCACTATCTCCTTTAACATTGTTGATTTCATTTTCAGAATTAATAAAAATCAGACCTACTATTTTGTCATGTCTTGTATTTTCTTCCACTGTTTGTTCCAGACTTTTGTTTACTGTTATACCCATCTTTGTTTTTTCAAATGAGCCAGTACAGTTCATATTCACCCAGACAATATTTTGCAGGGTAAAATCACCCAAGAGTAGGCAGTTGCCTTCAACTTTCATATTTTCTAATGTATCCAAAAAACACCTGTTCTCATCAGAGTCCAAGTTAGGTAATCTGCTGTATAGTATAGCCCTATTGTTAGTTTCATTATGTTTCATTGCAGATGAACCCAGATTTGTTCTGCTGCTTCAATTCCTTCACCACTTAGTTTTAATTCACTAGCTTTAATGTTTGTAGATATGTATAGTGCTATGCCACCACCCCTTTTCCCTGTTTGTTTCTTATGAAATAAATTATATCTTACAAGCTCTTCAATCCAATCATCCTTTTAAATCAAGTTTCTGTTACCCCACAGATTTGTATCTTTTCGCTTTGTAGTGTGTATTTTAATTAATCTATGATTCATCTTTTCTGTTACGTGAACTCTTGCGTTGATTAGTAACACATTTATTTCATTTTTCTGTGATTCAGTGACTTTACTACAAATACTAGACAATGATGCTCTATATATGCCGTATATCTTCGAATTATAGCCGCCCACGAACATAAGCCACCCTCGAACATAAAAAGCAGGCTCGAATTACACTTTAAAATACAAGCAACCCTCTATCAAAAGCTGCAGTTCATCGGGTGCATACGGGTACTGACAGAAACAAATTCGGAGAGCTACCATACTACCAGATGCCTTTAAAGTATTTTATTCGTAAAATACGTTGACCATATCTGCTTTATTGTGCCGTTCCACTCCATGCGGTGTCTGACCGCATTGTTTGTAGCCAGAAGTAACTGAGGACAGTCATGTGACAAAGTAGAACAAACTTAATTGATTAACAAAAACAATGCTCAGTACACACAGAAGTTTTAAAAATAGAGTCTTGTGCTGATGATAGCACACAGCAGGTCAGCATCTTTCACTCAAGTTCAGAATGGCGCTAATATCAGCAACCAAACAGCTTTGTGGCTCCTGAGTGTTGGTTTCATACGTACTGCACTCAGAGATATTGGATTCTGCATCAGAAGTATCAGCCTCCTGGATTTTCTGGATTGTTCTAACCAGCTCATCGTGTACACCTTCTGTGATTTCTCCAGGTTTCACACAGCTGATGACAGATGGATCTTGGGAAGTGATGGCATAAACCTGGTAAGAAAAAGCAAAAAAAAAAATGTTAGGGCACCACATAAGGAAGATGCACAAGTTGCTCAAGTTAAAAAACTTCACCTCAAATAGTTTTACTATCACTTCTTGGCTAACAGCATGCCATGCCACTTTAATCCACTCCAAAATGCAGTCTTTACTGGGTGCTTGTGGGTTGCCAGTGGCTGTTCTCTCATGCTCCTCCTTTAAAAGCCATCTATTATATAGTTCTCTATAATTGGCTTGGCACAGGGTCAATATTTCCCATGGCAGAATGTCATGCAGCACAATCGCATTTTCTTTTGTTCTGTGGGGGCTCCACCCCCACACCACCCTGTTATGGAGGGCTGCTCCCCTGGACTCTCCCCACTAAAGATTCTAACTCTAATAAAACACCTTAGCTAGGGACATGCAGCTGTTAAAGTCCTACCACCCCAGTACCAACCAACCAACCTCCAAGGCCTCTTTCTAGGTGAGTTGAGGTAAGGAGGGGATGCTTCCTGACTAGGATAGTAGGACTGTCCCAAAATTGCCCAATCCAAATAAGTGTGTGTGCCAGCAGAGCATATGCTGTTAATAAGACACAATGATTATACAATCTACCATCATTGCAGAAGTAATTACATTCAAGGGTATGTTATGGTATTCAGAATCACTCTGACTGCAGCAACTGTATTGGCAGAGAGTCAGTGTATTCAAGTCGGTGTCCCCCCTCCAATAAGCAAAGTAACTAGATTTGGAAAGGGGTGAGGGAGGGGATGTCAGGGACATAATCCAGTGAGCCAGTGTTCTGTGAGGATATCATCTTGCAGAGGAGAAAAAAGTCATGCGCAGGCTCCAGCAGGACCTGTAAGAAAGCCTTGAGAATGCAGGGATTAGGTAATGTTAGAATTCAACAGACAGCTTTGCGGAAAGAGACTTAGTATTGCACATTTTATCTGCAGAGCTGAATTAGCACCCCTATAACTTAGTGGAGTGCAAGGTAATTAATATAATTCAGCTAGGAACCCTTCCAGGTGAGAATACCCTTAGCACTGCTACCACTCAGGGAATATCCCATGCTTCTTTGCCAGGGTTCCTGCACCCCCCCCCCCATCTCCATACCCCTTTCTCCCACAATCAGTGAAAAAGACTTGCCTTATCTGTTCATTATCCTTTTTTGGTGAACTGTCCATTCTGAGTTCAATCCTGGGTAGCGACAGCTGACTGTCCCTCCAGCTGGACTGAAGATGGTTGGCTTGAACTGTAGCTGCTAGTGCTTGGCTCCCCAGTGCTATCTGAGACAATATTCACCCACAATTTCACAGGGGTAGTTCTTTGTGATGAAGTCTTCTCAATCATACCTTCTGTTTCTGTGGGAGAAGTGTGCAGATGGGCCAAAGTGTAGCATACCTGTTGCAGGATAGGAGTGGACCCAAGTTGACCTGGGGGACCTCAGCATTTCTGTTTCCACTATGACTGCTGGAATGCTACCTGGTAGAGGGATAATCACATTTATTGTGCTTGCAGTGTAGGTTTCTTTTATGACTATGTGGCAGAAGGGTCCAACCATCATCTGCACAGGTTTCTTGGTATTCCATTCCATCCTCTTGTTGTAGTGTGGCCCTGTTTCCATGGTACCCATTGGGGAGGTACCTAGCCAGTGAGGTCTCTGCCTTGTACTCTACTTGTTCTGATGCCAGTATTTCTGCCAGAAATCCATTAAGGCTTCTGGAGTAGAGAACATCAAGGGTACCCCATTATGAAGCACATGCATAGTCACTGGGTATCTGAGGGAAAATTGTAGTCAGAAGTGGTGCATTGCATGGCATGCTTCTGTGTATGACCTCCATCTGTATGAGAGTTCTTTGGAAAAGTCATGGTAGATATGAATAGGATAGTCCTGCCAGTGTAGCTGACTGAGTTCCATAGATTTCACCAGAATATCTTGCCTCATGTTGTAACTAAGGAATTTTACCATTATAGGCCTCAGTTTTCTCCACTTCTGGGCATCGGGGCAAGGGTGTGATAAGCCCTTTCGATATTGAACTGATCCCCCTTCAACTGAAGCACTGTCGGCAAGACATACTGGAGAAAAAATATAGTGTCTCAGAGCTCCACACCTTCCCAAAAGCTCAATATGCAGAGGTTATGTCTCCGGCTGTGGCTTTAAAGATTATCAACCTTGTCCTGAAGCAGTTGAATAGCACAACCTTGTTCGCAGACTGTGGCCATAAGTTCTTGAATTACCACATTGTGTGAAGTGACCTTTTTTTCAGTTTGAAATAACTTGGTTTCAACTTTTTTGATGGCCTGAGCCATCTGCTGGGATGCCGCATACTTGATACATTTGTAGGAGCAGTCAGGCGAAACATTTCCTCCACTGCTGATGGGTCCCATTTATTTTTGCCTTCATCAGTCATGCTGCCAGTCATAAATGAGACATTCCTCACGGTCTCAGTAAGTGGAGCTGCAGTTTTTGGAGAAAATGTTTATCAGCGTTTTGAAGAGCAAAAAATGATCTACCTGCAAGCATGATTATAAATATCCAGTTTTGGATATTAAAAGAATGCTGATGAATGATACTGCTCGACGGCTGCAGAGATACAGATATAAGCAGCCATCTTGTACAAGGTTAACCAAGTCCCCCTTTTTGGTCTTTTCTAAGATGTAACTAGTTTTGAACACAGATTTAGGAATCACCTATTTTATTGTATCAAACAGACAGGTAAAATGTTAATGATAGTTAGGACCATAAGGACAGGTGGGTGGAAAATATAAGAATACTATGGGAATAATGACACTTTCTATACCAAGAGGGTAAATAAATTTGGGTAATGCACTTACTGACCAAGCAAAATAAATGTGGCATGGTTTTCACAACTACAAATATAGTAGTTACAATAACATACATTTAGGATTTTATTAAGTGTCTCATTATTGTCACTGCCAGTGGTTCAGTTGGTAGCATGCTCACCTCTAGGGCCAGAAGATCAGATAGTCATGGTCTTCAGCTTGACACCAGGTACTTGGGCTAATATCCATAACTGGCACTGTTGTGCTATATGAGGGGAGTGCTGCAGTACAGTGGTGCCATCTTTTGGATGAGATGTTAAACCAATGTCCAGTCTGCCAATCTCTGGTCATTGCCCAGGTGGAAGTAAAAGATCCCATGGCATTTATCAATGAAGAGTAGGTGATTGTTCCTAGTGATATTGCAAACATTCCCCTATCAATAAAACAAAAGCTCCATGTACCCCCCACCTCCAGATGCACCTGGAAACAAGCTATCAAATCTTAGTGTGCCGCATTTTCAGATTGAAAATTGCAAATAATTTTTTAATTTTTTATGGAGAAAACTGTATTATGGTATATGTGTAGCCTAACATACTGTATGAAAGCATGAAAGGTCCTTTCAAAGAGTGCATAAGAGAACACAAAAAAGCAATCCTGATTAATACAAATTATGCTTGGCAGTGTAATTTTCAGGATTTATTAAACCATGGTTCTGCTGCTGTGTCACAGGGATGTAAAGAGTGGCTCCCCAGATGAAGAAGAGCCCACACAAACCTATTTTTTACATGGCGATCAGTTTGAATACATGAAGTGAACATGTTGACACTTTATGGACACAATGAAAAATTAGACCTGAATCCCTTTCTCAGTGGACAGTATTTATAAGCTAAATGATTAATGAACTCCCTCTCTTTTGCCATGTATCCCATTGTGTCTTACTGTATCTAATAACTCCCCCCAATTCCCATTCCCTCACATGTTACTCTGTCAGAGGAGCTGCCTCTGGAATGCTGTATCACAGTAATAAGTGCTTATATTTCCCCTTCTTTGAAAATAAATGGTAATCTAAGTTTTCTTCTTCTTTGATCCTAAATGGTAATCTAAGATTTGTTTTCTATTTATTAGAAATACTTACAGTATTTCCTCTGTTTCATTGGACTAGCAGCCTTTACTTTTAGGGAGTTAATAATGAGCTAATTGAAAAAATCACAGTCAAAGTTTGTGATTATTATAACACTTACATTTTTACAGGTGTCTGCTGTTTTATTGATGGCCCAATTCACAGTGGCAATGTTGTTTTTTTATACCAGAAACAGGGAAAAAGTGTGCCCTTTTCTGCCAGTGTAAAAACTGCTAGACTTAGAACCATAGATCTGTGCTAGGGACAGAGACCTCTGGTGCAAATTCCTAATAGGTAAATTTAGGTACACATATGTCACAGTGGCATATACTGCCCCATGAACAGTATGTATGTACATGGTGCAGTGCTGTACCTGAAAATTAGTCACTTTGCCTTAAACCCTTAGTAATGTGGGCAAAGCTTGACTTCAGTTTCCCCACAGAGCACTCTACTAAACACAGTAGACCTTGCAAGCAAATACCTTTTTTTTTCCAAAAAGAAATAACAACATTAAACTTCTTTCCAGCACCTGAGTATCACAATATCCACCCCTCATGCAAACAAGCATTTGTCAATGCTGAATGTTGATTGCATTGGTCTGTTGAGCATGCTCAGTGGCCCTCTGTCAGTCGCTCAGTGTGTTTTTTCCGGTGCTGCAGGCTGCTGTTTTGTACTGAGCTCCTGCCTGCATTGGTACCTTGTTTTGCCCACTAAGAAATCTGCAGCTATCCCGACAGAGCTCCGTTGAGGTGGCTCACTCCCCCTCTGTGACTCGCTCATTCTGTTTTTCCTGGCACTGCAGGCTGCACTTTTGTACTGGGCTCCTGCCTCTGTTGGTGGCTTTTTCTGCCCACAAAGAAATCTGCAGCAGTCCTGACACAGGTCTGTTTAGTCTGCTGACTCCTCCTCCTCTCTCACGCACTCGTTCCGTTTCTGCCAGGGCAGCAGGATGGCCTTTTGTACTGGGCTCCTGTCTGTGTTGCTGCCTTTTTCTGCCAACAAAGAAATCCGCAGCAGTCATGATAGAGCTTCATTGAGCTCACTTACTCCCCCCTCTCACTTGCTCATTGTGTTTCTCCCGGCGCTGCAGGCTGCCCTTTTGTACTGGGCTCCTACCTGCATTGGCACCTTTTTCTGCCCACAAAAAAATCCACAGCTGTCCCGACAGAGCTCCGTTGAGGTCACTCACTCCCCCTGTGTCACTCACTCATTCTGCTTCTCCTGGTGCTGCAGACTGCCATTTTGTACTGGGCTCCTGCCTCTGTTGGCACCTTTTTCTGGCCACAAAGAAATCTGCAGCAGTCCCAACAAAGCTCAGTTGAGCTCGCTCACTCCCTTTCTCTCACTCGCTCATTCTGTTTCTGCTGGCGTTGCAGGCTGCCCTTTTCTATTGGGCTCCTGCCTGTGTTGCCACCTTCTTCTGCCCACAAACAAATTTGCAGCAGTTACAATCGAGCTCTGCTGGGCTCGCTCTCTCCTTCTCTCTCACTCGCTCATTCTGGTTTCCCTGCCACTGCAGGCTGCCCTTTTTTACTGGGCCTCTGCATGCATTGCTGGCTTTTTCTGCCCACAAACAAATCTGCAGCAGTCCCAGCAGAGCTCCATTGAGCTCACTCACTCCCTCTCACTCACTCACTTGTTCTGTGTTTCCTGCCACTGCAGGCTGCCCTTGTGTACTGGGCTCCTGCCTGCATTGGCAGCTTGTTCTGGCCAGAAAGAAATCTGAAGCAGTCCTGACACAGCTCCATTGAGCTCTCTCACTCAGTCATTCCATTTCAGCCGGCGCTGCAAGCTGGTCTATTGTACTGAGCTCCTGTCTGCATTGCTGCATTTTCTGCCCACAAAGAAATCCGCAGCAGTCACAGTAGAGCTCCGCTGAGCTCACTCACTACCACTCTGTCACTCGATCATTCTGTTTCTCTTGGTGCTGCAGGCTGCACTTTTGTACGGGGCTCCTGGCTGTGTTGGCACCTTTGTCTGTCCACAAAGAAATCCACAGCTGTCCTGACAGAGCTCCATTAAGGTCACTCAGTCTCCCTCTCTCTCATGTGCTCATTCTGTTTGTCCTGGCACTGCAAGCAGCCCTTTTGTATGGGGCTCCTGCCTGCATTGGCGCCTTTTTCTGCCCACAAAGAAATCCACAGCAGTCCTGTTAGAGCTCTGTGAGCTCACTCAGCCCCTCTGTCTCACTCGCTCGTACTGTTTCTCCCACAGCTGCAGGCTGGCCTTTTGTACTGGGCCCCTGCCTGCATTGATGCCTTTTTCTGCCCACAAAGAAATCTGCAGCAGTCCTGACAGCGCTCCAGTGAGTTTGCTCACTCCCCCTCTGTCACTTGCTCTCTCGTTCTGTTTCTCCCAGTGCTGCAGGCTGCCCTTTTGTACTGGGCTCTTGTGTTTGGGGCCTTTTTCTGCCCACAAACAAATCTGCAGCAGTTCCAACAGAGCTCAGTTGAGCTCGGTCACTCCCCCCTCTTAGTTGTTCTATCTTAATCTGTCCCAAATAGTGATTTCAGACAGTGACCATGCTATTCTCCGGCAGGAGTGCAAAAACATATTTTAGCCAGGATGTGAAAAATGACAGCTGTACTGTTTATAAGGAGGTGTGGAAAAATGCCACTGTTGAAAATATGGCATGAAAATATTACAAAATTGAGAAGTTACAAGGGTGCGTGGACTCAGTTCAACGAACGCTTGTAACACAGTCATGTTATGGAGTTTCATCACCAAATTTTTAACATAGGCATTTTAGGACCTCTGCTCATAAACAGTGCCACTGTCATTTTCTTAATCTGTCTTGAACAGTGATTTCCCACAGTGACTGCATTATTCTGCGTCGGAACTGTGAAAACACATTTTGGTCAGGATGTAAAAAATGACAGCTGTACTGCTCATAAGGAGGTGTGAAAAAATGCCACTGTTGAAAACCTGGCATGACAATATTAAAAATTTGTGAAGTTACAAGGGTGCGTGGAAAATGCACCCTTGTAACACAATCATTTGA
Source organism: Neoceratodus forsteri (assembly GCA_016271365.2). NCBI lineage: Eukaryota > Metazoa > Chordata > Ceratodontiformes > Ceratodontidae > Neoceratodus > Neoceratodus forsteri. The sequence continues at coordinate 634,390,889 of CM028132.1, forward strand.
TGGGCTATCATCACCAAATTGTCAACATAGGCATTTTAGGACCTCTGCTTATGAACAGTATCACTCTAATTTTCTTAATCTGTCCCAGACACTGATTTCCCACAGCAACCACTCTGTTCTGCACCCCAAATGTGAAAACACATTTTTGCCCGGATGGGAAAAATGACAGCTGTACTGTTCATAAGTAGGTGTGGAAAAATGGCAGTGTTGAAAATCTGGAGTGAAAATATTATAAATTTGCAAACTTACAAGTGTGAGTGCAAACTGCAGAATGCACACTCGTAACACAGTCATTTTATGGAGTATCGTTACCAAATTTTTAACATACTCATTTTAGGACCTCTACTCATGAACAGTGTCACTGTCATTTTCTTAATCTGTCACAAACACTGATTTCCCACAGTGACCGTGCTATTCTGCACCGGAAGTGCAAAAACACATTTATGCTAGGATATGAACAATGACAGCTATACTGTTCACAAGGAGGTGTGAAAAAATGTCAGTGTTATAAATCTGGCATGAAAATATTGCAAATTCGTGAATTTATGAGCGTGCTTAGCAACTGCGCAACGCACACTCGTAAAACAGTCATTTTTTGGATTTTTACACCAAATTTGCAACATAGACTTTTTAAGAGCCCACCTCAAGAACACTGGCACTGTCATTTTGTTACTAGGCACCAAAAGGTGATTTTGTGCAGTGACCGTGAAATCACCTTTTGGGGCCAATTTATGCCATGACAGTTTGAGAATTCATGAGGAGGGATCCCAAAAACCCAATGTTGAAAATTTGGTACCAAAATTCCAAAAAATGACTGAGATATGCATTAAAGTTGAAAACACCCTATTTCTACCATTATACAGCTTACCAGCATTTCCTCAGTTCACAGTCGGCTTTGAAGAGTGCAGACGTGTTCTCGGTCCACAGAAGATCAATGCGCCAGACTCTGGAGGTAAGTTTGGGGTGAGGGGGTGTGGGGAGGCAGGGCCCACAGTGGGTGGGTGTGGGTGGCAGGAGGGGGGCCAGGGAGACCGCCAGGGACAATTTTCTTATTTCACAGGTTTAAAAACAAAAAAACATTGCTGGACAGTTTTTTCTTCACAGGGGCATTAGGCACACTGGGGTGTGCTCCCAGCGTGCCACACAACTGCTTTTCTGGGGGGTTCAGTAGCCAATGGGGGATTGGGCACCCCTGTTGGCACACAAGTAAAGGGGGGTCACATTATGCCAATTGGGAATGGGCACCCTGTCGGCACACAATATCAGTGGAGGGGTGTTTGACATAATGCTGATGGGGAGTGGGGTTCCCCATCAGCACACAAGTAAGGGGGGATTCACACCACCTGACTGCTTTTTGGGGGGACCAGTAGCTGATGGGGGATTGGGTACCCCCATTGGCACACAAGTAAAGGGGGGATTCACATTATGCGAATGGGGATTGGGCATCCTGTCAGCACACAATATCGGGGGGTGTTTGACATAATGCTGATGGGGAGTGGGCTCCCCCTTTGGCATAATCAACATTGGGGCTTGGGCCAGCGAAGCCAAAGGAAATTGGGGCCCCCATCAGCAACTAAACATGGTGGGGGGTGATATTGTTTGTGAACATGGTGGCAAGCCACTGCCATGTTCACAAACAATATCAGGGTTTTTACATCCTGCCCTGCAATGACGGGTTGCTCCCTCATTGCAGCGGATGGCTGACGCTGCAATAATGAGGCAGCCCCTGATTGCAGCAGCTACTTTTTTAGAAAGTTGTGGCATGCTGGCTGAACTAGTGTCATCAGCAGCATGCCACGGCATTGGGGGAAGCTGGACAAGCCTTTGCAGGCTGTGGGGGCATTGGCCACAACAGTGCTGCACCTCCACAACCTGGTTGTGGAGAAAGCTGACCCAACATGTTTCTTGCGCATGCACACAATCAACATAAATATGTATTTTTGAATTAAGTATGCTCTCCTTGTAGTTCATATAGAGTGTAACCAATTAAAATGTTAAGAGGAGGGCTGAGCTGGTTGCTATCTTTAGCTCCTAATAAATGTACCCTTTTTTGTAAGTCAGCAAGCTCTGGCTTTTGGGATGCTAAGTGGGTTGGGACATTTTTTCATTATTATTGGGACCATGGGGAGAGGGAGATGACGTATTCATGGGCTTGTAGATGGAGGAGAAGGACTTCATATTTGGGATCATCAGAGAGGAGGGTAGGAATTGTGAGAGCTAACTGGGTTAGGAGAATGGGCCATTCACAATTTTTTTCCTGGACCTTGGGGGGGGGAATTCTACTATGAGGGTGGGGGATACTTCTTTTACAGCAAATTAAGTGATGCAAAGTAGAGATGGTGTTATGACAAGAGCAAAATTTACCATTAAACCTTCACACTTCACACAGAGTGAATTTTGAAAAATGTTAATCTTCACCTTGAAAACTATATACAGCACAGCAAATGTTGCCATCCTCTTGAATTAAAAAGCAATCAACTGTTCATCTAATTGTTTTCATCTAGGTGTACTGGTTACTGTTAAAGTTTTCACACACAGGGGATCATTTATGAAGCTGTGTACTGTATGTTGCTACTTATTTGAGCACTTGATTACTTTTTTATTTTGTTGTAGCTTATTAATTTATGTTTACATTAACTATACTTACTAAAACCATTGTCAATTGTGATATGGCTCATCATTTCACATGACAAAGAACCTCTGTGTGCAAACACTGAGGCAAGGGTTACCCCAAAGGGCATTTGGCTGGGAAGCCAAGTTTCAAGAAAATACAAAATCACACATGCCAACACAATGCAAAGCATCATGGGCTGCATATGCAAATCACCACAGAATGTTAAGCTGGTTCAACTTTAAGCAGAATTGCATGGTGCCAAAAGGCCTCTCACACAGTTTGCAAAGAGTGCTAACAGATGACATATTTAGTAGCATAAACATACAGTGCTTCTGTACAGTAATCCTAATAAGAGTATTATACTAATTAGTGTTCTATAGTTCTTGGGCTAGTTGGGGAATGTGGGAGGGGCCTTTGTCTGCACTGTGTTTAGACCAGTTCCACCTGAATAAAAAGAAGAAAATCTATGAAAACTGTAGCTGGACAGTGTATGCGATGGTTGAATTAAAATATTTAACACACATGTGCATACAGCTCAACCGAATGTCTAGCTTATCTATGAAAATAAACATAAGTACACTATTACTGCATTTTGTATTAAACTGTCAAATTGGTAACTGAATACAGAAAAAGTCTTTGGAACTCATGAAAGTTTATGCATTAGAACAGTGTGAGAGTTCAACACCCAGTAATTGTTTTTTGACCTTTTTTAAGAACATTAATTTACAAATGCAATTATGAAGAGATGCACTAAATCTGTTAACAATGCTTCCTTACATTTCTCCATTTGTAATGTTATACTGTAGTGAAACTAATAGCAAAATACATTATTAATTTGCTTATCCAGAATTCAATCAACATTAAGTGTCTCTGATGGAAATAAAACATGGTCTTCAAGTTCCCAAGCTAGCACTATACCCTCTATACAAGAAAGACTCCTTATTTTCTCAGTCCACATGCACTGAGATTACAGTGTAAATTTACAATACAGATGCTCATGTTTATGTAATGCTAAAGACAACAAAATATTACTTATAATATGCAGAATACAGTACTTCCTGTGTAACTAATCACATTTTCTTATGCCTGGCTTCATAGTTCATAAATTAATTAAAATGACTTGTGATATATACTTTTAATAAGTTTCGTGATGGACATCTGACAATGACTGCATCTGATTGGGATACATATTGAATATCTGAATGTTAGTCACTCACTGATGCACCAATACAATGCCCATGCACCTCACAAACTGTAGCACATTTAATTTATTTAGTTATGAACAAACTGAAAATAAGTGTATGAAGTAAAATATGCTAATAGTCACATGTGGGTAACTGCAGCCAGCATGTGAATGATCTCTTTTTTTTCTAATTTTATTTATAGAGTATAAGAAATACAATAGACATCATACATCATATACAAGCTGGAACACAGCCCACATTGCATACAGTAAATGGGCAGAAAGTCATTAGATCAACAGGACATAATCCACAATTGTACATTCATTTAGGTACATGGAACAGCAGATGTTACAAAAGGAGTAAAATACAATGGGATAAAGTCATAGATATTTATCACTTTCACCAACTTTATGGCTCTGAAGTCCATTTACCATCTTCTCCCATGCTTCACAAAATAATAAAACAATTTGGAGGGCTTATTGTTCCAGAGATTAGGCCCAAATATTGAATTATTGCCTGGGCTCAATTAGGCTATTTAACTGCCCTCTTCCAGCACTCAAAATTGACTATTAGGGAGACAGATAATTTAAGGAACTTTTAATAAAGTCACAAACTGAGTGGTGCTCAACATGCACCAATATCTAGTATTGCCAAACTCTCCAGGTCATACATAGGAGATTATTTTATAACTGTTTACAAATGAGGAAAAACCAACATGCTGATTTTACAGTCATTTATCTGGACCCTGCAGTCCATTCTAGAAACATTTAGCACCTTGTAATGCATACAGTTGAAACAGATTAGCACAATGTACAGCTGCATCAAGCTACAAAACAGACCATTATCACGTACACAACCAATTTCTATGACTCTATGGGTGGAGCCATGCTGATGTACTGCTATGAGATAGGAGAGAGAAGGGACTGTGGAAACATGTGACTGGATATCTAGACTGTCTTCTTTCACTGAGTGATTTGACTGGAATTGAACCACATCTTTCCAACTCCTCTCCATTTATCACAGTGGTGTTCATTTGTATGCTTCCCCTCACCTCTGCCTGCATGACACTGCACTATTTCCTTCCTTCCTACTGAAAATAACACTGCTCAGTGAACTGAAGCATGTGCAATTCTTTGCACTGGCTACAATGATGTCCTTTTGTCTCCCCTTGCAAACAGGTCCCAGCACATTATGGCTGCAGTATTTATTTCTGTATGTTATGGCCATGAAGATCATATGTGTGTGTGTGTGTGTGTGTGTGTGTGTGTGTGTGTGTGTGTGTGATCTACAACAATCTGTACAACAGGTGTCTTTAAAGGGCTTTTAAACCACCATACTTTTCATACACAGTATGGCAATCAGCATGAGTATATCTTCAAACTGAAGCACATGCAGTCCTTCACATTGCCAGTAGTGCTGTTCTTTTGTCCCCCCACCCACAAATGAGTCCCAGCACATTACAGCTGTAGTATTAATTTTGTATGTTATGGCAATGAAGAGTGTGTGTGTCTGTGTGTGTGTGTGTGTGTGTGTGTGTGTGTGTGTGTGTGTGTGACCTATGACAATCTGTACAGCACCTGTTTTTAAACAGCTTTTGAAATGGCCATACTTTTCGTACACAGTATGGAAATCAGCATACCAGTAACTGAAATAGACTTCAAACCTTTGTTTGAAAAAGAAAGTAAAAGTTTTCAATGGAAGTCAAATATTTTACAAATAATCATTGATCACATTTGATTTATGATACTTCTTGGCAAAAAATCTCCCCCTTCCCATTCATTCAAACCACACCCAGATTACTCTACATTTTTTATAATCAGGTCATTGATATAGCACTAGCTGTATAATGTGTGTCAAAAAAAATCATAAAAGGATACATATGTTATACAGTAGCAGACACCCTGCCATGCCATATTGCTTAGTTTAAAAATTGGTAACCGAGAAAGGCACATTGAGCCGAGGCTTATTTCCATATTGTACAGTAAACAGCTACATAAAACTATGATCAGAAAATCAGTATTGTCAAGTCATTTGGGAAGTAATCATTTCTACAGCTGTGATATGGTACTTGTTTGATGTCATTGACTCCAGTCTTTTCTTTTTTTTACTGGTAAAATGGTACTAACAACACAAGGGCATCGGAAGCTAGGTGTAAGTCGTGCTAATGCAACTCAAAGACATAGACAGGGTAGAGGTGGTCCAGAGGATAGCAACTAAAATAGTGCGGGGTATGACTCATTTGAAAAGAAAAGGCTATTATTTACATTTTTCAAATACTATGAAACTGCATTTATGTTAATTATATAAATGCAGTTTCAGCATTAATGTAAACAGTAGCTTTTCCTTCACCTCTCTATGAAGCCAGAGTTCTGAAATGTTTATTGTAAAAAAAAAATGTTTTAAAGAGCTGGTGACCTGTTCAGGAGAATGTTAATAGAATCTAATGTTTAGAAACAGTCCAGCTTGTATTTTTCATTAGTGCTGTATTCCTCTTACCCATTACTTTTTTTTTAATTTATTTGTACAATTGGAATTACAATCCTTTGAGTCAAAGGCTCATTTCCAAAGGCTCCTCATCAAGAGTACATAGACATACCAGCTATATAATTCCACAGACAAACACATAATTACAAATTTTCATGTGAACATTGTTGCATGGTTACTTGATAGCAGAGATGTACAGACATGTTGAGATGGCATCAAATTTACAAAAGGTAAAACCAAAAGCCAATGCAATGCTTTATGCCTGCTAGCTGGGATGTTACAACAGAGTATTTTGCAGGTGAGAATTTCATTGGCCTATACAATGAGGTAGCTAAACCAAAACTAGTGTGACCAGAGACTTGGTAGCTGGAGAGGGATGGATATAAGCAGCCCTGGGGGCGTTGTTAAGAAGATTGTAATGGTTGTGGCTAGCCCCATGAGGGCAGGCCTGGGATGCTGCTCAGAATTGGCTATGCACACCTGCAGAGCCGCGGGGTAAGCAAGTGATTCCTGAGAGTGATTTTGAAAATAACTATATTGGGGAGGTTGGTGATGTGTCAAGGAGGGAGTTGAACCAGAAGTGGTCCTATAATAAAAGGACCTCTGAGGAAGTGATGTCCTGGATCTAGGTATCAGAAAGGTGGTCTTACAGGTCCTACATGTAGGGATGGTAGTGATAGCATGTTGGAAGAAGGAGGTCACCCTGGGGGGGAGAAGCCAATAAGTATTTTCTTTGTCAGCAGACTAGTCTGATAGTGAAACCTCTCCATGAGGTTAAGTATGTTGGTGGAGGAGTAGAGTGTACTGGTATGCTTATGCCTGTCTGCACTGGTCAGGAGCCTGCAGACCTTGCTAATGGACAAGTGGATTTTATTCAGTGCAGTTGTGTCTGCTGCTGCATGTATCAGTTTATAGTCCACTTGGGAAAGGACTGAGGAGGTGATAGCTAGCCAAAGTGCATCGGGGGAAGGCAGTCCTTATGGCAGTACAGTAGGCCTATTCGTGAGTTTGTGGTGGAGTAGAGGGTGCTACTGAGGTCATCTGTATGAAAACAGGATCTTTGTTCCTGAACAGTTTGTCTATTCCTGCTGCCTTCTCCCTACCTGAAGTCACAGAGCAGTACTTGTGATAGCACAGTTACTCCCATGACAACATATTGTGATGTCACAACAGAGGATTATGGATTGAAGTAGGGGGTAGGCTATACATGCAGATGGACTCTAAAGAAACTCTCAGAGATAAAGATCATATATTCATGTACATTTTCTTAGTAATAAATAATAGGAGGAAAACTATATAAAATATAAATGGAATGGAATGCAGGCAGAATTTTACCTAATTATTATGCTTTTTGAAGTTTTCTTTGAGGCATCAGTAGCTCTTTAAATAATTTGGCATGTTTACTGTAACATCAGAGTAGTTCCCTTATGTTTGCCTGTAGATTACATTGTTTCCAATTGAAGCCTAATTGCTGTATTTTCCTGCATAATCAATGCAAGTCTATGGGAAGAATGTCCCTGTAGATGGCTCCTAATCCCTGTAAAATTATACTTTGCAGCCATGTTGGCTCTGACTACAGAATGTTTTAAGTCAGGTGTCCTTATTGAGTCCCAATTCTTTTACATTGCCTCTGGAGACAAGTTTCTCTGTGTAATCAGTAGCCAATGCTGTGACCATGAACATTTCTGTTTTGTTATCCACATAGATCTGCAGTCTGGCCAGGAAGGCAAGGCAAGGCAAAGTTCATTTAAAAACACCCAATCCCGGAGGCTCTGAGCGTGGTACAAATAAATAAATACAAAATCAAAAAATATACAGTATAATGCATCACATATTTAAATACACAGAATAACATTTTTTTTGGCCTATCATATAATTATCATATTCTGCTGATTTCCATAAATTAATCCCAAAAAGCTTGGGAAAATAATAGGTCCTTCAGGCTGGCCTTAAAAATATCTACAGTAGGGGTTCCCCTGACCCCAAGTGGCAAAGAATTCCAGAGAATGGGAGCTGCAACACTGAATGCTCTATCACCAGCAGATCTCAGCCTCATTCTAGGAATCACCAGGAGGCCCCTACTGGAAGAGCGAAGGGGGCAGACAGAGAGAGAGCAGGTGCAAGAAGGTCTAACAGATAACCAGGGCCCTGCCCATGTAGGGCCTTATAGGTGAGAAGACCCACCTTAAAGAGGATCCTCCACCTAACTGTCAGCCAGTGCAATTCACGCAGAACTGGTGTAATGTGGGAAAGTTTTTGCTGCCCAGTGATTAACCAGGCAGCTGTGTTTTGCACCAGCTGCAGCCTGCAGGGAGATCCTCCTGTGACCCCGAGGTGGAGCGCATTGCAGTAGTCAAGCCTTGATGTAACTAAGGCATGTATCAAGGTAGGGAGGTCCAGAGGTGGCACAAAGGGCTTTATTCTGGTGCTATTTCTGAGATGAAAAAAACAGGAGCAGACCTTGGAGGATACTTGCACCTCCATAGTCAAATTCCAGTCTAAAATAACACTAAGGTTTCACATCCAAGAGGAGGACTTCAATGAAACAGCTCCCAGAACAATTCCAATTGCTGAATCAGAGGCCATCCTATCACGCACTCTGTTTGACTCCACCACCAATTCCTCCATCTTATCGGGATTCAGTTGCAACCAGCTGGAGGCCATCCAGTCATTGATCTCAGCAAGGTAGATGTTTAGCACATCCGCCACATTGGATGTTCCTGGGGCGAAGGAAAGATATAACTGGGTGTCATCAGCATAACAACAAAAACCCAAGCCATGCTTCCTAATGATCCCTTCCAGGGGTAGCATGTACACTGCAAACAACATTGGGGCCAGTACTGACCCTTGAGAAACTCCGCAAGATTGGAGGCTAGGAGTGGAGGAAAAATTCCCCATCACAACCTGTTGCCTCCTGTTGGTAAGAAAGGACTCAAACCAGAGAATGGCAGTACCAGTGAGTCCATAAAGCTCCCCAAGGCAGTCAAGCAACACACAATGGTCCACAGTGTCAAATGCTGAGGAGTGATCGAGGAGGACAAGAGTTGTCTTGTCCCCATGATCTGTCACCCTGAGGACATCATTCTGCACCCAAACAATTGCGGTTTCTGTGCTATGCCTAGCCTGAAATCCCGACTGGAAAGATTTGTATAACTCATGATTCACGAAGTGCTCTTCCAATTGAAGTGCCACCACCTTCTCAACTACCTTTGCCAAAAAGGGAAGGTTGGATATAGGTCAGTAATTTGCCCTGAGCTCTGGGTCCAAAGATGGTTTCTTTAAGAGGGGTCTCACTAGTGCCTCCCTCAAGGCATCAGGGAAGACCCCCTCAGATAAGGAACACCGGACAATCAGAGCAAACACTGGGCCAATGGTGTCAATGTATCTCATTAAGAAATGCACTGGCACTGGGTCCAGTTCACAAAATGTGTGCTTCAAGTTGGTTGCCACCTCAATGACCTCACTTACCTCCACCGGTCTAAACTCCCCCCAACCAGGTGGAGTGCACTCAGAACATTTTAGGCAACCACTGCCAGCGACGACTTTGCTGGCTGAAGAAACCACCTGCTGGATACTGGACACTCTGTCCGAGAAGAACCGAGCAAACTCTTCATACTCAGAATTAGAAAAAAGCGTATTGGACTGCAGACAAGCAGGATGGAGAAGCCTGTCCACAGTCTGAAAAAGTATAGCTGGTCAGTTCTTCCCAGCAGCAATCTCCCTGGACAGGAACACTGCCTTCTTATGGTTGATTGCCCCCTGGTATGTATTATAATGCACACGCAGTGCCAGTTTGTCCCCCTCTAGGCCGGATCTTCTCCAGCAGTGCTCTAATCTCTGACCCTTCCTCTTCATTTCTCTAAGAGTCCCATCATACCACAGGGACCTCAGGAATGAGGAGCAACATCAGCACCCCAATAACCTGTTCCAACAACATTTTCTTTACTGATTGTACATTTTTTATACAGACTTGTGTCTGGGATGAAATGTCCAGGAAAAAGACAAGTTGCTGCCTTCTCAAGCAATGTCTCCTTGGTTTCTAGCAGCCTGCTACAGGGCTATGCATGTTTCCATGTTGGAGAGAGTAATTACAGCAGAGGTCTTTGTGTGTCCCCACTGTGTGATCTCAGCCTTATTGTGATTGCAAACACTTTAAGGATTTTGATACCAAAGTCTGATGTTAGGAAACATGGATCTTAAAAAGAGGTCTTTTGGTTGCACTTAGTAATTCAGTTTTGCTGGCAAATGGGGGCAATAATCCTGACAGTTGTCTGCATCTGAAAGTTCTCAAAGTTCTCCAGCTTTGCTTTAAGGTATTGTATGTCTCTTACTACCATAGTGTTAATTTTCTTCTGCCTGTCTGCTTCACTTGCCAGGTCCATGAGTGTCATAGAACTGTCAATAATCTGCTTCTTGGAATTGGTAAGTTTTGCCTCCACAGCAACAAGGTATTTATTCATCTCCTTGCCTGCCACTTGGATTTTGGTAAGCATTGCCTTCAGTTGTGTGGCTGTGAAATCTGCTACTGATGCTTCATGAAGCTGGGTTGGTACTGGTCTCTTCTCATAAGCAGTCACTGAAAGATCAGCAACCATACCATGAGAGGCATGCTTTTCATCTTTTTTTGGCCCCACTCTGGATCACGACCATAACCTGCATCCAGTCCAACCAACAGGTTCATATTTTCTGCAAGTTAGGTTAATGAAATAGGTTTTTAAAAATGGTGGAACTCAGAGCCTTAGGAAGCACTGTTACCATGTTGGCTGCTCTGCAGTGCCCCCATGAATGATCACTGTTAAACAATAAGTACAAGTGTAACACTTTTCCACTTTAGAATCCAGATTCTTAACATATGCCATTTATCTTCCAAAAAACTTGTGTTAATTACTGCAGCACTTTTCCTTATATAAGGCATTTTTCTGTCCACATCTGGACTATGCTGCCTCCTGGTCACAGTTTTTTAAAGAAGGACATAACAATACTAAATGGTGTACAGAGAAGGGCAACTAAGATGGTCACATGGGTCAAAACCCTTCCATGTACAGATAGACTAAGGGAACTAAATTTGTATCACCTGAAGTTACGTAATGATAGAGAGATGTCTTATTGCTGTTCAATATACTTTGAGATAAGGACCTAAGTAAACTCTGTAATTTAACCCCAGCTGCTAAACCTACAACTCTCAAGTGTCATTTCAAGCAATTGTACGTACAAAGAGCACTTACGAATAAAAGGAAGTTTTACTTTGCCATAAGGACAAGTAAAATGTGGAATGCATTGCCACAACACATAGTAGACATAAACAATGTTACAAAATTTAAAAACCAACTAGTCAATTACCTCTTTAGAGATAAATAATATCCCCACAGGTGTGAGTAAGACAGTCCAGGAAGGCCTTGCACCTTCTTCTGCTTTTATTCATACTGAGTAATTTATTTTAGTATCCAAATTCTTAACAGATCTCATTTATCTTCAAAAAAACTTGTGTTAAACACATTTATTTATACTTCTTTTGTTGATGTATACATTAGCAATACCCCCACCCCACACACAAAAATGCCAAAGTATTCTACAGTCTTAGATTTCAGCAACAAGGAGAACAAATATGTTTTGTTTTTCTCAAACCTGATCTGAACATTGCCTACATGGGTCTGAAAATCCTCATTGTCCCGGATTCCCCCCTTTTCCCTCACAAAAAGTCAGAGACCATTGTTTGTTGTTGTGCTCAGATTGGCAATTAATTTATTTATACTCCTAATTCTATATTCCATTTCTCATTTCTTATTGTCATATTTTCAGAATTTCATTTATTTCCATCCATATATCAATCTCTGATTATCCCTCCTTCTACCTCTTTTCTCCCCCCAGGTGAAAACTTGGGTGCTTTCTTCTTCTCCTTTTCTGTTAGGTAACCATGAAAACTGAGACTGCTTTCTCCTTCATCTTCTTCCTCTTCTCGTGTCATTCCTTTATTTTTCCCCCCTCCCCTCCCCCCTTTTTCCCCTTTTTCTCCTGCCATCCACCTTTGGCAGTCCATATCCATGTTATCATCTGCCATCCACCTTGGCAGTCCAAGCTGTCTGACCTGATGCGTCTGTCATCCACCTTTGACAGACCCACCATACAGTCCCATCTTGACTGTTTTCCCTCTTGATCTGCCTAGTAGGGTGGGTGGGAGGGAGGATCAAAAACTCCAGCAAAAGTGGCTGAGGCCCCCTTGTGCTGTCCCATATGTACCTCCCTTCACCCCTCCTTCCCTGTTACCTGCCCATTGTTCTGACCGTAACCCCTTCCCTTCCTTCCTCCCTCCCCTCCTGAGCAATAGTCATTTAGTGCTAAACTGATGTCAAAAGATAATGACAATAAGGAAAGAATTAGCATATGATAATCATTCAAGACAGGTCATAAATGAAAGGAAATATACCTGATTTCAAACTATGACATGCAACTCAATTTCAGGAGAATTATTACCTAGCACCAGAAAACATTGGAACTGAAGACTAATGCACACAAGAAGTTATAAATAATTTTCAGTTAACTAGTAGTGCAAGTCTCATGCAATCCTGTCTAGCTATCAACATTTTGTGTAATTTTGTCTGCTTTTTCAGGGTAGCTGGGTAATATGAGGGCCCCAAAATATGTATTTGATTGACAGACTGTGTAAGCCAGTTTCTAGTCTGCTGATTTAAATTTTAACTTCAGAAAGGCAAAAGGTTGCAGATTGGCTTGATAAGCTTTAAAATCTGCTTAGGTAATATGCAGCAGCAAAGAGTTACTCTATATCCTGCTTGAATGACATCAACAGTGGGCTGGGGAGGGAGCATTGATTAACATGACCTAAGTGAGGAGAAGCAGGAGGGGGCAAAGAAGGCCAGGAATACAATATATAGAAAATTTTTTGCAGACAGCTAACTACAGTGGAACCCTCCATGATGCAAAGCAGTGTCACAAATTCCTGCATAACAAAAGGGATTAGTGGCCAATGAAACTGCTTTATTTCCTGCAGCAAATCTGCTGCAAAATTTGGCAGTACTGTACAGCATTCTGAGAGGCTCTACCATAGTTATTAATTTTAGCCAGGGATCTGTTTAATAGGCTGTCTAAGCCAGTTTCTAGTCTGCTGATTTGAATGTAAACTAATTTGAAGGGCAATCAAGACAGGAAGGGGTGCTGTTACATCCTGTTTCAGGAGTATAAAGGTGCAACCTCAGTGAGCTGCAGTGATGTGACTGGTTGTGTTTTGTGATAGTTTCTGAAGAGCAACAAGGTTAAGCACCACTGAACGATTTAACAGAAGAGGGACTTGATGTGATAGGGGAAGGGGACTGCATATGGTAGATGCCTCAAGAGGGGACAGACAGAGCCAGAGGATGGCAGCTACATCATCAAGGTTGGGAAGAAGCTTGAGAGGCAATAAGAAAATGAAGGCAGCACAAGTAATCCTTGGAAAGCACAGCAACTTGAGGTAAGGCCACTGGTAGTGAGGGTTGAGAGTGTATGCCAGTTAGGCAACACAATTCAGGAGTTGTAGGAAAGTCCTATCTGGGGTTCAGCCATAGGTAGATTACAGACAGGGTCTGGGTAAAGCAGAGAGTGTGAACAGTGATGTCAGTTTAGTATGACTAAGGACCATCTGCAGGACATCTGAAGGAAAGTCATAAGTCTGCAGGGGACTCAGAGAGGTGGAGCCAAGAAGGAGAGTCACCAGGGAAAGCAAACATGTTGGGAGGAAGTTATGCCATGGCAAAAAGGTAGGAGGGAATGGAGGAAAAGGTAAGGCAAGCAATCCATAGGAAAGTACAGCAGGCAGTAACACAATAGAGTTTTCCTAGAAAACCATATCTAGGCTATTGTAACAGCATCAATAGTAGAATTTGTGTAGTGTTGGGGGCAATGATTATTAAATGGTATCATTCATCTTACAGAGATGCATACACACATGCATGCAGAGGGTACACATTGGTGGGGCATTGAGGGAATGCAGGAGGTATGGGACAGTGGTAAACCAGAGGGTGCTCCAAGAGTTCAGCCACCATCTCAGACACAAATGGGTCCAAGTTATGAGGGTGGAGCTAGAAGCCACCTGGCTGAGATATGTTGCCTGAGGGCTGCAGCAAAAAGGCTCTTAGGACACTACTCCCTCCTCATGGCCCACAGAAGCAGATCAACTTGAAAAAGAACTGTGGCTAGTCCCTGTCTAGGATCAGCTGAAATAATAATCTAAGGGGTTACAGCTTTGAGGCCAACCCTTAAGAATCAACTCACAAGGAATCAGAGAGGGTGCATCCACACCATATCTGACATATGCCATGTTAAGTGTGTTAGGAAGGAATCATTATGGTTTAGGGGAGAGAAAACCAGATTTGTACAGGAAGTGAACAGGTCTAGAAGCAGGTACCATGTGGGGAAGTGGGTGCATGGACTGGCAGCAGGCAATCAGGAGTAGGGTGGTGTGGTATGTTGTAGAGAATGAGAGGTGGCCATATTCCTGGGAATGCCATGGGAAGCAGGTGATTGGTCAGCATGTAGAACCTGAATCACCTAATGGCAGAGATGAGGCAACTCAGATGGGAGTCAGGGTGGTTAATGAGAAATGGAGGGCAGGGATGGGGCTGGGAGGTGAAGGTGGGTGATGGCAGCCCAGGTGAGAGAGACATGCAAGTAAGGGAGGGCTGAGGAAAGGAGTACCTGAATGCCATGGGCACCCCTACCTTAGAGGGTGAGCAGTCTCAGGGAGGAGGGATGGAAAGTGGTGGGTTGTAGAAGTGTGGTCAAGATGGGTGAGACAAGAGTGGGAGCACCAAGTGTGTGCCAGTGTGGAACAGGTTCCTCCTACTGACTCGGATTGAGGGGATGAAGGAGAAGGAGGGAAGGGTCAGCAACAAGTCAAGGGGATGGTGTTTAGACAGGATGGGAGTATGGAAGGATGAACTGCAGCAGTGGAGGAAGGGAAGAATCGTCCAAGGACAGTGGAACAGCAATAGAGAATGGTGGGACAACAGAGAAGGCAGGAGGATGGGGAACTGAGGCAGGCAGTTTAGGTTCTACAAGTGGGCAGGTCATAGCAAAGGGAGGGAAGGCAAGACAGGTGGCTGAGGGGGTAGAGGGGGGATCATCAGACAGGAGGTGTGGAGTAAGTGGGAGGAGTGGAGTGCAAGGCCCAGATGGAACAGGTAATCAGGGGAAGGGATCAAGGAAAAGTTAGAGAGTTGAGGGGACTGGAAAGGGAAGGGAAGGGAGAAAGTGTTATAATCCTGGTAACTCAATAGTTAACTGTATTTACTGGGGCAGAAGAGGGTTCCATGTATGGGAAGGAAGGTGGTATGCATGCTGGGAATGATGGCAGAGAAGGTGTGCCCAGGGATTGCTCAGAAAGTGCAGGGGGTTGGGGGAAACCACATGTGATTATCCATTTAGGGACAAATGATATAACTAAAGAGGAAGTGGGGTGGTGCAAAAGAGGTTCAGTGAAGTGGAGAAGATCTGTGGGGGGAAGACAGATCAGTAGCATTCTCTGAGCTGTTGCCAGTACTGAGAGACAGTATGGGTAGGAAGAAAAAGATATAGGAGTTTTATGGCTGGCTGTGGGAATGATGTAAGGAGGAAAGTTACAATTTCATTGGTGGCTAAAGTGAGACATGGACTGGCACATCCTTCTACACACCAGACAGGCTGCACTTCAGTAAAGATGGTTGAAAAGTCATTATGGGTAAATTGGGGGAGGTTACATATTCAGGGACCTAAATTTAAACTGTTGGGGAGGAAGAATGGGTCTTCAGGCCCTGAGTACCTGCGAGGATGAGGAGGAGAAGGAGGAAGAAGTTGTCAGTCCCCCTTCAATCCGAGCAGGGAGAACAGGAAATAAGTCCTGGTGTGACAGTAATGGGGTAGAGGGTGGAGGAAGAAAACAGACAAAGGGGAGCATGAGGGAGGACAGACAGGTCAGGTTGAGGCTCAGATTCAAGGTGGAAGGTGGTGTTCCTGAATTCAAGAAGTGTCAGAAACAAGATGGATGACCTGCAGGCATTGTTGAAAGACGGGATTGTAAACATTGCAGTGGTCAATGAGACATGGGTTACTCCTAACCACAACTGGGACCTCTCGATCCCTGGGTAAAAACTGTATAGAAGGGATGGGGGGTAGGAAAAAGGAGGATGTGGTGTATGTGAGTGAATGTATAGCATGCAGAAGGAAACAGTCAGCAGAGGGGAAAGCAGAAGTGAGTGTGGGTGCAGTTACTATCCAGTAAAGAAACAAAGGCTAGACTGGGGGTGGTTTACAGACTGTCCAACCAGGAAGAGAAAAGGTAGAGAGTTAGAGGGAACTGGGTTCAGTGATGTGGGTGGCTGCAAGAAAGGAAGAGATGGTGATTGTGGGGGAATTTAACCTGCCTAAGGGGGGGATTGGAAGATACCCACCATGACCTATGGTGGGAGTCAATAATCATGAATGTGGTAACGAGTGGATTCCTGACCCAGGGTGTCATGGTACCCACCAGTGAGGGGTCAAACCTTAACTTGGTATTGACAAACAGGGACCATATCCAGGTCACCCAAGTTGAGGATCCCTTGGGTGGGAGTGACTCCAGACAATGTGGTTCTATGTTTATGTTAATTGTTCGACATAGATTGTCATTACATACACAAAGTTAAAAAATACAATATCAGTACAACTATAGATAATTTTTATACATTAATATTTAAAATCCTGACAAGATAATAATACAATCATCTGTAGTTTCAGTTATACATTACTTATCATAATGACATGGATCCTGCCTAGATTTCATTATCCGAAGATGCATCAGACTTTGACCCTGACATCTCCTGATTATTCTATTAAGATAAAAGTATTAGTATGATTGAAGTTGGATATGGGTAGGGTGACGGTACCCATAAAGACCATGTCTTGGACTTCAGAAAGGCAGACTTCAGAAGGATGGGGGAGCCACTATGGGGGCACCTGGAGGGCATCAGTGCAGAGATGGGGTGGAACAAAAGGGGTCCATACTAAAGGATGGAATTGCAGTAGCCATAAAGGAGTGTATTAGGCTTAAGGGCCAAAACTCGAGGGGAAAAAGCTCCCAGTTGGTTTTGTTGCAAAGTTTCCCAGGCAGTCAGAGATAAGAGGACTGCCTATAGAAGGTCAGAAGGATAGAGAAGGAGGAGAAGAGGAAGACTGTCAGAGGAAGGTAGTGAGGCAGTAAAGGTAGTCCACTGGGTTAAAACACAGAAAGAACTACACTTAGCTGATGGGATTAAAAAAAAAGGAGAAAAAGCCTTTTTTAGGCACATTAGTTAGAAAAGGGATAAACAGAATGGAATAGAACCTCAGGAAGGGAGATGGGTGAGCAGACATGAATGGGGACAAGGCAGAGGTACTGAACGAGTACTTCTGTTTGGTCTTCACTATGGAGCGGGATGGGTTGGTGACACAAGGGAGAAGAGGGGATGGTGAGAGGGGTACAGATGGAATAGTAGAGGTGGATAGGGTGAGGAAAGGTTGGTTAGCCCTGAGGGTGGATGAGTCCACTGTCCTGAAGGCATCCATCCAAGAGAGCTGAGGGATCAAGCAAAGGAACTGGCTGACCTGTTCATTTTTTTGAGTCTGGGTTGGTACCTCAGGAATGCAGACTAGCATGCATAGTGCTGCTCCATATGAGTGGACACAGAGATGACCCGGGGAACTACAGACCTGTCTGGCAGACCTCAATTGTGTGTAAGCTCATAGAGACTGTACTTAAAGAGAGGCTGGTAGGATAACTAGAAGAGAATCGCCTCCAGGATGATCAACAACATGGATTTATGGCAAACAAACTAAATTTACTTCTTTTACTGTATCACTATAACAGTGGACAAGGACCAAGTAGTGGTTATCCTGTTCTTGGATTTTAGCAAGGCCCTTGATTCTGTTCACCAAAATAGACTGATCAAAAAGCTAGAAGATCTGGGGATAGGAGGAAACTGACTAGGTGGGTAGCTAGCTGACTCAAAGGCAGGACCCAGGGTGTGGTGGTGGGGGCTCTCAGATGCTAGGAATGTCATCAGCAGTGTCCCACTCAGTTCAGTTCTTGGTCCAGTGCTTTTAAATGTCATCATCAATGACATTGGAGAAAGCACAAAGGGCAAGAATTGTTTATTTGCAGATGACATTATGTTCTGTGGGCGATGGATGCAGTGAAGGGATATGGGACCTAAAGAAAGATCTGGCAAAGCTCAATAGGTGCTCCAGAATGTGGCAGCTTGGCTTTAATACAAAAAGGGTAAGGTTATGCACACTGGAGCCAAGACTCTAATAATGGAGTACAGCCTAGAAGGGGTCATGGTAACCAAATCCAAAGAGAAAAAGGACCTTGAGGTGTTGATCACTAGCAAGCTGAAGCACTCCACACAATGCAGAAAGGTAGCAGCAAAGGCTGATAAAATGTTGTGCTGCACTGCTAAAGGAATCAGTAATACTGCCATCATACAAGTCGCACGTGTGGTCACACCTGGAGTACAGTGTGCAGTACTGGTGTCCCTACTTAGAGACAGACATAAACCAGCAGGACATGGTCCAAAGGAGGGTAAAAAAGATGGTTAAAGGTCAGCATGGCAGGACATATGAGGATAGGCTGGAGGCCCAGAACATGTACTTCCTGGAGGAAAAGAGATGGGGGGACATTATTGAGACCTTCAAGTATTTGAAAAGTATAAACAGGGTAGACAAGGAGTGCCTTTTCAGGCTCAGTGGGAACAAAAAAATGAGGGGGCATCATCCTAAGTTGGAGGGAAGAAGGTTTAGTAATAATAATAACCTTTATTTTTT
Organism: Neoceratodus forsteri; assembly: GCA_016271365.2. Taxonomy (NCBI): domain Eukaryota; kingdom Metazoa; phylum Chordata; order Ceratodontiformes; family Ceratodontidae; genus Neoceratodus; species Neoceratodus forsteri. The sequence continues at coordinate 634,409,978 of CM028132.1, forward strand.
TAGCACAATTCAAAAAATAAAAGCACTGTACACATTTATCAATAAAACCCATTAAAACCCATAAAATAATAAAAACAACACAATTCCAGACTTCCAAAATACTTTAAAACAGATTATTATATAAGATCCCCAAACACAAGATGGGACAGGTGGGTCTTTAAGGAGGTCTTAAAGCTCTCCACAGTCTGGCACTCTCAAATCTGATGAGGTAGAGAGTTCTGCTGGGTAGGGGCCACTTACATAAAAGCTTGTGACCCAGATGTTTTCAACCATACTCTGAGAACCTCTAGAAACCCCTCATCAGTTAGCCGGAGTGGTTGGCCAGGACAGTAAGGATTTAGGAGCTCTTTCAGGTAGCACAGACCCTGTCCATGTAGGGCCTTGTAGGTCAGAAGACCAACCTTGAAGGTGATCCCCCACTGTACAGGCAGCCAGTACAGTTCATGCAGCACAGGAGAGATGTGGCTTGAATGAGGAACCCCAGTCAACACCCATGCCACTGCATTCTGCACTAGCTGCAAGCAGTGGATATCAACCCCTGGAAGCCCTAGATAAAGGGAGTTACAAAGTTGGAAGGTCACTAGATGGAACCAAATGGAACCAGATGATAAAAAGAGGACTTGACTACTGCTGACACCTGCGAATGCAGTGTCAGCCCATTGTCAAGAATTACTCCCAAGTTTCGCACCTGTTCAGAGGAAGGCAGCTGGCTACCCATGTGCCAAGGACCCAAGAGAGATCCTGCCACCGACTCCTTTATGTGGTGATCTGGCTCCACCACCAACACCTCAGTCTTATCAGAATTCATCTTTAGCCAGCTGGTCTTCATCCAGTCCTAGATTTCTGCGAGGCAGCTATTGAAGACTGAGACAGCACTATCCTGTTCGGGCACAAAAGACAGGTAGAGTTGGGTATCATCTGCATAATAGTGAAATGTCAGTCCATACCATCTCATAATGACTCCTAATGGCAGCATATACACCGCGAACAACACTGGGGACAGCACAGAGCCCTGAGAGGCCAGAGCAGAGAGAATGGTTCCAAGAAATACATCCCAGACACCACCCTCTGAGATCTGCCAGTGAGGAATGATTGAAACCATCTGAGGGCCATCCCTGACAGGCTACAGATAATCTTCAGGCACTCCAGCAATTTCCCATGGTCCACGGTGTCGAAGCCTGAAGAGAGGTCAAGAAGGACCAAGATGGAGCAGTACTTCTGATCTCTTGCCATCAGGAGGTCATTAAGCACCTGAATCAGAGCAATCCCAGTACTATGCCTCTTCTGGAAACTGGACTGGAGAGGATCATAGATATCATGGATGGTAAGATGGTTCTCCAGCTGCAGTGCAACTACTTTCTCAATCACCTCAATCACCTTCCCTACAAATGGAAGGTTAGAGATTGGCAGGACAGTTTTGCTCAAGAGAACTCACCCAACTCTAAAGAGCACCAAACAATCTCAGATCTATGTCATAACGGTGAAAGTCTAAAGGTGATTGCCGTTATGCAGAAGTCAGGACTTTATTTTGGCACTGCGACACCCCGGTGCACAGTAAAAGGGTGCTGGGGACTTAGTTTTTAATATTTTTGGTGAGGGCCTGTGCCCCCCAACCACCCACGGGGGGCTTCACCCCCTGCACCCCCTATAAAAGGATTCTCAACTCCAGGGGGTGCCTGTTCGGGGGGGTGAAAACATTTAAAAAAAAAAAGGTTCTGGCCAGGGGGAACAAAAACACACCAGGGACTGGACCCGAACTCAGTACTCTGCCGACTGATACCAGCAATCCACTCACCATGCCACAGGGTTGGCATGGCAACCAACCATGACACCACCCCCATCCCTCACTGTGTGTGCCTGCTCTCACCCCCCCTCGCACTCATACATGTAGTGACAGAGTGTCGCTATAGTAGTCCCACCCCCCCTCCAGCCACCATATCCCCTCAGAGCCATTCCTGCAATGTGCTGAGGAGTGGGTCACCATTATTGTCGGCACCCTCTCCCCAGCACCCTCATCATGGGCTACCACAATCTCTCCCAGGACAGGGCCAATGGTTTCCACACACTCCATTATGAGGTGTATTGGGCTCGGGTCCAAACTACAGCAAGTCAGCCGCATGCTATGGATAATCCACATGTTATCCACAATCTCTGGCAGGTTGAAGGATGCCGAAGAAAACTAAGGAGTAGTAATCAAGCACCAATCACCAACAGCCCCATAGAGCAAGCTGATCGAATCTAAGCCCTGATGTCGGCCACCTTAACAGTAAAGAATTGAGCAAACTTGTCGCACTTACTTTATGAAAATGCACTTTGAACTTGCAGGCAGGTTAGATTGCACAACCTGTCTACAGTTTGAAAGAGCTGAGCTGGTTGATTCTGAGCTGCAGCAATCTCCCCAGACAGGAATTCTGCCTTCTTATGAGTGATTGCTGATTGATTGTCCAGATAATGTTCCATCAATCTAAGGCAGTCAGTTTCAAGGGCAGATTTCTGACAGTGCCACTTTAACTTTTGTCCTACTCGTCTCAACTCACTCAAGGCCCCATCAAACCAGGGAGATCGCAGGTGGAGAGTGAGAAGACAAACACAGACAGGAGTGATAGAGATAGTGATAGCTAGTTAGAGATAGCATTAGGAGGGAGTCCAGGAGGTATTTCTTCACAGATAGGGTGGTTGAGGACTAGAATGGCCTTCCTGAGGAAATGGTTTTACTTGAAACAATGGATGACTTCAAAAGAGGTTGGAGGAGGGTAAAGGGAAAGCCAGGGTCATAAGAGGTGTAGCCAGAAGGGAAGGTGTATTGGTTGAGGAGGAGGTGCAGAGTCCTTAGCTAGCAATGCAGACTCTGCAATATGAGCAAATTCAAGAGACCAAAAGGCCTTATGCTGCTGGCAGCATTGTATGTCTATATGTTTTTAAGCTAGGGAAGGAGGCTGGACAGTGTGTGAGGAAGGATGGAAGAAAGCGAAGGAAGGCTAAACCTATGGAACCAGAGCTGTGCACAAGTAATAGGGCCACCCAATTATTGCAGGAGGAACTCCATTGACTCTCTCAAGAGATGATGAGACCAGCCTGCCTAACTGGGAGGCACTGACACAAAGCATGCCAGAGGGAGGGGCAAGCCACAGAGGGGACAGGAGTGAGGTAAATGTTGTAGAGGACTCATTAATAAGGGGCACAGGAAAAGAATAAGGGCTCACATTTAAACATAAAAAGGTGGTCTGCTGCTTCCCTGGGGTGACAGCAGACAAATTCATAGCCACAGTAGTTGAACTAATGGAAGAGGAGAAGGATGGGGAGGGAAGACAAGAGCTAATTGTGCATATGGACACGAATGATCTGGGGAAAAGAAGCATGGGGCCTGTAAGGGAGGTTCCATGTTCTGGACAGAAGTGAGCAGGAGTGGCAAACTTCTCTGAGGTGCTACGATGGCCAAGACAGAATGACAGCAAATAGTTCCACATGTTTTAATTCAATGCTTAGCTAAAGGGGTGGTACCGGTGCAAGGAAGAAGGATTTCATTTTCTTGAGGGCTGGAGCCTGACTTGGAAGGATTGTAGGCTATTTAAAAAAAAGGACTTACATCCTAATGAGGAATGCAGCAGGCTGTTGGGAGCTTCTAGATGGGCACAACATATCACTCAAAGTTTAAACTATTTGGAGGTAATCAGCTTGGCAAGGAACACAAAGCATGTCAAAACCAGGGTAGCCTTGCTGGCCTCCCCCACCAAACAATGGAATTTAGGTAATGAATCCTAGGGACATTAGCAAGGAGAGGAGGAGGATCAGTTGCTGGAGGATGGTGTGCACCAATGTTAGAAGTCTGGGAAGCAAAAGGTCAGGACTACATGTGCTGGTTGTGGAAGGTAACCTAAACCATGTGACTGTCACAGGATCATATGCAACCTTGAACCATAAGTGGGGCATGTCCATACCAGAAAACTCACTATTCAGGAAAGACAGAGCAAAAGGTAAATGTAGGGAGTAGTGCTGCACATAAAGGAGACAATACAGGCAACCTGGAAGACTCTTCAAAAGCAGAAACCCTGTGCATGCCAGCAGCAATAGGAAATTGAAAACAAATTAAGATTGGTGTGGCCTATAAACCAGTTGATCTGGACCAGGGGTAGATAAAGAACTGAGAGAGATTTTGAGGAAGGTGGTCATTTAGGTTAATTGGTAATAGCAGGAACTTTAACATAACTCATATGGACTAGAGTGTACCTGCCACAGCAAGTACAAGGAATCAGTACCTGGTGGAAGCATGTCAGGAGGTGCTTGTGGTGAAACTGGTCCAACAGTCAACAAAGGAAGGGGGCCATGGAGGATGTGGTACTCACTAACAGTGAACAAATACAAAATGTGATAGTCCAGGAGTCTCCAGGCTCCAGTGACCACAAGAGGGTGAGGCTGGAGTTCCAAATGGAAGCCTTTAATTATGCAAGCTCAATAAAAGCCTTCAGGAAGGCTGACTTTGACAGGATGAGGAGCTGCTGACATAAAGCAAGAAGAGAATATAGCAGATAAAATGGTTAGGAAAAATATGGGAATCATTCAAAACAAGAATGCCAGAAGTAGCAGCAGGTGGAATTGGGAGGATATCAAAAGTCAAAAGAACTAGAGGCCCAGTGTTGCTCAAGTTAGACATGAGGAATGGGGTAAGAGCAAAGGTGAAGGCATTCATAAAGTTCAAGGGTAGTCATATGTCTTCTGTTGTCTATACCTGCGTACTGCTGTGTGTTAAATTACCTATGTAGTGCTGCTACATGTCATGTATTTGTTATTTGCTCCTAACAATATCCAGTGCATTCATTGTGTGCTGCTTGTATATTCATGTAAATCTAACCTTATACTGCTGTTTGCTTCTCTTAAATGTTACTTGATAACCTGTGTGTTATCCAATCCTCTGTACCCCGGCCCACGGACCAGGAGATGAGCATCTTGTTGCTCAGTGTGCCTTTCCTGGTGAAACAAATTTCAATAAATAAATAGTCAAAGAGAGGATGATAGGGAGGAGTTCTTAAAGGCACCCAGGGGAACTAGCATGAAGGTCAGGGAAGCCAAGGCAGAGACAGAACTCGTGATAGTAAACAGGGAAAAGCAGGGAGACAAGTGTTCTTCTAATGCATTTGAAAAAAGCATAAGGTCAAGGGGGTAACTGTAAGGCTTTAGAGGGGAAAGGTGAGAACAAAAACAGTATGGGCAATATAATAGAAGAAAGGGTGATGAAAATGTTAAAAGAGACAAAAGTAGATACATCTATGGGAACTAAATGATTATATCCAAAGATGCTCAAGGAGACTGCAGAGGTAATAGTGCCTCAGCTTGTAAACATATTTAACTACTCGCTGGCCACATAGGTGGTTCCTAGTGAATACAGAACAGCAGATGTGGTCCCTTGGCACAAACGTGGAAGGACAGATGAGCCAGGAAATGATAGCCCAGTCAGTTTTAGATATGGTGAGGACTTTAATAGAGCTCATACTAAGAAATGGACTAGTGGAATTCCTGGAAGGAATTGGCTACAGGACACCAGGCAGCATGCTTTCATGAAAGAGAGGACTTGACATTGAATTTTATTGACTTTTTCAACTGGGTGACCAGGGCAGCTGCCAAAGGGCAGGCAGTCAAGATAATATAGTTAGATTTTAGTAAGGACTTTTATTAAGTACCCCACAGGAGACTGGTCAACAAACTAAAGTACTTGGGGGAGTAGTAAAGGTCAGTGACATAATTAGAAAGTTGGGAGAGTAGAAGGACACTAAGGGTAGTGAGGAATGGGGAGTTCTCAGAGGTAAGAGAGGTTACATGTCAAATATTACAGAGATCAGTGGTGGACCCTGACTTTTTTAATTAGTTGATATGTGACATAGGGGAGGCAGATTGGGCAAGGTCTGCCTTTTCACAGGCAACACTAAGATCTGGCAAATGGTTGACACATAGTAGGAGATAAGGGATCTTATGAAGGATCTCGGTAGACTGGAGAACTAGTCAAAGATCTGGGAGCTATGTTTCAGTGCTAAAAAATGCAAAGTAATGGAATTTGGGAAAAGGAACCCATGGGTACAGCACAAAATCAGTGTGCATGATACTGAAATGCACAATGGAAGAAAAGGACCTGCAGTCATAATATGAGAAAATCTAAAATACGTAGCATACCATAACAACTGTGGGAAAGGTGAACAGAATGCTGGGTTGCATAGTGAGGGTTATCAACAGCAGAATCCTGGAGGTAATACAACTACTGTACAAGTTGAAGGTGAGACCCCATCTAGAACACTGTGCAAGGTACTGAAGTCCACCCCTGATTTAAGACTGTGATAAGATGGAAGCAGTACAGTGCAGAGCTACCAAGATGGAACAGGGTTTATGTGGCATGACATACTGTACAAAGAGAGGTTGCAGGACTTAAACACATACATCCTCAAGAACAAAAGGAAAAGAGGTGACATAATAGAAATGTACACTTACCTGCATGGGGTAAACAGTGTTGACTTTAAGGGCTTGTTTTCCTTGAGCTCAAATAAAGGGGCAAGCAGAAATTCTCTGAAACTAGTGGGAGCACAACTAAATTAAAATGCCCATAAAGATGTTGTTCATGGAAAGAGTGGTGGACAAGAGGATCAAGCTACCAGAAGAAGTGGTAAGAGCCAAATTGATAAGCAATTTCAAGTGGGTGGGAGAGGCATATAGCCTTATTATGAGAACAAGACAGAAATTAAGGAGTTGGAGGGCCACAAGTGTTAAAGCAGAATAGGGGAGTGGGGGAAGACTGACACATGTGGTGTGAGATTCTAAAGTTAATAAAAGAGGGGTCAGTCTCTTGGAAATTTTAAATAAACTGAGATTCATATCTGTAAGAGTGCATGGAGCTAGGCTAGGGAATACCGCATTCCTTACCCTAGTAGGAGTTAGAGTGCATGTCTATTTCAGCCAGGATAGATGATTTTCATTTACATAAAGTAAAATCTTTGAAAACTATGGAGGTGTGAGAAAGTAATCATTATCCAGTCTTTCTGAGAAGAAAGAAAGAAAGAAAGAAAGAAAGAAAGAAAGAAAGAAAGAAAGAAAGAAAGAAAGAAAGAAAGAAAGATCGATCTTGGACAGTGGCCCTCAATGGATGGTTATGGAGGGAAGTTTTTCTATAATATAGTTATATGGATGCCCTATGTACAGCAAAAGGTAAATGTAGTTTTAGATGGAGATTAGTTAACTGTGTTCAAAGAAAGCTAAAGCTGCACCAACCAGAATGCAACACAGTAATGGTGCATTATATCACAAAATACTGCAATATGCTGCAGGGAACAATGTAATTCCATGAAAACTTAACCATTTTTACTGCAGTTATGTTGTGGCATCACAGTTACTGAAAGTTACTGCATTGCAATATTGCAAGCTCCACTGTTTATGGAAATGGCTATTGCTCACAATTGTGGGGATGATAACCAAAAGATTAGTTTACTACATTTTGAAAGGATTTGTGATGCCATTGTTAATTTACTGGGAAATGATGATAGGTGTGGTGAGGAATACTTTTCACCCAAAAAAAAAACAAACAAAAAGTTGAGTGCCATGATAAAAAATTCTATCTAATGAAAACACTTAAAATGTGATGTGGAAGAGAACCATCCTTAAAATGATGAGTACAGATATCTACAAAAGGAAAAAAGATACATGTCAATTCTCCATGGTGTACTTTTCAGGAAACTTGCAACTAAAATTTGTGGAACTGTTGCCTATGGTACACCTAATAAAAGGAATAATATGGATGCTATGATCAGTGCCAACAATTGGCTGAAGCTCTGTAATAGGTTATATGAAAATAGCCCAAAACATTAAAGCAATTAATTCAACAGGGTTGACAAGGAAGAAACAGAAGAAAGTCAGGGAAAGCCCCTTCCAGATTGCCCTCCTGTATCTTCTGCAGAGATACTAGCTGCAATTCAGGTATACAAAAAGAACAAATCAGAATTGATGGTATTCCAGTAGAAATATTTCAGGCTTACCCCAAATGGTGCACTCACATCCTCCTAATTGTATTTATAAGCATTAATAATTATTTCACTAACCCTTCACAGTGAATAATGAGCATTTTTGGGATAATTAAAAAAACGGTGTAAGATTGGACCCTAACTGCTGTCGTCCTATTACTGTTATCAGTGTGGGTATGAAAATGCACAGATGGTTGCTCTTGAACAGATTCAATTCCTGGGTGATGGATTATACCCTTATTTTAGACATCCATGCTTGTTTCCAAAAAGGATGTGGAATGGTAGACTAAATGTGCATACTACTGCAAATTTCATTAAAAAATACACTAAAAGAAAAGGGTTAAAAAAGTGCAGTATGCTGCCTTTTTAGATACACATAAGCTGTCTTTGACATCATAAACACATCAATTTTATGGTCCATTTTGGAAGAACATAGCATTGATTTAAAGCTTTGTGGAATGTGAAAGCTAATTTATAAAGATACTACTGTATGGCTCAGAAGATGGGGAGTTGCCCAACCCAGTTGAGAACAGGCAAGTAATAAAGCAGGGATGCCTCTTTGCCGCTGTTTTATTTAATGGGACACTGCCAACCTCCTTAGGCTTCAAAGTGTACCTAATTTAAAAAATGCATTTCATGATTGTTTACACACTATAGAGGCTTCTGATGTAGCTGGTAGGTTGATTGAGGTCCCTTTTTTCTTTCAGAAAGTGAAAAACCGAGTGTCCATCATTGGTTTGAGTTATTTCCCAGTAATTTTGTAAGCACCAGGTACTACAGGCTTCAACATATCTCTGAAAACTGTCATTGGTACTTAAGGGAGATAGAAAGTCTGCATCACACAGTCATGAGATGCCCTTAGGTAGGAAAAAATAAGAAACAGATACTTAGCTAAACATTTTGAGTCATACATTATACCTTCAAAATACTTTCGGTATCTTCTCTTCAACTCAAAAAATAAACAAATATTGATGGATCTAGCAATGTTTTTGGTTTATGCTAAGAAAATTTGAAAAAGAAATGCTCCCAGAAATATTGATTGAGCAATATCCTTTATTCATTCGGTTTTATGGATCTTTTCTCTCATGTATTATGAGATAGGAGATTACAGTATACAATATAGGAATGTAGGTAGCCATACCTGAACCATGTAATAACTTGGCTTCCCAGCCAAATGCCCTTTGGGGTAACCCTTGCCTCAGTGTTTGCGCACAGAGGTTCTTTGTCTTTTAAATAGTTTTTTATTTTAATGGGTTCACCACAATATATCCAAGGCACACTGCCTTAAGGGTAGCTGGTCCATTCCACTGGGGTGTCAAACAGATGAGGCATACTGATGAGTCCTGGTAGGATGAAACACGTGTCTATGTCTTCTGTTAGCACCCTTTGCAAACTGTGTGAGAGGCCTTTCGGCACCATGCAATTCTGCTTAAAGTTGGACCAGCATAACATTCTGTGGTGATTTGCATATGCAGCCCATGATGCTTTGCATTGTGGGGGCATGTGTGATTTTGTATTTTCTTGAAACTTGGCTTCCCAGCCAAATGCCCTTGGGGTAACCCTTGCCTTAGTGTTTGCGCACAGAGGTTCTTTGTCTTTTAAATAGTTTTTATTTTAATGGGTTCACCAATATATCCAAGGCACACTGCCTTAAGGGTAGCTGGTCCATTCCACTGGGGTGTCAAACAGACGAGGCATACTGATGAGTCCTGGTAGGACGAAACACGTGTCTATGTCTTCTGTTAGCACCCTTTGCAAACTGTGTGAGAGGCCTTTCGGCACCATGCAATTCTGCTTAAAGTTGGACCAGCATAACATTCTGTGGTGATTTGCATATGCAGCCCATGATGCTTTGCATTGTGGGGGCATGTGTGATTTTGTATTTTCTTGAAACTTGGCTTCCCAGCCAAATGCCCTTTGGGGTAACCCTTGCCTCAGTGTTTGCGCACAGAGGTTCTTTGTCATGTAATAACTGTTTACACACTATTTTCTATTTAGAAACAGTAGAGTTTGCTAAGGTATAAAGCTCAAACAGTATTCCCCCATGTCTAATGTAGCCAACATTTGCATGAGTATATATCTGTTATGCTGATGTACATCAGGACTGTTTTGTATGCAGTGTTAATGGATTACACCCCTTCACAGTATTTAATTGTTATACTGATGCATTGAATGATTTTCTGATGACTTATTTATGGATTGAGTCTGTTTTTTTGTTTTAATTGCATTTACACTATGACTGTATTTGTGTAGTGATGTTTATATTGAACAATAAATGTGATTGACTGAGTACCCACCAAACTGGTGTTACCACACCAAAACATGTTTGTATACATTTCTTGACCAACTTCCACTGCATCTTTCCTGGGCTTGGGAATACCCCCAACACAATCTAGTCACTCATTATGCAGTGGGCATAGAGAAGACTATTGTATCATGAGTGGCTGCACTGTTTGAGGTTGTTTCTAATGTTCAGGAAGTATGCAATAAGAGTACTTCAATGATTGTAAACAAAATAAGGATGGGTGTAATTATACATTACCATGTATTTCAGTTCTACTAAGTAAGAAGGCAGATAAAACAACCAGCAACATAAATAAATTTTAGAGAACGTAAGCAATCATAAATGTGGGTTTTTACCTAAAAATAATGTCCCTTTAATATATATATAGAAAAGTTTGTTGAAAAACTTGATACAGTAAATACATTCCGACCAAGTATTAATGGTCTTCAAATAAAAATGATATTGTACTCATATTATATGATTTTGAACTCATGAACCCTGTTATATCTTTGAAGAGGTATGGCTAAAGTTATTGATTACATTAGCTGACTCTTATGATTGCCTCCTCATAATGACATAACACAACAAAAATCATAGTGTTTGGGACCAAAACCTGATCAAATACAGATCAGATAATGAGTGACCTCAGGTTTTGGGAGATTTAAACATTCTGGCCCAGATATTCAAACTGCACCCAAAAAGTGTGCAACAGCAGAAGCAAGTGCAAGTCCATTGCGCCCATGCACAAGAGGTGTGATATTCAAAAACTGTGCAGGCCAAAATGCGCCTACTGCTGATGACTGAATATCGCACCACCTGCACCATAGTGCAGCTAGGGAGGTGAAGCTGAGCATATCTGATGCACCATAGCGCAACAAGGGATGTTCAGCTGAGCAGTCCAGATGCACCATAGCGCAACCAGGGATGCCCCCAGCAGCAGGGCAACAATGCAACAGCACAACCAGGGTTGCAGGGGCCCACCACCCATGCCACAGATGAGCAGAGGAACACACAGCAGAACAGACATTGTCCCCCACACCCCATGCACTGCACAACTGGGGGAGGGCTAGAATAACCACTGGCCCATAAAGACCAGCAACCAACCCACAGCTGGGCCATGGTGCCCCATCACACCCCCTGTCAAGCTATGACTGGCACACAAGGAGGGCTGACCACCCCAGGCCACACCATCCCACCAATGCAGAGCACACCCTGCACTATGACCCCCAGACACCCTGCCCAGGAGCAGCGTCCACCAGTGCAGGATACCCCATGCATGCCACCACCCCCACTGTGACAATGCAACCCTGTGCACCACAGAACCATGCAAGGTAGCCCCACCACGAGCACCCATCAGCGGGTGGCAGCACACAACAATGCAACAACTGCATACACAGTGCCACCATGCACATCCCCCTGAGGTACAGCTGAGAGACCAACCATGCATCGGCACACGAGGTACCCCACACGTGACAGGGCAGGCGCCGGACCCCACCACCCATGGTACACCACCCTGCACACCCTCCCAAGGACACACCTCAACCCAGCACTGGCCACAACAGCTAGTGCAGACATCCACAGAGGTGCATGGAAGCATGCACCACACCGGATGCAACACAGTGCATGGACAAACACCCACCCATACCCAAGGGCACACCAACACAGGGACACAGTAGCAGGGCAACCAAGCCCCCAGTGTGTGGCCATGGAAACCTTGTACACACAGCCAGCACTCCTCCATGGCACAGGAGTGCCAGCCACCCTGCGCAGGCACTGTGGATCAGTACGCCACCAGCATTAGCCCAGAGCACAAGTGACAGACAGTGGTGCACATCCCCTGCAACACACACAAGCCACAGCATGGAAGTGGGACAACAACAGCAGAGGCCACAGTGTCACCCGAGGCAGACATGCACCACACCAGTGACAGGAGGCAACCCAGCATTGTGACGGGTACAGTGGCTGCCCTGCATGGACAGCCACCACTGACATGCCAGTAGACTGTGCAAGTCACAGACATGCAAGGGTGTCAGCTGCACAGGCCATGGATGGGCTGACAGGTGCACCATGGACACAGAGCATGCACCATGGACCACAGCACACAGTCATCCAGTGCACAGGGAACAACTCACATACCACAGATAGTGACTGATAGCTACTCCCACACCATAGTCACTTCTCCATGGACACACACACGCACATGACTGCACCACCCCTGATGCCATGCACACAACTGCAGCTGAGCACCTATAGCCTGCTGCAAAACAGAGACCACCACATAAGGTATATCAAAGCAAATGTATTGTAAAAAACACACACGACTATTTACATATATTTACAAAAGGTTGGGGGGAGGGCCACATTCAAGGTGGGGGTAGGTAAGGGGCAGGGGTGAACAAATGGTAGAGGGAAGGAGGAGTGTGAGGGTGGGTCCAGGGGAGTAGGGAAAATCAGGGGCATTAGTGTGCTCATCGGGAGCCCTGCTCTCCGCTCTGGCTGCTCCTCCCGTCATGCCACCATCAGACTCCCACACGGTCAATCCACTCCAATATCTCCAGGGAGGCCCTCGCCACCTGCAGTATCTCCTGCAGCATCTGTTGGATGGCTTGCAACTGCCGTCCACCTATGACAAGGGAGCAGAGTCAATAGGTGTGAATGCACAGCCCCATGCAGCCCACCCACTGTGCATGGTACATGCCTCTGTGATGGTGTGTGACCACCCACAGTGATCACGTCCACAAGACCTGCCCACCCAGGCACACACAGCCATGTGGATCACTGCACACACCCACCAGCCAAGTCCTGCACAGCACCACCATGGCTGTTCAGTGACATGGCTATGTGGTGCGAAGGCAGCGGCCAAGCCAGGTACCCGGTGCATGCATGGACCACCATTGACACACTCCCAGACATGCAGTGCCACTGGACAGTGCTGACTGTAACAAGTTGCCTGCATGGCAGTGGTGTCAATGGATGGTGGCCATGCCCCACTGCCCGCCCTGTTACACAGCATGCAATAGTAATCATGGATGTAAGGTATTCACCATCATCAGACTGGTCCCTTTTCCTCTGTGGACCTTCGCCTCTCCCGGACTGATGGTCCTCTTGATGTTGCCTCCTCTTCCTCACCAGCGCTCGTCTGGACCTAAGGTGCAAACATGGAGAGAGGAACATCAGTACAATCTTGTAGCAAAGTCCCCCTGCCCCCATGTGTGTGCAATCCCACACAGCCAGACCCACTCACCCCACCCCATGATAACACCACCACGGCCAACACTGGACTGTCCCCCCCCACGTGCCGGACACATGCAACCATGATACCTGTATGGAAGATAAAAGTGTATGGATGTTGCACCTACCTGGCTGTGGCACCGTGCCCCTCCTGGCATGTGCCTGCAGGTGGGAAAGCAGGTCCGGATCCCTCTGCGTCAGGTCCCCATATCTGTGGCGGCACTGCTCCACCATCCGCCCCATACCAGTGGCCTCCTCCAGGGTGTCAGCCACCTCCTGCCACACCTGACTCCTGAACCTGTCCAGGGGTGCCTCACCAAATAGTGGGCCAACAAGTGGCTCAACAATGGCAACCAAGTTTGCCATCTCTACCTGACTCCACTGTGCTGCTCTCCTCCGCACCATCTCTATTGCTCGGTTAAGTCAAAATGGCGCTCTGCAGCATGGTTTTGCCATGTGCAGATGCTGCGTGGTACAGCGCTGCCATTCCCTATCGCACTGTCACTGAACAGCGTGATAATGGTGCACCCATGCCTGATGCATGGCACCTAGGGGGCAAACGTTTGGGCACAGGGTCAAGGGTCTCTGGCGCATGGACAGCCACAGTGCGATTGGAACCCAATGTGTCTAGTGCAACTGGGTGCCTGTGTGCCACCTCCTGTAGCGGCCTACCGTACTGTCTCCCCAGTGCACCTACGATGCCCAAGTGCTACAGCACCATATAGGTGAACTGCGCTGTAGCGCCACTGGCACAATGGTGGCCATGCCCTGCATTGCATCCCATGCACAGCATGTCAGCAGCGCAGCAGGTGCCTGTGTCATCAACCTGGGCATGCACAGTAAGGTGTGTACTGCACATGTCACAGTACTGCACCCTTGGCTCAGCACATTCAACACAATTGCGCAAAGTGCAACAGCGCGATATTCAGCCGTCATATGCAAATCAGCTAATCAGCCATTCAAAGGTGCAATCACTGCATTTGCATCCACTTAAAGATGCGCCTCACCTCATTTGCATGGGTTGTGCTATAAAAGTGCCACATTGGGCTGCACTGGCCATAGTCGGTTACTGCAGTCTATTGGTGAATTGCATGCTGTTTGGGAGTGTGAACTGTGGATTCTGGGACATGTATGGGACTGCACAGTCACGGGTAATACCTGTCATTCTCACAGGCTAAATCATGACAGAGCGAGTTGTGGAGGAAGAGGAACAGAGTTGTGGGAGGAGGAGGAGGCCAAATTTCATGAAGACCGAGACAGATGCCCTGTTCGAGGCATACCTAGACCAGGAGCTGCTTCTCAGTGGATGCCAGGGAACACCACAGGCCCATGCTGCTGCATGGGAGGAGGTGGCGTGTGCTGTAAACCTGCATGGCAGCCACCAGCGCTCCATGTAGGAGTGCAAGAAGAAGATGGGCACAGACAGGAGGAGGATTAAGGAGAAGGTGGCTGCCATCATGGCAGCTGGTCTGCGACAGGTGAGGGACAACTGGAGGTGCTACGTCTGACCCCACAGGAGGAGAGGGTTGCTGGCAGCATGCAGCATTGTGCCATTGCGGGTGTTCCGGGTGGTGGATTCCAGATGGGCGGTAGCCCATCACTACATGGTAGGTCATGGTCTGTCTATTGGGGCGGACATGGGAGGTCACATGCAGTAATGCAGCTTTGTTTTCCCTTACAGCTCCTGAGCATCTGCTTAGGTCAGTGGTGGTGGGCCTCTCCACTGAGGCTGGTCAGATGGAGATGGAGGAGGGCCCATCCACCTCCACAGAAATACGTGGCTCAGTGTGACAGTGGTCCCACCTGGATGTCCAGACTGATGTTGTTGTAGCAGGTGCAGAAGAGGCCATGCCCATATCCCAGCATGCCAGCGTCCATGGATGCCAGTATGCTGGGACTCGAGCTGGTGCCGGGTCCATCACCAATGATGATGTCGCTAACATCATGAGCAGTGCTAAGTGTGTGCCACAGGATGACCACACAGCAGCTAGCATCGCGGCAATGGCTGTGGGTGGTGCCGCTGTGGAGGCCTGCGTGTCATTACAGTCCCAACCTGTGCCTGTCAGCACCAGTGGGGCAGCACTGGTGTGTGTACAGGACAGTGGGACTGTTGTGGCCACTGCAGTGGCACCATTGAACCCTGGGGAGTGGCAGCCAGAGGGGCAGCATCAGCAGTCAGCCAATAGGCTTGGGGATACAGTGTCAGGGGGCGACATCGGGTGCACCACCTGTGGACATGTCCAGGCCTGGCCCTGGTGTCCAGCACCCACCCTCAACAGGTGCTGAGCATCGGGGCCACACACACCCTAAGGGACAGCATGCCGATCAGGCAGATGACCTCTTGGATGAGCACACCCGCATACTGCAAGCATCAGTCAATCAGCAGATGCGGCTTGTGATGGTGGTGGATGCACTGAGTGCAGCTCTGGAGCAGGCAGAGGAGCGTCGCAGCAGAGAAACTGCTGTGCTCCTGGCAGGGATTTACCAGATGAGGGAGGATATGACTGTTGCCATTGACAGGCTGACACATACAATCACAGCTGCCATGGCCACAGGGGACACACAGTTATTTGCACATGCATTGCAGACACTGCGCAGTGCAATGTCCACCCCCATTCCTGGCGTTGTGTGACACCATCCTTGTTGACACCGAGTTCAGCTGTGGGCATCCCAAGCATGTCTGGCGCAGGCACGTTCAGTGTGCTGCAGACCCCTGTGCGATCATGGTCGCGTTCACGCAGTGGAACCCCTGAGGGATCATCGGTGCCACCCCATGAGGCTAGTGGTCAGCCTGTCATTGCTGACGGGTGTCAGCGGGGCTGCCCATGCATCTGTAGTGGCCGGTGCACTGTGGCGCATGACTGACCTGTCTTCCAGCATGGCTACTGTCTGATGCTGCCCTGTGTGCATTTTGTCATTCAGTGGGCAATGCACGGGTGGGTACCCGGCCCTGCACGCACACACACAGTCCATCTGCACACCCTCCCAGCTGTGTCCGCAGTTGCATGTGCATGATGATGCCTGCATTGCGCTGTACGCCAATGTGCAATAGTGCCCAGTGTCTGACACATGCACAATGACAGGCAGCGGGCGTGGTGGTCTGTGGACATGTGTGTGGCTAGGGGTTGCATTCTGGGTTGGTGTGCCTCCTACCCTTCGTGCATGTCTGATGAGTTGTGTGTGTGTGTGTGTGTGTGTGTCCATGTGCCATGTTAGACCTCACCCATCCCTTGTGGTGTGTGTGGTTCCATGCCAGGCCACTTCCCTTGATGGCATGCACCCCTGGTGAGTGTCCATGCATGTTTGTGGGTTGTGCCTTTGCCACTGGTGGTTGCACATGGCCCCATAACTTACCTGGGTTGGCTGAAGTGCTCCTCCGTGATGGTGTCCCAGTGCAGCTGTGCCAGCCGAAGCAGTCGAGGGTCCTGTCGCCCAAGGATGGGCTGTCCATCACCATCATCACCGGCATCCTCATCATCCCCATCGCGGTCCCCCTCTTCATCCTGTACGGCTATCCCATATTCATTGGCCATGTTGTGCAGGATGCAACAGGCCAGGAATATCCCACAGGCCTTTGAAGGGCTGTACTGTAGGGCACCACCGGAGGTGTCCAGTCAACAGAAACGTGCCTTCAGCATCCCGAACACCCACTGAATGACATTACGTGTGGTGGCGTGAGCCTCATTGTAGCGTTGCTGAGATGGGGTCGCGGGCCGCCGGTATGGTGTGAGCAGCCAGGGATGGAGTGAATATCCACTGTCACCTGTGTGTAGAGGGTGGAGGTTAGTTTGGTGGTCAACATCGCCCTGCCCCGGGCCATGTAGGCCACTACCCATGTCACCTCTGAACATGCCTCTCCCAAGCCCTATGTTTGTCCGTGTGGTTTACATACTCACCAACTAAGTGGCCAGTGGGGATGTCCCCACTCTTAAATCTGTGGCACAGTGCTGACTGGTGCCAGATGAAGGCATTGTGTGCTCCCCCAGGGTGCGTGGCTCAGACATTGATTATGCACCCCCTGGCATCACACACCACCTGGCACTTGATGCTAGCATAGCCATTGCGATTCATGTATGCAGCCCCCTCGGGGCCAGGTGGTGTGTGGATGGCCACATGGATGCAGTCTATTTTCCCTAGCATGCCAGGCATACGTGCTACCCTGTGGAACTCCTGTATGTTTGCTGTGCGCTCCGCCGTTGTGCTGGGGAAATGGATGTACTCCGCAGCATGTGGCAGCAGTGCGCTGAGGAATTGGGTGAGGTGGCGTGACGCGGCCAACTAGATTATGCCTGTGGTGTCCCCTGTTGGTCTCTGGAAGGTACCCGTGGTGAGCAAGCACATGCAAGCTGTCACTTTATTCTCCACTGACAGAGCATGGCTCCATCGTGTGGGCACCTGCATCACATCACTGCACAGCTCACAGAGCCACATCAGAATTGCCTGATTCAGATGGTACCAGCCCACGATCTCAGTATCACTGTACAGCTCAAAGCTGGTGTGGGCTCGGTACTGCCTTTTTGGAGCATACTGCCGACGGGCCCTTCCACGGCCGCACCCCCCTGCTGCCCACCTTCTCACCCCCCTCATTACTGCCTCCATCTCGATGGTGGCACTGGTCATGTCCCTGGCTTGTGTTCACCCCCCTGGCACCTGTTTCTGTGTTCCCCCCGCTATCCTGGCTGCTACTTCCCCTGCACTGGGAACACCTGACTGTGCTGGCCTCAGTGCTGTGTGGCACTGCCCCCTTCTGCACTGTGGCTGTGGCTCCCACACCTTCCCTAAGCCTGTGGGTTCCAGGTGCCCTTTCACTGTCCTGCCCTATGTGTGTGTGTGTGTGTGTGTGTGTGTGTGTGTGTGTTTGTGTTGCCTGTGTGGCTGGCTATAGTTCAGCAACTTGTGGCTTCCCTGTAGCGTTCTTGTGCCTCTCCATTGTTCCTTTCTATTTTGGCTCATTTCTGCTACGGTACAATTTCCGCTTGCTCCCCTGTTGCGCATGGTGCATGTTGTTGAATATCGCACTGCACCATTTATGCATGGTTCCTCCCCCTTCAGTTGTGCATACATTCATTATCATTGCGCTATTGTTCAGCATGATTTGGGGGGTGCAACTGCCTCCTGCTGAATATCGCAGAATGGCACATTTTTGGACTTGCACTGGCGCAGCCCTATTGCTCATGGCGCAACCCTTTTGAATATCTGGGCCTCTGTTTTTTTTGAAGTCACCATTGATAACATCAACTGGAAACTCCATGTGCTAAGTGTAAAAGAAAGAACCATAACAACTGCAATGGTATCTATCACATTGGAAATGGCTTTGCAGGTGGTTACTTGTTGGTTATGAAGAGTTGCTTTGAGGCAAAGGTTAATACCCAGATTATATTTGGCAGTGAAGTATGGGGAATGTATGATTGCATGAAAAAAGCAGAAGCAGTGCAGAATATTTTTCTAAGAATTGTGCATGGTGTGTACTGCAAGTACAGTGATATGTGCAGAAACAGGATCACTCATTTGTGCTACAGAAAGTTGGCAGAAGATAAAAAAATATATAGAAAATATTTATGTACCTAGAAAATACATGAACAAAGCCAGCACACTGCTAAAGGGTACTACATGGTTTCACAGATTAGATGATATCATGAAAGCAATGGGGTTGAGAAGCATTTGGAATCAAACTTATATTTAAGACTGTTTGTTAAGAAGGTTATTCAAAGAATAAATGACAATTCTGTTCAAAATTACCCCAAGAGATCTCTGACTCATGATTCAATATGTTATTAGGTTCAAATAAAATGAACTTTGGGACAAAAGAGTATTTGATTTTATGTGACCAAAGTGCACATATGAATGCTGTGTGTGCATTTAGATTGTAACATTTTACTTGGGATACAACACCATTTTTCAATGGCATGCTATTGCATCTCATGCCTCCTGCCCCTGTAACCAAGATACATTTTTAAATGTTGGCCATATCTTATCATTATCTACTAAGAAACAACAGAAGAGAGAATTGCTTTATTCCAGTTATGTGGTAGTAGTCAAAATGTGTTCGTGTAATATTATTGGGGTTTATAGGCTACCATCAGGGGGCTTAAACATCATATCATATCTGTACAGTGTCCTTGATACCATTCATAATGAATCCAAAGTCCTTGATGACCTGAATTTCGATTGTCTCAATCATAGATCAGTACTTCTAAAGGTTACATGTGATGAACTTGGCCTAAGTCAACAAATCATAGAACCTACCAGGCCAAAGTGAAAAAACCCTAATAACAGCTCTCTCCCTGATCTGATTCTTACTAATAGACCTCATAAAGTTTCACAAGTAGCAATACTCCATAATAACTTAAGTGATCACAACATCATGGCCTGTGTCAGGAACTTGGAAAGGTCCAGTCCTCCCTTTAAATTCATGTTGAAAAGGAGTTTTAGAAAATTTAACGTAGCCAGCTACTTATCTGGCCTTCGCTCTATCAGCTGGCAAAAATTCTGTCTCACCACTAATATTAATGAAGTGGTGACTATTTTTAATTCCATCTTCCTTGATATTATTAATAAACTTGCACCACTGATCAAATGTAGGACCAAAAAATTATCATTCCCCAGATTCACATGTGAAATAAAACATGCTCTAACTAAGAGGGACCAACTGTGGGCCACTGTCAAGTGCACCAAAGAGCCTTCTGATTGGATGTCTTTCAGAACCCTCCATAATAGATGCACTAAACTGATCAGAGAAATAAAGGTGAACGATTATCTCAGTGCCCTAGAGAGTGCCAAGAACAACCCAGCAACATTCTGGGGCATCATAAAATCAGTCAAGGTTCAAAGTTCCTCCCCATCCCTTCCCCCCAAAATTTTCTTTTTAAGGTTCACATATTGGGCCAGCTCACTGGGGTAGAAGGCTAAGGCATCATGCCTTACTTTCTGCCCTGCTAGCAACCTATGTTCACAGTGTGAGTGGGTGACCAGGGGTCAGCTGAGGTGGGAGAGGATCTAATGTCCAGACAGCTCTTGTCTCCAGGGCAGGGAGAAACATGGAGGCTGGCACACCTCTGACACCTGGTGGTGGCTGGGTGTCAGAGTACCTGGGTCCTGTATGTGACAGCTGGAGGTGAAGCAGTCAGCCAGTGTGCTGTGGGCAGAAGTGTGCACAGCTCAGCCATTGTCAATGCCCATTGTTCCATCTCCAGGGTCAAGGGGAGAAAAACAGGAGGAGAAAAGGTCCTGGACAGTTGGATGACTGCAGACCCCTGCAGGCACCACCTTGATGAATGGCAGGCACCTCAAGAACAGGACCCATGTTGGTGGATTGAGGGATTCCCACCACCCCACCACAGGGGGTCAGACATGGAGGAAGATAGGAGGTGTCATTGTGAATGGGTGGATGGGGCTGGGGGGTTAGCAAGAACGTGGACTGCCCAGGATGGAGGACAAAATAAAGTTTGAATTTTTCTGATAAAGCTGTAATACTTGAATAACTGGTAACACTTTATTTTAAGTGTCCTTGTACTGGGTTTATGTGATAACGGCGAACACCTATAGGCAATCACCATTATCACTCAGTCAGAGTGCCAAAAACATTTTTCGGCACTCTGACAACCTTGGCATCTCATGACAATGGCACCAGGACAGTATTTTACTGTTTTCTCTGGGGAGGGCTGCACCCCCCCCCCCACACACACACACCTTACTTAAGAATTCTCAACTCCAGGAGGGTGTATGTTGGGGGTTGAAAGCAGGAAAAAAAAAAAGGCTCAGGCCAGAAGCAATAAAATTGCACCGGCACCCAGACCCAAACCCAGTACCTCTCCCACCACAACCACATGCCAACTCCCGACACCACGATGCAGCTCAGCCAGCCACCACAGTTCCACCCCCTACAGCCTCTCCACCTCCTCCTAGCCCATGTTTGCCATGCTCACTCCCCCCCACACACACATACGCATAGTGACATCCTGTCTCCCAGTTCACCAACAGCCTCATCCGGTCGCCCTACCCTTCCCATCACCGTGAGGAATTGTGCTGGGAAGGAGTCACCATAATGGAGGGTGCCCTTCCTCATGCACCCACCTCACATGTTACCATATGTATTGTGTAGTTACATGTAACTACAGTGTAGCTAGTAATTAGTTTCACATTTGCATATTATGTAGTTAGACATACATTTCTATGAAGCAAATACACTGTTATTACACTGTAAATACCATGTAGTTATTAATTACTTTCACATTTGACTTGTGTGTAACTATACAATTTGCTTGAAGTGGTAGTTACATGAGCAACCACAGCTTTCTCTCTTTTGGCACACATTGATTTATGCTGGAAGTGAAACTACACATGAAACAGTTGATGTGAAGTGCAACAGAAAAAAACAATTTATGCTGGAAGTGCAATTACACATGTAACAGCTGTTGCAAAGTGCAACATATATAGTTACATTTGCCAGAAAGAATTAATCTGAGGCAGAAAGGAGGCAGCAGTAATTGCAATAACTACCACTTCATACTAATTGTGTAACTTCAGTACAGTACTACCATTTTTGGTAACACGTCATTTTAAGTGGCCCTTACTAAACTGTAACTGCTATATAACTATGATGTAACTGCAGGTCTTGTGCACTGTTTCAACTGTCTATGTCTGACATTTATTTCAAAGGTAATCACACAGAAAAATGTTAAGGTGTAATAAGAATGGTGACTAAAATATGAATGCAATGCAACTTCAGTCTGCTACAGTTAAATGCACTAATTGGCAACTCTTTAAATGATGTCCCATGTCTGTATTCCAGTTTTTCATGAACCTACAGGTTAGTAAACATACAACCTAATATTGTGAATGATATTTAACTGTACACAAAAATATATCATTTGCATAATTACTGAAGGGCTCTATAACAATGATGTGGCTAAGAAATAATGGTACTATTTTCACAGTTAATACTTACGTAACATGTATTTGCAGTTGCACACACTTACAT
Source organism: Neoceratodus forsteri (assembly GCA_016271365.2). Lineage (NCBI taxonomy): Eukaryota > Metazoa > Chordata > Ceratodontiformes > Ceratodontidae > Neoceratodus > Neoceratodus forsteri. The sequence continues at coordinate 634,432,467 of CM028132.1, forward strand.
ATATGGAATGTCAGTACTGTAGCTGTGATGTAAGTTCTCATTCAGAAATCAGTCCTTCATGAACTTGCTGTTTACTAAACATGCAATCTAATATTGGACCCTGTTGGACAAATTAATAATAGAGATAGATATATGTAGACGACTGAGTCCGTATCAGGCTAGCTTTATGTCAGGATTCAACACTTTGGATAATTGATTCATTTTTTCTCATTTGCTTGAAAAATATACACCACTTCAGAAACAAAAACTCTACATATTATTAGTAGATTTTAGATTGGCATTCAACACTGTTAATAGATTATTTATTTGGAAAATTCTAGAAGGGAAGGGAACTGACAAAAATTATATATATATATATATAGATTATATAATTAGTAGACTCTATGAACAGACCAGGACAAAAGTAAGTAGTATTCAAATTGGGAATATGTCCAATTTGGTAAAAATAAATAAGGGGGTGAGACAAGGTTGTATCCTTGCTCCCACATTATTCTCATTATATTTAGATAATCTGCTAAAAGTATTGAAAATTCAGATTCTAATACTACAAATATATTGGATAAGATCTGCCCTATACTAGCCTTTGCGGATGGTGTGATATTGTTTTCCTTATCTAAAAAAGGTTTACAAAAAAGATTGTTATTTTAGATAGGAAATCTAAAGAATTAAAGCTACAGGTAAACATTAATAAAACTCAAATCTCTGTGTTCAGTAGTAAAAGGGTTTCAGGTGAATGGAAGTTAATTACAGATATCTTGAGCATGACCCAAAATTATACATACCTAGGTATTTGCTACTCGACTAGGAACAATCAAAATAAGCACCTAGAGAAACTGTTGACAACAGCAAGAAAGACAGCAATCATACTAGGGAGGTTTGATCACATGAACAGAGGTCTGAGAGCAAAGTATAGCCCCCAGTTTGTATATGGTTCAGAAATATGGGACATAAAAAATAGAAAGAAACTTATGATCCCAATATAAAAACTTTCAAGAAGATCCATTACCGTTCCCCCTTCTTTTCCCTGTGCATACCTAAGGGCAGAATTGGGCCTTGAGAACATTGAATCCATAATGGATACAAGGAAATTGTCATTTTGGATTCATTTGACTAGACTTCCACAAGACAGAATTGTAAAAACGTTCTTAGTAGAGAAAGAAAAGTGGCTTGATCTAGGATGTTTTACTTACCCCTGGCTTATGATAATTTATCAGCTTTTGGAAAAATATAATATAAAAATATTGAAAACATATGTGGATAGAGAAATTACTTTGAGCCTACAATATAACTCCTATGTACATAAAAGGGTCAGAAAATATTGGGTTGAGCAGGATAGAATCTTGATTGCAAACTCAAGATACTTTCAGTGGTTTGCAAATAGTATTCAAAACACTGAAAATCTACAGTTTTATCTTGAATTTCCGACAGATCCAAATATAAGATCTGCTATTACCAGATATAAGTTTGAAGTCTTTAATAGCAAGGTCTTGGCCTAGAGATACGATAAAGATATAATTGTATTCGAGGAATGTGATTGCCAGATGGGGGGTAGAGAGGACTTACAACATGTCACATGTGCATTGGTTTTGCAAATGGTATACTAGACCTAGGAAAATATTGTTGCACACATTATTTAAAGTGGATAGAGTGGAAAAATTATGAATGAACTTTCAAGAATTAACTCTGATTCTGTCGTACACAGAAGATATGTGTGCTTTAAAAACTCTAGCAACTTACTTGAAAAAATAAGGGAAAAATTAGTGCAATAATATGATCACCTACAATATGAATAGACAAGACATTCTTGGAATGAAACCATTTACTAGATGTTTCTGAAATAATGGATTTTATATTGTATATGCACTGTCATTTAATGAATGTATTAACCTGTATTGTAACTGTAGTTTGTAAAATGGAAATTTTATATGAATATATTTTTTGTTTTCTGTAAATACTATTTTGTTGAACAAATAAAACTAAGCTAAACTATTGGACCCTATTCACATAGGCAGCAGGCAATGTGTTAAATGTGCATTCCCAGGCCTGGTGATCAGTAGCAACCATCCAATCAAATGGCCTGACCAGGAGCAGACTGGATCCTGCACTTTGTGTGGAATGGGAAATTATGGGTTATTGGTTGTCTTCCCATTACTGCTGTTTTCCAGTAAAGGGACCTACTGGTCTACCTATTTTTATTGCCTTGCCCACAACCCTCATGGTATAATGAGAGTGATGGGGTAGCTTGATGTGAAGGATGGTGCTATGGCAGGCACACTGTTCATCCAGTGGAAAGGGCATATAATGGCTAAGGAAGGGTCCATTCCTGTATATTCTTCTCCACCCACCACCACTCCCCACAGCAGATCGGTGATAAAGCATGACATGTAGCCATGCCTGACCCGCAGCCACCCACCTGTGAAGTAGCAAGCCAGGAGTGTGGGTTTAGAGGAGTTGTGTGTCAAGGTCCCAGAAGCAGCACATTTCTTAGTAACTACAGCACTGTTACAAGTCAATAAGTAATTATGTAAATTAGTTTATTGTATAAGTAAACAATGTAGATATACAGCAATTAAGAACTTTAGATTGCATGTTTATTAAGCAGTAAGTGCATGAGGGAATGCTTTCTGAAGGAAAGCATTCATCAGAACTACAGCATTGACATTCAATCTGAGTATTTAGTAGTTACACCCTTCTTAGTATGCTTTTTTCAGTTAAATGTTTTATCCTTTTAACAACAAACACAAAAATTAAGAAACACAACAACTTATTCAGTGGTAACGTCATACAGTACAGAGAACAGCAAATGGTATATTATTCTACATCCATATGAATGTTATAGCATAGGCACATCTCTTGGGCTTTAGGGGTTTTATCAGTCTGAGTTATAGAAGCACACAAACAACTAGATCCAATCTTTAGTAAAGGTACCTACCTCAACTTCTGCAAAGAATTCCAGATCATAAGGTGGAACTCCGGCTGATTAGATGTGGCTTCATATAACTCGGTAGATGTACCTTCCAATGGCTGATTCAGTGGGAGTGCCTGAAAAAGGATAAAGAAAAGATACCACAGAGTAACTAAGGGAAAATATTACTTCTAGATGTGGAGAATACTAGTCTTTATCTCTGTACTAACATTTTCTGTAGGAGGCAAAATGGAAATAACGATACAAAATAACAACAACTGTTATGTAGGGAGAGTAAGAACCTGTCTGTTAATAGTGTCCAAAGTTGAACTATAGAGAGAGTAACTTTTTACAATACTGTCATCCTATGCGTGGGGTGAAAGATGATATTATATCATTATTATAGTTGTATGCAAGTAATTGAGCTAAGCATTGCATTGGTAGGAAGGAAGTCTAGTAATAAATATAAGAAAAAGTTCAACCAATACCTGATCTTGAAGCCAGAGAGGGTCCCAGCATAGATGGATATTTGGAAGTTGCCCTTTTACCAGATAAGAGCATCTATCTAATTCAAGTATAGTAGTAAGTAGTGATAATATTTCAGTCACATTGGGCATTTTGGGGCTTCTCCAGTTTTTAGGGAGAATATGTTTCACTTGCATACTGAGCAGCATTAGCCATCTGAATTTGTGGGGGCTGAGATTTGGGGCTTCAGATTTAGGGCCTAGTAGCATAAGGGGAACACTAGGAGGAACAGTGCACTGAAGTACTCTACTTGCTGTTTGGAGAATTGACTTCCAAGTCTCTGTAATCAGAAGGTAAAGCCGTGGGATATGGTAGAAATTTCCTCCAGACTGGAGACACCTGCAACATTTATCACGTGGGAGTAATTTCATCTTCTTAAGCATAGTAGGAGTTCTGTACCATGAATGCAGTACTTTGTTGTGAATAAATATGCTCTGGGCATCTGCATGGACAGTGTGACCCACCTACCAGCATTGCTTCCATTGATGGTCTGTAATTGATATTTGTAAAACCTTTTCCCATTCGGCCTTTGAGTATGGAGTTGGAGAGGGCAGGGTATCCCTTATTAGTGCATATAGTTTTCCAGCCATACCTTTTTTTAGGGTGAACCATGTGTGTATTGGGGGTGCTAGATCATTTGAGAGATTCCCCTTTCGAAGCAAAGGCTTTAGAGCATTTCTGAATTGAAGAAATTTCCAGAAGTCAGAGGTGGGTAAGCTACATTTGTGTTGTAGTTGTTGGAAGGTATCCACCACTAAAGAACCTTTCACCAATACATCATTATTATAGTTGTATGCAAGTAACTGAGCTAAGCATTACATTGGTAGGAAGGAAGTCTACTAGTAAATATAAGAAAAAGTTAAACCGATACCTGCTCTTAGAAACATAGAAACATAGAATTTGACGGCAGATAAGGACCGCTTGGCCCACCCAGTCTGTTCATTTCCCTACCTACTGGATAAGCTGCAGATCCTAGTTAACCAGCAGCCTACTTCTTCTTACCTCCACTCCCCAGAATTGCCTTATGACTGTCCCATGCATGCTTGAATTCCACCACTGATTTTGACTCCACAACCTTCCTCCGAAGGCCGCTCATGCATCCACAACCTCTCTGTGAAAAATACTTCCTTAAATTACCTCTGAGCCGCCTATCTTCAAATTGTGCCTCTTGTTCTTGCACACACCTTTTTGAAAGATGCTACCCTCTTGGACTTGTTGATTCCCTTGAGGTACTTGAGTTTCTATCATGTCCCCTCTCCCTCCTTTCCTCAAGGCTATACATATTAAGCTCCTTAAGTCTCTCTCTCATATGTCTTCTGGCATACCCTGCACCATTTTAGTGCTCTCCTCTGGACAGCTTCCATCCTGTCTATGTCTTTCTGGAGATTGGGTCTCCAGAACTGCACACAGTACTCCAGATGGTGTCTCACCAGCTGTCTGTACAGAGGGATAATAACTTCCTGTTTTCTACTGGTGATGCCTCTTCCTGTGCATCCCAGTAACCCCCAGCCCTCCTTGCTGCCCTCTCACATTGCTTGCCCACCTTTAGGTCATCTGATATGACTACCCCCAGGTCCCTTTCCATTTTTGTTGTTGTTAGTATCTCACCCCCCATTGTGTACTCTTCCCCTGGGTTTTTGTTTCCCAGGTGCATTACCTTGCAGTTCTTAGCATTGAATCTAAGCTGCCATACATTTGACCATTCCTCTAACCTTGCCAAGTCCCTTCTCATCCTTTCCACCCCACCTTGTGCAGCAACTCTGTTGCAGATCTTAGTGTCATCTGCAAAGAGACATACTTTTCCTTCCAGTCCTTCCACAATGTCGCTGATAAAGACATTGAAGAGGATCGGTCCTAATACTGAACCCTGCAGTACCCCACTAGTAACCCTCCTTTCTTCTGAGTGAACTCCATTTACTATTACTCTCTGTGTCCTATTCTCCAACCAATTCTTTACCCAGGCTGTCATCTTGGGACCCACTCCCAGGCTGGCTAACTTGTATATTAATCTTTTGTGTGGGACTGTGTCAAATGCCTTGCTAAAGTCTAGGTAGGCCATGTCCACAGCCCTCCCTGATCTACTACTTTGGTCACCCAGTCAAAGAAATCTATCAGATTTGTCTGGCATGACCTTCCCACTGTGAATCCATGCTGCCTAGGGTCCTCTGCCCTCTGGCCTCTAGATACTGACAATTCTTTCCTTCAGAAGTGATTCCATCATTTTCCCTATCACTGAGGTTAAACTAACAGGTCTGTAGTTTCCTGCTTCTGCCTTGCTCCACTTTTGTGAAGGGAATCACATCTGCCCTCCTCCAGTCCTCAGGTACCACCCCATCCTCCCATGATTTGTTAAAGGGGTAGTCAGTGGTGTCACTAATTCTACCCTTAGCTCTTTTAGAATTCTGGGATGAATCCCATCAGGCCCCATTGCTTTGCCCACCTTCAGTTTTAAGAGTTCTTTCAGAACCCTTTCTTCTGTAAATGGGTGGTATCAACTTCTGTATCCAGAGTGTTACTACTGTTTGTTTTATGTACTCTCCCCTCTTCATTTGTAAATACTGAGCAAAAATATTTGTTTAGTATCTCTGCTTTTCACAGTTTCCTCTGCCCACCCTCCCTCCCTTTATTAAGCCTCACTATCCCTCCCTTGGTATTCCTTTGCTCCCTGATGTACCTATAAAAGGTTTTATCCCTTCTTTACTGAGTTGGCTATCTTTTCCTCGGTTTGGGCCCTTTGCTGTTCTGACTGCCCCAGCCTCCTTTGCTTTAACTGATACAGTTCTCTGTCCTGCTCCTTCTGCGTTCCTTGTACTTCCTGAATGCTTTCTTTTTCTCTTGAACCTTCACTGCCACTTCCTTTGAGAACCATAGTGGTTTCTTACATCATCTTGTTTTGTTTATTTGCTTCACACAAAGGCTCGTTACCTCTGTGATGGCAGTTTTTATTATTCCCCATTGTTCTTCCACCCCATTTGCTAGTGCATTCCTTAGGCACTCACCCATTTTGGCAAAGTCAGCCGTCCTAAAGTCCAGTACTTTTGTCTTTGTATGGCTTGACTCTATTGCTGTGTTTATTGTGAACCATACTGTTCGATGGTCGCTAGTTCCCAGATGGTTACCCACTTCTACATCTGTGATCCTCTCTCCATCTCCATTTGAGAGAATCAAGTCTAATATTGCTCCCTCTCGAGTGGGCTCCAGTACTAGTTGTCGAAGGCATGCCCCCTGTAGGGCATCTAGAATAGCTGCACTCTTCGAAGTGGCAGCTGCAACTGCACTCCAGTTAACATCTGGCATATTCAGATCACCCATCAGTAATACCTCCCCTTTTTCTGCCATTCTAAGTATACTTTCTATCATTTCTTCTATCATCTCTTGAAGCCAGATAGGGGCCCAGCATAGATGGAAATTTGGTAGTTGCCCTTTTACTAGATAAGAGCATCTATCTAATTCAAAAATAGTAGTAAGTAGTGATAATATTTCAGTCACATTGGGCATTTTGGGGCTTCTCCAGTTTTTAAGGCGATCACGTTTCCCTTGCATACTGAACAGCATTAGCCATCTGAATTTGTGGGGGCTGAGATTTGGGGCTTCAGATTTAAGGCCTAGTAGCATAAGGGGAGCACTAGGAGGAACAGTGCATTGAAGGACTTTACTTGCTGTTTGGAGAATTGACTTCCAAGTCTCTGTAATCAGGAGGCAAAGCCATGGGATATGGTAGAAGTTTCCTCCAGACTGGAGACACCGGCAACATTTATCATGTGGGAGTAATTTCATCTTCATAAGCATAGTAGGAGTTCTGTACCATGAATGCAGTACTTTGTTGTGAATAAATCTGCTCTGGGCATCTGCATGGACAGTGTGACCCACCTGCCGGCATTGCTTCCATTGATGGTCTGTAATTGATATTTGTAAAATGTTTTCCCATTTGGCCTTTGAGGATTGAGTTGGAGAGGGCAGGGTATCCCTTTTTAGTGCACATAGATTTCCAGCCATACCTTTTTTTAGGGTGAGCCATGCGTGTATTGGGGGTGCTAGGTCATTTGAGAGATTCCCCTTTCGAAGCAAAGGCTTTAGAGCATTTCTGAATTGAAGAAATTTCCAGAAGTCAGAGCTGGGTAAGCTACATTTGTGTTGTAGTTGTTGGAAGGCATCCACCAGTAAAGAACCTTTCACCAGTACATCTTTTAAAAAAAAAAAAACCTTTATCTTGCCATTTGGCCCAAATTATAGGGAGATCACCTATAGTGATGTTGGGGTTGTTCCATATGGGAGTGTGTGTAATAGGAGAAGGTCAGAGATATTCAACTTTGTCTGAAGGGATTGCCAATATTTGATTGAAGGACCTAAAGTGGGATATGATATGAGATCCTGTGGTGTCCCAGGCCATAACATAGTAGCTGCAATGGGACAGCCACTTAAGGTTTGTTCCATTAGTAGCCACTTAGGGGAGTCATTAAGAGTAGGTTTGAAACCATTTCATAGTTTGGGAACACTGGTATGCTATTTTATAGCCCTCCATCCAAGGGAGCCCCAACTACCTTGTTTCCAATGTGCACAGAGTAGGTTCTTGCCAAAATGGGGTTTGTCCTTACCCCAAAGGAAGGAACCAACAGTTTTATCCAATCTATGGAACTTTGGCTTGGGAAGTAATAGGGGAATATGAGATAATAAGTGGAAGAATCTAGGTGCAATAGACATCTTAAAGGCAGCGATTTTGCCAGCAAGTTTGAGACTGAGATGAGACAGTTGGTCTAATTCTGTTTTGCAATTGGTTATCAGGGGGCCTAGGTTGTTATCCCACCACTTCCCGAGATTAGCTCCTACTTTAAACCCAGATATGTAATAGTATGTTGGGACCATTTTAGGCCATGGTGGGACATGGTATGGGGGAGACATTTAGGGTTAAGTGGGAGAATCTCTGTTTTGGCTTGATTAATTCTAAGCCCAGAAATGTTAGAGAAGTTTTTTAGTAGGGTAAGGGGGGTAAATTTCGAAGCATCTCCTAGGATCACTAATAAGTCATCTGCATACATTAAGGTGGAGGGCTGCGGCTGTCCTGGCCCAATACCTGTTATGAGAGGGTGTTGCTGGATTGCTGCAGCCATGGGTTCTACCGCTAGGAGAAACAGAAGGGGGGAAAGTGGGCAGCCCTGTCTGGTACCTCTATATAGTTGAAATGGTTCTGATATTATAGAGTTAGTGAGTACCTTTGCCTGGGAAGATGTGTATAGAGTTGTTACAGCTGTTCTAAACTGGGGCCCAAATACAAAGTGATGAATTATTCATTGAGGCTTTCAACTCTGTCAAATTGGTCCACCTTCATGACATTACGTCATGAAGGTGGACCCATTCGACAAAGTTGAAAGCCTTCTCAATGTCAATCACCAATGCAGCCACAGGTGTGGTTGCAGTTTTTGCTAGGTGAATGAGGTTGAAAAGGGTTTGAAGATGGTCTGTACTATACCAGGGATTTATTTAACTCTAAAAATTGATTAGTGTTTTGCTCATAAACGTACTAAATCTTTGTGAAAATGCAGAGCTCTTGCCTCACTGTGTTTAACAAACACAGCACTTCTAGAAAATCTATATTCATACTTTCTGTACAGTTAGTATAGTCCCAAGAAAAAACTGCTACTCAATTATTTAAAACCCTGCTGTACCTACCTTTCACAAATCCCACTTTGGGAGAGGTGTATGAGAAGTGGGAGTATAGGGCTTAGCCTGTTGGCCAACACCCTAGCATACACTTTACTGTCAGTATTAATCAGTGAAATGGGGCGATAGCTATCCACCTCCTCGGGGGGTTTCCTTTTTTGGGGAGGATGGTGATGGCGGCCTCTCGAATAGTTGGTGGTGAAATGCCCTGAGTTTCAGTTTCTGTAAATACATGGTATAATGGGGGGACATCATAGGGGACATTGCCTGGAGAAAGTTCACCGAAAAACATCTCCTTCTGGTGCTTTCCCTGTTTTAAGGGCCATTAGAGCTGTGGAAATTTCCTGTGGTGCACGGGGGCTTCTAGAATGATATTATGGGAGAGAGAGAGAGAGTTTGGGTAGTCTAATGGAGTGAAGATAGGCCTGGGTTTCTGGGGTAGCAGCAGGTCTGGAAGAGGTATATAGGTGAGAATAGAATGTTGCCATAATTTCATTCACTATTGGGGGGTTAATTTGAACAGTTCTTGTGTTTGGGTTTTTTAACCCAGCTATGTATCTGTGTGCCTGTTGTTTACGTAATTGATAGGCTAAGACCCTTCCATTTTTGTCCCCTCCCTCCCAGTACATGTAACGTATTCTGAGGAGGGCAAGGTCTGCTTTTCTGGAAGTTAATTTGTTAATTTTTATATATATTTGCAGAACTTTTCTTCCACATTCAGAGTGGGGGGAGGGGTGGGGTAGGTCCTTCAGCTCCTGTTCTGCAGCAAGTAATTCACTTTCAAGCAAGGTAAGTTCAGTCTCTTTGCATCGTCTTCTGTGAGCTGCATACCCAATAATATTGCCATGCATAGTGGCTTTATAGACCTCCCAAGTATTTTGGGCTGAGTATTTTGAGATGGGATTATCTTATATGAAGAGCTGAGTTTCAGATTTGGCCTACTCAATGAATTTTGAATCATGCATAAGAAGGGGATCTAGTCTCCAAGATGAAGACCATGGGGTGATTGGGCCCCAGAGCATGATCTGATATAACTATGGGAAGCATATTGATTTCTATGGTGCAAGGTGTAAGAAATTGGGATATTAGTCAAAAATCCAGTCTACTGAAGGAGCCATGTACCCCAGACTAGAAAGTGTAGTCACGCTCAGATGGGTGAACTAGTCACCAAATATCAACTAACTGGCATACAGAGCTAAGGTCCAATGTGGCCTGTACTCCCCGGGTATGGGATTCTTTCCCCTGGTCACTTCTGTCCAGGGTAGGAACAATGGTTAAATTAAACTCTCCTCTCACCAACATTGGTATATCAGGCTTCGTCATTGCCCCCAGTTTGGCATTAAGCTCTAAAAAGAAAGAGGGATTATCCTAGTTGGGAGCATATATATTAGCTACAAGAATTTGGCCATGGGTCGTGTCCAATATGGCCAACACCCACCTACCTGGGGATCAGCTTTGCTATTCAGGATTGTCCAATAGAGGGATTTGTGAATTAAAATGACCACACCTCTCTTTTCTCTTGGAGCACTGGCATGGACCTCTGATTCCACCCAATTCTTCACCAAGTATTTGTGATCTTGCTTGTTTAATTTGGTTTCTTGTAGGAAGGCATTGGGTTTTAGCCTCTTTAAGTGAGTTAGGACTTGTTTTCTCTTAGAGGGAGAGTTAAGACCCCTGACATTCCAAGTTATAATGGAAATTTCACCCATGTTTAGGTCTGTATTGGAGCATGATAACCAGGCTAATGTAATCAGTAGGCCAAAGGGAGGTTTCGTCTGAGGAAAGGGTTAGTAGCAAGCCTGTAAAGTAGTAAGTTGTAGGTTCAAGGCGGTGTCAGTTGATACAATAAAAATATAAGTAAATATATTTTCAAGCATACTTTTTGCAGATAAAACTACAGTAAATAGGCATGACAGTGATAACACAGGAGTAAACAGAATATCTGAACTATTTACATTGGATGCGAAACCTTGCACAGTAGCACTGGTGGGTAACATAGGCCGAGGTTGTAGTGTCCTCTTCAGCCTACCCATCAAGCCAGCCAGGGGGGTGGATAAGTCAGGACCCCTAACACTTTAGACTGTCCCAGAGTGGGAGATGCTGTTCCCTGGGAAATAGGTGGAAGGGGTCAGATATGTCCGACAATGACGTCTGTTGTATACTGGTGTAACCAGAGGCCATTAGTACGTGTGGACTAAAGCAGCCCACAGGCCAAGAAGACCAGATGCAAGGGGAGAAGAGGGAAAGGGTGTAGGGACAAGAGTGTAGTTAAGTAGATCCAGCTTAACACCTGTATAAATAGGGAGTTACAGGATATGCTATAGGGCTAAGTAGTACCAAACCTATAAATCCAGAATGAGGTAATGTCAGGTATCCTCACCCTCACCAGTCATTTGGAGGAAGAGATACAAGTAGCCATAAAGACTTACAAGTAACCTGTTAGCCCTTAAAATAGTAGCAGACATGCTAAACATCTTTTGTTAATGGCATTTATTAACAATTAGTAGTGCCCTGAGTTCTTTCCGTGGCATGCACGACTCTGGTTCAGGGACCTTTGGGATTTTGGCCCAGCCTTCATTGAAAAGAAAATGGTACACGTTGGCCCAGCACTAAAAAAAAGAATTATTAGTAATCAAGAGCCACCACCCCAATGTCTCAACCAAGCCATACATGCTGAGAAAAAAGGAGTAAACAGAAAGGAGACATGGACACTTATCTATGATGGATCTGATTGATCCGCCGCCTGAAGCAGTTCAGTGTCTGAGAGCACTTGCTGTGCCCATTCGGCCGAAATGTCTTCCAGTGTCTGGGCTGCATGGGGTAAAGTCCAGTGATCCGTAGGGGAGGCAGAGCACGGAGATAGCACTATGTTCAGATCTTGGGTACAGGCCTCAGTACTGGTGACCTCCTGTGACATCTCCTCCTCTGAATAATCTGGAAAAGCAGCAGAGTCGACCCTGTCTATGGGTGTTAGTGGGGAAAACTGGTTCAGTGTGAAAAATCGGGTGGTAATATCATTGGAGAGCACTGCTGATATCGAGTACAAATCTCCGGTCCTGTCTTGAGGATGGTCCCTCTATGGGTGTCTCCTAGACTGTTGCCGCTTACTTGTTCTCGCCGGGAGGGCGGGCCATCTACCTTGGAATTGGAAGCCTGCTGGTCTGGGTTCTGTACTAAAGGTAGCAGTGTCAATAGTTGCAGATTTGTTGTTGTAAGTATGTGTTGTCACTGCATGTTGATTGTCCTGCAGGTCTGGTTTGTGTTGCGATGGACCGTTAGCATTTAAGTACTGAATGAGGCTGTCAGGTGTAGAAATGGACATATAGGTACCGTTAACTTCTAACCACATAATTGCTGGGTACATTAGAGAGAATTTTATGCTGAGAGAGTGCATCATTCTTCAGGCCTCTGTGTACTCCTTCCTCCTAGCTAGTTCGTGGGAGTAGTCCTGGAACATTAGGATTGTGTGGCCTAGCAAAGAAAAGGGCTCCTAGTTCTCGAGCTCTTGCAGAGATCCACTCTTTATCTGCAAAATTTAGTATATGAGCCATGATGAGTCTGGGTCTTTCCCCAGGCTTTGGCACTGGGTTCAGTGTTCTGTGAGCCCTTTCAATGGTTAGCCCTGGGGGAACTTCGTGCTGTAACCATTCAGTTAAAATGTCATACAGAAAATCTAAGGAATAGCCACGCTCGGCCCCCTCAGGGAAGCCTAGGAACTGAAGATTGTTCCTACGGCTTCTGTTTTCCATATCATCTATTTTATTTTGCATGGAGTGGATTGTTTTTCCCTGCTCTCGTATCATGGCAGTAAGCCGTTCGATTGCCTCTGCTTTTTTGTTTGCTTTTTTGTCTGTTAGTCCAGTCTTGGCTTCCTGTTGTTGAATGGCTGTTGTAGTTTTGTTCAAGGCAAGGGTGACTTCGGCCATTTGTTTAAGAAGGGCTGTGAACATTTCATTTGTTTGCTGCGTGGAAGGCCATGTGGTGTTGTCGAGCTGACTATGTTGCGCCATTCCGCTGATCGGATAATGCTGTTCTATATGTAACATACAGTGAAAGGGTGAGTCAAAGTATAAGATGATGTTCCTGGTAGGTCCTGTTATATGATCCTCTGCTACACCAGTGTATTGAACAAGGCTAGACAGTGCAAAACACAGAGAAATACCTGAGGAATTAGAGAGCACTTGTTCTAGGCGGCCATTGAGTTCGGAGACAAGCCATGCCCTTGTATGCTTTATTTTAAGTGTTAGTTTCTGTGCACTTTTTTTGGAAATACATGTTAGTTAGTCATTAACTGTGGAAACAATGCCACAGAAGCAGTACATTCCATAGAAACATAGAAGTTGACAGCAAATAAGTACCGCAAGGCCCATCCAGTCTGCTCATTTCTCTTTCTACCTTATGAATGTGCCATCGACCTTTACTCTGTCAATGGCCTATCTATTCATACTCATCTGTATTGCTCCCTTATTCCTATCCCATGCCTGTTTGAAGCTCTGCACTGTATTCATATCCACCACTGCCTGGGGTAGGCCGTTCCATGCACCTACCACCTTTTCTGTGAAAAGAACTTCCTCACATTACCCTTTAATCGGCCACCCTTTAATCTCATGCTGTGTCCTCTTTTACTGCTATTTTTCTTATATTGAAACATGTTAGACTCTTTCATCTTGTTAATGCCCTTAAGGTGTTTGAATATTTCGATCATAAGACCTCTCTGACTCCTTTGTTCTAGGGTATACATATTGAGCTCCATTAATCTGTCCTCATATGTTTTCTGATATACCCTTCTTCTTACTCTTTTATTTTAAGTCTCAGTTTCTGCATACTTACTTTGTAAGCACATGTATGTTAGGCATTAACTGTGGAAACAATGCCACAGAAGCAGCACGTTCCTTAGTAATGACACCACTGTTAAAAGTCAATAAGTAATTATGTAAATTAATGATTGTTTTATTGTATAGCAATTTACAGTGTTAGACTGCATGTTTATTTTTAGTTCTGTTGTTTTGATTGCACAGTATACAAATGATGGCTCTGAGTGACACTTAAAGTGTAAGAAGAAGGGTGTAACAATGCTGTAATTACTAAGGAATATGCTGCTTATGTGGCATTGTTTCCACAGTTATGTCCTAACTAACATATATTTGCAAAGTAAGTAAGCAGAAACTGACACTTAAAGCATACAAAGAAGGGTGAAACTACTATACATTGAATGTCAATGCTGTAGTTCTGATGTAGGCTTTCCTTCAGAAATCATTCCCTCTACACTTACTGCTTAATTAACATGCAATCTAATATTTGTAATTGCTATACAACTACATTGTTTACTTACACAATAAAAATAATTTACATAATTACTTATTGGCTTGCAACAGTGCTGTAGTTACTAAGAAATGTGCTGCTTCTGTGGCATTGACCCACACCTCTTCTACACCCACACTCCTGGCCTGTTATGGCCCAGGTGGGAGTCTGGGGATGGGACATGGCTACATATCATGCTTTACCACCAATCTGCTGTGTGGAGTGGTAGTGGGTGGTGAAGGATACACAGGTAGGGACCCTTCTTGGTGTGTAGTTATGCAAATTGCATGAAGTGGTAGTTACACATGCACAAATTGATTTATGCTGGAAGTGTAACTACACATGTAACAGCTGTTGCAAAGTGCAACAGAAAAATTGATTTATGCTAGAAGTGTAACTACACATGTAACAGCTGCTGCAAAGTGCAACATACATAGTTACATTTGCCAGACAGAACTGATTTGAGGTAGAAGGGAGACAACCCTATTTGCAGTAACTACCAGTTCATGCAAATTGTGTAACTACACCAAACTGCAAATGTGAAACTAGTTAACTACTACATTGTAGTTACATGTAACTACACAGAAGTTACATAGTAGTTACATTGTAGTTATACAGTAGTTTTGGTGGTAAGGACACTTAAAATAAAGTGTTACACTTTTCTCCATAGCAGATCTTGCCTTCGACTCCTCCACAGCTGCTAGCCTACAACCTGCACATAATCAAGCAGACCCGGTCATTAATCTCCAACCCCATGATTCCTTCTGCTTCTCCCCTTTTACCTTCAAACAAGTCAAAGATTTGCTTATACACCTCGATGTAAAAAAAAGTTCAGGAGTCGATGACTTAGATCCACGATTCCTAAAAGTAGGCTTTCGATACCTAATAGCACCAATACTCATTTATTTAACTTGTCTGTTTCAAATAGTAAAGTCCCTTTTATATGGAAAATAGCTCTTATGTTATTACTATTCAAATCAGGTTACCATGGAGACCTCAATAGTTATAAGCCTATATCCCTTTTACCCACTCTATCATAATGACTAGAAAAATGAATCAATAACCAGATCAGGGATTACCTAGACATCTCAAACCTCATTAATCCACTACAGTTCAGATTTCAGCCTTTTCATAGCATTACAACTACCCTTGCAAAAGTGTTGGATGATTGGCTTCTCTCCTTAGACCATAAACAAAGCACAGGAGCAGTCTTCCTTGACCTGAGCAAAGCCTTCAATACAGTAGACCATATGATAATGCTTGATAAACTTAAGGAGCATGGCATGAATGGACCTACTGTTAATTGGTTCTCCAGTTATCTGTCTGGCCAACTGCAGCAAATCAAGGTAGATGTGACCTTCTTGCCACTTCTTCTACCCTCCTGAGGGGTAACCCAAGGTTTGATTCTTGGACCCCTCCTCTTCATGATATACATCAATACCCTAAGCAATAATATATCCAAAGCAAGGCTCCATTTCTTTGCTGATGATACTGTTCTTTACAGTTCAAACCCTTCAGTTATGGATGTCTGCCATGAACTTCAATTCAGATTTGACCCTTTGCAACATAATCTTCTTCACTCTAAACTATTAACAAATGCCAAAAAACAAACATCATATTCTTCCAATCCAATTATCATTCTACTTTGTATAAAACCCCACTCCCCCATTGCCTATTGTAACCCTGTTAGGAGACACCCTAGAAGTTGTGGATAATTTTACATATCCCAGTTTTCTGTTGGACTATAAGATTTCCTTCCTGTCCCATATTGAAGCTCTTACAAAAAGGCTAAAGTTGAGGCTTATTTTCCTTTATGGGAATAAAGCCTTATTCTCCAAACAGTCCAGGACAAGACTGGTCCAAACCACATTTCTTCCTCTGTTGAGCTACGCTGACATCCTATACAGCCATTGTTCAACTACCAGTCTATAATTTAGATGTCCTGTACCATCAAGCCATCCGCTTTATAATAAATGCACCATTCGGGATGCACCACTGTGACTTCAATGCTGCAACTGGGTGGACATTCCATACCTCCAGAAGATTACTAAATACTTACAGTATGTCTGGATATACAAAGCCTTGCTTTGTAAGCTACCACCATATATCTCAAGCCTGCTTCCCCTTACCTTGTGCACCTATGCCCTTAGGAAAACTTTGTACACAATACTTGACATCCCTAAACTTGCACTAATTGTGTTAAAGCTGCCATCGGTCATGCTATCCCCCTTGAATGGATTAAGCTGGAAACTTCTCTCAGATTATCCAATCTAGTCCCATTAAATTCATTTAAATGCTTTGTCGCCAAGTATACAAATGATGTTTGCCACTGTTTCTCACCTTAGATCTTTAAGTCTTGATCTCCTTCTCATCCATTCTCAGATCCTATCTTGTAACTCTGTTCTCCCTTATATCACTCAAATATCCATATATGTACGCCCTTTAACTTCCCTCCCACTTTCCATTCCCTTTGCCCATATGTTTCCCTCTGTGCTTCAACTATCAGTTTAGATTATATCATTTCTATGAGTTACTTGTTTAGCATTTTTATCACATTATGTGTTCTTTATATCATTATGTACCTATATGTAGGGATGTAAGTTTGTCGTGGATGAGGTTTTAATGACTCATTGTTTGTTCATGAAATCATTAGTAAACAGTAGTAAATGCTGTGGCACTGTCATCATTGCTACATTCTGATGACACTTATGGACATCCTGAATAAAGATCAAACGTCATGGAATCAATGACGTGTATGACTGCCATGACAAACTTACATCCCTACCTATATGTAACTACTGCACTTCTTTAATTGCACTACTGCCTTTTAATTGTACCTGCTGTGTTTTATATATATATATATATATATATATATATATATACACATATATATATATATAAAAATACTGTACTGTTATCTAAATTGTCCACATGGGACCTCCTTGCAAATTAGCTTGCTTGATGGAGTTTTCCTTGTTAAATAAACTTGAACTTGAACTAATATGAGCAGGAAACTCAACTGAGACAAGTTCATAGATATGATCAATCTTAATGGATATAATAGGGGCACAGATGACCAGATTTCTCTGACTACAGGCCCAGGATATCTGCTTTCAAATACCTTAGGCTCTGGCTTGATTCTGGTCTTGGCATCTTGACCCACATTCTGTAGATACTAACTATTTCAAACTCCACCCCAAGCATGGCGTGCTATACCATAATAAAAATTGCCCCTCTCTCCATGTCCATTGCGAGTTGCTAATGAAGATGATTTCCCCAGTGTTTGATTATGCCAACATTATCTATGGCTATGTTCCTGCTATGTTTATGGTGAGATTTGACACTCTCTTTAATGCTTTCTGTCATTTTGCCAAAAACTCTTTTTGCACACATCACTGCCTTCTCTACTCCTCTTTCTCCATTCCCCCCTTCCACAAAGGTGCCTGTTTCACAGTCTAACCTTTATATCAAAATACTGATCTGGAGTCTTCCAATCATATTTCTACTCTTTTCTCTCCCTCACTATGCCCACCTCTTGCTCTCTGTGCCCCAGTCATTCCTGCTCCTTTGCCCTCCCTATCCCATTCCTCTGCTGGCCAGTTGGCCTTCTCCTGCCACCTCCCATTCCTCTGGAATCAACTCTTCTCTTTCATTTATCTCACCCCTTTGTTTGCTGCCCTTAAGCACCTGCTCAGTCCCACACTCAGCACTACTTGCTGCTGCCCCTCAGTCTCCTACCCTCCACATCCCTAGATTCTGATTCCAGCTAGTAATGGCTTCTATTTTGCCCATGTGATGCAGTACTCCATTTAGGTTGCTGCTTTTGTCTTCCTAGCTATTTTATACTAGCTGCTTTATTATTTTTGCTGCAGTTGATATTGTAACCAAACTATTGTAAACTGGTCTCACAAATTATATTATGTATGGGTGCCATATTATATATACTTTGTCTCCCTTTGTTTGTATATGTTTTCCTTCTCTCTGAGTTGCACCTGGAAACAAGGCTTGGCTCAGTGTGCTTTTCCCGATTACCACATTTTTAAATAAATAAATATGTGCAGTTGCAGGTCTTGCTCAAAACACTTTAATGATTGTAAATAAATGTACCTCAATAACACATCATATAACTAAATAAATTCTAGACTTTCATCATATATAGTTTGGGCCTGGAAATGGGTTTGAAGTACTGTATATATGCTGTGCTAGAAATAAATGTTTCTTTTAACATGATTGTATTGATTTTATCTTTGCAAATTTGAAAACCTTTATTGTGCTACAAATGTTGTTTACTCCATATTTATGGTATCTAAAACTTGAGCTTGAGATAGAGTGTGCAGTCCAGATGGGTAGGGTGGCCTTTATCTGTCTTTAGTGTTTATGTATCTATGTATCTATTATCTCTGATACTTAACTCTAAATGTGTAATTTATGTGTTATGGGGAAGGATAGTGCCTTTCAGATTTTTTTATTTATTTCAATGAAATAGAATTCTGTGGAACTTTGAAAAATTCAGACTTATTTCATGGAATTCCATTGGTAGTGGAATGGCAGAATTCTTCTGGTGGGATGCAGAACACTATTCCATGGTTTATTAATAGTGGTCAATGGATTTGTTAACATAAACCAGGGATTAATGGTCCATGGTTTATGTAAATTACCCAAAGTAGTTTCCCAAATAGTATAAGAAACATAAATCTACCCTTTGCCTAACCCACAGAATATTAATCCACAGTTTAAAATAAAACACAGTTGAAATATTGAAATATTCTGCAGAGCATTTCTAAAGTGGAAGTACCATTCTGCCAGAATTCCATTGGCAGAATTCTGCATTCCACACAGCTCTAGGAAAGGGTCCTAATCATAATCCTAAATGTTCCACTTAGTCACATACAGTATTTATTTATTTATTTTTGTTAACTGGGTAAGGTGCACTAGCCATATGAATAACTATTTTCAGGCATGACCTGTGAGGTTACAATGTAGTGGTACAGAATCCAAGAGCAGTACAACACAGAATACAATACAATATCAGTACAATATAAAACAGAGACAAAGCTCAGCAATCAGAGTAATGCAAATACAGCAGGAAAAAATAAAGTACAAAAGACTACAACATGACAGCACATATGAGTGCCATATTGTACAAGATAAGTGCAATCATAACATTCAAGAAATCATCCCATAGGTTACTAGTACTAAGTAGGTAGAGTGCCAGCTACATAGAGTGCAGTGCTGTCCAAATACATTGCAATTACAATTGAGAGTATAAGGGGATTTTATATTTCATGAATTTGTGGAATTTTGGAAAATTCAGACTTATTTCACTGAATTCAATTGGAATCAAAATGGTGGAATTTTTCCAGAGTAATTCGGAACACTAATCCATGGTTTACATAAGCCACAGATTAATGTTCCATGATTTTGTTTATAGAAACAACTGTTTATTGTTCCACAATTTATGTAAACCACAAATTAGTTTTCCACTGACTGTGGAAACCTGAACTGTGGTTTGCATAAATCATGGAATCCTAATCTGTGGTTTGCATTAAAATGCAGTCATAATTTTGGAAACTTCTATGAAGAATTTCAGAAGCAGTTTTTCCTTTCTGCCTGGACTCCACTGCTTGACTTCCACATTCCACACAGCTCTAGGTCAGTGTCATTATTATAACCTCAAATAATCTGATTAGTCCAATATAGTATAGTAACAATTTAGTGCTGTCCACAGAGAATATCATTGCAATCTAAAGTATTAAGGGATATTTCTTTTTTTTTTCAAATAACTTATTTCCAATTAAAATAGGGGACTGAATACTGCAAATAAAAAATGTAAATATATAAATAATTTGCTTAAAACAATGATACCTTGTACCCTTTGTATTTTAGCTCAGGTTACTTCATTAATCAACCTTGTTCTGAGTTGGTTAATGCAAGCTCAGAATTATCCTAAAATACAAGTGAGAGAAAGCTGTACTGAAATGCATGTACTCTTGGTGTTGCTTAATGTGCTTACTGTGCTAGTGGTATAGAAGACTGCTTAAATAAGATTGAATTACATTCAAGTATATTGCAATGAGCTTGATACAATGTGTACAATTCTCTTAGTAGGTTTTAAAATATCTTAGAAACAGGAACAACTCATTTCCGGTACTTCTGTTTTATCCACCTTGTTTATAAATGTGGACTAAAGCATACATTTAAAAAACAATCAGCACTCATACTGGAACTTATGTTGTCCTGGGCTTATTTATACTACTTCATTTTATCTTTTTATATCAACTCAGAAAAAATAGGCTAAATGTTACCTTTTAAGTTATTCCTGTGATTGGATGAATAAATCACTTCCTAGTTCAGTTTTTTTTTTTTTTTGCCTTCAAACAAACAAAAAAACCCAGCTAAACATGGCTATTTTCCTCCAAACCTCAGAAGATTTATTCAAAGGTTACTTTTTACACATAGACTGTTTTCCCCCCTAATTTTACTATACACAGTGGAGTTTTTTTTCACTTAATGACTCAGAGCAGGATGTTGAAAGTCCTTCAAAAGAAAAATATATGAACTCAATGTATGTGTGGGGAAAAAAATTCTAGGGGTTCCACAGGCATGCTCCCCCCCCCCCAATTTTTTTAAAATTGCTCTATTTGGTGGATTTTAGTGAATTTTATCACACAAAGTTCTTTAAAAATATGACTACAATTTTTAGTTTAATGTTATGATAAAGTAGACAGATAACTAAGTCTTTTTTTCTCATCAATGTAGCTGGTAAAGGGAAATCATGGAATGTAAATAATGCATTGCTTAGATGCCTGCATGGTCAACTGGTAGTCAAAAAGAACCAATCAGCACACAGAGTTGAGGGTTTCTAATGTCTATAACATCAGCATGTTTGCCCATATTACTGATACAGAAAAAGGTTAATTCACTGATAAGTTATATTTATTTTCATCTTTCTTAACTTAATTTCAGATTAGCTGAGTCAGATGATGAACATTGAATTTATTACATTAGGACTACTACTCTGTCTATGCAGCACAGGGCCTCACTGACCCTCACTTTTGATACAATGATGCCACCTGTACTCTTTGTGGGGCAGTAGCAGGTTTGTCAATTGGAATCATGGGCAGAGATAACACTACCTCTTATGGGTTGGTTGTCTTCCCCCTACCATTGCTATGGCCATAGTACCTGTGCATTCCAAATCTTAGTCAGGGTACACTGCAGTGATTTAGCACCACACAGTACCAGTTAGATGTCTAGCATTGTTATGTAATGTTAAATGGTGAACCCTGTAGTGCAGGCTATGTGACACACTGACAGAGAACATCTCTGTCAGGAACAACTTAAACATACAGCTGAGTCAGATGATGAGAACCTCATTTTACTACATGAAGTCTTCTACTCTGTGCAGCACAAGACCATCCTACCTTTTGTTGAGTGCACTGATGTTACACTTTGTGGGGCTGTAGCAGATTTGTCAGTTGGAAGCATAAGCAGAGGTAACTTTTTGTCCTAGGTGTGGATTACCTTCCATCTAAAGTTACCAGGACCATGTCCCCTTTCATAGAAACATAGAAACATAGAAGTTGATGGCAGATAAGGACCTCAAGGCCCATCCAGTCTGCACATTTCTTTTTCTACCTTACAAATGTGCTATTAGACTTATCTCTGTCAATGGCCTATCTATTCATACTTATCTGTATTGCTCCCTTATGCCTATCGCATGCCTGTTTGAAGCCCTGCACTGTATTCATAACCACCACTTCCTGAGGTAGGCCATTCCATGCATCCACCACCCTTTCTGTGAAAAAGAACTTCCTCACAGTACCCCTTAATCAGCCTCCCTCTAATTTCATGCCTTGTCTTGCTATTTTTCTTCTATTCAAACATGTTAGTCTCTTGCTCCTTGTTAATGCCCTTAAGGCATTTGAATGTTTTGATCATATGACCTCTCTCCCTCCTTTGCTGAAGGTATACATATTGAGCTCCATTAATCTATCCTCATATGTTTTGTAATGCAGTCTCTGCACCATTTTGGTTGCCCTTCTCTGGACTGCCTCAATTTGGCTAATGTCCTTGTGAAGGTGTGGCCTCCAGTACTGCACACAGTACTCCAGATGGGGCCTAACCAGTGTCTTGTAAAGAGGGATTATTACCTCCCTCTTCTGACTTGTGGTACCCCAACTAATACACACCAACATCCCCCTAGCCTTACCTACTGCTTTAGTGGTCTGCTTGGATGATTTCAGGTCATCGGTGATGATGATGCCCAAGTCTTTTTCTTCCCTTGTGTCTGCCAGCAACTCCCCTCCCAGCCTATAGGTGGCTTCAGTGTTTCTCTTCCCTATGTGCATGATCTTGCACTTCTTTGCATTAAACCCCAGTTGCCACTCTTCTGACCATTTTGCTAGTTTATCCAGATCTCTTTTCATTCTGCCCACCCCATCTGGATTGTCTACTCTATTGCAGATCTTGGTGTCATCTGCAAACAGACAAATTTTACCCTTCAGTCCATCTGCAATGTCACTAATGAAGATATTGAAGAGGACTGTGACTTGCATCTCTTCTGACTGTATATCGTATATTGTTTACCACCACTCATGTTTTCTGCCCTGTCAACCAGTTTGTGACCCAGTTGACCAACGTCTGACCCACGCTGAGCCTACCCAGCTTATTAACCAATCTTCTATGTGGAACAGTATCAAAAGCTTTGCTGAAGTCAAGGTAGGTGACATCAGCTGCTCCCCCTTGGTCCACCACTCTGGTTACCCAGTCAAAAAAATCTATGAGATTAGTTTGACAAGACCTTCCTTTGGTTAACCCATGCTGTCTTGGATCCCGTGCTCCTATGGATTCCAGGAGTTGCACTATCCTTTCCTTAAGGAGTACCTCCATAATCTTGCCCACTATTGAGGTAAGACTGACTGGTCTGTAGTTTCCTGCCTCCTCCCTGCTACCACTCTTGTGGAGCGGGATCACATGAGCCCTTCTCCAGTCTTCTGGAACCTCTTCTGTGCTCAGAGACTCACTAAACAGTTCTGATAATGGCTCTGCTAGTTCCACCCTTAGCTCCTTCAGTACCCTGGGATGTATGCCATCAGGTTGCATTGCCTTGTCTGCCTTGAGCTTATCAAACTCTTGTAGGACCCTTCCTTTTGTGAAGGGACTAGTGCACACCTCCCTCCTCCCTGTGTCCATGGTGCTGGGCTGTGGGCCCTGCCCTACCTTCTCTTCAATAAATACTGAGAAGAAGTATCTATTATGATATATGTTTTTTACATGGTCCTCCTCCTATGCCCCCTTATCTCCTTGGATCTTAGCAATACACCCTCTGGACATTCTCCTTTCACTAATGTATCTATAGAAAGTCTTGTCACCTTCTTTTACTGTTTGTGCTAGTGTTTCCTCTGTTTGGGCCATTGCCTGCCTCACTGCCTATTCTGCTTCCCTTAGAGAAGTTTGGTATACCTCCCTGTCTTCATCCCACTGTGTTCCCCTATATTTCCTGAAGTCCAGCCTTTTGGCTCTTTCCTTTTCTGCTATTGTTTTTGAGAACCAAAGTGGTTTCCTTCTTGTTTTGCGCACTTCTGTTTCTCTCTAACACAATGGGATGTTGCTTCAAGTATTGCATCCTTAATGCTTGCCCACTTTGCCTGTACCCCCTCACCAGTATTTCTTTTTTCCAGGGCTAGCTTAACTCTGTTGGCCCTCTTATCAAAGTCCGCTCCTCTGTAGTCCCACATTTTTGCCTTGGAATGTGATGATTTAGTTCTAGTGGCCAAATTGAAACATACCATGTGATGGTCACTGGCCCCCAGGTGACCTTCTAACTGGAGATCTGTGATCCATTCCCTGTTAGTCAGTACTAGATCTAGGATAGCCCTGTCTCTTGTGAGTTGTCACACCAGTTGTTTGAGGCCCTCCCACTGCAGGAAATCCACCAAGTGTCTAGTTCTGGCAGATGTTCCTGCTGTGAATTTCAAACCATCAGTGTATACCTCTGTCAATCAGCACTACCCAGTACCAGTTAAATGTTTTGTGATGATATGTGATGCTGAATGCCAAACCGTTTTTATCTGATGATACATTCTATGATTCCATGAGCTGTGGGGAGCGAGAGATTGCCAGGGAGAAGGAGCTGGAGTAAATTACTGTCAAATATGTCAGTCACAATAATAAAAGATAAAAATAAAATTTGTTACATTACTACCATCTGTTGTTTTGCTGTCAGTTGGTTCCTTTTAATCATAATCAACATAAATTAGTTTAATGGCTGATGACAGAAGGCTGCTACTGTGAGAGCTCTGCAAGGCTGGTGGGCAACATGTCTTATGGTAGAAAGCTGCTACTGTGAGAGTTCTGCAGACAACTCATATAAAAGAACCTTTAAATGACTTTCAAAGGCAACAGTTTGTTTAGTTTTAAGTAATAATGGATCTCTCAGCAATCAACTTTTCTAAACTTTCAAAAAAGAAAGAAAAAATATCCTTGAATGAGAAGGGAAAGAATAGAAGAGAGAATTGATAATTTTCCCCATGATCAACAACAGCTAGGTAAGCGAGAATTCACAGGCCCCTTAGATAAGTACCTTGGAGCTGTATACTTGGGTAGCTACAGGAGAGCTGGTTTGTTATCCAAGGCTGAATTCTCAAGTTCCAGCCCCATACAAAAGCTAGAATGAAGACATCAACTTCCAAACCCTTCAAAGTTTCTTTTTTTTTTGTATTACTTTTTCTCCCATGAGGGTCCTAGCTGGCCTCATTGTCCTTGCTTCCCTGTGAACCGGTCACCGTCTCCTACAGAGGGCAACCACCAATTACCCCATGGTGGGGTGGTGGGGGTCAACCAACTCCCCCACCACACAATGGATCAGCTCACGGTGGTCCCCTCAGAGCAGCGCAGGACATCAAGGATGGCCATCAAGCCACAACGGCTGGGCACTCCCCCTTCTTCCATGTTCTGTTGGAGGCAGGGCATGCAATGCTGACAAGGGCTCCCTGTGCATGCATCTGCATGCAGTGTGCCCACTGGCTGCCCTGCCCTGCCTACAACCCCATTCTACCAGGCCAGATGTGCCAACAGCCAGCCTCTGCTAGGTGTCAGACTACGCCGGACACTGTACCTGACCCACCCCGGGAGAGGAGAGCAGTCTGTGGGATGCTCGATCCATCCCTCCCATGCCAACACCCAGCAACCCAAGCTCGCTTCTGAACTCGAATCACTGGTGTACCATGAGGTAAGGCATCCAGTGCCTCAGCCCTCAATGCTACGGGGCCGGCTAATCCTTCAAAGTTTCTGAGATGCTAATAACTCCCTCTGTCAGGCTTCACTCCTTCAATGCAAGCAGTAAGTCATATGATGTCAGTGTCAGTGGATCAGTAGATAGCACACTCGCCTCTGAGTCTGGGAGATCAGAGGGCTGTGGGTTCAGTTCCCACATCTGGCACTTGGGTTAATATCCCAGTACTAACACTGTAGTGCAGCATGAGAGGGGTGCTGCACTTCTGAGGTGCAGTCTTTCGGATGAGATGTGAAACCGAGGTCCTATTTGCCTGGATTGGTGGTAGTTCAAGTGGATGTTAAAGATCCCATGGCACTTATCAAAAAGAATAGAGACATTTCCCTTGTGTCTTGGCCAAATTTCCCTCATTCGCTAAAAAAATACCACCAACAGCTTAATCTGGTTCAAGGTCAGTTGGCATTCATCTGTATCCCCCTGCCTCGGGTCGTACCTGAAAATAGGCAGGATTTGTCTAGTGCACTTACCCGGTCAACAAAAATCAAATAAATAAATGAAAAATTAAATATAATACATTATTTTCAGCTGTCTCCAAACTTGATGCAAAGTGGGAGCCAGATGTTACTAAGTGTGATTCAACTGAATTCAGACTAAAAGAATCACAGCAAACAACGTCTGAAATTGTAAAAATCAAACTGCAACTGTCATAAAAATAGAACCTAATGCTGCACTTCTATCGATTGTTCTTAGAGACAATATACAACAGGACAGAAAATTTTAAAACTTCAAAAATGCAGCCAGGAAAAATGATCTTTGAGTGGTGGGCCTGTTAACCTCAGATAATCATATTGGGCCTTATGCCTGAATGTGTGGGAAATGCATGGAGATGTTATGTACATGCAGCACGCAACTGCACAGCATGCAGGACCACTGGAGTACATGGCATGCACAAACAGAAAAGCAATCTGCACAGCACAAGAGGGCAGTGCCATGTACAGCACCTAGCTGAATGTGCAGACATCACAGGCCATCGCCAGCAACGTGACCATGTCCCCGCCATATATGGACAAATGCGCCACCCACTGCTTGGATGTGTAAGTGATAGTCAACCACGTTGGAGGAGGACAGATGATGGCTGAAAACAGTGCCCCTGCACAGGAAGGTATGCACAGGAATGCAGAGAGTAGAGCAGAAACACAGCCAACTGTGCCTGCACCCATAGGAGGCTGTGGCAGGGGCATCAGATGGTCCCAATCCTCCAACTTCACTGGGTCCCAGGCCACCATGATGGTGGCTGAGATCAGCACTCACCATGCCCAGCTGTATGGTGCCCTCACATTGTCCACCCCAATGGAGGTGAATGCACAACTGTGGTTAGATGTCCAGGCTGCCGTGAATGCTGCAGAGCCAGATGCCCAAACCCTGATGGCAATCAAACACAAGTGGTGAGACCTGATGATGGCCTTCAAGAAACGCCTGGGTGCTGGGTCATGGGAACAGCATGGCACTGGTAGTGGGTCAAAGGCACCAGACACCCAGATCACCCCAATAGAGCAGATGGTGGTGGACACCATAACCACCATAAGCATCCATGAGGAGGCAGAGGGCATGGACACACTAGCAGGTGAGCATGACACATGGACACAACCAAACTGTGGTGAAACAAATGCCATCCACAGAGACTCTGACATGTTCCAATTGCACCAACAGGGCATGCCAGTGCAGCCAGACACGGTGGTCATGGTGTCCCGCAGGACTTGTGCATGCACAACATACCCAATGACAGAAGGCAAAGACAGTCAAAGGAAGAGCACCCCACAAGTGAGTATGGCTTGGAGAACAGCATGCGACAAGCAGCTCACCAGTAATCACACACTCTGTCACTCCCCTAAGGAAAAGACAGGCAGATGAAGCTGTGCCCCCCAACACAGCAGACCACACCACCCGTGGAGGTGACAGTGATGGTGCAGAGAGACCAGCAGAGCATGACCTCGATAATGGATGGGAGAAGCACCATCCTGCCATTCATAGCAGCACTCATGGAATGCATGGCAATGTGCAGAGAGCACAAGTGACCCATGACACCCATGTACAACCTGGCCATTGTCATGGAGGTGCCGGACACACCATGGGCACAGGTGATCCAGATAGTGGTGATGAGGGACCATCCACCCATTAGACAGGGCACAGCAGGGTAACCTGGTCCACAGTAGAGCAAGGCCGCTAATACATTGAGCTGCAGCAACTTGAGTATCACTGACTCAAAGCCACATGGCAGAACACAGAGACTATCAAGGAACTGACATTGGGTGGCACATGCCATGGGGTGTGACATAACAGAGATAGCAAGGGCACAGGTCCACACCATGGAAATCTTCACAGCATGGGGAACACCGCCATGGCTCAATAGTGCAGCCCATAGCCCAGCCCCCATGGGGCAGCACAGGTCAGCATGCCATGTGTGCTACAGGGCCAGGGAGACGTCAGCACAGGCAGCACACTGGTCCCCACCACTGCAGGCGATGGGCACATCAGGGACACCATGAGCCCCTGCACAATGGACACACCTGATGTGGAGCACACAGCACACACATATACACACACACACATGCGCACACACACAGGGGCTGGTACCAGAGGTGGCACCATGTGCACTGCAGTGCCAGGACAGGGCATGATACAGGTGCAGACATGCGGTGATGGGTGGGTGGGTGGACCCCTGTATGGCTGGTTACTTTGCTGTGGTATGGGAGCTTGACACAGAGGCACCACTGCCATGTCGCCAAACACCAGCCATGACACACAGCACCACCCATGGACAGCACCTGCACGTGGACAATGGCATGCACCCTTAGTCTGCCTTATCATTGGGTACACGCATGCATGTGGTGCAACACACTCTGATGTGCGCCATACTGGCTGCCATCACTGTGTCCATGGGTCAAGCAGGCATAGCGGGGCACTGGTGTGGTACAGATGCCATGGCTAGCATTGTAATGTCCCATTCATGACCGCTGCTCATGCAGCACATCCAGTGGCTGTCTCCTGGCCATGCACAGGGTTGTCAGGAAATTGCTCAGGTGGTAAGTCCGGCGGTTGATGGTCTGGCAGTGGCACACCATGGCACACCGCCATGTTGTGCAGCATCATGCATACAGCAAAGACACAGCAAGCATATTGTTGTGATAGCATAATGGTGCCCCTTGTGTTGTCCAGTAACCTGAATCACATCTTAAGCATACCGATGCACCTCTCCACAATGGCCCTCGCCCGCTGGTGTGCCATGTTGTATGCCACCTCTGCAGCATCTGCTGGCTCCAGAATGGGTTTTGGCAGGTATGGTCTGAGTGGATAGCTACTGTCACCTGTAGGAGAGGGAGATCAGTTAGTCATGGCACAGACTGACAGATGCTGCACACACACACACACACACACACACACACAATCTCGCGCACACAAACCGGCACCTGACACCTACCCAGAAGCCATTTGTAAATGCATCTAGCATGGAGCCAAGCTCCAAGACCCGATGAGTCCAGTATGTACGAGTCATGGCACAGCCCAGGGAACTTTGCACACATATCTGTGAACAGGCATGCGGCATCACACACCTCCTGGAAGTTGATGCTGTGGAAGCCTTTATGGTTCCGGGATGCCTCCTCAGACACCAATGGTGTCAGGATCACAACATGCATACCATCCACAGCACATGGTTGTTGGGCATGCTATGCATTGCAAAGAATGCCTACTTCATGGTACAGGCTTCACCATCCATCATAGGCATCCATATGTGCTCCAACAGAGCATCTGTGACCTGGGTCAGTGCCCTGGACACTGACAACTGGCTCAGACCAATGCTATCCCCCACCATGAGCTGGAATGACCTGGTCGTGTAGTAGGTGAGTGTACACATGACCTTGGTCTTGATGGTCATGGCCCTGGAGTGGCGTGTCTGCAGTGTGACACAGTCATGGATAATGTCAAGGTTTGTGTTATGAGGATTGGCTCCTATCCTTGGGATTATACTCACTGGAGTATAGAAGAATGAGGGGAGATATATGCTTTATATTTAAGGCACTAAAGAATAGTGATTTATGGGAACAATTAAATCTGGTATGGAGGGATCAGGTTTATAATACTAGAGCACATCTTCTACAAATCTATAGGGAGAGAATAAATATGGTTAAAAGAAAGCACTGGTTGACTCTGAGGATAGTAAAAATCTGGAATGAACTTCCAGTGGATATAGAGTCTAGTAGAACAATGGCTGAATTTTTTTTTTTTTTGCTTTCTTTATTTATCCACCTTCCCTGCCTTTGGTCCTGCCTCCTTCAGATTGCTCATTCCTTTTTCCGGAACCCCTTACCCGGATCTGCCCCTAGAGTGCCTCTCATCCCTCCTCTCCTGCACAGTGGGGTCTGTCCTTGGGGATCAGTGGTCTCTCTTGGATGGAGCCGTCTTCATCTAGGGGCGCTGAAGGGTTTTTCCCGTTTTCTGTACTCCCCCATAGCCCCTCCCCCTGGGACATCAGCACAAGGATGCAGAGCATCCAGAGAGGCGACGTGCATATGCACATCTCTCTCAAGCGCCTTCCAATGTCCCTCCCGGACTCCGCGAACGAGCCACAAGCCCTCGAAAGTGCCAGTGCTCCCACTGGCACCTCGGGGTTGGCGTTTCACCCCTGAGGGAGGAGAGCATCTGTTGGGACGCTCAATCCTCCCTCCCCCTGCCAACCCCCAACAACCCAAGTCCATTCCCAAACCAGGGTCACCGGCATGGCGTGAGGTGTGGCGTCCAGCGCCTCAACCCTCAGCACCACCGGGCCGGGCAATGGCTGAATTTAAAAGTAAGTTGGATAGATACTTGCTTAGTAATAAAATCTTGGGGTATAATTGATTTAGAGGTGAGTATATGGATCCTTGGATCTACTAAATTGCTCCATTATATCTATGAAACCTATGAAACCTAAGTCGCACAGTTGCACCACAATGACCCAGGGCAGTCAGAACTGTTCAACACAGTGGGTCTCCCATAGCATGATGCCACCCATGCATGGACGAATCACTTGTTTGCTTGGATGGGTGCATCCACCCCTGCCATGTGCTGCATTTAGCAGGCGAACATTTATCAGCACTCCTGGGCATATACTGCCATCACTCTGGTAGTGGCATGTACAAGGAACAGCACCTCTACCGTGTCACTCACTTTATGCATCACAGGTCTGGTGTGCATTGCAGACATGGATACGCATGCGCAGTATGGCCCTTCAGCAGCATGTTGCACATGCCTGTCCACTGTCATGTTAGGCAGTGGCCACAGGGATGGTGCAGCAGTTGACGTCAGTGGCACAGGGCTGTGCATGCCCCCTGGATGCCTGTATGCATGGCCACACAGGATGATGGCTCTTAGTATGGTTTGATGTCTGGTCCACATGGCACATGCCAGGTTTCTGCATGTAGCATGCACACGCAGATGGGTATCATGCACTGCCGTAGGTACAGTCACACAGAAGACCATTTGTGCTGCATGCAGTCCTGTGCCAAACACACATACAGCACCCTGCATGTTGTCACCATTCCTCTTGGTGTACTGTTCTCCAACTGGTCAGCACCACCTGTCTGATGTACATACTGCTGTGTCTACACCTAGTGTACTACTACTACTACAGATGGGTCAAGGTCCACTGTGGCCACTGTACCCAATTGTTGTGTACTGCACCATGCTGTGGCACATGTACAGGTCGTGGACTATGGTGTGACAGTTTGCAGCCCAAGGCCAGTACAGTACAGGCCTGTGCACTTGTGCGCATGTCATACTGTCCCTGTATGCCATACGGTGTTGCTGTCGATTGGTGTGGGTCACCCATGTGGGGTGTACACATGTCACAGCATGCATGGATGTGTGGCACATGCAGGCACACATGGCATGTGCACGCCCTGCACAGACCAGCTATATAAGCTGCACGGGCGGGCACAGTACATCTCGTAGGAATGATGCAGACATTCCCCCAGCAACTGTGGTGGGTGGCAGAGAATGACTTCTCTGACAGCGGAGGCTATGGCCAGCTCTGGGCTGCAACTGCATCCGCTCTGGTAGGTACATCACTGGCTACACATGTATCGAACTGAGGGTGGGGGTGGGTGTATTGGTTCCAGCCTGTCAGTGTGTACTAATGCATTCATTCCTTCTGTTTCCAACCCTCCCCATTCAGGATGGTGCGGGCATGCCATCCAGCATCAAATTGTGCTGGCAGGAACAGGGTGACGGTGCAGCAGCCATAGTCATTACCCCACGCTACTTGTACCACATGCACTGGGCAAGGGCAATGCCTCATTACCTCTGGTGGCAGGACATATCTGGTGTGGTGCACTATGATGGGGAACTGTGGCTTGTGGACCAACAGATTCTGTAGAGGGTCATCATACTATCATGGGTAAGTGTCCACTAGCACACCGTTGCCATGATGTGCTGTACATACCCGGGGTCCTGTGTCCCACCCAGGTCACATGAACACATGTGCCCTTGTGGCTGGACTACATTGTGACCATGTGACACTACTGTCATGGGCCTGTGTGCATACCCAGCCTGTATGGTGTGCCCGCCGTGCTCAGTGGTACTCATTGGTGGTCGTGTCCGTGTGGCTGCCATGGTGTCCATATTACTAGGGGCTTGGATGTATTGTTGTGTATCCACAGAGGGGAGGGCATGGCCCAGTACATGGTTCTAATTGTTTCTCTCTCCCTACAGTGCTACAGAGATACTGTCCAACAGATGGTCATGCTGTAGGTGGAGTGGCCCAGGGACATGCCGGGAGGCGATGGACTGCACACGGGTCCAGATGATGGTGCTGATGATGACAAGCAGGGTAAGGAAAATGTTGCCACTAGGTGTGCGGGGATGCCACCCTGCCATGTGCACCCATCATCCAGTTGAATGCAACTGTCAGAAACGTCTGCCTCGGGTCACTGACAGCTGTGTTCCGGGTGCTCCAGCTGTTATGGGGGTTCCTTGTACGTGAGGGAGGTGGTTAACCCTGCTGTGTCAGCCCACTGCAGATGTTGTGTTGTTACTGTGCCAATAAATTACACATTGACATGCCCTGTCTGGTTGCTGCCTCGTGTGTGTGTGTGTGTGTGTGTGTGTGTGTGTCTATCTGTTGGAGGGATTCCCCAATGTCATGCAAGCACGTGTGCAGGCCACAGTAATGTCTGCCTCTGGTAGGGGGCCTACCCTGCAGGGGCTTTTTGCAGATGGACTGTGTGCGGTTCCACTA
Organism: Neoceratodus forsteri; assembly: GCA_016271365.2. Taxonomy (NCBI): domain Eukaryota; kingdom Metazoa; phylum Chordata; order Ceratodontiformes; family Ceratodontidae; genus Neoceratodus; species Neoceratodus forsteri. Next base: position 634,465,365 of record CM028132.1, read on the forward strand.
CCCATGGGGGTGGTGGGCTGCTTCACAGGCATTCGTCAGGCAGGTTGTAGTGGGTTCACTGATCTGATCCGGGGCTCATGGATCTATTGGAATTCCTGTGTTTTTAGGGACACTGGGGATATTTACTGGGTGACCACTCCCATGGCAATGCATTGGCTACAGGGTCATCAGGGCAATTCTGCTATCATGGGTATTACTGTAGTCCGCAGGACAGCACAAGGGATTGTCATAGGGTAACCGGTCACTAACATGGTCCATCTGGGGGCACTGCTGGTCTGCTGCTGTGTCCCTGCCTCTTCAGCAGTGGCTGCTTGTGCCCATGCTTGAATGTGTGCCGGACTGTGCATCTGCTGCACTGGCATCTCACACTGTTGGTGTTGCACATGCCACAGTAGTGTGCAGCCATGCCCCTGCATGCCGGCAGCCATGGATGGTTGGCTACCACCCATGGCTGCTCTTTTGTGTGGCTGTGGTTCCTGTACATCGGTGTACTGCCACACATGCCCTTCCATCCCTGGTGTTGGTAGCACAGTGTGTGTGTTGTTGGATTCCCATTGCCACACGCATGCTGTAGACACATGGCTGTGTCCTGTGTTGTAGCCCTGTTGACTGTTGTTCACTGTTCCTTGCCTGCTGCTGGTGGCATAGGCTTATGTGGCACTTTACGGCTGCCCCTGACATTGCGTATATATGCGAGACATGCGGAGCGCATATGCACACCCTGCTCACGGTCGTGTGTGTGTTCAGTTGTGTCCTATGCATCGGATATGTGGGCACACCCCTGTTTATCCGTCACATGGGCCATCTGTGTGGATGCGTATTTCCACTGAACACTGTGTGCAAGGCCCATGTGGTGCACTCTGAGACTTGATTGTATGCGTGTACAAGGTGGGTTTCTGACCCTGTTGGGTTTGAGTGCACCTTGTGCTTGCTGTGCACCCTTAATGCATAAGGCCTATTGGATTTAATCAGAGACCTTCTTATGAAAGCACTGAGTTTCATTAAAGACAATCTGTCATGTCACCCTTAGTCAGAGTTTTTTGTGTGCCCTCAATGCCTAAATTTAAGCAAGTTCTTTTTAATGCTGCCTCTTCTGAAATCAAACCAAAAATTATGAAGCCAACCACAATATTGGTACAGTTTTCATTAGACGGTGGCTACAATGTGGTGGTTAAAAGGGCTTGAATGAAGGATGCTTTAACTTTTAAACAGGACAAAGTTTATTTGTATCCTAATGTGAACCACCATACTCAGGCTAGGCAGTGACACTCTCTGCAATTCTGTTAGGAAATTAATGACTGGTGATCAATTTTCTTTGTTGTACCTGTGTAAAGAAAGGGTTATATTACATTCTGTGAAATACATTTTCATTGACCCTGATTAATTGACAGTGTGTGTTAAAGATCAGTTGGCTGCACTTGGTAAACCTAAATTTTCTTCAGATAAGGACCTATTTTTATGGCTGCAGTGGGTGGAGCACTGCAGACATTGTGTTATTATTCAGCTGAGCAGTGTTGCAACACATTATTTTGTGTGCTAATCTTCAATCTGGGTATAATTCTTTTTCAAGAAAGTTTATCGCTCATAAACGTCAACTCAATCAGCCTTTCAGACAACCCTGGGACTGTAGCAGTGAGTAAGTCAAATGCCCCAGAATAGAATGTTTATGTAGTAAATCATCTGATGTCACAAGTCTCACTGAAGATAAGTTAAAGAAAATGTGTGTGTGTCTGTTTACGCACTGAAGCATATTAATAAGAAATACATAAAAACACATATCTGTGGATATTTAGAGTGTGTGTGTGTGTTTTCTAAGCATATACAGTAGAACAGCAGTTTTGCATGTGTAAAACTTATGTCTAAGAGATTACCCCCTCAGTTAAAATTAATTTTATAAACACAGGAATCATTAACAGAAACTGTCTGTGTCTATGTGGGGAGCACTTAGTGAAAATGCAGACACACTGCACTAGCAGAAAATTATTCTACACATGATTTTTTAAACATATTTTCAAAGCTGGCACTATGTAAACATCTCTCTGTCTGTAACCATGTGTGTGTGTGCGTGTGTCTGTGTGCACCTGTGTGGCACGCTGGTAACTCTTCTCTGGTACATTAATCTTTTCCTAGTTAGTTGGCAAATGGATGTAATGCTTTTCTGTTGAAGAACATGAAGCGGTACATGTGTATATGTGTATTAGATTGTCAGAGTCCTTATCCTAAATACAATAAAAGTGTGGGTTAGATATATAAGTAAATAAATGCCATATAAGGCAGTGTATGTGGTATTTCTCATATAGCAATTAAATGAGCACAGACAGTCCCTCACCTTTCGTGCACACAGACAACCTCAACTAACCGGTCATGGTCTATGCCCCAGTCAAACGGGTTCTGTCCCGGTAACTGTTTTAGCTTCAGACACCCCCTCTGGTTGGCTATTCTGGGCACCCACCACCCTCTCTGTGAATAAATATTTTCTCATGTTTCCCCTGATCCTCCCCCCCCCAACTTCCTTTTGTGCCCCGTTGACTTGGAGCATCTCTTACTTTGGAAGATGCTTCTTTCTTGTACTCTATTTATGCCGGTGATGTATTTGTATGTCTCAATCATGTCCCTCCCTTTCCTCCAGGGAATACATATTTAACTCCTTTAGTCTTTCATCATAGGTCTTATCCCGCAGGCCATACACCATTTTAGTTGCCCTCTACTGCACTGCCTCCATTCTGCCTATGTTCTTTCTCAGATGGGACCTCCAGAACTGGTGCAATATTCCAGGTTCAGTCTCACGAGTATCTTAGGCAGGGGAAAGATGACCTCCCTCTTTCTACTCATGATACCCCTCCTTATGCAGCCAAGCATCTGTCTAGCATTTCCAGATGCCTTATTGCACTGTCTAATTTCTCTTAGATCCTCCAAGATGATGACTCCCAAGTACCTTTCTTCCTTTATGACTGTCAGTACCTCCCAACGTACAGTGGTGATCATATAAAAGTGTTGGAAATACTGAGATATACCTCAAGGTACCTCGCAGTACCACTGAGACACTCAAGTTCATTTGGCATTGACTGTTATGTGTTCCTGCCTCTGTGTCACTGAGGTATATCTTGATATATACCTCAGCATCAATGAGGCACTCAAGTTCAATTTGCATTGACTGTAATGTGATCCTGCCTCTGTACCACCGAGGTATACCTCGAGGCATACCTCAGTACTGACCAAACTTATATGATCACCCCTGTAGTTCGTACTTTGCTTCTGGGTCTTGTGCCCTATGTGCATGATCCTGCATTTCTTTGAATTGATCCAAGCTGCAATTCTTCAGACCATTTCTCCAGTTTTTTAAGGTCTTCCCGCATTCTTTCAAACCCCTCTGTCATGTCCACCCTATTGAATACCTTTGTATCATCTGTGAAGAAGCACATCTTTCCCTCTAATCCCTCTGCAATGTCCCTATTAAAGACATTGAAGAGAACCAGACTTGAACACCAATTGTGACACCATGCTCATCACCTCTCCCTCTCCAGAGCACTCTCTGTTTACCACAACCCTCTGACTCCTGCCATTCAGCCAGTTCTCCACCCACAGAACTATGTTATGATCCATCCCTAGGCTGTGCAGTTTGTTAATCAGCCTTCTATGAGGAACAGTGTTAAAGGCCTTTCTGAAGTCCAGATAGGCCACATCCACTACACCTCCCTGGTCCACTACTTTAGTTACCAAGTCATGCCGTATATTAGTATAATGAGTTAGTGCAAAACACAGGGCTTATCCTAAATACAGTAAAATTTAAGGTTAGATGTACAGTGTAAGTAAATAAATGCCATATAAGGCACTGTATGTGTGTTAGTGTGTGTGTGTGGAAATGCTATGTGTGTGTAGACAGTGCACTGCTATGTTATACTGAAAATAGATATGCGTATATGTGTATATGTATTAGTCAGTGTGTGTATCACAACAATTAGAAAGTGGAGTTAGGTGGCTCAGTGATTAGTGCAAACATTGTTAGTCTATATTCCTCCGCTATCTAGATCGGTTTTAGCCTTTTGCATGTCATTGCTGATTTAAATGAGGTGTCTAGTGACAACCCCCACTCTTCAATGTCCCTTGGAGCCTGAAAAGAAGAAAATGGACCCTCTGTGTCTTTGTTTTAATCTGTAAAAAGGTGTGTAGAAAGTGCACTGCTATGTTATACTAGAATATATATGCATGTATGTGTATATGTACTGTATTAGTCAGAGTGTGTATATCACAACAAATAGAAAGTGCAGTTACAGTAGGTGGCTCAGTGGTTAGTGCAAAAATTGCTACTCTACATTCTCCCACTATCTAGATCAGTTTCAGCTTTATGCATGTCATTGCTGATTTAAATGAGGTGTATAGTGGCAACCCCCACCATCCAATATCACTTGGAGCCTAAAATGAAGCAAACAGTCATTCAAAGTCTTTTTTTTCAATCTGTAAAAATGTGTGTAGACAGTTCACATCTATGTTACACTGGAATATATATGCATATATGTGTATATGTATTAGTCAGTGTGTGTGTATCACAACAATTAGAAAGTACAGTTAGGTGGCTTGGTGGTTAGTGCAAAAATTGTTAGTTTACACATTTCTCAATGCTCACAATACCATTATTTTGCAGCTATATTGGCTTTTGCTAGGATTTCTTTTACTTTGGGATCCCTAAAATGGCTTGGGTAGAAGTCAAAAGCATGGCAGTGTAGTGAAGCACATAGCTGGAATATATGGTTGAAATATTTGTTGAATTAAAATGCATTTTGAAATGAATCTAAGTTCATTTGTTGCAGTTGATGCATGCCTTTCTAATGTCTAATCTTGTCTGACTTTTTCACAGGTCCCAATGATGGCGAGTTAGGTTTTATAAAAATAAATAGTAAATGGCTCTCATGCACATTTTTCTTGCTGATTATGTTCTTGTTTTAGGGAGTGCTGCAGTTCAATTATTTTCTAGTCACGGGTATAAAAGGACAGTGTACTAATTCATTTCTGTCTTATATTGGCTATTTCTGATGTTAAATTATTTTCTCAAAGTGACTGTATGGAGTAACTTTTTAATACAATGTTTATTCATTTTGGACAGTTTAACCTCTATTTTTTTATTCAGTTGCAAACAATTAATAGTTGTTATCAGGTGAGTAGCCTGTATAAGATGGGTTAATTGTTTTCTATTTTCTTACATGTATCTATTAAATGCAAAAATATATTTATTACTTAATAATCCTGACAATTAAGTAAGTTTGATAAAAAAGGTTTAATATAGTTCCTATCTAGATGAAGTAGCCTCAATGTCAACCTTTTAATATGCATTATGCTGCAGAAAATATATTTAATATTTTTCTCTCTAAATGCTCCCCAACACAACTTTAAGGACTTAGCTTATGCTATATCAAATGTAAAATGTGTTGATTTTATGCTTTCAGCTGTGAATTTTCTTTTAGATTTATATAGTGTTGACTGTGTGCATGTACCCATATTCACTGTAATTAAATAGAAATCTAATAAAAAACACAAAAAAGCTAGATTAAGATGGCAATTAATCCATATATCATGTAGACTTTCTGTATTTCTGCTAAGGATGTGTTGGAAAAGACATACAGGAATGAACCCATAAAGAATACCAGATACTGAGCATGAGATTTCAACCAGGAGTCTTGACAGTACTACATATTGTATCAAATCTCCATATACTGTACTGTATCACCAATGTTACTGGATGACTCTTCTCTATATTTTCTTTTCATACAGACAGTACTGTAGGCCAGACACCAACCATAAAAATGCTATGACGTTATTTACTGTATAGTTCTCGTTTCCACTATACATGGGGGTGGGGGGCACAAGCTGAAATGAAAATAAAGGTCCACAGTATGATTCGCAGCAGTCCATTGTGCCCAGAAGAAGCAATTGCATTAGTAGCACCTACTCTCATGCTTCTTTCCCATGCTCTTTCTCTTCTTTTACATCTCCTGTCCCTCTTCTGCCCCTCGCTGCTTCCCCTGTCACTTTCTTCCTTCTCCCATCCTCTACCTTTTTCTGCTTCTGCTTCTGCTTCTGTCCCCTGCCTCTCTTGATCGCTTCATTTAAATATCCCACTCTTCACTTGCAGTCTTCCTTAAAAGCTGTTTGGTGATCTTGTTTCATTTTGTAGAATGTGCTTTTCGCATACCTCACCTTCCTTCCATGAACAACTGCATTCTTTGCTCTGCTGACAGGTTTATAGTAACATGCTTTTCAGAGCTATACTCAGTGTCACCTTCCTCATGTACTGTATGATAGATGAGTGAACAGCACTGAGCTGTATGGTGCTGCTAGGTGAGCTGGAGGGGGGCATCATTGGTTTTTTCTTCAGATTTTCTGCTGAGAAAGGCATGCTGTGCTAAAGCTCATTCTCAAATGTGCCATTCCAGGAGCACAGGGAGGTTAAGTAACCTGCTCAGGGTAGCACAGTGTGTAAGTTGTGGTTATGTGATACAAACCGAGGTCTGGATCTCCAGATTTGCAGATTGGAGCTCAGAATTCCATGCTATATATTGTGTTTCTAGATGACCAGCAATTGTCACTGCCTATGCACAGGAAAATGACTGAGACAACTGTTGCATTGTCAGTACAAGATAAACAAGGAAACATAAAAATATAAACACTGATGGCAGAAAAAGTGCTCAATGGCCCATGCTGTCTGGTCAGCCCTAACTACAGTTAGATGTGATGGCCCTAGTGATCACTCACTCCTTCTTCCCCCCCTCCCCTTCTTACCTTAAATGTCCCATACTGTATACTTGTACCATTAGTAGTCGAATCCTTCTGCTGACTTACCATAAACTTCCCTTTGCAGGTTGTTCCTTCCATCCACCACTTTCTCCATGAAAAAGTATTTCCTATTGTCCTTATTAAATCTCTTTCTTGCCTGTTTCATTGAGTTCCTTCTTGTGCCCAAGTTCCCATTTACAGTGCTAACCAGCACTACCTTCAATGCCTTTCTTTGTTATGATGCACTGCAGACCAATGCTTTTGTTCAAAGACACAGAAAGAATGCAACTTTTCCAATATCACGATTTGCTGCAGCACACCATCATGCTCTGTTGTTGTAAGTGGTGGTAACTGCCACTGTACAGTATTTTGAAAAACTCCTTTAAAGTCTGCTGTTTTTATTCCATGAGGTACGTGTAACATAGAAACATAGAATCTGATGACAGATAAGGATCACTTGCCCCATCCAGTCTGCCAATTTTTCTCTACAAACTCTATTACATCAGACTATGCATGATCTAGAACTCTTTCTCCCTCCCCCTTCCTTTCCATTAGGATTCCTTTTTACTTCTCCCATGCATTCTTGAACCCTGCCACTGTTTTTGCCCACAGCACCTCCACTTGAAGGCTGTTCCAGGAATACGCCACTCTTTCTGTGAAAACGTTCTTCTTCACATTTTTCCTGCATATACCCCCCCTCAAGCTTCATAGCATATCTCCTTGTTCCTGGTCACCTTAATTCTGAAAAATACTTCCTATCTGTACCTTATTTACCCCTGTGAGGTATTTAAATGTCTCTGTCATATCTCCCCTCTCCTCCTCTGCTCCAGGGAGTACATAATGAGGGTCCTTAATCTCTCCTCATAGGGCTTTTGGTGCAGACCCTGCACCATTTTACTTGCCCTCCTCTGGACTGCCTCCACTCTGTCTTTGTCCTTCCAGAGATGTGGTCTCCAAAACTGGACATGATACTCAAGGTGGGGTGTTAGCAGAGATCTATACAGAGGCAAAATCACCTCCATATTTCTGCTGGTGATACCCCTCTCTATGCATCCTAGCATCTGTCTTACCCTTCCTACTGCTTGTCACACTGCTTGGCCACCTTTAGGTCATCTGATATGATTACGCCTGGTCTCTTTCCTTCTTGGTGGTCATGAACACCACTCCACTCATTTTGTATTCTGCTCCTGAAAACCCACCTGCCATTCCCTTGACTACTCCACTAGTTTTCTCAGGTCTCTGCTCATCCTTTCCATCCCCTCTGGAGTGTCCACCCTATTGCAGATTTTGGTGTCATTCGTAAAGAGTTAGACCTTCCCTTCCATATCATCTGCATTGTCACTTATAAAAACATTAAAGAGAACCAGTCCCTGCACTAATCCCTAAGGCACTTCACTGGTCACCCTCCCTTCCTTGGTGTGAACTCCATTTACCAGCACCCTCTGCAGCCTATCCTCTAACCAATTTCTTATCCAGTTTACCACCTTTGGACCCAGTCATAAGCTACCCAGCTTGCATACCAGTCTCCTATGTGGAGCACTGTAGAAAGCCTTATTATGAAATCTATGTAGGCCACATCCACCACTTCACACTGATCTAGCTCATTGTTCACCCAGTCAAATAAATCTATCAGATTCATTTGACATGACCTCTTCATTGTGAAACCATGCTGCCTTGGGTCTTGTAACCCACTGGATTCAAGATATTCCACAATCCTTTTCTCCAGCACTGATTCCATTAAAGTTCTCATCACCACTGATATCAGGCTGACTGGCCTATAATTGCCATTCTCCTACTTGCTTCCACTTTTGTCTAGCGGGACTACATCTGCCCTTTTCCAGTCCTCCATAGCCACTTCTGTTTCCAATGAACTGTTTTATAGGACTGTCAGACATGTAGCCAGTATCTCTCTGAGCTTCCTAATGCCTTTGGATGCACTCCACCTGGCCCCATTGCTTTGTTCACCTTCAGATTAGTGAGTCCCTTCAGGACTCTCTTCTCCAAAAAGGGACTGTTGTCTATGTTCCTCCAAAGCTTCTGTTACTTTTCTGTGGCCCCTCCCCTTCAGGACTTTCTCCTTCTAAAAAGGACCAGTATCCATCTCCTTCCCTTCAAAGCTTTTGTTACTTTTTGAGTCCACTCCCTTTCTCCTTCTTCTGTGAACACTGAACAAAAGTCTTTTTCAGGATGCCTGCCTTTTCCTGGTCCCCCTCTGCACAGTCTCCCCCTTCCCTTTTAACCTTACAATCCCATCCCTGGTCTCTCTCTTTTCACTTACATATCTAAAAAAATTCTTGTTCCCTTTTGTTACCTCCTGGGCTATTCTCTCCTCAGTTTGTGCCTTTGCACTGCTTACAGCTTGCTTTACCTGATTCCCTCTGTTTCCCTCTGTTTCACCCGATACACCTCCTTTTCCTCCTCCCTCTGAATCTCCTTATACCTTCTGAATGCTACCCTTTTAGCTTTTACCTTGTCAGTCACCTCTTTCAAAAACCATTGGGGTCTCTTTTTCCCCTTGCTTTTACTCACTTTTTTGATGCAGAGGTTTGGTGCCTTTGCTATGGTCCTTTTGACTTTGCTCACTGTTCCTTCACCCCAACCAGGTCACCCACCCCTACTAGGTCATCCCTGAGGATTTCATCCCTTTTTTTAAAATCTCCCCTCCTGAAGTCCAGGGCCATGGTTTCATTCTGTAGTTGTCCTTATATTGAACCATGCCATATGGTGATCACTGGTCTTCAAATGACCTTCCACCTTGATGTCTGCAACACTGTCCCTGTTAGTAAGTACCAGGTCCAGTATTGCTCTGTCATGAGTGGGTTCACAGACTAGTTGTCTGAGGAATGACCTCTGCAGAGAGTCTTGGATGTCCCTGCTCCAGTCCATATCTGGTAGGTTGAAGCTGATGTATCTCTCTATTATCTCCCCCTCTCACTTCTTGCCCCAAGGGTGTGCATGTTGAAATCTTACAACCTTTTCATATAAGATATCCCTTGTACCTGGATCATTTCAGTGACTCTCCACTGTACTGCCTTCATCCTGTCCCTGTCCTTCTTAAAGTGTGGTCTCCAGAACTGCACATGGTATTCTAAGTGTAGACAAGTGAGGGATCTGTAAAAAGCCAAGATCGCCTCCATCCTCCTAATGCTGATCCCCCTCACTACGCATTCCAGCATTCTACTTGCCTTTTCATACTGCCCTGTTACACTGTGTCAGTGATATCAAGTTTCCATGATTTGCACTTCATGTCCTTCTCCTCAATCATTCTCTCAAACACTACTCCTTCAATCCTGTATTCAGTTTTTGGGATCTTGACTCCCGTGTGCATTACCTTACACTTCTTTGTATTGAATTTAAACCAACACACTTTAGATCACTTTTCTAGTCTCTCTAGCCCCTTTCTCATGATTCTAATTCCTTTCTCACTATCATCCCCATCCCAGATTGTGAAAAGGCAGAGCTTCCCCTGATTCTCTGATCAAATGTCACAGACAAATATGTCAAAGTGGACCAGAATCAAGACTGATCCTTGTCCCAGTGGTGCTGAGGGTTGAGGTGCTGGACTCTACACCTCGTGCCATGCCACTGACCCATGTTCGGGAACAGACATGGGCCGCCTGGTGTCAGCAGGCACAGGGTAGGATGGAGCATCTGGAGGACTGCTCTCCTTCCCTGGGGAGGGGGGTATCATGGGACCAATACCTGAGTGCCCTCTAGCAGAGGCTGGGGAGCAAGGTATATGGGCATGCACACTGGTGCAGACATCTCGAGAGGAGTGCACACGGGATTGTGCATAGGCTGCCTGAGCTGACATTCTTGCATGCACCCGGCTCCTGAGGGAGTACAGAAAAAATCCCAGCCAAGTGCTTCCGTGACACCCTCCTCGCCACCTTCATTGTGCTCCCAGGTTGGTTCCCCAACTTGAACCAATGTTCGTGACACAGGTAAGTTCTGTGATCCCACCCTGGGGGGTAAGCCAGGGAGCAGGGGGGAGTGAAGCTCATGTGGGTGCAGGAGGCGGTGAGGGACATGACCAGGGCTGATGTTTGGCACAAGGCTGGCCAAAAAGTATAGTAAAAAAAAAAAAAAAAAAGACTGATCCTTGTGGTATCCACTGGCGGCTTCCTTCCCTTTTTAGTACTCTCTGTTAATGACAATCCTCTGGGATATCCTGATTAGTCAACTTATTACTCATACAGTAACCTATTTGCTACAATGGAGTTGCTTAGCTGTTTGATCAGCTATCTGTTTGGGACAAAGTTGTAGACTTTGCTAAAATACAGGTCTGCTGTCCATTGTCCATTGTCAAGCGCATTCATTGCTTAATCAAATAAATTAATCAGGTTCATCTGGCATGATCTTCAACCAGTGAACACATGCTGTCCATTGCTGACATTCATTTGCCTCCAAATCCTGTAGCCTCTCTTTTATTATGCCTTCAATTAACTTCTTCCTATAGATGTCAGATTCACTGTGGTCTGTAGTTACCTGATTTATTTCTGAGTGACTAATTCTGATGTAGATAATGTGGAACTTGAAATGGCAGCACTGAAAGGAAAAGGAGAATATCAGTGTGCTTTTCAGTTGCTCAGGATGGTGTCATCAGGTACACTGGAAGTCTTGGGAAGGCTGTTAAGAGTAGAACCAGTGGACATCCGTGGACTGCTGAACTGGATTTTTTGGCCATACTATCAAGATCCCAGACATGGTCCACAGAGTCCCAAAACTCTCAGTTCCACCATTGCTATCTTCACTGCCACAGTTACAGAAATTGGACTTGCAGCCTTTATCTGCACATTTACTTTCTCCCTCTCCATATCTTTCTCCTCCTGTTCTTTTCTTCATGTTTTCAACATGGCAGATAGTTTGACAACAGCAAGTCTTGGCACAAACTGACGACTAACTACAACCATGTGTATGTTGAAGATTAGATGCTTATATGATATGAGGCAAGGGAAGAGTTGAGTGAAATTAGCAAATTCTGATTACATAGAACTTTGAAAAAATTCTAATTTTTGGAAATGTTGTGGAATTTTCACAAAATCTTTAATTGGCCTTAACATAGTCAACATAGTGGGTCTGATTCTCAAAGCCCTACATTTGATGCAAGGTGCCTGTGTCAAACATAAATGGTGCAAGTGGCACCGTGCATCAAAATATGCCCCCGGAGCTATTCTTAATAGCAGCCTGCATCAAACATAGGATGCCTGCCCCAAACGGGGCTTTCTCTGCTGATGTACACAAAAATGAGCCGTGTCCTAGTGCTAAGGGGCATGTGGCAGATGGAAGCTGCCACAGACCCTTAAATGGGATTCTCTGAACTCCTCCAGAGGATGATTTTCCAAGTACTCTTAGACCAGCCGGGGCTGGTCTGATGGTACTTAGAACACTGTCCTTTGAAGGTGCTCAGCCAGTTTGGAAATGTGCCATGTTCCCCCAACTCACATACACACACACACTCAGCCCCTATACACCCCTTATTCGGATCAGATTATTGTTCCTTGGTGGCCTAGAGGGCCCTCCCCCACCCTGATATATCCATTATTATGCCATTGATCTAATTTATCCAGGTGGTCTAGTGGTCCCTCACCCCACTATGATATGATCATTATTTAAACCTGAAGTTTATTATTACTGGTGGACTAGTGGTCCCTCTGCAGTCCTCCCTACCCCAATATGCCCATTATGTAAACTTTAAAGTTAACTTTTCCTGGTGGTCTAGTGACCCACCCCCACCCCGAAACACCTGTTATTAAACTATTGATGTATTTTAACCAGGCAGACCAGCGGTCCCCCTCCCCCCACTGGCATTAAGTGATTACCACTCCACACCACCCCAACTCGTACCCCAAGGTGGGACTGGCACAACCCCTCCTCACTCCTTCATGGCTGGTCCCGACTGAACTGATACTGGAGCACATAATACAATACAGTAGGTTGCCTCTGTAATCCCCTGTTTAATAATATTCCATTTCTGCTTCACAGCCATCTCCTGCCTTGTGCCCTCCAGTTTCCCTTTCAGTACTTCCCACATCCTCCCAAAGTTCAATCCTCTGAAGTTTACTACCCAGGTTGCTGATTTCTCTGGCTCCCCACACATCGTGATATTAAACCACGCTGTTTGGTAATCACTATTGGCAAGTATCTCCTCCATCCTTATTTCCCTTACTGCCTCGCCATTCAACAATACTAGATCTAAAGTGTTCTTTAACCTAGTAGGTACACTGACTAGATGTGTCAGGAGACCCTCCTGGATTGCATCCAGGAGCACATGATCCCTAGCACTGGAGGTGACCGGAATGCTCCAATCAACCCCCGGCAAGTTGAAATCCCTCATGATGACCATCTTCCCTTGTTTACATACCATTCTGATTTGTCTCGCTAATTCCCTGTCAAGCTCCTCAGACTGGGACAGTGGCCAAACCTCAGTTTCCTTCCCTTTGAGACTAGGAGCTACTGCCAGATTGTTTCTGTTCTCCTTTCCTCCCCCTCATCCCTTGTGCATTTGATCCGGTCCCTCACATAGACTGCCACCCCACCCATCCCCTTACAGTCCTTCCTATATAATTTGTACGCTGGAATTGCTGGATCCCAATCCTGGTGCTCAGTTGCCCACGTTTCCATGACAGCTGCAATATCCACCCTCCACACTGCCAAGAGTGCCTGTAGCTCAGATGATTTGTTGCCTAAGTTTTTCCCTTTCAGCAAGACCACCCTCCATCCTTCCCCCTTCCCTTCACTGCCCTCCATCTCCTCCCTTCTACTCTCTCCCTTTTCAGCCACCCCGAGTCCTTCACTGCAAGCCTGGGGGGTAAGCTGTGACTTCACTCTGTCAGAACCCTGCCTACCTGCTGTCCACTTGTCACCCCCCCATCTTGTTTGAATCCACCTTTGTTGCAATATACCTCCCCAGTCTTTGCTTTAACACCTCCTTCCCCTCCCTGCTCAGGTGCAGCATATCCCTTGCAAACAGATTGTTTTTATCCTAGGTACTGCCCCAGCTGCCCACAACCCCATACCCCTTAGTTCGACATCATTCTACCAAGTTGGTGTTCAACTCCTCTGTCCTCTCCTTTCTCACTGTACTTGTGCTGGGTACTGGGATCACCTCCAAGATGGCCACAGACTGGTGGTCTAGTGGTCCATCCCCCACCTTGATACACCCATTATTAAACTATGGGTATGGGTTGGGGGTGCTTGGTGGTAATCACTTCATGCCAGTGTGGGGGCAAGCAAGCAAATCTTTATTTATACAGCGCCTTTCAATATCAAGGCACTGTACAGAATATACACCATAAATATACAGGTAAACAATGTAAATTAAAATCAGTCTGGGAAAGTCAGTGAAAATAAATAAGTTTTTAACAAAGATTTAAAACTACTGATGTTCAGGCATTCTCTTAACTGATGAGGTAGAGAATTCTACAGGGTTGGTGCCACAAATGAAAAGGCACAAGATCCAGATGTTTTAAGATGAACCCTGGGGATCTCTAGAAACCTCTCGTTGGTGGATCGGAGGGGGTGATTGGGGGAGTAGAGAGTCAGGAGATCTTTCAGGTAGTCGGGTCCCTGTTTGTGTAGGGCTTTAAAGGTAAGTAAGCCTACCTCATAGGTGATCTGTCACTGAACTGGCAGCCAGTGCAGTCCACGCAGCACAGGCTTTATGTGACTGGACCTAGAGGTACCAGTCAACAACCTGGCTGCAGCGTTCTGCACCAGCTGCATGTGGTGGATATCAACCCCAGACATCTCTAGGTAGAGGGCACTGCAGTAGTCAAGATGGATAGTAGTCAAGGCATGGACCAATGCTGGAAGGTAGCCCGGTGGAACCAGGTGTTAAACCCAGGCAATATTCCTGAGATGGCAAAATGAGGATTTAACCACAGATGACACCTGAGATTTCATGGTCAAACCATCATAAAAAATAAGGCCCAGGTTCTGCACCCGATCTGAGGTAATGAGCTGGACACCATCAAGCCACAGGCCCAACACGTGCCCAGCCCCCAAACCCACCCCCAGGTGACCCAGGTCCACAACCAACACCTCAGTCTTACCCGGATTCAGTCTCAGTCAACTGGAGCTCATCTAGTCTTTGATTTCAGAGAGGCAGTTATTTAGCACAGAGATCACATCAACCTGTCCAGTGACAAAGGACATATACAGCTATGAGTCATCTACATAGCAGTGAAAATTCAAGCCGTATCACCTAATGATATCTCCCAATGGCATCATATACACTGTGAACAACATGGGTGCCAATATGGAGCCCTGCGGTGCCCGGCAGGACAGGGGTAGGGCATCAAAGGAATAAATTACAGTGACCACCCTCTGAACCCTGCCTATGAGGAATGATCAAAACCATTCGAGGACTGTACCTGACAGACCACAAAGAAACCACAGGGTCTCCAAAAGCACCCCATGGTCCACAGTGTCAAAGGCTGCTGAGGGATCAAGAAAAAACAAGATGGTACAAGCCTTTCGATCTCTCGCCATTAGGAGATCATTTAGTGCCCAAACAAGGGTAGTCGCTGTGCTATGCATCTTTCTGAAAGCAGATTGAAGGGCTTCATAAAAGCAGATTGAAGGGCTTCATAGCCATTGTGAGTTACAAGGTGATCATCCAGTTGCAGAGCAACCACTATCTCAATAACCTTCCTCACAAAGGGAAAGTTAGAGACAGGTCAGTAGTTAACTGGATCATCGGGATCCAAGGAGGGTAATTTAAGGAGTGATCAAATGACCGCCTCTTTTAGGGGGTCTGGAAAGACACCCCTCTCCAACTATCTCCATACAATTTCAGCTAGGATTGGGCAGATAACTTTTACATGCCCCACTAAAAGGGAAGTATGGCCTGGATCCAAACTAGAACAGGTTGGGAGCAGAGTCCGAACAATCTTTACAATGTCCATGAATTCCAGTAGGCTGAAATCCGTCCTGACAGACCGGGTGCTAACCACCTCCTGTTGACCTCTGCAACCCCTTGTAGAGATAGCTGGGCTGATTCCGGATCTGATGTTGGCAACCTGATCTGCGAAGAACTGAGCTAGCTCATCACAATTAATTAGTGAAAAGCTTTTCCAGACTGGAGATAGACTGGATTGCACAATCTGCCAACAGTTTGGAAAAGCTGAGCCGGTCGATTCTACTAAGCAGAAATCTCCCTGGACAGGAACTCTGCCTTCTTACAGGTAATTTTTGATTGATAGCCCTTATAATGTTCTATCAATCTAAGCCTGTCAACATCCAGGCCAGACTTCTGCCATGCTCTTTCCAGCCTTCGACCAACATGCCTCAGCTCCTTCAAGGACCTATCATACCAAGGGGACCTTGGGTGAAGAGTGAGTGGTCAAATTCGAACAGGAGCAATCAAATCCAATGCATATCCCACTGCCTGATTATAGACTAGTACGAGATCCCCTGGATTTGTGCTTTCACCCAGCAATCCTGATAGGTCCAGGACCACCAATAGACCATCTGGGATAACTCCCCTTAAAGGGCGATACCAGACCATCTTTGAAGGGGTAGGTCTATTTGGGAGAGCCCCAAAACTGAACCCTATGGTGTGATGGTCAGACGAACTGGCTGGTTCCACCCCCAATTCAGAGATCTTCATCCCCAGGAGGAAGAGCAGATCCAATGAGTGATCCCCTATATGGGTACAGAAGGTAATCACCTGTGTAAGGCCCAGCATTTTCATTAGCTGGAGGAGATTTTGACCAAATGGTAAGAGTTCATTGTTGACCCATGCATTGAAGTCTCCCAGAATTATCCATTTGGGAGACTTCAATAATGTGTCGATGATGAAGTCAACAATCTCCTGCAGGAACAAACTCCCATCACCTGGTGGATGGTAAATGAGGAGTATCCTGCAACCTACACCCTCTCCCATGATACACTCAAAGGATCTGGTAATCCCCACTGGAACATCCACAAGGCCCAGTTCGGTCTTAAAAAAGATGGCTACACCCCTGCCCCTATGTTCCAAACTTGGGGGGTTAATAATCGAGAACCCAGCTAGAACTGCAGAATTCAATACTGGGCCTGCATTTTTATCTAGCCAGGTCTCAGTGATACATGTCAGATCCACCATTTCAACAGGATCAGCTCTAATAGCAGTCTTGTTTTTGATGGACCTGGCATTACATAACACCGCCCAGGTTGGATGAGATGCTGAGGAAGACCTCAATTCCTGACCAGCATTAATTGCTGGGCCCTTGCCCTTGGATATGGGAACAAGACAGGGATAACCCCTGTCCTGGCACCATTTTACCCCAGGGTGTTGCCTGGTCCCCACCATGCCAATACATCCTCCCCTTTCCAATCCCCCACCAGGCCCAGTTCTTGCCCCTTTCCTGCACCTTCTAGTAATCCCAAAGGATTGACAATGTTTGTAAGTCTCCATTGACAAACAAGGGCAGTCAAAAGGGTGCAATTCCCTGAGCCTAGTGGGGGGATACTGCCTGACCATCTTTTGGCCCCCCCAGCATATTCTTAAAACACCCAACAACTTAATCCCAGCCAAATCAAATAACAATCAATTACAAATTATAATTAAAACAACAGACCAAAAATTAAAATATACTATTCAAAATGCATGTTCAACTAAACAGTACTCCAACTCCCCCCAATAACATGCAATGAAACAATTATTTAAAATATGACTACAGTGTCACAGTCATTGAGTCCAGAGCAGCAGATTGGATGAAGCCAAAGGCCAGACAAGAAAATTAATCCTTGAAACTGCAACTAATAATACACTACCAGAATGAATGAAAAACACAGGACAAATCAAGTTTTTCCAGTCCGTGGGGAGCCAAACCACTGGACCGCCAGGTTAAAATGCATCAATAGTTTAATAATGGGTGTATCTGGGCAGGGGGAGGGATGCATAGACCATCAGTAGAAATGAACGGAATGGTTTACATAATGGGCATATCAGGGTGGGGCTGGGACCACTAGACCACCAGGATGACATTATACATATGGGCATATCGGGACAAGGGTGGGGGCACTGGCCATCGAAGGCTCTGCTTGATCAGCGCACAGCTGCCTTACAGTTTGTGGCAAGCCCTCCTGTTGCACCATGTGTTTGGTGCCTGGTCTGGTTTGTTGCAAGCCTAAGGACTTAGCTGCCAGGACTCTGCCTCTCAGATAATTGGGCACAGGGTCCCTGGTGCACTGGGGTTTGACGCAAGCTGCAGTTTGCCACAGCTTGCTCCATTCCAAGCCCACTTCGAGAATCAGGCCCATTATCTTGCAGTCTGAAGGCTGGCATGCTTATTGGTTGGAGGATGCCCTAAAACAATGCCAAGTTTCATGATATTTGCATTAGGGGTGGGAATGTTATAGGGGTTCAAAATCTGGGAATTTATTATTTGTTTGAAGATTTCTGAAAATATCACTATGCTTACAATTTAGCCTCCTTTGTAGCTAGATATTTGAAAACGTGTATGCATACTTTCTTGGAAGAGTCAAAGAAACTGCTAAATAGAGAGAAAATCTGTTATGTAAATTGTAAACTACAGTAATTCACAATGTCACAATGTAATTACTTGTTAAATTGTGTGAAAATGTTCAAAATATGTGGATGTTTATAGTTCCACTACTATTGCAGGTATACACTCAAGATTTGGCATGCATACCAAAGTAAATATGTCTTGTAATCTAATTAAGCTTGATAAATGTGGTTTAGTAGGTTAAAATATATTGTAGATACTTTAGAAATTACTATTGGTAAAATGTGCGTAAACATTCATGGACGCATGATAGGTAATGCCATTAGAATTCTTCTTGTGGAATTTAACTTTCACAAAGCACTTGTTACCACTGAGTCACTTTACCTGCACTTATATCATGGGCCTGAAATACCTCTCCAACACTCCTGTGACAGTGATGCCCAGCATCATGCTCCATAATGACTAAAGACAACCAGATACTTCTGTCACAATGACCTAGGCCACAAGTAGTTGTAAGGTTTGCTGTCACTGATGCCACTGTTTTCAAATAGTAGAACTATGCATTGCTATTTTCAAGGCTCTCAAAGAGTCAGCAGGTGGCATTTAACAGAAACAATGCTTCACATGCATGTGCTTCCACAAGTCATTAAGCCAGTGAGCTCTTTTACTTATCTGGCATATTGCAAGAATTATGACTAGTGCACAATGATGTCCACTACTATTCTTCACGGTTTGTCACTCAAGGAAGTGACCTTACACTTGGAACCACCATACTTTTACTATGGAGCCTTTACCTTCCTCTACAATAGTAACTCAAGTGTATGACTATGCAAAATGTATGGTCATGGCTTCAACAAAAGGATCTCAATGTTCCGCAATTCCACAAACGCTTATGAAATTCATCTTAAATTACTGATGTTATTTTGGAATCTTTGGCTGCTTATAACTTGGCCAGCTTTTGAGCAAGAGATTAGTCAGCTAATATACAAAGTCTCTTTTTTCCATACTGGTTTTTCTCCTGTGTGGCAGCTCATCTCTCAGTGCTACATTTTGTTCACAAGGATATACCATGATCAGGTTAAACCCAGCCAACATTCAGCGGGCTACTAGGATTTTCTGCAACATTTTTTCACTCCCATCTTCCCTGGTGGTGGCAGTACTGTTGTCAGCCTTGCATAGCCACAACTTATCCTGCAGCAGGAGCAAGCTTTCTGGCCCCACTGCAGGGGTTGCTGTGTTGGTGGAATCCACAACTAACCATCCTTGACCAAGATGCACTGCTGAGTGGCAGTTGTCTCAGACATGGTCTGCCTTCTGACATGACTTCCTGGGCTTATTTCCTAACCCATGTCATCAGCATGGCAGCATGACTCTCTGCTGTTGGGCCATGGGGGTGACCGCAAAGCCTAATATTTAAGGTCAATGAACCTAACAAAACCGGTGATATTCCATGTTCTAATTTATAGTTATAGGGGCTTGTTTTGCCAGAATTTCACTTGTGGTACATACATTTCCTGGCCCCTTCTGAGTATTCTGAATTTCTGTAGCTTTGATATTTTCATTGACATAAAGGGCCACCCCCCGCTTTTTGCACCTCGGTCTCTTCTGAACAGTACATGACCGGGTACTGAAGTCTCTCAAGTGTGGTTACTGGTAAACCATGTCTCTCTAATGGCTACTATGTCCAGTTTAGCCTATGTCATTATTGCCTGCAGGTCTGTGATCTTGTTTCCCAGACTGTGAGCATTTGTGTACATGACTTTTCATTGGCCAGATTTCAGTGTGTTAGTTGTTGGGTGAGAACTGGCATTTCCCCCTGTGCATCATATGGGGAGCCAGACCTTTTTCCTTACCTGATGATGTAAATGAACTACAAACATTTTTCACCAGAAAGGAACAAGCACAAGGACATGGTGCTTCAATGCCATAAAACATCAGAAAAAACACAGAAAGGCAGAGCACACACAACCACACATACCAAGGGCACTGGTCATTAAAAATGTTTTTATTTACATACCAACATACAGGAGGCCTAAAAAGCCTGATGCATTTTGGATACTAAACATGATGGTATGTAAATAAAAAAAAATAATTTAATGACCAGTGCCCTTGGTATGTGTGGCTGCGTGTGCTCTGCCTTTTTGTGTTTTGTCTGAACTACAAACATGCTTAATTCCTGTTTGACCACTAGCTGAGGGGGGAGGGGTGTTCTTTCGTTTCGATGTATCAGGTGCTGCACCCCTCTCTCCATTTGCTAGTTTAAATATTCTGCAAAGACGTCAAACTTCTGCCCCAATGCACTGACTCCCTCCTTAGTCAGATGCAGTCCATCAAATTTAAAGAACTTTTGCTCCCAAAATTGTTGCCAGTTCTCTACAAATTTGTGTCCTTTTTCCTGTCACCAGCCCCTGAGCCACATGTTTAGCTCCCCTATCTCCCCTTATGAACATTCAAACATACGAAATTTGCCAGCAGATAACGGCCTAGAGGTCTATCAAGTCTGCTCGAATGTGCAGCTAGCACCACTTGTTCTGCAGCTGCCCCTCCCTTCCACCCTTCCCCTTCATTGACCTTCCCCCTTGTCCTGTCCCATCCTCATTTGAAGCAGTCCACTGTTCTACTGCATACCACTTCAGCAGGTAACGCATTCCACCCAGCCACCACCCTCTCTGTAAAAAAGTGTCTCCTCATCTCCCTCCTGAACCTTCCTCACTCCAGTCTCATATCATGGCCCCTGGTGGCCCTCCCCTCCCTTACTCTGAACAGCCCCTCTGTACCCGCTCTTGTTTATTCCTTTCATGTATTTAAAGATTTCAATCATGTCACCCCTGTCTCTCCTCTCCTCCAGTGAGTACATGTTCAACTCCTTCAACCTCCTCTCGTATAAGTCCCCCAGCCCCTTGATCATCTTTGTCACTTTGCGCTGCACCCCCTCCAGTAACTTAATGTCCTTCTTCAGATACGGATGCCAGGACTGCACGCAGTACTCCAGGTGTGGTCTAACTAATGACCTATACAGTGGCAGAATCACCTCCTCCCTCCTCGAGGATATACCCCTTGCAATACAACCCAGCATTTTGTTGGCCTTTGCAGCTGCCTTCCTACATTGTGCCGAGTTGTTCATTGACCCTGTAATGAGTACACCCAGATCCTTCTCCTCCTCTGTCTGGGCTAGCTGCACTCCCCCCTAGCTGGTAACTCCTCCTTGGGTTCTTCATCCCAAAATGCAGCACCTTGCACTTTTTGGCATTAAAGCCCAGTTGCCAGGTGTCTGACCGGGTTTCAAGCTTTGCCAGATCATCCTGCAACACCTGCCACCCCCCTAGGTCATCCACCATCACACCTACCTTGGTATCATCAGCAAACAGACTGATCTTGCTCTTGATGTCCCATGATATGTCTGCAATGAATATCCCAAACAATACTGGTCCCAACACTGAGCCCTATGGAACACCGCTCGTCACTGCCTTTGGGTGTGAGAGCTCCCCACCCACCACCACCCTCTGTTGCCTTCCCCTGCAGCCAGTTTCCTACCCATCTCACCAGCTTTGCACCCACCCCTGTGCCTACTAACTTCCTTCCCAGCCTTCCACGTGGCACTGAGTCGAATGCCTTACTGAAGTCCAGATACAGGACATCCACTGCATGGCCCCTGTCCAGTTGCCTAGTTACCCAGTCATAGAACTCGACCAGGTTGATTTGGCAGGATCTGTCACGTATGAAGCCATGCTGTCTGCTGTCCTGTAGTCCTTGGGCCTCTAGAAGGGCCACCAGCCTCTCCTTCAGGATAGTCTCCATTAGCTTATCCACGATGGATGTGAGGCTCACTGGTCTGTAGTTTCCCGGTTCATCCTTGGGGCCACTCTTGTGGAGGGGCACCACATGAGCCATCCTCCAGTCATGAGGTACACACCCCGAATGTAGTGAGGCATTAAATAGGTCTGCCAAAGGTCCTGCAAGGACCTCTGCCAACAGTACCCTGGGGTGGATGCCATCTGGGCCTGGCGCCTTGTCCACCCTCAGTGCCTTCAAACCCTCTCGAACTCTGGTCTCCATGATTTCCCCATCTCTCACCACTTCCCCCCCTGCTTCTGCCATTTCTCCCACCTTGGGTGTCACCCCTCTTCTCTTTAGTAAATACTGAGCAGAAGTACTCATTTAGTGCTTCCGCCTTATAGCACCCTGCTTCCACCCAACCCCCTCCTTCCTAATCCTTACTATGTGGTCCTTACAGCTCCTTTTCTCCCTGATGTACTTAAAGAAGTCCTTCTCCCTTCTTAATGCCTTGTGCCAGCCTGAGTTCCGTAGATGCTTTGGCTCCTTACTGCCCTTGTCACCTCCTTCGATTCTGTCAAGTACTCCTCCTGTCCTCCCCTTCCTGTTTTCTTGTACTTCCTAAAGGCAGCTCTTTTCCTCCTTACCTTTTCCATGACCTCCTTTACTACCAGATTGGTTTCTTAGCCCTAGCCTTCTTGCTCTGGGCTTTGCAGCAAGTTTTGTTGCTTCCATTATCCCTAGCTTTATGAGCTCCCACCTCGGTTAGTGTCCATACTAGATTGAATTCTGGCCAGGTACCCTTTACTACTTCCCCATCCTCCCAAAGTTGGCCCTCCTGAAGTCCAGCACTATTGTGCCAGATTCCCTCCTTCCTTGCCCATATCCAATGTGAGCCATACTGAGCGGTGGTCACTCCTGACAGCAGTTCCTCCACTGTAAGTTCTCTCACAAAGTCCCCATTTGCCAGCACAAGGTCAAGGGTATTTCCTAACCTGGTTGGTTCACTGACCATTTGCAGCAGGAAGCTGTCCTGGAAGGCATCCAGCAGTACCTGCTCCCTTCTGTTCCTGGTTGTTTGTGTGCTCCAGTCCACTCCTGGCATGTTGAAGTCCCTCACAATCACCACACTACCCTTCTCGCAGGTCCTCCTGATCTGTCCTGCTAGTGCCCTGTCTAACTCCTCCATCTGAGATGGTGGCCTGTACACCACTCCCATTCTAAGAATCCTATTCTTGGAATCCTGGATTTGCATCCAAAGTGACTCCGTACTACCTTCCTCCCCTTCCTCCCTTACACACTTCAGTCCTTCCTTCACATATAGTGCCACCCCCCCTCCTTTCCCAATCACCCTGTCCCTACGAAATAACCTGTACCCTGGTACAGACAGGTCCCAGTCATTGTGTTGGGTGGCTCATGTTTCCGTGATGTCTGCAATGTCCACCTCTCCCTCTGCCATGAGAACCTGTAACTCTGCAGTTTTCCTCCCAAGGCTTCTAGCATTAAGGGTAACCACCTTCCACCCTTTCTCCCCTCCCATCCTGCCCTCCTTTCCCAGCATCACCAACAGTACTTGCTATTTGTCCTTTGTCACTGTTATGGGGGTTAGCTCATATGGTTTCCCAACCTGTGGTCTCTGCATATCTCTTCTCCAACTGCCACCCCCCACTCCTAGTTTAAATCCCAACTTCCTCTATGTACTCCTCCATCCTCTGTTTCAACACTTTCTTTCCTCCTCACTCAAGTGTAGTCTGTCCTTGGCATAGAGACTCATGTCCTCCCAGGTCCCTCCCCACCCCCAACAGCCCATACCCTTTAGTACAACACCGGTTCTTAGCCATCCGTTAAATTCCTCGATTCTCAACTTTCTTGTTGGTGCTTGCCTTTGGCACGGAAGTATCTCTGAAAAAGTTACTGATCTTCCAGCCCCCTCACATAATTGTGCTAGTTCCTCAAACCTCCTCTGGACTGTATCTACTGTCTTGTCAGCCAGGTTGTTTGTCCCAAGATGTATAATTAAATGAGGCTTGTCCCTACCCCTTCTAGCATATTTCAGAACAGACTGTCCCACCCTTTCCGCTGTCATTCCTGGCATGGCCTCCACCCAAATGCCACTATGCCTCTCCCCCTTGCTACCCCACCTAACTCCTTTTAGTATTGAGTCCCCAGCACTAAGATTCCACCCCTCTTACTCCCTGCCTGCTTCCATTCATCTCCCTCTCTCATTTCCAGCTCCTCTTCTTCCTCCTGCACATTATTTCCCCCTTTTACCCCTGTTGCAATTCTCCCAGCAGAACTTCCCCCCGCTCCAGTTTGGTCCAAGCATTTATCAATTACTCCTCTAATTTCATCATTTCTCTCCTCCACCTTCTTCCTCTTTAGCAGTGCACAACAATTTTCTGAAGGCCCTTCACAAATGCCCACTCCCTCTGTCTTCATAGTAACCTGTTCTCTCCTTTCTACTCCATGACTTTTGCCACTTCTTCACCTCCCCTCACAAGTCCCTATCTCCTCCTTCCATTTGTCTTTTGTCTCCTGACCTGGTTTCCCGGCAATTGTTCTTCCTGGCCTGGGCCCCTTTGTCTCTGCTTCCCTTCTTCTGACCCTCTCCTCACCACTGTTGGCTTAAATCGCCCTCCCTCATCTCCCCTTCTTCCTCCCTCCAGTATTGGGCTAAACCCACCCTAAATCTGCCTTGTCTGTCTTAGTTCCTCCTGCAGACCCTCAATCTCCTTTCTAAGTTTTTCTATGTGGTTGCACACTAAACATCCTCCCACACTCCAGGCAATTTTTAGAAAGATTGGTGCACCGCAGTTGTTGCAGCCTACCACCCTACCCATTGCTGTCATTGCCCACCAGTGACCCCCCACCTTTCCAGATGCAGGATACCAAACACTCCCCCAAGTCTCCCCTCTCCCTCCTATATCAGTGCAAAACATTTTCTTTATTTCCCTTACCTCCTTTGTTGCACATGTTTAGATATATTGAGCAACTGCTTTTTATATTCCTATCCTTCCTATCCACATTCAAAAACAGACTTTAAGTAGCCATTGCACAACCTTCTTCAAACTCCTGCTCCTCTTTTCCCCAATGCAATATCAATGTGAAGAAGTAACAATGAAAGCTCCTAGATTTGCATTTACTTCCCTTCCACTGAGAGAGCAGTCACCTCTTCACTTGCTGCTGTTCCTTTTCTGGATGTCTGCTTTTGCTATGACAGGTGCATATCCTTTGCCTGTTTGAGGAAGTGATGTCAGAACCCCTGGTATAAAGGAAATAATGGACCAAGGGTGGGACCAGCCCAAGTCTTCCAGAAACAATCAGGTAGCTGAGGCCTCTGGTCAGACCATTAGCACCCTTCCCCCACTCTGCACTCAAACTTTGCAGCTAGTGAAGCAAGCAACAATGAATCACAATTCTGCTCAAAGCCCCCAAAATAGGTTTGCTACCCAAAGAAACAGGATTCCAATTCAAACAGCTTCACCAACAACACATCAAAATAGGCTCAGAATTAGAAGATATATGTCTCCAATTCAAAGAAACAGACCCAGTTAAATCACACCAATTATGTTTTAAAACAGAAGAAATAGGCCTTTACAAATGCAGCCTGCCACACAGTGAATCAAACAAATAAGCCCACTTATAGCTACCAAAACAGGTTTCAAAATTCCAACAGCCCCAAACAATACCCTGCTAGCCCCTTAGTAAGAAAGAAAAGAAATAACCTTCTAACAAGTAGAATCCACAAGAAACAATGTAAAACAACAAGAAGCTACTGTACTGTAGATCTGATCTTGTCCTCCTTCTAGTTCCTTCTGAGAAGCCAAAGCACTGAGTTCCAAACTCTGTGATTTCTCTTGTGCTGCTTTCAAACTCAGACAATTCCAAACTCTGTGATTTCCCTTGTGCTGCTTTCAAAATCAGAGTTCCAAACTCTTTGACTTCCCATGTGCTGCTTTCAAAATCAAACAGTTCCAAACTCTGTGATTTCCCTTGTGCTGCTTTCAAATACAGACAGTTCCAAACTCTGTGACTTCCCTTGTGCTGCTTTCAAAATCAAACAGTTCCAAACTCTGTGATTTCCCTTGTGCTACTCTCAAAATCAGAATTCCAAACTCTGTGACTTCCCTTGTGCTGCTTTCAAAATCAGAATTCCAAACTCTGTGATTTCCCCTGTGCTGCTTTCAAAATCAAACAGTTCCAAACTCTGTGACTTCCCTTGTGCTGCTTTCAAAATCCTTCTTTGACTTTCCATCCATCTGCCCCCTCTCCCAGATTGACAAGATCCCAGAGAAGGAGATGCTGGATGAAATGGATGATAGTTTGTCACCCAGCCTGGTCAGGTGTTCCTTGGTCTCCACAACTGACTGGCTGGCAAGATCATTAGTCCCTATGTGTACCAGGATATCGATGTTTTCTCCTGCTTCCTGTACAATTTTAGCAATACAGTCAGTGTCTCTTCATGCTGATGTACCTGGGAGACATCTGACCACTGCCCCTGGCTGGAGATCGGTATCAACTCCCCGTATCATGGAGTCTCCTTTGAGCAGAAGTTTTTTGGATTTCCTTTTTGTTTCTTTTTTGTTTGGTTCCTGTTTTGGGTGAGTTTTGTTGTGCTAGCTTCTGTGCTGCAGTATCCTGCTCTGCAGTATCTTCTGCCCCTTTGTTTGATTTAAAAGGTAGAGGCAGATACCTGTTTGTAGTTTTTATATGGTTTGTGGAGGTGATATGTTGGAGAGCACTGAGTGATGGGGCACCTGATTTGCCCCTCCTAACCACCTGCCAACCTCCCAGACTAACTATCATCTGCAGTCGAGGTGCTTCTGTTGGATGTTGGGGAAATGGTGGGCAGTTCTTTTGATATAATTCCTCCTGAATATGTATTTTGAGGCTCGCAATCTCCGCCCATGCTGCCCGGAGCTGAACTCTTAGATCTCCAATGGCCCAGCATATAGAACACTGTGCTAAATCCTGTAAAACTGCCCCTCTGAAAAGTGTCCCGCAGTACCTGCAGTTAATACTAACCACTCCAGATAAGTTGCTGGGTTTATAACGTGATCAAAGTAATTAGAAAGAGGAAAATGAAAGCAAAAGTTTGATTTTGTTTTTTGTTTGTTTTTGTATAACTTGTTATAACAAGTTAAATTACTTGTGCCCCTGTAAACGAGTTCACTGTGTGGATACCCCTCTGATCCATCCTTCCTGCTTTGCTACAGGAAATGTCACAACTGTGCTACCCTATGAAAGGAGTGTAGTGGGTGGTTGGGGATGGGGGTGGGTGGCTGGGCCCATCCTCTGCTGAAAAAGAAGAACCACAGATGAAAAAAACAAGGAGGTAAGAGCAGAAACAGTCAGCCAGCAACAAATGCAGTAGCCCTGAAAGCTTATTCTAATGACACATAAAAACTGTAAAATGTGTAAAGCACCACCTGTAATAATTTCACAGAAGATGTACCCTGAAAGAAACACTTTGCTACAGAGAAAAATAAAGTTGTAACAGAAGATATACCCTCCAAAAGACAATTTGAACCAGAACAGAACAACAGTAATCTGTAAGCACACACCTGTAGGCACACCCTGTAATAATGCAGCAGAAGGAATACCCAGCAACAACAATTTTAATAAGAGAAAAATAAAGAAATAAAATATTAGCAACAAACAGTAACAATCCCTGTGAGTACAAAAGAAAATAATAACATACATTAAATCTGCCTAGTCAAAAGAAGCAATAATCCCTTTCCTTGCTCTGGCAATGTTATTTGCTCTGTTCTTTCAAGTAACCTAGAAGAAAAGAGCTCAGTTGAAGCTAGGTGCCTTTGCCAGCAAACCTAGTCTTCCACCTCCAAGATATCAACTAACCTGCCCTTTTAAGCATGCCTTCTGTTGGAAGTTACTTACAGTTTGTCAGCTCCACCCCCAGTTACACACCTAATCCCCTGGAAGAGCTGTGGGAGGAAAGCAATTAGCTCCTTCAATGTGAGAAGGAGACTGAATACCTCTGAGACAAACCAAAAACTTTTCAGCAAAAAATAAAATAAAATAATGGCAAACAGTAATTTTGCTTAGCCTAATGATAAAAAGTCACAAAAATGTAATCACCAACTGTAATAATTTCACAGAAGACACACCCTGTAAGAAACACTTTGCTGCAGAGAAAAATAAAGCAGTAACAGATGTGTAACCCCCCCTTTTACCTGGCATTACAAGAATCCCAGTCAGACCTAGTGGCAGGCAGGGAAGATGGCTTGTGAAATTCCAGTTAAATGGATTTCACACTGTCTCACTCTGTTCTCAGTCTCAGTTGAGACTGAGGGATGACATCATTTTAGAACTGTCACAGCTGCATAAGCCACATTGGAATGTTGCAGCGAGGGAAGTTAGGTTAGAATGTTGTGGAATTTAAGGTCAGTCTGTAGTAGAGTGCTGAAGAGGGAGGAGGTATGCTGCAGCTGCTGCCCCTCATAGCCCTCAGCTCTGACAAAGAGCTATATTTTTGTTTGAGGTGTGTGTTCTCACCTGAAGAGGAACACAAGAAGAGCCAAGTGAAGTGGTAGAGACTGCTTACAAAGGTTCAGGGCCCCATCCCTGTGGGGATGGGGGGGAAGGATTCAACCTACTTTCAGGGGCAACCCCCTGGCCTGGCTAGTAAAAGAAAGAAGCTGCCAAAATCTAGGTTTGTGCTGAGGCGCCAGAAGTTTTGTTTGAGATTCCATTGAAGAGGAAAAGCCTGTGGGGCACCTGCAACCAAGGGGTGAGTTTGCTGTGCTAAATGGCCAATGTGTTTTCACCTAGGACACGATGAATTTAAGTGACTGTTACTGTGGGATCAGAAAAAGACAGCCAAGTACAGTTTTAAAAGTTGCGGGAATTGGACTGCTTAACTTTGTAGGGGTCTAGAGAAGTGGACACAGCCACTCATTAAGTATGTTTCAAGTTCAGCACAAGTGGGATGGAGAAACAATAGATTAAATGTGACATACATTTAAAGAGAATCTACAAAGTAAAGTGGCTCTAGAAAAGGTAAAAGAGTCCAGAGGAATGGGCGGGTATGATTTATGGGAGCAAGAGGTGGGAGAGCCCCCATCTGGCATGACCAGAGTCACCTCTACGGGTTCGCTTTGGGGCTCCTGTTGCTTTCTCTCAGGTGCTTGGCCAGTGCCTGAGGAAAGTACCCAGATGTGGGATTGTTGAAGATTTCCCTTGTGGTACAGAAGTACTCATAGGTGGTTTAGGGAGCCACCAACAAATCTCCATGCTATATGGAAAGTGGTCCAAAGGGTTGGCAAGGGAGTCAAGCCAGTGAAACTGAAAAAGAGTCGAGTTAGGGCAGTGTGCCCTGTGTGTTCTTAAACCTGAGGGTTTAACAGTACTGAAGCTGTGTGTGAGCTCTGGAGAAATCTTTATTTACCAGGAGTGTAGCCCTGTGGGGGTCCATCTATGCTTTATTGTTCATTGGTGTTTGTGAATAAAAGCCACACTTTAGAATACCAACTTCTGGTATCAGACATTTCAGTTATTGCTTCCTATGTCTGGATTACTTGGGTGCCCCTGTGCAGAATGGCCAAACCTAATCACCATGCTGAGTGACACCTTTCTCCCCAAGTTTCAGTTTACAAAAATGGAGGCACCACGTCGTAGGACCTAGGCACTTCATCCTGTCACTAGCCACACAGGCAGGGGTATTAGCCCTCTCAGTTTAGTGCCAACTGGGGGTTACAGAAGATATACCTTGTAAAAGACAATTTGAAATAGAAGATTACAGCAGTAATCTGTAAGCACACACCTGTAGGCATACCCTGTAATAATGCAGCAGAAGGTACACCCAACAACAACAATTTGAATCAGAGAAAAATAAAGCAATAAAATGTTAGCAACAAACAGTAGCAATCCCTGTGAGTACAAAAGAAAATAATAACACACATTAAATCTACCTAAGCAAAAGAAGCCTTAATCCGTTTCCTTGCTCTGGTAAGGTTCTCTGCTGTGTCATTTCAAGCAACCTATAAGATAACAGCTTAGGTGAAGCTAGGTGCCTTTGCCAGCAAACCTAGTCTGTTTGTGTTGGTGCAGGTGGTGGTGGGTCTTACACTAAGAGGTGTACTAGGGTGGGTTGTACAATACTGTGTCCAAAGAAATCATAGGGGGTTGTTAGTTCACAGAAGTCAGCTGTTTGTATGTCTTCCACTGTAATCAAGAGCTTTTCTATTCAGTCACAGTGTCCAGTGCTGCATTTTGTGGTGCTTAAACCAGCCAGAGAAAAACAGAAACACACAGGTATTCCACTGCTCATGGTCCTCCTTCTCCAGGTACCATGCTTTCCTCTACTACTTATACTGGTGATGTAATGCCCAAGGATCCTCCATTCTGAAGATGTAGAGACAAGCCATCCACCTGTGTATCTTGTGTGAACCACATGACAGCAGCTGGCAGTGCCAGGTGGGGTGCCAACTCAGCAACCTCTATACCTGCACCATGGTGAGTACTATGGGCCATTTCCAGTCCACTGACACTGGCTTAAGGCACTATATGATGCTCCTTCACCAAATGTACCCACAGACCCCCCAAATCAGGGAGATAGTCTGGGTCAGACACCATTGTTATCTTGTCACCTGAGGAAAAAGAATAGCTTGATGTATACGGGCAAGGTGCTGCTTATGGTATGCCAAGCACTCTGTTTTATAAAAGTTAGCCAGAAGCATGTCCCCCACCAGCACAGCCAGCTGCTGTGGATGAGACTGCCACAGAAGAAGAGGATGTGGAAGTGGAGGTGCCAGAGGAGGGAGATATGCTGGTGATTCAGAAGGGGAGTAGAAGCACAGGAAAAGGAGGAAGCAGCATGAAAAGGGCATGGGAAGATTGAAATTTCAGGGAAAAGCAAGGTGATGGCTGTGGAAGAAGTTGCACAGGAAAAGCAGGGAGCATTGGAGAAGGAAGCAGGAGAATGAGAAGAGGATGTGGAGGTTGAAAGTTTGTCATCAGATACAACAAGCTCTTCTGATGAGGACTATGACTTTGAGGAGTGGAGACATCCACCACCACCACCACTAGTACAGAAGTACAAGAGTGGGAAAGTGAAAGAAGCAATGAAGAAGAGAAAGAACAAAAGCAACTTGATGAAGCACAGAAATCCAAATCCCAGGCCAAGTTCCCAATCCCACCTTATCAATGTGGTATTACTCCTACTACTTCTGCTTCTGTTGATCATGTGGAGCAGCCACATTATTCCTCCCCCATGATCAGGAAAAATAAATCTTGCAATGCTCACCCTTCTTTATCTAAGGCCCCTGATCCCTCAGTCTGGTGATCATATAGTTAAGAATGCCCTGAGATGTTCTGCAGTATGACAGCATTTTAAAGATGACCCCACAAATCCAATGAGAGCATGTTGCAATATGTGTGGGAAAAAGATCAGCAGGGGTAAATCCACACAGACATTGGGAACCGGTGTTCTGGTTGATCATCTAAACCATGAACAAGACATCTTGCTAACAGTCACATACCTTCACAATCCAGACACAAGTCATACTCAGCAGCAGCAGCTAAGTATGGGTGGTGGGATCAGATGGTTTGTTCAAATTATGCATCCCCTATGACTGCAGCAGTCAAAGCCAACTAACACTAATTGCACTCCTTCCACAGCACCACTCCATCTAAAACCACCACTAGCACTACCACTAGGCAGGGATAACAGTGGTAGTGGATGCAGTAGCACCACCAGTGCTAGTTCAGAATTGATTGCCACCAAACAAACTGCACTCCAGGAGTCATTAAAGGCCCACACAAAAATGTCACCTACTCATCCAGCTGCTGTGCGAAGCAATCAATTTATTTATATATTTATTTTTTATTTATTGATTGATTCACAAATTTTGGTAATTGGGACAACCCACTGGAACCAGAGGTCCATTTTTTCAAGGACAACCTGGAGTTAATTACAGGCATGAACTCATACAATGAGGATACAATACTTCATACAACATGGGTTTAAAATACAAACAATTATTTGTGAACATGTTACATTTACAAGATAAGTTTACTGACTAGTTCTATATATGACAACACCTAACTGGAGGGACATAAACACAATACTTAGCACACAATGCAGCAAAGAAGAATTGCAGGGTTCAGTGCAAAAAGATAAAAGGGGATGCGATCAATGAAAGCAAGTGCAATGTGAGCTGTCGAGTAGAAAGATTTTTAATCTTTTCTTGAAGCACTCAAGTGAGGGGGAGTTTACATAGAAACAATGAAACATTTATTTATTTATTTATTATTTATTTATTTAGCTTTTGTTGACATGGAACATAGAAGTTGTTGGCAGAGAAGGACCTCTTGGCCTACCTAATATGCCCTATTTGCAGCTCAGGCGATAGGGCGTTCAAGAGAGATGGGCAGAATAAGCATAAAACCTCATCCCTAAATTTTTTTTGACTGTGGGCACTTCAAGCAGTTTATGGCTAGAGACCCAGAGGAGACTCCTTTCAGGCTTGGGAATTAATAAGCCAGAGAGGCTGAGCAGGGTAAACTGTGAGATGACAGATGAACTTGTAGGCTAGGCATAGCAGGTTGTACATCATTCGCCCCTCCAAGGAGGGCCAGCTCAGGGAGGATAGGACCTTACAGTAATGCTTTCTGGGAGGGGCCCCAGAAGCAAAGTGGCTAATTTTATTGTAAAGAACCTTGAGCCTGCTGGTCTCAGAGCTCTTGGGTAGCAGAAGTATAGGGGTACTATAGAATAGGGTGGGAAGCAGAACACAATTTTCGATGGCAATCCTAGACTCCAGAAGAAGCCAGAAGGTGAAGGAAGGAAACATATTCAATTCAGTGCTTCAGAGTAACTGGTAACTGGTATTTTTCTTTTAAACTTAGATTGTAGGCTTGTAGTGACACTATACTTTCTTTCTGTGTTGTCTTTACTTATAATTGTTTTTGGGCTGTTGAAAATTTAAAAAATAGTGGTGGTGTAATTCTGTGCTGTCTTTAATTGCTGCAAATGTTATCTTGGCTTGTCTGACTGTCCTGTAGCTGGGTGAAAGGTGTTAATTGTCTGGCCTCTGACCTCAGCTACGTGATAACTGGAAGGTGGGCTTAGTCACAGTTAAAGCAGCAAACAGAAGTTCATCTTCTCAGAAGAAGCCAGAAGGTGAAGGAAGGAAACATATTCAATTCAGTGCTTCAGAGTAACTGGTAACTGGTATTTTTCTTTTAAACTTAGATTGTAGGCTTGTAGTGACACTATACTGTCTTTCTGTGTTGTCTTTACTTATAATTGTTTTTGGGCTGTTGAAAATTTAAAAAAATAGTGGTGGTGTAATTCTGTGCTGTCTTTAATTGCTGCAAATTTTATCTTGGCTTGTCTGACTGTCCTGTAGCTGGGTGAAGGGTGTTAATTGTCTGGCCTCTGACCTCAGCTACGTGATAACTGAAGGTGGGGCTTAGTCACAGTTAAAGCAGCAAACAGAAGTTCATCTTCTCAGAAGAAGCCAGAAGGTGAAGGAAGGAAACATATTCAATTCAGTGCTTCAGAGTAACTGGTAACTGGTATTTTTCTTTTAAACTTAGATTGTAGGCTTGTAGTGACACTATACTGTCTTTCTGTGTTGTCTTTACTTATAATTGTTTTTGGGCTGTTGAAAATTTAAAAAATAGTGGTGGTGTAATTCTGTGCTGTCTTTAATTGCTGCAATTTTCGCCTCCCTCCAGCTTCCCCAACTCTTAATTATATGCCCTGATAAATCTGATTGACAGGAGCTAAACACAGGGTATAGTAATAGGTGTGAAGTAGGAGGCATAAGAAGAAGACCACCCTCAGCACGACAAGTGTTTTGACTCATTTATTTATTTATTGGTTTCTTTTCCTTAAAAAATATATCTGAGGATCCAGTTACAGGATTTTTAATACTGTAAATAAATAAAAAGAGAACTAAGAGAGCTTCAGTAGCAGATAAGTAGTTGAATTGCAGTATAATGTGGGGAGTGGTGCAATGTAGTGGCTGTGGGGCAGCCATATTCAGAGCAGACCTTCTGGACACTGAGAGGTGCTGCCTATCTGCATGCATCTCTCGGGACTGAGGATGAGGTAGCCAGACTCAGAGGCGGAGTAAACCTGGGTCAGAGTACCATCACCCCTGTCCAGGAACCACCCAGTCCAATGCAGCTGCCTCAAAGGATGCAGAACGAGGAGCACTTGGATGACGGTGGGCTCAGGGAGGGTTAGAGCAGTCAGGCAGAGGCACATCCCAGATCCTATTCCTCTCAAGAACTCATATGCCACACTGGCAAGTGAGGGACAACCAAATAGAGTACCAGGAAGTGGAAGGAAAGGATGTGGAGGTTAGGCAAGGAGGTGACCTCAGTGGAAAGCAGTGGACCCCAGAGGAGGGAGGCGAATCCTGGTGGGGACTCCATCATAAGAGGATCCAGCTAGGAACACAGGAGGGAGGACAGGAGGTGAGGTGCCTACCAGGTGCCACGGCATGGAGGATGGAAGAAAGATACTGGGGATCACTGGGAAGGCAAGACAGGAGGAATGAGCTGGATGTCATTATCCACCGCAGGTACTAATGACTTGGCAAATGGGAGCCAAAGGAAGTTCAGGAAGAGTTTAGAAAACTGGGGAGGGTCTCACAAGTAGCTACTTCTGTCACTTTCTCAAGTACTACCTGTGAGAGGCAAGGAGAGCATAGGAGTGCATGCACAGGAACTTTGAACTCATGGTTGAAGAACTGGTGCTGTGAGAAGGGTTTGGATCATTGGTGACTGGGGACCCATCTGGAGGGATGGAGGTTTGTTCAAGCCTGACGGCCTGCATCCGTCACAGAGGAAATCAAGCACTCACTGATAAGTTTAAATGCTACATTGACAAGCATTTAAACTAGCAAAGGGTGGCAGGCCAGCAGGATGGTACCTAACTTCACCCCACAGCTAGTAATGGAACCAGTGAACCCAGAGGATATTTATCTCTGCAAAAGCAGTGTGCAAGAGTTGGAGATTAGTGTCCAAAGGTGGATAAGCAGAAGGGGGCAAAATTCAGCAGAAGGGCAGGCAGCAAGGAGAACCAGGGATAAATGACAGCCAAGGAAGCAGCTGGAGTAGAACAGTAAGCAGTCTAGGGAGGTCAAATCATGGAAGCCATGTGCAAATGCCAGGAGCCTTGCAACAAGATGGAAGATCTGGAGGCTGTCATGGTACAGTCAGACCTGGACATTGTGGCCATCACTGAAACCTGGTGTAATGATAACCATGACTGGGAGATGGCCATACCTGGCTACAACATATTCAGAAGAGACGGAGCAGGCAGGAAGGAGGAGGTGGCACTGTATGATGACATGACATAAGGGCCACACAGATCCAGGAGGAACAAAATGGGGAGAGGTACTGTGGGTTAAGCTGGAAAGGAAAATGGGGCCAGCCATCCGCACAGGTGTGGTCTGTAGACCACCAGCCCAGGAGGAAGAAACAGATGGGAGCTGATGCTAGCCATCCAAAGGATGGCTGACAAGGTGAGGTAGTACTGGTTGGAGACTTCAATATACAGATGTGGACTGGAGCATCCCAGCAGCAGCATCAACTAGGAGCAGATTTATCCTGGACTCCTTCAGGGTGCCTTTTCAAGCAACTGGTCATGGAACCAACTCGGCAGAAGGCATACTGGACCTTGTGCTCACAAACAGGGACAGTGTGATGGGGGTAACAGTGGAGGCACCTGGGTAACAGTGACCACCGGTCATTGTGGTTTAAAATCACAGAAGAAAGAGAACCAAGCCAACACAAAAACACGTATCCTGGATT
The DNA here is from genome assembly GCA_016271365.2 of Neoceratodus forsteri. Classification (NCBI taxonomy): domain Eukaryota; kingdom Metazoa; phylum Chordata; order Ceratodontiformes; family Ceratodontidae; genus Neoceratodus; species Neoceratodus forsteri. The sequence goes on from CM028132.1 coordinate 634,501,154, forward strand.
TTAGGGGGCAGACTTTGGGAAAATGGGAGATGCTTGAAAGGGCATTAAGGGAATGGGACAGGAATCAGGATTGAGGAACAGTGGCGTATTTAAAATGGGGATTATAAGAACAACAGAATTATGCATTAAGCAGGTTAGCAAGAGGAAAAGAAAGAGGAGACCATTATGGTTTTCTCAAGAGGTAGCAAAGAAAGTGAAAGCCAAAAGACGCATTCAGGCACTACAAAGACACAGGCAAGAAGGGGATGAGGGAGAAGTACCAGGAGAAACAAAGGGAGGCAGGAAGTCAGTAGGGAAGCCAAAGCTCAGACAGAGAACACATTGCAAAATCAGTGGTTAAAGGACAAACAGCTTACAGGTAATAAGTGAAAAAAGAAGGTCAAGGGAGGATAGTTAGACTGAAGGGGATGGGAGCAGCGTGGAGGATGACAACAGTAAAACTGACATATTGAACAGGTATTTCTGCTCAGTCTTTACTAAGGAAGAGGGGGTAATGGGTCTGAAGGGGAGTACAGGAGGTGAGAATGGTGCAGAAATGGACACAAGTCCTTTACAGAAAAGGGTCCTGAAGAACTGGAAGTAATAAGATTGACAAAGCAATGGGGCCAGATGGGGTGCACCCAGGGTCCTTAAAGAACTAGGAGAGGTGGTGGCTGAACCTCGTGTATCCTGTTCAGCCAATCACTGGAAACAGGAGGTACCCAAAGAATGGAGGACAGCAGATGTGGTCCCTTATAAAAGTGGGAACAAAGAGGAAGCAGGAACTACAGACCAGTCAGCTTCTCCTCGATAGTGGGAAAGATCATGGACTTGCTACTGAAGGAGAGATTGGTGGAACATCTGGTTGTCCAATGGACTACAGGACCCAAGGCAGCATGGTTTCACCAAGGGAGGTCATGTCAGACCAACCTCATTGAAATTTTTGACTGGGTGACTAGGGAGGTGGATCAGGAGGGCAGTGGACATGGCCTATCTGGACTTCAGCAAGGCCTTTGACACTGTGCCACGCAGGGAACTATTACACAAACTGGGGAATATGGGTGTGAACGCTGGACAGTAGTGTGGTGGGCAGGTAACTTGGCTGGGTGGCAGGACACAGAGGGTGGTGGTAAATGGCTGTCACTCCACAGAGGGAAGAGTGACAGTGGGGTACCACAGGGATCAGTGCTGGACCGGTCCTATTCAACATCTTCATCAGTGACATTGTACAGGATATAGAAGGTGAATTTCACTGTTCAGCTGATGACACAAGCTCTGTAACAGAGTTGACACACCAGAGGGTGTAGACAGAATGAGAAGGACCTGCAGAAACTTGAAGAATGGTCAAGGGTTTGGCAGTTGAAATTCAATGCAAAGAAGTGCAAGATAATGCATATGGGGCACAAAAACCCTGGCACAATATATCAGTTGGGGGGTGAGGATATAGCATGCACCAAGCAGGAAAGGGATCTTGGGGTTGTCATCTCCTGATGACCTCAAGGTAAGAAACAGGTGACAAGGCATCAGGTAAAGCAAATAGGATGCTGGGATTGTAGGCAGGGGCATCACCAGCAGGAAAAGGAGGTCATAATCTGCTATACAAGACACTAGTGAGGCCCCACCTGGAGTCACAGTGTACAGTTCTGGAGACCATACTCACGTGAAGGACATAGACAGGGGTAGAGAAGGTTCAGAGGAGGGCAACAAAGATGGTGCATGGGTTGCATCACAAATCCTATGAAGACAGGTTGAAGGAACTGAACATGTACTCCCTGGAGGAGAGGAGGGAGAGAGGGTATGATAGAGACATACAAGTATCTTACAGGGAGGAACAGGGGTGCAGGAAAAACACTTATTTTTTAACGAAAAAGATGTTTCAGGACTAGAGGGCATGGGATGAAAGTTGGAGGAGGACGATTCAGAGGAAACATGAAAAGAATTTCTTCACAGAGCGGGTGGTGGACAAGTGGAACACCCTGCCAGAGGAAGTGGTGGGGGCTGAAACAATCACGGGATTTAAGAATGCATGGGATAGGCATAAAGGAATTCTAGAGGGTCAGGGGTGAGGGAAATAGACTTCCTAGGAAAAACAAACTGAACTTACTAGCTCAAATGGGCAGACTAGGTGGGCCGCAGGCCCATTCGCCGACACTGTCTATGTATCTATGTATCAGAACGAGAGCATGATCTAGGCGATATAACAGACCACTGGGTGTAGTGCTGGAAGTCTGATCTACATGGGGTTTAAAGGAGAGCTCCTGGTCTTTGAGGACCCCCGAGTATTTTATCTTGTCCACCACTTCAGTTTGTGCATCAGTTAAGGTGGCCAGCAAGAGCTGGTACTATCTGGCTGGGCCAAGTTGTTTGGGGCCACAGAGTATTACCCTGGTTTTAGTAGTATTAAAGACAAGCCTATTGTCAAGGAACCAATTTTCCAGTATAGCAAAATCAGAGATGAGCTGAAAATTGGTCAGGTTTACTTTGACGCAGCTTTGGTAGATAACCACATCATCAGCATATAGAAGTAGGTTCTCCCATACAATGGTTAGGATGGTTTTTGATAAATATGAGCAGGGGACCCAGGATAGGCTCCTGCAGGATGCCATTGGTAATAGGTTTCAAGCAGGAGTGAGCACCAAGGCATTTGACCTTCTGGAACCTATTGGTTAGGTAATGCCTGAACCATTATTGTGAATGGCTTTCAAATCCCATATGTTGCAGCTTATGAAGAAGTAGATTATGATCAACCAAGTTGAACACTTTGATTAAATCAATAAAGATAGCTCCAATAGGCACCTTTTTGTCTGTGGCATCCAGAACATCTGCAGTCAGTCTAATTGGTGCAGTGCTCATAGTGCTTCCTGAAGCCATGCTGATGGTCCATGAGTAGGTGGTACCGCTCCAGGTAGTCTTGGATTTTATGGTAGATTATCTTTTCATGTATTTTAGCCAATGGGCTAAGGAGGGGGATGGGGCAGTAGCTTTCCACATGATCTCTTTGACCACCTTTTTGGACAGGAACCACCACTGCCATTTTCCATTTTTCTGGGACTTTTCCTTCAAGGAGTGATCTGGTAATGAGGGTAACAGGGTGTGCAATGACTGTGGCAGCTAGTCTTAGTAGTCTAGGATCCAGTCTGTCAAACCCAGCTGCTCCATCAGATTTTATAAGTTTTAGGAGGGCATATACTTCTTGATTTTGGACAAGCCATAGATGGAAGTGGGGTTCTGAGCATTGGTTATCTCTCAACCTATGTGTAGGAGAGGAGACCTGGAGGAGACTGGTTTGAATCTGGATAGATCTGTGAAAAAGCAATTAAAGGCATCAGCAATGAGTTTGGGTTCACTGATACTCTGGCCATTAGCCACAATAGTATCTACAGTGAAGTGAGTACGTCCTTTCAGCAGGGTGCAGATTTGTGCCCAGAATCACTTTGAGTTGGCCAGATAGTTACCCTGTACCCTCCTAACATAATCCTTCTTGGCTGAGTTGGGCTTCTTTTTGCTCAAGTTTCACAATTCCCTGTAACTACCCCAGTCAGTCTTAAGTCCAGAATGTTCAAAGGTCCCCCAGACTGTCTTTAAGAGACATTAAATGCTTTAGTTCAGGCACAATCCATCTATGACATTTTCTCCTGACTCTGAGTTTTTGTAAGGGGGCATGTTTATTGGCAATTAGGAGGACATTGTGAAGAAAGAAACCTAAGGCCTTGTCCAGAGTGGGGAGCCTTTCAAATTGATACCAGTCAGTTTGTGCTAGGGAAGCCTTGAAAGATGTCACATCAAATTTGGAGTAATCCCATACTTGGAAGATTCTGGGCTGCACCTTTGGGGCATTATTTTTCCAAACACAGAAAACGGGAGAGTGGCGAGATGATGGCTCTGGATTTGCTGCCATTTTCCGTAGTGGAAGACAACGGCTTTTGTAGATGGTTATATGAGCTGAAACCAAAATACAGCATTCCATCATGCTTCATGTTTTCTCATCATGTTCTCCTTGTAATGCATGATGCTGTACTCATGCAGGTTGTGCTGAAGCAGGACGAGGAAGATATGTGCATTTCACTAGTGACATCTGAAGCAGTACTGCAAACCAAAGCTTCCTGAGTATCACTGTTCAATTGGTTGTGTCAAGCACCAGTAACACCACCACTGCCACACCTTCAACACCAACACCAGCCTCTGCAGGAGTTATTGAGAAGCTTAGAGTCGCATAGAGGAAAATCATTATAGGGAGTGCTTTACTTAATGTGTCAGTCATGGAGTGGAAACACAGTGGGGAGAACATTCTGAACTTCATACAATCAATGCTGGACATCTGGATATACCTGCAGAACATGAAGCTGGGAATTTTTGTGACAGACAGTGGGAGTAACATGCTGAAGGCCATGAATGATGGGTGTTTCTGCCACTCATCTTGCTTCACACATGCACTGAATCTGGTAGTGTGTTATGTGCTTGAGAAATATGTACATTTAAAATAAATACTGCATATTTTCAAGACATTACAACATATTTCAAAATGTGCTGAGCTGTTCTGACATTACCAACAGAAGCAAGGTGCCCCATAACTCTGCTTAATTAAAGATGTGGTTGCAAGGTGCAACTCTGTCTTTTACATGGTGGATGACTAGTGACCACCTTTTGTACTAAAACAAATCAAAGTTAGAAAGGGCTCAGGAGCTTCACTAGTTCACATTACTTGTGGGTTTATACATTCAGAGACATCAATGTGTAGGGGTAGGTCTGCTGGGGCTAACCAGTGCTTGTCCAAAAGTATGTGGCACTTCATAGCAAGACCACGCATAAAACCACTTTCAAAAGCTTACCTCATATGCTTGTATTTCTTTATTTAGTGCAGTACAACTGGTGTTGGGCAAATCAAATACGTGAAGATAAAGTGCAGGTGCAAATACAGTACTGTATGGCTAAAAGCAATGGTGATTAGTGAATTAGCATTGGACAAGGTGGTGATGGTGACACAAGTACATCATCTGAGCAGCAACCAAAGCTGGATGTAATCCTTATTGGCAAAGTAACAGAGAAGTTTCTGACACAACATAAAGAATGATTTCAAAGCATTTGACTGAATACCCAGTTTGGCATGGCAACATTACTGGATCCCAACTGTAAAGATGTCTGCATTCCTCCTGCACACATTGACTATGTCAAACAGAAAGACTTGCAGACACTTCAGATACAGCAGTTTAGACAATGTACAGAAATCAACACTCAATCTCCTCCTCCTCCTCCTCCTCCTCTTCTTGGACCTACTTCCCATGCTTACAGTGCCAAGGGGCATCATCGTGGTGATGATGATGATGATGATGATGACATAATCAGATGGGACAAGAAAGAAATTGATGATATGATTCCAGGAGACATGAGAAAGGACATACGAGAGCCGTTTGACACACAATGCCAACATCACACAGACATTATGGGTGAAGACACGAACATGACACCAGACTACATGACAGAGGCTTATTTAGCAGAGCCACTGTGTAGCCAAAATAGTAATGCATTCAAATTCTGTCAGGACATAAAGGTGATCTGATTCCCAACTCAGGGCCAGCACAAACAAAGAGACAGGGCCAGTGCTCACTCCTGGGTTGGCTAAACCGATGTTTTCAAACTGAAAATCCAAAGGACAGGGGAACACTTAGAGGTTATTGGCAAAAATACACTTATCTCTAAACATATCTCATTTGCACTTGGCTTGTGTGGGCCACAGTTCCATAGGAGTAGAGGCAGTCCAGCTCCAAAAAGTACTAATTTGTGCCCCCTAACAAATCCTTTAAGGTGAATCACTGGTGTATAGCTGCTGGTTAGCAGTAGGAAGTTATAGAAGTCTCTTGCATTGTGTGCACTTCATAGTTTGATGTATCTGCACTTTCAGCACTGATTGCACTTAATGCTGTTTGCATGTGAGTAGCCCGGCCGGGCATTGAACTGTACCGCAAGCAATTTAAATTAGCACTTTTTAGAGCTGGACTGCCTTATAATAAAATTGAAGTTTTGTTGGAATTGTTATGAACTTGAGATTTATTTCTACAAGAAATAAGGCCTGTACAAGCTAAGAGCAAATGTGTTATATTTAGAGTAAAGTTTATTTTTGTCAATAAACTCTGAGTTCTCCCCTGTCACTTAGATTTTCATTCAGAAAAGTTATTTGGCCTGCACTGGCTAAAGTGACTTTGTGCTTTCTGGGATGTCCATCAGCATCAGTTTCTTCCAAAGGTGTTTCAACACAACTGGGGGTATTGCCTCACCATATCACTCCAGGCTGGATCTGGACAGTATTAAATTCCTAGCCTTTCTAAAACTGAATTTACCATGAATCAGCTTCACTTATCCATTTGATTATTTCAAATTCTAACAGGTGTCAACAACTAACCTTAAACTCCTATAGTTTTCCACACTCTTCATCACTGATAGCACCACAGTCTGGTTTCCACACCACCACTTTTATCCAGTGCAGTCACCAGAAGGCAAGGCTTTGGACACACAGGCATCTCAGGTTCTCCAGAAGATAGTACAACAGCTTTTGCCATGTTATCACCAGCAAGATGAATTTGAGCAGGTAGCAAATTTTAACTGCCCAGTGCAACTCAGCCTCAGCCTCAGCCTCATATGCTTATAAACAATTTATGCTAGTTAAATAAGACATGTGATGTCACCTAAACCACTGGCACTCGCAAAGTGTGACAATGGTCACCTTAGGCAGTATGGGATTGGCAATCTGGGAGGATGTCAGAATAATGATGCCATTGGGCAACAGTTGTTACACTAAAACTTAGTAGTAAATGTAAAAAACTATTTGTAAAAGTTAGCAATAAACATAAAAAAATAAATTAAAAGAAAACATTAACAAAAATAAAAACATTTACAAATAAAAAAATGAAAAAAGTAAATATGCAGATTTGAGAAGGTAAGTTAGGCAAAGTAATGCCCTTGTATAGTACAGTAGTACAGTAGTACTTGTACTTTTCTTTGGAATGCATATTTGGTGCAGGGGAATTCTTTTGATAACCTATGTGGAAGTAATATAGTTATTTGCATGAAGGGCAAATGGGGATATGGGAGGGGGTGGCCTTGAGTTCTGCAAATGAAACTAAATATTTCTATAGCTCTCAGCACTAAATATTAACAAAACATATATAAAAAAATTGAAACATACAAAAAAAAATTTAAAAAAGTAAATATACAAATTTGGGATAATAAGGTAGGCAAAGCAATGCCTTTGTATAGTATGGTAGTATTTGCTCTTTTCATTGGGAAGCATATTTTTTTTTGAGGGGGGTTATTTGGAAAATCTATGTGGAGTTACAATAGTAATTGGCATGAAGGGCAAACAGTGATTACAGGGGAGAGCCTTGAGGTCAGCAAAGGCAACTAAGAGTTCCTATATCTCGTTGTATTGAATGTTAACAAAATATTTAAGAAAATAAAAAAAGGAAAATAAAAAAGAAAAATATTTACAAAAGATAAAAAAGTAAATATGAAAATTTGGAAAGGTAAGGAACGAAGAGCAATGCCCTTGTATAACACGGTAGTATTTGCACTTTTCTTTGGGATGCACCTTTTTTGGTGGGATTTATTTTGAAAACCTATGTGGAAATAACATAGTAATTAGCATGAAGGGCAAACAGGAAATACCGGGGGAAGGGATCCTTGAGGTCAGCAAAGGAAACTAAAACTCCTATAGCACTTAGCATTAAATGTTTACATATATTTTAAAAAAATTAAAAAATGAAAACAATTAAAAATATTAACAAAAAAATTAAAAAGTAAACACAAATTTTGGAATGTAAAGTAGGCAAAACAATTACCTTGCCTAGCCCTCTTAACCCCTATCTGCTGTATTATCGCAGTGGACTGCTTTACCCATCAACTTATTGTTCCCCTTTGCCCTGTAACCAACCTAACAGACTTTTCATTTTCCAACTTGCTGCTTCATCCACAGCATCTCCCTGTCACCACCCTGTATTCATACCATAAACTGTGCTTCTGTCTCTGCAGGTACCTTGTCTGATCTAAATGTACCACTCGAGCTAGGACCACCTTTATCTTCCTGGTTGTGGCTACATGGATTATGATCCTCTCGTTATCACTTTCAGGTGATTTTGAGACCAGCCCAGGCCTAGAGGCATTTAGACTCCAACCCCTTTAGGCTAGTTTTTCTGTGGGCCCCCAACCCAGTGGCCTCAAGATTGCCAAACTAAATGTAAGAAGCCTTGTGGCAAATCATGCTGACCTGGTGACTTGGGCTGCCACCCATAAGCCTGACCTCCTAGGAAAAACAGAATCCTGACTTAGGCCTTCTCTCTCTCTGATTCTCTGTGTGCCCTCCCCAGCTACAATATGATTTGGGTTGATTGGGCCTCACCCAAAAGGAGTGGTGGCCTGGCACTTTTTTGTAAGTCCCACCTCAACCTGACCCTTCAATCTTCTCCCTTCCCCACTTGTGTCCTGCAAGGTGCTTCATGCCCTGCTTCTATCAAGTAATATCAAGAAGCTGCACATTCATGTGCCTACATTCCTCCTGCATCAAGTAAATGGAGACTTGAGGAATTTCTGGAATTTCTACCCCATGCTACCAAAAATAATGAAGTACTTTGCTTAGGTGACTTCAGTCAGGATTGGCTTTGCCCAAGCTCCACTATCCTCAACACAAACATGGCCAAAGCCAATCTAACTCAGCTTGTCACTGAACCTACCGGGTGCTTCAGCGGTGGCACTAGTCACACCCTACTCAACTGGGACCTCACCAATAGGCCAGACAGGATCTCCTCAATTACTGTGTTGCCTGACTCTGTTAGTGACCATTCTCCTGTAACCTGTGTCTGGGATGCCTGCTCCCCTTCATACCCACTTAAAATTATCTCTGTGGCAGACTTCTCTGCCTTTGATCCCATGGCTTTTCTATCCAATCTCCAGCAGGCTGACTAGTCTTCCCTTTTCACCACAGACAACACTGACCTGGTGGTGCAGTATTTCTCCAACACATTGCCCTCACTGCAGTCCAAGCACTTTACTTACATTAGGTGCAGGGTTAGGGGCCTTCCTACCAAATGGTTGACCATCCCCCTTCTCCTCTTGCTTAACTCTCATGACAAGCTCTGGGCCAGATGGAAAGCCTCCTCCCTTCTTTCCAACTTTGTTGCCTACTGCTCCCTTAGGAACCTATGCAAGTAAGCAATCCATGCTGACAAATTACTATAGAGGTCTTCTCCATACCTCTGCCCATTACCCAAAATGGTACTGCACACATATTAACCACATTCTGGGTCAAAATGCTTCTCAAGCCCCTCATGACATGCTAATTGACAATGTCTCTTGTAACAACCCCAACACCATAGCCAACACCTTTAACTCACGCTTTACCTCCCCTCTTTCCTCGACCTCCAATGCAAACATTCCTTCCATCCCTCCCTCCCCTCCCTTCCCAGGACTCCCTCTGCCCCATCCCCCATTATTCTGAGCCCTGTCTCTAGAACTGATGCCCTACTGATCCTCAACACTATTTTTCCTCATGGAAGCACTGATCCTGACAATCTGGAACCTAGAATTCTCAAACATGGTGCCTCTATTCTTGCCACTCCTATCTTGCACCTCTTCAACCTCTCCATTAGCTCTGGCACCATGCATTGATCCTGGAAACAAGCCAAGGTTATACCTGTCTTTAAAAAGGGTGACCTTAAAAACCTTATGAACTACCGCACTACAGCACTCCTGTCTACCTTTAGTAAACTTCTGGAGAACCGTATTCATTGTCAGGTGTCAGACTTTGTAGAGAACTATGACCTGCTATCTCCTGCTTCGCATGGCTTCAGACCAGACCACAGCACCTCGACTGCCCTAGCACAAATCACTAATGACACCTTAACCACCATGGACAGAGGCCAACTTATGAGGGCTGTACTTATTGACTTAATGAAGGCTTTCAACTTGGTCACCCATTCATGGCTCTTATGTCAGCTAGGTTCGCTGGGTGCATCCCAGTGCACTATTGTCTGGTTCTCCAGCTAAGTGCACAATCGCACCCAGTCTGTCTCCTACCATAGAGTCCTCTCCTTCCCTGCCCCTCTAGCCACTGGTGTTCCACAACATTCCATCCTTGGGCCCCTGTTCTTTTCTATATTTATAAACACTCTACCTATCATTCCTACCCACTGTCACACCTTATTCTACATTGATGACTCGGTCCTCTATACCTCCTGTAGCTCCATCTCTGACATTAATTCCCACCTCTCTTCTGACCTGCAATGAATCCAAACATGTCTCATATCTCACTACCTCATATTAAATGTTGCCAAGACCCAGGGCATGCTCTTCGGGTCCCACCGGAAGCTCAGTGCCCTAAACCTCTCATTTCTGGTCTTTTGTGTTAATGGCTGCCTGATACAAGTTATCAACTTCTTCAGATACTTAGAGGTCACTCTGGATCCGTGTCTCAGTTTCTCTCTCCATGTTAGCGTGGTCTGCAAGTCTGTCAATGCCAAAGTTGGGTTGGCATATCATGTCCACCATGCGCTGACCCCTGCCACTAGGATCTCTATCGCCCAAGGACTTCAACTCCCTGGTCTTTGCTATGCACTGCCGGTCTTTTCTCAAATGCAGACAAATGTCCTTCAATCATGGGATATTGCCTATAGCAATGTTTTCAGATTTTCCTTGCCTGCCCATCATCTTAAACACCACTGCACACTTTATTCTGACCTCCGCTGGTTATCCCCCTCCTCCAGGCGTTTATATTCCATAGGCTGCCTGACCAACAATATGATTTGTTCTTCTCTCCCCTCTTCCTTTGCAGCCATGTTCACCACAGTTGACTGCCCTGACTCCTCCAGTCCTCAACTTCAGCTCTGATCACTGTCAGTAATTGCTCCACCAAAATGGGTGAACTTGCCTTCTCCATCTATGCTCCCAAATTCTGGAACTCTCTGCTGTTTTTCCTTAGCAGCTCTAGTTCTCACCCTGCCTTCAAGCATGCACTCTTTAATTACCTCACTGCCCTAGATAGATGTAAATGTCTTTGGTGCGTATATTACACCTCTTTACTTATTTTAGTTCATGGAACATGCCTCTTTACTTACTGTTGCACTATTATCCCCTTCCCTATCCCATTCCCTTGTCCTATGCCACCAGCACTGCTGTTATGCACTTATGTTGCTGATCTCTGCAAACTGTTTATATCTATTTTGTGCAATAATGCTTATGCTATGTAAGACATAACTTTCGTGCTAAGTAATTATACTGCCATGTAAGGTTGTTGATCTCTTTATGTACTGCATTGTATCAGCTCCTCCCTGTACTATTGTTTTTAACTTGTTTGAACTGTAATCTCCCAGGTCATGCCTGAAAATAGGCAATCCTGTCTAGTGCACTTACCTGGTTACCAAAATCAAATACATAAATAAATAAATAATATGGTAATACTTGCACTGTTTGGGGGATGCATATTTTTGATGGGGGATTTATTCTGAAAACCTATATGGAACTAACACAGTAATTGGCATGAAGGGCTGGTGAGGATCATTTAGATAAGCAAACGAAACTATGAATTCCTATAGCTCTGATGGAGTGTTTGCTGTAATATGAGTTTGACACTGTGGTGATCCCCAACCGTAGCATGCCAGCATCTACATGCCTTATATAAGTTACAGTAATTCATGGCCATTGCGGATCTAGGATTTGTTCCCCTTTTTCTGTAGTGTGTTATGCCTTATGCCAATTACAACATTGGAAGCCAAAGTGATTTGGCGTAAGTGTCAAATCTAAATCAAATTTTACCCCCCCCCCAACAAAGCAGAACCAAAGTTACCACCTGGACACTTCACTCAGCCTTGCTCTGCCCCCTGCCTGGCTGTATGTCCAACTTGCAGACTGCAGCTGTAGTAAGCACACATTGCATTCTGCAGCACCACATGAATTATTGGCCTGCCCTGCATATAAACTACAGTGAACTGCTGTTAACTGACTACCTACCTACCTACCTAACTAACCAACTGACTAACTTTAGTAATAAAGAATGATTCTCTGATGCTTTCATAGATTTTTTGGATCAAAGATCAGTCATTTTTTCAAATTACTGGAAAGTTCTCATTAACCATGTCCTTCCTTGTCTAGAAAGAGATGGAAATGGCATTAAGACATGCGGTGCGATGAGATCATAATTGTCAACATTTGTTGGCTGCTGGAGGTCATGTGGTTTGCCTGAACTCTGTGTAATCAACATTAAAAAGAGTGCTATGTCATGCCATCACGGTGCCACTTCTTTCTCCTTACCAAAGCCAAAAGTGTTAGTTTTGGTTGGTTCCCTGAACTTCACTTTAGCCTTAACACACCATTATTTGAAGGTCTGTGTCACTTAATGTTCACAACACTGCTTTGTTTATAGGGGTATGTTTACAAGTGAGTAACGCAGACCACAGTACACAATTAGTAAAGTAGATTGAATAACATATCCCCAATGGCTCCCAAGTATTCCAGATATCCTGTGGTGTTAAAACATATACATTTTTAAGGGCAGAACAAGAGCACTTGAATTGGGATAGTTTTATTATGTGCTTTTCAAAGATACTATCTGGTATATGGGATTTAAGAGATGTAAATATGAAACCACATACTATAAGTATCATTTGTTAATTTCTCATGTCCCATTCTGCTTCTTATTCAGTTCATTTTATGACATAGACTAATATGCACATCCATAATCATCAGTCTTTATTTGGGAACTGCTGTGCTTTAATTGTCTTTGTCCTTCACAGTCCATCCTAACTATGAAGAACTGTAGTTCTAGCTAAAACTTGTACACTAATCTAGCTTCAACTATGGGAAGACAGGCAGAGGTGGAGTGGAGCATTTATTAATCCACAGCAGTGATTTTAATATGATATTTAGAAGTGTAATTGACTTGTCTATAACTTTTCACAGCTGAAAAATGCATTCAGCCCAGTTCCCAGATACATTTATCCTCCAGAAAATGGCACAAAAGTGTCCCTCATTTTGCTGAGACATAAATTTACTATTTAAGTTCTAATATGCCAATTAAAGTACCCAGATATAACTATGTGCAAACGTGGGGCCCTATGCACAAATGTTTGGATTGCCTATGTGCCACGTATCCGAGACATGTAGGCAATGTTAACTTGTTTGCACATCTGTACTGTTTATTATCCCATTGTTAAAGTTTTCTTTTTTTAGGAAATACCTTAGTGAACAGAAAAACATAGTGTTTTAATCAAGCTTTGTCTTGTCCCCAAATTGCCAGATGGCATCACCCAGCACCATCACTAACCTTCTCATGGACTTACTAGTTGTTCACCACTTGTTAAGGAACATGAGTAATGGTGGTTAGTCTGTCCCATCAGTAGTGCATAGGACTGGTGCTGGGGGAGAGGGCAGCAAAACAGCAGTTCAGGGACTTTTCCTCCAGCTCCTGGTTTTCTCCCCAAGGGTGCCAGCATGCAATGATGCAAACACATGTGTGCAAAAGTACGCATTCATGGGTGACATCTGGCAGTTGCCCCCTACCCTTCTGTATGCTCCCACAGTAATGCTGCCTCAGCTCTACAATGTGACAGTTAAGAAGCAGGGCCCTGCATCCCCCTACCTGAGAGAGACAAGCTGTTCTTGGAATGAAGGAAAAAAACACACTCAAAGCCAGATGAGAGTGCTCCAAAAGGTTTTAATGTGCCCACGGGGTTACAAAATGCTGACCCTGCCAGAAACAAGCCTCAACATTTCACAGAAGTACACTTTGTCAAGAAACATAGGTGCTCACCTATCATCGCCTATTTAAAACATGTGATTTAGACGGGTGAGACAATTAACACTTAACTATACATTAAAACATCAATTTTATTGGACAACCCATCTCCATATGCATTGCTAAAGAATTATGCTGATTAGCTGTAAAATGCTCTACTATTGGGAAAGAAGTTTCTATTGCATCACAAGAAAACCTGCAAAATATTGAACAAATATATTATTATGATATGCACATAGGACTTAAAAATGTACATAGGACTTACAATTGCAGAAACAATAATAAATACTCATAAATAAGGCTTTTTATATATAATTATGGGTTCAGTTCTATTTTTATAAATACAAGGTAAATTCTATGTTATCATTCAATCCCCTACCCATCATTGACCTCAATGTATGAATCCAAAATCCTTCCCTTCTTGCCAAAACCTTAACCGAATCAACACCACTTTGTCCAAAAACAGATTTATTGATAGCAATAAATGACCATTTATGAGAATCAGAATCCCTAGAAAAATAGGCATTGGTAGCAGTAGCACATTCTTCATCTTTATGTGCCAAGGCCCTAACACAGCCACTCAACCTTTCTTTAAATTTCCATTTAGTATGTGTGGTGTCACAATTTATAAATCTAGAAATCTCATGTTGCTTGTTTGTGTGGGGATTCAAAAAAGTTTTAGACGGTGTAATAAATTCACAAAATTTACACATTCCACAATGATGACACCCATGTGGAAGAGTGAGCAACCATGTAGTGGTGGGATGTGGAACAGGTTGCAGGCTATGTGTAATAATGTCAGCCAAATTCCTTGCCCTTCTATTAACCATTCTAGGTGGCTATTGTGCCCATATGGATAATTTGCACTCTGCTTAAAATGTGGCAGTTTTTATGTAAGAAGCCCTCAACAGTATATCATCAAAACTGGTTGCCATGAAACCACTTTTGGGTGCTTTGTGCCATGTCAAGATTTCTGACATCAGTGAATCCGGAGAACAGGATCATGAGTCAACCACTGGACTTCATGCAGCACAGCGAATGGTTGACTCATATTTGGCTGAAAACAGGCATCTGTCAATAACTGATGATCCTGTTTTACACTGGAGTGGAAATGTCAGTGAATGGCCAGAGCTGACCTCAGTGGCACTGAAGTACCTGACCTGCCCACCCTCCAGTGTAAGTGTTGAGAGGGTGTTCAGTTCTGCAGGGGCAATAGTTTGGGACTGTCATACAAACCTCACTCCTTAAAATGTCAGCATGCTGACATTCATAAAAATGAATCAGGGCACATACCAGCTTGAACTGCAACCTTTGTATTCATACCCCATCATGGTAATGGTTGTAGTGATGTGGGAGTAGCAGACCATTCTGGTGGCAGCATGAAACAGTCTACCACAAAAGGTAAATGATGAAATCATGGAAAAAGAATTCCCTAGTGGGCACAATTCAGACATTGACTGCAAGGGCAGCTTCCTGTATGATGATGATGATGAAGTTGACATTGGTGGGTTTTAAGTTAACTGGTTGAAAGGCTGTCACATTTTTTTCAATGGTACATGTTTTGTTTTTCACAATGTAAAATCAGTGTCCCACCTTGAATGAGTCTCATTCCATAATTTCATATTGGCAATTTGGCACAAGTAAATTCACAATCTTTCCATTTCCCTTCCCTACCTTGGCATTATTTCTGATTAGACTTAACAGAATGTGTGCTACTGTCATTAGCAAACACAGTCAGCCTCTTAAACACAACTGTCCATTTGTAGTACTAGGTGTTAGCCACTTAAAACCTGCTGATTAAAGATTTCTGCCTCCTGAATGAGAGTGACATACTGTAGCACAATACACACCATATCCAGCCAGCCACCCACCCATGTGTGTCTGACAGTGAGACGGAATATGTTGCAGCTGTTCCCATGACCACCACAGTAAACCACAGTCAGCCAAAGCCACCATATAGTGAGAGGGAATGTGATCATGTGCCCATGTCCACCACCAATAAACTGCAGGCAAAGTTAACAAATTGTGAGAGGAAATGTCATCATGTACCCATGACCACCACCAGTAAAATGCAGTCAGCCAAAGCCACCAGATAGTGAGAGGGAACTACATCATGTGCCCATGACCACCACCAGTAAACTGCAGTGAGCCAAATATGCCAGATACCATCTCATTGAGATGGAATGTGATTATGTTCCATCCTATACCCTGCCCATGCCATGGCAGATGGAGATGGCATCCAGCAGTCACAGCCGCAACAAGGCTTCTTACTATCAATAATTTACAGTGAGTATGTGTACTAATTTTTCATACTATGGGACTTCCGTGAGCTGTGTTATGCTTCCTGTTGCATTTTTGAGATGCAGTTGAGGAACACATATGGTCAACTTATTTTCTTTTTTTACAGGTTAACAGTTTCAATTACTCTCCTGAGCTGGAGGACTGTACTACTGCAGTACTGTCTACAACCACCTATAGGATATCCATTTCCGGTAAGTAAATACATTTTATTTCATCAGTTCTTTTTTACAGTTCATTTTTCAAGAGAGTGTAAATCATATAAAGTAGGTGAAATGTACATCACATAATACACTTTTCCTGCACATCAGACACTGTATTGGCTGCAGCAGGCCATGGCGATGTTGAACAAAGTTTTATCCAGGTTGTGACAAGATGTCTTTTAAAATGTCACTTAAGTTAAGACATTGGGACAGTGTATGGGTTATATGTACTAAATTTCTGATTTGGTCTTGGTGTGGCATATTGATAGCTTGGTATCTGTTACGCTGGATATATAACACACAGTAACAGCCACACTTTGAACAGAATGTATTACTGAAATTAAGTACTAATAATTTCTTTTTGATCTGTTTTTGAAGGAAACATTTCAGTGTTGTGTGCTGCCATCGGTGCTTTCTCCATATAAGAAGTTCAACATCACACCCGGGCCGCAACAACTGGTATGAATCCTGACCATCAGGACTGGACTGGAGGATGCACAGAAAACCTGTGAAGGCCTAACCACCAAAGCACAGGGATCACTTGTGTGTGGCTTGTTTTGCCATTAACAAATGTGCAGAAGCAGTGAACATTTTTTCTTGGCATTTATTCATCTGGAGTGGTGGCTTTCTGGTTTTGTCTTGCACTTTTGCAGCTAGCTGGTCTCTACCAGCACCCATCCCCAATGTTAGTGCAGCGTGCTTCTGGACCTGTTATATTCCTACTTAATAATGTCTGTTTACCATGAAATATATTTTGTGCCTCAGGAAGTAGGGTTGCCAATAAAAGGCAACTTGAATTGTCAAATGGCATCCCAGAGGAAATGAGGGAAGCTGAGGGATATGAGTGGGGGAAGGGAACAGGCTAGGGCTGGAAAAGGAGGGGGAGGAGCCTAGTGAGGTCACAAAGAAAAAGGGAGGGGACAGGTGAGTTTATGATGTACAGGTGAGAGTGGATATTGCATACACCTGAAGGGGGTCACCTGATTGGTCAGAGGTGTGGCTTGTAGGGGTCCTTAGGGGCTTTATAAGCTTTGTGAGAGGGTTGCTCTGCCTCTTTCTGGTGGGTTTTTCAATTTAAGTGGATCTCAGCACAGCGTTGACAAATTTTCTGATTACTTACACCACTGGGTAAGGAATTGTAGCTCTGGGAACTGGGAACCCATGCCTTGAGAGTTTGCTTTTCTTTTCAATGGGCTGATTTTAGACAAGAAGTGTATAGTTGCTTCTGATTAAGAAAGTTTGCTAGATATGTTAAGGCAGGCATTGGAGACAGACAAATTACAGGCTGGTTTTGGTGAGAGGTTTTGTCTTGGCCTACTGGCCGCATGGCCGACCGCATAGCATTTAATGCCTTGTACTCTGGTTCTGGCAGTCAGCAAAGTCCTTTTGTAAGGAAGGTTTGCTTAGAGTTTAGCAATTGTTGTAATAAATTGTGTACTTGTTTCCTTAAATCCACAATCTTAGGGCAGGACCATAAAATGTGTAAAAGGTCTCCATGTGGTTCACCACATCTCCAACATTCATCCAAGTTTATTAGGTTCGCTGAGAATAAGGCTACTGGTGTTTTATACCACCAGTGTAGTATTTTATTTTGGATCAGTCTACTGCAGGTGTCTCTAATGGGTTTATGTGCAGCTATCCAGTAAGAGTTCCATTAATTCTTTGATATGCCTCTACCTAGAGCTAACTCCCATTTTCTTTTGGCTGTTTCTGTTTGGTCAGGAATGTTATCTTGTATAGATGAATATATAAGGCTTGTTCTATCTTTTGTTTTCATTAGGAAGATAGGGAGAGGGTGTGGGGTGGATAGGTTCTCTAGTTGTTTTTAGTCAGGGGAATTATATCATCTCTTATCTGTAGAAACCACCAGAAGTCTTCTTTTGGTAGTTCGTATCTTTTTTGCAGTCCTTGAAAGGAGTCCATATCTGATGAGCCTGGAATTAATAAGTCCTGTACTGTATTATTCCCTTTTTTTCTCCAGGATTTCCATTGTATTATTTTACCCTCTATCTTGATGTTGTTGGCACCCCATAGTGGGTTATACAATGGGTGTATGATGTCTATTTTTATTATCGTCCCTAGTTTTTTTTCCAGGAAGTTATGAATGAGACTATAGCTACTAATGCGGTGTGGGGTTTGAGGTGGCTCCCATAAATGTATGTGGTGGGTTGAAATCCCTTTATTAGGGATGATTCTATTGTGGATCATAGGGGTGGACAAGGATCGAATGTGTCAAACCATCTTAGAGTTTTAGTAGCTCTAAATTCCAGGTAGTATCCCTTTATCCAGGGTAGTCCCCATCCTCCACTTGTCCAGTGCATCCTGAGTTTTTTCCTGCTGAATCTAGGTGGCTTCTCCTCCCAAATGTAGCTTCCCAGAAGTTTGTCTATCTTATTGAACCACAATTCGGGTATAGTCGTAGGTATATGAGAAATTAAATATAGAATCTTTGATGCAATAATCATTTTTAATGCCTGTATTTTCCACACTAGAGAGAGTTTCAGTGGTTTCCATCTTTCTAAATCTGTTTTGATTTTAGTAATAAGCAGACCTAGGTTACTGCCTATTAGTCTTGTTAATTTTGCTGTGATCTTAATTCCTAGATACATAATGTGGTCCTTAGCGCATCTCAGGTTTAGGGCTGTAAAGTGTGATTCTAGACAGGATTTGTTAAGTAGTAAAACTTCTGTTTTACTTTGATTTATCCTTAGTCCTGATAGACTGGATAATTTTTCTAACAGTTGGACTAGTGGGTGCACCGAGTTGTGAGCATCTTGCAGTGTAACTAAGAGATCATTTGCGCAGAGTAGTGTTTTGATCTCAGTATCTCCTGTTTTAACCCCCATTATGCTCTTATGTTCCCTAATGGACTCTGCTAAAGGTTCTTTGGTTAGAAAGAAGAGGAGTGGTGATAATGGACATCCTTGGTGAGTACCCTTCCCTATGGAGAAAGACGGTGATACAGTGCTGTTCGTCAGGATACGAGCCTTGGGTGAGGCATAGATAGCACTGATCATATTGACAAATGTTTCTTTAAAACCCATTGTTTGTAATACTGTATAAAGGTATTGCCATTCTACTGAGTCAAAGGCTTTTTTGAAGTCAATAGCCTGTGCAGCCACTGTAGTGTAAGAAGACATCGATAATTGCATTACGTCTCTTAGGGTTCTCATATGATCAGAGCTATATCTTACTTTGATGAACCCCACCTGTGAGGGGTGTATTAGGGAGGGGATAAGTTTTTTTAGTCTAGTTGCAATTATCTTAGCATAAATTTTGCTGTCTACTGTTAAAAGGGATGTAGACCTGTAACAAGCAGGCAGCTTCTTGTTTTTCCTGGGTTTGGGGACAATTGTCATGATTGCTTCACACATTGTGTGGGGGAAGGTATCTGTTTCTTGTATTTCTAAAAATAGTCTCTGCATGATTGGTGAGATGGTTTGGGTTAGAATTTGGTAAAGTTCAGTCAGTAGCCCATCTCGCCCTGGCGCTTTTTTTTTAATGCCAAAATGGCAGTTTTTACTTCTTCGCTTGTGAAGTATTGGTTTATTGCTGTAGCTTGAGCGTGGGTTATTTTTGGAAGATTTAGCTTTGCTAGAAAGTCTGTGAGGGTTGCTGGAGAGTTGTTTACAGATGAGGTGTATAGCCGAGCACAGAACTCTTTCATCAAGTCATTTATTTCCTTTTCTGAGGTGAGTGTTTTGCCACTTACATCTCTAAGTGAATTTATGTATCTTTTAGCTTGCTGCTTTTTTTTTTGTCTATGGACTAGTAGTTTTCCACATTTTTTGCCCCTTCCCAATATTTGTGTTTAAGACGCATGATCGCCAGCTCTGCTTTCCTTGTTGTCAGGGAGTTAGTTTCACTTCTTATTTCTAGCATTTCTTTGTACATAGCGGACTTTGGTGAGGCCTTTATGTTTGATTTATATTGTAGCTCTAAGGCTTTCAGTTTGTTTTCTTTATTGTTTTGCTCTTGGTCCCTCTTCTTGAGTCTGAATGCTGCAAAGGATATTATTCTCCCTCTCGTGGTTGCTTTGAGAGCTTCCCATAATGTAGCCATTGAGACATCCACTGTGTCATTTATTTTAAAGAAATCCTCCACAGTTTTACTGAGCCAGGGATTAAATTCTGGATCCATTATAAGTAAGGGATCCATCCTCCAGTTAGTTGATCTGTGGTATACTGATCCATGTATTAGATTTAGTTGAAGCGGGACATGGTCTGATATAAGAGGTTTGATGGTTGATGAGGTGATCATATTAATAATTTTTGGAGAGGTGAGCCACATATCAATTCTGCTATATGTTCCGTGTCTAACTGAATGGCATGTGTAGTCCCTAATTCCCAGATTTACCACCCTCCAGGCATCTGCAAGTGCAGTGTCTGTCATCCATAGTTTGACTGCTCTAGTGGCCTTGGCATGGGGTTCCCTGGAGCCATTACTCCTGTCTGTCTGTCTGCCTCCAATACCAAATTAAAGTCACCTCCTAGTAGAATTGGGTCATTTTTATCATTGAATAAGGCTACTTGTGCTGTCAAGTCATGAAATAATTGAGGGAAGTCTGTATTAGGGGCATATAGGTTCCCAATCACCATTGGTCCCTGAGGTGTTTGAAAATGAGCCAGAATCCAGCGACCTTCTTTGTCGTGTTTAGATTTTGCTAAGTTGCAAGATATCGATTTATAAATAAGGATTGATACCCCCCCCCCATGCTTGGATAGGGCTGGGCTATGAGCTTTTACTCCCACCCATTCCCTGACTAGTTTTCTGGATTCCTCATGAGACAGTTTTGTCTCCTGCAGTAGTGCTACTTGTAAGTATAGTTTTTTTAAGATTGGTCAGCACCTGTCTAAGCTTCCACTAGTGGCAGACCTATATCTATTAGGCTCAAAAGTCTCTAGTGCAGACCTCCTTCTCTCAAAAGGTCAGTGAGATTTCCTAATCCTTGTTAGTGTACAAGTCAAAAGACTCATAATATGTAAATGGAGATCCACAACAATTCCTACCCTTAAAGAATTACTTGATAACATTACTATACTAGCTAATTATGAAAGGCTATCCCACATCTCCTCAGACACTCTAGCTAAATTTGATAAGACCTGGACACCGCTTTTCCAATACATACAGCGTAAACACCCCCAGGCTCTATCCACCTGGAACCCAGTGGGTAAACAACCAAGAAAGGGTATAGGCTAGCTATAAACCATACACAATCTACTTCATCATCTGCAAAATATAGAATAAAGGGTCAACCACTGACAGCACCCCACACACCCCAACCACAATAAGACTCCATTACAGGCCATACACCATAGCTTTAATAGCCACAATTTGAAACTGATAACCTCTCACTTAACCACTTGCATCCATTGTAAATAGTTTTGTAATAGGTTGTATTACTTATCAATAGAATGGAAAATGTTTGGACACTACTATGTCTGGGCTTTGGCCCTTAACTGTGCTACTTACAGCAGATATCCGGACCATCTTTGAGACACAAAACACATGCCATACAACTGCAATTAATTAAAGGATTAAAACAAATGCATACAATGCATGATATGTAAAAAGAGAAAGATATTGTTTTGGTGCTAGCTAAATCAAACTTAAAAGAACACATACCCCCCACCCCCAACACCTTACTCCCAAAAGGAAGCACCCTTTGTAGCAATAAAGTTACAGGACAGTGATATCAGATGACAATTTATTTAATTGTTGCAGATCATTTTCACCATAATACCAGCATATTTAAATATATGCACATAAAAATGAATCACAGATGAACAGCCATAATACAACTTACAGGGGTTCAGTCATACTACTACATAGAAATGCAGCTTACCTACTAAAACAGGGAAAATGACTTTTAATAAAATAATAATCAAAAATGAGTCTCATTTAACACAACAGCATGCTGGCTGTTTATCCGTCCAACTTTGGGATGAGTCATTTCATGAAATGTGTACCTGCTATCCTGTTTAATATGAATTGTATGGCAATTACCACATAACTGACGTATTTGTACCCATATGTATGCACCTTTGTGTTGTTCAAACAATAAAATTGTTTAACTTCAAAAAAAAAAAGGGAGGTTTGCTAGATCAAGGTATAGCCAGTTTTAATACAGAATGACATTTTCTTGATTTAAGGTATTTATTTCTAAGATGTGTTTAAAAAAAAAGGAAAAAATACACTGGAAGATTGTCCACTGCTTGCTAGCTGTTGTTAAAAAAAAACGTGATTTAAGAATTTATGGTTTGCTGACTAATATGTTAAAGCAGGCATTGGAGACAGACAAATTACAGGCTGGTTTGGAGAGAGGTTCTGCCTTGGCCTGCTGGCCACATGGCCAGCCGCATGGCATTTAGGGCATAGTACTCTGGTTCAGACAGCCAGCAGAGTCCTTTCGTAAGGATGTTTTGCTAGATGAGGGTAGAGCCAATTTTAATATGGAATGAAATTTCTGTGGTTTAAGGTATTTATTTCTAAGATTTGTTACAAAAAAAGATACACTGGAAGAGTGGCCACTGCTTGCTAGCTGTTGTCAAGAAAACAGGTGATTTAAGAATTTATGGTTTACTGATTAAGAAATTTTCGCTCCCTGATTGGGAACCAGGTGATTCCAGGATGTATGGTTGCTGTTTTAAGAAAGTTTTGCTAGCTGTTTAAAACCAATGATTTAAGAAGGGATAGGGGCTCAACAGAATGTTTTTCTAGATGTTTTGATTAACCAGGTGATTTAGAGGATGGTGTGAGTGAGAGATTGATTGGGCCTACTGCAACATGAGCGGCCATGTGGCAGGCTGGGGTGCAGCTGGCTGGATCAGGCATCCAAAGGGAAGTTTCTGTGTGGGGTTGGTTTTAGATAGCTAGAAAGGCAAAGCAGAATGTGCAAGGGAAATAGACTTGATTAATGTAATGGTTTCTGCTCTGAATTTTAAAAAAAATGAATGAAGAAAACAGACACTCAGAGAGGAAAGAAAGACTGCCTCAGTGGGGAATTCACCCGGGGTTTTGTTTCACAGATTTTGTTTCTTCAACCATCGGAAGGTTTTTAGTAGGGAATTCAAAGTTGAATCAGAGAGGTAGCAAGTGCCATGGAAAGAGAAGCAAGGGAAGAGCTGGACATCGGCCGATACAGCACTTGGAGGAGAGGGTGGGCAGAAGGGGACAGGATGATTGGCTGTTTGGGGGCCTGCCAGGGCTCCAGGGGTAATAATAGTTGTGGAGTAAAGAACAATGGACTCTGGCACTATAGGGGAGGGTGGCGTGCTCGGCCCCCAGGAGCTCATAGGTAATGGGCAACACTGGGCGGTAGCTCCAGCTGTGGGGGGGGGAGAGGACTGAATTAGGCCAGCAGCTGGGACAATTCATTATCTGGGAAAAGGGAGCAGTCCCACAGCCACCTCGCTGAGGTGGCTTGCACTTAGCTGCACAAAGGGATAAGGAGTGGTGGCTGGGGCTCATTCAAGGGCATGTACAGCATTTTACCCACCCCTTTTGGGAGACAGTAGTCTACCAATTAGGGCATTTTGGCTACAAAGGGTATTTATGGTTGCCTAGGGTCATCAGAAATGTCCAGACCAGAGATGCTTTCCCAGAACTGGAGAGGCAGTTACTGGGATATAGGGAAGGGTAACAGAGGACCATGGTGGCACTGACAGTTCTACAAGGACAGGATTCAGAAATGGAGCAGGGCAACCTGAGGCAGCGGGGCCCTGGGGTTTAATTCCACCACCAGTAACAGGTGTTAATGTTTTCCCCTTTTGTTTTAAGCATTCATCCCCAGATCATGGCACCAAAGAAGGTTACCTGCCGGCTTCTAGTGCCCAACTAAGATCAGAGAAAGCGGTGTTGATGTCCATGATGTCCACACTGATCAATAAGGCAGCAAAGAACAAGGAAGAAGAGGTGGCTGAGAGGAAGAAAAAGCAGCTGGCAGGTCCAAGGGATAAAGAGGCAGGTGGTAAGTGCCCAAGAAGACCTGCACCAGATGTGAGGCATGTGCCCCTTCCCAAGCCCACACTGGAACCAACAGACTTGGACACTGATGGGGGTAAGGATACAGGGGTGCCACAGATGAAAGCAGTTTAAAAGAATATGTGGAGGGTTTGTTGGTGGAAATGGGTGAGAAGGGCATGAGTTCTATGGAAAAGATTCTGGAGGAACTTAAGAGGGACAAGGGAGGGAAGAGAAAGGCAAAAGGGGTGAGGAAGACACAGCTGGAGGGAGGAAGCTATATGATGCCCATCCTGGCTTCTTGGGAGATCATGTGCCAGCCTCCTTAAAGGACAAGATTTGGAAGGGGAAGTACATGGACATATTTGGCATTTTGGACAAAAAGATGGCAAAGAAAAATGAGCAGAAGGAAACGGTTGGAAAATCTGAAATGGCAGTGGCACTAGCGGTAGTGGGACAGAAGGAGGAGGAGGCCACGTATAAGGGGAAAAAACATGGACACTTGACAGGCAGGTTTTTTTATACATAGTGCTATTTTATTGGAAAAGCAGCCAGACCTAGCCATCCCCCTTCTAACATACATGGCCATAATTAGGGATGTGTAGAAAGCACAGAAAGGGTATGGATGGCTGGAGTATGATGAAGCATTCAGACAGAGGATGGCTTCATGGGGGGCATTTGAGATGGGACTGCATGCATTCAGAGCTTTGGTTCAGAGCTTTGTCCACCCAGATGGGGGTGACATCAAAAGGGGCAAAAAGTTTGCTGGCAGGGAACAGCTAGGTTAAAGGCATGCGGGGCTTGCAACAGAGCGATGTGCACCTGGGTGAACTGTAAGTTCAAGCATACTTGCTCCAAGTGCAGGGGTACCCACACGATACTAAAATGCAGGAATTCCTCTGAGCGAGCTGCGGGGAGGAGTGGACATAAACAGCCCTTTCGGAGGGGGCCAGGGTGGAAGGGGAAGGGCTAGGTGAAATTTTGGGAACAGGGGGTGGGGTCCCAGAAGCAGGGAGGGATATAATTCCAATTATGGGTGGAACTGACATGGCACTAGAGCAGGTATTTTGATGGAGTCTTGCTCTGGCCAGGACACCAATAAAGCAGGAGACAGTGGGGGCATGGACAGTGGATTACCATAATCAGGCGGGGGTTGCTGAGGAGGATTTTTTCCAATGGGTTTTCATTGAAATTCCAGGGGGACAGGAATGGGGCCAGGGTGAAGAACTTATTCTCAGTGAAGAGCAAGGAGGACATAGTGTGGCAGAAAATTAGAAAAGAAAAGGAAGCAGACAGGATAGAGGGGCTTTTCGAGGCCCCCCTATGTGGGTAATTCCAGATATTCCCTTTAGGACTGGTGCCTAAGAAACAGGCGGGTGAATTTTGGATGATTCACCTCCTGTCATATCCAGAGGGCACTTCAGTGAATGATGGTATCCAGGACCAGGATTGTGTAGTGTCATATGCATCCCTTGATTCAGTGGTACTGCTTATCAAAACAGTACAAAGGGTGTGGTTGGCAAAGACAATACTGAGTCTGAATTTCACCTCTTGCTGATCCAGCCAGAGGATTGGTACCTCCTGGGTTTCCAATTTGTGGGTAGCTTCTACTTTGACAAGGCCATGCCCATGGAGTGCTCAGTGGCCTGCTCCACCTTCGAGGCTTTTAGCACATGGGTGGAGTGGGTTTTCTGGGGCAGATATGGGCATGGTCGGGTGGTACATTAACCGGATGATTTCTTACTCATTGGGGAGTCCAGGTCAGAAGTACAGAGGATGTTGCTGGATTTTCAGGAACTCTGCACCAGGATTAGTATCCCCCTGGTGGAAGGGAAGACAGAGAGTCCCACCAGGGTGACTGAGTTTCTGGGAATCGAGATGGACTCAGTGGCAGAGTGTTTCTGGTTGCTGCAAGGTAAGGTGGTAAACCTCAATGAGCTCCTCAACCAGGTAGTGTGTCAGAGGAGGGTGCCATTGGTAGAAATACAACAATTGGGCCATATGAATTTCACTTGTAAGGCGATCTGCCTGGGCAGAACCTTCCCACAAAGGTTAGGCTAGGCCACAAGCAAAGTGAAGTGGTTGCACCATTGGGTGGACATCACGAAAGGGGTATGGGAGGACCTCTCGTTATGGGCAGAATTTTGGGCAGAGTACAATGGAGTGACTTTTTGGCAAGAGGACTGGGTGGACAGCGAGGTACTTCAGCTGTATACGGACACATCTGGCGCATCCAGTTTCAGGGCATACTACAGGGGTAGGTGCATGACAGAAGCATGGCCTGCCAGTTGGAGATCTCTGGGTTTTCAGAAAGATATCACGTTTTTGGAGGTCTTTCTTTTTTGGGTAGTGATGGTGGTATGGGGGGAGATGAAAAACAAGAATTTTTTTTTTTTGGTGCAACAACAAAGGGGTGGTAGAGGTACTTAATAGACAAATGGGACACACTGACACAGTGAACAGGGTCACCGGACAAATGGTGCTGCTCGGCCTGCGCTAGAACATTTCCTTTAGGGCAAGGCATATGGATGGGGTGAAGAATGAGATTGCTGACAGTCTCTCATGTTTGCAGTTGGGCAGGTTCTGGAGGTTGGCCCTGCAAGCAGAGATGGTGAGAACACTGATTCCAGCCCACATGTGGGAAACTGGGTGGCAAAAGGCCGAATGTTGTACCAGAGCTCCTGGTCAGCCAACACTTTGAAGGCATATGAAGGAGCATGGGAAGTCTTCCAAGGGTTTCGGTGGCAGCAGGGCATGGTGGTAAGCATCCTGGCCACAGAAAAACAGGTAATGAGGTTTATGGGGACAGATGGGAGAAGGGCTTTGCCCATTCCTCCATGGAGGTACTCCTAGCAGGAATACATTGGGCCTGCATGGCCCGGGGATGTCCAGAGCCCAACAAATGCCAAAAGGTCTGTCGCATGCTACTGGGGTGGCAGAAGGGGAGGTCCACCCAGGGATACACGCAGGCCCATAACCCATAAAATCCTGGCGGTGGTTATGGGGGCACTGGGGGCCATATTCCACTCAGCATTAGAGGCCTGCCTTTTTAGGGCTGTATTTACACTACTGTACAGGGGTCGTTCAGGATGGGAGAACTGGTGTCAAAACAGAAAGGGGACACACATGGCGGTTTGCAAGGGGAGGACATACAATTTCTTAAAGAGGGAATCCTCATTTGGTTGCAGCATTCTAAGACAGACCAGATGGGTTGTGGCACCTGGGTACATATTTCGTATTGTGGGGCAGGGCAGGTCTTCACCGTGGATGCCATGGAGAAGCACAGGCACATCCGGATGCCTGACGGAGCACCTGGTTTCATCATAGAAATGAGATGGTGGTAACTTGTTACCAAGTAGGGGAGATATTGAAGAGAGCATTAGCATTTAAAGGACATGACCCAGCGCAGTTCACTGTGCATTCCTTTAAAATTGGGGCAGCATCGGAATTAGCCCAGAAGGGGGGATCCATGGAATAAAAAAAAGGATTTGGGCCACTGGAACTAAGAATGTTACAAACGCTATATCAGAACTTTGAAATGATTTTGTTGTGTTTTTCCTTCTGTCAGCAGGTGAGGGGAGACAACAGAGTACGTGGATCTTGGGACACTCATATGTTTACTGGGCAGAAAAACACACAGCAAGGAGCCAAAGGAAGAGGGAGTTTGCAAGAGGACTATGAAGCTTACAGATATGGTGGATAGGGATCTCAGGAATGTGCTGGGGCCAATTGCTACCTATTTTGGAAAAATGGAAGCTGTCTTGGGGTAGGCCAGATGTTTTAATCATCCACCTGGGGGGGAAGTGATTTGGGGAACATCCCTTGGGGTCCCCTTTTGAGGGCCATCATGACAGATTTTAGGACCATCAAGGGGTAATGGCCAGGTTATAGATTGTCTGATTGAACATTATATCCAGGAGGGTTTGGCACCAGGCCACCAGCATTGGGGCAATCAAGAGAGCCCAGAAGCGGCTAAATAGGAGGATGTCAGCATTTATGAAGGGGATGAGTGGAGTGTGTGTTCCACACCTGCGGATTAACTTTGACAAACTGCACCTTTACAAGGGGATGTGATGCATTTATTGAAATGGGGACTGGCATGCTTTTTGCTAGCTCTATGGCAGGTGGCTTCATTAAAACTATGGTAGAGCCAGGCACCGCAAGGGGGGAAGCCCCACCATCCAACTCAGGCTGGAGGTGGAGGCTAGTGGAAAGGGAATCAGGGTAGGAGGGAGGAGGAGGAAGAAGCTTAGAAAGAAGGGGGGCAGGCAAGGCTGCAGGAGAAGCAGGGGGTGGGAAGGCCAGGGGTAGGCAACTGGACATGTTTTAGCAAAGGGAGGAGGGGTAGATAGAATGGCTAGGAGTCAGGTCTAAGACAACCGGACCTAGCCAAAATAGTACAGGGAGGGAAGTGGAGGGGTGGATGAGGCATCCAGACCCTGAAAGAAGAAGAAGGATAAGGGAATTGAACGCAAGATTGAATTTGGAGATAGTTGTAATAAGGCTGCTGTGAATAAAATTGATATGTTGGAAATATGATTGTCTGATGAAATGTGTGTAAATATGTACAGTGGTGTAAATAAATCATTGCTTTCCCGCACCCTTTTTATTTGGTTTGGACATTCAATTAATTTCAGAAGGGATGATCAGGTGACAAATAGGGTTGCCAGTAAAAGGCAACCTGAATTGTCAATGGCATCCCAGAGGAAATTTTGGGAGCTATGGGGATTGTTTGGAAGGGCTGGGCGGCAGCCACACAGGAGAAGCAGCTCATCTGTCCTTGTTTTGTCCTACCTGAATATTTTCCCCATACCTGCCCTTTGTTCTTGAGCTTGTGTGCAACCACAATTGGTGCCAAACTGCCATTTAAAAGAAGCAGAAGCGCCGATTGGACACTGAAGTGGTGACGCTCGGGCAGCCGAGGGTTAAAGGCTATCCTGACATCTTTTCGAAAGACTGCAACTTTATCAGGGGAGCAGGCAGCTCTTGGCCCCTGCACTGCCAAAGCCATTTCCACCGCGAGGTTGAGGCACTGGAAAACCGGGTGGACCTTCCCTGTAGAAAACAGAAAACGAGTCGTCAGGTCAGCTCGAGAAGAGTTTGGGAGATGAGGGGATTGTTTGGAAGGGCTGGGCGGCAGCTGCAGAGGAGAAGTAGCTCATCTGTCCTTGTTTTTCGATCCACCCGCCCACCCCGTTCCCTCCTCCCATTAAATGCCAGGTTACCACGCCCCTCAGTTTACCAATGGCCAATTGGAACTGAGTTAAGGTGGACCCAAGCAGCTGCCCCAAGACTGCACTGTCTCATTTCAGTTTCTCCCTCTGGCTACAGCGCAGTGCCTATTCACCAAGACTGTAAACTGACTGAGCACGTGAAAATAGCTCTGTGGTGAACTACCCATGCTAATATCCACTTGCCAGCACAATCAATACAACCTGCCTGACTTTTCTTCTTTACCAGCAAAATTTAATCCTGTCTGCCTGTCGCTTGCCAGCATAACTTAATCCTGTCAGCCTATCTCTTGCCTACATAATTAATTCTGTTGCCATTAGACTGTCAATCTGCCATGTGTTCTCTAGTCTCTCAGTGGGAAATTAGGCACTTGCCAGAAAGGTTGCACTGTGTCTATGATCTGTCTGCTAGTCAGCTTAAACCCTTGCAAGGCCTGTGTGTCTGATGACTGCCATATCAGTAATACCCGCTCTAGGGCCTGAACTTGCCAGCTAACTCAATTTTTCAATCAATAATATATTAGCTTGATTGGTGCAGAAGGTATTAACAGGACATTCAAACGTACCCAGCTCTCACGTGGTTGGGTGCTCAGACTAAGTGATTAGTCGGGTACCAAATTAACCTATAGTTCTCTGCCCTATTTGCCAGCCTACTAAATAGCTGTATGGCACTGTCCTACATTCCACCTCCCCTGTGCTGAGTGTGTTGCATCTCAGTGTATTACAGGTATCGGGTTGGGTTTGTGATCCCGTGGAAGTGAGGACAAGAGCCGCCATAAACCAGCAGTACCAAGCTACGTTCCCATCCGTGGCAGGCCTCACTGTCGTCCACTGTTGACCTCATGGTAGCAATCCCTTTCCTGTCACATTCTGACATCTGTCTTGGTGCTGACATTGGGTACCCAGAGCTTCTACCAAAGCTAGTCTTGCTCTAGTTACTCCTGGGTGCAATCGTCCTTGTAACCCTTACTGTTCCTTGTATCCCCTGGCACACAAGAGCAGGTGATCCTTCAATGGGAGAGCCCTGGTGTAAGTGTACCCAACTGGTGGAGACTGACTTCACCTTCTCCAACCTTCTAGCAGTGGGCTCACCCCCTCCTTGGGTTCTCGGTAGTCTTGACCTGAGGAGCTTTCTGAGACCTGCCCATATGGTCAGGTGCTATGACTGCAAGTCACAGACCAAGGAAGGATCCCCTTCCTTAAGGCATCTCCTCTGGCTCCTACTGGTGACTCTTGTTCTATTAGAGGACATAGAGCTAAACCCTGGACCTCCATACCAGTCCACCCCAACACTGGCAGGCTGGTCGGTGGCAAAAGGGCTAAAAATAGCCCATCTTAATATCAGAAGTCTCCTGCTCAATCTGACAGAACTTCATGTCTGGGTAACACAACATAGTCCAGACATTCTTGGCATTACAGAAACCTGGCTGAAACCTGCTACACCAAACTCTGTATGTGCCCTCCCTGGGTATGACCTCATCACACTCGATCATCTGGGAAAAAAGAGGGGGGGTGGTATCCTGGTCTACTACAGGAACCATCTTAAGCTATCAGCTCTACCCAGTCAACAGACAGTGCAGTCCCCCTGTGAGACACTGCACATGGTGCTGTTACTAGGGATGTCAAAAAAGATACATATTGTCTACACCTACAATCTTCCAAAGGGAGGCCTAGAGGGACTGACTGGCCTCCTCGACACAGTTGGCACTGTATCATGGCATAACAAACTAATCATCCTGGGTGACCTTAACCTTAATTGGCTGGGTGGTAACACCAAAGTCTTTGTGCCTCTACTTGCTGGTCTCTCTATGACACAGCTTGTCAATGATTCTACCAGGTGCTCTCCAAATGGTGGTGTGAGCTTCCTCCTGGACTGGATCCTGACCAACAGACCAGATAGGATCAGCTCTTCTGGTATCCTGCCTGACTCAATCTATGATCACTCCCCGGTGTACTGTGTTTGGAGGATCCCACTCCTGAAAATACTGCATAAAATTATCCAGATCAGAGACTACTCTAGGTTTGATCTGACCGCCTTCCATAATGATGTTAAGTACACTGACTGGTCGACAGTATGGAATGCTCAGGACTCCACATCTGCTGTCAGTCACTTCCTCATCTCTCTAAGGGACCTGCAGGAGAAGCATGCCCCCCTCATTAGACAGAGGGTCAGGGGAATGGCTACAAAATGGCTTCATGGCAGCCTCCTAGCCCTCCTGAAAACAAGAGATTAGTGCTGGGCCAACTTTAAGGCCACGGCTGACCAGGCTATATTTCAGAAATACAGGAAACTCAGGAACAAGTGCAAAAAGAACAAAAGAGTAGCCAAAAGTGAGTTTTGCAAATCTGCATTACTGAACTCGGCTAGGGATCCAAGGAAGTTCTGCAGGAACATTAAACACATAATGAGTGGTACACAGAGTGCTGAGACCACTGACATGACAATTGATGGTACCAGCTGCAACAACTCGGAAACCATTGCCAACACCTTTAATCATTATTTCTATGATCTGTCTGATTTCACCTCGACATTCCCCACTGGTGGTGGTGTCAACAGCGATCAGCCCGCAGCACCATCGCCATCTCATCTGCCCTTTCATTTCAGGGTGGTGGTGTTGCAAGAGTGCAGAGACTGCTGTCGGGACTCTTCACCTTCTCAAGTGCTGGCCAAGATGGCTTGGAACCAAAGCTCCTCAGCCTTGGTGCCCCCTTGGTTGCCCCTCTGGTGGCACACATCTTCAATTTGTCCCTGTCAACTGGTGTTATCCCAGACATATGGAAGGTTACCAGGGTGGTCCCAGTCCTTAAACAGGGGAACCCTAAACTGATAGAGAACTATCAACCGATATCCATCCTATCCATGGTCAGCAAACTCCTGGAGAAAGTTGTGGCAGGGCAACTCACAGAGTACTTACATTCACATGATATACTGTCTCCTGTATAGCATGGATTCAGGAAGGGGCATGACACATCCTCAGCCCTTGTCACTGTCTCATCTTGGATTAGAGAGGCCATGGACCAAGGCAAACTCTCGGGGACTATCTTTATAGACCTCTTTAAGGCCTTCGACCTGGATGATCATGCCATGCTATCAACTCAGCTAAGATCAATTGGCCAATCCTCTGCTGCTTTCAGTTGGTTCTCCAATTATCTACATGGTAGAATGCAACAGATTAAATATGGCAAAGAGCTCTCGGGCCCCATCCCTGTAACAATGGGGGTCCCTCAAGGCTCCGTCCTCGGACCTCTGCTCTTCTCCATTTTTGTTAATAATCTCCCTGCAGCTGCTGTTCACTGCAAACCAATCCTATATGCAGATGATCTGGTCATCCTGTCTCATTCCCCAGAGATGGGGGTCATTAACCACCACCTGAGTGATACCTAAGAAATATGCAGACATGGATCTTGACCCATAAGATGGTCCTTAATCTAAAAAAAACAGGCCATGCTCTTTGGGTCCCTGGCTAAGATTAAGGCCTCCCCTGTGCTGTTCTGTGTCTCTGGTAAAGGTGGCAGCCCAATCCCAATCACAGACAACTTTAAGTACCTTGGGGTAACGTTGGACCCGCAGCTTGACCTTGGTCTCCATATCCAGAATACATGCAAAACTGTCAACTGTAAACTGGGTCTGGCCTATGGAGCAAAAAATAACCTCACTCTGGCTGCACATATTGCTCTTGCCAGAGGTGTGCTTCTTCCCTCGCTATGTTATGGGCTCATTCTGTTTGCCTGCACCACCAAAGCCCATCTCTCTAGGTGGTCGACTGCCTACAACAATGTCTGCTGCTTCGCCCTGGCAACCCCCCAACTCACTCACCATTGTGATCTCTATAGCAAGCTAAACTGGCTGTCTCCCTCAAAGCACATTGACTTTGTCCTTGGGTGCTTCACAGGAAAGGTCCTTAGCACTGGCACCCCCTAGGGGTGGTGAGTTTGCATGCCCCAACTGCCCCCTCTTCCTACCATCTTAGGTCTCAGGGGTCTGCCACACTCAAGGTGCCTGTGACTCAGACTCAAATGGGTGGAAGGGATTTTGCAGCATGTGCACCCAAACTATGGAACATCTTCCCCACCCAGGTCCATGTTGACCCATCACAGGGCTGCTTGCATTCCTCCCTATGGAACCATCTCAAACTCTCATTGGCTTGTGGTTGCCCAAAACCCCATTGACATAATTATTGCATCCAGCCCTTATCAGTAACAGTGGCCCTTATGTTGTTGATAGTTAAGGTACCTGCTGGTTCTCAATCCATGCCTTTAAACTGATCTTAGTTCTGAGAAAAGGAGGAAGAGGAGCATGGAAGACAAAAGGGATCAGATGGAGGACTGTGGGTCCTGGGGCAGGTGGACAGTTCCTGCTATACACTAAGGGTCTGGAGGCAGGAAAATGGTTCCTGTGATATGAGTCATTGGCCCTGAGGCAGGTGGACAGTTCCTGCAATATGGGGCATTTTGCAGAAAGAGCATATGGACAGTCCAGAAGAAATGGATGGTATGGGTAAATAGGAAGGTTTTAAGAGAAGAATAGGAAGAAAAGTGAATCAGAGGGTAGGAAGGAGAGGCCAAGAAAGAATGTGGGCAGGCAAGGCTGGGGGGAAGCAGAAGAAGGGTGGGCCAGGGGTAGGCACCTGGATGTATTTTAGTGGGGGAGGAGAGATAGATAGAACTGCTAGGTGCCGGGTCTAAGACATCCAGACCTAGCCAAAATAGTACAGGGAGGGAGGTGGGGGGAGGGTTGGATAAGACATGCAGATTCCAGACCCTGAAGGAAGAAGAAGGATAAGGGAATTCAATACAAGATTGAATTTTGGGACATTTGTAATAAGACTGCTCTGAATAAAATTGATATGTTGGAAATATGATTTTCTGATTAAATGTCTGTAAATATGCACAGTGGTGTAAATAAACCTTTGCCTTTGGGCACCCACTTTATTTGGTTTGGACATTCAAATCTTTTCAGATGGGATAATCAGGGGACTATGTTTCCTTTCTGACATGGTTTGTTTGTTGAAAAGCAGAAGTGAGCAGTGCAATAATCTTCTAAACAGCATGTGTGCACTGTCAGGTTGCCACTGCCAACTGTGCCCCCTGAAAACATGTTTTATGACTTGGCCCGCTGTTGATGATGGTACAAATAAAATATGTGTTATGTATTATTTATTCTTTATACCATCAACAGTGGAACACGTCAACTATCATAAATGTTTTCATGGGGCTGGGCAGTGTGCACCTGACTGTGCACACATGCTGTTTAGCAGATTATTGCACTACTCACTGCTGCTTTTCGACAAACAAACCACGACAGAAAGGAAACATTACTGAGGCACTAAAAATATTTCATGGTAAACAGACATCATTAAGTAAGAATACTGTAGAACTAGAATGACTCACTGAAAAAATAATTTCACTATAATTGCTGAATGGTCCTGTTCAGTGAATTATTTTTACAGCCAATGTTAATCTACGAGGCTTGTTAAACTAAGAGAACTGAGGACACCATGATGGGGTTACATGAGAGGAAACTGTCAGACATACAGTAGGTTACAGCACCACTCAGACTCATGCTTTGCCTCAGACTGTGACTCTTTAAAAATCCCTTTGCCACTGACTGTGATTCTTCTTCAAAACGCACAAAATAGCACGCCAACATTTCCATTCTGACTTAGGCTCTACCGCGCTATGCCACCGACTATGTGCATGCTGTGACTTGTCAATGGGGACCACGTGGTCGGTACAATTACTTCCTGGTTACCGCAACGTCATTTTCCTTGAATACCGGTTACTGTATACTAAGTTGAAAGCACAATACTGTATGAATCAAATGAGACCATTAACATGTTTGCCAGGTGAGAAAAACATTTATTTTATGTAAAGTAGTAAAAAAAAAAATGCTTAAAAGTGTTGCCACAGTTGTACAAGCAATACGAGTACTATGAGCACTTCAGGTCGCTGTCTCAAGCTACGCTGTCTCCGTCTCCGTCTCCGTCTCCATCTCCATCTCCGTCTCCATCTCCATCTCCATATCCATCACCATCTGAAAGACACAATCACAGAAAGAATATCGGCATCCAAGTTGCTGGTTTCCAAGGCAGTAAATTCTCTCTCTTTGTGGCTGGTCTACGAGAAGAGTTTAGACACTTTATTAAGGACATCACTGTGCCTGTATTGTTTAGCAGTTTAGCAGTTAATGCAGCTGATCAGATGAAGTATGGCACTAGGGGACAGAAGCAGCAAACAGCTGCTCGAATAGCTGTTTTTGAAATGATAAAGTGCTCAACTGTATGTGTGTGTGATCATGGCACATGACTCATCTGCGCAATATAAACTTTACACAATTATATCTAGTTCTACAGTATAACAGGTCCAGAAGCATGCTGCACTAACACTGGGCATGGATGTTGGTAGAGAGCAGCTAGCTCCAAAAGTGCAAGACAAAACCAGAAAGCCAGCACTCCAGACAAATAAATGGCAATAAAAAATGTTCACTGCTAGTGCAAATTTATTGATGGCAAAACAAGCCACACACAAATGACACCTGCACTTCAGCAGTTAGGCCTTCATTAGGGGGACCCCCTAATGAAGGCCTAACTGCCGAAGTGTTAGGGTCATTTGTGTGCTTTTTTTTGCCATAAATACATTTGCACTAGGAGTGATCATTTTTTATTGGCATTTATTCGTCTAGAGTGCTGGCCTTCTGGTTTTGTTAAGTAGGAATAAAATGAAGGCAAGGACACCACTTTTGTACTTTATTTTATTTCAACTATTTTTGGGCATGATTCTTGCCATTTTTGGGATGTAAACAAGGTTTTGCGAAAGAAAGACAGAATACTCACTTAACATTATACACATAACAGTGCACAATGGGGGGACTAACAACAACAAAAATGGACAGTGACATGCATCAGATGACCTAAATATATGCAAGAAATGTGAGAAGGAAGTAAGGAGGGCTGGAGGAGAGGGTATACTGGGATGCATTGGGAGCCATCACATTAAAATGAAGTTCAAAAATGGAAGTTCTTATCCCTATGTACATATATTTAGTAAAACCTCATTTGAGGTAGCATGCGCAGTGATCAGAGCATATCTCTGCAAGGATATACACTGGATGGAGGCTCTACAAAGGATGGCAACTAAAATGTTGCAGGATATGCACATGAAGACAGACAAAGAGACACTAAAGGACTTTATGTATAACATAAAAGGAAAGGGGGGGGGCAGGATAGAAACTATGAAGTACCAAAAGGGAATAATCAATGCAGAAGAAGGTAGCATTATACAGAAAAAAAGATGTGAACAAAGAAGGGGGCAACATTTGAAAACAGAGCAGTGATGGATCAGAAAGACTGAGGGGCAACACCAGGAAGTATTATTTCACAGAAAGGGTGGTAGGTGCAAGGAGTCAGGAAGGATAAACATTTTAAACAAAACTCGGTTGCAACATTCTGGTTGGAGAGCAGCAGTTGGAGCATCCCCATTCTCTAGATCTGGTGATCCTCAATTCGATCCGACTGCTGTGCCATACTATCTAGATAGTGGTTAACTGCATCCATCTCACTCCACAACTGGTCCACAACAGCCTGTGTGGCAATGCTTTGGGCTGGGTTACAACTGTCTCCTACAACTGTTGCAGGTTGTGGTGATGGTTGTGGTGAAGCAGCCGCATCATCACTTGCAATCCCCCCACTTACCACCACATTGTGCAGGAGCAGGTGCACGATGAGTCACAATATCTTGGCCAGAAGGGCCAGCAGGCACATTTTGCACAACTTCTGCCACCTTGGTTTTCCACACTGCTTTGTGACGATTTAACATGTGGGTGCACTGCCCCCCAGTTCCAAGGCGACTGCTCCTAGGGCCACAGCTCATCAGGGCACTATATATGATGCATTTCACTACAGTGCTGTCCCCAGGTAGTGTAGCAAAAAGATTCCAAGCAGAGAGCTGTTGGGAGGACCAGAAACAAGTAGGGGGGGCCCAGGTGATACTGCCACCAGCTACTGCTGCCCAGTTTGGGCTCGGGGCTAAAACATGTGGCTGTGGCACAGCTAGCACAGGAGCCATTGCAAGTGATAGTGGCATGAGGTGGCACTGCTATGTGCCATGTCTGGAGCTGGTGCTGCCATTCCTGAACTACCTGCTTCAGGTGGGGGACCTCCATGGGTGGTGCTGTGGTTTAATCGGAACCCGCCACCACGGGTGCAGAATCTGACACAATCCCCTACTGCACTGTGCCTAAACCCACCTCTTCCTTGATCACCCTGCATTAGTCTCTCTCTCTCTCTCTCTTTCACACAGATGCATGCACACATACACAGACACAGAAAAAAATTCATTCACAAGTAACAAAAAATACACCCAAGCTGCAATGTCCTTTTACACTCCACAAAAAAAAACAGCAAATTCAGACAAAAAATTCAACTTTTATATTTGCTTTCCAGCTTTCACCAGGTTAGCTAGCTCCTGCTCCTGCTACAACAATGTGAAAGTGAAACTGTTTCACTTCCTGGCATGATTCACTTCCTGCTGCAGCCTGAAGGGAAGCATGAGACCTGTAGACTGTGAGACTGTGTGAGCCATGTGATCTTTGGCCATTTTTCACTCACTTAGCCTTATTTTACCACAGTGTGGAATAAGGGGAAGTGCCATAATGCGAAGTGCATTCAAAAGGGCGAAATTCCACCTTTCTGAATACACTTCATGTAACATTCTACGATGTGAAGTGGGGGACTTCGTGTCCATTTCGCAGGTGGAATAATATTTCACTACATCTCTGGGACCGAGCTAGGGAAACTTGGCGCGTGTTCGTAATTATAACCAGCTGGTTATAACAACAAAATTGTAACCTGGTTTCCCTATGGGAGAAAATGCTCCCCAGTTATTATAATCGGAGTAACAACGTAACTACATGTACAGCAATTCTTTGACCCACTCTCTTTGCCTAAGTAGAAACACCCAATTTACCCATGATAAAGAAAGAAGTTCACAAAAGAGTGGTAATGGGCATGGCAGAGTACAGGAAGCAAAATCTCAATATGAGTTATTACTAGAAATTGTGTCAGAAACTGCCACCCTGGCAAAGAAAGTTGTTACAGGGGCCAAAAACAGTGACTGCAATAAGAAGCAGGGAAAAGATAGAAGAAGTGAGAAACCAACAACAAAAAAATATGGAAGAGATTGAAGTTAAGGAAATAAGGGAAATAGAAATGTTGATTAATGGTTTAAATTAGAGGTAAAAAACAACTTTTTAATAAAGGTAATAAGAAATGTTGTTTTTCCCTTTTCCTTGCCTCTTATTACAGTATCTTCAGTATTTTTAACAGCTGTAACAGATTTCTTTAATGTAGTGGTGGAACCTGACATAGATTCTGTTCATACTCTCCTGTTCAACATGTCAAGTTTCACTAAAAGTGTATCAAACAGAGAATGAAGTAATGCAACCAGCTCCAGAAGCTGAAGGTTACCAAACTTTCTCTCTCTTTTATCTCTTCTATACCAATCAGCAGAGGCTTAAGATCAGATTCTTTGGATATATTCTCTTCAATATTCTTAGTACTTTTGGGGGTTTCAATCAGTGACCACAAATGGGGTCTATCAAGGGGATTATTGGTAGGTTAATCCCATCTTATTTCTTTAATGTAGAGAGTTAAAAACAAAACAAAGTTTCCTAAATAAAATTCATCACAGCACCCTTTTTATTTAACAGATTACTATTTGTAATGTCTTTACTAATTATCAGCTTTTGGGTTCGGAACCTTTTTAATACATGTTGCAATATTTACCATATTACAATTAGTTTCCTTATCACAACTGTCAGCATCATTATCACTTGATGCGTTTTGCTCTGGCCCCACTAATTCTGACCTGCAATGCGTAAGGCCAGTGATATCCATAGACTTTGGTGGCAGATAAGTACTGATTGGCCCATCTAGTCTGTCCATTTCCCTACCTACAGGATAGGCCTCAGATCCTAGTTAACCAACAGCCTATTTCTTCCTACCCCCCACAAGAATTGCCTTATGTCTGTCCCATGCATTCTTGAATTCTCCCACAGTTTTAGACTCCACAACCTCCTTAGGAAGGCTGTTCCATGCATCCACTACCCTCTCTGTGAAATAATACTTCCTCACATTGCCCTGAACCCCCGTATCTTTAAATTGTGTCCCCTTGTTCTTGCATGTCTCTTTTTCTGAAAGCTGCTACCCTCTTGGACTTTCTTGATTCCACTGAGGTACTTAAAAGTTTCTATCATGTCCCCCCTCTCCCTTCTTTCATCAAGGGTATAGATATTAAGCTCCTTTAGTCTCTTCTCATATGGTTTCTCTTGCAGACCCTGCACCACTTTAGTTGCACTCCTCTGGACTGCCTCTAGCCTGTCTATGTCCTTGCAGAGATGGGGTCTCCAGAACTGGATGCAGTACTCCAGATGGGGTCTCACCAACTGTCTGTACAGAGGGATTACAACTTCCTGTTTTCTGCTGCTGATGCCTCACCCTATGCATCCCAGTATACCCCCAGCCCTCCCTACTGCCTTCTCACATTGCTTGCTAACCTTAAGGTCATCTGATATGATTACCCCCAGGTCCCTTTCCTTTTTTGTTGTTGTTACTACCTCCCCCCACATTGTATATTCTTCCCCTGGGTTCTTGTTTCCCAGGTGCATTATTTTGCACTTCTTTGTATTGAATCCTAGTTGCCATACTTCTGACCATTCCTCCAACATTGCCAAGTCCCTTCTCATCCTTTCCACACCTCCTCGTGTATCAACCCTGTTGCAGATCTTTGTGTCATCTGCAAAGAGGCATACTTTTCCTTCCAGTCCCTCTGCAATGTCACTTATGAAGACATTAAAAAGGAATGGACCCAATACTGAACCCTGTGGTGTCCCACTAGTAACCCCTCTTTCTTCAGCGTCTACTCCATTTACAATTACCTTCTGTGTCCTGTTGTCCAGCCAATGTTTTACCCAGGCTACCACCCTGGGACCCACTCCCAGCCTGGTTAATTTGACTATTAATCTTTTGTGTGGGACTGTGTAAAATGCCTTGCTAAAGTCTAGGTAGGCCATGTCCACAGCCCCTCCCTGGTCTACTACTTTGGTCACCCAGTCAAAGAAATCTAGTAGATTCATCTGACATGACCTTCCTGCTGTGAAACCATGCTGCCTTGGGTCCTGTGCCCACTGGCCTCTAGGTACTCAACTATTCTTTCCTTCAGAAGTGACTCCATCACTTTCCCCTACAGAGGTCAAACTGACAGGTCTGTAGTTTCCTGCCTCTGTCTTGGTCCCACTTTTGTGAAGGGAATCACATTCACCTTCCTCCAGTCCTCGGTGCCATACCATCCTCCCATGATTTATTAAAAAGAGTAGCCAGTGGTTTCACTAGTTCCCCTTAATTCTTTTAGAATTCTGGGTGAATTCCATCAGGCCCCATTGCTTTGTCCACCTTCAGTTTTAGGAGTTCTTGCAGAACCCTTTCTTCTGTGAAAGGACTGGGATCGACCCCTAACAAGAGTGCTTCTGTTAATTGGGTTAGCACTTCCTCCTCTTTGTGAATACTGAGCAGAAATATTCATTCAGTATCCCTGCTTTTTCACTGCCCCTCTGCCCACCCACTGTTCATTCTATTCAGCCTCACTATCCCTCCCTTTGTCTTTCTCACGCTTGCTGATGTACCTATAAAAGGTTTTATCCCCCTTCTTAACCGAGCTGGCTATCTTTTCCTCAGTTTGGGGCTTTGCTATTCTGACTTCCCTCCGTGCTTCCTTCTGCCTTAACTAGTACAGCTCTCTGTCCTGCTCCTTCTGTGTTTCCTTATACTTCCGGAATGCTATCTTTTTCTTCCTGACTTTCACAGCCACCTCTTTTGAGAACCATAGTGGCTTTTTCTTTCATTTTGATTTGTTTATTTGCTTCACACAGAGGCTTGTTGCCTCTGTGATGGCACATTTGATGATTCCCCATTGTTGCTCCACACCTCCTTCTAGCCTGTTTGCTAGTGCTTTTCTGAGGCATTCTCCCATCTTACCAAAGTCAGCCCTTCTGATGTCCAGTACCCTCACTTTTGTATGGCTTGACTCTGTAGCTGAGTTTAACATGAACCGCACTGTTTGATGGTCACTTGTTCCCAGATGGCAACCCACTTCTAGATCTGAGATCCTCTCACTGTTCCCATTTGAGAGTATGAAGTCTAAGATTGCTCCCTCATGAGTGGGTTCCGAAACTAGCTCTCTGAGGCCTGCCACCTGTATGGCATCAAGAATGGCCCTGCTCTTGGATGTGGCTGCAGCAAATGTGCTCCACTTAACATCTGCCATATTCAGGTCACCCATCAACAGTATCTCCCCTTTCTCTGCCATTCTAAGAATGCCTTCTATCATATCCTTTTCCATTCCCTCTCTTGACATGGGGGTCTGTACACAACCTCTGTGTGGATTATGGTGCCCTTTCCAGTCTCCAAGGTGACCCACAGTGCCTCCTCTCCTCCCTGTTTACTCTTTTGTTCAGTTGCTTTTATCCCTTCCTTTACATAGAGAGCTACTCCTCCCCCTCTTCTCTCCTGCCTGTCTCTCCTGTAGGTTGTGAACCCTGGTATGTTAACATCCCAGTCATGGTTCTCTGTGTACCATGTTTCTGTGACTGCTATGATATCCAGGTATCCCTCTTCCATCAAGGCCATCAGCTCAGGGAGCTTGTTGCCTGAACTACTGGCATTGGTACTCATTACCCTCCATTTTCTGATGGCCTTACTCCTTTTTGCCCCTTCTCTGTCTTTCTTGCCTTTGTCACTTTCTCCATTTACCCTGCCCTTCTCCCTATCGACACCTCCATGTTGGTGTTTACCGCACTTCCTACCTTTATTTTTTGGGGAGCTAGGATTTCCCTGCTCCTTTCCAGTGCCTCCCCCATTGGCTAGTTTAAATGCTTGCCAATGAAGCATTTAAACCTATCACCTAGGATCCTGGTTCACCTCCTGGACAGATGCAGACCATCATGCCAGTATAGGCTTGCATCACTCCAGGTGGACCTCCAGTCCCCAGGGAAGCCAAATCCCTGAGCTCCACACCTGTTTTTCTGCCACTGATTGAATCCCATGATGCAGAACACCCTAGCCTCTCCTATGCCATAGATGGGCAGCACCTTCGGGAAGTTTACCGTGTGTGCTACTTGTCTAAGGCCCCTCCCCAATTCCAAAAACTCTTCCTGCGCTTCTCTAATCCCTTTCTTAACCAGGTCATTTGTCCCTAGGTGGACAATGACATCCAGCTCCCTTCCCTGTGCAGCTGCTTTGGCAATCCTGAGGATTCGCTCCCTGTCTCTTCAAGCCATGGTGCCAGGCAGGCACCTTACCTCCTTCTCCCCTTCCTCCCCAAGTTCTACCTTCCTAACAATGGAGTCCCCCACCAGGAGTTGTTTCCTTCCACTGCGGTTTCCCCTGCCACCCTCCTGTGGGTCTCCTTTGTGGAAGTTCCCAGCATCCTCCTTGGTCTCCACTGCAGGTGCCTCCATAGAGGAACCACACTTTGCCAGAATGGCATAGGAATTGTGGAAAGGTACAACTGGAGGGATGCACCTCTGTTTCACCACCCTCACCCTCCTTGAGCCCACTGTGGTCCAACCACTCCTCTTTCTTGGCAACCTATGAGGCAACAGCAGTGGAACTGGTGGTCCCTGGATGGAAGAGGAGGTCCCACAAATCCTGGCAAACTCAGCCTGGAGATGAGCAACCTCCTCCCTCAGCCCAGAGAGGTGCCTGTAGATGGGACAACACTGCATCCTCCAGAACATCTCCCAGAAGACTGCTGCTCCACAGCCACTGCACTGCACCACTCCCTTCATGTCTTTATTTCTGGCCCCTTAACTGTTTGCAATCCTTACTCTTTCATCTGTTTTTTTTCTCTCTCCTTACTTTCTGCCTGTGTGCTCTTTAAGCTCCTGATTGTCCTGTTCTGAGACAAGAATATCCTATATTTCTCAGTAGACCCCTTACTTGCTCAGAGGCTGACCTCCAGCAGCTAGAGGGGGTCAGAGAGCCACTCTTGCCCTTCTAGGATGGTGGGTTTTTGGTGGATCTGTGATCACTCACTTCCTGTTCCCAAAGAGGAAATTCCTGTTGTCAGTCAAATCCTGTGCCTATAAAAGTAGAACTAGCTTTGGGTTGGAGGGTGGAGAGGAGGGAAGGAGGGCAATATAGTCCCAGTAGTGAAGTCCAGTCACACAGCAGTCCTTTCTCCTGGTGTCTTCTGCCAAGCTACTAGCAGAATCTTTCTAAGGCAGTCTTTAAATGTAGCTTCCTTCTAGCTAAGCCACTCTCCCTACTTACTAGATCTTTCTACAAGTAATTTAAACCTCACAGCTATCAAGTCCTTTCAGTCACCTGAGATTTACACCTAGATAACTGTTCAGATAACCATTCAGTTCAGTTAACTCAGACAAACACACACTTTTTTTGTTTTGTTTGTTAGTTTTTTTACCCTAAATTAAAGGTCCAAGTACAAGAGTTCTACTTCTTTAGTCCCAGTAGAGAAGTCTAGTCACACAGCAGTCCTTTCTCCTGGTGTCTTTTGCCAAGCTACTAGCATAATTTTTCTAAGGCAGTCTTTAAATGTAGCTTCCTTCTAGCTAAGCCATTCCTCCTACTTACTAGATCTTTCTACAAGTAATTTAAACCTCACAGCTATCAAGTCCTTTCAATCACCTGAGATGTACACCTAGATAACTGTTCAGATAACCATTCAGTTCAGTTAACTGAGACAAACTGAGACAAACACACACTTTTTGTTTTGTTTTGTTTGTTAGTTTTTTTTACTCTAAATTAAAGGTCCAAGTACAACAGT
The DNA here is from genome assembly GCA_016271365.2 of Neoceratodus forsteri. NCBI lineage: Eukaryota > Metazoa > Chordata > Ceratodontiformes > Ceratodontidae > Neoceratodus > Neoceratodus forsteri. The sequence continues at coordinate 634,545,439 of CM028132.1, forward strand.
TCTACTTATTTAGTCCCAGTAGAGAAGTCCAGTCACACAGCAGTCCTTTCTCCTGGTGGCTTCTGCCAATAAGTTAACTGATGTAACATTACTAAATTTTCCCCTTGCTCTTTAGAGACAGGTTCTTTTAAATTTCCTATCTCATCCAACAAGGGATGTTGAGATCAGTTAACAGCATTTCCAAAATTTCCAGAGTTTCTGCACAATGATGAAGAAGTAGGGGTGGGTGAAAAAAATCTTCTCCAGGTGGAATTCAAGCAAAAGTCTAACTTTTGCTGCTGCAGAAGTTTGGAAATTGATTTCTGAACTTCTGCAAAACTTCAGCTTATGATCGCCACTCTTTTAATTGTTAAATTGCCCTCAAAAAAGGCCCGGTGGCTAGTGTACTGGTCCCTCCCCTACACACCCCACATGTAAAAAAATTATCCCTGGTGGCTAGTGGTCCCTCCCCTTCACCTGATATCCTACCCACTGCAAAATGTACAGTAACCCCCTCTGCATTCCTATCTCCACTGTCCAGTTAAAAAAAAATCTCTGGTGGTCTAGTGTTTTTTTTTTTATGTAAACCCCCTCCTGATCCCCAGTCCCAAATCCCATTTGCTGGTGATCCAGTGCCCCCCACCCTGCCTCCCCAGCAGCCAGGTGCCCCACAACCCCACTCCCAATGTCATCATAATCCCTGGCAGCGGTGGACCGGCACAACCCTCCTCTCTCCTCCATGACCAGCCCACCGACAGAGCTGTCAATGAATGAGTGGTACACAGTCTACTCATTCATGACAGCTCATTCAGTGGGATGGCCATGGAGGAGAAAGAGAGGAGGGCTTTGCTGGTCAGTCGCTGTTGGGGTTTATGATGTGGGTCACCTGGCTGCTGGGGAGACTGGCTGGGGGCACTGGATCACCAGGGATTTGGGACTGGGAATTGGGAGGGGGTTTAAATAAAAAAAGCACACTAGACCACCAAAAATTGTTTTTTAACTGGATAGTGGAGATAGGAGTGTGGGGGGTTACTGTATATTTCACAGTGGGCAGATTACTGGGTGGAAGTTAGAGACCACTAGTCACCAGGGATAATTTTTTACATGTGGGACAGGTGGGGGGAAGAGACCACTAGCCACCAGGGCTTATTTTCTTCATTTCCAGGTGGAATTTCACCTGGTAACTTTCACTGAAGTTTTCTGCTCCTCCACAGGTGGAAGTTCAGAAACTTTCACGAAAGTCCCTTAATTTCCATGAAGGTTCCACAGGAGTGGAAAATGGCAGTTTTGCCCACCCCATGAAGAAGTCCTTTGGGGATTAAAGTTGCTTTTTAGCATCTTTGTATTCCCTCTTAATTCAATATGACTTGGAATGGGGTGTAAAAATTGTGTTATTTTTTGCAATTCATCAGTCACCCCATTTTCACACTTTTAATCTTGTTTTTGTGCCTTGTTTTCTTGCAGTTGACTTTTGTTCAGTTGTTCCTTGTATTTTCTGTAACGTTAATGACATTCTTCACTAGTTATATTATATAAATAACACTAAATAGTAAATTAGCAGAGCAAAAGGTTCTCAGCCTAGTTAACTTTAGCCTAAGAAGAAGACACTTAACCCCCCCCCCACTGAAGCTAACCCATTATCTCAATCAAATTAAACAAATGCAAATTAGTAGCTTCAAGCAATTTAAAACAGCACATAAGATTTTACGAGCTCAGAGAAAGCAGTAAAAGCCCAATAATATTACATGTAAAAAGTGACTTTAAAAAATGAACTGGGGATAGCTCCACACTCAGCAAACAGTTCTCAGGAGTACCAAGCATTTCCTCTAGTAACCACAACTGTCACAGTCCTCTGATCTCCTGTGGTATTCCACCCTTAATTAAGTAATCAGCATGATTCCACTCTAGTATTGTCAGGCAACCATCCCTTACAGGTCTTCTGTTCAAGGTTTTAGTCTTTATACAATATTTTGGCTAAATGCAGGATTTATGGAAAGTGATTGTTCAAGACAGAAGTATTCCATGATCAGTATGATCCAGGAAGTACACTAGAAAGAGGTAAACAAATTCTGGTCAGAGCCAATACAGCTGTGGAAAGCTTTTAGGAGCAACAAGAGTGGTGAACAAAGTATGTGGTGCTCTTGCTGCACCCGAGTTAGTCGTAATACTGGATCGATTACAGTACTGCATATGAGTTATAATCACACATGTGCAGTTTTCCCCCCGAGTCAGCCTTGCGCAACATGGCTGTGCTGACATAACTACGTCTGACAACCCAGTCCCCTCAGGTTACTAGAAATCCATTAGTGCTAGTCTTAGGCAGGTAGGAAAAGGCAGCTGGTGTGGAGCTCATTAGGGGCTTTCTACATGATGACATCATTGTTTACTCAGCTAGCCTGAGAGAAGGATGAGTATGTCATTTAGAACTCTCACAGCATTATAACCATTTTAGAGTCAGCTGCTTCCTGGGGGTTCTATGTGATAATGACAAACTCAGAATAGTGATCACCATTAGGGTGAGTGTACATCAATGAAAATAAATTTCAGTGATGCACACTCACAGCGAACGGGAATCGGGCACCAAGATCTGCAGTATTTTCTTTAATGCAGGGGCTGTACCCTCCATACCATCCTACTAAAAGATTCTCGACTCCAGAGGAGTGCATGTTGGAGGGAGGGGTGAAATACTTAAAAAAATGAAAAGCTGCCTACCGGCCAAAAATGTCCTGCACTGCACTGAACCCAAACCCTGTACCCTGCACCTCCCAACCAACCACCCTCCCCATCACGCTAGTGGACCAGCTTGGCAGTCTCTCACTACATCCCCTCCCACATACCTTCCCCATTCCTCTCCCTCCCTGCACATGCTTATACGTGCGTACATCCCATCACCCTACCTTGCCCACCCAGGTATCTGGTCACTACCATGCCATGGAACCCTGAACACAGATGCCATAATTGAGTTGTCAATTTTGTAAGCATTCAGTTACGGTAGCCCTGTTCACTGGATACCCTCTAGGGGAACTTAGAATGTTCATCAGTAAGTTCAAGTGTGGTAGTCAGAATGGCAGGAGGTCTGCCATTGGGCTCTGTCAAAGGGAGCCTGGTATTTCTGACCCAAGTTTGTTAAAATCTTCAGTTTGCCTGCAGGACTCTTTAGTTTCACTCCATGGAGAGTGAGAGGGAAGGCAATTCTTGTGGATCCAAGGGCAATCCCCTGAAGTACCTGAAGTTCACAGCTGCATTAAAGAAGACCAATGAGTAGAATTTGACAGCTGCCAGAGAAAGAAAGGTGCCTTTTGTTCTTTTAATGACTGTGAGGAAGGAACAACTAATCTGTGAGTACAGAATTTGAGATTGTTCTTACAGAGAGTTGTCTGAGGTGTGTGTGCCCTAGATAAGGCTATGTCACAGCAGTCAGGACCCCTTTCACCACAACTGTGGTGAATTAAAGTTAAAGTTGGAAGTTTTCAGTAATTCATTGGGGATTGGAGATTCATTTGTTGTAACCCTGAAGAATGTTTTGGGTAAAGGGTAGGAGGAATGCCATCTGGACTTTCAGGCAGGGCTAAGTGGTCCGTGGATGGGCACCACTGTTCTCTAGGCAAAGATCATGCACCAGAAGGATTTTAAAGTGTGTGGCACATCTCACAGATATACACTTTGGAAATGGATATACATGGAAAATGTTTAAAGTGTGTGGTACACCCCACAGATATACACTTCGGAAGAGAGAGATAGAGATGTTTTTGTGGGAAACAGTACTGCCTAGCAAAGTGTCCTGCAAAAGAGAGTGTACCTGTATTGCAATGAAAAACCTTTGGGGGGACCACCCTTGCTCTAAGCAACATTTGTAAATAAAGCTATACTGCAAAATCCCAGTTACTGCTTTGTACATTCTGCTTGTTGCTTCTAGTGTGAATGCTATCGGGGCCCTCCAGCAGTTAGGTCTAGCATATGCCTAGCATCCTCTCCCCTGGACCTGGTTGTAAATGAAAATGTTCATTTTATTATGTACCCCCACACCCCATTCTGTAGATAATGAGCCTGGTATACATTTCAATACCATGGGGTGGTACCATGAGTGTAGTTATGCCAAAAGAAAATTGTATGCCATGTAGTTGGCAGTAGTTCTCTTAAGGGGGTGCCAGATAGCCAAAGGTAGTGTGGGGGTTGCATAAGTATGTATCATACTTGTGCATACACACTTTAAGTCAACGCCACCATGTTGCACATGGCAGCTGTCACTTCTGCAATTGCAGAAAGGAAAGATAGTACACTAGGAAGTGGGTCTGGTTATGCAGCCCACAAAGGGGAAGGTCTGCATAAACAGAAACAGTGGAAACTATGTTGGAGCACTGTGGCAGAATATCAAACAATAATCCAGTTACATGCTTCCACAGTGGTCTTATACAAATATGATGATGGCATAACATCTGTGGAGCTTGGCCCACACAGCCATAAAAATCAGATTCAGGAGGGGACTGTTAACAAACTAGAGATCTGGTCTGGGATTTGCTCATCATCAGTCACTTTCTCATTCTTTTTCTAAGCAGTAATTTCTAGTAAATGTGCCTTAATCATATTGATCTCAGTGCTGGTAGACTACTTCAGGTTTTCCCCTGATTGTATTAGGTGGGGTTGTATCAGTCTTGAAGTGGTAGCTGCTGGTGGTGGCATGCTCTGAAAAAAGTGGTCCCCATGCTTGTCTGCACATTTTAGAAATGTTTTTTTCTGTAAAAAAAACTGACCCCTTTAACACAAAATCAAGGAGTCAGTTATGGCATCAACACCCACCCCTTTTCACTTCAAAGTGAGGAGCATGATTATGGCTTTTCATCAGATGAACAGTGGCAGACATAGATGCATGATATTGTTAAACAGTAATCAGCTGTATATAAACTTTTTTTTTGAATGCGTGCTTTCTTAATGTTTTCAAAACCACTCCACCCATTTTGTACTCTGCCCCTGGATTTCTGTGCCCCAAGTGCATTATTTTACATTTTTGTGTTCAGGAAAATGAGGCTTTTCAAATGAGGAAAGTCACTAATCTAAATTCTTTATATATTTTTTTAAATTGCCATCAGAAATGTGAATTTTATAAAAACCAAAAATGGAACTACAGGTAATAAGATGACCTTATGTTACAAAATATGAGAAATTCAGATTAGTGACTACCCTCATTTGAAAGGTCTTTTTGTCCTGAACAACTTGCAGACTAGTTATTTTTGTGCACCTAGAATAGTTTTAAAGATATTTAGATTTGTTTGGGATGTGTGCTCATTTGCTAAGAATTCTGCACAATGCCTTAGGAAGATTCTTAATGAAAAGCAGTTTGGAGTTCTGTTTCCAACATTCTCAATGCACAATGTATCTGAATGAGTAAAAGGGAACAAGGATTGATTACTTATGTGCAGGTGTTTGAAATGTCTCTATTTTCATAAATTATATTAATACCTCAAAAGGATCCCTATTTAACTGTGCCTGAATACAAGCTGAAGCTGTCAGTTGTGTTTTGTTTTGGATTTAGATTTATAGAACTATTATTTAATACAATAGCAGATTAGGTACATATGGACACATGTTGATACATGGACATTTTAGGATAACAGTGTCTCAATTACAAGGGTGTGTGTGTTAGGTTTGGGTTTTGAATATACACATGCACTAGTCACAGTTGTTACAGAATTACAGATATATCATATTTAAGACAGTATAACTTTGACTATTCATGAGTAATATGGACATATTGTACACAGATTTTAAGAAAAATGTATCTGAACAGTACACTGTGTAAAATTTGATTGACACCACTGTGTGAAACAGCTGGTGAATGCTTAACTTACAGTAGGGCAGGTTGTGTTCTAACCTATTTTATACTTAACACATAGATGTGTTCATATGTATAAGACTTTTAACATATTTATTATGTATTGCTGAAAGAGCTACTGACACCTGAAAGAAAACTTTGAAAAACATAATACGTAGGTAACATTCTGTTTGTATTCCATATACATTCTAGATTTCTCCTCCCCATTATTTATTATTGATGAAATGTGCATGAATATAAGACTTGTATCTCTTACAGCTACTTTAAAGTTAATCTGTCTCTATAGCTTACTCCCTACTTCAAGTCATAATGCAGTGTTGTGACTTCACAATCCATTGCCATGAGAGTAACTGTGATGTCACAAGCAGTGCATTATGACCTCACGTAGGGAGACAGCAACAGAAATAGATGAACTCTTCAGGAGCAAAAATCCTATTTTCATGCAGTTGACCTCAGAGATACATAATGGGGAGGAGGAGGAATAAAGAAAAAATGTGAAATACAAGCTGAACTTTATCTAAATATTATGTTTTGTTTAAGTTTTACTGAAGTCAGCTGCTCTTTAAGTGTATTTTTCCTTGTGGTTTTTAATATTTGTCATTTACTAATGCTAGCACAGACACACACAGAGAGTTTCAAAATGAAGCTTCATTTGGTTTATAGCTTTTCTCAGGGAGTGAAATTCAATTTAGTGTCATTTAACCTTGGGATAGCTTTCTTTTGATGGAATGTTTGCTGTCTTTATATGAGTATGTTGTTTTTTTGAATGCAGTTTTAACCAATGGGGTACTTAACAACTTTTTATCTTTTTGTTTGTATGATCTGGATTTTGTGAAAGTATGTTCTTCTAAAACACCTGCCAGTGTTCTCTGACAGAGGATTCTGTGTAATCCAAAAGCTAAAAACACCTGCGTTCTTTTGTAACAACTCTGTTGGTCCAATAAAAGATCTGAAATCATCTGTTTCTGTGGATCTTGTGTTACACGGACCAATATGGCAACAAGTTTTTCTGTGGCTTCACGGTTTCAGAAATGTTAGCAAAAACTTATCACTACAGTGCCCATGCATCTGTGATGCACAACCCAGGTAGCCCACCCAATTTGAATATACTCACATACATTCTTCAGTTCAAAGTGCATGTCTAAAGAAAATGGCATGTTGGGAATTTTTCACTTTTTGAGTGTGCTAGAATTCCACAACTGTACATCCAATCAACACAAGAACTTCCTGATCTGGAGCTCTTCCTAAAATATTCTTCCATTTCAAATTTCAGGCAAATTGGACAAACAGTTGCAAAGTTATTAAAGTGCAAACGTTGAGGTTTAACATAGAAATGGCCATGCAACCCTAACTATAGTGGCACAACCATGCCACTATATATATATATATATATATATATATATATATATATATATATATATATATGTAGAACAACAAACGAACCTCAGATCAAATGCTCTTGAGCAAGGGTTATCCTGGAGGATATTGGTCATACAGTCACATTTTGAAGAAAACACCAATGTACATACACCAATAATGCAAAGCATCAAGGAAAGCATATGTAAATGCCCATGAATTAATTTGGACTAACTCAACTTTAAGCAGAATTGCATGGTGCCAGAAGACCTCACAATACATTCAACAAAGGCTGAGAACAGCAGACACAGACATATGTTTTGTCCTCATTTGGGCTCATCAGTGTGCCATATCTGTACCTCAGCCTAGGGAGAGACAGCCAGCCAGCCACCCTATAGGGGATCTTATTGGTATGGGTCATGGGCAGCCCAAAGTAGAGAGAGAAGAGAACAACAAAAGAACCCCACAGCGAATGCACTGGACAAGGGTTATCCAGGAGGATACTGGCCATGCAGCCAAATTTTAAAGAAGTAATTTGTGCTGCCCACTGCCCAAACCAATAGAATCCCCTATAGGGTGGCAGGCTATCTCTCCCTGGGCTGAGAAATTGCAAAATAACATCTCTACTTAATGTCAAATCCTATGAGTCTTTGTGAAAATTGCAGCATTTCATAAAAAATTCCATAAAACTGGAATTTTCTAATTTCACTGAGCCTTATCTGAGGGGGGTTCTAATTAAAGAATAGGGGTATAAGTGACCGGTAGTTCAGGGGTCATCAGGTTGAGCAGTTAGATGCACAGTTTTGCCAAGAAATGGACAGCTGAGCTGGGTAGCACAACAGTGGTAGACCCCTAGGTTGGAGCAAGAATGCACAGCGTGCCAACAGTTCCAACCTGAATGCAGGATATTTAAGGATCACATCCAGTAAATTTATGATCCAGGGAGCCTGGTGTACATGCAAGTCTAGAACTTAGAGGTACTCAAAAACATGTATTAGGGGAAGACAATGTCTTGGGCAGCAGGAAGAAAGAATTCTGGCTATTCCAACAGGGTAGGTTGATAGGAAAAGGAGTAGATGACTCACTTTTTAAGGACGTTTGTCACTGTAAAGAACAAAGAGAATATCAGTGGGATCAGTAGTTCTACTGAGTCAATCTGACTATGCCAAAAGAGAAGGGGGGGATAGTCACACAGTGAGGAACAGCAGGACTGCAGAAAGCGCAGCCTAGCTTATCAACTGAAGAAGTGATATGTGCATCATTAATGTTAAATTCCACACAAAAAATTATTGATGCTTCATCTACAGAATGTGTTATCATAATATGTGAGAAAATGTTACTAATCATTTTTTTTCAAAATTAAAAGTGCTTAACCAATTTATTCAGTTGTGTTAGACACCAGTATACATGGACTATGGAGATGCATGTCAAATGTTAACTCGATGCATGCAAGAGCAGAGAAGCTACAAACATTAACAATGTTGATAGTTTTCTGAAAGTTTTGCAACTATTTACATAGTAAAGTTTTGAACCCCTGTAATTTAAAGATCTATTATCTAATTCACTCCATAAGTATTACACAAAGGTTATCCATACTGATTTACATATGTCTAACTCCAAAGGTGCCTGAGTTATATGTAGATGACATTTGTTCATGAAATTTCCTGAAAAACTATAATGACAGATTTTGAACACATAATTTTGAGACAGTGCATCATATTGTCATGAAATCTGGCACATTGTTAGAATACCTATCATCAAGAAATCATGCCAGATGTAAGATCCCTGGCCCAATAGATGCTTAAGGTACAGTATATGCAGCTAAAAAAATGTTCATGACATTTCACACAAACAATGGCATGCAACATTCAAGCACCTATAAATTTGAAACTATCCAATCAAATGTCATGATATTTGGCACTTCCATAGCCATTTTCACTAAAAGTATATATCCAAAATTTCAGACATGCATCTTGAACAGCTACAGAGTTATAACCAAATTACTAAGTTATTAAAATGCCACAAAGTCAGCCCATCGGTGCAGTGGTTGGATTTCCGCTTGCAACGCTGGTGACCTGGGTTTAGGAATGGACCCAGGTCACTAGAGGGTCAATCAGGGAGAAGAACTTGAGCATCCCTTGGACAGCTCTCCTTCTCTGGGGGAGGGCAGGGCAGCACTCAGCGTATAAGCGGCACCTAGCAGAGGCTGGGTAGCCACACCATGTTGACGCTCAATAGAACATCAGGACAGGCAGACACAGGTTGTCATTGCATGTCCCCATCCTGCCTAAAGGGGGACAAAATCCTGAACCTTGCCATCCACATAATGCTTTGCCCCCATGTGCCTCAATCAGACTCCGGAGCTGATCCCCCAACCAGATAGAAGTACTGTGGCCCCGATATAGGTGGTTGGTGCCGTGGCCCCACTCTTTGGGGGGGGAAGCCAGGGATAACTGGGGAATGCAGCCATAATCCGGAGGTGGAGGTGATGGGGGTCCCTGACCAGAGCAGAAAATACTGACAGGAGTAGGAGGGGCCAAAAAAAAAAGAGATCAAAAAATAAATAAATAAATAAATAAATAATAAATAAATAAAATGCCATGACATTTTGATGACATTCCATGGAATTTCACAGTTTTACAACATTTCACCAAAATTCCACAGTTTGTAATTTTCCCATTCGGCACAGCTCTAATTTTTTTATAAAACACATTTCCAAAGATGTCCAGTAGTGCTGCTGACAGTATGCAGAACATACATTTCTAGTACTACTTGGAATGCTGACTACTTGAGGGATCATGCTCTGCAGCACCTGACTGACTTCCCACATTTTGCAGCAAGTGTTTCATCTCTATCAAATTGTTAGAAATGTCACTGAGAACAGAGTGATTCCATGTTTCAAGTGTCATTTGGCTCAGTTCATCATTCGACCGCATCCTAAACTGTTGCAATATGTCTTTTAGGACCTGTGTATGCACTCATTGTTCTTGAAGCAAGGTCAAGAGCACTTGAGTGGCACAATCTAAACTGGTAGTAATGGTAGTAGTAATATTGTCTAGTTTTTCAAAAATGACAGTCTACATTGTTGGTTTCAGGCTGTCTTCCTGTCCTTTTTTCTGTAACTGCCTTTTCTTGTCCACTGTTTGTGTCCTTGTGCTGGTGTACCTCCTCTATGTCCTCCGCTGCCATGCTCTCCCCATCTGCTATTACTTCGAGTGTTTTTGTGTTTCTTTGTTGAGCATTTCTCAGTCACAGCACTATGTGACTCATCTTCCACAAGTACTCTTTTTGAAGGCTGAATTCCCGAAGCAGAACACTGATGTTCTGTGCTGCTCCTCTTTTCAGAATCTGCAGTAAACAAAGTAGTAGTTACTGTTTCAACATAGTGTCACCACATGGTAGTGCAAGCTCTATTCATTCACTGGTACTTACCTGACTAAATCTGTTCTGTATTGCTACAGATTTTCATCTCCCCAGATTCTGCACTACTCTCCCCGTCAGAGTCATCACTCTGTTCCTTCATCAACTCTGGACATTGCATTTTTAATGGGAGCACCTTAATGTGCTGTAAAAGAGTATAGTATGTCATGTTAAGGATGTGCCTGTATATGTGTGTGTGTGTGTGTGTGTGTGTGTGTGTGTGTGTGTATGTATGTCTGTCTGTATATCTGTATATGTGTCTCTCTGTCAGTCATGCTTGTTCTGTTTCTGCTGTCAATTTGTGTACTCATTATAGTATACTTACTGACATAATAACGTGTGCCAAGAGACGGTTTCCCAGCCAAGTTCCAGAACTGTTGTACTGTGGCAAACCATGAAAAAGAGTTAGCTGCTGACTCTCTCTGGAAGCAATTTGAAAAATGTCTGTCTTCTCAGTTTCCATTTCCTCTTGCAGGAAATAGCATATCTTTTGATATTTTATTTTGTTTCTAGCTTAGAGCTGACTGCTTCCCAAATACAGTATCAGTGAGCGGTTGGTTCAAAGCTCTCATGACAATGTGTGGGTTACCAAGTTTCTGTACTGCTACCACCAAATGACGAATTTCACATTCTCACCACAGTGACTTCTTTTTTCTGTGAAATAAAAGTAAAATGATGGCTATAGTATACTAATACTGGAGTAGACTTGCATTTGATATTCTACTTCAACAATGACTTGGATGAAGCAAAAGCAGGAATTGAACCATGGTCCACAGTAAAATTTATAAGCTAAAGGACAGCATTCTACCACTTCACCACCATGGTAGTGCTATAGCACAGCAGATAATTATGTACCTTTATGTATAAGAACTGTTGAAAAGATGAAAAAAACAGTGCCAATGGCAAATAGAATGATCTTTATTTTAAGACTGTATATAACACCAAGTAATTCAAGCAGTCTGTTCTCTGGCAAAGAGTTATCTGTAATTGGACATCGTACTTGTCATGTAAGCAGCAACTCCACAATTTAAGTCACAAGTCCAACATGCACTGCAAACTGTGAAGAAGAGCAGTACAATGTTGAAGTAATACAGTCATATGTCAAACCATAGTACACAAACATTTTATTCATGTCATGCTAACGTGCAACACATTGCAAAAAATGAAGATTTTAAAAGATATACTGCAGGCAAAGAACAAGCTGCAGAAATATTTCACAGTATTCCAAAACTAAAAGTTGTTTCTCATTAACATTTTCTAAGAATACTAATGACTGATTACAACATAGGCTACTTAAACATCATGCTGAAAAGAGAACAGTATCACTTCTCAAACAATGTCAGAACTGACCTCTCAATAAATGTACCAATGGCAACATGGCATACATCAAAGCTTGCAGTTCTGTGTTACAAATAATATAATCAGGGAACTAGTGTTATGATTCACAGTACTAAACAGTGGAACTGAATTGTGGCATGTAACTGGTTGCTTACAGTCATTCATTGGCCTGTCTTGACACAGGTTCTTCTGCCGGAAGGTTCATCACAGAGATGACGTCTTGCAAGTTGGTGGTCAACCAGGAAAGCTCAGAGGACATGTCATATAATACTGACTGGTTTTGAAACTGAAGAGCAACTCTTGAGTGTTCACCTTGACTGTGGATGCACATTTCCTGCAACATTCTTGTGACAGTCTGAATGACGGACTGAAATCCATCTTCCAAGGCTCGTTTTAATGTCCTGCAGAGTGTTTTTCATTTCAAGCTCTGTTTCTATTCTGGGGGGAAGAAGATACAAAATCACAGGGGGAAGCAACAGCATTGCCACAGATGCATGTTAAAATGACTGCATCACAAGAAAGAATAGATAGCTTGCAAGGTATCATAGTCAGTATTGTTTTACTCATCAGTTGATGCCTTAGAGCAACAGCACATCATTTCTGTCTGTTTAACAGCAGAAATAGGCTTGATGGTGTTCTCAGATCCTACCACATTGGTGGTGTCCACTGGTACATGCACTTCTCCGTCTATTGCTTCTTCTTCCAAGGTGGAGACATCTTCCCCACAGGCCGTACTTCTCTCTGCCACCAAAAGAAGTAAGAAATAGTAGGTTACTTAATACAAGAAGAACATCACACCCATATGTATATGTATCAACTGTGCATAACCCCCAGATGCATATGCATGTTCCTCTATGTCTTGTGCATCATGCTCACTGGTTGATTCTTTGTAGGAGGCAGTAGTTGATGTATCATCATCTGTCTCATCTCTCTGCTGTATCTGTAATTTTTGCTGACCTTGCAGAATCCCTACACCTCTGGAGTGCTCTGGAAGACAGACACAGGAGTAGCACATTATGAAGAGACATATAATATCAATGGATTGCCATGTGTTAGTAGTAACTTTTGGGGGGATTGTTCAGGCAATTTGTCCCTGCTCATACTCACTCATATAGAATCTTTCACCCATTTTTTGATTTGCCAGTATTTTTCCAAATTTCTATCACTACAGGAAACCATGTTTTCTGGGGATTTGGACTGGTGCCAGCACCTTTTAACTTAAGAATGATTGGTGTTGTAGCTTCCATTCTCTGTAGCATGGCAGCGTATTTCTGTCCAGTCTATGTCTGTCAGACAAGTAGGCACTAACACCCTTCCATAGAAACATAGAAGTTGATGGCAGAATGAGACTGCTAGGTCCATCTAGTCTTCCCATTCCACAAATCAGTGAAAGGCTGATTTGTGTCTCTCATTATCATGAATGGATCTGCAACAGATGTTATGGCCTACACAAGGAGAGGAATGCCATCCTGCTTCCATGGCTTGATTTACGATTCAAAAGTAAGACAATCAGAATACATTCATGTTCCACTACTTCATGTGGTATGAAGCCGATAAAAAGAACATGAACATGAACAAAATGGACATGCTACATGGAAATACACAAACATGAATTTTCAGCAGAATTAGACCTCATGGTTTATCAAGTCAGCTCAAGTGTACAGCTAGACTCCCTAGGTTACAGGTAGCCCCCCTCTCCCTCTGTATCTCATTCAGAAACGGTACTGCACTACCCACCAATATCCCCCCATCCCCGTGACCAGTAGCCACACACCACAGATGTGTGAAGCACAAAGAAATGCTGCATCCAATGAATCTCAGTACTTTCTAAAAATAAATGGGCTTGGCACAACATGTTGCCACAACCTTATTTTGAACTGTCATGTTCACAGCAATATTGTTCCTTGGCTACCTCCATACACATTCAAAGAAATAACGACACAATATGTGATACAGCATTCTGCTTCATCAAAGAAGAACAGCAATAACATTATCTTCCTGAAACCTCAGTACAGTGCTAGACAACCATACTCTTCCTCTTCCCCATCAGCAGCATCTAATTGATAATACTCACTCAGAAAACTGACAAAATAAAAGGATTAGTGTAAGAAGCATTTTCTGAAGAAGAACAAGCCTGTAACAGTCACATTTAACATTATTTTATGCTTACAATCTGCACTGATCAGTCACAAAAACAGAAATTTTACAAGGGACAAAGAAAATCTTTGAGGCAAAATCAGGGATATCTCTGAAAATCTGGGACAATTGAGAGGCATGTCCTCACTAACCAGTGATGCAGAAACACCAAATTATAGTAGTGGACCTACCAGAAACTGATGTGCACAACACAGTTCAAGTGTTTTTCTGAACTTTCACCGCCAACAGTTTTCGATCTAAAATACTGCCAAACCCAATGCAAGTTATGCAGTCTGAGTTTGTAAACTGCCGATGCACTCTTCCTTTTAAAAACTCCCTTCTTCTGCACCATTTTCGCAAGAAGCCCATGTGATTCAGAAGCAACGCACTTACCAAGCCTGACCCCGAAAGACCTCAACGTCACTTCTATTCATCTTCATTCCTAACTAAATTCAGCAACGTTTCACAATATGCATATAGTTTAGAAGCATACATCACCGGGCTCTTCAACAGTGGCTCAGTGTAACAGGCAATGGAATGCAGTGTTCAGGGTGCAGGGCTCGATTCTCCCAGGTGGATTTTTTTTCTTTTATAAGTCTTTGCAAGTAATAAATGTGTATTTTTCCCTGTCACTATACTTTGCACCCTACTGCAGTGGTAGGGAACAGCAGTTATGGAATCTTAGCATTCATTTATGAAAACTTAGCACTCAACCATTTGAAAAATAACTTGTGAACTTGACATTTTCAAAACCTGAGCAAGGAGCCACAATGCATTAGTATGCTTGGAAAAAGCACACTAGAGATACACTGACTACATATAGTAGTTTAAAAAATAAATAAGAAGACGTCCACCTGTGAGAAAAGAAGTCCACCTTCAGGAAACATACCCTGCACTTTTGACACTCTGTCCCGCCATGTATTGCACTGAGCTGCTAGCACAGCAGTTGATAACCTATACCTATGCTAACTTATTTACTGCACCTCGGCCAAAACCATAAGAAAACAGCGTGAGAAAGCTCAATTTTGCAAAGGTTGCGCATTTGCAAAAATCTACCACATTTGTGAAAATCTGTGTCCTGTAATTCTAGCACATTTGTGACAATCTAGCATGTTTGTGAAAATGTTGTTTTTGAAATCGACCATATTTTTGAAAATCTCAGCCTCTTGCTAAACACAACTTTTCCCATAGTAAATAATGGTAACTTTATTTGTGAAAATCTAGCATGTTTGCGAAAGTTTTGTTTTCACAAATCGGCATATATTGTATACCCTACATGTATAAATACACATCTGTTAGCTCTAAACCTAAGTGGCTGACTAAAAGCTTGGTAAAACTTATAAAAAAAGTGTCATGATATTTATTTAAAAAACAAAACTGTGGATTACTGGAATTCATACTTGAGCATTCAAAAGAAATGTATTAAAAGTATCAGAAAATCCAAAAAGGAGTGTGAACTTATATTTGCTGCAAATGCTTGCATGGATAATAGCAAGTCATTTGTTGCTTATATAAACTCTTTAAAACACCCACTTGTCAGATGGGCCCACTTCTAATGAATGATTGTTTAACCCATGACCCTCTTGAGATGGCTAACTTTCTCAATGAAGTATACTGTAAAATATTCCAAAAAGATTGGACTGATAATAATGTCAATAACTCTGTGGGTAGTTATATATCAATCTTAATCATTGATGTGCACACCAGGTTAATAGGGTTAAAAGGGAAAATTAGTGTATCTCCAGACAATATACCTGGCCATTTACTGTACTTGTTGGCTAATGACATGGCATTACTATTACAACTTTTATATGAAAATTGTCTAAATTTGAACTAGGTGCCTGAACTATGGAGAACAGCATATGTCATTCCTATTTATAAAAATGGCCCTAGAAACCTTGGTGAAAACTAGAGAGCAATCAGTCTAACCTCCTCAATGTGCAAAATTCTTGAAAGTCTAGTGAAAGACTTGTTTACATCTATATTACAAGAGATTGACCTAGAACAACATGGATTTAAGAAAGGAAGGAGTTGTTTGACAAACATGCTCTGCTTCTATGAGGATGTTAGCCTTCAATTGGACAACTGACTTGCATATGAGGTGGTTTATTTGGATTTTAGTAAGGCTTTTGACCTTCTTTCACATTTGGGCCTTATTAATGAAATTATATCAGCTAAAAGTTAATCCAGCTTTGGTATTATGGATAGCTATTTGGCTAACTAAATATACTCAACAGGTCTTGATCAATGGCCACCTTTCATGCCCAGGGTTTATTACAAGTGGCGTACCCCAAGGGTCTGTTCTGGGCCCCTGTCTTTTTCATTTATTTATAATGGATATTTCAAATAATTGTTTTTCAAATATCATTAAATATGCAGATATACTTTTATTAACAATACAGAATTTGTACACTGTACTGTTGCCAATATGATCAATAGATAGGGGCCCAGATATTCAAACTGCGCCCAAAAAGTGCACAACAGCAGAAGCAAGTGCAAGTCCACTACGCCCATGTGCAAGAAGTGTGATATTCAAAAACTGCACAGGCCAAGATACGCCTATGGCCGACGACTGAATATCGCACCACCTGCACCATAGCACAACTAGGGAGGTGAAGCTGAGCATATCTGATGCGCCATAGCGCAACAAGGGATGTTCAGCTGAGCAGTCCAGATGCGCCATAGCACAACCTGGGACACCCCCACAACAGCAGGGCAGCAATGCAACAGCACAACCAGGGATGCAGGGGCCCACCACTCATGCCACAGATGGGCAGAGGAACACACAGCAGAACAGACCTCGTCCCCCCCCCCATGCACTGCACAACTGGGGAAAGGCTGGAATAACCACTGGCCCACAGAGACCAGCAACCAACCCACAGCCTGGTCATGGTGCTCCATCACACCCCCTGGCAAGCTGTGACCAGCACACAAGGGTGGTCGACCACCTCATACCACACCAAATGCAGAGCACACCCTGCACCATGATCCCCATACACCCTGCCCAGGAGTAGCACCCAACAGTGCAGGACACCCCATGCATGCCACCATCCCCACTGTGACAATGCAACCCTGTGCACCATGGAGCCATGCAAGGCAGCCCCACCATGGACACCCTGCAGTGGGCGGCAACAGACAGTGATGTAACAGATGCATACACAGTACCACCCTGCACGTCCCCACCGAGGTACAACTGAGAGACTGACCATGTGTCAGCACATGAAGTACCCCCCCATGTGACAGGGCATGCCACGGACCCCACCTCCAGCTGTACAGCACCCTGCACACCCTCCCAAGGACACATCCCATCCCAGCACTGGCCACAGCAGCCACCACTGACACACCAGCAGACCATACATATCACATACATGCAAGGGTGTCAGCTGCACAGGCCATGGATGGTCTGACAGGGATGCCATGCACACAGTGCAGGTCCCATGGACCACTGCACACAGGCATCCAGTGCACAGAGTACAACACACAAACCACAGACAGTGACTGATCCCCATGCCCACACCATAGGCGGTTCATGTCTACACACACACACACACACACACACACACACACACAGGCCATGTGTGCACCACCCCTGACGCCATGCACACCACTGCAGCTGAGCACCTGTAGCCCACTGCAAATCAGAGGCCACCACAGTTGTTATAACAAAATGTATGTATTAAAATATAAGAACTATGAAACATATTTACAAATATATACAAGGGTGGGGGGAAAAGGCCACAAACCAGGTGGGGGTGGGCATGGGGCAGGGGTGTACAAATGGGAGAGGGAAGAAGGGGTGTGAGGGTGGGTCCTGGGGGTATGGGTGTCAGAGGGTCATGGAGGGCCTATTCCCTGCCCTGATCTCCACTCCTGTGGTGCCTCCTTGTTCTCCTCCTCTGGACCCCATGTCTCTCCAACCTCTCCAGTGCTACCAGGGATGCCCGTGCCAGCTGCAGTATTTCTTGTATGGCCTGTTCCAGGGCCATCCAGAATTGTCCACCTAGGACAAGGGAGCAGAGTCAATACATGTGACTGTCCAGTCCCTTGCAGCAAACCCATTGTGCATGGCATACAGCCATGTGCCACACCCCTGTGATGGTGTGCGACCACCCACAGTGACCGTGTCCACAAGACCTGCCTACCCAGGCAGCCACAGCCATGTGGACCACTGCACACACTCACCACTAATTTCTTGCACAGCACCACCATGGCCATACAGTGACTTGGCTATGCATTGTGAAGGCAGTGGCACAGCCATGTGCCTGGTGCACACATGGACCACCAATGATGCACTGCCAGACCACCACTGCCAGTGCCACTGGACAGTGCTGACTGTAACAAGTTGCGTGTATGGCAGTGGTGTCAATGGATGGTGGCCATGCCCCGCGGCCCACCCTGTTACACAGCATGCAATAGTAATCATGGATGTAAGGCACTCACCATCATCAAGCTGGTCCCTCTGCCTCTGTGGACCTTCACCCCTCCCGGACTGATGGTCCACCTACCGGTGCCTCCTCTCCCTCACTAGCCCATGCTCATCTGGGCCTAAGGTGGAAACATGGAGAGAGGAACATCAGTACAGTCCTGTAGCAAAGTCCTCCCACCCCCATGTGTGTGCAATCCCACACAGCCAGACCCACCCACCCCACACCCTGATAACACCACCACTGCCAACACCGGATGGCCCCCCCATGTGCCAGACACATGCAACCGTGATGCCTGTATGGAAGATAAAAGTGTATGGATGTTGCACCTACCTGGCCATGGCACTGTGCCCCTCCTGGCATGTGCCCGCAGGTGGACAAGCAGGTCAGGGTCCCTCCACCTCAGGTCCTCATATCTGTGGCGGCACTGCTCTGCCATTCACCCCATACCAGTGGCCTCCTCCAGGGCATTGGCCACCTCCTGCCACACCTGACTCCTGGCCCTGTCTAGGGGTGCCTCACCAAATAGTGGGCCAACATGTGGCTCCACAATGGCAACCAGGTTTGCCAGCTCCACCTAGCTCCACTGTACAGCTCTCTTCCATGCCATCTCTCCTGCTCAATTAAGTCAAAATGGTGCTCTGCAGTGTGGTTCTGCCATGTGCAGATGCTGCGTGGTACAGCGCTGCCATTCCCTATCGCGCTGTCACCAAACAGTGAGATAGTGGTGCACCCATGCCTGATGCATGGCACCTAGGGGGCAAAGGTCAGGCACAGGGTCAAGGGTCTCTGGCACACGGACAGCTACATCTAGCATGATTGGGTGCCTGTGTGCCACCTCCTGTAGCAGCCTACTGTGCTGTTGCCCCAGTGCGCCTACGATGCCCCAGTGCTACAGCACCATATAGGTGAACAGCACTTTAGCACCACTGGCACAGTGGTGGCCATGCCCTGCATTGCCTTCCATGCACAGCACATCAGCAGGGCAGTAGGAGCCTGAGTCATCAACCCGGGCATGCGCAGTTAGGTATATATTGCACATGTCACAGAACTGTGCCCTTGGCTCAGCACGTTCAACACAATTGCGCAAAGCACAACAGCACGATAGTCAGCTGTCATATGCAAATCAGCTAATCAGCCATGCAATGGTGCAGTCACTGCATTTGCATCCACTTAAAGATGCGCCTCGACTCATTTGCATGGGTTGAGCTATAAAAGTGCGGCATTGGGCTGCACTGGCCATAGTCAGTTACTGCAGTCTATTGGTGAGTTGCATGGTGTTTTGGAGTATGGACTGTACTGTGGATTTTGGGATATGCATGGGACTGCACAGTCACAGGTAACACCTGTCATTCTCACAGGCTGAATTATGACTGAGCAAGTTGTGGAGGAAAAGGAAGAGTCATGGGAGGAGGTGGCCAGATTTCATGAAGGCCGAGACAGATGCCCTGTTTGAGGCTTACCTAGACCAGAAGCCGCTCCTCAGTGGATGCCAGGGAACACCACAGGTCCATGCTGCTGCATGGGAGGAAGTGGCGTGTGCTGTAAACCTGCATGGCAGCCACCAGTGCTCCGTGCAGGAATGCAAGAAGAAGATGGGCACAGACAGGAGGAGGATTAAGGAGAAGGTGGCTGCCATCAAGGCAGCACGGTCTGCGACAGGTGGGGGACAGCTGGAGGTGCTACGCCTGACCCAACAGGAGGAGAGGGTTGCTGGCAGCATGCAGCGTTGTGCCATTGAAGGTGTTCTGCGTGATGGATTCCAGATGGGTGGTAGCCTGTCACTGCATGGTAGGTCATGGTCTGTCTATTGGGAGGGGGACAGGGTAGGTCACATGCAGTAACACGACTTTGTTTCCCCTTACAGCTGCTGAGCATCTACATGGGTCAGCGTTGGTGGGCTTCTCCACTGAGGCCGGTCAGATGGAGATGGAGGAGGGCCCATCCACCTCCACAGGAATACGTGGCTCAGGGTGACAGTGGTCCCGCCTGGACATCCAGACTGATGTTGTTGGAGCAGGTGTGGAGGAGGACCTTCCCATGTCCCAGCGTACCAGTGTCCATGGATACCAGCATGCTGGGACTTGGGCTGGTGCTGGGTCCATCACCGATGATGATGTTACTAATGTCATGGGCTGTGACACGTGTGTGCCACAGGATGGCCACACAGCAGGTAACATCGCGGCCATGGATGTGGGTGGTGCCACCGTGGAGGCCTGTGTCTCATCACAGTCCCAGCCTGTGCCTGTCAGCACCGGTGGGGCAGCACTGGTGTGTGTACAGGACAGTAGGACTGTTGCGGCCACTGCAGTGGCACCATTGAGCCCTGGGGAGCAGCAGCCAGAGGGGCAGCATCAGCAGTTGGTTAATGGGCTTGGGGGTACAGTGTCAGGGGGCAACATCAGTGCACCACCTGTGGACATGCCCAGGCCTGGCCCTGGTGTGCAGCACCCACCCTCAAAGGGTGATGAGCATCAGGACCACGAACACCCTGAGAGACAGCATGCTGATCAGGCAGATGACCTCTTGGATGAGCACACCCGCATACTGCAAGCATCAGTCAATCAGTAGATGCGGCTTGTGACAGTGGTGGATGCACTGAGTGTGGCTCTGCACCAGGCAGTGGAGCATCGCAGCAGAGAAACCGCTCTGCTCCTGGCAGGGATGGACTGGATGCGGGAGGATGTGACCACTGCCATTGACAGGATGACACAGACAATCACAGCTGCCATGGCCACAGGGGGCACACAGTTATTTGCCCATGCATCGCAGACATGGTGCAGTGCAATGTCCAACCCCCATTCCCGGTGTCATGCAGCACCATCCTTGTCGACACCGGATTCAGCTGTGGGCATTCTGAGCACGCCTGGTGCAGGCATGTTTAGTGTGCTGCAGACCCCTGTGCGAGCATGGTCTCATTCATGCAGTGGAACCCCTGAGGGACCATCGGTGCCACCCCATGAGGCCAGTGGTCAGCCTGTCACTGCTGGTGGGTCTCGGTGGGGCCACCCATGCATCCGTGGTGGCTGGGGCACTGTGGCGCATGACTGATCTGTCTTCCAGCATGGCTACTCTCTGATGCTGCCCTGTGTGCATTGTGTCATTCAGCGGGCAATGCATGGGTGAGTACCCGGCCCTGCATACACACACACACAGTCCATCTGCACACCCTCCTGGCTGCTGTCCGCAGTTGCGTGTGCATGATGATGCCTGCATTGTGCTGTATGCCAATGTGCAATGGTGTCCAGCACCTGCACATGCACAATGACAGGCAGTGGGCGTGGTGGTCTGTGGACATGTGTGTAGCTAGGGGTGGCATTCTGGGTTGGCGTGCCTCCTACCCTTTGTGCATGTCTGGTGAGTTGTGTATGTGTGTGTGTCTGTCTGCGTGCCATATTAGACCTCACCCATCCCTGGTGGTGTGTGTGGTTCCATGCCTGACCACTTCCCTTAATGGCATGCACCCCTGGTGTGTGTCCATGCATGTTTGTGGGTTGTGCCTTTGCCACTGGTGGTTGCACATGGCCCCATGACTTACCTGGGTTGGTTTAAGTGCTCCTCATGATGGTGTCCCAGTGCAGCTTTGCCAGCCGGAGCAGTCAAGGGTCCTGTCGCCCAAGGGGGGGCTGCCCATCACCATTGTCACCAGCATCCTTATCGTCCCCATCGCTGTCCCCCTCTTCAACCTGTATGGCTATTCCACATTCGTTGGCCTTGTTGTGCAGGATGCAACAGGCCAGGTGTAGCCCACATGCCTTTGAGGGGCTGTACTGTAGGGCACCGCTGGAGGTGTTCAGGCAACGGAAATGTGCCTTCAGCATCCTGAATACCCATTCGATGACATTACGTGTGGTGGCATATGCCTCATTGTAGCGTTGCTGCAATGGGGTTGCAGGCCACCGGTATGGTGTGAGCAGCCAAGGACAGAGTGGGTATCCACTGTCACCTGTGTGTAGAGGGTAGAGGTTTGTTTGGTGATCAGCATCGCCCTGCCCCAGGCCATGTTGGCCATTACCCATGTCACCTCTGACCATGCCCCTCCCAAGCCCTAAGTTTGTCCGTGTGATTTGCATACTCACCCACTATGTGGCCAGTGGGGATGTCCCCACTCTCGAATCTGTGGCACAGTACTGACTGGTGCCAGATGAAGGCATTGTGTTCTCCCCCAGGGTGCGTGGCACAGACATTGATTATGTGCCCCCTGGCATCGCACACCACCTGGCAGTTGATGCTAGCATAGGCCTTGCAATTAATGTATGCGGCCCCCTCTGGGCCAGGTGGTGTGCGGATGTCCACATGGGTGCAGTCTATTGCCCTTAGCATGCCAGGCATATGTACTACCCTGTGGAACTCCTGTATGTTTGCAGTACACTCCACCAGTGTGCTGGGGAAATGGATGTACTCTGCAGATTGTGGCAGCAGTGCACTGAGGAATTGGGTGAGGTGGCATGATGCATCTGACTGGGTTATGCCTGTGGTGTCTCCTGTTGGTCTCTGGAAGGTACCCGTGGTGAGCAAGCACATGCAAGCTGTCACTTTAGTCTCCACTGACAGAGCATGGCTCCATCATGTGGGTGCCTGCATCACATCACTGCACAGCTCACAGAGCTGCCTCAGAATTGCCTGATTCAGGTGGTACCAGACCACGATCTCAGTATCACTGTACAGCTCGAAGCTGGTGTGGGCTTGGTACTGCCTGTTGGGGACATACCACTGACGAGCCCTTCCATGGCTGTGCCCCCCTGCTGCACACCTTCTCACCCCCCTCATTACTGCCTCCATCTGGATGGTGGCACTGGCCATGTTCCTGGCTTGTGTTCACCCCCACTGGCAGCTGCTTCTGTGTTCCCCCCTCTGTCCTGGCTGCAAGTTCCCCTGCACCGGGAACACCTCACTGTGCTGGCCTCAGTGCTGTGTGGTACTTCCCCCCTCTGCACTGTGGCTGTGGCTCCCCACACCTTCCATGAGCCTGTGGGTTCCAGGTGCCTTTTCTCTGTCCTGCCCTGTGTGTGTGTGTTGCCTGTGTGGCTGGCTATAGTTCAGCAACATGTGCCTTCCCTGTAGCTTTCGCACCTCTCCCTTGTTCCTTTTTATTTTGGCTCATTTCCAGCTGCTCACAACTTCGAGTGCTTCCTATTCTGCATGGCGATGTTGTTGAATATCACGCGCATCATTTATGCATGATTCCTCCCCTTCAGTTGCGAATACATTCATTATCATTGTGCAATTGCTCAGCATGATTTGGGTGGCGCAACTGCCTCCCACTGAATATTGCAGAATGGTGCATTTTCAGACTTGCGCTGGCGCAACCCTATTGTGCATAGTGCAACCCTTTTGAATATCTGGGCCAGTGTGCATAAAAAAAGGATGTATGTATTTTTATTTTATTGTGGCAACATTTAATAGTGAAAATAGCCTTAAAAAAGGCAGTCATTGTGTCACATGGCTGTGCTAAACATCTTGGTGAACATTAAATTTACTGCATTGAAAGCACAATACTAAAGTTTTCTGTTTTAGAGGACAGAGTGGATGTGTAACTGTCCTCCAGTGATTATTGATTTTATGCAGATGTAATTACATTTACATGCCATCACATGTAATTTATTACTTTCATTCATTACTGTGGTGTCTTGTATAGTGGCATAATTTCTTTTGTATATTCTGCCATTATGCTTCGAGGTTTTTTTCAGTGTCAGTTCACACTGCTTAATGTGTTTCCCCCACACAAATCTGCAATCTTAATGCAGTGGTACATACAGCCTGCTAGGAGCAGCAGCATCAAAAGCTGTGGCTCTTGATGTCATGTCCATGCTACCCAAGTGGATGATGATGATGATGCTGGTATTGGTAGAAATAGCCAGGACTAGAAGGTGACATTGGGCATTCAGTTTTGGTACTCTGGCTCTAAACAAAACTGTTCTCTTCCTGCTGCTTCTCCCATTTGTCATTCTTAAAAGCAGGTAGAATGAAGCATTGTCCATTTTAAATCTGGTGTGCTGCACAGGAGTTTGAATGTATCTCAGAGGTCTCCAGTCATTAGAAAACATGATCTTCAACATTCTGCTACCAAACAGCAAGTTAAAATGCTGGGAGGAATATTAAATAGTGACTGGATAAAGTGCAGCAGTTATTCTGTGTCATTCTGGGGACAGAAAAAAGTAAAGTATTCACCTTAAGACTTCATGGTCCAGCTGTTTGTAAAGGTCCCCTCTTCAAAACAGAGGATGATTGGATTAGTGGGCTGTGCAGCACAATGAGTATATTTTAAAGTTTTGTTTGTGAAGTATATCAGCAGAACTTTCCTCTGGTTCTAGCACTATGTAAATGGGACATATTAAATAGTATAATTTAAAGTTTTGTTTGGGAAATATATCAGCAGAACTTTCTTCTGGTGCAATTAGTGTTTAAAGAGGAACTTCAGTGATGGTCCAAAAAGTTATAGCTTGTAGTCATTATATGCAGTACTAGACTTGAAAGGGTGTGTGCATTTGTAACCTTTGGCCAAGGTTTACTCTGTCTTCCATAATTTGGATTTGTTTTTGAGCCCTGCTGCACTTGCCATTGATGTTTAGCTGCTGGGCTGCTAGCTCCTGGTGACATCATTGTTGGATAGGGGAGTGAATCACACTGTGCAGTACCATGCAGTTGCAACAAAGTTACAAGGGAAACCTACCAGTACTCAATATACATACTGTGTTCCCCTTCCCCAAGACACCCTTTCAGCAATGCATTATGCCCAAATCCACATCCCTTGTCAGTATTTTTTTTTCCTGAAATTGACTCTTCCCTACAGTGATGTCAACAGTACAACCCTAGGTCCACAGCAACACAAGGCTTGCTATAGAAATTCTGGTACACCCTGCAGTTTTTAGAAGCTCAGAATGCAAAAACTAACTGCAGCAGACAGTAATGAAATACAATTCCAGAATTGATGCAAGAAGGGGCAATTTATGCATGGAAGTCAAAAGGACTGGTGAAGGTCCTCTTTAAATGAGGCATATTAAATAGTATATTTTAAAGTTTTGTTTGGGAAGTATATCAGCCTAACTTTTCTCTGGTGCTGGCACTGCTGAAATAGGTAATATTAAATACTATCTGGCTATAGTGCAGCAGTTGTGTTCTATCATATTTGGGGGCAGAAAAGTTAAATTTGTGTGTTCTGTCATGGCCCAGCTGTTTGTGAAGGGCCCCTCTTCAAAATGGGGCTAAGCATATATGTGACCAGTCTAATCAAATAGGGTTTTGTTTGAGATTTATAGTTTTTTCTTTACAGTCCATCCAGCAGGTTTTCATTGTATAATTAGATTTTTTCAGAATATTGCTAATATTCGTGAACTTTCCCCTGGTGATGACTTTAAACATGTTTAAATGGGGAAAAAACAACACCTGTGGGGTTCCTACTGGTAAATTCTAAGAATGTGTATTTGTCAAATGAATGCTGCATCTGTTGCATGTGTGTGTGTGTGTGTGTGTGTGTGTGTGTGTGTGTGTGTGTGTGTGGTGTTATTTTAAAATGGTAAGGTTGCCTTTCTTGATGTAAGATTATAAAGGAGCATCACTGTATTGTCATATTAAACTAGGGGATCAGGTGAGGGTGGTGGCATAATATATTGGAACTGCTTGAAATAAAAAAAACTACAGCAAAAGGGCCTACCTCAAAAATGCTTCTTATGGCATTGGTCAGTTCATTGGAGGTTATGGGGGTTACCATGTGTAGGAATGAGACTGCTTCTAAACTAGACATCAAGTGGTGGCATAATATGTTGGAACTGTTTAAAAATAAAAGAATACAGCACTTTGGCCTATATCAAAATGGCTGCTCTTGGCATGGGGGGTACCATGTGTAATAACTGGGTCATTGCCTGGATGTACTAGTGCCTGTTGGGCAACATTAGTGGTTTGGATTCATCTGGCAAAAACATTTAGCAGATTTATTTATAATGAGGCTGCCTACAAATTAAATGTCAAGTGTTGGCATAATATCTTGGAACTGTTTGAAAATAAAAAAATGTATCACCTGGGCCTGACTCAAGCAGTTTGGATGTGGCATTCCATGTGCAGTGCAAGAACCCTGCAGTAGTGGTGTCCTTGTGATGCACATGGTGGTGAGCACAGGGTAGGCCTATGTGATATTTTGGCATCACTACCCCCATAATGGCTGGCACTGGTTTGCCAGTGGGCACCATGCAGTGCCTGAATCTACAGTTATCAACACTAAACAGCTTGCCTGGGTGCTTTTTGGTTGGTAACTGTGGTTGGGCCTGCCCTCAGTTTGACTCTGTGGAGGTACAGTGATGTCAAAAGGAACCCTGATGTGGCTCAGTCCCACAGTGTAACATCCAGCTGTCTCTTGCCTTGCCTTTGCTTGTTCATGGGGAACTTTGGTGTATTGTTTTGACTTGTAAAGTAGTTTGTATGTGGCATTCCACATGCAGAACAAGAAATCTGCTGCAGCGGCATCCCTGTGATGCAAGTGGTGGTGAGCTTAGGGTGGGCCTGTATAATATTTTGGCATCATTTTCCCCTCAAAGGTTGGTACAGGGTTGCCAGAGAGCATCATGTGGCACTCTCATCTATAATTATCAGCACAAAACAGCTTGCCTGTGTGCTTTCTGGTTGTTTACTGTGGTTGGGCCTCTCCTCAGTCTGGCTCTGTTGAGCTACAGTGACGTCAAAATAGCCCCTGATGTGGCATTGCACTTATCAATGTGTATTGGCTGTTTGGTTGAAAATAAGCCATTAATAAAAGTTGTACCATGTATTTCACATGTTGCAATGCTACTGTGTTGTCCACGTTACCCACAGTAGTTTTATGCAACAGAGATGATCACATAATAAATCAAGTGCATCCAAGTGATTTGTTCATGTTTATCTTTCTACTTAATGTCCAGCCTAAGTGTGAAAGGCATTTAGACTGAATATAAACAGTATAAGCAGGAAGTAATGAAACTTTGGTAACCTCCTGTTCGTATTTTTGGTGCTGTCTACATTGGAGGATAGATAGCAGCACATAGGTATGGAAGAACATCAAATCATTAGATGCTGCAAATTAATACACTTAAATAGAAGACAGAGACACTGCATTCAAAAATTTTATTTATTACTAGAAATGGGAATTAATGCATAATGGACACCGAGTTACCCACAAAAGTAGTTTCCATGTCATAAATAACTGTGCCATTTTTCCAAACTTAGAAATATAGAACTATCTTTATATTTTGCATTATGCAACTACCACATATGCACATTAAAATTAAGGTTGAGTCATGCCTAATTATAAAACTTTTTTTGTGTGTATGCATGTCACACTTTGTCTCTTGAATACTGTCCACACAGCTATATATATATATATATATATATATATATATAGAGATATAGTGGTGCGGTCGCACCACTATATTTAGGGTTAAGAAGGCACTTCTATGTTAAAGTCACAATTTTGTGCATTAATAACTTTGGACCCATTCAACTGATTTGCCTGAAATTTGGTAGGTATGTGTGGTGGGGCATGATAGATCTCTTGATTTGCTGAATTTTGTTTCGGTCAGACTTACAGTCTTTGAGCACAAAAATGCTGAAAAAAGCAAAATTATACAGTTTTGGAGGCAGCTTTTGAGATTTTGTCTGTGGCCCTGCATGGCTGTCATGTGGTGTACCACTCTGTGACATGGCTAATTTGAAAGAGCTTTGGTGGCCAAACATGCCACTTTTTGTTTGGTGAAAACATATTAAGGCATTCAAAAGTTATGCTACTTTTAAGTTCCCATTATAAGTCAATGGGAAAATTTATATGGTTGTTTTGTGAACAAAGAATGGAGTTCTGGCCATCTGGTCCCACCTGGCAGTCAAAGAATTTGCAGCCTCGCGGTTCAAGAATCGTTGTCCCTGAGAATTATTTGATTGTGAGGTCCGCCATCTTGTTTTTAGATTTCTGATTGTAAAAACACAAATATCTTGGTTCAAGTGTCAATCCTGAAGTAAAACGTGGATGGGCTTAACTCAGGGAGGTCCAATCTATTGAGCCATGACTTTGGTTTCATCCTAAAGGGTCAAAGAATAGAGTTATAAGGTTTTAAAATCTTTGATCATGGCTCGCTAATGGTCTTTGATCGCGAGCCTGCAAATGATTTGATTGCAAAATTCTTAGATCGCGATCTTGCATCGTGAGCTAAAAACATTATTATCTCAGCTTAGGGGTGGGCTAGGGACACAAATGAGGGTGTGTTCTGCTCAGCGGGTGTCGTTCTATCAATGCATGCCATTGGTTTCATTTAAAACTGTCTAGAAATAGTGTTTCACCATTTTTTATACTTTGATCGTGAACATGCAATTTCTTTGATTGCGAGGCTGCAAATTCTTTGATCACAAGATTCTTTTATCATGATCATGCATCGTGAGTGAGGGATGTGATGGCTGAATTCAAAAATTACATTTCTCAGTCCAGGGGTGTCCTAGAAAGACAAATGAGGGTGGGGTTTCCTCAGGGCGCTTTGTTCTGTCGAACCATGGCATCAGTTTCCCAGAATTCCTTCTAAATTTATATTTACAATTTTTTTTTATTCTTTGATTGTGAGCCTGCAAGTTCTTTGATCAGGAGCCTGCACATTATTTGATTGCAAGATTCTTTGATCGCAAAATAGGGACAAGATGGACAGATTTTTTTATAATGCAACAGATAGGGCAATTTTGCCAATCTTTAACATTAAATATCTCAGAAAATGTTTGGTCTTTTTACTTGAAATTTGGAGGGTGTTTATGGCATGTCATGTAGATGTAAATTACAGTGTTTGTGTGTCAGAATATATTTTGTTTGCAGAGATATTGTGTGTCACAGTTTACATTCTGTGGACAGCATTTTGCATTGTGGTTGTGGCTTGAAATTGATAGGATACCTTGCCTTAGTGTTATGGATGTATTTTTCAGTCATTGTGTCTGTTAAATGTCAACAGGTACAGAACTGTGCCAGTCTGATGAATGAAAATCTCAAACTTCAAAATGTTATATCTCAGACATGGTTTGGTCTTTTCACTTGAAATTTGGAGGGTGTTGACGGTATGTCAACAATGACGGATTGTCAGTGTCAGTGGCTCAGTAGGTAGCACAATCGCCTTGGAGGCTGGGAGATCAGAGGGCTGTGGGTTCAGTTCTCACATCTGGCACTTGACTTAATATCCCAGTTAATATCCCAGTACTGACACTGTAGTGCAGCATGAGAGGGGTGCTGCACTTCTGAGGTGCCATCTTTCAGATGAGACATTAAACAGAGGTCCCATCTGCCTGGATTGGTGGTAGTTCAGATGGATGTTAAAGATCCCATAGCACTTATCAAAAAGAGTAGGGGGAGTTTTTATTGAGAAAAAACACAACATCACAAAGAAAAAGAGCAAAGTAAAAAAGAACAATATGTTACATAGAATCCACAAAAGAAAAAATTGTTTCACAACATAGGAAAATGTTTCCATAAAGCAATCATTTTGTCATTAGAATGGTGTTGTCTGTCAGTAGCATATAGGGAAAGTAAATCATTATGAACAGACTCAATGATAACTGAATAAGAAATCTGTTGCTGTTGTAATACAAATTTACACCTGGCTTGCCATAGAAAATACTGTAATAAAGCAAAGAAAACATGTAAAGTACTTTTATGATATTTTTTCCAAAGCCCTGTATAATCACCCAGAATAAGAATATTATATGTTAATGATGAAAGATGTGGCATTTTCCAATAAAGTGCTGCTTGTGACCAAAAGCCTGACTATCTATGCAATCTATAAAGAAATGTTGTTGACTTTTCTATATTAATACATTGTGGTTTTAGACAATATCTTTCATGTAAAGGTTTGTATTTCATGTTTCCTGGACACCTAATCTTCCATGGACCGACATCCAAATAACGTCCCAGGTTTTAACTGGGATTCTGTAATCTGTTAATTTGTGTAGTGCTAGAATCATTTTAGTAGGGGTACACTGAGGAAAAGTAATGTGATTTTTGAACTTCATAGACAATATAAGCATAAACGCTTTCCGAGACAAGGTGAGTAATTTCTGCAGCGGAATCTTCCACTGATAGAGTTTCTTAAGTGTAGCAAGTCCATACTTAGGTAAGGAATCAGAAAGAATGAGTTTTGGGGGAAATAAAGACCATTTAAAGAAATACTTGTGCTAAATTGACTGGACCCAGAACTGCCAAGGTAACAAGGGCTTAATCCAAAGAAAAGAGAATGATGAAAACAAAAAAGTAGAATGAAAAAAAACAACGGGATTAATCATAGTAAGACCTCCATCCTTTTTAGGAAGGTATGTGTATTCTCTCTTTATAGGGTTAAGTCTGTGTCCCCAGAGCATCTGAAAAAAAAAATACTATATAACCTAGTTTCAATATAAATAGGGGGAGGAAAAACATGACTTATGTATGTAAACTGGGGCAATAAAAACTGTTTAATGATTGCTACTCTTTTTTGCTTACTAAAAGACCAACTTTTCAAGAGATTTACTTTTGACTCTCCTATCTCCAATCTTTTCTCCCAATTATATAGGGCCATATCCTCAACTCCAAACCATACCCCTAATATTTTTTGAGGAATACGTGATACAGGTATATCTAAATAGGTGGATGCTACTGAAGGGAAATTTGTAAGGGTATTATAAAGCTTTTGTCAATATTTAGAGACGCACCTGAGAACCTTCCAAAAAAGAAAAATCTCTAATGCCTCTGTAATGATGAGACATTTGCTAATAACAGAGTAACATCACAGCAAATGCTGTAATTTTACCAGTATCCAACCAAGGGAAGGGAAAGCCCATAATCCGATGGTCAGAGACAATACTCCTAATGACTGGGTCCAAAATAAAAGTATATAGTAAAGGGCTTAAAGGACAACCTTGCCGTACACCTCTCTTAATTTTAATTTCAGAGCCCATTAGTCCGTTAACTAGTGGAATAGTAACTGCCTGACTATATAGGTTACTTATCCATTTAACAAAAATTTCTGGAATGCCATAATGAGTTAAAACAAAATATAAATAGGAATGACAGAAAGTATCGAAAGCTGTTGCTTGATCTAAGGCCACTATAATACCTGAACCTGAAGAGTTTTGTGACGACATAGAAAAAATATCTCTTACTAAATACAGGTTTTGTTGCAGGGTTCTAGAGGGTATAGAACAAGTTTGTGCTGGATGGATTAAAATTTCTGCAGCCTTTATTAACCTATAATGCAAGATCTTAGTTAATATTTTATAGTCGGTGTTTAATAAACTAATCGGTCTCCAATTAGATACCAAACTCTTATCACCTTTTTTAAATAAAAAAGTCATAAGCGAGGTAGATAAGGTTTTAGCAGTGGAGATATTCAAAACTGAATTAAATACTAGGGGCACAAAAAATTCCATATATTTAGAGCAGGCTTTATAGAACTCATTTGGAATCCCATCTAGACCTGGAGCAGTTCCAGATTTCAAATGTTTTATTACTTCTGCAACTTCATAAGAGGTAATAGGAAGTACTAATGATTGTAAAATGTTTTCGGAAGTTTAGGTATGGTAGGAAGTTCATTAAGTGGAAACGTTTCTATAGGTAATGTGGTTGAGATCGAGAAATATTCTTGTATGTATTGTTGGACAATAGATAATATCCCAATCTCAGTAGTAACTAAGTCCCCTTGAGAATTAACAAGTCCTGTCATTATAGTATTAGTGAGACGGGTTTTACAGGCCTGAAAGGGATCAGACATAGGACTATTCTTTATCCCATATTTAAATTCTAAATCTAGGGACTTTGCCCTATCATATTGATAATCCTTCATTGATTTTTTTATGATTGTAATTTGGGAATGAAGTAAGGAACGTTCTTTAGGTGGTAGGGACATTAATTTGTATAGGTGATTTCTATGTAATAAATATTGAAGGTATTCTGAGTGTACTTTAAGTTTACCCCACTTAATGAACAGGGATTTAATTTCAAGTTTCAATTGTACCCACCAGTCATAATAATTATCAAAGAGACCCATGGTGGAGAATTTAGCAGTAAAAAAGCTCTCTAATTTAGAAAAAGATTTATCGTCCTGCAAAAAGGAAGTGTTTAATCTCCATCTGCAGTGTAAGGAGGAAAAAATTGGGGGTATACAGGTTAAAGAAAGATTACTGAATAAAATATTATGGTCAGAAAATTCAGTAGGTAAAACTGAACAATTCTTTGGAAAAAGATATCAGGAAACAAAAAACATATCAATATGGGTTGAATAAGTGTATCTAAAATATGTTTCACCTCCCCGTGGATGCAAGCTTCTAAAAACGTCGGTAAGGCCTGAATCTTTAATCAGTTTATGAAGAAAATTAGAGTCGCAATATATTTTTTCCCAAGTAATTTGTTCATATTGTTATCTAGGGAGCAGTTAAAATCTCCCCCCCAAATAATATGTTTCCTAGTTAACAAAAGGGTTTAACTTCTTCAAAAATCTCTATTCGAGATAATTTTGTCTGAGGTGCATATAAATTAATCAGACGAAAGGAATATTCCCCAAAGAAAAATCTAAAACTAACAACCTACCAGGTCTAAGATCCATTATTCGAGATATTTTAAATAACTAATGTCCAAATAAAACCCAAGCCCATCTATGCATCTGAACCAAATGTCCAGAAAGAAGGACCCTAAATCCATTTCCTTTGTAATTGTGAAACTTCAAAAAGAGTTTTTACCCTGGTTTCTTGTAGAAGAATAATGTCCAATTTCAAAGACCCCAAATACATCAAAATAGGTAAATGTCTTTGGAATGATTTCAAACTACAGACATTGTATGAAGCCAATTTTAAAATGGACATAGGGAATCAAATCAAGGGCTATTTTTTTGACTGACCTTCCTTTTTTTTCCTTTTTCCCCTTACTTTTCCTTCACTAGCTCTGTTGTTTTACTCTCATCATCTTCCGTAATCAATTCTGATATATGAGAGGTATCAGACTCAAGGTCTGATTCCCTGGGGTCATCTTGAAGAGGGGAAAAGAAGTTCTCTGTAGGTAAAGGAGCTATGGGGGATTGTTTTATAGAAGCCCTTGTAAGTCGCTTCTACTTTTAATGGTTTCGAATGGGGAGGCATAGAAAGGTTAGTAGTTTGTTTACTGGAGGCAGAAGATTTAGAAGCAATATGGTTATCTGCAGAAATATGGGGTTCTTTAGGAACAGGTCTTGTCATTTAGGGATTACCACATGGTCTGCTACTGAAGAGGTTGAAGGCATAGGCAATTTTATCAACAGGATCATGCCTTTTTTGCCTGAGCTTTCAGTAGCTCTGCCTTGATCCCAACCTGCAGTGCAATTTCATGTGGCTCAGGGCACTGGTGAAAGGGGCATGGCCCTTTTCAAGGCAGAGGTTGCACTGAAAAATATTAGTGCACATCTCTAGAGAGTGGCCAAACCTCCGCAACAAGGGCACTTGAACATATCGCAGACACTACTTAAATGGGTTTTAGCTCCACACTCTGTAGCAGGCCCTGGGTTGTCCACTATAAAAGCAAACTCCCTATCTTTTCCCAAAAGAAACTATTGGGAAGGTGTATTACTTCAGAGTTGACCAAAAAAGCTTTACTTTGAACTTCCAACTCCCAGTCCATATGCCTTCGGAATCTAGTAAGGCCTCTGGCGAACTCAAAATGTCACATTTAGACTGCAACCAATGATAAATGGCACTGACATTCACCCCTTCATTACGAAACATGATAGTAATATAACGAATTTGAGGTCTAGTAAGTGGAATAACGAAAAAAGGGGTCCAAATTGGGGTGGTCTTAAGGGTAGTATACTTATCCCAAAATTTGTCTAAAAGGGTATTAGACTGAAAACTTACATCAAACGAATCCTCACCTGAAATATGAATTAAGGCATATATATCTAAGGCAGAAAATCCCATAGAGAATTTTAACAGCTGTTTAAATACATAATATCTGTCTAGATGCTCTGGGAGACCACCTTTATAGCGTATCCTAACAGCATTACGTCTCGGGGCCTGTTCTAATTTATTTTTGAATAGTTCCGACATAGGAGGCCTGGTCTGGGATTCTGCACCCCTGCCTGTGAGAACCCTTCAGTATTTCCCTTTATAAACCCAGCAGTATCAGAAATGGAGGTAGATGGTTTCGAGAAACCAAAATACTCTCCCACCTCAGTGAAAACAGCACTCTCAAGAGAGGTTTCAAAAGTACCTGGGCCCAGTAATGCTGAATCGGTGGCATGCTTGGTGGTAGTAGGGTCCGTCTAAAAGGTAGTCCAGTCCGGATCAGGAATCCAGCGTCCAGAGTCAGTTTTGCGACCATCCCGCCCCTGTAGAGCCGAATCCTCTGACCAGTCAACGATAGAGTCCTGTGGGGCCTTTTCCTGTATGCCAAAATGCCATCGCAAAACCTGTGACACTCACTGTCCGTTCGTGAAATCCGTCCCTGTCGCATCCTGTTCCTGTGAAGGAAGTTCCGCCTGAGCGCGCGGTGTCGTATCAGTCCCTAGGATCATGGAGAAAACTGCAGAATCGAAACATCTCGTTGTTGGCTCCACTATCTCCTCAACTGCCGAACTCCCGCTTGCTGGAATATCTCCAGCCACCTCCAATGAACTCGTTGTAGCTTCCGGTGCTGTTTCCAGTGCAGGAGTATCAATAGAGAGATCGGGTGAGTCTGAGAAAACAGTAACAGCATCAGTCTCAGGAAAGTTGTGTAGATCGACCTCCATCCCTAACGATAGTGGCTGTAGTGCTGCCATCATGCAGCGTGACATCAGCGAAGCTCCCACTGGTGGCAACAAGGCAGCCAGTAGGGGAATTTCCCTGATGTCCTGGACAAAGTTCCCTCATTCACTAAAAATACCACCAACAGCTTAATCTGGTTCAGTGTCAGTTGCCATTCAACTGTATCCCCCTTCCCTAGGTCATGCCTGAAAATAGGCAGAACTTGTCTAGTGCACTTACCCGGTCAACAAAAACTAAATAAATGTTCTGTAGATGTGAACTGCTGTGTTTACGTGTCAGAGAATATATTATTTACAGAGATATTGTGTGGCGCAGTTTACAGTTTGCAGACAGCATTTTCTATTGTTGTACTGTCTTGACATTTGTATGGTAGCTGGCCTTGCTGTTGTCAATGTACTTTTTAGTCGTTAGGTGTGTAATGTAGCTAGGCACTTGCAAGTTAACTTTGTACTTTTTTATTCTTTCTTAAAAAGTAAGGAAATTCTATGCAAAACACTGCGTTAATGCATCATTTAGGGTTAAACCACAAAAAGTCAGGAAAAGCAAAATCTTTAGGGTTGCCCTTCCCCCCAGACCTACCAATCATCCCAAGATTGACAGATGATGGGGTGTGTCATTGGGGTCATGAGACCTCAATGTCACCCCATTCTTTTTTTGCTATCCCTTGTGAATATGAGTAGACATGGAATGGGGTGACATTTAGGCCTCACAACCCCAATGACACACCTTGTGATCTGTCAATCCTGGGATGATTGGTGGGTCTGGGAGGGGTTGGGACAACCCTAAAGATTTTGCATTTCCTGACTTTTTTGTGGTTTAACCCTAAATGATGCATTAACACAGTTTATATATATATATATATATATATATATATATATATATATAGAGAGAGAGAGAGAGAGAGAGAGAGAGAGAGAGAGAGAAAAAAAATGCTGTCCACAAAACTTAAGCTGCTACACACAATATCTCTGCAAAAAATATATTGTCTGACACATAATCACATCTATTAACATCTACAGGTCATGCCGTCAACACCCTCCAAATTTCAAGTAAACTGACCAAACCGTGTCCAAGATATGACATGTCAAAATTTGAAATTTTCATTTGTCAGAGTAGCACAGTCCCACACCTGTTGACATTTAACACAAACAACAACTGAAAACTACATCCATGACAGTAAGGCTAGGTATCCTATCAATTTTAAGCCACCACCACACGCAAAACACTGTCCACAACATGTAAAGTGTGTCACTCAATATCTCTGCAAAATAAATGTTCTCAGACACATAATCACCATAATTCACATCTACAGGGCATGCCGTAAACACCCTCCATATTTCAAGTAAAAAGACCAAACCATTTTCAAGATATTCAATGTTAAAAATTGGTAAAATTTCCCTATCTATTCCATTATAAAATATCTGGCCAGCTTGTCCTTCCCTCGTGATCAAAGATAGTGATCAAAGAATCTCACGATCAAAGAATTTGTAGGCTCACAATCAAAGAATTTGCAGGCTCATGAACAAAGAATTAAGAATCTTATAAATAAATAAATTGATGGAATTGCAGTATACCACTGCCATGGTTCAACAGAATGAAGCCACCTGAGTAACATCCACCCTTATTTGACTTCATAGGACACCCCTGGGCTGAGAAGATTGTTCTTTAAATTGGGCCATATTATCCTTTGCTCACGATGCACGATCACAATCAAAGAATCTCATTTTCAAAGAATTTGCAGGCTCACGAACAAAGAATTAAAAATGTTATAAATCAAAAAATTGAATAAATTGTGGTAAACCACTGCCATGGTTCAACAGAACGAAGCCCCCTGAGTAAATTCCACCCTCATGTGACTTCCTAGGACACCCTGGACCCCTGGGCTGATAAAATAGATTTTTAAATTGAGCCATCTCATCCCTCGCTCATGATGCATGATCGCAATCAAAGAATCTCATGATCAAAGAATTTGCAGGCTCATGAACAAAGAATTAAAAATGGTGAACTGTGAATTTTTCACTGATCTGAACCAAACCACTGGCATGCCTTGATAGAATGGACCCTACTGAGCAAAACCCACCCTCATTTGTGTCCCTAGCCCACACCTGAGCTGAGATATTAGTGTTTTTAGGTTAGGATGCAAGATCGAGATCAAAGAATCTCACGATCAAAGAATTTGAAGGCTTGCCATCAAAGATCATTAGCGAGCCACAAATTAAGATTTTAAAATCTTATGACACTATTTTTTGACCTATTTGGATGAATCCAAAGGCATGTCTCGATAGATCGGAGCAACCTGAGTACAACCCATCCAAGTTTTACTTCAGAAGTGACCCCTGAGCTGAGATATTTGTGTTTTTCTGATCAGAAATTAAAAAACAAGATGACAGACCTCACTATCAAAGAATTTTGAAAATTCTTGGGGACAAAGATTCTTGAACTGCGAGGTTGAACATTCTTTGATTGCCAGGCAGGATGAGATGGCCAGAACCCAATTCTTTGTTCGCAAAACATATATATAAAATTTCCCCTTTTTGACTTATAATAGGAACTTAAAAGTGGAATAACTTTTGAATGCCTTAATATTTATTCACCAAACAAAAAGAGGCATGTTCAGCCACAAAAGCTCTTTCAAACAAGCCATCTTGCAAAGTGGCAAACCACACAATGGCCATGCAGGGCCACATCCAAAATCCTAAAAGCTGCCTCTAAAAAGGGATAATTTTGCATTATTCAGCATTTTTGTACACAAAGACCGTAAGTCTGACTGAAACAAAATTTGGCAAATCAAGAGATCTACCAACCCCACCAGGCATTCCAAATTTTAGGCAAATTCGTTGAACGGGTCCAAAGTTATTAATGCACAAACATTTGACATTAGTATGTAAGTGACCGCTGAACCCTAACTATCGTGGCATGACTGCACCACTATAATATATATATATATTAGATATTAGAGTGGCACAGCAGTGCCACTATAGTTAGGGTTGCATAGCCATTTCTATGTTAAACCTCAAATTATGCACTTTAATAATTGTTAAACCTTTTTTACAATTTGCCTGAAATTTGTAATGTAGAAAGATTTTTCACAGATCTCCAGATCTGACAATTATTGTATTGATCGGATGTACAGTTGCGAAATGGTAGCATGCTCAAAAAGTGGAAAATCCCCAACATTGCGTTTTCTTTGTCCACCCATAATGAACTGAAGAATGAATTTGAGTGGGTTTAAATTGGATTGCCTGCATGGGTTCTGGCTAGTACTGGTGTCTTTTGAAGATTTCATGAAAAATCTTGTTCCATTCAAATGTTATAGCATTTTTAGTGTCCCATTATATCCTATGGGAAAATTTATATGTGCAGCTCGAAAATGGTCGCGATCATATTTTTTGTGTCGAGCTTGCTAACAGTAGTGTTGAGCATCTGCCATCTCATTTTCAGTTAGCGAGAGAGAAAAAATAATATAACTCAAAAAATACTGCACTTTTCAACACACAACCCATTGGGTTTACCAATTCGAGGCCAGATACACATGCCTCTGGCATTAGTTTCTCACCAGCTGATTTCTACATATGTTTTTTAGATTTTTTTTCATTTTTCAATCGTGACAATATTTTCCAATCGCAAAAACATCCACGATCACTTCAAAATATTACCGCGGTTCATTTTTGTTAACCTTGATACTATACCCATTAAAGAGATAGGTCAATTGTGCTAAAATAAATGTTATTGTGGGAAAATAGCTTGATCAAATTTGCCTAAATGCTGTTTTCTTTGTCACTTGATTGTGGCAAGCTGGATTGTGATATTCACCTGACATTTTCAGGGTGGCAAGCTATAGTGCCGCAGATGTGCCTTGTGCTGGTATGGTTTGAAAACGTTCAACACGACCCTAGTTATAGCATTCTGAATTTGTGAATTTTCCACTGGGATAACATTGTGGTGGTTGTTTTCTTTGTCACTTAATTGTGGCAAGCTGGATTGTGATATTGGCCTGAAATTTTCAGGGTGGCAGGCTCTAGTGCTGTAGATGTGCCGTTTAGTTCTTTGGTTCAAAAACGTTCAACAGGCCCATAGTTACAGCATTCTGAAGTTCCACATTTTCCCCATAGGATGATATTGCAGTGGTTGTTTTCTTTGTCACTTCATTGTGGCAATATGGATTGTGCTACTGGCCTGAAATATTCACTGTGGCAAGCCCTAGTGTCACACATGTACCTTTTGGTGGTTTGGTACTACAACATTGAACAGGTCCATAGTTATAACATTCTGAAGTTCAGAAATTTTCCCTTAGGATAACATTGTGGTGAACGTCACGCCTTTCAGGTCCCGTATCTCAGAAACGGTTCGAGATGCAGACTTTTTGTCAGAGATTTTTTTATTCCCCCATAAAGGGGGACAAAGCACAGATGTAGTTTACAAAGCCATGAAACCTCAGAAATTAGATTTTTTTCTAGCATGTATGGTTCCTAAGATATTTGCGATGTATTGTTCTAATTGCCCATTTTCACGTCTGTAGCCCAGAATTGTGCTCTCAGACTTAGCACTCACATTGCATTTTGGTGTATGTATCTCGGAGAAGCACCCCACGATAATGCTTCCTTTGCTTATAGGGTAGTGGTATGGCTCCATAGCTATGTGTAAGTAGGAGGACAGGGCCTGGAGGGCACGTGCTGCCACGCACACATACCATTATGCACAAATGGGTGGCTAGGTGGGAGTGCTGGCCTGAAGGGCCACACACTAATGCTTCCTTGCCTTATAGGGTTGTGTATGGTTCCATAGCTATGTGTAACTGGGAGTGCAGGGCTCAGAGGGCCACAATGCCACACACTCATATAATAGTGAGTCATAGAAGCTAGGAAGTGCAGCCCAATATGCCCTGCACTCCCACCAAGCTGCCCATTTCTGTATTGCGTTCACTACTTACATTACGCTTTAAAAAAAAGAAAGGAAATTCTTTGCAAAAACTTTGTTAATGCATCGGTTGGGGTTGTTTACACACCAACAACAGTGAGAAAATTCTACATTAGGGTTACCATTACACCACCCTATCACCACCTACCCTATGCTACACACACTGCCAGGTATCAGGGTGTTCGTAGGTGTGGTCATGCCTAGCTCTCACACCGTTCTCCTATACTATACCACCACAGATTGTTTGTACATTGAATGGGGTGACAGGCCAAAAACTTTGTTAATACATCAGTTAAGGTTGTTTCCACAATGGCAAAACTGTGGAAGTTGTATGTTAGGGTTACCACCCCAACATCTGAGTACCATCCACCCCATCTCTCAGACACTACCAGGCATTGTGGTGTGCATGGGATTGTCATGCCTAACTCTCAGACTGTTCTATGGCACTGCAACACCACAGCTTGTTTAGACATTGAATAGGGTGAGAGTTAGGCTGACAACAGCATCGCACACCCCTCCACATGCTTTGCCATTATGTTATGGTGTTCAGCTGGCCAGGTGTTCGATTCTCATGCTCCTACTACAGAACGTATGCTCTGAGGATAGTTGAAGGGCCACCTGCTCCATCTTCTATGGTTATGGAGTGTTACTTTGGCTATCACCTCAGTAGGACTCACCTCACCCTACACATGTCAACAGCCACTGTGGTGTGATTTGGGTTGCTTTGGCCTAATTCCAACCTACAGCTTCTTTACACATCGAAAGGGGTGAGAGTTAGGACAATGATATCAATGAAACCATGGTCCCTCTTCTGTGGTTATAATATAACACACTACACAGTTGGTTTGCTGTAAATGTTTACTTGTTAGAATGTGGTATAGTTCTTCTCAGGTAATTTTTTTTTTATAAAAATAAAACATTTGCATAGAAAATATAACACTGTGATGGCTCATGTATGATTTTA
The DNA here is from genome assembly GCA_016271365.2 of Neoceratodus forsteri. Taxonomy (NCBI): domain Eukaryota; kingdom Metazoa; phylum Chordata; order Ceratodontiformes; family Ceratodontidae; genus Neoceratodus; species Neoceratodus forsteri. Next base: position 634,586,534 of record CM028132.1, read on the forward strand.
AGGCACGTTTAAAATAAAATAATTTACTACAGTATATTAGCCTTTATATACTGTATAATAATAACTAAGAAATACAGGTTACTTCACCCAAAAAACAATAAAGGCTTTATGATGTGAAACAATAGAAAGTACATAAAAAAAGACAGGTTATGGCTGCAGGCTGCTCCTGTCCCAGATGACTTTTTTTTTACGATGGTGGGAGTCTTGGGTTGCTTAGTGGAACATTTTCCTAATATTTCAGATGTTTTCAGAGCTTGTTGAAACTTTTCAGCAAAGACGGAAGTGGTGGCTATGTCACGTTCCAGTGGGCACTGGTTTACCTGGGTTTTCCACCCAGTTTTGTGACATTGCAAACACCATATGTCTCTATGGAGCAGTACGAGAGTGGGGCTTGAAAGGCATATTGTTTTACTTTCATGGGGGTCCTGATGTTTAAATTTGTATGTACAGAAAAGTGCTGGTACGGTGTTGCTGTAAATGATTACTGAAGCATCAAGAGCCCCACTAAAGTTATCTAATAAACATATTAAGCCCCTCTCCCACACTATTCCGTAGAGACCTATGCTGTTTGAAATGTCACTCAACTTGCTGTGATACCCAGGTAAAGTTCTACCAACTAGATTGGGACACAGCCAGCACTTCCTTGTTTGCAGAAATGTATTGGCAGGATTTAAGAAATGTGAAACATTTAGGAATGTTTCCAAAAGGAGCACCAAACTCCTGGTGCAGGTAAATAAGGTATGGGGAGATGGGAGCAGGCTGCAAGCATAAGTTTGTAGGCACATTGAAAATAAAAATACAGGTTACTTCACTCAGAAACAATACAGTTTTTATGATTTGATACAGAATGAAACAAATAAAAAATAAAAGGTTGCTTTACCTATAGAAAATACTCATGAATTTAAAACATGAGGAAACAGGGTGGTCTGACGGCCTGCTCTACTGCAGGCTATGGAGTTCTGTATGGGGGGTGGGCAGATAGGATGGTGCAGATGAAAGTGGAAGCGGCTAGTCTGGGGGCTGCTTTTGGGATTATTTTCTTAATACTTCACATGTGTTAAGATCCGAGCAAAACTTTTCCACAAACATGGAACTAGTGGCTGCATCCAGTTTGAATGGGTACAACTTTACCTGGGTACTTCACGTACTTTAGTGATGTTTCAAACAGCATAGGTCCCTATGGAGTAGCAGGGGAAGGGGCTTGAAATGCTTATTTTTGTTACTTTCACTGGGGTGTTTATGCTTCCATTCATATCTAGAGCAATGGTATGTTATGGTGTTGCTGTATGTATTATCTAAAGCACCATGATTCACACAAAAATCATCTAAAAACAATGTTAAACCACTCTCCCGCACTGCTCCATAGACACCTATGATATTTGAAATGTCACACAACTGGGTGTGATACACAAGTAAACTTCCACCCGCTTGATTGGGACACAGCCGCTAGTTCAATTTTTGACAAAATATTATCTGCAGGATTTTAAAAGATGTGAAATATTTAGGGAATGTTCCCAGAAGCAGCAACAGACTCCTGGTGTAGTTAAGTAAGGTATGGGGATGGGAGTGAACTGCTGGCAAAAGTTTGTATGCACATTCACAAAAGAAATACTTTTCTATAGTACGGTAGCTTTTATATTTGTATGCACATTATTAACACAAAACCATATATTTACATTCATTCAATTGAATGAGTGGGAACTACTGTTACTAAGGATAAATAAGAAATACCGGTTACTTCACCTAAAAACAATAAAGGCAGTATGACCTGAAAGAGCATAAAATACATGTAGGGGTGTGCAAAAATAAATTTCCGCCTGTGGAATTTTGGCAAAAGAACGAATTTTGTTTCTGTGAAAGTTCAGAAATTATTTTCAAAACTTTCGCAGAAATTCTGCCCATAAAACTGTGGAATAAATATACAAACTGCTTGTTAATTTACTTACTGAAAAAAAAAATCAGCAGAAATTATCACTGCTAACAGTCAGTTCTGAGGCTTTTTTTAACCAAAGTTTAATTCATTAATCCACCCGCCACTGATCAGGGATCCCAGTAAATACCACCAATCCCTTCCTTGGATTCTCCTGGTTTCTAGTGGCCCCCCTGACCACCAATCATGGCCCCCCAAAACATTTTATTTCCCTGATGTCTAGCAGACCCCCCCATCCTGGATTCATTAATCCACAAAGAATCAGCCAGCAGTCCACCGACTCATCCCTCTCTATTCCCAGTATTCCTTGGTGTCTAGTGTATCTCCCCATCCCTGATCCCTTATAAAAAAAAAGACTCCCAATTCCCTGGTGTCTAGTGGACCCCCAACCCCTACTCTGACAGTTCATTTGTCACTACCCCACTTCCTCCCACCCTACCCCTGAAGGCGTCACCAGCGCAGCCCTCTTCTCTCCTCCACTACCAGCAGCCCACTGAATTGTCAATGAAGGACAGCATGGTTGTACAAGCAGGTGCTCATTCACTGACAGTTCATTAAACTGTGGATAGAATAAATTCCGCAGTTTATATGCATTTTTTCACAGTTCCCCCAAAAAGTCCATGGAACTCAGTGAAAATCTATTGAAAATCCTAGTTTTGCCAATGGTGAAAGTTCTGCAATTTCCACAAAATTTAGTGATGGTGGGAGTATGGGTCTGCTTTCAGGAACATTTTTAAAATATTTAACAGGTTTTCAAAATCTGCTGAAATATTTAAGTGAACACCCAATTGGTGGCTGTATCCTGATCTAGTGGGTGGAAGTTTAACTGGGTATTCCACCCAGATTAATTTTATCATGGCTGCTGTTTATGCACGTCCCTGCCCCTGACAGCCCCCTTGTGACCGATATTCTGAGCTTCTTCACCCCTAATTACTGGGAGTCACCTTATGCCCGTCCCAGTAGCAGTGTCTATTTGGAGTCAGTCATCATTGTGCTGCAAGGGACTTTTCTGTATTTTTCTCTGAGGCACCCCAGGAGTAGTCACATGTGCGTGGAGGCACCCATATGCAGTATGGCCTTAGTAATGACCCCCTTCAATTATCCCTATATGTGTAATTTGTAGGCACCCTACTAGACTGTGTTGCCCCCTCCCTTCCACCAGGAGGCAGCCATTAACCAAGGGATGCCATTTACCCTCCACAGAGAGGAGAGTTGCCTCCTCCAACTCTATTCAACTCCACCCTGCACCCACATTGATGATCTCCAATGGCTGAGCTCATTCCCGAACCCAGGTCTCTGGTGGGGTGAGAGGTGTGGTGTAGAATGCCTGAACCCTCAATGACATTGGACAGCTTCCACTCCATTTTGTGACATTTGAAACATCATACGTCTCTGTGGAGCAGCAGGGTAGAGGGGTTTAAATGCTTATTGTATTACTTTCAGAGGAGTCTTGATGCTTAAATTAGTATCTACAACAGTCGACTGTTACAGTGCAGTTGTACATATTACCTTATGCATGAACACTGCCATGAAAGTAATGAAATAAGCCTGTTCAGCCCCTATTTGCCTGCTCCTCCATAGAGACCTTTGTTGTTTGAAACATTACAAAACTGTGTGGAATACTCAGGTAAATGTGTGCTACTTTGATGGGGACACAGCCACCACTTCTGTGTTTGCTGAAAAGCTTAGGCTGGATTTTACAACATTTGCAATATTTAGAACATGGTCCCAAAAACAGCCCCGGACTTCCAGCACCTCTAACAAAGATACTGTATGTGGGCTGAGAATGGCCTACAGGCATATGTTTGTAGGACACTTTTAAAATGTAATATTTATGAAAAGTACTACAGGTTTGATATATGTATGCATATATATATATGTATGCATATATATATATATATATATATATATTATAAATTAAACACAAAAAACTTTGTTAATGCATCAGTTAGAGTCATTCTATAGCAACAAAAGTGAGGAAATTCGACATTAGGGTTCCCACCCTTGCACCCACCCCACCGTGCCCCCACCAACAGGCATCGGGGTGTGCATTGAGGTAATTGGCCCTAACTCTTACCCCATCCCATGTGAAAACAAGCTGAGGTGGTGTAGTGCAGGAGAATGGGTGAGGAGTTAGGGCCGATATTTCTTGTACACCCCAATGCCCTGTTGTTAGAAACTGTGAAATTAAGGGTGCAAGATGGAACCCTATCAATGAATTTCTCACTTTTATCACTGTAGAATAACCCCTAACTGATGCATTAACTAAGTTTTTTGCATTCAATTTCCTTACTTTTTAAGAAAGAATAGAAAAGTAGAAAGTTGCGCAAGTTGGTGGGAGTGTGGGGCCTGAACCCACCAACTTGTATGTGTTGGGCCACATTATACAGCTGATGACTAAAAGTACATTGACAACAGCACAACCAGCCACTAAACAAATGTTAATGTAGTAGAACAATAAAAAATGCTGCCCACAAAATGTAAATTGCGCCTCACAATATCTCCACAAAATATATATTGTCCAACACATAAACAGATCTATTAACATGCACAGAACATGCCGTCAACTCCCTCCAAATTTCAAGTAAAAAGACCAAACCGTGTCCATGATATGATGTGTCAAAATTTTAAATTTTCATTCATCAGATTGGCACAGTTCCACATCTGTTGACTTTTTTTTTTTACCAATTATTTTACCAGGTGAGATTACATTTAACACACAACAACAACTGAAAATGACATCCATGACACTAAGGCTGGGTATCCTATGAAGTTCAAGCCACCACCACAAGCAAAACTCTGTCCACAGAATGTAAACTGCGCCACGCCATATCTCTGCCAAAAAAAATTTTTCAGACACGGAAACACTGTAATTTACATCCACAGGACATGCCGTCAACACCCGCAAATTTCAAGTGAAAAGGCCAAACCATGCCCGAGACATAACATTTCAACATATGAGATTTTCATTTGTCAGACTGACACAGTTCCGCACCTGCTGAGATTTAACAGACACAATGACTGAAAACTAAATCTATAACACAAAGGCTATGTATCCTATCAATTTCAAGCCACCACCACAACCAAAACACTGTCCGCAACAAGTTAAGTGCATCACGTAATATCTCCATAAAAAAAATTCTGTGGCATGTAAACATCATAAATCACATCTACAGGACATGCCGTAAACACCCTCCAAATTTCAACTAAAGAGACCAAACCCTTTCGGAGATATTCAATTTTAAAGACTAGTAAAAATTCCCTATCTATTCCATTATAAAACATCTGGCCATCTTGTCCCTCTCTTGCGATCAAAGATGGTGATCAAAGAATCTCACGATCAAAGTATTTGTAGGCTCATGAACAAAGAATTTAAAATGTTATAAATCTAGCAATTGACAGAATTGTGGTATACCACCACCATTGTTCAACAAAACAAAGTCCCCTGAGTAAAACCCACCCTAATTTGTTTTCCTTGCACACCCCTAGACTGAGAAAATTGATTTTTTAATCTGGCCATCTCGTCTGTCGGTCATGATGCATGATCGTGATTAAAGACTCTTGCGGTCAAAGAATTTGCAAGCTCATGATCAAAGAAATTGCTCACTCGTGAACAAAGAGCGATGGATGAGATGGCCAGATTATTAAATATATTTCTGTAGCCCAGGGATGCCCTAGACTGTTATATGAGATTGGGTTTTGCTCAGGGGGCTTCACTGTGCCCCATGCAAATAAAAACACATAAGTTTTCATTATCTCTGGTAGTCTAGCGACCCCGTCCTTCCCATCATGATAACATACATAAAGACCTGTGTTTCCCTGGTAGTCTAGTGCCTCCCATGTGTATTTGATTAATTTCTCATTATTTTATCCTGGGGTTAGTGTCTCCAAATGTTTAGGGATTTCTAATACCATGGCAAGAATGGACCCCATTCTTTAGCCAGGGCATATTCAAAACTCAAGAAATTAGTACTGTATTAATCTTTGATGTTTGCTGAGAGCGTTCTTCTCAGCACACGCAACGTCCCCAAAACAGCTTCCTTTTGAAGTTCATAAGGTGTCACAAATATTGGTAGCATATTTAAATGTGCCTGAAAGTTCTTTTTGATTAGTCCCATTGCTCCAAGCACTACTGGAACAATCTGTGTGTCCTTATTCCACATCAGTTTGTTTTCTGACTGCATATCTTGGTATTTCGTGATTTTGTGTCTCTCTGTACGCAGCACACTGTAGTCACTAGGGGTGGCTATTTCAATCAGTAATGCTACCTTTGTCCTCTTTTCTTGTATTACAATTTCAGGTTTTCTTGCTTCCACTTTCTTGGCTGTTGGTATTGGGTGATCCCATGTAATCATTACTTCTTCATTCTCTGTGATTCTTTGTGGTTCATGTTTCCAGTGTCTCTCTGCTACTTGTATGTTATAGTGTTTGCACAGTTTCCAGTGGATCAATCTTGCTACATTGTTGTGTCTTTCAGTATACAGGCCTTCTGCCATAAGTACTTCACATCCAGCCACAAGACGCGCAACTGTTTCTAATTCTGTACTACAGAACCTGCACTTGTCTGTTTCTCCTGTTTTTCTATGGATTTTGTGAACCATCTTGTGAGTAGCTCACTATCTGGGGCTGCCATTATTAGTCTCTCATCTCATGTGGCCTAAATTCACCTCTTTTAACCACTCATGGGTCAGGGCTTGATCGACCTGTGGTTGCTCCAGTAGCTCCCAGTATTTTCCACTATAATTATGGACTTTCCAATTGTTTTTCTTTTCTGTTGGTCTTTATCTTTATACTCCTTTTTCTAATTCTTGCATTTCCGTTGCTGACATTCCTTATCTACCTTTGGATTGACATCAATCTCTGCTACCCTTCTAGAAGCTTCTCCTAATTTGATGAGTGAAGTCATTTTGAGCTTATTTTCTTCATGATGCAAGACCTTGACTATATTTGGGTCCAAGGATGTCAGTAAGTATGTATGTAGCCCCACTATTGTGGATCTATATGTGTAATCAATCTCAATGAGGCCCATGCCTCCCTCTGCCCTAGGGATGTATAATCTTGGCATGCACTGATTTTTGTATATTAATTGGTGGGCATGAAACATTTTTCTTGTTTTTATATCTAGCTGGTTCAACACTTTCTCTGGCCATTCTATCACACCAAAGCTGTATGATATCACTGGAAGGGCTAGTTGATTTATAGCTTGCACTTTATTTCGTGTTGTCAAAGCAGTTTTCAAAATTAGCTTTAACCTTCTAAAATATTCCTTGCTTACTTTTACTCTCATTTGTTCATGTTGTGCTGTTGCTCCTTCATCTATTCCCAGGTATTTATACACTTCCTCTTGCTCAAGTTCTTTTATGTCACAAACCTCCACCAGATTCACGTTTTCTTTATGAGTTAACTTTCCTGCTACAAATGTTGCTTTGGCACATTTGTCTAGGCCAAACATCATCCATATGTCATCAGAAAAGGTCTTAACAATTTGTAGTTGTTCTTTCAAATGTTTGTCAGATGAACTGTAAAGTTTTAGGTCATCTACAAATAGAAGGTGAGATGTTAGCTGTTGATTGTTTTTGTTTCTGGGTTCAAGCTGTATCCATAGCCTAGGTTGTTGATTAGGCTACTCAAGGGATTGAGGGCAAGGCAAAACAGAAGTGGTGACAAGAGTCACCTTGAAATATCCCTCATTGGATACTTATATTTGGGATGGTGATTTGACCTTTCTCATGATTTAATTGCAGGGTAGTTTGCCACTTTGTCATTGTTGTTGTGATGAAGTTTATCAGTGTGGGATGTATCCTGTAGATCCGTAAACACTCAGTGATCCAGGAGTGTGGGATACTGTCAAATGCTTTTTTGTAGTCGATCCATGCTACACTAAGATTTCGGCATTTTTTGCAGCTCTCCATAATGGCTTTGTTCAACATGAGATGGTCCTTTGTGCCATATGATTTTCTTTTATTACCTTTTTGTTCTATTGCCATGAGTTTATTGCAGTCTAAATGGTTGTAGACTCTATCTGCATCGATTCCAGTATATAGTTTATATGTTGTTGGTAAACAGGTTATTGGGCTATAGTTCTTGGGGAGACTGGCAGGTTCAGATTTAATAAGAAGTGTGGTATTCTCTGTCGTTAACCAGATGGGTGTCAAGTCAGGATGTGCGTATAAATAGTTTTTTGAGGTAGCTAAATCTTGATGCAAAGATGTTAGTACTTTCAGCCAGAAGTTGGGTACTGCATCTGGACCTGGGGTTTTCCAGTTGGAGGCCTTCCTTATCTTCATTTCTATCTCCTTAGCAGTTACGTCAGGTCACTCCATATCTCTAGTAGTACCATTTCTAATGCTGTCTTTTATTTCCTGTATCCACTTTGCATCCCTATTATGTTCAACTGGGTCTTCATAAATACTTCTCCAGAATTCCTCAATTTCTTTCTTTACTGGTGGAGTTTTTATGTTGGCTGTTTCTTTCCCAGCTCCTATAGAATTTCTTCGGTCTTCTCTAAACCATCTATTTTGCATTTTTTCATTGTTCCTTTCTCACGTATCTCCTGAGCTTCTGCTTGAGCAGAGATCTTAAGCTTGTTATTTGAGATGGTAAAATTTAGGTCCTGATCTGTTTTAATACAGCAATTTTCTTTGATTTCACCCACTTTCCTGATGACTTCTCATTGATCTATTACCTTTCTAAACTCCTCCAGCAGTGATACTTCTGATCTTAGTTCCATAATTGTCCCTTCTATCCACTTTTTCCATGGTGGTATGCTGAATTTCCCTCTCTTTTTGTTCTTCATTCCTTGCTTTTTTGGCACTTCTCTATTTGTTATTAGTCTCGCTGCACAATAATGTATTCTGTTTATTTCAGTGACATCATATGGATCCCTCTGGATGGTTCCAATAACTTTGTTTATCTGTTTTATGTGTTCCCTAACTGTGTATGTCAGGCTTAATTTTTGCAGTCTTTCCCTTTGTTGTATTTTGATACATTTGTCCATGTCAATTAGGTCCAGCAATATCCTGGTAGTCTAGTACCCCCCATGTCTATTTATTTATATTTGTTGTTTATATCCCTGGTAGTCTAGTGGCCCCCAATCTGTATTTTATTATTATTCATATCCCTGGTAGTCTAGCGCCCCCCATCATTTAAAAAAAATAAACATTTGCTAATTCCTGGTAGTCTAGTGGCCCCCCACCCTGCCGTGCCAGCCCACCCAGCACCCCACCCTTCCACAGCCAGTGACTGGCACAGCCCAACTCTCACCTCCACGACCAGCCGACACTGGTGAAGTGTGGGGTGGGTGCTGGGTGGGCTGACATGGATGGGTGGGGGGTAGGGTGCCATTAGACTACCAGGTAATATAAATAATTATTTATTTCATTATGCTGGGGGGTGCACTAGACTACCAGGAATATAAACATTTATTAATAATAATACAATACAGCATGGGGGGCACTAGACTACCAGCGATCTGAAAGAATACAGGGGTGGAGGGCACTAGACTACCAGGGCACTACATAGGATAATATATTTTATTGGGGGGCCACTGGACTACCAGAGATGTTAATATTTTATTGTGATGGGGGACCACTAGACTACCAGGGATATAAACAAAGAACATTATTTTGGGTATGCAGATGGGGCAAAACATAGCCCCCTGAGCAAAATCCACCATGATTTAACACTGTAGGGCACCCCTTGGCTACAAAATAGTATTTTTAAATATGGCCATCTCGTCCCTCGCTCTTAATTCGTGAGCGAGCACTTTCTTTGATCGCGAGCATGCAAATACTTTGGCCGTGAGAGTCTTTGATCATGATCATGCATCGCGAGCGAGGAACGAGATGGCCAGATGAAAAAAATAATTTTCTCAGGCCAGACATGTTGTAGGAAGTCAAATGAGGGTGTGTTTTACTCCAGGGGCTTTGTTCCGAGGAACCATGGCAGTGATTTACAGCAATTCCGTATATTTTGTGAATTTGAAGAGTTTTAATTCTTTGATCGTGACCCTGCAAATACTTCGATCACGAGCCTGCAAATTCTTTGATCGCAATTGTGCACTGTGAGCGAGGAACGAGATGGCCCAATTAAAAAAATCAATTTTCTCAACCCAGGGGTGTCGTAGGAAGTCAAATGAGGGTGGGTTTTACTCAGGGGGCTTCGTTCTGTTGAACCATGGTGGTGGTTTACTGCAATTCATTCTATTTTTTGATTTATAAGGTTTTTAAATCTTTGTTCATGAGCCTGCAAATTCTTTGATCATGAGATTCTTTGATCACCATCTTTGATCGACAGGGAGGGACAAGATGGCCAGATTTTTTATAATGGAATAGATAGGAAAATGTGAGTAATCTTTTATATTGAATATCTGGTTTGGTCTTTTGACTTGAAATTTGGAGGGAAGAAAGGCAATATCCCACATATGTGGCTTTTGTGGTTTAGTCAAGAAATAGTACAGGGCGGCAAAGTTACGGCACTACTAATATGATGTTTTTCCCCATAGGATAACATTATGGTGTTTGCCTAATTACATGAATTCTTTCCTGCACTGCTGCAAAATAACAGTTTGGTCATTTGGGCTAAAATTTGGAGGGAAGAAAGCCAACATTACACAGATGTGCCTTTTTGTGGTTTGGTGAAATAATTTTACAGGGTGGCAAAGTGACAGCACTCCAAAGTTGACACTTTTTGCCATAGAATAACATTATGGCATCTGTTGAGTGTTTCAGGGCCCATATCTCTGAAACGGTGAGAGATACAGACTTTTCGTGAAAAAAATACTTAGCCCCCTAAATGGGGGCTAAGCACAAAACTAGTCAGGAAAGTAATAATTCATACAAAATTTTATTTTTTTCCTCATCATATGGTTCCTGAGATATAAGCAATTTAGAATTCCATGTTGTAATTTTCAGCTCCAGAGTCAATTATAATGCATACATTCTTTGTTTTCAATGTGTTTTTTCAATGCAGTTTTTGGGGAAAAGAAGGGTGTGCCCTTTTGTTTCTGTGTCAGTTTGCATTTCCAGTTGCGCTTCTGTTACTGTTTGCATCAACGTTCCCATCTACGCCACCATGTGCGTTACAGTTTGTGTTTTTGTTTGCACTTGCATTTCTGTTTTGTTTTGCGTTATTGTTGCTGTTACCGTTACAATTTGCATTTCCAATTGCGGTACCATGCCCATGCGCATTACGGTTTGTGTTTTCATATGCACTTGCATTTCTGTTTCTTTTGGCTTTATTGTTGCTGTTACTGTTACCATTTACGTTAACAATTGTGGTACCATGACCTTGCATGTAATAGTTTGCATTTCTGTACACGCTTGCATTTCTGTTTCTGTTGGCTTTACTGTTGCTGCTACCGTAACTATTTGCGTTTACAATTGTGGTTCCATGAGTGTGTGCATTAAGGTTTGCATTTTCATACGCGATTGCATTTCTGTTTACTTTGACGTTATTCTTGCTATTACTGTTACCATTTGCATTTACAATTATGGTACCCTGAATGTGTGTGTTACCAGTTGTGTTCTGTATGCACTTCTGTTTGATGTCTCCATTTACATAACTGTTCAATTTTTTTGTCACTTTCTGCTTGCATTTCTATTACTCTTTGTGTTACCATTTACATTTGCATCACCATGTGCGTAAGCCTTTGTGCTTGTATTTCCATTGCACTTACTGTTACTATAGGGCCCTGAGCTCCCACCAACTTGCACAACTTTCTACTTTTCTATTCTTTCTTAAAAAGTATGGACATTCTATGCAAAAAAACTTCATTAATGCATCAGTTAGGGTTCTTCTATAACAACGCAGTGAGGAAATTCGACATTTGGGTTCCCACCCCTTGCACCCCACCCCCACCAACAGGCATCAGGGTGTGCGTTGGGGTCATTGGTTCCAACACTCACCCCATTCTCCTACAGTGCACCACCTCAGCTTGTTTACACATGGGATGGGGTGAGAGTTAGAACCGATGACCCCAATGCACACCCCAATGCCTCTTGGTGGGAGTAGGATGGGGGTGGGGTGCAAGGGGTGGGAACCCTAATGTTGAATTTTGTCACTTTTGTCACTGTAGAAGAACCATAACCAATGCATTAACAAAGTTTTTTTGCATAGTGTAACATATATATATATGTATGTGTATGTGTACAGTACTAGAGAGACTTGCATCACCTCTATAATAATGGCCTGTAACTTCTTAAATAACTAATAAAATATTTCCATTCCAATACTCCCTAATATTATACGCAATAAGCACATACTGTAAATAACATCAGCCTCTGTTGTGTTGCTGTTTTACTGTAGACCCATCTGGAGTGCCACTTTTTCCCCTTAAGAAAGATACCATTTTGTGACATTGTTCCATGTCACTCATAGAGTGCCTCATTGCAGTCTCAACATTTACATTTTAAAGAAAAAAAGTTGTATGCTAGTATCTCATAGTTAGCTCTTGTACTTCTTAAAACTTTCTTATTTCTAAATTTATAATTTATGTAGTTTTATATGCCTTTTTTCCCCCGGTAATGCACTAACAAGTGATGTCCCCCTACAGTGCTTTCAGGACTTGTACAGCCCTGGTTTTCAAATAGCTTTTTCTAATACCCCCCCCCCACACACACACACAATTGCAGTGCATCTGACTCTCCTTAACATCATTTCTAATTTTTTTTCTTTACTTTGCGGTATTCATGATGTTTTAATTAAATATTTGGATCCTCCTCCCTTGGCGTCCCCCTGTTACATACAAGACTATGGGTCCAAAAATTCTCCACAACACCAGCAGTCTATTTGCAGAACTAAAAGCACTTTTCTGTATTGTTGTTGAACCTTTGAAGGTCTTTTTAGCCCCACACCTGCCCAAGAAATGTCCTTTCTACTTTTCATCCTGGTGAGTGTTTGTGTTGGCGTCTCCATTCCTTTCACTGTTACGTACATGACTTGTTGTGGTGTCACTGTTATGTACATGTCTTTTTATGAAAAAACAGCTTTTAAATAAATTACACTAAATAATTAGGACAATAAGTGGTGTCTAACTTTTCAGCCAAGGTTTAAATTGCTGAGTAAGAAAAAAAGAGCTGTAAAACAAACAGATACGGTCAGCAGGTAAACTTTGACACCTCTGGAGAAAATGCATTCAAAAGTAAATGTTTAAACATAACTATGGTTGCATTATGTACATTAACACAAGTGTTTCTTGTTGCAGGACTATATCAGATAGTTACACTTCTATTGTTGCTTTTGCTGGGTCCCTGTTAACCGCATGACTTGATGTGGTGTCACTGTTTTGTACATGACTTTTGGTGTCACTGTTACGTACATGACTTCTTATGAAAAACTGTTTTTGAATAAATTGCACTGAATAATTAGGAAACTCAGTGGTATCTAACTTATACACAAAGGTTCATATAGTTGATTAAGAAAAAAAGAACTGTTAAAACAAACAGATGCAATCAACAGGTAAATTTTGACATGCTCAGTGAAAATGCACTCAAAAGTAAATGTTTAAAGAAACTATGGTTGCTTTATGTACAATAACATAAGAATTTCTTATAGTAGGACTTTGTTGGATAGTTACACTTACATTGTTGCTTCTGTTGGGTCCCTGTTAACCACATGACTTTATGTGGTGTCACTGCTACATACATGATGTTTGGTGTCACTGTTACATACCTGTCTTTGTATGAAAAAACTGTTTTTGAATAAATTGCACTGAATAATCAGGAAACTCAGTGGTGTCTAAATTATACACAAAAGTTCATATAGCTGATTAAGAAAAAAGAGCTGTAAAAACAAACAGATGCAATCAACAGGTAAACTTTGACATGCTCAGTGAAAATGCACTCAAAAGTAAATGTTTAAAGATAACTATGGTCACTTTATGTACATTAACATAAGTATTTCTTATAGTTGGACTTTGTTGCATAGTTACAAATACAGTGTTGCTTTTGTTGGGTCCCTGTTAACCACATGACTTTATGTGGTGTCACTGTTACATACATGACTTGTGGTGTCACTGTTACGTACATGGCTTCTCATGGAAAACATGTTTTTGAATAAATTGCACTGAATAATTAGGAAACTCAGTGGTGTCTAATTTATCCAGAAAGATTCACATAGCAGATTAAAAAAAAGGGGACGGTAAAAACAAATGGTTACAATCAGCAGCAAAACTTTGACATGTCCTGTTTTCACAGCAGTGGTGCCAAAAGATAAATTGTGGTGTAATTACAATCAGGTAATGCTTAGAATAAAATAGTGAAATGTTGCATACTATGGTACCTAAATATCTTCAATAACCATACTAATTTGAAAAAAAAAAATTTAAACTGAAAATTCAACAGAAGGAACACCGTATTATGTACATTACCTGATCCATGTGCTCACTTAAAGACTCATTTTCTTATACTTCCAGATGATGAACTATCTTTATAATTGGTATTATATATGCACCCAATGTAACAATGATATAGTTATGGGATTTAAGTAAAAAAAATCTGGGACATGAATGTCACACTTTGTCTAAATCAGTATCAAAATACACACATATATATATATATATATATATATATATATATATATATATATATATTTATCTATATATATATATATATATAGATAGATATATATATATATATATATATATATATATATAAAATAGGTAGGGAAAATGTTGATATCTTACAGGATGAAAAGCATCACATTGACCATGCGTATATCAAAGTGTGACTGCACACCTGCACTTTTACCCCCCTCCAAATAAATTTTGACATTTTATAAGATAGACAAACCACTCTGAGGTGTGTGGGTGCGCTCTGATATACACATGCCTTGGGTAGTTGGAGCACTAGCCAGCGGCCTTGTGTGTATAACACACACCAAGGCGTGCGTATATCAGAGTGTGACCACACACCTCAGAGTGGTTTATCTATTACATATATTAATGTAGCACCGGTAGGGCTACCATAGTTAGGGTTGAGTGGCCCATTTAAGGTTAAGTGGTGAAACTTTGTACCTTAATAACTTTGCCACTGTTCAATGGATCTGCCTGAAATTTGGCAGACATGGGTCATAACCATAGATCTTGGGATCTGCCAAGTCTCCTACTGGTCGGATATAAGGCTGCAGTGTTATTAAGCAACATTCCAGAATGCAATTACCTTTCTTGAGCGTTCTATACTCACTCCTACAGGTCACGCAGTTTGTGTGACTTGTTCAAAATCTTCAGGGAACATGTGGCCAGGGTTCCCAATGTGCCTTTTGAAGATTTTGTGAAAAAATATTGAAGGGTTCAAAAGTTATTCAAAAAACAGGTTTCCCATCATAGTCAATTGGAAAAGTTAACAAAAAGTTTGACAGTGTCACAAATGCACTTTTTATTGTCCCAAATGACCCTAGTAGTGTCATAAATCCACCATTTTGTTTTCAGTTACTGATCACAGAAATGCTTGACATTTAAAATTGGGACCATCTAGGGACATAATTATTTTCGTGTTTACCAAGTAGAGCCCTGAGGATGCTAGCCATGTCTTTATTTTGGGGTTAAACACCCCAGAAATATGTTTTTCAAATTTGTGGGAAAAGTCGCATCACAAAGTAGTGTCGCACTTGTGACACTGTAGCAAATTTTTGCGAAAGTTGTCGCAAATCATGACGCTACTTTTCAACACTATGGCCAAAATGACAGGAATTGTTTGCCACCCTGCTGCAAAAGGAAGGTTTGGTCTTTTGGGCTGAAATTTGGAGGGAAGGCAGCTAACATCTCACAAATGTGCCCTTTTGTTGTTTGGTGAAAAAATATTAGATGACTGCACAGTTATGGCACTCTGACTTTGATGCTTTTTCCCACAGGCTAACATTATGGCATCCGCCGCATGACAGGAATTCATTGCCACCCTGTTGCCAAATAACGGCTTGGTCTTTTGGGCTGGCACTTGGAAGGAAGAGAGACAAAATCCAACAGATGTGTCTTTTGGTAGTTTGGTGCAAAAATATTACAGGGCAGCAAAGTTACAACACTCTGAAATTCATATTTTTTCCCATAGGATAACATTACGGCATCCGCCTCACCTTTCAGGGACAGTATCTCGGAAATGGTGCAAGATATGGACTTTTCGTCAGAAAAATGCTAAGCCCCAATCAGAGGGCTAAGCACAACAAGCCTGGAAAGTCATAATTCATACAAAATTTAAATTTTTTTTCTATGTCGTAGATATAAGCAATTTAGTATTCCAACTCCTCATTTTCTGCTCCAAGCCCCGTTATTTTGCATACAATCTTTGTACTCATTGTGTTTCTCTATGCAGCTGTTGGGGAAAACCTGGGTGTGAGCTTCTGTTACTGTTACCCTTACCATTTCTGCTTGCAGTTTTGTACCCGTTCATGTTACCGTTCCTTTGTACACCACCGTGTGCGTTACCCTTTGCATTTTTGTTTGCGCTTGCATTTCTGTTACGTTACTGTTGCCATTTGAGTTTACAGTACTGTTTCTGTTTGTGTTTTGCTTTGGGTCACCATGTGCATTACCATTTGCATTTGTGGCCACCCTTCCATTTGCATTTGTCTTTCATTTTGAGTCATCTTTGTTGTTACAGTTTCCATTTGCGTTTCCAATTGCGTTCCCATGCTCATGCGCATTACGGTTTGCATTTCCTTATGCGCTTGCGTTTGCGTTTCTGTTTCCTTTGGCATTATTGTTGCTGTCACCATTACCATTTACATTTACAATTGTGGTACTGTGACCGTGCCTGTAATGGTTTGCGTTTCTGTATACACTTGCATTTGCTATTCCATTTCTGTTTCCTTTGGCATTATTTTAGCTGTAACTGTTACCATTTGCACTTTCAATTGCAATACCATGACCATGGGCATTTTGGTTTGCGTTTCTGCATGCACTTGCATTTGCCTCTCCATTTCTGTTTCCTTTGGCATTATATTTGCTGTTACCATTACCATTTGCATTTGCAATTGCGGTACCGCGACCATGCATGTTACGCTTTGTATTTCTGTATGCTCTTTTATTTGCCTTTCTGTGTCTGTTCCCTTTGGTGTAATTGCTGCTGTAACAGTTAACATTTGCATTTACAATAGTGGTACCATTACCATGCACATTACCACTTGCATTTCCATGCGTGCTTGCATCTCTGTTTGTGGCACTGTTCACTTTGGTGTCACTTTGTGCTTGTGTTTCTATTAACGTTTGTATTACCATTTCCATTTGCATCACCATGTGCATAACTATTAATGATTGCATTTGAATTGCAGTTACTGTTACTATGTCACAAGACATCACGTGGTGGAAGCGTGGGGCCCGAAGGTCCCACGCTCCCACCACCGCATTCTATTCACTATTTATAGTCCTCATTCTCAAAAGGAAGTGAAATTCATGGCAAAAAACTCTGTTTAATGCATCAGTTAGGGTTGTTCCACAATGACAAAAGTGAGGAAATTTGGTGTTAGAGTTGAAAGGTCCTCTTGCACCTCCCAGCCAGCCCCCCAACCAGCATCGGGGTGTGCGTTGGGGTCATCGGTCATAACTCTCACCCCATTCTCCTATATCTCAGCTTGCTTACACATGTGATGGGGTGAGTTGGGGCCTGACCCCAACGCACAGTCCGATGTTGGTTAGGGGGGCAGGCTGGGGGGTGCAAGAGGGGCCTTCAACCCTAACACTAAATTTCCTCACTTTTGTCATTGTGGAACAAACCTAACTGATGCATTAAACAGAGTTCTTTGCCATGAAAAAAAAATTATAAATATATCTATAAACATTATTACCACAAAAGGTATATGCATTATCCTGAATCAGTGCAAAATAGTCTTTGCAAGTATTACTTAAAAATACAAGTTACTTCACATAGAAAAAAAGGCATTATGATGTGGTATAGTCTTAAATAATTACAAAAAAAAGACAGGTTGTTTACTTATAGAACCTAGTTATACGTTTTCACAAATGTGGAAACTGGAGTGTCTGACTGCCTCTTCTGCTGGAGGCTACGGAGACCTGTATGGGGGGTGGCCAGAAAGGAGGGTGCAGGGGAAAGTGGAAGCTGCTGGTATCACTGGGAACGTACATAAATGGGGACATAGAAGGGAACAGAAGAAATGCCTACTGGAGACCAGGTGCTTGTACTGGTTTGTCTTCCTGTTGCTTTTGGGCCATGTGGTTAATGCTCTTTGTGACTACCTGGACAGCTTGAAATTGATACATTAATTGCTGTGTGTGAATTTACTCTTTTATCAATTTGTTCAAGTAGTAGTTTTGTGTTGTGGTTCAGTGCCATGCTTTGTTGGTTTGTCACTGTGATCAAATTGAGTATATTCTCATTTGTTTGTTTCTGTACCTCATTGAGGCTATACAGATGCTCCCAAATTGCTGTGCTGTGGCTGGATCCTATTGCTGTGAAAAAAAAAGGAAAAGACAAAGTTAATTAGCATCATATATCTTTTTTCTATGATTTTTATACAGAATGTGCTTCTTGAATGTTTTTTATTAAACATTTCATCTTGCTTTTCAATTTACAATTGTCCTCCTCCCCCCAGGTTGTGCCTGAAAATAGACAGAATATGTCTAGTGCACTTACCCGGTCAACAAAAACTAAATAAATAAATAAACAATTGTATGTTTAGACAATTTTTTTTTAAATTTTATCTTTTTCCCTTGGCAGGACCCCCGTCTTTTTCCATCAGCCCTGGTCACGGCCCCCGGAGACCTCCACCACTGTCTATGGCTGTCGAGGTCCCTCAGTCACCCCCGGCTTACCCCCCGGTGGGCGGGGCCATGGCCACCTTCCTCGGTGACCAGGAACCAATGTCTGGTCAGGGACCGGCAGCGACAGTGATGTGGTGAGGTCCTCTGGGGAGGGCTTCATGTGCATGGTGGTCCTTGCCCACCTCAATTTTCCTCCATTTTTTTGTTGTGGAGGCAGGGACATGCAATGATGCCAGCGTCTGCCCCACCTCCCAGAACTGTACTCGTCAGATGCTTGAGATCCCCCGGCCTCCGCCAGGAGTCCTCAGTGTGCCAATCGCTTCTCTCACCTCCCCCCGGAGAAGCAGAGCAGTCCATTGGATGCACCATCCTTCCCCCTCCGGCCGGCCCTCTGATGATCCAGGTCCATTCCAGAACCCAGGTCGCTGGTGTCGCAAGTGGAAATCCCACCACTGCATCAGTGGGGCTGCTTGTTTATACAATTTTTTGATTTGTAATGACTGCTACTTTACTACACAGTTTCAACACTTTGTCTGCTTGTTTCTAATGTTTTTGCCCCCCATCCTCCTTGTCGACTACTACTTGTCATCCCAACTAACTGAACTCTATTACTGTTACCTGTACAACATTTTTACTTTTTCACACTGTAATATTTAAGGTATAAGGCACAACAGGGTGTGGGTTATTGGGGATTTACTCACGCCTTGTGTGGTGTGTCATGAGGCATGGCTGAGTGACTAAACCACACAAGAAGTGAGTAAATCACCCAAGAACTCACACGTTGAGTGCTTTATTGTGATAATACAATGGACCCATCTCAAAAATAAATTTTAAATGTGTTTAATTATGTTTTTCATAAATGTCATTCCTCTGCCTTGGGTTATGCAGATTTTATCCACAGTCATGTGATAATTTTTTACCAATAAGGTTACAAGATATTCACACACCATTGTATAATCTGTTTTGAAAAATGCAAAATAGTGAACAACACTGTACAGAGTTCTCTGTGGAACATGGCCGTCCACAGTCAACAAAGTGATTTAAAACAAATGTTCAAAAAATGAAACAACAGATAGAAAAAATGGCCATCGTACCTTCTAATGGGAAAAGGGCAAGAAACATGAAATTAAATACACAACATTGTATGTGACAATCTCCGTCCACATTACTGAAACTGTGTGGGGATATGCTTGCTACTGTTGCTGTAAGAGAAAGGAGTCAAACTGATTTGTAGATCAAGGGAGTGCTCCTGATCAATCGGAGTACTCCTTTCCCCTGCACATGAGGCACTCTTATTCTGTGAAGAAAGTCTCACGCACAGATGCCCTGGAAACGGGCACATTCTGTGAACAGTTTTTTTTAAGAAAAATATATTATTGATCACTCTTGATCAATAATATCTTAATACATCCCCTGTCGCTACTCATTGCTGAAAACGAGTGGTTTCAGTTGCCTTCAGCTTGAACCAGAACACCTCAGCTTTGCTTCACCGTTCTCACTTAGTTGAAGGCACATGCAGCCACTTATTTTCAGCAAAAACTGGCTCCAAGGGATATATTAACACATAAAACTGTATGTTTAAAAACATTTTTGGGACTATGTGTGTTTGTGAGTGGCTGGAGAATACATATATAGACAAACATAAACTTTTCTGTACTTACTTTTAAAGAGCTGCAATACAAGATAATCATGGCAACTATTTTGGGTGTTTTACTACAAATCTAATGTTTATACTGTTTTGTACATACAACATGTATTTGCATTTTATTACAATAAACTTGCTTAGAGGAACCCATTTCATAAGTGCAATAAGATAGTCTGATGTGTGGGTTGTGGCCTGATAAGAGTACTTCCCAGGTAAAAAGACATTCAGCACAAAAATCTCATGTACTGTATCATAATGCACCTGGGCCATGGTCTGATCAGGGAATAAGCCACACCTTGTTGTGTCTTATTACTGCCATAATACCCATCCTGTGAGGCATTATTACTTTTATTATATACTGTTAGGTATTATGTGTAGTGTACATACATTGTGATGTCCCATTTTGCCCTATTAAGTTTTGATAGTGTGCAAGGCCTTGGTCTCCAGTGGTTCTGTATGAAAGGGAAAAATATCTATTGTAAATATACGTGTAATTTTAGCAAGAAGAAAATGCATGACTGTAACAAATTTCTTGTTAATGAAAACTGTGATGCTATGCTTTTGTTTTCATTACTTGTACGAGAATTATTGTGGGGAGATAATTTCAATTATGAATGGGTAGAAAGAATGTTATTCCTAATTGCCCAAGAACATGTTTGAACTAGCACAGTATTGCAGCACAATAGACCAGGAAAAAGTAATATTTTACAAAAATGGCTACCATTTTGTGAAAATGAGCCTTTTCATCATTGCAATAAGGCATAGCAGGGGGTTTGTTATGGTGGTGTAACATAGCTTCTCAGGTGGTGGGAGCACTCAGGTATGGCTTGTGCTTCAATCAAGCTAAGATGGGCTGTTATGCCACCATGACACCCCCCTGTAATGCCTTATTGCTTAAGTGAAACAGACATTTTTTTTGCACTTCATTGGGTGAAGTATAGTCTGAGAAGTGATCATTTCTGACTTAATTATTTTAGACCAAAATGTGATGATTAACAATAACTATGTACTGATGTGATTCACTGATTTAATTACAGCTCACTGCTGATATCCGTTGGTGAACTTGTGTAATAAAGCCCAGTAGAGTCTTCATAATACAATAAATACTAACAACTTTTAATGACTGGCATAATAAGTGTGACTGTGACTTTCACTCAGCATAAATCTTTACCTAGGATGCTTCAAGCAGTTTTACATCAATAAACATAACTATGCAATGGTATTTGTTGCACAAGAAGAAAACATGTTTTATGTATTTTATTATCAGACTAAGACATGCCAATGTGTTTATTGTAGATGGGTTCCAAGGCATGGCGTGGGTTTTATCTCAGTACAAAGCAATACGGTACTGCATAGCTGAGACGTGATATTGTACTGCTACAATGTATACTATATGATGTCTTATTCTTTATTGTTTTTTAAACTGTTTCTTATGACATTCTTCACTCCTGTCAGAACATAAAAACATAAAATACAGGAAGTAGGTATATGGTTGCTTCTGCTACTGGATTATTGTGGACTGTGTAGTTGTTGACCAAGATATATCATGTCACTGATGGGATGTAGTGTGTTCACGGTTAATAATATGTTTTGTCTTGTAACACCCCCCTCCCCTTCCATTGCCTGCTTATGTCATGTACACCAAAACAGGTTGCTAGAAATAGATTACTAACATGAGTCTATGGTGCAGTGCTAGTATTCTAAAGTGGAAAATGTTTTTTCTGGGTTTTAAGTTGTACCGTAAGACAGTTCTGGGTATATCATTTGCTGTACTTACTTGATTTACAAGTTAGTAAGTTAGCAGTGATAACACAGCTGTGCTGTGCTACTATGTATTTTTATTCACACACCAGATGAACATGGTAAAGCATCAAGTATATGTTCAGTTAAAGTGTAATATCTCTATAAAAAGAGAAAAACAAGCTGAACATAGTATTATGCAATCTATAATGACAGGGAGTGGGTTTATGGATGGATTTACTAGTTCTGGTGTGGTTGCATCAGTTGGATGCATGTCATGATCTTAGCACTCCAGACATGGTATATTCACTAATATATTGACTCCCTGTCATGATGTATTGCTTTAATTACCCACACTGTGTTGTGACTTATTGACTAAACTTTAGTTTACAAGTAATGGAATTCAGTGAATGAAAGTGTTCCACAACACACGATATTAACATTTGTCAACAATTTTTTTCCTCTTGTACGCTACCTCACCTTTAATGTACATCAAGATAAATGTTCAAATAATATATACAATGCTAAACAAAGTAATATTTATACTTACGGTTGAGAACGCATTCTCCAAAATTGGGTTACCCTGCCTTGAGCCACAGCTGGTAAGCCTGTTTGTACCAAGCCCAATCTTTTTCTGGAACCTTTCCCAGTTTCCTTAGCTCATAGAATTTTTGACGCAGGAGCTTCCACTTTCTCCTACACATTCTCCATTTTTTATCTGTAAGATGCTTCTCTTTCTCTTGAGGTATTTGGCCACCCCAGACAGGTCTCTTTTAAAGGAACATTTGTTGCTGTCATCATTAGTTTAGCATTCCCTATTTTGGTCATTGCCTCCAGCAGAAGAGGCAGTTGTTTAGTTGTCCAGTATATTGACATCTCTATGAAAGATCACACAAAATGAGGAGAATGGTTAATAATACTGCAATATTAGGGTACTGATGTCCCTAATGATTATTAAGTGCAGATATAATTACTGCTTTGATCGTTGTTCCCAACAGCTGTATTGTACAGCTACTGATTGTGATATACTACAGATGTGGGTTTGGGGGTGGGGTATATCAGGGTTGAGGGTGAGCGACATGCAGCCACGTATTGGTGGGTATGGGAGTGACAGGAACTACAGAAGGTACTTTTCAATGCATAATTTTGGTGCTTGGGGTTGGGTAGGCTACAGGTATCTGGGCTTGGGGAAGGGAACATACCAGAGTTGAGGGCATGCAACATTCTGTCACGTATTGGTGTGTGTGGGGTGTGACAGGGACTATAGACAGTACTTTCAGGTCTTAACTTGGGCTCTCAGGGTTGGCTTGAGTACAGGTACCTGTTTTTTGGAGGAGGGACATAGCAGGGGTGAGGGCATACAACATCCAGGCATGTATTGTTGGGTGTAGGGTGTGACAGGGACTACAGATGATACTATTCAGGCCATAATTTGGGCTCTCATGGTTGGGTTGGGTACAGGTACCTGGGTTGGGGGAGGGCTACTGGGGTTGAGCATGTGCAACATCCAGCCATGAATTGTTGGGTGTGTGGTGTGACAGAGAGTATAAAAGGTAAGTTTCATGCCATAATTTCACCTGTGTGGGTTTCTTTTGTGACATGTAACTTAGTTTCGGTGGGGGGTCATACTGGAGATGAGGGCATGCGACATATAGCCATGTATTGGTGCATGTGGGATGTGACAGGGGCTACAGATGGTACTTTTTAACCCATAATTTGGGCTCTCGGGGTTGGGTTGAGTACAGGTACCTGTATTTTTTGGGGGGCATACCGGGGTTGATGGCATGCAACATCCAACCACGTATTGGTGGGAGTGGGATGTGACAGGGACAACAGATGGTATTTTGCAGGCCATATTTTGGGCTGTTGGGGTTGGCTAGGGTAAAGGTACTTGGTTTTAAGGGAGGAATACCGGGGCTGAGGGCGAGTGACATCCAGCCACATATTGCTGGCTGTGGTGTGTGATAGGGATCACAGACAGTACTTTTCCAGCCATAATTTGGGTTCTTGGTGTTAGGTTGGATCCAGGCACCTGGGTTTAGGGGAATACTGTGGTTGAGGGCATGTGGCATTCAGCCACATACTGGTGGATGTGCGGTGTGATAGGGACTACAGACTGCACTTTACAGGACATAATTTGACATCTCAGAGTTGGGTTGCTTACAGGTATCTGGGATTGGAGGGGGGGCATAATGGGGTTGAAGGCATGCGACATACAGCCATGGATTGCTGGATGTGTGATGGGACAGGGAGTATAAACAGTACTTTTTAAGCTGTAATTTTACTGGTCTGGGTTTGGTTAAGGTCATGTAGCTGTGTTTTGGGGTGGGTAGGGCATACTGGGGTTAAGATCATGTGACATACAGTACAGCCACATATTGGTGGGTGTGGGGTGTGAGAGGGACTGCAGATGGTTCTTTTCAGGCCATCGTTTGGACTCTCAGGGTTTGGTTGGGTACAGGTACCTTGGTTTGGGAGGCACCATACTGGGGTTGAGGGGGCACCATACTGGGGTTAAGGGCGTGCAAGATCAACCCATGGATTTTTGGCTGTGGTGTGTGACAGGGACTACAGAAGGTACTTTACAGACCATAATTTTGTCTCTGTGGGTTGGGTTGGGGACAGGTACTTTGGGTTTGAGGGGGCATACTGGGGATGAGGGTGTACAACTTCCAGCCACAGATTGGTGGCTGTGGGTTGTGCCAAGAAATGCAAACGGTACTTTTTAACCCATTATTTTACTTGTCAGGGTTGGGGACAGGTATGTTGGTTTGGAGTGTGCCTCAGCCATTGAAGAAGTGTTCCACGATGAACCACCTTTAACACACTGTAACACAGGGTTGCGGTCTATGAGAGAGAACTGTACTGGGTTACACAGAGCCACAGCAATCACAGTAAGCACACACACTCTAGTACAGTGTGAGTTTGTCTTGCTACAAGTGATCTGAGAAGTACTAACCACCATTAAAATGGTAGTTGCTGTTTGCATTCTCCAATTGCATATAGAGCTATTCATTACAATTCCCAGTTCACTCCTAGCATTCTGTGTTCTATGCCTTTGTCTCATCTAAGTATAATATTATGTTATCACGGTGAGACAGTGGCTGTTGTGCAATATTTCTATCTGGATAAAACATGCTTCTGTGTGTTTTGTCTATTTTTTGACAAATGCAGGTGGCTCTTAAAAGAGCCTTTTTTGTGTTGTAGCTGTTTATACAGACATTCTTTTCTTCAGATGACAGCATGGATGGCATCTCGGAGGGCTCCCAAAAATAGGTAATTGCCTGTGTCTGACAAGTGCACACCATCTCTTAAATACAGCCAATCTTTAAAATACTTAATTTGAGGATGACAGACTGGGCACATTCCCAGATCATGCAGAAATGCACAGATGTGAATATTAACTTTTTTCTTGCTCTGTTAAGCAGATGCATACGTTGATCTGCACGCCAGACCATCCACTCAGTAATATCCGAATATATGATTTTACAGGCGGGTTGCATCTTTGTGAGTGAAGCTAGGTCCAATTTAGGTTCAGTAACTAAATCTATCCACCTTTTGTCACCCAGATTATTCCCTCAAAAATGGATCAGCAGTATGTCTGGTGCTGAGTGGTTGATCGACAGGTGTTGCATGGTAGGCTTGAGCTGCTCTCATCTCATACCTCCCTCACCAAACCAGTAAACCTTACAGTTTGGTAGATTTAAATCACTGCCAAAGTGACTTATCCTGGCATATTCACCACTTCAGCAAATTAAACTGCTGCCTACCATCCACACCGTGATTCTGGAGTTTTCTTCCATGATCCAACTTTCATTTAAAAGAAAGTGATAGAGGCCTCAAGTAAGACAGTCTGAGTCTGTTGCTGGTCAGTGGCATCTGAACAGTCCTGCCAGCCAATTTCTTACACTTTTTTTTCTTCCTTGCAGATATAGCAACAATATAAATCTTAATATTTATTGGCTGCTGTCTGCTGCATGGATCTAATAGGAAAATGACAGTGCTTGAATAGCTGATGTATTTGTCCCTATTGGCTATGGGGCAGACTAAACATTTTTTTTTATTTTGGTGGGAATTTATGCCTCTCTGATTGGCAGTTTTGAAAGAACACATCACTAGATGCATTCTGATTTGCTGGCAGCCTGCTTCATACACACGTGCTTGCATTCTGGGACTCCCTTTTGAGTTGACATGTTTGCTGGTGAGTACCATTTCAAGACCTGCCTTGCAATGTAAAAAATAATACTAAAATGAATGCTTAGGCTTTAGATTCTTACAGTGCTATAGATAGAAACATTCTGACATAGAGATACAGCTAAATTTAACATTCACATGTATTTTAAAATATTTATTAGCAAGTTAAAATGGTGGACTTACTGGGTGTTCTCTTGTCTAGATCAGTTTGCCAGAAATGGTGGAATTTCCTGTTTCTTCTTGCCTTTTCCTGCTTTTCATTGGTGGTTCAAACTGTATCCTGTGATTTATATTAGCATACAAAAATACTTTTTTTGCATACATTACTATCCTGCTATCATTTGTTGATGTGGTCTGTCAATTACAGTGGTGTGAAAAAAGTATTTGCCCCCTTCCTGATTTCCTCTATTATTGCATATTTGTCACACTGGATGTTTTCAGGTCTTTAGACACAATGTGATATTAGATAAAAGGAACCTGAGTGAACAAATAACACTTGTTTTTGTTTACCTATTTCAGTTTTTAATGAAAACAGTTAACCAACACCAACTGGCACTGTGTGAAAAAGTAATTGCCCCCTTACACTTAATAACTGGTTATGCCACCTTTAGCTGCAATGACTGCAACCAAACGCTTCCTATAATTCAATATCAGTCTTTCACATCACTGTGGAGGAATTTTAGCCCACTCTTCCTCACAGAACTGCTTTAATTCAGTAACATAGGTAGGTTTTCGAGCACGAACTGCTTGTTTCAGGTCCTGCCATAGCATCTCTATTGGGTTTAGGTCTGGACTTTGACTAGGCCACTCCAAAACTTTAATTTTACTTCTTTTCAGCCATTCTGATGTGGACTTGCTTTTGTGTTTTGGATCATTATCTTGCTGCATGACCCAACTATGCTTCAGCTTCAGCTGACGGATGGATGACCGGACATTCTCCTTAAGAATTTTCTGGTACAGAGCAGAATTCATGGTTCCTTCAATCAAGACAAGTCATCCAGGTCCTGAGGCAGCAAAGCATCCCCACACCATCACACTACCACCACCATGTTTGACTGTTGGTATGATGTCCTTACTGTGGAATGCTGTGTTTGCCATACGCCAGACATAATGGGATCCATGTCTTCCAAAAAGTTCCACTTTGGACTCATCTGTCCATAGAACATTTTCCCAAAAGGCTTGTGGATCATCCAGGTGCTTCTTGGCAAATGAGAGATGAGCATTTATGTTCTTCTTGATTAGCAGTGGTTTCCGCCTTGCTACTCTCCCATGAAGCCCATTTTTGCCCAGTCTCTTTCTGATTGTGGAGTCATGAACACTGACCTTAGTTGAGGCAAGATAAGCCTGCAGTTCTTTGGCTGTTGTTTTAGGATCCTTTGAGACATCCTGCATGATTTTACGCAGCGCCCTTGGAGTAATTTTGGCAGGCCGCCCACTCCTGGGAAGATTCACTACTGTTCCAAGTGTTCTCCATTTGGAGATTATGGCTCTCACTGTGGTTCGGTGGAGTCCCAGAGCCTTAGAAATAGCTTTGTAACCCTTTCCAGACTGATAGATAGCAACAACTTTTTTTCTGATCTTTCAGACTTCCTTTGATCGTAGCACAATGTGCTTGTTGACTTTTGTGCGCAACGTGACTCTGATGGTAAGGGTCAAAATAAGTGAGGTTTATATTGAGCAGTGCTGGCTGTAATCAGGCCTGGCTGTGTTCAATCAGCTGACTCTACTTATCCCTTTAATTGGGTTGATTTAACTAGGGGGCAATTACTTTTTCACACAGTGCCAGTTGGTGTTGGTTAACTGTTTTCATTAAAAACTGAAATAGGTAAACAAAAACAAGTGTTATTTGTTCACTCAGGTTCCTTTTATCTAATATTACATTGTGTCTAATGACCTGAAAACATCCAGTGTGACAAATATGCAATAATAGAGCAAATCAGAAAGGGGGCAAATATTTGTTCACACCACTGTATGTCTCAATTGGCTGTGATTGGTTAGATTGGTTATGTGGTTTTTTTTTCAGAAAAAAAAACATGGCTGCTCTTAGTGGAACAAGTGTCACAATGTGCCTAAGTAGCACTATTGCAGTAATCAGTATAATGTTTTGTGTGATTTTGTGAGCATATTACAGTTGTGGAAATGTAATTATCATGTTTTGAACCATTTGCTGGACGCTGGTTTTTCTATAGATGAATTTCTAGCACTTCCTGGTTGCAAGGCATCATGGGAGTAAAGGTAGATCAGGAAAGCTCGATCTAAAACATCTGTGCATGATAACATTTTTTTATCATGGTTATATTCCCATTGATTCCAATGGAAAAGCTCAAAAATATTCACACAAATATGTTTTTATCACACAATTACTATGCATTTCTTTGGGAAACTGCCAATACAGCTCTAAAATAATCATGCACACATATTTTTACTGCGATAATGTTGGATTGTTCTATAGAAGTCAGTCTGTGGGTGGCAATAGTGGTGAGATGTGGCTGTGCAAGCTGTGCCCTTGACACAAGACTGGTCTTGGGCTGCACAAGGGTACAGAATGTGACTGGTACTGATAGGTGGGTGGTACTACAGGACCATGAAGAATGTTGGGGAGGCATGATTGTACAGTTTGTGGTTGTGCAGAGATATGATACTTGGTTGGGGGGGTCACAGAAGTACCATTGTATGTGCCCCCACCCCAACCCAGGTACTTGTGTGCAACCCAACTCTAAATTCCAAATTATGTCCTATAAAGTACTGTCTGCAGTCCCTTCCACACCCCAGACCCACCAATATGCTGCTGGATGTCACATACCTTCAACCACAGTATGCCCCTCAACCCAGGTCTCTGTACCTAACCCACAGCTGAGTGCCCAAATAATGTCCTGAAAAGTTCCATCTGTACTCCCTGTCACAACCCACATCCACCAACACATGGCTGGATGTTGCATACCCTCAACCCTTGTATGCCCCCCCAAAACCAAGGTACATGTCCCAAATTAATCCCAGACAAATAAAATAATGACGTGAAAAGTGCTGTCTATACTGCTTGTCACACCACACACCCAACAATTCATGGCTGGATGTCACATGACTTCAAAGCCAGTATCCCCCCTCCTCCCAGGTGACTGTCCCCCCTCAATCCCAGGTACCTATACCCAACCCCACCCTGAGAACCCAATGTATGGCCTGAAAAGCACTGTCTGTACTCCCTGTCACAACCAAGACCCACCAATATGTGATTGGATGATGCATGTCTTCAACCCCGGTATGCCACCCACCCCCAGTACCTCTCCTGAACCAAACCCAGACAGGTAAAATTATGGCCTAAAGAGTACTGTCTGTACTGCCTGTCAAACCACACACCCAACAATCCATGGCTGGATATCACACACATTGAACCCCGGTATGCACCCCCCAACCCCGGTACCTGTACCCAACCCAAGTCTGAGATGCCAAATTATGTTCTGAAAAGTACTGCCTGTACTCCCTGTGACACCCCACACCCAACAATCCATGGCTGGATGTCGAACAACCCTCAACCATTTTATCCCCCCAAACGCAGGTACCTGTCTCAAACCCAACCCAGAGAGGCCACATTATGTCTTGAAAAGTACCATCTGTACTCCTTGTCACACCCCACATCCACCAATACATGGCTGGATGTCATGCACCCTCCATCCCGGTATGTCCACCAACCAATCTAAACTGAGGTACCTCTACCCAACCCAACCCTGAGTGCCAAAATTATGAACTGAAAAGTACCGTCTGTACTCCTTGTCACACCCCACACCCACCAGTATGTGGCTGGATGTTGCATGCCCTCAATCCCAGGATGCCCCCACCCCCCCAAAACCCAGGTATGTATCCCAAACCCAGCCCAGACAGGTAAAATTATGCTGATGATTGCTTGCATCATGGGAGCAAAGGTAGAACATTAAGAAAGCTCAATCAAAAAATGTTTGCACAATAACATTTTTGATTGTGGTTATATCTCTATGCATTATAATGGGAAGCTGGAAAAAGCTTGTGCAAACATTTATTTACTATGATGAAGCTATGTTTTCCTATGGAAGGGAGCTAGTGGTTGACAATATTGGTGAGACAATGGTGTCACAGGTGCTGCTTGCATACAAGGTGGGGGTTGTAGTGTGGAAGGAGACACAGCTTGACTGGTGCTGCTACATGGCTAATACTACTGTGCCACGCAGAATGGTGCAGGAGATTGTTACGTGTCTGGCGGTATAGAGATATGATGGTCAGGGTGTGAGGGGGCCAGAACTGCCCTTACAGTGCTACTACTCGCATGGAGTTTACAGGCTTGGGTGGGTGGGAATCAATAGCTCTGCAGCAGCAGTACTGTATCGGGGGATTATTGAGTACTGTCTGGCATTACAGGTACATATGTTCACAACTGTAGGAATTGGAGAAAGCTGTCTTTTACACAGTGAGTTCTTTGTAGGCATACATTTGTAGAACATGCTGGTTACAAGGCATCATGGGAGCAAAGGTAGAAATTCAGGAAAGCTCGCTCAAAAAATGTGTGTGTGATAAAACTTTTTATCACGGTTACATTTCCTTTGATTGCAATGGAAAAGCTTGGAAACAATCATGCAAACATTTTTTTAATGCACCAACATTGGGTTGTTCTATGGAAGTCAATCTGTGAGTGTCAATAGTGGTGAGACGTGGCTGTGTGAGATGTGCCCTGTACACAAGATGGGTCTTGTGTTGTGCAGGAGCGGACAATGTGACTGGTACTGATAGATGGGTGGTACTACAGTGCCACAGAGAATGGTGGGGGGCATGATTGTACAGTATGTGGTACTGCACTGATATGGTGCTTGGTTGGGGGGCCACAGAAGTGCCATTGTATGCACCCACCCAACCAAGGTACCTGTACTCAACCCAACTCTGAGATGCTACATTATGTCTTGTTAAGTACTGTCTGTAGTTCCTGTCACACCCCATACCCACCAATATGTGGCTGGATGTTGCATGTCCTCAACTCTGGCATGTCCCCCCCCACTCCGAAACCCAGGTACATGTCCCAAATCAAACTGAGACAAGGTAAAGTAATGGCATGAAAAGTGCTGATTGTACTGCCTGTCACACCACACACCCAACAATTCATGGCTAGATGTTGCAAGACTTCAAAGCCGGTATGCCCCCCCTCCACCCAGGTGACTGCCCCCCACAATCCCAGGTACCTATACCCAACCCAACTCTGAGAATCCAAAGTATGGCATAGGAAGTACCGTCTGTATTCCCTGTCACAACCCACACCCACCAATAAGTGGTTGAATGATGCATGCCCTCAACCCCGGTATGCCCCCCCACCCCATATACCTATCCCAAACCAAACCCAGACAGGTAAAATTATGGCCTGAAAGTACCGTCTGTACTGCCTGTCACACTACACACCCAACAATCCATGGCTTGATGTCACACACCTTGAACCCCGGTATGCCCCCCTAACACAGGTACCTGAGCCCAACCCAACTTCGAGATGCCAAATTATGTACTGAAAGTACAGTCTGTACTCCCTGTGTCACCCCACAACCAAGAATCCATGGCTGGATGTTGCACAACCATCAACCACAGTATGCACCCCCCCACAACACAGGTACCTGTCCCAAACCCAACCCAGAGAGCCCATATTATGTCTTGAAAAGTACCACATGTACTCCTTGTCACACCCCACATTCACCAGGACATGGCTGGATTTCATGTGCCCTCCATGCCAGTATGCCCCCTCCAAAACCAAGGTACCAGAACCCAACTCAACCCCAAGAGCCTAAATTATGGACTGAAAAGTACTGTCTGTAGTCCCTGTCACACCCCACACCCACCAATACATGACTGGATGTCACATACCCTCAGTTCTGGTATGCCCCCCACCTCCAAACCCAAGCACGTGTCCCAAACCAAATCCAGGCAGGTTAAATTATGTTGATTATTGCTTGCATCATGGGAGCAAAGGTAGAAGGTCAGGGAAGCTTGATCACAAAATGTTTTTGCGATAAAAAATTGTTGTTGGCGGTTACTGTATTCATTACAATGGGAAGTTTAAAAACATTCACGCAAACATTTTTTTGCTGCAATAACATGATGCTTTCCTATGTAATTCAACCAGTGGTTGGCAATAGAGGTGAGACATGGCAAGGACTGGTGCTGCTTTGACACAAGGCAGGGGTTAGGATGGGGAAGGTGTACTATAGCACCACTGACAATACTGTGGGGGGGAATTTTACAATGTGTGGTACTGCACATATATGGTACTCGAGGTGTGCAGGGGCACAAATCTGCCCTTCCAGTGGTATGACTAACATGAGTTGTACAGCTAATGGGGCAATGAGCAGCTCTGAGGGCCCAACTGTGTTTCATTGTTTCTGTAAATTTTAAATGATAATATGAAACTAATACACATTTTTTTTTCTTTTATAGGTGTGATCCACTGTCTTAACATTGACTGAGAACTGTGAATTTTCATCTTGCAAAAATGTTAACTAAGTCTAGAAAGCAAAGTAAATGTAGAAAAGCTAAATAAAATGCTTATGCAACATCAATGAAGAGTGCTGGTGGCAGAAAACATATTGTAAAGAAAGTTAAGAAGAGTAGCAAGTGTGGTACTAGGAAACTGTTGCATGGTAATAGTAGTATTGTTCACTCTGTTGGTTTAAGTGATAGAATTGCACCATGCTTGGATAGTGCATGTACTCCTGTTTAGGAACGGCCTGCCATACGCATGCATACTCACAATATGTGTATTCACAGCCTTAAACGAAAAGGAAGCTCAGCTATTTGTGGACATCTAAGCAAGTTGACATTTTTTCTGAAAACTTGCTTCCAAAGCTAAAGTTGAACAGATTATTTCAACAATTATGAGACATAAGGCAAAAGACTTAAAAGTAAATTGCCTTTGATGAAGCTAAAACTTAGAGTCTGCAGATTTGTGAATATGGCACGCGCTGTTCTTTCCTGTTTGTGAAAAAATATGATGAAAGATATTGAACACTTCACTAGAACTTTGCAGTCTGTTTGTGACAGACTACTGCATGTTGACTGTCTTAACAGAGACAACTTTTGTGATGTGTTTCAAGGCATGTGGCTACACAAATTTCACTCAGAGGCTTTCTTTTGGGAGGAGTCATTTAGACCAGTTTCAAAGGAGCTTGTTGTCTCAGTTGATGAGGCCGGAAAGGCTTCTAATGTGTTACAGGTTACACATTCAGAAGTAACAAGTGTCTCAGATGATGAGACTGACTCAGAAATTGGTGCAGTGAACATACCATGTGCATCATGGACATGTGATGACATTTGCAATCTGCATCAAGCCTTATTTGATGCCATTGCAAATTTTGAGCAAATGTTTCTGGCAAGTAAGAAGCAGAAGTGTGATTTGTAACATAAGATTGATCTCTGTGAAATTCGCCAGCATAAGGGATTGTTGGGACACTCTTTAGCTTGCTTAGACAGTGGTGTTTGCACCAGTGTCTTTCACCACATGCACATGGTTGCTGTGCATAATCCTGCTATGCTCAGGTTTGTAAGAAAAATATACCAGGTCAGAAAAGCTGTATTACTATACGAACATATGAACATACGAAGAAGCCAGCAGAAGAAGGCCATTTGGTATATCAAGTCTGCTCATATTGCAGGGTCCACAGCTTGAGCTAATGTCCCTGCCCTCCCTC
Organism: Neoceratodus forsteri; assembly: GCA_016271365.2. NCBI lineage: Eukaryota > Metazoa > Chordata > Ceratodontiformes > Ceratodontidae > Neoceratodus > Neoceratodus forsteri. Next base: position 634,620,436 of record CM028132.1, read on the forward strand.
CCCACTGTTCACATTCTCCCTACCCATGATTCTTACCTTCTCCCTATGTCTATCCCAGCCACTCTTAAAGCTGCCCACTGTATTCAGTGAGATGACCTCTTCCAGCAGCACATTCCAAGTGCTCACCACCCTGTCTGTGAAGAAGTGCTTCCTGACCTCCCTCCTAAACCTCCCACCCTCCAGCTTAAGACTGTGCCCCCTTGTGATATGATTGCCACTCAGCTTAAAGAGACTCTCCTTATCAACCTTATTTATCCCTTTCAAGTACTTGAATTTCCCAATCAATTCTCCTCTCTCTCTCTCTCTCTCTCTCTCTCCCCCCCTTCCCTGTCTTCCAGGGAGTACATGTTCAGTACCCTCAACCTCTCCTAATATGCCTTGCCTTGCTGACTGGCTATCATCTTTGTAGCTCTCCTCTGTACCTTCTCCAGCAGGTTAATGTCCTTTTTGAGGTGTGGGCACCAGTATTGAACTCCATACTCTAGATGTGGCCTTGCCAGTGACCTGTACAAGGGTAGTATAACTTCCTCTCTCCTACTTCTGATCCTCCTAGCTATGCATCCCAACATCTTGTTTGCCTTTGCTGCTGCTTTCTTGCACTGCATGGAGTGCTTCAGGTCACTAGTGATCATCACTCCTAGGTTCTTCTCCTCTTCTGATGAAGATATTCGAACTCCACCCAGGTAATACCCTGTCCTGGGATTCTTGGCTCCAATATGCATAACTTTGCATTTCTTGGCATTGAAGCCAAGCTGCCAGATCCTGAACCACCTCCCCAGCTTTTCCAGATCTTCCTGAAGGTCCCATATCCTTTCAGCTGTGTCCAGTCTCCCACAGAGCTTGGTGTCATCTGCAAATAGGCACATTTTGCCTTTAACGCCATCCCCAATGTCATTGATGAAGACACCGAACAACACTGGCCCCAGCACAGAGCCCTGTGGGACCCCACTGGCTACCTCTCTGGTGCCATTATAACTCTCCCCCTACCATCACCCTCTGGGTTCTGTCCCTCAGCCAGTTTTCCACACAACTGACCATCTTTTCCCCAACTCCAAGATTCACCAACTTCCCGATCAACCATTTGTGGGGCACAGAGTCAAAGGCCTTGCTGAAATCAAGATAGAGGATGTATACCGCTTGGCCTCTGTCTACTGTCATAGTGACACAGTCAAAGAAGTCAATAAGATTTGTTTGACATGATCTCCCCATCCCATGAACCCATGCTGCCTCTCATCCTGGAGACCATGTTCCTCTAGATATTCCACCAACCTTTCTTTTAGTATGGTCTCCATGAGTTTTCCCACAATGGAGGTCAGATTGACTGGTCTGTAATTCCCTGGATCATCCTGGGAAATGCTTTTGTGAAGGGGCACTACATGTGCTGTTCCCCAGTCCTGCGGTACCATGCCTGATTCTAATGAACTATTAAATAGGTCTGCTAGTGGTCCTGCCAGCTCCTCAGCCAGTTCCTTTAGTACACTTGGATGTACTGTGTTCGGGCCTGGTGATTTGTCCACTTTCAATGCCAGCAGACCCTTCCTCACTCTATCCTCCTCTATCACTATGTCTGTGTTCCCCTCCTCCCCGCTCCTCTTTTCCCTCCTGAAGGCACTGGTCCATCATTCTCCCTGGTGAAGACAGAACAGAAGTATTCATTTAATATCTCTGCTTTTCCTCCATTATCCTCCACCCAATCCACACCTTTCTTAAGAATAACAATCTCTTCCTTCTTGTCCCTTTTCTCACTTACATAGTGAAAGAAAGCCTTCTCCCCCTTCTTAATTCCTTCAGCTATTTTAAGCTCCTTCTGTGCTTTTGCTTGCCGGACTTCCTTACTTGCCTCCATAGCCAACCTTAGGTAATTTTCCCTATCCACCTCCCTCTTGGTCTTCTTGAATTTTCTATAGGCCAACCTCTTTTCCCTTACTACCTTGGCAACCCAGGAACTGAACCAGCTGGGCGCTTTGGTCCTTGTGTTCTTCCTTCTGAGCCTAACACACTTATCTGTGGCAATCAGTATTCCTTCCTTAATGATGGACCACTTTAGGTCCACCACCATATCTGCTCTGATGCCTACCAGATGGCTCCTTAGAACCTCACCCATTTTCCTGAAATCTGCCCTCCTGAAATCCAAGATTTTGGTCTTAGATGGGATACATTCCCTGCTCATATCCAAAAGGAACCACACTGTGCAATGGTCACTTCCCCCCAGTGGCTCCCTAACCATTATTCCTGTGCATGCTTCCCATTTGTGAGCACCAGGTCAAGAATTGCCTCAGCTTTTGTTGGTTCAGTGATGCCCTGACTCAGGAACCCACTCTGCAGTCCTTACAGGATCACCTGACTCTTAGCACAATACAATACAATACTATACAAACAGCTTGATGAGTCATTGTCAGCAGGAGATAGGGAGGCTGCAAAACTTGTAATATAAGATGTGCAGCATGATGGTAAACATTTTGACACAGTCTGTGACAATGCTTCTGCCACAATATCTTGCAGTGCCAGTCTGTCAGAATCTGACATACTTAAAACATTCGGCAAGGCACTCACCAAGTTTGAGATGGCTAAGAGACAGAAATTTGACTCTGTTTGTGTCTCATGTAAGATTGCTTTATAGCTCACAGTCTGTGACAGTTGATATTGAAAAGATTTGATCTTTCAATGATATTTGGGCATGATTGTTGGCTTATTTACTGGTAAAGAGTGACTTTGATTTAGAACCAGTATTCATTATGTGTCAGCAGTGTCTGTCAAAGGTTAAAAGTAATAGTCTGTCAGCCAGATCTGTTTTAAACAACGTGGTGGCTGATGACACACCAAGTGAGATTGCTGTATTGAATATGTTTAGATGGATATTGGTACAGATCATGAAACCATTTCAGATCATTCTGAGACTCAGTACTAAGAGTGCAAGGCACCCCAGAAAGAACTAGTGAAGTCTCTCTCAAGGGGGCAGTTACTTCTTCCACTGAAAGAGAATGTGCAAACAATCTCAAAGGAAAACAGTATGGTGATACTGGTGAATGGTGTTCCTACAAAGTCCAAAGTTATTTGGCAAGATGTTGTCAATGTTCAGAAAGTAAAAACTGCTCTGCAATATCTGAAGAGCAATAATCCTTTTTATGCTGACCTAGACGTTAATGAACTGTCAGATATGATGATTTAGTTTGGACTAGCAAACACTCCAAAGCCAATGATTGAGGTTGATGTGTCAACTCATGAAAATGTGTATGAACAGTACACAATTCATCCTCTGCATGGTAGAGATCCCATTGGTGATAACATTAACTTGTATCAGATGCAACAGGTTGAAGGTAGCCCTATCAGCATATGTGAGGAACAACTTGAAACTTGCTGCTTTCCAGATTTGTTCCCAAAAAGAATAGAAGGTCGTCTGGATCAACATGAAGTTTGTGTTCCTGGTGATGAATACCACACCTCAAGAGTGTTGAACAAGAATGGCAAATTTTGTAGGAACATACAGTACTTGTTCCACCTGCTGTGGGAGAGTGAACTCAGTGTGCTTTCAGCATCAATTGCTCATACACTTCAATTGACTAACCCATTGGAGAGTATGACAGCAGTTGAGTTTCTACACCACCTAGCAGAAAAAGACAAAACACTGGAGGCGATTTTGACATCTCTCTTGTCAAATCTGCTTGGCACAAAAGAATACTGGTATTGTAGGCACTCAGAGGTTATGACTATGATGCATAAGTATGGTGCAGCCACTTGGTTTGTAACTCTGAGCTGTGTAGAGTACAGCTGGGATGAGTTGATTGACCTGTTAAGATGGTCCAACTCTGATGTCAATGGCATATCATCAATGACACTTGGTGAGAGGTGTTCGCTTGATCCAGTTTCAGTATCACAGCATTTTCACCATCACTTCCACAAGGTTTTGACATTTATTTTGTCTAAGGAAAATCCTCCTCTTGGCTTAGTTGAACACTGCTTTTGGAGGATGGACTATCAGGCATGAGGCACACCACACATTCATATGCTGTTGTGGATCAAAGATGCTCCTCATGTTGGTGATGATGACTCAGCTGAAGTGCTGGACTTCATTGCATGCTATGTAACTTGTCACATCCCTGACAAGTACAATAGCCCAAAACTTTGGAAGAAGCTGGTGCAAAAATTTCAGTGACATCTTTGTGCAAGGTACTGTCACCACCCAGTGAAGAACCACAATTAGTGGTATACCAGGTGTCAGTTTGGCTTCCCAAGATGTGTCTGCCAGCAAGGACGTACGAATGACTTGTTTTCAGCAATGCATCACCATCTCAAGGCAAAGTCCAAGAGGAGGGTGTATGAGTTACTCCAACAGGAGAATGAGGTGTTCATTAATGATTACAATCCTACTCTTCTTCTCACGTGGCAAGCAAACATTGATGTGTAGTTTGTTGCTGACAACTCTCTGTCTCTTGTGCGGTATGTCACATTGTACATCACTAAACATGAGCAGACAAGTTTGCTTGAGCTTTGGGAAGACGTTGCAGCATCTAATCAATCATTGAGTTCACAACTTTGGTCACTGGGATTGAAGACACTGTCCCACAGGGAGTGTGGAGCATATGAGGAAAGTGATTGTTTGATTGGGACACGGTTGTATAGCAAGTCTGATGCCATACGGTTTCTCAATGTGAACTATAAATAGAAACAGAAGCGTATATTGAAATCTCATGATGAGATTGAAGAACTGGCCACACACCATACTTCGTCAAAGAATATTTTGAAGAATAGTCTCATTGACACCTACTACCCCAACCTGTCAGATGCAATGGATGACATGTGGCTGTATCATGTGGCTTAGTGGTATGAGTACAAGATAGATGTATCACCAGATGAGACTCAAGACATCTACAAAGTCAGAAGTTTTGATGCCTGTCTTGTTAAAAGGAAGAAGCCATTGCTCATTGACCACTGCAGATTGAGCCTCTCTACCACAGACAGCAAAGAGCATTATTGCTTTGCTCTAATGTTTCTGTTTAAACCATGGAGGGATGAGTCCACACTAAAAGGAGACTGTGACACATATGAAGAACAGTTCTACCTGACGTATGAAACCTTCAAGAGTCAACAGTCTCAGAAATACATCAGCAGACTAGAATTAGAGAAGGAGCAGATGGAACAGGTTTTATCATTCCGCAGCAACAGTGGATACAGAGACATCCCTGACAGCAACAGCCACGGTGCCAACTGCCAGCATTGCTGTGTTGGGGATCCCTTTGTGTTTCTATTGGGGAGCTGCACCCTGAACCCCCAATGTGGGGGGCTCTGCCCCCACACCCTCTGGTCTATAGGATTCCAACTCTGAGTTGGAGTTGAACTGGGGGGGAGTGCCTTGGGTGCTGCACAGACCATCACAGTGACATGTGGGTTTTGCAGATTCTTTGTCACTGTGATGGTCTTTGAGGCAGGGGAGTCACTGCAGTAATGGTATACTGATTGAACAAGCTAAGAAGAAGCTTGAGGAAGATACCCCAGGAAATTCTCAGGAAAACATGGATCCTGAGGGAGAGGGTACTCTAGATGCTCCACTACCAGTGAATGATCCCGGATTCTCATGAGTGAGGCTGAAAGTGCTATGCAACATTCTTCTCATCTTGCAGGCAATTGAAGTGTACTGATAGATCAGCTTAATATGCAGCAATATGTTGCATATGATGTTGTCAGTGAATCAGTCAGACATTGTATCCAACATGAGAGGAAGCAATGCACATGTACAAACTATGAGCCTCTGCTACTCTTTGTCAGTGGCTCAGCTGGAACAGGGAAGTATTTTGTTATCGAAGCTGTAACAGCAGAGATAAGGAGGCATATGGGAGAAGTGATGTCTGTGGCTTTTACTGCTCCAACTGGATTGGAAGCATACAACATTGGTGGTGTGAGTCTACAGAGGCTCTTCATATTACCTGTGGAGCATGGCAAAACATGATAGCACCGTAAACTCTCCTGTGAGGTGGCATCTGAGCTGCGGCCAATGTTTGTCAAAATGAAGGTACTCATCATTAATGAGATTAGTATGGTATCAAATGTCATGCTGGCAAGTATACATCTTCTTCTCCAAGAGATACTTGGCACTGATGATGGTCAGCCATTTAGTGGTGAGAGTGTTGTTGTGTTTGGTGACCTCCTACAACTTGCACCTGTGAATGGACAGCATGTCTTGAGAGCACTGACTGTGAAGGAAGCAAAAAAAAAACATTGGGTGCATTGGAGGAATCAGTCTTTGGGAACTGTTTCATTGCATAGAGCTGTATGAAAATATGTGGCAGACTTGTGATCTTAGGCACAAAATACTCTTGGATCGGGCTTGAATTGTGTCATTGTCAAAAATCTCCCTCTGTTGAGAACATGATGTATCAGCACTGAGTGCAATTCACAAACAGCAGCGTGTGATGTCTTCATTTCTGTCTACTCAGAATCTGCTTGAATTGTGTGTCTCATGCCTCAATTGAAGCAGTGTGGTGAGTTCAACAGCATTATGTTGCAGAGACAAGGTCAAGAGATCATCACTCTGCATGCTGTCGACACTGTTGATGGTATAGTCTTGAACCAGAATCTAGTAGCAAAGCTGACAGAGCGTCTGTCTGAACCAAAATCAGATGTGTCATGTACAGCAGGGTTAGAAGCACCTCACCTATTTCTAGGACTACTGTCAAGTTTCAGCTTGTGAATGACATATATATGACAAGGAAACAGTTTCCAGTATGTGTTGCATACTCGGTGTCCATCCACAAGTCTCAAGGCCTTAGTTTGGACTCAGCAATGGTTGACATAGGCACAGGCATCTTTAAAGATGGAATGGGCTATGTTGTACTTTCACATGTACACACTTTGCCTGGGTTGTATATCATCAATATGGCACCACACAAGGTGCTCTCTTACAGACAATGTGTTGCTGAGTACAACAGACTACGTACTCTATACCAGCCACAGTCACCTTTCATACCACTGTCTACATATGGGCCATGGGCTGATGCTACAGTGACAAATTCTGGTATAAAAAAGAGGTACCAAATGGGCAGACCAAGTTTGAACATTGACAGCACAAAGAAGAGTTCTAAATGTCAACAACAGAGTGACTCTCCACCATGTAAGAAAGCACTTGGTATGGCTGTTGTCCCAGCTTTTGTCAACAGCAGTGGAGTTACCTGTTGGAGGAGAGTGTGTTCAGTCCATGCAACTTAGAACCTCTTCTCAGTATCTGCTTCTAGTCTTGCAAAGATTTGATACACACCGATCACAAATTTTGTAGCTGGAAGAGTACAATTCATGGGAGCATGTTTTGATACTTAGGCTATAATTTTCCACCATGGAGTCTCTGTCCATTCAGGTCATTGTGTTTCATGGCTCAGGTACAGCAATGGGTGGATGGAATGCAATGACATTTAAACAGAGATTGCCTCAAAACCTAAAAGATGCTTATGTCCTGGTTCTTAAGAATTACAACAAACTTCAAGTGGCTGAAGAATAGAGCATGGTAATATTTACTATTTATGTTTCATACAGTATTGCAGTCCATAGATTGTTGAATGCAACCTTTGGCATCCACATGCAGGTGCATTCATGTATGTTTATGAAACATTGCAGTGAGTGTGTATGTAGATGCAGGGTAACCCCTAGGTGGTGTTATCCCAAGGCCTACTACCCCTGCCTGCTTGGCTAGTTGCAGGTTAAGGTGCCTAGATTCTGATATGGGTGCCTCCACCCAGAGGTCAGGATTGGTAGTGGTCAAGCTGACCTGGGCACAGCCCTCCAGTACACTGTAACCCTCCTTTTCTCCTTCTAGCGGCCTGAACAGTATACAATAATCACTTTCACAATGACCCCTAGTCATCAGGTAATTACCTACACTGTTTGCAATTACCACCAGGGCTGGTTCCTCTAGCTTGAACCTGGAGACCCCCTGTAAAACAAGGTTAAGCACAGCAATAAACAACAGTACAATACTCGACACAAACTGGAATCACAGTCAGGTTAAATGCAAACAAAGTTAAATCTGATTTATTCAGGGGACTTGAATAAGGGAGGGGCATAATCAGGTTGATTTGCTTAAAAGCTATATTAATCAGACAGTTATGCATGCAGTTCAGAGTCCCTACAGAGTCACACACTCTGGGTACCCAGGTAGGAAAATGGTGGGCTAGCCAAGAACATTGCATCTGGTTGGGGCCCTGTGATGGAAGAAAGCAACATGCACAACACACACTATTTGTAATCTGGAGCCGGAGGGCTCAGTTCAGGAAAGAAAAGGCAACAAGACGATCAGATGACAACACTTTTAGATTTAGCTGTTGTTGCAGGGAGCTACCCTGATGTTTACTCATGATACCCAATACTGGATGCAGGCAGGATGAAATTGAGACTGCAGGCTGTTGAGCTGGAGTGCCTGGAGAAGCAGGGCCCACACAAATCACCGAGGCATCATTCCTGTTCAAGGCATTGAGCAGGGGACTGATCTCCAGGCCGGTCTCTCGTCTATAACTTTCTCTGCATAGCAGATATTCTGGCTGGGCCAGTGTAGTAGGGCCCAGGCAAATGGAAATGGATACAGATTCAGTCTGTGGAGCTGGATACAGCCTCCAGCAAGCAAAACACAGTTCAGACACACAGTGGGAAACCAAATCATGACCCACTATAAGCACACAGTACATTCACGTATAAGGAAATTCCACTGTACTAGGCAAATGGTTCTCCCGGTCGCAATTACAGAGTCCCTACACAATCCAGGAGTTCAGAGGTAGCTGGAAGTCCTGACAGGCCGATTGCATTGAACAATTTTTGGTCTTCTTCAAGTTAAAGCCTGGTCACAATACAATGGTATAGTTTGCTCTCCAAGTTCAGATTCAGTCTAAAAAAAGCACAAGTTCCCTCTAGGAACAGCAGGCAGGCATGCAGGCCAAACTCAGGCCTTTCCACAGTTCTCCTGTGTGAATTCACTATTGATTGCTGCTTGAACTATCTTGAGCTGTTACTTCTTCACTTCCCAGCTCAGATCTAACTGAAACTGCAACCAGTGTGGGACTTTCCCCAAGATCCAAAAGGTTTGGTTGGCTGATCTGTCTGTCAGTCACAACAAGGGCTCCCTCTCCAGGTTATTTTAGGTGCCAAAAGCCCAAAACTACAATTCCTACAAGTTTTGGCCCCACCAATCCCCTGTAGGCAGGCTAAATTTTAGAGTCCCAAATGTACTGATTGGCCCATTCTGCAGTCCAGAACCAAGATGATGGAAACAAACAGAACTGTCCATGCTGCAAAGAAGGCAGGTTAGAACAAACTGCAATATTATTACTACTCTAACAAATGATCAGCAAACAAGTACATCTTCTAACAGAGCTCCCTCTCAGATTAATTATGACTGCAATCCAGGCAGCTCTTAAAGAGACAGTACGCAGAGCCTATACTGCTAAAATGCAGAACATCAGCCTGGCAGTTAGCACTTAGGCAAGCTCAAGGAAGACTTTTTGGGAACCCCCATTTGTAGGGGAGTTACACAGGTATTCATAATGACTACAGTTAAAGTATATGTAGCTGTGATCTTAGCAGCATTACAGCCTAAGTGGGCCTTAATTGGTGTGGGCTATATGCTTGGTCACATCTAAGCTATTATTACTTTCACTGTGGATTACTAGTATTACTGTGTATTGATGCTGTCGCACAATGCCATTGTGCTGTGCTGATCAGTTTATTAATGCATTCCTGCAACATGTAGCAGAATATGGTTTGACATCTGTCAGGCCACTGCATGACAATACTGTGCACCTCACATGCAAAGACAGATGTAGCTACAGTCTCCTGTTTACCAATGGTCTGGGGTCATACTGCACTACATATGTCTCATAAATCTTACTTGTTATGTGAGATTGAGGATTGTGCAAAACAAATGACACTTTGCTTGTGCATGGTTTTGCACATGTACTCTTGTATATCACTTTATGAGCACAGTGTGTAGCTATTGTTAATATTTTATGTGCACGGGATGTGTGCCGTTGATACCCACATAACAATCACTTTGACTAATATGCTTTCTGCCATGTTTGTACAACTTTTTAAAACACTACACTGTAATTAATTTTGATGTGTGCAGGGATATTTAATGTAAATATTATTTACATAGTAAGATGTAAGACTTTTAAGTATTACATATATATATATATTTTTTTAGTTATAGTACATAGATTTTTTTGTACAGTGGCAACAGAGCTTTAAAAGTTTGTAAAGATTGTTAAGATATTACTGACTTGTACAGCACGCTGATTTTTAGCAGTGTATGTTTATGAATTAGAAGGCATTCAGATTTGCATAGACAGTTTATGATTATTACAAATGTAGATGTTTTAGCAAATTATCATTATTTATGAGAGTTAATGACTAGGTAACAGTTGTATTACTGTATGCTTTTTCAGGATTTCAGCACTTAGATTGTCTTACTAAGATTTGATGTGCAACAGTGTTACTTATAAGATAAATAATTGAAACTGTTGAATTTAATACCTCTGTTATTACTGTTATAATTATGTAACTGCTTTTTAATTCTTCATTATGTGTGCCATGTTTTTAGTTGTTATTGCTGAGAGACTATTATTGTAAGTCACACACTGTACTCATTATCAGTCTAAGGTATGTTCCTGATGATTCTCTGATCACCTTTATTAAGGGGTCGGGTGAGAATTTATCCAGATGCACATAGTGTTAAGATTTTCTAATATAGTACTGCACCACTGGAGCAATGTTATGACTTGCTGTTTTGGTGTCCATAGCTTTCCATAATTGTTTAATGCATTTGTTTTTGCCCACCCCAGGAACATTGACTTGTTCAGTTTCATATGACTTTGATACATCTTTTTTTGCTATGGGTCTGTGATTCAATTTTCACAGCTGTTATATGACACTGAGTGAGCTGTGCAATGCGGCCTTGTTTCCAGTACAATTGGCACTAAATTATTAATTAAATATTTTTTGAAACATATTTATTGTGTCTGTTGTTCTTTTTGAAACTGTATGTTAATGTTATATGACTGAATTTTGAAAGTATGTGAAAATCAATGTGCTGACACTGTAAGTATATATCTATGTCTTTATGAACAATACTTCAAGGTAATAAAGTAAGCTTTCTATGCCAATTAAGTGACACCTGTGTGAGGCATGTTACAACGTCATTGTACCATGTTGTAGGTTGTCACTGAAAAAATAACAGTTTGGTAGGTGTATATATTTTTAGCTTTGTTACATTGTCAAAAAAAGGAGGGAAATTCTTTGAAAAAAACTTCATTAATTCAACAGTTAGGGTTGTTACTACAGTGACAAATGCAAGGAAATTTGACTTTAGGGTTTTCGACCCTAACTCTGACTTCCCCACCCCACTGCCACACATACACACAGACAGACACACACGCACACACAGACACACACAGAACACACATACTACTGGGAGGGCAGTACAAGGCAAGACAACCAATCACAAAACACACCATAACGCAACAGAAATAATACACAAATTCTTAAACACACCACAACAGGAATCCATCATCATGTTTCAACAACTGTATCACGTCTGCTGCCATCCTAGTCTCTTGGGTGCATACACTCACATGATCTACAAGCATGTGAAATGGTTACTGCATGAAATCTGTATGCCGTTCTGGGCAGTGGTTGACATGGACAGACACGTGCCTTTTACAGATTAACACTCAAGATGTCTATGTGGTTATGACTGGATAACATCAGACAGCATTTACACCACCCTTTAGTGTGTGTCAATGCCTCCTGATGCTAACCCTGATATAACCAAATACTATTTATCTTTTCTATTGTTAACAAATACATGCAGTGAAATGGTAAGCACTTGACAACTGCATGTGTATAAGGTGTTGTGACCACAGGTAAACATGAATGGCCAACTGATTTCTGAGATGAGAAAGCAAGATGACTATGTGGTTAGTCACATATACCATGAGTCACCATTCACACCATCCTTTAGTGTGTCTTCATGTGGTCTGATGTTACCCAGACATAAAAAAATACTCCTGTATGCCATACTCCCACTCATGTACTTATGACCGAATAACATCAGACAGCATTTTCTGCACCACTTCCAGTGTGTTTATGCCCCCTGATAGTATTGCACTATAATCAAACACTATTTGAGTTTTATGTTATCAACAGAGTCCTGTAGTGACAACAGAAGCAACTGAGTACTGCATATGTGTATTTCTGCTGTGGATAGTGGTAAAGATGAACAGACAAATGTTTGCACACATTGACAACCAAGATGAGTATGTAGTTATCAACAGATGACATGAGACAGCATTTATACCACCCTTTTGTGTGTGTGTTAATGTCTACTGATGTTACCTTGGTATAACCAAATGGTGTTTCAGATCAATATTACGAACAGAACAACATGGTAAACAATTGAATACTGTAAATGGGAATGGTATTGTGGCCAGAGTTAAACCTCAATGGACAACTGATTTCTAACATTAAAGAATCAAGATGAACATGCACTTATGAACGGCTATTAAGGGAGAGCATTTATACAACCCTTTACTGTGTGTGTTAATGCTTCCTGATGTTTCTCCAACATAACAAAAATAGACCTTGATGCTCATGTTCATACTTATTGACTTATGCCTGGATAATATCACACAGCATTTTTAGCACCGCTTACTGTCTGTTTATCCCCCTGATGTTATTCCACCATGACCAAATAATAAGTAACTTTCATTTTATCAACAGAGGCCTGCTGTGATATCTGAAGCAGTTCATTACTGCATATTTGTATTCTGTTGTTGACAGTGGCAGAGATCAACAGATCAGTGTCTGCACACATTGCCAACCACGATGAGTATGTGGTTATGAACGGATAACTTGAAACAGCATTTACACCAACATATTGTGAGTGTTAATGTCTCCTTATGTTATTCCAGTATAACCAAATGGTATTTCACATCAATGTTATAAACAGATACATGTAGGGACATGCTAAACACTTGTGTTATGTATATGAACATGGTGTTACAGTCAGTGGTAAACCTGAACAGGCAACTGCTTTCTAAGATTAAGAGCCAAGATGAGCATGTGGTTATGGACGGATAGCATGAGATAGTATTTTACACCACCCTTCACTGTGTGTTAATAGTTCCTGATGTTAGCCTGCCATAACAAATTAGCTTTGCCCTCTATGCTCCCAGTTGTGTAGTAAGCAACAGATAGTATCAGATGGCATTTCATAATGAACTAGTATCTCACTTTACTATTATGAGCAGATGCATGCAGTGACATGATAAACACTTGATTACCACATATCTCCATGGTTTTGTGCCCAGTGTTAAACACGAACAGACAACTACTTTGTGAGATAAACAGCAAAGATGACTATCTGGTTATCAAGAGATAAAATTACAGCATTCACACCACCCTTTAATGTGTGTGGATGTATCCTTATGTTACCACGACATAAGTAAATAGTCTTGTTTAAGTCAGGGTAGCATCAGGAGGCATTAACACACACTAAAGGGTGGTGTAAGTGCTGTCTGATGTTATCCAGTCATAACCACATAGGCATCTTGAGTGTTAATCTGTAAAAGCACGTGTCTGTCCATGTCAACCACTGCCCAGAACAGCATACAGATTTCATGCAGTAACCATTTCATGTGCTTGTAGATCATGTGAGTGTATGCACCCAAGAGACTAGGATGGCAGCAGAAGTGATACAGTTGTTGAAACATGATGATGGATGCCTGTTGTGGTGTGTTTATGAAGTTGTATGTTATTTCTGTTGCGTTATGGTGTGTTTTGTGATTGGTTGTCTTGCCTTGTACCGCCCTCCCAGTTGTATGTGTGTTCTGTGTGTGTCTGTCTGTGTGTATGTGTGGCAGCGGGGTGAAAGTTGGAGTTAGGGTTGAAAACCCTAACGTCAAATGTTCTTGCTTTTGTCACTGTAGTAACAATCCTAACTGTTGCATTAACAATGTTTTTGCAAAGATATATATATATATATATATATATATATGTATATATATAATATATATATATATATATATATATATATATGCCTGCATATAAGTTTACAAGGCTGCTTGTAAAACTATATTATTGTTTTTTTACCTTGTTATTTTTGTGTTGTTAGCTGTCTCTTACTCCCCTGTCACCCAGGACACATCTGGAAATGAGCTGTTTCCAGCTCAGTATGTACTTCCTGGTTAACATTTTAAATAAATAAATATGCCACCTATGAATATTGCTGTGGGGGGGGTGTTAAAGCATGTGAAGGTGATTTACAGGCATTATTGAAGGAGGATTTTAAACCTATGTTTGACAATATGAGTGTAGCAGAATTTAAAGCTATTACTGCCCTTGATAAAAATACTGACTTAACTGATAAGAGCGATAGTATCATGGTTATGGACACTCTTAAATACATTACAGAGGTACAGTGTCAGCTTAGTAATACCAAATTCTATCAACTGTTTAGCTACGATTCAACTATGATTTTTAAGAAATAGATAGATGCATATGTTGGGGGGCACATTTGGAGGGATGGATTGATTTACAGACAAGGGATTTTCTCATTCAACCTTTTCTGTTTCATCAGACTATTTATATTCTTTAGAAAGTGCGTAAGAGTTTAGATGCACCACCTGGAAGACCAATTATATCAGGGGATGATTTTCTGACTGAACCTTTATCCATTTATGTAGATCATTAAATTAAGCCCTTTGTTTCCACACTTAGATCATACATAAAGCATACTATAGAACTGTTGGTTCTTATGTAGGACATCCACGTTAACCCAGATGACCTTTTAGTCACTCTTGATTTGGAATCTCTGTATACAAACATTCCACATTCGGAGGGTATGGAAGCCATCCATACTTTCCTAATTCATAGGGAACCTGATAGTTTGCCACCAACTGGCATGTTGATTCACTTAGGTAAATTTGTTTTGGAACACAATTCCTTCTCATTTCTGAGCAAATATTATTTACACGTGAGTGGCATTGCAATTGGTGCCACTTTCAGTATCAAGTTTATTTGGTTGGCATTTGCCATTACAAAACAATACAACAACAGATAAACAATTGTTTAAAAAGCAAAATAACATAAATAGTACACTCATTCTAAAACAAGTAAAGCCATATTATTCGGGATCCTTCTAATTACTCTGGTACAATTATTTTGTAATTTAAATAAAATAAAACATTGCACATAAATTTCTTTTTGCACTATAAATCTGTGTATTCATTTTTTCCTTATATTTTTAGTTTCAGTGAGAAACATTGTCAGATCATTGAGAATTTCTGAGTTCTCTGATTTGAAGATTAAATCCAATATATATTTTGTAGGCATATATAAAGTCCCTATGAACTTTCCTAACCTTTTAGTATGTGAATGTTCATACCATGGGCATCTTAAGACCACATGATTGAGGTCTTCCAGTTCATGAAGTTGGCAAAAGCAGTTCTTGGAAATACTTTCCTCTTTATTATATCTGGCCTTGGTGATGTTACTTGGAAAAACTTCAAATCTGAGTAGAGTTATAACACTTCTGAGTTCAGGGTTCTGTACAATGTCCAAGTACGGTTTTAGAGTATGTTCTCTTGTATTATTAGACAGCCAAGTTGGTACTTTTAATGTTCTTATTGCTTCTAAGTCTGCTACTTGTGATCTCTCTCTCTTTCAAGGTTTTTATTACAATTTTTTTGTATGCCTCATTTAAAGAGATTTCCTCTTCAAACCAGTTCATCAGATATTCTAGTCTGGCATACTGCAAATTTGTTTTAACATTTCTTAGCCAACTGTTTTTATCATAGACCAGAAACTTTATTTTTTCATTTAGATAATCACCCAATAAAGAGCTCTTTCCTTCTCGAGTTAATTTAATACAACAATTAATTTGCCTTGTGTGTACCAGATCTATAAATCTTGTTTGTCCCAACTGGGCTCTAACAAGGGCACTAGGAGAGCTGTAGGGTATCTTTAACAATTGTTTGTATGCTTTATTTAAAACATTCTTCATCTTGTCTAGTCTTTCACCTCCCCCAGATTTCTGCTGCATATACAGCCTGGGTAATCATTTTTGTGTTTATTACCTTGAGCATTGGTAACACTGTGTTACCTCCATAAAGGTAGTTAAATCTATTCAAAACCTTCAGAGGGTCTTGTAATTTTTTTACACATAGGTCTCTGTGTTTATTCAATTTAAGGTTTTTTTGAAAATATAACTCCCAAATCATTAAAATTGTTTATATATTCCAATTTATTACCCATTAATTTTAGTGTTCTGCAGTTTTTCCTAGTACCAAATACAATAACTTTTGTTTTATTTGGTTTGGTTTAAGATTATGTTCT
This sequence comes from Neoceratodus forsteri, assembly GCA_016271365.2. NCBI lineage: Eukaryota > Metazoa > Chordata > Ceratodontiformes > Ceratodontidae > Neoceratodus > Neoceratodus forsteri. The sequence continues at coordinate 634,636,801 of CM028132.1, forward strand.
ATGCATAGTGTGTTCATTTTATCCAATGCTCTCTGTAGTCCCAGTTGGCTTGTGGATAGCATAACAAGGTCATCGGCGTACGCTAAGACTGGGATTCTCCTATTACCAATTTTTGGTTGGTGAAAATCTGGATTTTCTAAAGTTTCAATAATTTTATTTATATATATATACAGTATATATTAAATAATGTTGGTGCTAGAACACAACCTTGTTTGACTCCAACATTAGTTTGTATTTTTGTTGTTAATAGCCCTGTCCCTGAGTATTTTATTTTTGGCCAAGTATCTCTATAGATTCTTTGTATTAATATGATTAAATTCTTGTCTATACCCATATCTCTCATTTTTTCCCAAAGTAGATGTCTCAGTATTGTATCAAATGCTGATGAGAAATCTATAAATGCTGTGAATAATGGTTGCTTTTTTATATTGTAGTATTTTTCTATTATATGTTGCAATAGAAAAATCTGATTTATAGTGCCCGTGTTTTTCTGAAAGCCGGCTTGTAGATCAGATTTTATGTTGTTATATTCTAACTCAGCCATTAATCTATTTAAAATTACTTTAGCATAAATTTTTGCAATTGTATCCAGGAGAGCAATAGGTCTATAGTTTGCTGGATTGTCATGCGGTCCTTTTTTATAAATTGGTATAATATGGCTCCCTTCCCAGCTATCAGGCATATAATCATATATAACCATTAAGTTATATAGTTTAGTGATGGTCTTAGCCCACCAGTCCCTATCAAGTTTAATAAAATATATAGTGATGTTATCTGGGCCTGGAGATTTGTTATTCTTAAAATTACCAATAGCTTTTATTACTTCAGTGTTCATAAACCAGGTAAAGGTAGTATCAATTTCATTTGAGTCTGGTTTTTCTATGACTTCCCCTGTCATGAATATATTTTGAAAATATCTGACCCACACATCTGGTTCTATATGACAATAGTATTGTTTTTTTTGTATGTATTGGTCCTTTGGCCAAGGGACCAAAAGGTTTTGTCATCGCTCTGTACTATTGCTTTTTGCATAGTATCCCATAGTTCCTTCTGATGGATATGCCTTTGTAGTTCAACACTTTCCTTATAGTGTTGTCTATACCTGTTTATTTCTCTTTTATTCTCTATCATGTTTTTTTATTTCCTTGTCATTTGTGACAGTTTCCTTTCCCCTCTCTACAATTTTTATAAAACCAGTTTTCATTACTTTTACCCTTCTCTTAGTTATTTCTTTCTTTTTCTCTTTTTTTTTCCCTGTCCAAGTTTTGTTCTAGCCGTTTATAATGTGCCATAATTATCTTGTACATATTTATTGGATTAATTTCTTGTTCAATTTTACTTTCAATGTTCTGTATAAATTTAGCACTCAAAATCTCGGCCTGTTGCCCAGACATTTTATCCCATCTTATCTTATTATTAACTATGTGAATTTCTGATTGTTGGTCCCTATTTATTTCTTTCAAATGTTTTCTATATGGTATCAGTGGATGATGATCACTTTCTGGTCTATTTATGATTTTTAAATCATGATATTTATTATAACTATATGTGGTTGTCATCATGTAGTCTATAGTAGTGGAGCCTCTGGGAGTTATACAGGTTATGTTGCCCTCACAGTCTGAAGGAAATCACCCATTCAAAATAATAAGCTGGAGAATCTCCAAAAAATGTTCCATTTGCTTATTATTAAATGTATGCTTTTTATCCTTAGATAATCTATTGGGTATATTAAGAGCATTTAGTATGTCACTCTGCAGGGATTGTGTGCTACACTTTCCAAATCGAACATTAAAATCTCCCATACATAATAGTTCCAGGTGTTCATTCATATCCATTTTTTCTATGTCTTTTGTGATACGTTCTAACAAGTGGCTATCATGTAATGCAGATTGCTCTGGTTGGTTATACAAATTTACCAACATTATTTTTTCCTCACATATGCTTAGTCATATAATAATGTAATTTGTTTCTATTATTGTTTTTTCAATTTGCATAAAGTCCACTATTCTCTTATATATGAGTAATCCTCCCATTCTGCACCCAGCCTTATTATTTTTCTGAGCTGGTGCCTGTACTAGGGCAAAACCATTTTTATTAATGATTTCCACTTGTTTGTCCCCATGCCAAGTTTCTTGTAGTCCTATTATATCCATTTTATTAATAAAGTTACAGAATTCTTCATCTAATAACTTGGATATGAGGCCAGCTATATTCCATGACATAATACCCAGGTCTCCTTTGTATTTCAATATGTAATCATTTGCACTGTTATTTAAAATCTCTTGAGATTCTGCAACCTCATATGTATCATTTATGATTTCAATGTTAAGTCAATTATCAGTATCATCCCACAATGGTTGAAACCTGTTGGTGATTTCAATATTATGTGTTTCAGTATGTTGTTCCAATTCAAAAACTGTTGTTTCCTGGTATACCTTGATAGATTCATTTAAGTTTTTTATTAGGATGTCTAAATTGTCCAATTTTATACTGACCTTTATCATTTGTTTCTGCCAGTCTTTCATTATAGAGTGTTAAATCAATTTGATTCCCCTTTGTTCCATCACTATGAACTTTCCTTATATCCTTTATGTCATCCTTATAAAATTCAATACCCAGGAGATTGCCAATTAAATACACCATCATTTTTCTTTAGTTGTTCTTTGGTTTCTAATGTTCTGCTGGTAATACCAAATATTGATAGAGTTACATCTGGATCAGTATTGCCTTTCTGTATAGAGAGGTCATGCAATGAATAGGACTCTACCAGTTTTTTAATTAAATCATATTTTGTTAAATTCTTCATATGCTTTATTGTACTAAGAGCTATAGGATAATCCAAAGCTAAATCATATTCAGCTAAGTGAAATGAGTTCCTTCAAACATAATGTGCAACTGTCTTGTGTTTAAAGAAAAGCAATATTGTTTCCTCTGTTGTAAGGTCATTTGCTCTCATTGCATTTATAATATCATCCTCCAGAATCTCCAATCCCAGCATCTCGTTGCAAATCATTTTTCCCAATTCCATTAGAACCATACAATTTTCCATTTCATCTTTGTGAACTCCTCACAAGACTATGATGGACTGTGCCTCTTGATTTATCAGGTCACCATATACCTTCTTGGTCATCTTTTCTTTGGGTTTGTTTGTCATATCTCCTATCATCTTAGCTAGATCACTAGTTTCATTATTTTTGTTTTTTCCTGAATAATGATCTCCATCTTACTATTTCTCTTTCTTTTCCTTCCTTTTTTTCACTTTATTCTCCAGATGTAACCCCCAGTTCCTATTTTCCCTTTCTGTTCAACTTCTTTCTCCTGTATTGTCCTATCTGTCACACATTGTTCCCTTCCTTTTGTATGTGCATTTTGATCTTTTTCTATATTTCTGTCTTTTTTATTCTTTTTCCCCTTTATCTTTACACCTTCCTCTAAAGCACTTTCTGGTGTCTGAGTTTTGAGTGATATGGTATTCAGTTTTTGTTTGTCAAAAACTGTTTCTATTTGTTCTGTCCTTAATTTCTTAAGTCCCTTATAGTACAGGGATTCTCAACCATCATTTTCCTTTCCAAGTGATGTGTTATCTAGATTCACAGCTTCTGTACACTTTAGCAAATTTTTGGGGAGTAATATTTTTAAAGCTTTAATTTATTTTTCAAATTGCTCTTTCCTAACTCATAGGGAACCTGATAGATTGCCACCAACTGACATGTTGGTTCACTTAGCTAAATTTGTTTTGGAGCACAATTCCTTCTCATTTCTGGGCAAATATTATTTACAAGTGAGTGGCATTGCAATTGGTGCCACTTTCACACCCAATTTTCCAATTTATATTTAGGTTTATAGGAAGAACATTTTATTAATAATGAGGATATCAATGCATTCCTTGAGTAGATTTCAATCTGATGTAGGTTTCCTGGTGATATACTGTACCAGTGGTGTCTTGGGGCACAATGGAAGAATTGCATCAATTTGTACAATGTGTGGACTCCAGTGATCATAATTTTCATTTTTACAGTGACACACAGTTATGAAAGCATTTCTTTGCTGGATGTGACACTGAGTAAAAATGATGATTATGGGATAACTACTAAGTTGTTTCGTTAACCCACCGAGAGGAAAAACTTGCTTTTTCCTATTTCCTGTCATCCCACCACACTATTAGAAATTTTCCAAATAGTCAGTATTTAAGAGTTTTTGCCACTGATTGTATCGTACATAAAAACTGGCACATTTTAAGCACTGAGCCCAGTTTATCCATATGGGCACAATAGCCATCTCAGATGGTTTATAGCAGGGCAAGGAATTTGGCTGCCATTGTTACACATAGCCTGCAACCTGTACCACATCCCACCAGTACATGGTTACCCCCGCTTCCACCTGGGTGTCATCATTGAGGAATGTGTAAATTTTGTGAATTTATTATACCATCTAAAACTTTTTTGAATCCCCACACAAATGAGCAACATGTGATTTCTGGATTTATAAAGTGTGACACCACACATGTGATATGCCTTGTGGCATGTTCTGTGTTACATGTGGGATGCACTAAAAGGAAATTTAAAGAAAGGGTGAGTGGCCATGTTAGGGCCTTTGCACAAAAAGATGATGAATATGCTACTGCTGCACATACTTATGCTTCTAGAGATTCTGAATCTTATAAATGTTCAGTTATTGCTATCGAAAAAGCAGTTTGGGACCAAGGGATGGTGATTTGGTTTAGGTTTTGGGAAGAAGAGAAGGCTTTTAGATTTATAAGCTGGGGTCAATGATGGGTAGGGGATTGAATGATAAAATAGAATTGACCCCATAGTTATAAAAATATAACTGACCCCATACTTATATTAAGAATGCTTATTTATGAGTGGCTATTATTATTTCTGCAATTTTAAGTCCTATGTATATTTTTTAAGTCCTATGTCCATATTGTAATATGTTTGTTCTGTTTTTTGCAGGTTTACTTGTGATGTGATAGGACCTCTTTTTTCTGAAAGTGGAGCATTTTACAGCCAATTAGCACCATTCTTTAGCAATTCATATTCCTAAGGTTGCTCCATAAAACTGATGTTTTAATGCATAGTTCAGTGTTAATTGTCTTGCCTGTCTCTTTAAATCACGTGCTTTAAATAGATGGTGGTAGGTGAGCATCTATTCATCTTGACAAAGTGCACTTGCATGAAATGTTGAGGCTTGTTTCTGGTTGGATCAGTGTTTTGTAACTCCATGGGAACATTACAAACTTTTGGGGCACTCTCATCTGGCTTTGAGTGTGTTTTTTTCTTCAGTCGATATTTAAAACAACACACCAAGGTTTTTTAAGCTGTCCTTACTGTCTTCCTGTTCTTTGTATGCTTAAAGAACAGCTGATGCCTACTGGAAAACTTTGGAAAACATAATATTTAGAACCATGTCAGCTTGTATTTCATATATCTTGTATACAGTACTATATATTTCTCCATTCCATTATTCATTACTGAAGAAATTCCCACAAAACAAGATCTTTATCCCTTAGACTTCATCTGCCTCTACAGCTTATTCCCTACATGAAATTATAACGTTCTGTTGTGACATCACTGTCTGTTGCCATGGGAATAACTGTGATGTCACAAGCAAAGCATTATGACATCAGGTTGGGAAGAAGCAATATGAGCTGATGAACCCTCAAGGAACAACTATTTTATTTTCATGGCTATGACCTCAATAATAAATAAATTGAGAAATATAAGCTGCTTTGTGTCCAAATATTATGTTTTTCAAAGTTCTTCTCGATGTCAGTGGCTCTTTAAGACTCTCTCCCCTGCCTAGCCACTGAGTGACCTAGTCATTTCCCAAACCTGGGTCATGTGCATGGCAAGTGGAAGAAATACCATGGCACTACCAGACCTGCTCATAGAATAGAATACATTTAAAAAGTTATGAAAGCTAGTAGAAACAAAGTCATAGAATAAAAATTTAAATATCACCTGATACTCCCAAAGTTGGTGGAGAATGTTGCCTTCTGAAATGGAGATGTATAAAATGTAAATTAATTTTAAACCAGTCTACGGTTGTTGTTGTTTTATGTTTTTATGTAATGAGATAGGCTAATAAAGAATATTAGTGAAATAAAATCAAGAGTGAGCCCTCTTCATCTGTTTGGGATTGTCCAGAGTGGTATAGTTAGTATCCAAAGACAAACTCAAGACAGATTAACAGCAAGCAAGGTCTTGATAGAACGGGACAAACTGGAAAAGTCTGATGCAATTTTAAAAAGGCATTTTTTTCTTGTATTAATAGTTTAGTGCCTTACTGTCAATTTGGCCCACTTCAGAACTGGTCCCCACAGCCACGTTGCCTGGCTTCTCTGGGGGCTTACCTGTTGCTGTTGCCCATTGTCCTCAAGCTGAGGATATTTGGAGAGCCCAGTCACCAGTGTGGGGCCCGTGAGGAACTGGTCTGCCATCCTGCCTGGTGGGGGATCTTCCACTTTGCGGATTTCTCCATGGGTCTGCATCCTTTCCGATGAGACATTAACCCAAGGTCCCATCTGCCTGGATTGGTGGTAGTTCAGGTGGATGTTAAAGATCCCATGGCACTTATCGAAAAGAGTAGGGAAATTTCCACGGTGTCCTGGCCAAATTTCCCTCATTCACTAAAAATACCACCAACAGCTTAATCTGGTTCAAGGTCAGTTGGCATTCATCTGTATCCCCCTCCCCCGGGTCGTGCCTGAAAATAGGCAGGATTTGTCTAGTGCACTTACCCGGTCAACAAAAACTAAATAAATAAAATAAATAAATGCAATGATGCATTCTTCATTCTCCGCTTCTGCAGAGGTGGCCTGTGGAATCAATGGGTGGGTCGCCTTCCCTCACATCCTGCTGTGCTGCCACCCAGAACCACTAGGTGGTAGCCACCAAGCGAGATGTCCTGTTCCACCCACCCCGAAGGGAGAGAGCTGTCCCAAATACGCTCAATCCTTGCTTCCTGGCTGTCCCCTGAGCAACGTACCTCTGTTTCCAAGCCCAGCTTGCCAGTGTGGCAGGAGGTAAGGCAACCAGTACCTCAGTCCTCCATACCACCAGCCTGACAAAATGGCATTTTTGAGCAGCGTAAAAAAACTTGTTCTCTACCATTGTGAATCTATGTTTTTATATGTATATGTGAACTATTCTGATGCCTCTGAATGCAAACAAAAAAATACCTGTGTGTTCTTGGGCATGGCATCTGACTAAATGATTTCTTTATGAATGATAAGAGGTTTCATTGACCATTGAATATGTAAATGTTGCTGTAGAGTGAATATAAGGTGAAGATTATTTTAATTTAGTTTAGGAAATTGTAACTAGGAAATTTCCAAGATTATGTATACTACAGAACCAAAAAAAATATAATTATAGAAAGGTAAACACACTCCAAACATAAACTGACATTGGCAGCTGCCAACAGTGGATGTTTTTGAATTATCTTCTTTTTAGTGAGCACCTCAATTTACCTATTTGAACATGCATTCAGGCATAACAGCTAACTGCAGATGTAACAACTCATTTTCAGTGGAGTCCTGGTTTCATCCATTTCAGCAGTGTATTTACCCAGGGTCCAGCTGACCTGCAATATTCACATTGATATGCTATATTTACTCTGAATATACTCCCAAAGATGCAGTGGCTGGAATATCAGAACCGCTTTTGTGATTGCAAAATGGGTCAATGACTTGCTAGCTCCACTCTGCAGTCTCAAAGCAGAGAAGGACAGCAAAATGCCATATTGAATGGCATGGCTTGTGAGTCATTAACCCATTTGCAACTGGCCTTAAAACATATCCTGTCAAGTTGCCAAGTACATTTGGCTGCAGCAATTATGGCACCACAACAAGGGCAACAGTGAAAGGACGATCTTGATTTTAGATTGCCCCTCACTCATGTTGCCCTTTGTGCCCACACAATTTCTGCTCCCTCCAGGGCATACCGACCCCTGAGGAGGATATATGTAGTTTTTGGGGGTGCAGGGGGAGAAGTCCCCCCCTTAAAAGCTGACTCTTTTCCAGGAGGGTGCTCTGGCACTGCAACTCCTGGGAGACATAATGTCTGGCACTGTAATGCCAGGTAGCATGCTGCCTGCACTGTAATCAGTGTCAGCAACATGTTTTTGACTGCAGCATGAGTGAACCTCCTAAAATATGCCTGTACACCCATGTAAAGCACTGATAGCACCTGGAATATGGGTACACTGGCACAATGGTGGCTTTGGAAAGGCAGTAAGTAGACATCAGTGCCACGCTATTTATCACCTCCCTAAACTAGGTTTTAATGATTGCGCCCCCTCACCACCACCCCAAACACCCTGCTGGCAAAGAACAGAATTCCCTCTGGTATCCAGTGGTCCATCCTTCTGTCTGATCAACCTGCCAATACTGCTGAAGTATTTACATAGTGTGCAGTGGTTCTCCACCCCTAATCTCCCCACCAGCATTGTTGTAGTATTTTCTTGGTATCCAGTGGCCCACCCAATCACCTCACAGACATTGCTGAAGTATCTTCCAGGTCATCAGTGGTCCCCTCATTCCCATATCTCTCCACTGACATTTCTAAAGTATTTTCCTGGTGTCCAGTGGTCCCCCTCACATCTAATCACCCCATTGACATTGTGGAAGTATTTCCCTGGTATTCAGTGCCCCCAACATCAGTTTGAATCCCCCACCCTATCCCACTGCCCTGCCCCCCAATAAATCACAATGCCCTCTGGTCCCACCCCACAGTTACTGTGCCACCCTCATTGGTGATGGGTTCAGACCCTTTTCTCATCTCTATGGCTGGCTGCTGAATGAGCATTCACAGTCCCATGCCTAATGTAATAGCAGCTGTTTACAGTAGGCACCTGATTGAGAACTTCCAGTCAGTGGCTGGTTGCAGAGGTGAGCACAGCATGCATCTACTGCGGGCAGGAGTCCAGAGCAGGGAGTACCAATTGCTTGGGGGACAGGATGAGTGGTTTGAGGGGATTTGAACTGGGGTGTGGGGGACCACTGGACACCAGGAGAATACTTCAGCAATAGCAGCAGAGTGATTGAGAGAACCCTTGGATACCAGGGAAATACTTCAGCAAGGTTAACAAAATAAAACTATTGGGTATTATATTTCAAAATGATTTTAGTTGGACAGAACAGGTTTCAGCTCTGGTAAAAAAGCAAACAACAGGTTGCATTTTTTGACTTCTTTGAAAAGAGCTGGTTTAAATTTTTCTGATCTAATATATTTTTATTCTACAGTAGTTAGACCTGTATAGGAATGTGGGGAAATTGTATGGCATGGAGGGCTTACAAAAAATGAAACTGATGAATTACAGAGAATATGGAAAAGGACATTGAGAACAGTGTTTGGGTATGGAATGAGTTATAATGAGGCATTAAATAAGTACAGGTTAGAGAAGTTGGAGGTGAGACAGGAAAGGATGGCAAGGGAAATATTTAGAAAGGTATGTGATCCAATGCATAAACTCCATGGTTTACTGCTGCCCAAAGAAATTACTGGATATCAGTTGTGTAAACAGTTAAAGTGGAACAAACCATTACTGAGAACTTTAACTTATAGTAAGTCTTTGTGCAGTATTTAGATATGACTTAAGGATTGAATTCTGGTGAGTATCTTAGTATATATGTATTAAAGTCTTTTAGTTAATCTCCCACCATAGCTGTCTAGCACCCTGCCCCCTCGATGCCAGGACAAATTACTGCTGGTCCCAGGCCTGTCCCCCCCACTGCTTTCTTTCCACTAGCTAATTTCTCTCCTGACACTTACACGGCCCCGATTTATTATTTGGTGTCATCTCCCCTTTTGTTCTCTCTCCCCCTAAATCTAATCTGTCTGTGCTTTGCCCTCTAGATCCAGCCCTTGATTGGGCTCGCTGCAGATGCGTCTGCGGCTCTCCAAGCTAGTCGCCCCAACCGTCACTCTCTGACCTGCAAGATGATCCAGACAAGCAGGTAAGCCTTCTGTCCAGGCCGGAGAAGCCGTGAGTAGCTGTGATTGACTCCTGCTCTGTGCTTTCTCCCCTGATTGGACTCCTGTTCCTCACCTGAGCTCCTGATTGGCCCTTCCCTCCTCTGCACCTAGTAGTGCTTTTCTGGGCTTCTCTGCTCACCTCAGGCATTAGAAAGTGCCAAAATATTATGCCTGCCCCCCACACCCCTCCTACCTTTATTAAATAGGCCTAAGCACCACCCACCTGTCCTCTGTTCCACCTTGCCTCTACCCGGTTGGATTACCTTCCAGCTTTCATACTCCCACTCCAGTTCTCTCTAGATCTCCTCCCTCTTCTTCTCACCACCCTCTACGGATCCTCCCTGTCTGGCTCACCACCCACCCTGCACTAGCACTGCCCCTCACCTCTCTGACATAACCATGTACCTCTCCCCTAATCTTCTCACTCACCTCTCTATCCTAGCCTCCCTGCTGCAGCTATCTTACCATCCTGAATGCTGCTAACCCTCTCCCCCCACCGCTTACTAACTGAAAAATTCTTATCACCACCTAGGCACACTCCACTCTGAATCATGTTCCCTTACTCAGCCCCCCCAGCTCCTGACTGGCAGGTCCCAAGTTTCTACACATTCACACTTTGGGCCTGCCTGTCCCCACTATCATATATGTCAACCCTCTGTGACAAACTCCTGCAGCCCTGCCTATGTCACATCAAGGAAAGGCCACATAATTTATCCTACAAGAAACTCCATTTGTGCACCTTTAAACTCCTGCTCCTCCTCCTGCTGATGTCTGGTAATGTGCACCCTAATCCAGGCCCTACCCCCGCTCACCTGGCCTGCCATGCTAAACCAGCTGGAGGTCTATCCCTCACATCCATCAACATCTGCAGCCCATTACCTAAGCTAGATGTTGTTCACATCTTTACAAACCAACACCGTCCTGATATCCTTTCAGTTGTTGAAACTTGGTTGACACCCAAAATTCCAGATATGGCAATTGAACTACCAGGATACAATGTGCACAGACTCGATCGCATCTCCAAAAGAGGAGGGAGTTGTGCTATCTACATCAAGGACTGTCTCATGGGGTTCCCCATCTCCAACCCCCCCCACTACTCCACAGCCCAGATTCTCCCAATAAAAATTCTCCTTGGGGCCCACAATAAAGCCCTCACTACTGTCTCTGTGTACATCCCCCCTAAAGACCAAGGGGAAAAGCCTCAATTCCACTCTAAATGTCATCAGAACCCTACCAATGGGCTGTGAGACAATCACCCTTAGCAACTTTAATATTAACTGCCATGCATCTGATGCCAGGGCTTATAGGGATGCCATCTCGGCTGCAAACCTCACACAGATGGTGCTTTCCCACACAAGAAAAAACTACAAAACAGGCACATGTGCCCTGCTGAACTGGATCCTGACCAGTCATTCCTCCCGTATCTCAAACACCTCCATGCACTCTGACTCTTTTAGTGATCATTCCCCTGTTACCTGTCAATAGTCAAACAAATTCTGCAAACCGCTGCCTAAGGTCATCACTAGCAGAGTTCTCCCTCTTGGTCGGCTCATTCACCTTAAATTATGCCTTAATCAGTAAGATTGGTTGCCCATCTACAAAGCCACGGATGTCAGCTCAGCTCTCAACTACTTTGTCTAATCTTTCAATGCTGCCTGTGACTCCTTCGCCCCCTTCAAAAAATGAAAAGTGAAGGTGCTAAAAAATCCCTGGCTAAATGGTGAGCTCCTGGCACAGCTGAAATCCTGGGACCACCTCTGGGCTCTTGCTAGGGCCTCTGGTTCTTAAACTGATATTCAGAATTACAAACGTGCACATAACCTCTGCATGAAATCCATCAAACTGAGGAAAGGCATGTACTACAAAGAAGCTCTCTCTAATGCCTGGGGTAATGGCAGTGAATTCTGGAAGAATATTCAAGAAGTCACTGGGAAGCAACCAAAAACCTCTCCAATGATGCTAAAGGTTGATGGGTCCATCACTCTTGATCCACTGGTCGTTGCTAACACCTTCAATGATGCCTTCGCTGACCTTAGTAGTGTTCGCCCCACAGATTTTTTTCTGGAACCCGACTCTCCTAATTCCTGTAGCTATCTCACCCCATCAAACCTTCCATCTTTCTACTTCCAAACTGTAAAAAGCATTCAGCACACAATTATATCAACAAAGCAATGTCCAAGTCCAGATCTAGTGGGGACTCACTCGACCTCAGACTACTATCTCTTACTCTTGACGAGGTCCTTGGTCCACTTACTCATATTTTCAACCTCTCCCTTAGTCTCAGCCAATTCCCAGACCTATGGGAAGCTGCAACTGTTACGCCAGTCCACAAAACCAGTGATAAGACATACCATGGTAACTATCATCCTATCTCTATACTCCCTCTTCTCTCGAAGGCTCTGGAATGCATTGAGGCAGATCAACTTACTGACTTCTTGGAAAAATACATCTTATGTCCGCAACAACATGGTTTTAGGAAAGGCCACAGTACATCAACAGCCCTACTAGATTTCACCAGTAAGCTACACTCCACTCTGGATAAAGATCAGCTAACTGGGGCCGTTTTCGTCGATCTGTCAAAAGCATTTGACACCGTACATCATTGTCTGCTGATTGAACAGCTCTGGTCGACTGGACTCTCCCCTGATGCTACTGATTGGTCTAGTAGCTACCTAGAAAATTGGATACAAAGAGTGAATATCAATGGGTTCCTCTCAGATGCCAGACCAGTCCACTCTGGAGTCCCCCAAGGTCAATTCTGGGCCCCCTACTATTCTACCTCTTCTTGAACACCCTTCCCCAATCCTGTCCTGAGCAATTAATTTTATGCTGATGACGCAGTAATCTTCACCTCTCAAGGAACCTGAACCACTTCAGCACAATCTTCAGCAAGGCTTTGGCACTGTAGAAAACTGGTTTAGCAAGCACAAGCTTGTCCTAAACCATAAAAAACAAGGTTAGGCTCTTCAACAGCCACCGAAACCAGCACAGGCTCCATCCTCTCTCCATCACTACTAGCTACAGAAGCACCCTTGAGCAGGCTCAGTCATTTAAATATCTTGGGATTCATCTGGACCCAAACCTGTCATATGGTTCCCACATTGACTGTGTTGCCAAAGCAGCAAATACTCGGCTAGACCTGCTTTACTGCCACAGATGTCACCTTACATCGGTTGCCTTGAGGATCACTGTCCAGAGCTTGGTGGTCTCCATCATTGATTATGGCCTAATCATCTACAGTTCTGCATCAACCACTGCACTCTGACGAAAATTAACATCTCTCAACAAGGCTCGTAGGCTCATCACTGGTGCCCACCGTCTGACACATATATGTGACCTATATGCGCAAACCAGATGGCTGCAACTCTCCAACTGCATATAGTATCTAACATGCACTATGGCTAAGAAAGTTACCATGGGCCTCGCACCTCCCAGCATCCAAGCACTACTGCAACCCTGCCTGAATACCCATAACACCAGGAAATCTGAAACTCAACTCCTCCAAGTCCCCTGTTGCTGTACCTCCCAGGGATAAAGATTCTTTGCCCATAAGGGACCTAGCTGGCGAAACAAACTCAGTCTGGACATCTCCTCTATGTCAAAACTCATCCCTTTCAAAGCCACACTCCATCGCCATCTCATTGCTACCAGCTCATGTGACTGCTACATATAACCAGCCCCTTTAGTCCTCTTCAAATCAACACCATGCACTTATCCCGCTGGCCACTTCCACTTTCCTGCCCTGCCTATTCACACCTTACTCTACTCCTCACATCATACCCTACCCCCCTTTTCTTTTCCCCTTCCTCCCCCTTCCTTCCCCCTCCTCCCCTTCCCCACTATAGCACTTCCCCCTATACTGTTCTCTTTATATGTCACCCCCTGTGCCCCTCTGCATGTCTGACAAATGCCATTTTTGGCTGCCCTGTGGTCCTGCGGTATCCACCATCCCCTCTGTGCCACCTTCCTCTTTCCCACGTGTGTCCAGCTTATCCACTCAAATTCATTGTATTTCCCCTTGTTGTATTGTGTTGTATTGTAATTGACTATAATTGATGTGGAACCTTTGTAAAAGAGGCTTGGCTCAAAGGTATTTGTAATCCTAGACTTAAATAAATAAAAAAAATATATAATATTTACTGTTTCATTTTTTAAACATTTTTGATGATTGATGTAAATAAGTTCTATCTTAATATGTAGTGCATGTAATATTATGCATTGTCTGTTTTTTTGATATTGTATGAAAAGTTCAACCTGTAATTTTTTGGTACTGTTGCAATATTACCCATCAATCGATCACTCAATCAAAAAATGTTAGCATGGTGATTGGGGGTGGGGGGGCAACTGAATACCGGAGAAATACTTCGGCAATGTTGGTGAGATGATCATGGCCTGGAGACTACTGAGCACCAAGGAAACACTTCCACAATGTTGTCAGGGTGATTGGAGGTCAGGGAGACCACTGCACATTATGGAAATACCTCAGAAATGTTTGCATTGTGATCAGGGCATGGGAACCACTTGACACCAGTGAAATACATCAGCAGTATCAGCAGGGTGACTGGGGGGCAAGGGGACCACTAGACACCAAGGAAATATGTCAGCAATGTTGCTTGGGAGATCAGGGGATAGTGGACTACTGTACACTAGGGAAATACCTCAGAAATTCTGGCAGGGTGATCAGAGGCAGGGGGACCACTGAAAACTAAGGTAATACTTCAGCAATGACAGAGGGGTGGTTGGAGGAAGGGGGGCCACTGGACATCAGAGTAACACCTCAACAATGTTAGCAGGGTGATTGGGGTTGAGGGGAGCACAGGATACCAGGGAAATAATTAATGTTGACAGGGTTATCAGAGGTGGGGGGCAACTGTACACCAAGGAAACACCTCAGAAATGCATGCTGGGTGATCATTAGGTGGTGGGACTACTGAACTCGATGGAAATTCTTCAGTAATGTTATTGGGGTGATCAATGATGACAGAGACCACTGGGAACCTGGGAAATACTTCAGAAATGTCAACAGCATAATCGGGGGCAGGGGACACACTAGAATACCAGACAAAGATGCAGACAGCCCTGATAACCCCTTTAGGGGAAGGTACAAAGAGCATGTGCGCAGGGCCTTTAATGAGGCCTAATGGGATCAAATGACCCCATAGTGCCTTGCTAGTGCCATGAAGTCACTTGAATGTTAGGGTATGAATATGTCAGATTGCTCCAGTGGAGCAGTCACCATTGGTGGTAATGGTGCTCCTGTTCATTAACTACTCAGATGTGGTCTATGGTATTGCCCTCTCCTCTTCCCTTGCCAGACTGGACACCTTCTGTAATGCCTTCTGTCACTTTGCTGCCAGGTCACCCTCTTGTACTCATCAATGCTTCCTCTACACCTCCCATCCATCCTCCCCTTACCATCTTGTCACCAATCTCACTGCATCTCCTTCATCTCCAAATACTGCTTTGAGTTCCTACCATCTTACCTAGCCACACTCCTCTCATCCATTCCCTCTGCCTCATACTCCAACAAATCCAAATAGTAAAACACAGCAGACATGTACAGTATATTGCGGAGGAGAATCTTTTACTCAAAAGCTCAATGCTGTACATAAAATGGCACAGAGGACTCACAGCGTAAAGACTCAAAATTCAAAGGCTATTTCATTCAGTTTCCATTTTATTCAGTTATTAACAGCAAACATATTCCTGTGACACACTCCTGTGGCCAGATAGAAACTGCCTCATTATCTCTCCACATCTAGGGAATCCTTGCACCTTCTCCCCCCTCCCACCCTCACGCCTCTGCTGGGCAATCAGTCTTCTTCTAATGTTATACCTCTCTCTAGAACCAGCCCCCACCTAAGTCTCTCACCTTCCCCATTTTCCTCAGGCACCAGCTAAATCTCCTTCCCTCCCCCTCCTGCTCCTGTCAGACCCATACCTGACCTGCCCCTGGTGCCCTTTTCACCCTTGCCATGGTCACCTCTGGGGTCAGTTCATGTCACTATAACTGCTGCACTTACTTATATCAACCTGCTTTTGTTATTTTAATTAGGTATTGGTTCTGCTCATAGAGCCAATTTCCGTTCACTGCTTATTGTTATTTGCAGTTGCATCTTGTTGAAATTGCTCACTGTTTGCGATTTATTTTTGGAATGCTTCTTTACTGCTGCTTTTGAGTTATTGTATCCCCTTTCCCTTTTTCCAAGGTCATACCTGGAAATGAGCTCTGGCTCATTGTGTCTTTCCCGGTTACCAGTTTTCAAATAAATAAATAAATAAATAAATAATAAATTAGTGGCCCAAACACCTGGATTACTCCCTGAATTCCCATAGCATCCTATTGGCAACATACCTCTTGTGGTCATTAGGGGCTCGGGTTTAGGATTGCAGTCTGGATAGTGTCTGGCTGGTACTGTATACTGGAATATGAATATGTCTTTAGCGCTCCCAAAGTGCCCAACGTATGCTTCAATATACATCTGTTTTGCTCCAGGCACTAATTTGCTCCTGGACCAAACATTTAGCTGACCCAATCTAGGACTTACAAATATCCTGGCTAATATCTTTTTCAGTGCAGTCCTGCTTTCATCTGTTTACACGCTACCTTGAGCAGCCCAGCAGAGATTTAAAACCTAGTTTTTAGTGGGGTCTTACATTTACCCTTTTGCGTACTATATTTACCAAGGATAGCCCAGTCCAGATACTATACAGCTTCTCATATTTTGTGAGGTCCTGCTTTCACATATTTTTATAATGTATTTACCCAGGATGACACTGTTGAGATGCCACATGTTATTTTCACTGAGGTAATGATTTCATCCATTTCACACAACATTTTCCAAGAGCTGATATCTCATTTTCAGTGCTGGGGCCTGCCTTTCTATTTTTAAACTGTAACTACACATGATAACCTAGCTGAGTTACAATTTCTCCTTCTCAGAGTCGTCCTGCATTTATCCATTTTTACACTGTATTTACCAAGAATAGCCCAGACTATTTTTCCTTATTGCAATATTATGTGACCCTAGATATGGTGTTTCAACCCCCTACAGAGCATTAGCTCCCTTATTATATCCCTTTTCCACAACCTCTATCACAATTGTCCACCAGTTTCTCTCCCTTTTGATGGATGCAATATATCTCATCCAGATGGGTTGTTATCTGTGTGAGTTTCTGGCACCCCCAATACATGCTACCTATCTCTCCCCTGAGCAGAGTTCCCTATAGAACTGCAAACTTACCTGTAGGGTCCCTGAAGCAGCTCCAATCAGGAGCTGCACTCCTACTTGGTATAACTCATGCTCTGGGATGCTTATGAGTCAGGATGCTTGATATAATAGCCCTTTTATACCATGCCCCTCTACCTGATGTGTGTTCCTCCTCTTCCATGATAAGCTACAGGTCTGGGTTCTATGTGATAACAGCGAAAGCCTAAAGGTGATCACCATTATTGTGAAGTCAGAATGCCGAATAAAAAATTTCGGCACTGTGACACCCTGGTGTACAGAAAAAGGAGCTGGGGACATACATTTAATGTTTTCTGTGGGGGCCTGTGCCCCCCGTGAGGTCTTCGCCCCCTGTACTCCCCCACTAAAGGATTCAGCTCCAGGGGGTGCAGGTCAGGGGTGAAACATTAAAAACACAAGGTTCATGCCGGGCACAACAAAAACGCACCAGCGTCTGGACCCGAACCCTGTAATCTGCCGACCAGCACTGGCAACCCACCCACCTCGCCACAGGGTCAGCTCAGCAATCACCATGGCACAAACCCTCACATCCCCTTCTGTGCATGCTCGCTCCCCTCCATGCATACATATAGTGTCGGGAAGTCACTATACTCGCCCACCCCCCATCTGGCCACCTTACCCTACCTAGCCATCCCTGAAATGTGCTGGGGAAGGGGTCGCCATTATTGTAGGTGTCCTTTCCCCAGCGCCTACATCATGGGCTACCCAGGTCTGCATTCTCCAACAAGATTTTTATTTTTTATTTATTTAAAAATTTGATGACCGGGAAAGGCACACTGAGCAGAGGCTTGTTTCCAGGTGTGAGCCGGGTACAGTTTGTACAGGGAGTAATAAAAGAAACAGGAAATACAGAGTTATCACAATCTTTTTAAATAGTACAGTACAATTATAGAAGATGTAACATTTGGTCAGTATGGAGTGTGAGAGAGATGAAGTGAGGTCTACCTAGGGTTGGTGTCTGTGGTGAGTTAGAAGGGACTGTGTGGTGCCTCTGTAGTGCACTGGGACCATTTGAAGACTTGGGACTGTGCAAATTGGGTAGGAGCCTGAGGAGCTGGGTAAAGACAGAACTAGAAGGGGCCTGGCCAAGGTTGGAGGGCAGTGAATTCCAGAGAAGGGGGAGGCAGTACAAGATGGCAACTTGGCCAGAAAAAGTGCTTGGGCAGGGGAAGTGGAAGATGTGATGGTCCCTGTGGCGAAGAGAGTAGTTTGGGGAGGTGGGAGGGTTGAGAAGGGAAGTGAGGTATGGGGGGAGAGAACCAAACCAGAATTTAGCTAAGAGGAAGACACTGTGGATGGTATGCCTGTGGGAAAGTGGGGTGAGGGAGAGTGGAGTGTAGAGCAGGCAGTGGTGAGTGAGTGGGGGGAGGCGGTGGTGAATCAGCAGAAGGAGTTGAACAGGATGTCAAGTCTGGAGAGGGAGGATGATGGGGCCATTCCATAGACTATGTCGGCATAGTCTATAACTGATAAGATTGTTTTGCACCCAAGATCGCAGCTGGTGGGGATCGGTACGCAGGATTTGTGGTTATAGAGGATTGTGAGTTTAGGCCAGAGTTTAGTGCAGATTGTCTCAACATGAGTGGAGAAGTTGAGGTGGCTGTCCAGCCATACTCCCAGGTATTTGAAGTCTGAGACTCACTCCAGAGGTGAGCCATCCAAGGTGGAGAGAGCCGGGGTTGGGAGAGTAGCCAGCTTCTGTCTGGAACCAAAAACCATGGTGACCATTTTTTTTGCATTAAGAGTGAATCAGTTCTCGAGGAGCCAGGATTGGACTTTACTGAAGTCATTTTGAAGAATGGGGAGGACACTGTCATGGGAGGGGCCTGAGGCAAAGTTGACTGTATCATCTGTATAAAGATGTATGTTGGAGGAGAGGCAGGCAGAGGGAAGGTCGTTTATGAATAGAGAGAAGAGGATTGTGCCAAGAATAGATCCTTGGGGAACACCAGATACGATTGGGAGAGGAAAGAGTGTCGCCTATTTGAACTGATTGTTGCCTACTGTGGAGGTACAAGTGGAGCCAGGTAATTGCTGGTGGGCCAGTGCCAAAAGCATGGAGTTTGCTGGAATAGCAGCAGGTGTGATACTGAGTTGAAAGCTTTTGCCAGGTCTATGAATATGGTGGCTGTGATTTGGCTATTATCCATGGAAGAGAGTATAGAGTCAGTTACACTTAGAATGGTGGTGACGGTGGAGTGGTGTTTTCAGAATCCTGACTGGATTGGTGAGAGTAAGTTGTTTGCAGTGAGGAAGTCTGACACTCTGGGACAGTATAAGGGATTTCTGAACTTTGGCTAGGGAGGGGAGAAGTGATATGGTCCTATTGTTTCCCGGTTGGGAAAGGTCACCACCTTTGTGCAGAGGGATGATTTTGGCTGATTTCCAGGCTTTAGGTACAGTGGCAGTTGATAGAGAGAGTTTCAGTATGTGAGATGGAGGGCAACAATTGCTGCTGCAGAGATGAGGAGCATTTTAGGGTGGATACTGTCAGGGCTAGATTTGGATGAGTTGAGGAATGAAAGAGAGCATGGTATACTTCAAGGGGGTGTGATTGGAGGAAAGACAAAATCAGCAGCAGGGTAGGAATGTTCAGCCGAGTATGGGGAGTGAGGGGGGAGTTGGGGATGGCACAGGAGATGAAGAACTTATTAAAGAGATCTGCCATGGTGGCGGGATCCGAGACAGTATTGCCATCTAATTTGAGGGATGGGCATGCCTGTTTCTTGGGGGGTCAAGAAGGGAGTTGATCAGCTTCCAGAAAGAAGCATGTGGATTTTGGTTTTGAGTGAATTGCGCTTTAAAGTAGGAAGATTTAGATTGTCGGGTGGCTTTAGTGCATTTATTCCTAAGGTGTTTGTATGATTGGAAATAATGTGCTGTGTGAGAGGATTTGTAGAGTCTCCAAGCTTTGTCCCTGGAGTGACACAAGATGATGAGATTGGCTGTGATCAAGCGGTGGTGGTGGCATTTAACCCTTGCTTTTCTTAGGGTTGCATGTGTGTCCCAGATGCTCTGGAAGATACCGCAGAACTGAGATAGGGCCAGGTCAACATCAGACAAGGAGAGGACCAGCAGCCAGTCTCCATTTGCAAGGTCTCACAGCAAGGCAGTGACATTTAGGTGATGAAGGGGTCGAGACCAAATAAATTTGGGCTGGGAGAGTAGTGAGTGGATTTTGCTGATGCAATAGGTGACACATTGGTCACTGAGGGCATCGGAGTATATGCTTAAGGCAGAGATACGGTTGGGATGGGAGGATAAGACCCAATCCAGGAGGGTGTGGTTTAGGGACCAATGATTCAGGCATGTAGGTTCACAGATTAGCTGGGATAGAATTAGGGCTTTGATCTTTAGAGTGGTAGGTTTGGTGGAGTGGGACAGCCAGTCAAGATTGAAATCCCCTAGTCGCACGAGTTCACTGTTAGATGTTTTGGTGTGGATAGAAGTTATGGCCTTGATGATGGAATCAGGTGAGGCCTTTGGGGGGGCAAATAGGGCCCCAAATGTAGAGGGGAGGGGAGGAGGGGCGATAGGTGCCACAATTGATGCATGGGAAGAAGGGCAAGATTCATTAAAAATGATGGAGCACTAACGTACAGTGCCACATCCCCACCTAGTTTGCCTCAGTCCTGATAAAATAAATTGTAGTCAGGAATGGTGAGAGAGGAGTTAGGGATTTTGGTGGATAGCCATGATTCTGTGATGCAGAGTATGTCTGGGTGGTATTGGGTGACCCATAAAGTTAGAGCATCCATTTTAGGGAAGAGGCTCCTTGTGTTGAGGTGAAAAATGCAGAGGCTCTTGGGGAGTGAGTTAGGGGTTGGGCATGGCGGCAGTCCGGTAGAGGTGGAGGATGAGGTGGAGGTGTTCCTGGACACAAAAGGACAAGGGTTGGGGTGTATGTTGCCCACAAGGAGTAAGAGGAGGATGGAGTATGTGAGTAGTGGGGTAAGTTTGGATGTGCCAGAACAGCTCTTCGAGGGAGGCACGTGGAGGTGTAGGCATTGGTATAGAGCTTCCAGGTTAAGGAGGTGGGAGTAGAGCAGAGAGGAGTTGGTGGAGAGAAGAGGTTGGAAATGTGGATGGGGGTAGGGATGTTGGAGAGAAAGGGGAGGGGAGAAGAGAAGAGAAGCATTAGGGTGGGGCATGATGGGGTAGGAGGGGTGGTATCTGGGAGGGAGGGAGGGAGGGATGGTGACTGGTAGCTTTGTGAGCCTATTAAGCCTTGCTTTTAGCCCAAACCAGTAACACATTTAGACATGTAAAAAAATCCATAAAGTCACCTAAACCTCCAAGTTTTGCCATACAGCAGTTCCCCTTATCTGTTTATACTACCAGGAGCAAACAAAACTTATTGTTACACTGAATTTGCCCAGGATAGCCTAACCAAGCTGAATTATTATAGTAGATTCCTGTTTTTTTACAATTTTGCAGTGTAAATCTGAGTAGCCCAAGATGCAATGTCCCATTTTCATTAGAATGATACATTTGTCAATTTTTCGGCTGTATGGGCACATCCACAAACTATTCCAATTGTACAGAAATGTTGTGAAGTGAAAATTGAAGCATAGAAAAATACAAATTACCCCTTGATGAGTCCTGTATGAATCATGGGACAACATTACAAACCTCAGGATACAAAGTTCAGTATGGGACATATAATAAATCATACAGCTACATTCACTTTCATTTACCAATCAGGATCCAATTTGCATGCTAATTCCTTAACCATAAGTACATACAAGCTGCCTCTATATAAATCCGGAACAAACTGCAGTATAATGCTATTTTTTTTCAGGAAACCATATTTAGTATATTGCATTGTATAAAGCAGACTCTAGAGTAACAGTCTAATGAAAGGTCTGATTTGCATGCTAATTCAACAGGCCTCATTGACTGAAAAGGGATGACCAGCTGCATTTCTCAAATAGAAAGAGAGCCTTTCACGTCTGTGGACTGAAAATAACTGGGGACAGAAAAAAATCAGTTACAAACTGCACAAATAAAATACTACCATGCTAGTCTTGCTATGAAATTCAGTTAGGCACCAACTGCCAGTGATGGCAGCCTTGTGAAATTTGAATATCAGTTCCATTACAAGGCTAAAACAGACAGTTTTAATTTCAAAGAACATACGCAAATGTGGTGAATTCTAAGAAGGATGCCAGTTCAAAATGATCATTATGACCTGGCCATACTAATGCACCTAACTGGAAAATTCATTATGTTCCCTCTAATTTAGCTTCATTTCAAAGTGTCTATCCTTTTTTCTCATCCACACTTTGTCAGTGGCCATGGCTCTGACTGATTGATTATTTGGGTACGTTGCAATACAAGAATGTTGGGCGACACGAAAAGCAGGGAGGCAAAAACATCAGAAACACTAACTTTTATGACACCATACACAGTAGCTCCTGGCATCAAAGGTAAATGAGATTATTACAAAGAATTTACAAATTCTCAGGGCCGAAACAACTTTGTATGATTGGGTTTGTCCTACCTAGAATTTATTTATTTTATTCATTTATTTAGATGTATCAGAATTACAAACCTTTGAGTCAGAGACTCATTTACAAAGGCTCCACGTCACATTACAAACAGTACAAAATAGTGTTCAGAGATACAATACAGGGGCAGTGATGGAACAGTAATTACACATATGTATAACAACTATACATTAGCAAGCAATAAGTAAAATACAGGTATCCAAAAGTTGGGGGAGAAAAACAGTAGGAGCGCAATGATCAGAGGGTTAGCAGGATGGAGATCCTTTGTCGTAGCTCAAGAGCAGTCAAGGACTTAGGAAAAGGCCCAGGTTCATGCCATAAGGGTAGTGAGGGGGGTAACTGAGGGGGACAGCAGAGGGAACAGAGGCAAACCTGGAGAAGTCATACATTCCGTGGTTGGAGGGAGCAGCAAGGGGTGGGCTAGTAGCAGTTGCAGGTGCTCAAGGAGCAGAGGTGTTCCCTGAGGGTGGTTTTAAAATGGCCTAGTTCATTTTCAGAGGAGATAGCACAGGGCAGGGCATTCATCCGGGGGGGAGGCTCTATAGCAGAAAGATCTCTGGCCTTGAGTAGTTCGACAGTGGGGAATCAGGAGGGAGGGAGGGTTTGGTGGTACTACAAGTAGATGATAACGGGGGGTGCAGGTTGTAACAGGTTGGCGAGACCATGGGGGCTAGGCCGATGGTGATCTTTTTGGCTAGGAGGCATATCTGGTACTTAAGTCTCCCATCAAGGTCAAGCCAATTGGTAAGACTGTATGGAGCACAAGTGTGTGTCAAACCAGTGCAGCCCATCACAAGGTGACAGGCTTTGTTTAGGGAAACTCAGTTTCTGTGGAGGGCAGAGGTATTGGCGACCCATAAACCAGGATCCTATAATCGATAGGGGACAAGGTGGATGATGAGACTGCTAGTTGGAGGGCTTCTGGGGAGAGACAATGTTTGAGCCAGTGGAGCAGATCAATTCTGACACTGACAGCAGAGCTAAGGTGGTGTATATGCTCGTGGAAGTTGAGAGCTGAGTCAAGGGTGACCCCGAGGTATTTAAGGTTGTCGACCTGCTCAAGGGGTAATAGTTGAGAGCTGTGAATAATTAGTGGGTAGCCTTTGTGTCGGCTTTGGTTGTGAGTGAACATCATGACTTTGTTTTTTTTTGTGGTTTAGAACCAGGTGGTGGTCAGTGAGCCAGGATTCAGTGTCTTTGAGGGACTTCTACATGGATAATTGTAATGAATGAGGATTGGGGTGGGTGGAGAAGAGAACTGCATCATCTGCATATAGGAGTAATTGCCCAGAGCAGACCTTGGAAAGGGTGTTCAGAAATAGACTAAAGAGGTGGGGGCCCAGGATGGAACCCTGGGGCACCCCTGACTTAACCAGGAGGCAGGAAGAGAGCATGTCATTAATTTTAACTTCTTGTGACCTACTGGCTAGGTAGTCAGCAAACCACTTGGTGATGTCCTGAGAAAGACCTGCATGAGAGAGAGCAGATAAAAGAAGGGAGTGGTTAACTGTGTCAAAGGCTTTTGAGAAATCCACAAAGACTGAGCCAACCTCTGTCCAGGGCAGTATGGATAGCACTGGATAACCCCAGCAGGGGAGTGGTGCTATGCCCTTTGCAAAATCCATGTTGTTCCCAGCAGAGTAGGTCATATTTGGTGAGGTGGTCCGTGAGTTGATCAGAGATGATTTTTTTCAAGGGCTTTTGAGAGGGGGGCAAGAATGGAGATGGGGCAGTAGTTCCCAGGGGAAGTGCGGTCACCATTTTTGTGGATGGGGGTAATAACAGAATTTTTCCATTTAGAGGGGAATTCGCCATGGCAGAGGGAGCTATTGAGTATCTTGGTTAGTGGGGTGAGGACTACATGCAGCGTCACGTGGAGGAGTCTAAGGCCCAGCGAATCACTGCTGTAACGCGACTTACCTAAGGCTTTTAGGATGTAGGGTTTAACCTCACAAGGAGTGAGGGGTTTTGAAGCAAAAAAGTGGGGGGGAATGGTCAGGGGGAAGGGGATGGGGTATGGAGATCAAATAAATTTGTGGGGAGTACATTACTGAGGTCATAAAAGAAGGAGCTGAGGGAGTCAGCGATGGCCTGTGGGTCAGTAGAGATAGTGCCATTGATAGTGAGCTGGGTGGGAGGAGTCGATACAGTTTTCCCGTTAAGGTCTTTCAAGTTATCCCAAAACTTGCAGCCAGAGTCCCAGGAGGTGGCGAGGGCTGCCCTGTAGTTGTCAGCTTTGGCTTTGTGTATGTCTCAGGTGCATTTATTCCTAGCAGCCCGATAGTGTTGTCTATCAGACAGTTTGCCTGATTCAAGGGCTAGGTGCCATAGAGTATCCCAGTGGCACTTTGATCTAGTAGAGCCTGAGATATCCAGGGGGTGTTGGGGCCTTTGATAACACGTTTAGTGAGCGGGGCAAATATGTCACAGGCAGTGTTGAAAGTATGTATAAAGTAGTCAAGAGCCATATCAATGTCAGGTTCCAGGTCAAGGGTGACCAGTCTCAGTAACCTAGGTAGTTTTTGAGGTGACCCAGCTTACTGGGTTTGAGCAGACGCTGAAGAATGGTTTTAGGGGCATTTTTTTTGTCTTACAGGATCAGGTGCAGAATACTGGTGAGTGGTCACTCAGGCCATCAGGGAGGACCAAGACACCAGAGATTTTATTAGGGCAGTTGGTAAGTACCAGGTCAATTAATGTAGATGTTCAAGGTTTGGGATTTAAATGATTAGGGCATGTTATGATTTGGGAGAGATCCAGGGCTGCTGTGGCATCCTTAAGGGGGGGTGGGCACATCATTAGATAACCAGTCAACATTGAAGTCCCCTAGAGCAATGATCTCTGATTTGGGGGACAGGAGGGAGAGGTAGGTCAGTAGAGACTGAAACACATGTGATTGGTTCCTAGGGGGGATATAGATGAAAGATATAAAGAGGGGGTCCCTGTCCATGCTAGTGGTGCTCTTCAGAGAGAGTGCCTGGGCACCAAAATCCAGCTGGGCAGGAAGGAGTGCCAGGGCCCTACAAAGAGTCATGGATGTAAATAGCACAGCCACCTCCACACTTCCCAACCCTGTCCTCATGGAAGGGAATGTACCCAGGAATAGAGACAGATACATCGGGGGTGTCCTTAGAGAGCCAGGTCTCAACAACAGATAAAATATCTGGCTGGTGCTGGTCTAGCCAACCCTGGAGGGTAGCAACTTTTTTCAGCAGGCTGTAGATATTCATGGACATGATACAGAGTCTGTTTGTGTCAAAGAAGTTTGGGTTGGGGGCAGAGGGGGGCCCAGGGTTGTGTGAACATTCCCTGACATTAGCAGCATGAGTAGGAGGGCTCTTAGGAAGGTAAATTTGAGCTGCTTGTAAAGGCTGGCACTGATGCGGGAGAGGCAGGTTGGTTTGGTGCAGATGACTGGGATGGGGAGGGCACATAGGTGGGGTATGGCAAGGCAGAGGGTAGGCAGGAGGGAGGGAGGTGTGTCTGGGGAGGGCATTGCCAGTGGCAAGCAGGGGAGGGTATGGGAGGAAGGCAAGAGTAGAGATGGTGTGGAGAAAAAAGTTGACATTAAGGGTGGGTGTGATAGGTGAGAATTTAGGGTAGTGGGGCCAGGGTGGGGGTGATAAGGGAGTGGAGTATAATACAGAAGGTGGCAAGGGGGGTAGTGGGGGAGGCGAAGTAGGACGAAGCCATAGTAATTAACATGTGAAGCGGGGGTAGGGGGCCGACAGGAAAAGAAGGTTCACAAAGATGGGGACGTGGGTTAAGAGGGACTAAAAGGCATCTAGTAACAGGACAGGAATATATTTTAGTACAGTACATCATATGAACAGATTGATAGTTGACAGTTGACAGCTTGTGAAACAACACAGAAATTAACTTTCACCTCTACCTCTAGGTTCCTTTTGTTATGGCCATCAAATGAAGCATAAATCAGTTATTAGGGAAAATTAATTTGTCAAACCAAAGAATAGTCACATGTTGCTATTAAAATTCTTATCAATTGCAATAGTCAGGGGGTCATTTATATGCTAACATGTTCTTACAGAGCTTATAATGTAGGCCATACAAAATGAAAACTTGCTTTGGGGCTGAAGAAACATAGAAACATAGAATCATAGACTTTGACGGCAAATAAGGACTGCTTGGCCCACCTAGTCTGCCCATTGGAGGAATATTTTAAATTTATACAGATTGGAAATTCATAATACTTAATGCTTAATGGTCATTACTAAAACTTGGGATACCCCACACCTTGACTGGGACCTCACAATACCAGGGTATTCGATCTTCCAGAAGGATAGGGCTGGTGGTAAGATAAGAGGGGTAACCCTATATGTAGGGGGGACATCAAGAACACAAGGGAGGCACCAGTAGGTGAGAGGGCAAAAACACTGTGGGTACAGCCTGAATCAGACAGGGCAGTAAGGTGAGATTAAGTGTGGCTTATAGGTCCCCAAATCAAAGGAGGGGATAGATAACGAACTTGAGGATGAAATCAGAGGAGATAGTAGCACTAGGGGATATGGTAGTCACAGGTGATTTCCTGATGTAGATCGGAGCAACTCAAGGGTCTACAGCAGTAAAAGTAAGGACTCTTGGATACGTTTTAGGATGGATTCTTGGTCAGAGAGTCAATGAGAGAGAAAGTTACCTTGGATCTAGTTCTGACTTATAGCAACTTTGTCAGTGATATAGAGCAGAGGAGGCATTAGGTACTAAACACCACCTACCAGTGTGGTTTGCTATAATGCTTGACAAGGAATTCCAGAACTACGGTCCTTGATTTAAAAGGGACTGATTTTTTTTTTTATTTAGTTGTTTAACCAGGTATAGCACACTAAGCTGAAAGCTGTTTTACAGGAGCGACCTGGGAGCACAAGGAGGTTAAGTGACTTGCTCAGGGTCACACAGTATGCAAGTGGAAGCTGTGGGATTCAAACCCAGGTCTGGTTTGCTGGATATCACCAAATTTGCAGCTCAGAGCCTTAGACCACTGCACTATACTGCCTCACAAGGCATTTTAAGGCAACAAAGAGGAAATTTAAGAGGGACTGATTTTAAGGCAACGAAGAGGAAACTTAAAAGTAGGCTGGAAGGAATAGAGGGAGAATGGGAGGAGAAATGGATGATTAGCTATATCTGACAGGAGGTCTCCAGTTGCTTCTTGAGGCAGGTGGGAAAAGGAGAAAGATACAGAAAACAATATGATTCACATGGGGGAGGTAGAGGGTTCAGTAAAAGGGAGGAATATAAGAGATATACATGAGTCGGAATGATGGAGACATGGATATACTGTATACAGTACTTTGTTAAACTGAAAGAAGTGGTGCACAAAAATCTGATGTGGAACTAAGGATAGCAAAGGAAGTTAAGGAATTTAACAAGGTCTTCCTTCATACATCAGGGAGGAAAAAAAAAGAAGGAAGGCACTGTTAAGCTGAAACAGGGTGAGGGATGGGTGAAAGACAGCAAAGGTAAGAAATAAATCCAGAATTACTTCTTCTGTTCAGTATTTACGAAGAAGGAGGGGTCTCTGCCATAGGTAAAAGTTAAAAGTAAAAGAGAGGGCACAGGAATGAGTGCGGGGCCAATTTTCATAGACACAGTGCTAAGGGGCTCGAAGCATTAAAGGTAAATAAATCTCTAGGGATAGATGGCTGCACTTCAAGGTGCTGGAGGAAATGGCAGAAGTAATGGCTGAGCCCCTGACAGACCTTTTCAACTGCTTTGTTGACTCTTAAAAGGTGCCACTGGCAGGGAAATCATGGACAATGTACCTCTGCACAAAAATGGTGGAAAGGATTAACCAGGGAACTACGGGCAAGTCAGAGTGATCTCAATCATTGGCAAACTACTGGAAACCATAATCAAATAAAGAGTGGTGCACTTCATTGTGGCTAAAGGGCTGAAGGATTGTTGACAACACTGTTTTCACAGGGGGTCTTGTCAAACAAATATGATAGACCTTTCTGACTGGATAACCAAGTTTGTTGGTAGAGGACATGCACCTTACATACTGTACCTTGATTTTATTAAGGTGTTTAACTCTGACACGTACAGTAGGAAGCTAGTCAAAAATCTGGCAGACCTGGGGAGGGGACAAACTAACAGGGTGGATGGAGAACTGGCTGGGGGTGAGGACACAGAGGATAGTGATAGAGGACATTTTTGCGAATGAGGGAAGTCATCAGTGTGGTTTCATATCCATTAGTGTTTGGAGAGAAACTTTTTAACATATTCATTAATGACACAGATGAAGACATCTGAGGAAACATTTGACTACAGATAACACCAAACTCTGGGGCAGACTGGACTCTTAGGAAGGAATCCATAAACTGAATGAGAACCTGAAGAGGCTTGGGAGGTGATCAAAGATCTGGCATCTGGGCTTCAATGCCCAAAAGTGCATGGTCATGCACATGGGAAATAAAAATCCAGGGGCAGAGTATAGACTGGGGATTGATAATTGCTGTGACTGAATAGGAAAAGGATCTGGGAGTGGTGATCCCAAACAGCCCTAAAACTTCAGCAAAATGTGATAAGATAATAGGGATGGTGAACAGGATGTCATCATGCATTTGGTAGGGGTTTCAGCAGCCAGAAGGAAGGAGGTTTGCATTGCCCTTCTACAGGACTCTGGGTAGTCCCCCCCCAGAGTACTGTCTACAATTTTGCAAGCCAAAAAAGAAGGTTTGTATTGCCCCGTACAGGACTCTGGGTCACCCCTGCCCCTAAGTACTATATACAATTTTTGCAACCCTCACCCAAAGATGGACATCAGCAGGCTGGAATCAGTACAGAGAAGGGTGACCAAGGTGATTCAGGGGTAACAGGCAAAGATGTGCTAGCAATGATGAATGAAGTGCCCCAATATAATGCAGCAAGTGGTGAGGTTCCACCAAACTATCAGGAACAGTGTGATAGCTCAGTTTCAATTTCCAATTCAATTTTAATTCAATGTTATTATTGGAATGTAAAATCATTAAGCACAACTCATTTGCAGTGATGTCCTTACATCAACACGATTCCAGTAACAATAAAATACATATAGGCCTAGATATTCAAACTGCACCCAAAAAGTGCGCAACAGCAGGAGCAAGCACAAGGCCATTGCACCCATGTGCAAGCGGCATGATATTCAAAAACTGTGCTGGCCAAGATGTGCCTACAGCCGATGACTGAATATCGCACCACCTGTGCCATAGAGCACCTAGGGAGGGGAAGCTGAGCATATCTGATGCGCCATAGTGCAACAAGGGATGTTCAGCTGAGCAGTCCAGATGTGCCATAGTGCAACAAGGGATGCCCCCCTAGCAGCAGGGCAGCAATGCAACAGCACAACCAGGGACGCAGGGGCCCACCACCCATGCCACAGATGGGCAGAGGAACACACAGCAGAACAGACATCGTCCCCCCACACCCCATGCACTGCACAACTGGGGGAGGGCTGGAATAACCACTGGCCCATGGAGACCAGCTACCAAACCACAGCTGGGCCATGGTGCCCCATCACACCCCCTGGCAAGCTGTGACTGGCACACAAGGAGGGTCGACCACCACGTGCAACACCATCCCACCAATGCAGAGCACACCCTGCACTGTGACCCCCAGACACCCTGCTCAGGAGCAGCGTCCACCAGTGCAGGATACCCCATGCATGCCACCACCCCCACTGTGACAATGCAACCCTGTGTACCACAGAACCATGAAAGGCAGCCCCACCACGAGCACTCATCAGTGGGTGGCAGCACACAGCGATGCAATGACTGCATACACAGTGCCACCACGCACAGCCCCCCCCCGAGGTACAGCTGAGAGACCGACCATGCGTCGGCACACGAGGGTAACTACGCAGTGACAGGGGCATGCCCTGGACCCCACCACCAGTGGTACAGCACCCTGCACACCCTCCCAAGGACACACCCTGACCCAGCACTGGCCACAACAGCCAGCGCAGACACCCACAGTGGTGCATGGAAGCATGCACCACACCAGATGCAACACAGTGTGTGACAAACACCCACCCATACCCAAGGGCACGCCAACACAGGGACACAGTAGTGGGGCAACCATGCCCCCAGTGTGGGGCCATGGAAACTGTGTACACACGGCCAGCACTCCTCCATGGCACAGGAGTGCCAGCCACCCTGCGCAGGCACTGTGGAGCTGTACGCCACCAGCATTTGCCCGGAGCACAAGTCACAGACAGTGGTGCACATCCTCTGCAACACACACAAGCCACAGCATGGAGGTGGACAACAACAGTGGAGGCCACAGTGTCACCTGAGGCAAACATGCACCACACCAGTGACAGGAGGCAACCCAGCATTGTAGACAGGTACAGTGGCTGTCCTGCATGGACAGCCACCACTGACATGCCAGTGGACTGTGCAGGTCACAGACATGAAAGGGTGTCAGCTGCACAGGCCATGGATGGGCTGACAGGTGCGCCATGGACACAGAGCATGCACCATGGACCACTGCACACAGTCATCCAGTGCACAGGGAACAACACACACACCACAGACAGTGACTGATAGCTACTCCCACACCATAGTCACCTCCCCAGGGCCACACACACATGCCCATGACTGCATCACCCCTGATGCCATGCACACCACTGCAGCTGAGCACCTATAGCCTGCTGCAAATCAGAGACCACCACAGTAGTCATATCAAAAGAAATGTATTTAAAAACATCAAACAAAACTAAGTACAAATATTTACAAAAGTTTGGGGGGAGGGCCGCAAACAAGGTGGGGGTGGGTAAGGAGCAGGGGTGAACAAATGGTAGAGGGAAGGAGGGGTGTGAGGGTGGGTCCAGGGGGGTAGGGGAAATCAGGGGCATTGTGAAGCTCAGTGGGAGCCCCGCTCCCCGCTCCGGCTGCTCCTCCTGCCATGATGCCGCCTGACCCCCAGCCTGTCGATCCTTTGCAGGATTTCTAGCGACACCCTGGCAACATTCAGCATCTCCTGCAGCACCTCTCTGATCGTCTGCAGCTGCTGTCCACCTAGGACAAGGGAGCACAGTCAATAGGTGTGAATGCACAGCTCCATACAGCCCACCCACTGTGTATGGCATATGGCCATGGGATATGCCTCTGTGATGGTGTGTGACCACCCACAGTGATCACGTCCACAAGACCTGCCCACCCAGGTGCACACAGTCATGCAGACTGCTGCACACACCCACCGGCCAAGTCCTGCACAGCACCACCGTGGCTGTTTAGTGACATGGCTATGTGATGTGAAGGCAGTAGCACAGCCATGTACCCGATGCATGCATGGACCACCATTGACGCACTCCCAGACATGCAGTGCCACTGGACAGTGCTTACTGTAGCAAGTTGCATGCATGGCAGTGGTGTCAATGGATGGTGGCCATGCCCCGCTGCCCGCCTTGTTACACAGCATGCAATAGTAATCATGGATGTAAGGCACTCACCATCATCAGGCTGGTCCCTCTGCCTCTGTGGACCTTCGCCCCTCCTGGAGTGATGGTCTTCCAGCAGGCACCTCCTTTCCCTCACCAGCCATCACTCTTCTGGGCCTAAGGTGCAAACATGGAGAGAGGAACAACAGTAAAATCCTGTAGCAAAGTCCCCCTGCCCCCATTTGTGTGCAATCCCACACAGCCAGACCCACCCACCCCACACCCTGATAACACCACCACAACCAACACCGGATGGTCCCCCCCCATGTTCTGGACACATGCAACCGTGATACCCATATGGAAGATAAAAGTGTATGGACATTACACCTACCTGGCCATGGCACCATGCCCCTCCTGGCACATGCCTGCAGGTGGGCAAACAGGTCCGGGTTCCTCTGCCTCAGGTCCCCATATCTGTGGCGGCACTGCTCCACCGTCCGCCCCATTCCTGTGGCCTCCTCCAGGGTGTTGGCCACTTCCTGCCACACCTAACTCCTGGACCTGTCCAGGGGTGCCTCACCAAACAGTGGGCTAACAAGTGGCTCCACAATGGCAACCAAGTTTACCATTTCTATATTGCTCCACTGGGCAGCTCGCCTCCGTGCCATCTCTCTTGCTTGGTAGGGTCAAAATGGCACTCTGCAGCACGGTTCTGCCATGTGCAGATGCTGCACAGTACAGCGCTGCCATTCCCTATTGTGCTGTCACCAAGCAGCGTGATAGCGGTGCACCCATGCCTGACGCATGGCGC
Source organism: Neoceratodus forsteri (assembly GCA_016271365.2). Classification (NCBI taxonomy): domain Eukaryota; kingdom Metazoa; phylum Chordata; order Ceratodontiformes; family Ceratodontidae; genus Neoceratodus; species Neoceratodus forsteri. Next base: position 634,669,728 of record CM028132.1, read on the forward strand.
CTGGGGGCAAAGGTCGGGTAAAGGATCAAGGGTCTCTGGCGCACAGACAGCCACAGCGCTATTGGAACTCAATGTGTGTAGCGCAATTGGATGCCTGTGTGCCACCTCCAGTAGCGGCCTACCATGCTATTGCCCCAGTGCGCTTACGATGCCCCAGTGCCACAGCGCCATATAGGTGAATATCACTGTAGCACCACTGGCACAATGGTGGCCGTGCCCTGCATTGCCTCCCATGCACAGCACGTCAACAGCACGGCAGGCGCCTGCGTCATTAACCCAGGCATGCTCAGTTAGGTGTGTACTGCGCATGTCACAGAACTGCGCCCTTGGCTCAGCATGTTCAACACAATTGCGCAAAGCACAAAAGCGCGATATTCAGCCGTCATATGCAAATCAGCTAATCAGCCATTCAATGGCGCAGCACTGCAATTTGCATCCACTTAAAGTTGCGCCTCGCCTCATTTGCATGGGTTGCACTATAAAAGTGCGACATTGGGCTGCACTGGCCATAGTCGGTTACTGCAGTCTATTGGTGAGTTGCATGCTGTTGTGGAGTGTGGACTGTGGATTTTGGGACGTGCATGTGACTGCACAGTCACAGGTAACAACTGTCATTCTCACAGGCTGAATCATGACCGAGCGAGTTGTGGGAGAGGAGAAACAGAGTTGTGGGAGGAGGAGGAGGCCAAATTTCACAAAGGCCAAGATGGATGCCCTGTTTGAGGCCTACCTGAACCAGGAGCCGCTTCTCAGCGGACGCCAGGGAACACCACAGGCCCGTGCTACTGCATGGGAGGAAGTGGCACGTGCTGTGAACCTGCATGGCAGCCACCAGCGCTCCGTGCAGGAGTGCAAGAAGAAGATGGGCACAGACAGGAGGAGGATTAAGGAGAAGGTGGCTGCCATCAGGGCAGCACGATCTGTGACAGGTGGGGGACAGCTGGAGGTGCTACGCCTGACCCCACAGGAGGAGAGGGTTGCTGGCAGCATGCAGCGTTGTGCCATTGAGGGTGTTCCGGGTGGTGGATTCCAGACAGGTGGTAGCCCATCACTGCATGGTAGGTCATGGTCTGTCTATTGGGGGGGACAGGGTAGGTCACATGCAGTAACGCAACTTTGTTTTCCCTTACAGCTCCTAAGCGTCGGCATGGGTCAGCGGTGGTGGGCCTCTCCACTGAGGCCAGTCAGATAGAGATGGAGGAGGGCCCATCCACCTCCACAGGAATATGCGGCTCAGTGTGACAGTGGGCCTGCCTGGATGTCCAGACTGATGTTGTAGGAACAGGTGCGGAGGAGGCCCTGCCCATGTCCCAACATGCCAGTGTCCACGGATGCCAGCATGCTGTGACTCGGGCTGGTGCCGGGTCTGTCACCGATGATGATGTCACTAACGTCATGGGCAGTGACACATGTGTGCCACAGGATGGCCACACAGCAGGTAACATCATGGCCATGGCTGTGGGTGGTACCGCCGTGGAGGCCTGCGTGTCATCACAGTCCCAGCCTGTGGCTGTCAGCACCAGTGGGTCAGCATTGGTGTGTGTACAGGACAGTGGGACTGTTGTGGCCACTGCGGCAGCACCAGTGAGCGCTGGGGAGTGGCAGCTGGAGGAGCAGCATCAGCAGTCAGCCAATGGGCTTGGGAGTGCAGTGTCAGGGGGTGGCGTCAGTGCACCACCTGTGGACATGTCCAGGCCTGGTCCTGGTGTGCAGCGCCCACCTCAAGGGGTGCTGAGCATCAGGGCCACACACACCCTGAGGGACAGAATGCTGATCAGGCAGATGACCTCTTGGATGAGCACACCCGCATACTGCAAGCATCAGTCAATCAGCAGATGCGACTTGTGATGGCGGTGGATGCACTAAGTGCAGCTCTGGAGCAGGCAGAAGAGTGTTGCAGCAGAGAAACCGCTTTGTTCCTGGCAGGGATGGACTGGATGTGGGAGGATATGACCGCTGCCATTGACAGGCTGGCACATACAATCACAGCTGCCATGGCCACAGGGGGCACACTGTCATTTGCCCATGCGGCGCAGACACTGTGCAGTGCAATGTCCACCCCCCATTCCCGGAATCGTGCAACACCCTCCTTGTTGACACTGGGTTCAGCTGTGGGCATCCCGAGCACGCCTGGTGCAGGCATGTTTGGCATGCTGCAGACCCCAGTGCAAGCACGGTCGCGTTCATGCAGTGGAACCCCTGGGGGACCATCGGTGCCACCCCATGAGGCCAGTGGTCAGCCTGTCAATGCTGGCAGGTCTCGGTTGGGCTGCCCACACATCCGTGGTGGCCAGGGCACTGTGGCACGTGACTGACCTATCTCCCAATGCGGCTACTGTCTGATGCTGCCCTATGTGCATTGTGTCATTCAGCGGGCAATGCATGGGTGGGTACCCGGCCCTGCATGCAGACACACAGTCCATCTGCACACCCTCCCGGCTGCTGCCCGCAGTTGCGTGTGCATGATGATGCCTGCATTGCGCTGTACACCAATGTGCAGTGGTGCCCAGCATCTGACACACGCACAATGACAGGCAGTGGGCGTGGTGGTCTGTGGACATGTGTGTGACTGGGGTGGCGTTCTGGGTCGGTGTGCCTCCTACCCTTTGTGCATGTCTGATGCATTGTGTGTGTGTGTGTGTGTGTGTCTGTCTGTGTGCCATGTTAGACCTCGCCCATCCCTGGTGGTGTGTGTGGTTCCATGCCCGGCCACTTCCCTTGATGGCATGCACCCCTGGTGTGTGTCCATGCGTGTTTGTGGGTTGTGCCTTAGCCAATGGTGGTTGCACATGGCCCCATGACTTACCTGAGTTGGCTGAAGTGCTCCTCCGTGATGGTGTCCCAGTGCAGCTGTGCCAGCCGGAGCAGTCAGGGGTCCCATCGCCCAAGGGGGCACTGCCCATCGCCATTGTCACCGGCGTCCTCATCGTTCCCATCGCTGTCCCCCTCTTCGACCTGTATGGCTATCCCACATTTGCCGGCCATGTTGTGCAGGATGCAACAGGCCAGAAATTGCCCGCAGGCCTTTGAGGGGCTGTACTGTGGGGCACTGCCGGAGGTGTCCAGGCAACAGAAATGTGCCTTCAGCATCCCAAACACCCGCTCGATGACATTACATGTGGTGGTGTGTACCTCATTGTAGTGTTGCTGCGATGGGGTTGTGGGCCGCCAGTATGGTGGGAGCAGCCAGGGACAGAGTGGGCATCCACTGTCACCTGTGTGTAGAGGATGGATGTTAGTTTGGTGATCAGCATCGCCCTGCCCTGGACCATGTAGGCCACTACCCATGTCACCTCTAACCATGCCCCTCCCAAGCCCTATGTTTGTCCATGTGGTTTGCATACTCACCCACTAGGTGGCCAGTGGGGATGTCCCCACTCTTGAATCTGTGGCACATGCTGACTGGTGCCAGATGAAGGTATTGTGTGCTCCCCCAGGGTGCATGGCACAAACATTGATTATGCGCCCCCTGGCATCGCACACCACCTGGCAGTTGATGCTAGCATAGCCCTTGTGATTCCTGTATGCGGCCCCCTCAGGGCCAGGTGGTGTGCGGATGGCCACATGGGTACAGTCTATTGCCCCTAGCATGCCAGGCATACATGCTACCCTGTGGAACTCCTGTATGTTTGCTGTGCGCTCCGCCGGTGTGCTGGGGAAATGGATGTACTCCGCAGCATGTGGCAGCAGTGTGCTGTGGAATTGGGTAAGGTGATGTGACGCGGCCGACTGGGTTATGCCTGTGGTGTCCCTAGTTGGTCTCTGGAAGGTACCCATGGCGAGCAAGCACATGCAAGCTGTCACTTTAGTTTCCACTGACGGAGCATGGCTCTGTCATGTGGGTGCCTGCGTCACATCACTGCACAGCTCACAGAGCCACCTCAGAATTGCCAGATTCAGGTGGAACCGGCCCACAATCTCCGTATCACTATACAGCTCGAAGCTGGTGCGGGCTCGGTACTGCCTGTTGGGGGAATACCGCCGATGGGCCCTTCCACGGCTGCACCCCCCTGCTGCCCGTCTTCTCACCCCCCTCATTACTGCCTCGATCTGGATGGTGGCACTGGCCATGTCCCCGGCTTGTGTTCACCCCCAGCAGCTGTTTCTGTGTTCCCCCCGCTCTCCTGGCTGCTACTTCCCCTGCACTGTGAACACCTGACTGTGCTGGCCTCACTGCTGTGTGGCACTTCCTCCTTCTGCACTGTGGCTCCCCACACCTTACCCTGAGCCTGTGGATTCCAGGTGCCCTTTCACTGTCCTGCTCTGTGTGTGTGTGTGTGTTGCCTGTGTAGCTGGCTATAGTTCAGCAACTTGTGGCTTTCCTGTAGCGTTCTTGTGCCTCTCCCTTGCTCCTTTTTATTTTGGCTCATTTCCGCTATGGCGCAATTTCCGCTGGCTCTCCTATTGTGCATGGCACATGTTGTTGAATATCGCACTGTGACATTTATGCATGGTTCCTCCCCCTTCAGTTGCGCATACATTCATTATCATTGCGCTGTTGCTCAGTGTGATTTTGGGGGCGCAACTGCCTCCCGCTGAATATCGCAGAATGGCGCATTTTTGGACTTGCGCTGGCACAACCCTATTGTGCATGGCGCAACTCTTTTGAATATCTGGGCCATAGTATTAATATAGTAGTGAGGCTAGTGTCTTCATGGCTGCAGTGTTGCTGGTGGGGGTGGGGGGGCACACCACTATGCACCATGATAAGAAATACTCTTTGGAGGCACTATCTAGCGCAGCACTAGACTTTAGTAAATGCACCCAAAAACATTGCAAATGCCTCAGCATTGTCAGTCATATATGCAGATCAATAGTAGTGCCTTTCATTCATGTGTTGTGGCATTTGAAACATATTTTTATGCATTTTCTGGAGTTTAGTGCCACAGTATATAACGCCTCCAAAGAGTACTTCTTAACATGGTGCATAGAGGTCCCCCCACCACCACCACCATTTGCAGTTGCTTGCAAACAAGTTAGAGCTGTGCTAACTTAAAATGGCATGAGTGGAGGCAGGCATGGAAGAGGCTGTTGCTTGGTGATAGTATTTTCAGGGATGTGGAAGAGTGTGTCAGTTCACCCTTCCCTACATATTCCCAAGATGTGATAAGTATACTGAGCAAACACACAAACTATCTATCTATCTATCTATCTATCTATCTATCTATCTATCTATCTATCTATCTATCTATCTATCTATCTAATTACTGCCATCTATCCTATCAATCTTTTATATTATCTGGGGCTGCAGAGGTGGTTGCTTGGAGCTGTAGTTCCCTCACTGAGTAGCGGGAACTACAAGTGACAAAATGAGTGATACTTTAGCTCTTACAGTGCTTGTTTTGAGTGAAGGATGGATGGATGGGTTAGCAGGTTAGCCAACATATGGCTAGCAGGGCAGTTATAAAAACATTTATTTTTTTGTGTAAGGTGTGCATGTTGCACTAGAGAAGCAACTTGTGCTTGCAATGCTCTATCATCTCATTTTGTACCGTATGTTTCCTGGACTTGGAACACCCCAACACAGTGTAGCCACACATGATGCAGTGGGAGGGGAGGAGAGGAGACTATTGCATCATGAGTGGCTGCACTGTTTGGGTGTGTTTCCAGTGTTCTGGAAGCATGCAATAGTAGATTAAGGATCTGAAACAAAACAATGTTGGGTTTAATTACACTTTAGAATGCATTTTAGTTCTACTAAGAAAGGAAGAAGATAGAACTATCAGCAACATCAATGAAATTTAGAGATGGTAAGCAATCATAAAAGGTGAGTATGCAACTAGACACAATATGATGCAAAGTGGTTGACAGTGTCCTTTTAAAGTTACCATCAAGTTGAAGCCACTTTCAATTAGAAGACACACCTAAGTCATTTTTAATTGAAGCCACAACTTAAAAAGGAGGAAATATTGTATACTGAACAGATCACAAATGTCTCGTGCTACTATAGGAACAGAAAAGAAATAATTGCTTGATAGCAAATAAATTTAAGTATTACAAAAAATTGGGCACCATGCACTATGCTTATACTGGGTGCATAGGCATAGATACGTGGGCATGCCATGTAGCAGGGTCAAGTGGACTCCCTTCAACATTCACGACCAGTGTGGATGACAGGTATGTGCCAGATCTTCTGGCCATGCAGACAGCAATGTGCTGGGGGCATTCTGGATGCATGCCTGCACTACACACCATTTACCAAGGCATGTAGTGCAGTGCGCAAGAGGGTATAGGTGGGTGCAGGTTATGCCAAGGGGATCCCTGGCATAACTGCACTACACACCCATCCCTGCACACACTGTGGCCCTGACAGCTGAATGACAGCCCCCCCATGACTGCCCTGTCCCCGATGTTGGAAGCACCCCCCCTCAGCAGGGCGACTGCCCCAGTGCCCCATGCCAAGCAACCCTCCCTCCACTGTCCACAGCTGTGCCCTCTCCCCATGCCACAGCATCTTTGTATGGGACATGGTCCCAATACGGCAAAGCCTAACCACCACCCCACCCCACCCCCAATACCCCTTGCCCTACAAACATGGCCTGTGTCCCCCCAACAGCAGTCCCAATGTGCCTGCCCCATGGACATGATGCACCACCAAAGTACCCCCCCAGCCCCGATCCCAAATCCTTCAACCCCCATTGGTGTACAGTAGTCTTCCCACTCCCACAGCACTGACAGCCACCCCATCCCCTGTACCAGCTCTTCAGTGCCACGGCTCAGGATGGCCAGTGGCACAGCCTACCTCACACCTCCATGGCCGCCAGCCATCCAAATGATGCTGGGAATACCCCCTTATAGTAGGCAGCACATTCCCAGCATCACTTGGATGGCTGGCAGCCATGTAAGTGTGTGGAGGGCCGAGCTACTGGCCAACTCAGCACTGACTGGAGGGGTTGGGGTGGGTGTTGTCAGTGCTGCGGGGATGGGGGGGTCACAGAAAACCAATGATTGGCTGGAGAGGCTGGGATCAGGGATGGGGTGATGGTCCAGATGTGTTGTACCTGGTGGGGGGGTCTGTGCACTGAGGGTGGCATGGGGCATGGGTGTCAGAATGGTCTGCCTTCCAGGGCTGGAGCCCCACTATGTGTATGTGGGTGGTCTGCACCAATGGGGCTGGGACACTGCAGTGTTCGGGGGCTGCTGGCAAGAATTGGGGACATGGGCAGGTGCTGTGCCATGATTGGGGGGTGGATGCACCCCAGGTGGTGTGGGGTACCACAGGGGTTGGAATCAGGATGGGGGGGCACACCAGCCTATGGGGACAGGCTGCATGGTCCACAGGTGCCTGTGTGCAATGCACTAACCAGGTCTCGTGGCCACCTGTGCAAGTAATCCTCTCTGGTACCCAGGATGGGCATCGCATTGGATGCCTGCTTGGGTCTGTAACTCTGCCCACGGGTACCCTGTGGAGTCCTGCATACTGGGGTGACAGAGCCACAGGCAGGTGGTGGCCGATAGTGAATACCAGCTAAAGCGCACCTGTCCATGGGTGTGGAGCTACATAGGTGAGGTACACACCTCTGGGGCGTACTTTACACCCTTTAGTGAATAGCCACCCATGTTATTGTTGATTTTTACAGTTGGTAAAAAAGAATCCCACTTCATGAGGAAACTTCATTGTTAAGAGGTTAAGCACTGGTATTTTCTATAACTCCAACTGTGGTGACCAGTGTTGGGTTCCTTCTTATCTATTCATGCCAATTGCATCTTTAGTGAAGAACGGGCAAGAAGAGAGATAGTGATCCCTTGCTAATTGCTTAATTTTCTTTAATTGTGTAGTGTATCCAAACTTTATGACTAGTCATCACTAACAGGATCACAACAGCAGTTTCACAAGTTCTCACAACATTTGGGAATCTTACACTAGGCAATGCTGCTTGCATCCAATAAAGTAACACTTTTGCTAACATGTTGGCCTCTTTTCTTTCTTGCTCCTCTAGTTTGTTGAAGTTTGCAACTGTTGTAATTCATGGGATTTCTAGAAAATGAATCAGTCTTAAAGTATGACAGTAACCATACTTGGGTAAGAATATCTGCTACATTAATGGACATGGCTGGCTTAAGGTACAAGTATCAGCCAAGTGCAACCCACCAATGGCATTCAGTGTTGAAGCATACAGAACTGGAATGGCCATACTTTGTTCACATATGTCAGTAAAAGATATGACAGTTCCCAGTATCGTTTTTTTTTTTTTTGCTGTGTGATAGCACAGTGGTGCACCATTTGGTGCCATTCTCTCTACTATACAGATAAGTCTCTGTGGCACTGACTTAATTTATTATTGAGCCTATATACTGTATTTTGACGTAATTGCTGCTCACTACCCCAGTGTGTCATTTTCAGCTGTCAAATATGTGCATGCATCAGCTCCATGGTGATTCATCTGACTTCCTTTATGTTAAAAACACTTTGCCCTTACTTTTTAACCTGGCACTTAGGGAATGTCATGGGACACATTGGGGTACATTTCTACCAAATGACATGTTAATACTATAAGATATAACAAATAGCATAATAGATGGAGGACTATGTATTATAAAGGCAGTAAGACCATCGAGAGGTTTTGGGGACTTGGAACCTCGCGAGCAAAGCTCAAGAGGTTCCCAAAGTCCCCAAAACCTAGAGATGGTCTGGCTGCCTTATAATACATACTGCTTTATTTATTTTTTGTAATATATGGACCCCATTGTGAACACTCCTTTTATTCATGCGGATTTTGTGAAACCGGCTGGCCGGCCGCCACGTTGAGCACACACTGTATCTGAGCTGCCCACAGCACTAACAAGTGTCCCATCGCTCGTTTCAAAAACAAATTGTTTCTTTTAATTTAGTATGCAGTCCTAACTTTCAGGTTTTTTCATCATTTGGCAAATGCAGGATGAGCGACGTAGTCCATTATTTGTTTAAAAAACATAATACAAATTGAAGGAACAAACTTAACACATTCCTCTTGCTAATCGAGAGAAAAAAGATGTCATGTTTTTCATGCTGTTGTGCCCGCCTAGTAAAGAAAAGCTGCCAATGGAGATGCACACCATGAGTAGGGTTGTGCAGGAAGGGACGTGGCACCATGGCAACTGGGTTTGTTGGCAGGTAGATTTGGACATGCGCTCTGTGATTGTAGTGATAATACTATCATTGAGAGCTGAAACTATAGTATTATCAGCTCTGAACAATAGTATTATCACTTGTCAATGATGGTATTATCACTTTGGGCAGTGTTGTATTACCAGGATTTTTTTGTATGGGATAGGATACTATTATTTGGCCATCTCCATATATTACATATACAATAATGGATGGGGAGGTGGTTATAATGAGAACATTAGACACCCCCACAGTGTGGGATTCCATATAAACCCCAAGAGTGAAGTTCGAGGGGTTTGTACATGCATCCCACACCGAGGGGGTGTCTAACATTTGGGTTTCACACACCTCCCCATCTTTTATTTTATATAATTGCTGGGGAATGCTTTTTTGCATCAGCAGTTATATAAAATATATTTAAATTAACTTGCCGCCATTTCCAACTGGCAGTGAACTGCTGCATGCTGTGTACTGAAGAGGATCGGAAGAGCACTTTTTGCACATGCTCACACACGTTATAACCCGCAGGTTATAATGGAAAATTATAACCCCCTTCCCCTATGGGAAAAAGAGGTCTCCAGTTATTATAAAGCTATAACTACTTCTGCCTGATGTTTGTGAAGTAAATGCAGAGGCTCACAGGAGATATTTTAGCTACACCTTGCTTCACAAACATCAGACAGATGCACCTCTTGAAAAACACTTTGCTCTTTTTCTTTTACTAACATACTAACATACTAATTGCCAGCAGATTAGGCCTTACGGTCTATTGAGTCTGCTCGAATCTCAGATCCCTAGTTGGGTGCCAAGGCCCTACCCACCTTTGTGTTCCAGAAACCCCAATCATCCATCCCCACCCCCCTGGGCCAGGCCATCATCTGGTTTATCTGCTTTCTGTGTCTGTCCCACCCTCTCTTGAAACCCTCCACTGTGGATCTCTGAACCAGCTGTCCAGGCAGAACATTCCAAGGGTCTACCACCCTCTCAGTGAAAAACCTCCTCCTCCTCCTCTTTTCCCCCATCACCCTTCCACCTTCCAACTTCAAACCATACCCTCTGGTGATACCTCCCTGCTTTAGTCTAAAGATCCCCTCCATGTTTACCCTATTTATTCCCTTGAGGTACTTGAAGACCTCAATCATGTCCACCCTGTCTCTCCTCTCCTCCAATGAAAACAGGCAGAGCTCCTCAAGTCTGTCCTTATACGTCAAATCCCCTAGTCCTCTGATCATCTTAGTTGCCCTCCTCTATACCCTCTCCAGGAGCTGTATGTCCCTCTTCAAGTGTGGTCTCCAGTACTGTACACAGTACTCAAGGTGTGGTCTAACCAGTCCATTGTACAGTGGCAGAATCACTTCCCTGCTCCTAGAGGTGATCCCCCTTATGATGCATCCCAACATCCTGTTTGTCTTGCTAGCCGCTCTCCTGCACTGCTCAGAGTTATTCATACATGCATCCACCATGGCCCCTAGGTCTTTTTCCCCTGTTGAGGCCTCCAGCACCTCCCCTCCCAGGGTGTACCTGTGTTTAGAGTTTCCCCGCCCAAGATGTAACACCTTGCACTTTGTGATATTGAAATTTATTTTCCATGTGTGAGCCCAGCTTTCCAGGGTGTCCAGGTCCCCTTGCAGGGCCAACCTCCCCTCTTCCCCCTCAACTACTGCTCCCATCTTGGAGTCATCAGCGGAGAGACTCATTTCACACCCTATACCCTCCCTGATGTCCGATATGTATGCATTAAACAGGATCGGACCCATTACTGAGCCCTGCGGTACCCTACTACCGACTACTCTAGGGTTCGAGAGCTCCCCACTGACCACTACTCTCTGGGTGCATCCAGCTAGCCAGTTTTGAATCCATCTGACCATCAAAGGGCCTACTCCCAACCCTGTCAGTTTCTCCACCAAACCATTGTGGGGGACAGAGTCAAATGCCTTGCTGAAGTCCAAGAATAATACATCCACAGGCTTCCCCCATCCAGTTCTGATGTTACCCATTCGTACCCTGGACTCTTATTTTACCCTGGGCACTTAGGGGCTTATGGGGACATCTTTGGAAACATTTATACAGAAGGGCACTTAACAGTTGCATGGGGTCACATTTGGAAACATTACAGAATTTCATGTTTATAAAACAAAAATTTTCTGTTATACCTGCTTCTGTTTGATATTTGTCAAGCAAATGCAGACCCTGGCAGGAGACATTCAAGCTGCTTTTTTGCTTCACAAATATCACACAGATGCACCCTTCAAAAAACTCTTTACCCTTATTTTTTAACTTGGGCATTTGGGGTTGTCATGGGACATCTTTGGGAACACGTATACCAAATGTGATGTTTATACTACAAGAAATGGCAAAGTTCTAATTCCCGTCTGACATTTGTGAAGTAAATACAGAGGCTCACAAGAAACATTTGAGCAGCACTTTGCTTCGCAAACATCACACAGACAAACCTCTGAAAAACAATGTATCCTTATGGTTTTAAACAGGGTACATACAGGCTGTCAGAGGACACCTTGGGGAATATGTGTATCGAATATCATATTTCTACCACAAGCAATTTCAAAGTTATAGCTGTTTCTGTCTCCTGTTTGTGAAGCAAATGCAGAACCTGGCAGGATACTTTGAGCTACAATGTGCTTTACCAGTACTGTATCACACAGATGCATCCCTCCAAAACCTTTTTACTCTTTCGTTAGCAACCTGGACATTTGGGAGACTTCGAGAGACACCTTTGGAAATATGTATACTGAAATTTATGTTTATACCACAAGACAATTTAAAGTTATAACTGCTTCTGTCTGATGTTTATGAAGCAAATGCAGATGCTCACAAGACATTTGAGCTGCACTTTGCTTCACAAATATCAGACAGATGCCTTCCTTGAAAACACTTTGCCTTTATTGTTTCAACATGGAAATTTATGGGCTGCCAGGAGACACATTGGGAAAGAAGTTTATGAAATGTTGTATTTATAGCACAAGAACTGTCAAAGTTATAACTGCTCCTGGCTGATGTTTATGAAGCAAATGCAGGCTCTGGCAGGAGACTGTATACTGTAGCTCACTTTCCCAAACACTACATATGTGCACTCCTGGGAAACCACATTAACCTTTTTGTACACATAAGCTTAAGACATGTAATAAAATAGTCTTACAACAATAAGTACCATCTAATTATTTATTTAATGTAGTCCCTTTTTTATGAGGCAGCAGGATGTGCCCTCCCCTCATGGGTTTCCGTTCCTCTGGATTTTGATTTCAGTAGCAATGCTCACTACTCCACCTGCTGCTCCTTCAGGGCTGTGTCTGTCCCCACCATCACCTCGGCAACCCTGGCCTTTTGAACAATGAGACAGCTCTGATGGCCCACCAGCTCCACACACCCACAACCTCTGCAGCTGTAGACAGATGACTCAAGCCTCCTCCTGCAGGGAAATAAATAGAAATAAGGTACAGATTAACAAGTGCACAGTACTGTGTTTTTTCCAGCAGCTGAAAAGAAAGTGGTATTTAACAGTTTTACAATATCTGCCAGTACAGTATGGATTCACATTTCAAATAATAACAACTATATTTATGGTAAGTAACTTTAACATGAATTTGCAGAACTTACTCCATCAGGGAGTGTGGTCCTCTTCAGGCCATCCAATGTCTCATCCCTAGAAACATAGAATTTGATGGCAGATAAGGACCGCTTGTCCCATCCAGTCTGCCCATTTCTCCCTACCTACACTACTATATCAGACTGTGACTGATCCACAGCTCTCCCCCTTTCCACTTTGATTACCTTGTGCTTATCTAATGCATTCTTGAACCCCACCATTGTTTTCACCCCCATCACCTCAGCTCAATTGCTGCTCCAGGAATCCACAACTCTTTCTGTGAAGAAGTACTTCCTCTCATCTCTACTGAATCTATCCTCCTCCAGTTTCATAGCATGTCCTCTTATTCTTGAGCCCCTTTTCTCCAAAAAATACTTCCCTCTTGTGCCTTATGTATTCCCATGAGGTATTTAAAGGCCTCTATCATACCCCACCCCCGTTCCAGGGTGTACATATTGAGGTCCTTTAGACTCTCCTCATAGACCTTTTGATAAAGACCCTGCACTATTTTAGTTGCCCACCTCTGGACCACCTCCACTCTGACTATGTCACTTCAGAAATGTGGTCTCCAGAACTGGACACAGTACTCCAGGTGGAGTTGTACCAGTGATCTATACAGAGGCGTCACCACTTTTTGCTGGTGATACCTCTCACTATACACCCATCATCCCACTTGCTCTCCCTACTGCCTTGTTGCTCTGACTGGTCACCTTTGTGTCATCTGACATTATTACCCCTCTAATCCTTGTATGGTCAGAGCCACTTTTGATGAGGGTCATGGGGACAGTCATGGTCACCCCATGGGGGCTGAGGTTCCTGAGGCAGCACAAGTCCATCCTGCTACCTCATTAAAATGCTGTGCACATCATCATTGCCCTGCAACAGTGAGAAAATGTATTTGCTTCATACAGTGTATTGACAGTACATTTGGAATGCACTATACTGGCTCACTTTTTACATACTGGCTACATTATAACAGCCCCTTTGTACTGTGCATGCATCTCATGACACCAACATGCTGTGTACTAATATAATTGTGTTTTTTTTACTGTTTAGAAAATAACACATTTACAGTTCTGGACACAGTACTCCAGGTGGAGTTGTACCAGTGATCTATACAGAGGCATCACCGCTTTTTGCTGGTGATACCTCTCACTATGCACCCCATCATCCCACTTGCCCTCCCTACTGCCTTGTTGCTCTGACTGGTCACCTTGGGGTCATCTGACATCATTACCCCTTTAATCCTTGTATGGTCAGAGCCACTTTTGATGAGGGTCATGGGGACAATCATGGTCCTCCCATGGGGACTGAGGTTCCTAAGGCAGCAGAAGTCCATCCTGCTACCTCATTAAAATGCTGTGCACATCATCATTGCCCTGCAACAGTAAGAAAATGTATTTGCTTCATACAGTGTATTGACAGTACATTTGGAACGCACTATACTGGCTCACTTTTTACATACTGGCTACATTATAACAGCTCCTTGGTACTGTGCATGCATCTCATGACACCAACATGCTGTGTACTAATATAATTGTGTTTGTTTTACTGTTTAGAAAATGACACATTTATAGTTTTGCACAATACAGAGTGCTTGTGTGATGATAACATGTAGTATTTTAAAGTGATGTAAAATGTAGTTTCAAGGCTTACAGTATGGAACATATTTTTAACCAAGAATTATTTACTTAAAAACCATTATGTTAAGTTCTGCACTGCTGAACATAACATACATATTCTATTAACTTGTGTTAATGTGGGCATTTCAATGCATCATATGTGGGATCTGGGGTCATGGTAACTTAAAGAGGGAGAAAGGCAGACATACACGGTGTAGAGAGCCACACAGTGGGGATGAGGCAATTGGATGTGTTTCAACTTGCTTATTCTCTATATGAAGTGGAGATGTGAAAGACATTGGAAAAAGTTGGGTACCCCAGAACACAGGGAAGAAAGGTCCACACAGCCCAAAATTTAAAAGGGAAATGCATACTTCACTGTATCATGTTCGTCAGTCATCAAATAAAGGCACCCATAACTTTGGGATTTCTGTTGTTGTTTACATGCCGTTTGGATACATGTTCCCCAAAGGGTCCCCTAATGAACACTAGAAGCACAAGGTTATACAACAAGGGTAAATTGGTAGTTGAGGGGTGCAGCTGTATGGTGTCTTTAAAACCATATGCAACCATCTCACTGATTAAAAGTATCTCAGTTTGGAAGATGTCACCTAAAAAGACTCATAAATTGTTCATTTATTGTTTTATCAACACGCAGTTTGGAAAACATGTTTCACAAGGGGTCCATTAATCACCATCCGAAGCACAGGTTCACACAATAATGGCAACGTAGTTGACATGGAGTGCATCTGTATAGTATTTATGGTTTGGGACATGGCTTTGCATGTCATCTTGCCAGTAATTCTTAGAAGATCCTGAATATGTTCTTCAGAATTTGAAACCAGGGATTCCATTCACAATCCTCCTCTGCAGGATTAGCACACCTAAAATCACACCTCTGGATGGTGCGTGCTAAGGTGTTACAATATAGCATCACAATGATTTTAAATACAAAAAAAGGGCAAAATAAAACCGAGTTTCATATTCTAATTGAAATCATATTATAATAATAATAATAATAATAACATTTATTTGATTAAGCGCCTTTCAAAATTTTCAAAGCGCTGTACATCAAAAACACAAACATAATCAATACATACAATAAAACTACACTAAATGAATATTACAAGACTAAGATAATCACTCACAGCAAAGCAGAAAATGCTTTCTCCCATAAAAAGTCTTTAGTGCCTTTTTAAAACTCCCCACCGTCACGCTCTCCCGGAGCTGACCAGGCAGAGAATTCCAGAGGGTAGGAGCAGCAAATCCAAAAGCACAAGCTCCAGAAGACTTCAGATTTACCCTCAGAATCTCCAGCAACCCCTCGTCAGCCGAGCAGAGCTGTCTCAGAGGTGTGTAGGGCACCAGGCTCTTTCAAATAGTCTAGGGACTGGAGCAGGTGGAGGGCTTTGTGGGTCAAAGACCCACTTTTGAAGGTGATCCACCACTGTATTGGCAGCCAGTGCAGAGTGCGCAGCACAGGGTAATATGAGAACTTCTGATGCCCCAGTCAACAAAATGTGCGTCAGATTCTGCACTAGCTGCAAGTGGTGGATATCAACCCAGGAAGTCCTATGTAAAGGGAGTTGCAGTAATCAAGGTGAGATGTCACAAAGGCGTGGACCAGAACCAGCAGGTCGCAAGGTGGAACCAGGTGCCTAATCCTGGCAATGTTCCTAAGATGAACAGATGCAGTCTTGACAACTGCAGACACCTGATAACGGAGGGTCAGACCAGTGTCAAGCTCCACTTCCAGGTTACGCACCCGTTCAGAGGTGAGGATCTGGTCCACCCCCAGCCCAGGGTTAATCCAGAGGGGAACCCAGTCCTCACACCCTCAACCCTGTGACCCAGGTCCACCACCATAACCTCAGTCTTTCCCGGGTTCAACTTTAAGACCGCTGGTATTCATCCAGTCTTGGACATCAGCGAGGCAGGTATTCAGCACCGAGATAGCACTAACCTGGTTGGGTGCAAAAGACAGGTAGAGCTGGGTATCATCAGCATAGCAGTGAAACCTCAGTTCAAACCATCTTACAATGTCTCCAAGGGGTAGCATATATACACTGTGAATAACATGGGGGAAAGCACCGAGCCCTGAGGTACCCCACAAGGCAGAGAGAAGGCCCCGGATGAATACAAACCCGAGACCACTCTCTGCATTCTCCCTTCGAGGAAAGATGAAAACCATCTGAGGACCGTACTCGATAGTCCACAAATGGACTTCAGGCGTTTGAGCAAAACCCAATGATCCACAGTATCAGAAGCTCATGACAGATCAAGGAGAACCAGAATAGAGCGGTGTCTCTGTTCTCTCGCCATCAGGAGATCAGTGAGCACCCGAACCAGAGCAGTCTCGGTACTATGCCTCTTACGAAAACCAGACTGGAGAGGTTTGTACAAACCATGGATGGTTAAATGGTTATCTAATTGGACCACCACAACTTTCTCAATAACCTTCCCCACAAAAGGGAGGTTAGATATTGGTCGGTGGTTCGCTAGGTCATCCGGGTCTAAAAACTTTCTTCAGAAGGGGAGTCACCACCCTCCTTCAGAGAGCTAGGGAAAACTCCCATCTCTAAAGAACACTGGATAATCCGAGCTAGGACCGGGCCTATGATCTCACTACAACCCATGATCAGGGAAGTAGGGCCAGGATCCAAACTACAACATGTTGGATGCATCTCATGAACAATCCTCATAGTGTCTACGAAATCCGGCAGGACAAAGGAACTCCAGGAAATTCTGGGCTCTGCAACAGGACACTGATCAACTGCAACAACCTTAGAGTGAAGTTGGAGGCACTGCCTCCTGATGTCTTCCACCTTATTCGTAAAGAATCGAGTGATCTCCTCGCAATCAGCTTGCGTAAAAGCTCGACGGATCTGCTGACAGGCTGGGTTGCACAGTCTGTCAACAGTTCTGAATAGCTGAGACGGGCAATTCTGTGTGACAGAAATTTCCCTGGACAGGAATTCTGCCTTCTTATGGGAAATTCCTGTTTGGTAGCGCTTATAATGCTCTAGCAAAATAAGATGGTCGACATCAGAGGCAGTCTTCCTCCAATGATGCTCCAACCTTCGCCCCAACCTGCGCAGCCCTCTCAAAGCCCCATCAAACCATGGGGCAACAGAATGGCGCAGGAGGGGGTGAACACGGACTGGTGCAATCGGATCAAGTGCAGCTGATATGGTCCTATTATAGGCCACTACCAGCTGCTCAGGATCAGTGCAAGACTCGTCAAACAACGAGAGGTCAATAACCACCATCAGGTCTTCAGGGACAACGTCCCGCAATGGGCGGTACCTGACCAACTCCACAGGGGCCGACCTACCCAGGGGGGCCTCAAAATTGAACCCAACTGAGTAATGATCAGACCAACCGACTGGTTTCACCACCAAGTCAGACGCCTCGATCCCCAGGAGGAAGACCAGGTCAAGAGAGTGACCTCCCTTGTGTGTAGCTGTGGAAACAACCTGTGCAAAGCCCAGAGATGTCATCATCTGGAGGAAATGTTGACCAAAAAGCGAAGATTCGTCGTCGACCCACGCACTGAAGTTGCCCAGCACCATCAATCTGGGCGACTCCAAGGCCATGTCAGCGGCAAAATCTGCTATTTCCTGCAGGAAAAGCTTCTCATCCCCTGGTGGATGATAGATGAGAGCAATCCTGCACCCCACACCAGCTACCACAGTACACTCAAATGACCTAGCCTCCTCAACTGGTACACCAGTAAGGCCCAATTCGGTCTTAAAACAGACTGCCACCCCCCCCGCGATCCAATCTTGGGCGATGTATGACCGAGTACCCGGCGGGAACAGCGGTCTCTAAAAAGGGGGCTGCATTCCCATCCAACCAGGTTTCGATAATGCAAGCCAGATCTGCCCTTGCAACAAAGTCTGCAATAAGACCAGTCTTGTTGCAGACAGATCTGGCATTGCACAACAACGCCCGAGTTGAACGAGGTTGACAAGTTGTCCCAACCACTTGCCCTCCAAAACAGGAGGTGCCCTTGGGTATGGGAACCAGAACGGAACTACCATGCTCCAGAAGCCATTTCACCCCAGGGCGTCTTCTAGGCCTAACCACCCCTATGGGAGAGCACTGCTCACTCCACTGTCCACAGTCCCCACCCCCCATTCCCTTCCCCTTTAGCATGAATCCTAGTGCCCGACATCTGATAAATATGAACGGGCAAGGGGGGCAAAGAGAAGGGATGGAGGGCATGGAGAGCGGAGGCCGAATAATGTAGGACAAGTGGGGCAGGCCGGCACATCAAGCTGCTCAAATTAAAACAATAAATATAATAAAACAACCCGCAATCAACCTAACACTAAGAACAAACTGAAGTAAAAATTAAACTTAACCAGCACTCTAATACAAAACCTAATTAATTATTTTATCCCACAAGCCCTCTCATGGCCTGGGGACAACCAAAACTTAACCCACATAGTTCTAAATTATTATTCCCAGGTCCACTGACTACCTGGTACTTAAAACAAAAAGTAATAATAATGAAATAATAAAACTAATAACGAAATAATAAATAGAGGGAATAATTTAAAAACCACCCTCTGGGACTCTCTCACCAAACTGGGTACAGGTGGAATAAAAGATGTAATAAAGCACTCTCACTGCTTGAATTGTTCCCTCAAGTAAAATAACTACGAACAATAGACATCCTATCTATATACGATGAAATAAAAAATAATGTAACCCGCCCAATATCAACAAGTAAATTCAATTTCCAGAAATCCAAAGTTCAAAATCCATGTCGGCTTGGCTCGAGTAAAGGGCCACCAGCGGGCCACAGGAACCGGCCAGCCCAAAAGATCAGTGGCCCACTACTTCCACTCCATTGAAGACAGACATAACATATAAGAATGTATTTGTAACATTTTTAGTCTTTTTTGGGTTCCTCAACTTTTTATTTCTTCTGTCTTGTATTAGATTTATGTAGCTGCTGCCAACCTTCAAGTACTTCCTCACAATCCTTAACAACTCATGGTGGGTGGCATTTGGTATGGGCATCTTTCCTTTGCTCCCATCCCCAATTGACATTTTTTCCCAAGACAGATACTAATTTTGAAGCACCAGTGTCCTAAAAGTGAGAGCAGGCAGTTGCTCCAGCCTCCACTTGGACATTGTCATAAGTTCAAGTTCTCCTGCTTCACTCTTTAGTACAAACTGCATTTCATGTGGGGAAGATGTCATTGTTATGTTATTGTATTCAACTGAAGGCATAACTTGCACATGTTATGAACTGTAGAAGTTTATTACTGCTGTGCTATCACTGCTGTCACATCTTGGAATCTGCACATCAGATTCCAGAAGCTGTATTAATGAAACAGATGATGATAACTCACACAGCTATGAGAACACTGAACTGCACATGCCACTGTGCATCTGTAACAGCTGGAGCATGAGATCCATCTTTTGAGGCTCATTACCCTCATAGCCATGTCACGTAGTTTTGTTCTTAGTACTGGCATAAGGTCTTTTTGTGTTTGTTCAGACAAACCTGGAATTTTAACACAAACCTCAGCTTATTCCTCCTTGCATTCAAGCTCCATTTCTCTCTCAGTCTCTGATTGTTCCACCTCTGACTGTTGTTCCTTTGCATCATCATCATTTAGTACCTCATCGGTGACATTTTCTTCATCATGTGAACTATTTTCTTCACTGTTGTTTGATGATGTGAAGTTGTCTATTTTATCTAAAAACGTACACAGTTAAAAAACAAATAAATAACATTACCATAAAGTGAAACAAGAACATGATACAGTGCTGTTGCAGTGGACACTGCAAAACACTCTGGCCTGGATATTCAAACTGCGCCAGGCTGTGGCGCAAACTTGGGCATAGCTCAACTTGGCTGCCCAGGGGTGTGGCCTGGACAATATTCAACAGAGCTGCACCATGGCTCAGCAGCTTTGAATATCGCACCCTGGCCACCCTCAGTGTGCATGGTGCAGTGGCACTGTGCCAGCGCAAGTGGCCAGAGTGGAGCATGGAGATGAGCTAGCGCAAGTTCCATTGCACCATGCACAGCACCCACAATATTCAAAAGTTGACATGCAAATGGGGGCATAATTTATGCAGGTGCACATGGGTCCATTGCATGTCATTATGGCCCATTGCATGCAGGTGCGCCCGATCCCCACGACTGCGGCTGGCGCCTGCCAGGCAACGAAATGGGCCGGGGACCAACGCCCCCTGCAGCCCGATTGTGGGCATTTGTTTAAAAAAAGATCCCCATCCTATATCCCTGGTGGTCCAGTGGACCGCTCTCTGCCCCATCTCGGGCATCTGTAAAGAAAGATGTCCTATATCCCTGGTGGTCCA
Source organism: Neoceratodus forsteri (assembly GCA_016271365.2). Lineage (NCBI taxonomy): Eukaryota > Metazoa > Chordata > Ceratodontiformes > Ceratodontidae > Neoceratodus > Neoceratodus forsteri. The sequence continues at coordinate 634,690,387 of CM028132.1, forward strand.
GTGGACTGCTCTCTGCCTGATGTCGGGCATCTGTTTAAAAAGAGTTCCCGTCCTATATTCCTGGTGGTCCAATGGACCACTCTCTGCTCGATTGCGGGCATCTGTAAAAAAAAAATCTTGTATATCCTGGTGGTCTAAGGGTGCCCCCCTCCCACCCATCCACTAAGCCTCACCTCCCCACTCCCCTGGTCGGCTGGGGGGCAGCAGTCACCCACCACCGCCTGCCACCCGGCTGCCACCAACTGACACCTCGGTGAGGCTGCACGAAATTGGTTCTGGCGTGTGAGCCAATGGACGTGCAACCCATACTACACATTCAGATAGTAATGATTCATTTACATATCTGGAATGTCGTCTGATAGGGTAGCTGCACGCATTGGCTCACACTGTGAACCAATGAACGTCATTGTCATCTGGAAATAATCAGATCAGCGAGCAGCGAGGAAGGCAGTGGGTGGGATACCACCCACCAACTGAGCTTGAGAGGAGATGAGTAGTGAGCTTGAATGGAGTGAAAAACCACAGAGACTCTGACCACAGATGCCTTGATGGGCATGGCGGGCACTGCCAGGTGCAAGTCCGGAACTCGGGTGGCCACCCACAGGTGGTAACTGCCGTGTTGTGCCCTGCAATGACGGCTACCTGTGAGTGGTCATCGGTGTTCCTTTTTTGGCTTAACTTTGTGCTGGTGCAGGTAGGGGTTGCACATGCATGACTCTGCACATCCCAGGCTGAATATCGGGCTGTGCAGGTTATGCATGGACACGCCCCCCCTACCTGTGCCTGCATACATTACTGATGTGCTCCGGTGCAGCGGGATTTGTGCCGTGCACTTTTCCATTTTGAATATTGCGCCGGGGCACTTCAGTGGGTTGCGCATGGAGCAACACTGTTGCACCATGTGCAAACCTTTTGAATATCGGGGCCATTGTGTATAATTTTTAATTATTTTAATTAAATTATAATGTAATTAGTTAGTATTAATTTAATATTAATATGGTTTAATTACTGCAATTTACTGACCTCTTGATGATTTTATATACTTGTTATTATTGTTAGTAAAATATTCTGTGTTTGCAGTAACATGTCCTGAGCCTCAGGGAAATGGTGTGGTATAATTAAGTCTACTTCTCCAGTTATCATGGATGCAAAAAGAAATAATACGAACAGTACTGTACTGCACTCTCTCGTGGATACTTTTGTCCTCAGCTGTTCTTTTTTGTTAATTTCCTCCTTTTGCATGTATTCATTCTTTCAAAATTCTCCATCCCTGCTGCAGTAGGCAGTCTGGTCAAGGGTGGTGTCTGATTTGCCAGGCCAAGACATCTTCTTAGTGGCCTAGATGCTACTTCATGGTATTCCTCCTGTAGAAAACAATCCTGTTCATGGCATAATAGTTGGATGATATGATGCAGTGCTGGCAATTCTTCAGAAAATGTAAAGCACAGGTGGCATTATGGCACATTTTTAGTCCTTCTGTAGGTTGAGCACAGATGGCATCTGGTGATACAGTCCATGGTATGAACACATCATAGGCATATAAGCATGCTCTTGCATCACATTGGACTACAGGCAAAGTGACACAGTACCCTTTGATGTTCCCAAATAAATGCTGCACTTCTACAGCTGTGCAGTCCTTTGCTGTAATCACATCTTCCAGTATGAATGGTGAAGAAGATAACAGCAGAGATCAGCACAATTGTCAGGAGAATGAGGGCTGAAAGGAAAACATCAGGACAATTTGGGTGTCTCTGAAGGTCACTGGGATCTCCATCATGGATTGTGGGCTGAGGCAACATTTGAACTGCCCTTTCCAAGATCTGCATGCCCCCAACATACCATCTACATAATGTATAAACTTTAGTTACAAATGCCATACCGTACTGTATTGCACTTTTACTCACCTCATTATGTACTATATACTATAGTATTATAAAGATCCTTCATTTTAGTTTATTGTTCACCTACTCTATTTTATTTGCCTGACATTAATACTATTTTTTACACATAGGGAAACAATGCTAATTGTGAACAGTATGCTAACTGAGGATGATGAGACCACCAGGAGGAACATTGTGAAATTTCTGGCTACTAATAATGGGGTGGTGGTATCTGTCTCTTCTGTACAAAGAATGTGCCACCAGATGGGATGGACATACAGGCAGACATGGTAAAGCCACCCAAAAAAGGTGATTATCAATATGAAGTTTTCTTATTTATCGCCAACAGTTTCATGCCATAATCTATCTTTTGTTTCCTAAACCTTTAGCCCTGTGATCATGGACATGAACAAAATGAAGCAGCTTGAGCTGACCAGGACATAGACTGAGAACAGGAAGACATTCCATGATGTCATTCTCTCAGAGGAGATGACAGTATCATTGGAACAGTTTGGTATCTATGGCATTTTGTATGAAGGACAAGGACTACATGAAGCCAAAACTAAACTACCATTTAAAGCTTTATGGATGGGGCTCCATAGCCATCTGGGGGTGCAGCCTACTATACATTTTTGAGGCTTAGTGATGCTCAACTGTAGGAGTCAAAATATTAAGACAGATACTGTCTCATAGAAACATAAAATTTGTCAGCAGAAAAGGACTACTTGACCCACCCAGTCTGCCCAGATGTTCCATGCCTATTCTGTCTCTGTAGATGTTGCTAGGTCTCTGGCAACTCTCTCTCTCCCTGTCTATTTACCAGTATCTTCCTATGTCTATCACATGCATATTTGAAGTCCCCCAGTGTCTCTATTGGCAGACTGCTCCAGGCATCCACAACTTTTTCAGTGATGTAGTATTTCTTTGCATTCCTCTTAAACTTCCCATCTTTAAGCTTAATTGCATGCCCTCTTGTTCCATTGCAGTTCCTCATTTGAAATAGACTCCTCTCCAGTACCCTGTTCACCCTCCTCAGGTATGTGTAGGTCTCTATCTTGCACCTCCCATGTCTCAAATCATGAACTGTGACATTTTACCTCTACTCACTTAATGCAAACAGGAGCAATGGATGGTGAATTCCTTCAGGAACATACCATTGTGGGAGCTGTGAAGAAATACACCAAGAAGAAATATATGGATGGACATTACTTCTTTCAAGACAATGACTCTAAGCATACAGCATCAGCAGTGACTATTGCTGCTGTTGGAGGAATACATTTGGTCAATATGTCACTGGTATAAGTACTGCACAGCAGCTGCAGTAAACAAATTGCCATCACAGTGTGTGTATATGTGTGTGTGTTTGTACCATCAGCTCTCTTGACATGAATCTGATTGAGATGGTGTGGCATGCCATGAAAACATTTATCTAGAGAAGACAAAATACACATGGACAAAGCGGATCTTGTTGATGCCATTAAACATATTTAGAAGACTTTAAAAAGAAGATGATATAGTGCACACTTGCTGAAAGTGTTGCCAGTTTTGGTTGCAAATAGGGGAACACAACTGAAATGTGAATCACATATGTGCTGCAGAGTATAGTAATTTTTTGTTGTGTGTGTTTTTTTTTTTACTTTGCATATTTGTTTTTTTTCTCTACTGTATGTTCTTTAATGACTTAGACTTCTGTGTATGGATCTGTGAATATGCTGTTATGCTTTTCATGTTTTCTGACACAAGGAAATGTGAAAATGTACTGCATACTATATTGCACTGTATGTAAAAATGTATTTACATTGTGAAATATTTCAATAAAAATCCCCCCACCAATAACATAAACAGTAATGCGTATAAAACACAGGAGTGAGACAACATTTCATCAAGCACTCCCAGGAGAAAGGGGGACAGATCCAAACCATGGTTTCCCTGACATTTCTGCCACTGGTGCTTTTTTCTCTCCTGAGTGCCTGAATGTTTTGAAATTACACTGTCTGGCATTTTTGCCAGTCTGGGAGCAGTGTATGTTGCATGAGCTTTAGTCCTAAAAAAAGATTTATGTTCAAAAAACAGCTGAGACTACTGACAACACACTGGAAATATACATATTAAAATAAGTGCTCTGTTTAGTAATTCTAGACTTTAGGAAGCTAAAACAGACAAGCTGTGGAAAGTGGACATATTGTAAGACAGAAGAAATGGGCACTCTGAAATAGAATAAAATGACACAAAATGTTCACTCTATAACATGCACTGTTGCTTTATTGTCAGTCAAGGTTTTTCCGTCAAACTGAGGGCAAAGAAAAAGCGAGATTTCAACTGTCCCCACTGACATATGGTCATGGCCTGGACATGTCTTCATAAGTGCAACTGATAAATGGAGTGAGACACTTTTTTTCTTGAATTGTATTGCAAATTGCTATTTTGAGTGGCAGTCTAAGACTTGCTTTCATGCAAAATGAATAGTATGACTTTGACTTGACACAACATCTTAATACCGATAATTCTATGTGTGGTACACAGCTCAGTGTTTCATGTACTTAGAACTGAATGGTATGGTTGGTGTTTAGAACATTCGGGCTAGAACAGTACCTAGGACAGTGCTTGCAGGATGTGGGAGCTGGATGGTATGGTTAGTGCTTAGGTACGTTAGCACTAGATATGGACATAGGTCAGTGGTTGTAGTACATAGAAACTGGAAAAATATGATTGGGCTTAGATACTTGAATAGCATGAGTTATAATAGCTAGTAGAACTTGATGTTTTGGCCTTTCTCTGGATCCCACCTTAGGCCAGATGCTTTGTTGAGGGTAGAATGGAAGGCACAAAAAGAAAAATAATAGCTAGAAGATTATCACCTGCAACTCCGGAGAGCGTGGCTAGTAGCACATAGGAGAGGAAAACCCCCTTAGGGGGAAACCCCCAAGAACCCATGACTACTGACCTACCCATCCTCTGGGCATAGTAAGGAAGAGTAATCCTAATAAACTAAAGGAATAATCCCTTGAATAATCCACATCTCGAGTCTTGATTGAAGAGTATATCTTGAGGCGAATTCTAGTAGAACTTGTAATTGAAGAACTGATGATAAGTGTCTATGAAGAACCAGTAGCACTTCCAGTTAATGAATCCTAATCCAAATCCATAAATGTTTAGATTGAATATGTTTCATAAAGCATGTTCTGTCCATTGCTGGGAGCAGGGAGTGCAGGAGTTTGAAATAGAAACGTAGTTTCAGGGAACTGGTATGATAAGCGAATGGCTAAGTCTCTTTGTGAGGCAGAAGATTATGAATGTCCATTTAATCTTTAAATATGAAGCAGAAGTAGGATCCTCAGGTGAGAGGATCTGGCAGTCAGCTGCTAACGACAAATGCATGCTCAGGAGAGCAAGTAAACATGAGTCCGTTAGAGGATGGCAGCTATAGGATGATACTAAGCTCCCACGTGGGCTAGCAGTAACAGTTGGACCACCACATAGGTCAGCCAGATGTATAAGTGGAAAATAAGAATCAAGCTAGGTCTCCACGTAAGCTAGCAGGACCGGCTGAGGTTCCACATACAGTAGGTCAGCCTAAAGAAGAGTATAAATATGCTTTGGCTAGCCTCCACATAGGCTAGCAGGACTGGCTGGACCTCCATGTAGATCAGCCTAAAGAATTGCAGAGATAGAGAATATCGAGCTAGGCCTTCACGTAGGCTAGCAAGACAGGCTGAACCTCCATGTAGATCAGCCTGGGGGGACTAAGAGAGATGGAACCTCCACATAGGTCCATCTGGAATAGAGAGGAACTGGCCAGTTGCAAACCTCGGCTGGTAGACTGTCGAATAGGGATGGCTGTAGGAAAGGTAAACTGCAGAATGAATCCTAGGAAGCAATGGGCCTTATCACAAATAGATGATGTCCAATGCTAGAGCTGCAGGGTGAATGGCTGAAACATGAATAGATATCCTGGCTGACGAAAGGGCGGATGATAGCAAATAGGAGTATTGGGGTGTATCATTGGAAATAAGCTGGCACTGGAGAGACCTACTAAGCTGACAGGAACATTGAGCTGAGGAGTTCAGTACTGATAGGTGGTATGGGAATAACAATCACAGACATGACCGATGGAAATACTGCAGATGATTTAGCAACTGAGACTCATGGGTAATTGGACTGAGCGGGCAAAGGGAAACTGTGGTATGTGAGGATCATGGTATGAGAACAAGGCCAGAAATGAATACTGAGGCAGGAGAGTATTCTTGCTGTCTTGCTATTCCTGGTAGGCTGAACAGATGCAATCACAAAGGAGGAATGAGGCAGTACTGTATCGCTGGCAGGTCAGACAGGCAGAAGCATTCAGAGTATAGACAACAGCTGATGATGGTTAAATACATGAGAGCAGAATCCAGGGGCTGTCAACTGAGGAGTGAAGCCTGATTAATGCAGGCCCAGGAGTAACGAAGGAGAGCAGGCAGGCTACTGGGGTTAATTACATGAAGGCAAGTCCAAGGGGAATGTGTCAATGAACCTGTCTTGGAGATCCAGTTCGAAGGAACTACCAATAGCGGAATACATGTAGCAACAATCCTATGTATGAAGAGGATGACAGTGGGTGGAGGAGCTGAGGAAGCAGCAAACAGGGCTTGGACAGGTGGACTTCACATAGATGGCAAGGTACCAACTAGCAGTAGATTGAGGCAAGGCAAGAGGCAGCAAAAGAAAGGTCAGATATCGACTAAGTATCATGTTGGGAATATTGCCTGCCTTGACAATAGAAAATTAGAAGCTCTGTACAGGAATTGCAGGACCTCACCATGGAAGTCAGACATAGATATGAACAGCTCGGACCTGCCACTTATCAACTATGACCTCACAGGTTATGCAGTGGTTAGGGACTCCGAATTAAAAGTCAGGTTTGTGGAGAGGAGCAATGGCAGCCATGCTGGGCTGCAGCAGAGATATGTAAAAGTGTTTCTTTTAAATTGTTTTTATGGGTTATAAGAGTTTTAGAGTTAGATCCCTTTAGCCTTTCTCGTATATTTTATGTAATTTTCCATTTTTCCACACTGTACTCTTGATGGAAGTTGCTGATGTGAATTATACCTAGGAGTACCTGAAGTGCCAAAGTTTGTGCTAAGGCAGCTGCTGACTCTAGGTGTGAGGATAAAACCCGTTTGTTGCCTAACCCAAATGAAAAATGGAGTGGGAGTACAGCTAGTCAGAACAAGCAACCTTCCTAGAGAATGCTGCAAAAGAGATCTGGCTGGGGTTGCTGGTATGTGTAGGAAGTTCTAGAGGGAGCCAAAGCTACAGGTGAGAATTGTGGGCCATGTTGTGACTGTGCAAAATGCCCTGGAATTAGTGGTCGGTGTCGATGGTCCTGCTGAACGAGTATTGCCGCAACAGCGAGGGAGTTTGTGCCTTTAAACCTGCGTCCTGGCCAGTCATGGATATGAGTGCTTTGTGGCTAGAGTCATTTAGTGCAGCTGCTCAATCCAAGTATTACTGGAGAAATGATAGAATGAGACTCGGGTGTTGTATCTGTCTGAACGGAACAGAGGATGCCTGTAAACAGAATCTATGGCTTGGAGCACTCAATTGTCTTTACTAGTCCAGATGCCATGTCATTTGTGGCAGCAGATCTGGAGGGCAGCAAAAGAGGAGGGGAGAAACTGGACAATGAAAGTGGAGCAAACACCCCAGTACCTTAGAGAAGTTGAAGGGCAGCAATCCAGAAGCAGCGAAGATGCCAGCGCAGACCGATGACATCCAATGAAGATTGCAGGCAGGGGGCAGAAGCACTAGTCAAACACCACAACAGGAGCACTGGAAGTGAGGAATGGAGCCAAATGCAGGACTACATGCTGCAGGCAAGGCAGGAACAAAACTGGTTGCTGAGTGATACTGTTAAAAATAAGTACTATCGTGATGGAAGGAGCTGGCAGTGAAAGTACTGAGGCATGGCCATCGGATGAAGAGCCCAAAATAAAAAAAGCAACGGAGGCAAAGAAAGGTATGGGGGGGGGGTAAGAACAAGGAAGGGAAGGGGGACAAAGCAAGGCAACAGCCCAGGCAGGGAAAGGGGAGCAGAAGGGCAGAGCAATGACCAGAGGACTGGAAGGAAGGGGGAAGAGAGCCGACCAGCTGAACTGCCGAGAAGCGAGTGCAACTCGCTGTAAGCAGAGCAGGCATTATCTGGAGGCTTATAAAGGAGATGGGGGAGGAGCTATGTCCCCCCCATAGAACCACAGTCTACAGCCTTTCAATTACAGTAGTCCCTCACTATAACAAAATGGGAGCCACAACCTGCATTTGTTATAGCTACCTGTTTGTTATATAGAGGGATGCTGAAAAGGACAATACAGTACTGTGCTGTTGCCTCTCTTTCCTCCCACACATACCCTCTGACTGCATTCTAAGCACAGTAAACATTTCTTTTTTCATTTTGTAGCTTGAAGGAGTGAGTACATTCCAAATTATGAACACTGAAGGATGCACTATACAGTACTTAACTACCACACTCAGTAACTTAACTACCACACTCAGTACTGTCCTCCCACCTGAGACTCACTAAGCAAGGAAGTCATATGGCAGCACATAAACACAGAAACTGGGTGGCACATTACTACATAGACCCTGCTCCACCTGCAGCTAAAAAAATTTTATAAAAAAGTGCTTTCTCTGGGGAGTTGTACAGTACCTGTTACCTCAGGTTTGGGTGTACCTGTTACCTCAGGTTTGGGTGTTGGGTTTAGGTTGCGGCACAAACATAAAAATCATCTGGCACATACTGTACTGGATTCACCTAATTTTCTCCACCCACTGAACTGCATTATTCCCTGCTCCTGTGAGTCAGCGACTAAAAAATAATTTATTTTAAATGCAATATAGACCTGGAACAAGCTAGATAGGAAGTAGGAGGAGTGTAGGATAGGCAGTTTGCAGTCAGAAGCTACAAGTAAAGCTTAGTGTTAGAGAGCAGCTTTAACTAACTATAATACTGTGTTTAGACTCAGTTCAGCTTGTGTTTCTTGTTGTTCTTTATTCCTCCTCCCCATTATTTATTACTGAGGTCATTTGCATTAAAACAAAATCTTTGTTCTTGAACAGTTCATCTCTCCTTGTTGCTTTCTCTCTACCTAAGGTCATAATGCACTAGTTGTGACATCACAGTTGCTCTCACAGCAACACATTGTGATGTCACAACAGAGAATTGGGACTTGAAGTAGGGAGTAGGTTATAGATGAACTCTAAGGGAACTCTAAGAGATAAAGATGATGTATTCATGCATATTTACTCAGTAATAAATAATGGGGAAGATACACATATAGAATATATATGGAATGCAAGCTGAATTGTACCTAATTATTATATTTTTCAGTTTTCTCTGAGGCATCAGTACAGTAGCTCTTTAAAAGAGACAGTGCTCCCTTGCTCACCCACTATACCCAGTAAGCTGATATTTAACTTTTTCTTGGGAGCCATATTTTGCATTCGTTATATCTGGGCTTTTGCTATAGTAGAGTTCGTTACAGTGAAGGAGCACTACACATTTACGTATATCATATGTTGCAGTTGGTAAATATATAGCAGCTGGCATCTCGAGGCACATGAGACACCACTGGTGGCTTCACAGTGCAACTGAAGATATTTGGGGCTGGGGGTTGCTCTCTGCAGAAAGTACCATCCAAGGTATTGCTTGTGATTTGTGTCAGTCCACCTGGATGTAGCATATATATAATATATTATTTACAATGTTTTCTTAAGAAATGCAAAACAGTCTTATACCAACCGGAAAGATTGCAGCTTCCAGTGCCAAAGCACCATGACTGCAAACTTGACTCTCATTCTCAAATGCTTTTCATTTAATAAGTCAAAAGTTAAAGCCCCTTACCTCTCCTGTCATCATGCAGGAGGATTGGTGCCAATGCTGCCAAATTTAATAAAAGAGAATTTTTATGAAGCAGACATTCGTGTAACTCTAGGGATGCTACGTACAGCAGCACTCAGTAATTAACACCACCAACACCACAGTCCCAGTTTAGACGCCCACCCTTTAGATGGACAGTGTGTCAAATGGGTGGTGATGAGCATCTGACACATCAAGCCCTTGGTGGTTATGGTGATGAATCAGTCACAATATGTGAGTGAGCATATATTTTATTGGAAACACATAGTACAAGCAACTTATAACACTTGAAAATAAGCATCCCACATCCCCAAAACTTTGTGCAACTGCTGGAGGAGGGTATTGTTTGGGGGAAGGGGATGCTACAGAATTAGTCTTTATTGCATATCCTTTTTTACTTGAAAAAGTTTCTATGTGGCATGTGCATAAGTTATAAGACTCTGACAGAGTGGTTTCTAAGCCATGATTACCCCCTGAGCAAATTCATACATTTATTCCACAGTTTAGTGACTCACGAAGCTCCAGAATGAATGCATGAATAACTGTCATTGTAAATACACTCACTCTAAATTTAGATAATTGACTTTAAGGTATTATGTGCACTGCACAAAGTAGCTCACATGTAAGCACTAATCACCAACAGAGGAGGGCTGTACCGGTGGATTAATGCCCAGGTGGGGGGGTTGGTGCACCCCACGGGCATTAATCCCTGCTAGAGCCTGATGCTGGAGATGATTAATGCACTTGTAACATGGGCTCGAGACAGGAGTGGTGAGCTTGTGTTGCAGGTGTCTCCCGATGACAGAGTTAGACAGTACTCGAAAATGTACATGGAGACGTTGTGATTGTGACATTATGGTTATTACACTTACAGTGTTTTCCCTGTGGCTAACACAACTTGATTCAGGCTGGTAGCCCAGTCAATGATTGGTGTGCTACTGGCATACAACATTACATCGAAGCGTACATTTCTTTGCAATTAGATTAACAGTTGGACTATCTGCCGAGATCCGCTCGCTTCCTCTAATGGGTTACGTGATTTGCATATCGTGTGTAGTGCAGGGGCATCGACATCGCTCTACTGCTGTGGAGCAGCGTGCAGATCCTCAGACCCTAGGTCCATTTCCTTCTGTCACTGCTCCTCTCCCTGATAACTGAATGTCACTGCTCCGTTGATTGTGACATTGTTGAAGTTGAAGAGACGCATTGGTTTTCCGGGTCAAGTGAACTGCTCTTAGCTCTTGTCTCTGTAGGACGCTATCCTCTCTCACTCAGATGCTGTGCTTCTACACTTGAGACCTGCGGTATGTGGCACCAGTGTGTCTCTATTGTTCCACACACTCGCTGTCTCTCACTTAGCGCTGAACACTCTGGACACTCTAGGTACTACACAAGTGGGCTCTAATGGTGGATTAGCACGCTAGACACTTTATGTACTACACAAGCAGGCTCTACTGGTGTATTAGTTACCGCTACTTTTGCATCACGTGCCCTGTTTCCACCAGTCGGTTTTCTTGTTTTGACTCCTTCTTTTCTGCCCATGTTACAAATGCTATTATTAATTATGTGCTGTGAAGAGGGAATGAAGACCTGAATGCAATGCACAATGCCATATTGAGAACATTGCCCAGTGTTAAAGGTTTACAGTGCTGTGCCGGATTTTCAAATTCCAGCAGAACAAAATTCTGCAGAATTTATAAAATTCTACCAAATTTTGCCAGAAACAGAATGATGGAATCCTGCAGCAGAAAATAGTTGCAGAATGATTTCCCGTGGCAAAAAATGCTATTCTGAGAAATACTGTTCAGTGGATCTAATATTTTCTGCATACATTGTTGTGGAATAATTTTCCATGGACAAATGCTGTTCCACAGAATATTATTCCGCAGATCACAGTAAGTGGAATTCTGCTGATGAACCAGAGAAATTCTGGTAGAAATTCCATCGGCAGGTTATTCTGCACTAATTTCACTGACGGAATTCCACATTCTGCACAGCACTAATGGTCTATTAGCAATACATCCAGTAAGTCTATAAATTTGCCCGCCGTTCTAAGTTCGAATTTCTGCAAAAGTTGGCAAAATAATTTCTGAACTTTCACAGAACTGAAAGTCCAACTTTCATGCAAATTCTACTGGTAGAAGATTTTTTTTCATGCATCACTAAAGGGGAGTGAAGAGACAGACCATTTGAAGGGAGCCAAAAGCCTGGCCCCCACATCTGCCACCTAGCTAAGGTTTGGGGGCTGTTATCTGTGGAAGGCAACAAAAGGAAGAAAAACTAATCATAACTGTACACCAAGAAGTACTATTTGCAGCAGTCACACTCAGTCCTGCCCTAATGTGATAGACCTTTGCGAGCCAATGGCCCCCTGGATAGCCAGGCCCACTATGTAGTGGTTGCTACTCTAACACCAAACACGCTCCTCAGCTGGGGCCCAACTGCTTAAACCCATTAAACATTAAACTAATAAAAGTTTCCTCTTATAAACATTTCATCTTCTGATTTTTTTATTGATTTATTTTCTGAACTGCTAGGCTGACTCTCAATGCTTTTAAACTCCTGCAGCCTGATGAAACTAGAACACCACTCATGTCCCCTTTAGCTTGGGAGGGGCAGCATCTGCTTGTATTCCCCACCATTTGGCTGAAAAAGCCAGGCTCCCACTAAAAACTCCTACTGATGATAACTCATTACAAAGATCCATATAGCACTGTCTCCCTGCCTGGACACTGCCTGGCTAGCAAGACCCATTTTTTTCACCAAACATTCAGAACACCAAATACCTGACTTTTGCTGAACAGTCCCCTGTTATTCGGCCTGTAGCTTCTGTGCTGGAACCTGGATCTGCTATCTGCCAAAAGGGTGAGGTAGCAGCTCCCCGTGGGAACCCTCTCCAATCTGCCTGACCCTGACCCTAATTTGGGAGATGCTTTCACTTCTCTGTCTGCTCAGGTGTTGTCCAGGATATGACTGCAGACAAACCCCACTTTCTGCTATTCATTGCAGGCCCTACCAGACTCTCACGCATGTGCTGTACTTTATAAACAAAGCCCAATTCAAAAGAAATTTCCATGCACATGATGTGTGCAGTGTAAATAAGCACATGCAGAAAAATACATCACACATACACTAAACAGATGTCAAACTGGGCAGTGACCAAATTTTATTCAGCGTTCCCAGGAGGAAGGGGGACACATTCATGGCCATGGTTTCAGAGAGAACTGCCCACTGACATATTTTTTTCTCTTCAGAATTAATGGATGATGTGAAATGATATGTTGCCAAACTCAATGTGCTAAAACAAGCACTTGTGTACTTTATAAAACACCATCATGAAGCATAGCAGTCTGGTCACATTTCATTAAATGCTTCCAAGAGGAGGAAATACTGTGAAAGGACACTGCCTGGCCAAAATGTACTGCACTGCCTAAAACAAACATACACATACGGTACTTTATTTGACTGTAAGGCACTCCAACTAGAAATTGGAGTGCCGGGGGTGTGGCCAGCAGCTGAAGTGAATGGACGCCTAAAGGAACAGCTCCCTGCTCCCTGTAATATATCCGGCTAACTATCCGGCCATTCTGCAGTTCTATTGATCGTACAGATGAGATTCTACATATTTGAACATTACCTTTCTAAGAAATCTTTTCTTGAGCCCCAGAGTGCTGCCGTTCTGAAGTGGTGACCAATCTACCATGCTGCATTCATGAGGGCCCTCACGTACGCCCTAGTCCCTGAGATGGAGCCCATGGTGCTTCCAGCACAGAAGACCGATCAGAAAGAAACAAAGAACATGTTTGCTGAAATCCTTTTAAAAATGAATAATATGGAACTTACAAATAAACAACATTCTAAGGCTATTGTAGATCTCATGCAAAAGACTGCTATAATGGAACATAGGCTGTAGGAGTTAGAGGACAGCCAACACAAGGCAGACTCTCAGCAGTGGGATCAGGACTACATAATCCATCTTTTTTGGACCAGGGTTGAAGACTTAGAAAACCGCAGCTGCTGGAATAACCTTCATCTGGTGGGGTTTCCAGAAGGCTGTGAGGGTAAAGACACAATTGCCTTTCTGCAAAGGGAGCTCCCAACAATGTTGGACTGGCACAAGGGGGGGGCCCTTTAGAAATTTATCTGGCACACAGGTCACTAGCTCCCCACCCCCAGCTCTAGGGGGCTGCCCCCACACCATACTCGCCCGATTCCTGAGCTTCCAGGACTTGGAAATGATCTCTCAGCTGGCAAGTCAAGATAGAAGACTTGGTTTGCTGGCCAAGGCACCTAGCTTCACCTGAGCTCTTTCCTTCTAAGATTGCTTGAAAAGACAGAGCAGAAAACCTTACCAAAGCAAGGGAAACTGATTAAGACTTCTTTTGGCTAAGCAGATTTACTGTGCGTTGTTATTTTTATTTTGTACTCACAGGGATTGCTACTGTTTGTTGCTAACATTTCATTGCTTTATTTTTCTCTGATTCAAATTGTTGTTGCTGCTATACCTTCTTCTGCATTATTGCAAGGTGTGCCTACAGGTGTGTGCTAACAGATTACTGCTGTAAACTTCTGATTCAAATTGTCTTTTGCAAGGTATATCTTCTGTTACTGCTTTATTTTTCTCTGTAGCAAAGTGTTTCTTACAGGGTATATCTTCTTTGAAATTATTACAGGTGGTGCTTTACAGGTTTTACAGTTTTATCTAACATTAGGATAAGCTTTCAGGTTTACAGCATTTGTTGTTGACTGATTATTTCTGCTCTTACCTCCGTGGTCTTTCATCCTTGGTTCTTCTTTTTCGGTAGGGGAAGGGCCCAGCCAACCACCCCACACTACACTCCTTTTATAGGGTACCACAGTTGTGACATTTCCTGTGGCAAAGCAGGAAGAGGCAGATCAGTGGAGCATCCACAAGGTGAGCTCATTTACAGGGGCACTAGTAATTTAAATTGTTGTAACTAGTTATACGAAAACAAAACACAAAATCAAACCATTACTTGCATTTTCTTCCTTCTAATTACTCTGACCAGGTTATAAACCTAGCAACTTACCTGGAATGGATATCATTAACTGCAGGTACTGGGGAACACTTTTCAGAAGGACAGTCTTACAGGACTACATGCTGGGCCATTGGAGATCTTAAGACTCAGCTCCGGGCAGCATGGGCAGAGATTGCATGCCTAAAATTTCATATTCAAGAGGAAATACATTATAAGAACCACCCACCATTTCTCCAACATCCAACAGAAGAACCTCGACCGAAGAGGGTAGTTGGTCCAGGAGGTTGGCAGGTGGTTAGGAGAGGCAAATCAGGTGCCCCATCACTTTGTGTTCTCCAACATATTACCTCCAAAAACCATATAAACACTACAAACAAGTATCTGCCTCTATCTCCGAAATCAAACAAAGGGGCAGAGGACACTGCAGAGCAGGACACTGCAGCACAGGAGCTAGCACAACAAAACTCACTTAAATCAGGAACCAAAACAAAAAAAGCAAAACGGAAATCCAAAATACTTCTGATCATAGGAGACTCCATGATTCGGGGAGTTGATACCCATCTCCAGCCAGGGGTAATGGTCAGATGTCTCCCAGGTACATCAGTGTGGAGAGACACTGACTGCATTGCTAAAATTGTTCACAAAGCAGGTAAAAGCATTGACATCCTGGTACACATAGGGACTAATGATCTACCAGCTGGTCAGTTGTGAGACCAAGGAACATCTGACCAGGCTGGGTGACAAACTATCATCCATTTTGTCCGACATCTCCTTCTCTGAGATCCTGCCAGTGTGGGAAGAGGGGGCAGATGGATGGAAGGTCAGAGAAGGGGAGATAGGGGAGCTAAACATGTGGCTCAAGGGCTGGTGCCAGGAAAAAGGACACAGATTTGTAGGGAATTGGCAACAGTTCTGGGAGTGAAAGTTCTTTAAATTTGATGGACCGCATCTGACTAAGGAGGGAGTCAGTGCATTGGGGCAGAAGTTTGACATCTTTGCAGAATATTTAAACTAGCAAATGGGGAGAGGGGTGCAGTACCACATACGTCGAATGGGAAGAACACCCCTCCCCCCTCAGCTAGTGGTCAACCAGGGATTCAGCATGTTTGCAGTTCATTTGCATCACCAGGTAAGAAAAAAGGTCCGTCTCCCCATACGACACACAGGGGAAATGCCAAACCTCACCCAACGACTAACACACCGAAATCTGGCCAATGGAAAATCATGTACACAAATGCTCACAGCCTGGGGAAATAAGATCCCAGACCTGCAGGCAATAATGTCAGAGGCTAAACTGGACATAGTAGCAATTAGTGAGATGTGGTTTATCAGTAATCACACTTGGGAGACTTCAGTACCTGGCTATGTACTGTTCAGAAGAGACCGAGGTGCAAAAAGGGGGTGTGGAGTGGCCCTGTATGTCAATGAAAATATCAAAGCTACAGAAATTCAGAATATACATAAGAAGCCAGAAGAACTGTGGGTCACCCTGGAAACAGGAAATGGGACAGCCATAAGAACTGGGGTTGTCTATCAGGCTCCCAGACCGGGGGAGTACATAGATACATTACTGTTAAAAGATATACAAAACATAACAGCTAAAGGGGAAGTTCTGATAATGGGAGACTTCAACATGCCGGATACAGATTGATCAATACCAGCAGGAACATCTGCCAGAACTAGACACATGGTGGATTTCCTGCAGGGGGAGGGCATCAAACAACTGGTACAACAATCCACAAGAGACAGGGCTATCCTAGATCTAGTACTGACTAACAGGGAAGGGATCACAGATCTCCAGGTAGAAGGTCACAGATCTCCAGGTGGAAGGTCTCCAGGTAGAAGGCCAGTGACCATCACTTGGTATGGCTCAATTTGGCCACTACATCTAAATCATCCCATTCCAAGGCAAAAATATGGGACTTCAGAGGAGCTGACTTTGACAAGATGGCCAACAGAGTTAAGCTAGCCCTGGCAAAAAGAAACACAGGTGAGGGGTACAGGCAAAGTGGGCAAGCATTAAGATGCAATACTTGAAGCAACATCCCATTGTGTTAGACAGAAAAGGAAGTACAAAGAAGAAGGAAACCACTTTGGTTCTCAAATACAGTAGCAGAAAGGTCAGAGCCAAATGGCTGGCCTTCAGAAATATAAGGGAACACAGCGGGATGAAGATGGGAGGCATACCAAACTGCCCTAAGGGAAGCAGGAAGGCAGTAAGGAAGGCAAAGTCCCAAACTGAGAAAACACTAGACCGAACAGTAAAAGAAGGTGACAAGACTTTCTATAGATACATTAGTGAATAGAAAGTCCAGAGGGGATATTACTAAGCTCAAAGGAGAAAAGGGAGCATGTGAGGAGGAGGACCCTGTAAGCATCTATCCTAAATAGATACTTTTGCTCAGTATTTACTGAAGAGAAGGTAGGGCAGGGCCCACTGGCTCCAGCACCACGGACACAGGGGTGAGGGGAGGTGAGCACTACTCCTTCACAAAAGAAAGGGTCCTACAAGAGCTCGCTAAGCTCAGGGGTGGACAAGGCAATGGGACCTGAGGGTACAACATCCCAGGGTACTTAAGGAGCTAAGGTGGAACTAGCAGAGCCATTAGCAGAACTGTTTAGTGAGTCTCTGAGCACAGGAGAGGTCCCAGAAGACTGGAGAAGGGCTCATGTGATCTTGCTCAACAAGAGTGGTAGCAGGAGGAGGCAGGGAACACAGACCAGTCAGTCTTTACCTCAGTAGTGGGAAAGATTATGGAGGACTTAAGGAAAGGATAGTGCAACACCTGGAATCCATAGGGGCACAGGATCCAAGACAGCACGGGTTTACAAAAGGAAGGTCCTGTCAAACTAATCTCATAGATTTCTTTGACTGGGTAACCAGAGTGGTGGGCCAAGGGGGAGCAGTTGATGTTGCCTACGTTGACTTCAGCAAAGCTTTCAATACTGTTCCACATTGAAGATTGATAAATAAGCTCGGTAGGCTCGGGGTGGTTCAGAAGTTGGTCAACTGGGTGGCAAACTGGCTGACAGGCAGAAAACAGAGAATGGTGGTAAATGGTATACAGTCAGAAGAGATGCAAGTCACAAGTGGGGTACCTCAGGAATCAGTTCTGGGGCCAGTCCTCTTCAATATCTTCATTAGTGACATTGCAGATGGACTAGAGGGTAAGGCATATCTGTTTGCAGATGACACCAATATCTGCAAAAGAGTAGATGATCTAGATGGGGTTGGCAGAATGACAAGAGATCTGGATAAACTAGCAAAATGGTCAGAAGAGTGCCAATTGGGATTTAATGCAAAGAAGTGCAAGATCATGCACATAGGTAAGAGAAACCCTGAAGCCACCTACAGGTTGAGAGGGGAGTTGCTGGCTGTCACAAAGGAAGAAAGAGACTTGGGCATCATCATCACTGATGACCTGAAATCATCCAAGCAGGCCTCTAAAGTGGTAGGTAATGCTAGGGGGATGTTAGGGTGTATTAGTAGGGGTATCACAAGTCATAAGACTGAGGTAATAATCCCTCTTTAGAAGACACTGGTTAGGTACCATCTGGAGTACTGCGTGCAGTACTGGAGGCCACACCTTTGCAAGGGCATTAACCAAATTAAGGCAGTCCAGATAAGGGCAACCAAAATGGTGCAGGGACTGCACCAGAAGATATATGAGGACAGATTAATGGAGCTCAATATGTATACCCTTGAGCAAAGGAGGGAGAGAGGTGATATGATCAAAACATTCAAACACCTTAAGGGCATTAACAAGGTGAAAGAGTTTAACATGTTTAAATATAAGAAAAATAGCAGCATAAGAGGACACAGCATGAGATTAGAGGGAGGCCGATTAAGGGGGAATGTGAGGAAATTTTTTTTACAGAAAGAGTGGTGGATGCGTGGAACAGCCTACCTCTGGAAGTGGTGGCTATGAATACAGTGCAGGGCTTCAAACAGGCACGGGATAGCCATAAGGGAGAAATACAGATGAGTATGAATAGACAGGCCGCTGACAGAGCAAAGGCCGATGGCACATTTATAAGGTAGAAAAAGAAATGGGCAGACTGGATGGGCCTTGCAGTCCTTATCTGCCATCAACCTCTATGTTTCTAAGGTGAAAGAAAGAAATAATCTTGAGAGGGTACAAAATACAAATGTTTGCCGACTTTTCTAAGGAGGTGTCTGCAAGGAGGCGAGCCTTCACGATGGCACAGAAGGCCTGTTTAGATGCTGGGCTGGAGTACTCTTTGCGATACCCAGTCACCCTCTGGATAGTCATTAATGGAGTTCCCAAATCCTTTGACACTCCAAACACTGCTGGAGCCTTCCTTGCAGCAGATGACTCCAGGTAGAGATTGGGCAGAGGCAAAGGACCCGACAGGCCACCCTACCCTCAGGAAAACAGCACTCCCATGGAATACTCCCAAGATGAACCATCTCCAGCATGAACAACCCTTCCCAGGGCAACACCTGACTGCCGCCACTCAGCTAAAGAGGAGTTTGAGTTCACTCCCCAGAAAAAAAAAAAAGCAAACGGAAACTAACTAGAATGGAAGGGGCACACATTGTTAAGAACCCCCCTCGACTCCTCTCAAGAAGTCGCAGTGTCAGCTCTGATTCAAAGGCCTCGTCAGGCCCTGCAAACCTCCTAAAAATGAATAGATACGTGGCTCTGAAGGACTTACCAGATGACAGCCAGCTGCATTGTCCACCACTGCCACCCAGATGACCTGCCATAGCTTCGACCAAGAAGCAGGAGACATAGGTCCATTTCTGGGCTGAAGAGGCAGAACAAGCTGCATCACAGGGCCCATCACAGGTCTGCAACCATGAGATGCTGCCCCTGGTGGTCGTTAGCCCACTGCAAGCACCTGAGCTGGTGCAAGAGGGCTGATTCTGAAGGACTTGGTAGTGTTTTTTTTATGCCCCGTGTTTTGCAATTCCTGTAAATGCCTACTAAGGGCAGAGCCCTGTTGTTGTAGCCCCTATAATCATGATGGTATTTTATAAGCTCCTTAGTGGACTAGATGGGATGTGGCAGGAGTGTGCAAGTTTACAGGTGTCATGCTGATCAGAGGGTGGGCCCCCCATATTGCAGGGGTGGATAGCCCTACTTGAGATGACTGCCACAGGGTATGGGGTAAATGTTACAATATTTAAAGGTTATAGGCTTCAGCTTTATGCCCCTTTGTGCTCAACTGTTTACTAATGTTGTACTGCTGTTTGCAGTCATTGTACCATATTCATAGGGACACAGGGTCAGACTTTGGGGCATGATGAGATGATTGAATGCCCGCTCCAGCATGTTTTAAGAGGTGCTTGGGGCTTGTTGGCTGCTGTTGGCCCTCTGTGGGGACAAGACCACACAAGGCATCAGGTCATTGTCCAATATAAATATAAATATGACACTATTCCTCCTAGACAAACCTGGGAGAAATTTGGTTGCCAAGCGGGGTTAACCTCCATTGGACCAGTTGTGAGGGGACGGGGGCTCTGCTGCTGGGTTCCCCATACTCAGCTTAGAGAGCTGGATTGATAGTAAATAAGAATGGAGTTCAAGGGCTCTTTGACCTTGCAGAACCCAAAAGGTAAGCTGCAGAATGGAAATGCGTTTCAGGGGAGAGCTGTATATAGAATGTATGCCAGAGACCACAGGCTTTGGTAGCTCACCCAGGAAGTGCACCCCTGTGACCCCCACAGCAATCTGGGCTGCAGGTTAGCCGATAATGAAATGGGAGCTGATCAAATGGTTTGGTACAGGGGAGGAGGGGGGGGTGGGTTGGGTTTTTTTTCTGGAACTCAATATGATTACATACATACTTGAATGTGATCTTTCAAGTGTGGTTTCATCCTGTTCATGTGCATAGTTTGACAGTTCACAGGCAATCTAATGTGGGAGGGAAAGTGGGATGGGATTCAGGGTAACAGAGGTCTGGAAGTTATGAGAGTGAGATCCTCATGCCCCAAATTGCCAGGTTGGAGAAACATTCATGCACCCGCCCTGACCATGAATAAATATTTACCTGATGGAGACTAAATTGGCATCCTGGAACGTTAGGGGGCTTAACTCAGCAATCAAAAGAAAGAAGTTTCTTATACATTTAAAGAAAATGAGCCTACATATAGCATTCCTTCAAGAGAACAAACTCTCCACTGGGGAAGAAAAAAAACTTTGCCTGGGCTGGGTGGGGGAGGAGATCCATAGCGCAGCCCCATCCCACAAAAGAGGAGTCTCCATTTTACTCCACAAAAACTTAGGATAGAAAAACGTAAGGCAGACTGGGGACAAGGAAGGGAGGTGGATTATGGCCAAGATGAATACTTCGGAGGGGCCACTTATTTTAGTTAACTTGTATGCCCCCAATTAAGACTCATCACAATTTTTTCATGTTTTAAATCAAATGCTCACTGACTTTAACACTATCAAGGCCCCAGTAGTAATGGGGAGAGACTTTAATCTCATTTTAGATTATACAAGAGATAGGAGTAATGGTAGCCCTGAACCCCATAAGCAAGCGGTGAAGGCTGTCCACAGAATGATGCATGAACAGGCACTAGTAGATGCTTGGAGAACCTCAAACCCAGGGATACATGACTGTACCTGTTTTTCCCAGACTCATGGGAATTCCAGCAGGATTGACCTGTGGTTGCTGTCCAGTATAGCGTATGAGGGGTTACAAAGGTGCAGAATCACCCTGTAGTCATTTCAGGCCATGCCACATTAGAGCTAGTAATAACCGTGGAATCAGACCCCCCCCAAACCCAACTTGGAGACTAGATACCCTCCTACTTGAGGACACAGAATTTCAGGAATGGCTAGGGCCAGAGGTGGAGGAATAATGGCGGAATAATGATAATGGGGAGGTCTCCAACTCCACACTGTGGAAGGCTTTTAAAGCCATGCTGAAAGGCAGGATAATTGCCTTTGCCACAGCAAGGAGGAGACGCAGACAGTCTGAGCAGAGGGCTCTTGAGACACAGTTAGCTGCTCTGGAAGCTCAATATAAAAGCTTGAACACTAGAGACCCCCACATGAGCTGCTGGAACAGTTTGCGAGTGCTAGGTTGTTGCTAAGCTCCCACCTCACCCGCCAGGCTGAGTTGGATTTAAGACATATGCGTCAGTCCTACTGGGAAGAAAGAGAGAAGGCCAGTAAATTGCTGGCCTATAGGCTTAGAAACAGACAGGCGATGAGGACAGTCCATACCCCATATGAAAAAGAAGGTACGAAGTACTACGCACAGAAGGGGATAAATGCCATTATGGCTCAATTTTACAAGCACCTGTATGCATCCCCCTCCCTCCCCAGACCCCACTGTCATAGAACAATTTCTATCCCAAATTCCTGTTCCTAAGGTGGCTGTTATGGAGGCCAAGACCCTTGATGCCCCGCTGACTGAAGCAGAGGTGGAGGATGCAATATATGCAATGAACTCGCACAAGGCACCTGGCAAGGATGGCCTACCTATCGACATCTATCGGGTGAAATGGGTTAAACTAGCCAGGTATTTGATTAGTGCATATGGGGATTCCCTGGCTAAAGGGGTACCCCCCCTCCCGATTAGAGAGGCAACCATTACGGTAATTCCGAAGAAAGATAAAAATCCCTTAGTCTCAGGGAATTATCTCCCCATATCTCTCATCAACACTGACACCAACATTTTGGCAAAGGTGCTAGCTGGAAGACTTGAACAGTTTCTACCAGGCCTCATTCACCCTGCTCAAGCAGGCTTCATTAAGGGAAGACAGGGAATGGACCATCATAGAACCCTGCTCACCCTAATCCATGAGGTAGACATTCCAACCCCCCCCCCACAGTGGCCCTTGCAATAGATTTTGAAAAGGCCTTTGATTCGGTCGCATGGTCCTTTCTGATGCAAGTCCTAGCAAAGATGGGCATAGGCCCAGGTTTTATAGCATAGACCAAGCTCCTCTATGCCTCCCCCACAGCTTCTGTACTCATCAACCACATGGTATCACCCCTTTGGCTTACAGAAAAGTACTAGACAAGGGTGCCCTTTGTCACCACTACTTTTTGTGCTAGCAATAGAACCACTGGCCATAGCCCTTATGGAATCCAGGGGGATCACAGGCATACAAGTAGGGGGGACCACCTTTAAAACCTTCTTGCATGCTGATGACCTACTAGTCACTACAGAGTACAACACACGGGTGGTCCACACGGTTCTGGAAATATTAACAATTTTCTCATGTGTGTCGGGTCTACGAATGAATCAGGCCAAGATTGAGGTCCTGCCCCTGACCTCAGAAGGGTCAGAGCAACCCTTCATGACTCTAGGCCTTAAATGGTTTCTGGGGGTATTAAGTACCTTGGTATTATAATACACCCCATTCTCACCAAAATGCTCTCGGCCAACTTCACTAATCTACTAGACTCAATCAGGAATGACATAAATAGATGGAAACACTGTGGCTTTGCCTAGCAGGTAAGACAGACTCCGTCAAAATGATGACATCCCCCAGATTGCTCTACCTACTGGCACACCTACAAGTACAAATTCCTCAGAAGTGGTTTTGGAAAATTGACTCACTGGTGGGATTTTTTTTATGGGAAGGGAAACTGCCACAGCTTAGCAGACTGAAGCTGAGACAGCATTGAATCAAAGGAGGATGGGGACTCCCCTGGTTCCAAGGGTATCATATGGCCTTTATATCGACATAAGTAGTAAGGTGGTTTACACCTATTAGTCACCAATCTCCAACTTGGCTCTCCCTCAAAACAGCTATGGTATAGCCTCCCTCTCTAGCTACAGTACTATATAGGGTAAAGCAAAATCTCCACCACCTAGCACCGCCCATGATAGTATCAGTTAAATACTGGAACAAGGTATACTCCATGCTAAAACATAACCCCTCACCATGGGAATATTCACCGCTCTGGAGAAACCAGGCTTTTAGGGTGGGGAAGCAATGGGAGGCACAGGGCATCACTCAGATCCGAGACCTGTTGATACCAGGTACGAACACAATTGACTCCTATGACTGACTCAGAGCCAAATACCACATACCCACCACCCACTTCTGAAGGTACCTGCAAATAAGGGATGCTATCACCCATGTCACCAATGCCCCAAAAGATGGGAAACCTCCCCCTGACCCACCATCTAGAGGCCTGGCTGACAGCCCAAGAATAGGGCCAGCAGAATCTACGCTGTACTCCACAATACCCACCTGGATCCAACTCAATTAGCCAGAACCCAATGGGAACAGGAGTTTAACTGCCCCATCTCAGACCAACAATGGTCACATAGCTGGTCGAGAATCTGCTCATCATGTAGGGATGGGCGTACTCATCTTATCATGAACAAGACCATGCTACGATGGTATTACACCCCGTCCAAGCTCAAACACCTGGGACTCACCTCAGACGACTGGTGCTGGAGATGTGGGCAACAAGATGACCACCTGTATCACATCCTCTGGGAATGCCCACTGTTACATAAATACTGAACATATATCCAATCCATGTGCCAAGATATCTGCCCAAAGGTACCCCCAGAACCCCCCTTGTTACTGCTGGGATGTGAGAGGACAGACCTCCCCAAAAGCAGCACTGGTGCAATGTGGGCAACATTAGTGGGAACATCTGCTGAGAGACTGATCCTGACAAGAAGGTGCACAACAGAGTGCCCAACTTTCTCGGAACTCCTTCAATCATTGGCGCAGGTGGCCACTTATGAGACACTCTTGAGTTTCGCAGCAGGCACTCGACCAACTACATAGCTTGTTGGCAGCCCTTCTTGGACTCCAGGTTCTGTCACAAAGCCCAGTCAAATCCAGGACGAATGACCCTCTTACCCCCTGGAGATCCATCTTCTAGAACTCCTCATACCCCTCAAACCACTCTATACCCATTATCCCAGCTGTCATTAGGATCCTACAAAGTACTGGATTGCCGAGTTGTACATAGTTGTGTTTTAGATCTTTTGTAGGATAAGGTTGCACACCAGCACAGGCATATCCTGCATCAGTGCTAGACCTGCACCTGATAAAGAGATAGGAGGCCAAGATGAATGTTACCTCAGACCCCCCACACACACATATATACTGCTGAGCTTGAATGTGCGATGATGGAGGGGGGAAGAAACAATGAGGATATTCACATGCAGTTATAATGTTGCAATGCTCCATTCATCAGTTTGGCATAGATATCATTTGTACAGGTCTGAGATAACTATTGTTGCACTATATCCCTAAGGACACCAAATGTTGTGGTGTACCTCAGGGTATCTGTATGGTGTTGGTATGTTGTAAAAATAAAAATATTTAACAAAAAAAAAATTGAACTGGCTGTTTGTTGAACTGTTTTCTTTCAGTATTGGCATACCCTGTCATGGTAACATTGTGTTAATCCCTCCCTGAAGTTTCAAAGGACAGACATACATATTCAGTGTGAGGACCATAGCTTCTCATAATCACCCAGAGACCTGCCGTAGAACATCAGGGTAACATATCTGACTCCAGCAGGCAAGGCAATTTGACAACTGCAACTTAATGTGGAAGGAAAAGTACAGTATGTGCAGGTATCTGTGAATCACATACCTGGCAAATATTGTCACCCCCCCTCCACCAGTGTGTGTGTGTGTGTGGGGGTGGTGCTCATAGGTTTTGTATTAATGTTGAATTGGTTGGTCTAGAAAGCATCAATCAGCTGAAGCTGCCCAGTGGGTTCAGTTAAGTGTTTGCAGGTGCAATGCTATAGAACTGTATGTCTTGTTACTACAGGGTTTATAGTAACACCTGCCTGACTAGTTGTATGATGGTTATTTCTAAGCAACCTTTCACTGCACTGTCTCCCATCTTGGTTGCTGAGCTCTGGGTCACTCTACTCAAGCACTGGGTGAGTGCTGTTCCGCAACTGTTTAATAGGTGGTGCAATTTTTGAGTTCTCAGTGTTAAATTCATCATACTGAAGATTGTGCATTCCTCTGTGGGGGTGTAATCTCCTTAGGAAGTCCTAGTTCCATTAGGGTTCCACTTCACTGTATCCAGTACTGACAGGCAGGATTAGTGCACAGCTATTCTTCTCAAGGTGTGAGCGAGGGTCTTCTGAGGTGATATCTTGCTGTTCCTCTGACCTGGTTACATCCAGCCTGTATGTAGATTCCTTTATGGAGGGATTTGTTCTGCATACCACACACTGTAAGAGGCCCCTGCTTTACTTTCTCCTGCTTGGCATTTCTTCCACTTTATAGGCCTTAAAGTCAGCACAGGGTGTAAAGGATTCCACATTCCAGGAGCCCCTCAGTCTTTTTGAAAGGCAGCTTTGTCCCTTTCAAGGTGTTACAAGCCAGTGTACTTCTCCCCTTTGAGTCTGGATGGTCGGGCTGTTAGGTGCCAGTCATTTCCTGTCCATCTCTGGTGGTGTCCTACAAATGCAGTTTCTCTAGGGCATGGCACACATATGCTACTGAGATCTAGTTACAGCCTGATTCTTCTCCTAGCCTCAGAGGAGGGGTTGGCACTATGCCAAACAGCATCTGTGAGTGCCCAAGTCAAAGCCATTGACTGGGCTGCTAAATTCATGGATTTTGGTTGTTTACATTTTCTCTAAGCATTCCTCCATGGAGCTCAGCTGGGTTCCATTTACAATACTATTCCCCCTCCCAGCCTTTTACCATTACCCATTGCTAAGACATTTCTTCAGTGGAAGAAAGACCGTCTATCCCTGTCACCACAGTGCTGCAGGCCTTTAAGGTAGGGAATGTGCCCATCATAACATTTTGGATATTTTCTGTATCTGGATTATGGCTATTCTTTAAATATTGGTTGACTTAAAGTGTTGTTCTGTTTTAGAAAGAGTGGTTAGTAAATGAACAGTCCTAGTATGAGCACACATTGTGAGTTTTTTTTGGGTGGGCCACACAACTTGTTCATTTTTCTGTCTCATTGAGTTGCTTTCCTCAGCCTGGTTTAACTCTTATGGAGGGTAATCTTGGTTTCCCTTGCCTATGGCCTGGGTCTTCAGTCCATGTGGTATGGGAGAGTATTTGTATTGTTCATGTCTTGCTTGGCTTGGGAACTTGTTCTCTGATTTTGTTTCCCAACCATGTCTAAATTCTTGCACTGCTACTTACATCCCACATATAATAAGTAATAGAATCACCCTCTGCACCGAAGAAAAAAATGCTTCTTGCTTGTGGTAATCTCTTTTCTCCAAGTTGTGTTTCTGTCACTCAGTTCCCACCAGTCTTGTAGGAGAAAGTTTTCTCCTATTGTTGGCTTGGGGACTACTTTAGCTTGATTTCCCAATCCTTTTGACTGCCTACTAGGTCATGATCATATCTGAGGCCTGATATTCAGAAGTTTGCCCGGGCACTAACCCTTGTTTGCCTGCACAAACTGGGCTTTGCACTGGAACCCAATATTCAAAGGGCACTTTTGTGCCAACAAACAGGGGTAGCACCCATTCAAACCAAATGGTGGGGTATGCAAATAGTGGGGTGGGAACAGGAATATCAGCAGAAGCTAATATTCAGCAGATTTGCATGGCACTAAAGAGATTGTGCAGTCCTTTTGCACTGTGCTAATATTGTCAATGAAAGCTTCCTTTTATTCCATATAACCCTAGTGGCTGCTGGAGGAAATGCAGCCAACCAGCTGGTTGGCCACTGGGGGAGCATGCCAGCCGCTGAGATCCATTGCACCCCCGATCACCAGCCTCGACATGAAAATAAAATTTGCTAGTGTTAGTGGTCCCTCCCTCCCTCCCTCCGATCCCAGCCCCGTAATCAAATTAACATCCCTGGTGCCAGTGATCCCTCCCTCCCTCTGATCCCAGCCCCATAATCAGAATTAACATCACTGGTGCTAGTGGTCCCCTCCTACCTCTGAACCCATCCATGTAATAAGAATTAACATCCTCAGTGGTAGTGGTCCTCTTCCTCCTTCCCTCCGATCCCAGGCCCTTAATAAGAATTAACATCCCTGCTGCTAGTGATCCCCTCCCTCTCTCTGATCCCAGCCCTGTAATAGGAATTAAATGCCCTGGTGCTAGTGGTCCCCTCCCTCCCTCTGATACCAGCCCAATATTAAGAATTAACATCCTTGATGCAAGTGGCCCCTCCCCCGATCCCAGACCCGACCAAACATTTTTAATCCCTGGCAGTAGTGGTTCCCCCCAATCACCAACCAGAAGTAAAACCAGCCCCTTCATGTTGCCTAGTGCTCCCTCCTCCATGGCACCGGGCACCCCATCCACTGAACTGATTGGTATATGCAGTGCTGCAGGTGCATATGGTGACTGGCGCAACCCTCCCAACACCTCCTTTGCTGATTGCCATATGAACAGGCAGGGAGCATGCCTCTTATTTATAGGACAGGGTGCATCACCCTGTACTATAAAAATTTTACACTGGGGCTGGAATCGGATGGGGGACTACTAGCACCAGGGATTTTATTTCTTATTAAGGGGCTGGGATCAGAGGGAGGGTACCACTAGCACTAGGGATGTTATTTCTAATTACAGGGCTGAGGATCATAGGGAGAGAGGGGACCACTAAAACCATGGATGTTAATTCTAATTATGGGGCTAGAGTTTGGAGTGAGGGGGACCACTAGCACTGGGCATAGCTCAGCTATCATGGATGGTGGGGGAGGCAGCAGCACACTACCTGCCTCCACTACCCATACAAATGGGCCCATAATTGGCATGCAAATGGCCCCTTAGTACCTTGCATGCCAAATGTACTCATTTGTATTGGCACCTTTGAAAACTGTTAATAGCACCCTGGCACTATCAACTCCTGAGCTCAACTTCGGAATCCACGTTAAGGCAGCACTACCTGACTTAGCACTGTGCTGACATGGCCCTATATTCAGTTGGATAGTGCCCAACTGAATATATCATCCTAAGACCCCTGGGCATTAGCAAAGTGCAGTGTAAACATTTGCACTATGCTTTGCGCCTTTCTGAATATTTGGCCTCTGATGTGCTACTCCTACAGTATATCTGCTGTGTAAGAGCCATACTGGAGTAGTACAGTAGCTATTCAGAGTCATGTGAGAGCCTACAGTTTTCATCTTGAGCCTGTCACTACCAATTTACAGAGCTACCCACATGTAATGAGTGGCAGAATCACCACTTGGAGAAAATATATTATCACAGGGACAATTTTTTCTAATTTCTCTCAAACCTCCAATCAGAGCTCAGCCCAGCTCTGCTGCCCCCCCCCCCATGCTCAGGCTTGACACCCTGAGCAGGGCTGCCAGGCAGGCACCCCCTCCTGATGGACACCGGGGTAAGTGGGACCTGGCTTACCCCCCCAGGTCGGGGCCATGGGAGCGAGACCGCCCAGCGGACACTGGTGGGCAGCAGGGATGGTGGTGGAGCTGCCATCATGCACAGGGGCTGGCTTTTTTATTCTGATGCTAAAGCCCTGGGGGCAGGGATGTGCAGTGACATCCAGCATCTGCCCCATCTCATACGAGATGGCACAGGCCACTGTGGAACCCCCGGCCTCTGCCAGGGGTCCGTAGTGCACTGGACACTCAGCCCCCTCCCCCTCCCCCTTCCCCTGGAGAAGGACAGCAGTCCTCCAGATGCTCAATCCTTCTCCCTCCAAGCCAGCCCTCCGACTTCTTAGTCCATTTCTGAACCTGGGATGTCAGCACCGCAGACAGACGCGTTGCCTCTGCTCTGACTGGCTGGCTCAAACAGACAATTTTTTTTCTTTTTCAGGCATGCCTGGAAGGTTAAAAAAGGTAGGAAAAATATCAGAAACAGTTATACAATACAAATAAATCAAGAATAGAGTACAAATGGAATCTTTACAGATGCAGTACAGTTTCAAAGAAAATTAAATGTATGCATCATAATATCAAAACCAAAGAATTATGACTAATGGCATGCAAAGTCACTCAACTTTGCTTTGTAGTTAATTTCACAAACTCAACCAAATTCATGAATTTAATCCACCCTGCAAATACCAATACACAGTGCAGGACTAATTCCATGAATGGTGGATTTGGCAACTTAAGTGGTGGAGTGGGACCCACAGGTGAAGTTTGCAATGTACCATGGGATTGGAAGCACACGGTACTGAAATGAGCTGTATGCCATGCAGAAGCTGTGTTCAGTGCAGTCTTATGAAGACAAAGTTGGCAAGAAGCCTATCCATGATTGTCTCATCAAAAAAAACCTCTAAAACTACTTCTAATACACAGTATTTAGAAACAAATCTGACTGAAAAATATCCAAAGTTCCTTGTGCAGATAGATGCCCATTGTTTATCTGTAGTTTTGTAGATTTATTTAGTTTAAAGTAGTGTTTCTGTTTTGTGTATTGAAGCAATGCTTTGTGGAAGAGGGGGCTATTTTAGCTAGCAAGTAAAGGAGCCCTGTAGCTGTGATCAATAGTCTTATTTTTAATTATGTTTGTCTGTGATTTGTTTCTTTCCGTAGTGCAGCTGTGCATGCTTCGGTGAATTATTTTTGACAGTCTGCTACTATGTTGCTTGTAGCTCTGCTGTTTAATTATTGAAGTGACTGTGCTACTTTAAGTTAAGAATTGCCTCCCTTGGTGTGTGT
Source organism: Neoceratodus forsteri (assembly GCA_016271365.2). Taxonomy (NCBI): domain Eukaryota; kingdom Metazoa; phylum Chordata; order Ceratodontiformes; family Ceratodontidae; genus Neoceratodus; species Neoceratodus forsteri. The sequence goes on from CM028132.1 coordinate 634,720,705, forward strand.
CTTGCTATTCCCCATCATGTTAAAAAAATAAAAAAAGTATTTTTGCGGTGTTTTTACTGTGACTACTATGTTACTGTGATTCAGTAAACTGTTTTGTTGTGATTAAGATCATGCTGCTTTAGTGACATGTTGCAGTCTCTCTGCTGCTGGTATTTACTTTTACTGCAGTGTTTAAAAATTAAAATATCCAAAATGACAGGAAAGAGATGCTTGACTTGTAAAGTAAGAGCTGTAGGTCAAGAAAAAGGTAGGTTCTATGGGTCAAAAGGAATTTGCACCCAAGAAAACTACCTCAGTAGGTGTCACGTGATGAGGTTCAGCTAAAGTGGACATGCGGCTGTCTGCTCCCTCCATCCTGCTGTGATTTTTTTATTATTCATTCTATTAGTGCACATATTCATTTATTTTTAGCTGTGTCTATCCGTTTTTTGTGTTTCTTTGAAGACAAACCACAGAGAAGATCGTGCTAAAACTACGCTCCAGGAAATAAAACCAAATGTTTGGTTGGTTGACTCCAAAGAATAGCATATTTATCAATACAAAGCTACTTGGTGCAGCCCATCCCAACTGAATGCCAAACGTTTTCAAACAATCTTGTGCTATTCCTCAAGGCTGGAGAATTGCTACCTGCACCCATGAAAGGTGAACGCTTAAAGTGGCATACACACAGGTTGCTATCTATACAGCTCTCATTTGACACATGATGAAATATTTACATACAAAACTATACAAGTACAAGATCAAATCTCCCTATATAAATACCACAGTGCAAACAGATAAATAAAACTGCCCAACAGACCGTAGGTAAGGTATAGGATAGGCACAGGACCATGGAGAAGAGCATTTTTTTTTGTGGTGTTGTGCTGTATTCAAGCTGGACTATGGAGCATATGGACGATGCAGCCTCTTCGGAATTACTATGTAAGCAATAATACCCAACAGGGTGGGCGGTATTGTGCTATACCAGACTGCCCAGGGGCATAATGAGGCCCGACGCCGCAGGCGGAGGGCCTTATAGCCCCTGGAAGGTCCGGTATAGCACAATACCTCCCACCCTGGAGGGTATTATTGCACTTAGAAAATGGGCATTGTAAAAAAAAAAATAATAATTAAAAGTGTAAATAAAAAGCTAGTTTACAATAAGTTTTGTCATAAAATAGTTCCTCCGCCTGCATTATACTGATTTTTTTTTTATCTGGGGTGGTAGTGGAGCCTCTCTTCTGCCTTTCATTTGGTTGTTAGGGTTAAAGCACACACACACACACACACACACACACACACACACACACACACACACGCTTTTGGGAGCAATGCCAAAATTAGTTGAGCGAGATAGAGATAGACACAAACTCTGTCCTGCTTTACATCTCTGGAGCTCACGATCGCCAATCCCGGTAAGTTGTGGAGAGATGAGAGATGGGGAGCAGTCTCAGCAGTGGGAAGGAAAGAGATGCACTGCAGCTAGGAAGGAAAGAGATGTGTTGCTGTTGGGAAGCATTGGATAGGCATATTTGTTTCTGGGAGGTAGCCAGTGTATTGGAAGAAGCACAGCAAGCAGCACTTGTGAGCTGCAGTGGAGAGGCACGCAATGCTCATTTGAAAACTGTCCATTGGAATGACAACTTCCTTTTTTTCTGCCTTCCTTTTTTTTATGTGTTACTGTATACGCTTAACAGTGCATACTGACTCGAGCGAGCGAGTGGGAGACCGAAAGTGAGAGTGCTAGATACGCGGTCTGGGAAACTAGAAACTACTGCTGATTTACTTTACACACATTACCAGTTACACTACCGGAGCTAGCCGTGTCTTTCTCACTTAGCTTGTGATTTTTAGGCAACCTGTGTTCTTCCCAACAACTGCATTGAATTTTAACTGTTTGGTTGCTAAAAGTGGTCACTGTATTAAGTAATGAAAGCAGTATCTACGATACCGCTATGGAGCAGGAGAAGAGTGGTATTTTCTTCATTTTCCATACCACAGATGGACGTCCATCTGCGGTATGGAAAATTAGAAAAAAATACCGCTACTCATGCTCAGTAATGACTCCGTGAATAATGCTCTGACACTTTGCAGCCAGAAAGCAGCTTTAGGGATGCAGGATGAGAAAAAACTATTATGTCGGGTTGTGGCAGTAGGGTATACCGGAGGGGGATGGTTGGATGACAAGGGCTGGATGTAAGCTCTCGCTAAGTGACAGAAAAACCGGCGGACATTTGAGAATGAATTGAGGGGGTTTTAGCCAATTAGGGAGCAGGGTAGGGAGCAGGATTCTGCTGATGGGGCTGGCTGGGCTATTACTTTTAATAGCTGCTCAACTGTTGTCTGATAGATGCCCAGCTAGAGAAGTACCTCAGCCAATCAGAAGCCTCTAATACTTTTACCCATTTTCTAATACCCCATAACCCACGTGCACCTGCAGAGAAGCACTGGGAACTGAAGAGCCTGAAACCCACCGTACCTTTGCCCCTATCAGTGGCTACATTCAACCTGGATGACTTGACAAGTTCATTTGGTAAAAAATTGTAAGCTATTAAGGAAATCATATTTGAGCTGGCAGACAACATGAAATTGCTGTGACTGGACTTAGATGCCCTCACTGTCCAAGCAAGTGATGCCGAAGCCCACCTGAGTTCAGTGGAAACACGACAGACCAAAGGGAACTCAGAGTTAGTAGATCTCTCTAAGAGCATTTCTAAACTGAAATCTCAGATTGAGGACTAGTAGGGGTACAATTGGCACAATAATTTAGTAATTGTGGGATTGCTGAAAAAGAAGAGGGGCAGAATATGCTGACCTTTGCCCAATGTCTTCTTATAGAGGTTGCTGGACCCTTGCACCACAGTGATGAATATAATATTGAATGGGTGCAACCCACTTTGTGCCCTATTTCTGGTCCCACAGAGGGCCCCTGCCATGTTATTTTATGTATGCTTTACAACCTGGACAAAATCAATGTTCAGAAGAAATCCTGGAAAAAAGAAAAACTTTATTGACGCTCTAGGAGATTTTATATCTTTAATGATTATACTCCCCTCACCGGACAGCTGAGGGGCAAATATAGAGTTATCATCTTCAAACTCCAAGCTGCTGAGATTTCGTATTGGTTATTATACCCTGCTAAGCTCCCACTTACTACTAATAATGGCACCCATCAATTTGCATCTGCCTGAGAGGCCTGGGATGGATTGCTTGCCTTTTTCCCTGATCTCTTTCTAGCATTCTAACCCAGAGGAAATGGACTGGCCTGATCTCTGTTATACAAGTGTTTTGTATATATACTTGTTTGTGCTTAGTGATTTGCTGTTTTTTTTGGTCTGATCTTCATGTGACCTTGTGACTGTGCATACAGCTTGTTATATATTTTTTGGCATGCCCCCCCTTTTTTTGTTTATGGTATTCAAACTTATTCTATATATTTGGGCTATGTGTTTTCAGAATGTACATGGCCAGGACTGATCTTTTAGTTCCTATATGGTGGCAGTCTTTTCTTGTACACAGCTCTAGGAGACTCTTAATTTGTTAGTTTTCCATTGTGGACATACTATGTATCAACCTTGCTTTGTAGTGGATATGCACTGTTTTTTCATTTACATGCTGTGCTTTGGTTATTTGTGACTGCTGTTTTAGAATCCTTTTTGTTTTTACTTTCAGTGCCAGGTTATGCCACTGGCTATTGTGATAATTGTCTGCCTGTGGGTCCCTTGCTATGTTTTATTTTTGTTCTTGGAACTTTTTCTGCTAGTATGTTTTTTATGCTTTCTACTTGTTGGCACACCTGTGGAATTAGTAAGGCAATAAGACAAATTCCTACTCTCTCTGTTAGAGGAGGTGCGATCACACACTGCACTGCTGAGGAGAAGCTGTGAAAGCAGGACGTTGTAAAGGCGCTAATTTGTACTGCGCCAGGTATGCCACCATTGCCTGCATTCTGAGACTTATTGTTCAGTGTTCTTTATATTCCACAAAGTCTTTCCAATCTGGCTTGTGTCGCCAGATTTATTCCTTTGTACTGTCTGCTCTGCACATGAGCATTTCTGGCAGAGGAGTCTGAGGTGGCAGGAGCTTTCCTCTAATGCCAGGCTGCTGTTAGCCCTGTAGAGGGTGAATGCAGGGCATTGCAGAGGGGCATTTTTGTTAGTTTGCCTGGCTTGTTGGCCAGTTCTACCTCCTCAGTGCTTGGTATTCTGTTCTTTCATCTGGTTTTATGTTTTTTTTCTGTCACTTGGATAGTATAGTTTTGGCTTACTGTTACACTTAGAAAGCCCTTGGGGTTTCTAAGGGGCTTTCCATTTTCTTTCCGTATTCCTACCATGTTTATTTCTTTTTTCTAAAAGAAAAGCTAAAACATTTTATTTAAGGAGGACAGGACTGTGGGATTGGAGGTTTTTACCTTCATTGGAGCTTTTTTCCCCTCTTTTGGATTGTGGCGATTGTTTCTTTTCTCCTTCCCAGCAGTGCGCTGTTTGCTTACCACCACTATTTTGCTGGGAATTGGCTTGCTACAAGGAGGGACAGGCAGAGAAGCCGAACATTCATTCCTTGTTTCTGGGAGAACTGCTGGAGAATTTTATATCTCACCTTGCTATAGAGTATAGAAGACAGAGCTGACCAAGGGTAAAGAAATTATATCAATTTGACGTGAAATTAAAATTATTTTTATTTTTCAAGCCATTGTATCACGTGACCTCCAGCCTAAACACACATGTGTTGGCATTCTTGGCACTAGTTCACCATTTTTGCACAAGAGCATATTGATGCAGTGCTGCAGGTTAACTACTCTGCATGTTTTCTGCCTGACTAGGCCATGGTATGACCGAAGCTTTGTTTTATGCCTCGGGCTCTAGTGTTTTTTTTTTAATTTTTATATATAAATCTGTGGACCCAATTCTAAATATCTTATTCTTTTTCTAGGTCTCCCTAACTGAATTGATTTCAGGCCTTCAGCCCAGCAGAGCACATTTTATTTGAGCCATGGTGCATCTGCTCCATTAAATGGGATCCTGATCCCTTTCACACTTAATGCAAGTAAATTTTATCTGATGTACACTAATAATTGGAGGATAGATTTAGATATTTTTCATTTTAAGCCTAAGAAATATAAAAATATATTTTATATAATTTATTCTATTTTTAGTTCTTTTTTTTATAAATGATTGTGCTTATTGACTTTTTGCTTAAAGAAGCTATTGTTATTTAATGATTAATTTGTAGCAGAACTTATTTATTCTCCTAGAACTGAGTTTGTTCTTTTTATAATCACCAGATTATTTATTTTTTATTTATTTATTTAGAAATGATTCACCAGGACAGCACACTGAGCCGAGGCTCTTTTCCAGCTGCAACCTGGGGGAATGAGGGAAATAAAGCAATAAATATACATACCGGTAAATGCAGTAAACATATATGTATATACATACAGGTAAAATCAACCTTGGACTCCTCTGTCAGAAATAATCTGGTGAATGTAAAAAGAACCGACTCGGTTCTAGGAGCATAAATAAGTTATGTTACAAATTAATCATTAAATCTCAATAGCTTCTTTAAGCAACCTCACTCATTCGGTAAACAACCAGCTACTACTGTATGCAGATGATAAGGTCCTATATTCATGTAATTCTGACCCCTTCCAACTGGAAAAGCAAATGCAGGTCAGTTTCACCATGGCTGAGAGCTGGTTCCTTCAATCAAAACTGCTCCTCAATTATAAAAAAAATAAGACTATTGTTATTCGCATCATCACATAACAAACACCGCATTCACCAACTTTGCATTCATAACAATCAGAATACTTCCCTGGAGATGGTTCAAACATTTAAATACCTAGGATTTAAATTGGACTGCACCCTCTCATTTAACCAACACATAGACGCAGTTGCAAAGTTGTCAAATGTAAAAATAGGATTACTGTACAGACACCAAAAAGGCCTGACTTCTGAGGCACTCAAAACTGTTGTAAATAGCTCAGTCATCTCAGTGATAGACTATGGTCTAGCAGTATATGGGGCTGCCTCCCAAACTGTTTTGAAATGTATCAAAACAACACTAAACAAGGTGTGTCATGTGGTCCTAGGTGTACCCCATCTCACTCACACCTGTGATTTATACACTCAGACAAAATGGTTCAACCTTGATAGTCACCTCCAGTATCAAGTATACATGCTCACCAAGAAGTCTATCCTAGGACTTACCACCCCAGGCCTGCAAGGACTCCTTAGCTGACCTAATTCCATCAGATGCACTAGGGGTACAAACAACTCAGCTCTCTGGATCCCTTCCTGTAGACTCACACAAGGCCAACGGTCCTATGAATACCGGGCACCACTTTGGCTTAATGCGCTTGACCTAGGCATTACAAAAGAGGACAAAATAGGCCCCTTTAAAGATAAACTATAAGTGGCCCTCGCCACAAACAGGAACTGTGACTGTGAGACCCGAACTTCCCCACATTCTTCCCTCCTCTTTCCTGCTACCCTCATTCTAACCTGTATTCTTGCCTCTCTTCTCTTCTTGCTAACTAACACTACCCTAGTAGGCTCCAGGTCCCTGCCTCAGCACTCCCCCCAGTGAATCTAGCCCTCTTTTATGACTACACTCTTTAGCACTTAAGACAAAAGAACTGCTGCCCATCAAATTCTTGCTCCTTGCGTATAGTATTAGTTAATTATTTTACAGACTATATCATCCTCTGTTACCTACCTGATTCACTATATATCCTGTAGATTCTCAAGTTGTTCACTTAACAACTTGTAACCTAGCCTGCTTTAAATTATGTATCTGTATATTTTTACTTATGTACTCCCTGTTATTGTAATTATGTAACCTCTGTAACCTGATGTACTTATGTCTTTCTAGGCATGGAACCTCCTTGTATCTGCTTATGTACTTGTAACTATTGTAAGTGATGTTATGCCCATGTATTACTACAATGTGGAACCTCTGTAAAAGAGCCTTTGGCTCAAAGGTACTTCCTAGAAGTAAATAAATAAATAAACAAACATTGCAGGAATCAGGTTAAGGGGAAAGGGGAAATGCCACAGTAAATATATACATATAAACAGGAAGAACAATTTCAGCAGCATAACAGTCCATAGCTGTGGATGATGCAGGGTTGGATTTAACGGGGGTTAAGTAAGATACTTTCTTGGATCCAGCTATTTGCTTTCTGGTGCTTTATAGAACAGAACATTACTCATATAAAGACTTAGGCTGACTGCTGATACCCACATTTCCTCAGAATGCTGTGATCCACGAGGCTTGTGATTTTTGCTTACGTTAGGAAAGACAGACTTTTACAATTGATCTAAGGACCATCATTTCCTGAACATCCTCAACTCTCCTATGTATTGCCTGCTACTCTCTTCTGACTGATCTTTTTTGGAAGCTTACTTTTGGTGACGTGATTTTATAAAAGACTTTTAAATTAGTAACTTTTAAATTAGTGATTCTGCTAATGCATACCTAAAAATCTACAGGAGGCTGGGTTAACAAGCACAAAAATAAAAGTTACTCCATTGCGAACATATGATTCTGTGACTTGTGGTTATTCTAGTCAAGGTCATACATAGATTGTTATCTCTGATATAATGAAGGAAACTAGATCCAAAACAAGAAATGCATTAAAAAAGGGAATACATTACAAAAATAACAGAAACTATACCTAGCTATTTCTCTCCTCCAGTGAAAATTAACCTAATTAAAAGCATTAGTAAAATTATGAGAAAACATATTCAAACCAATAGAACATCTTCCCCAATTAGATAATCTAGGTATCTACCAACAGATAAGGATAATCAATTGCTGATCAAATTAAGAAATTAGAAAACTCAGGAGTACAGGTAGTTGGTGATGCGGTGCCACAGATATCCTTGTGACTAGAGGAAAAAAGACAAGTCCTGACTGAAAGTAATAACACTAATTTATTTCCTGATATCATGGAAAGTAAAAAACCTTTGGGAAATAAAGGGCAAAATTAATTTCTGCAAAACTTTGATCAGTTTGCATCTCCATATATTAATAGAATTAGCTTAGATCCACCACTTGTAGCTCCACAGGATATTCTGCATCTTTGGGAAAAGAGTCCCTCTTCAAAAACTCAGAAATGTTCAGGTAAACTAGACAGCCAGGGAGAGACTGGTAGTGCAGATATGAATAACAGTCAGAAAATATTATTGAGAGATATAAGAGATGAGATTAAGTGCAATGATATCCTGTTAGAGCAATTAGTCTCATTAACTACACATATACTAGAAGACCAGAAGAATAGGATGGACAAATCCAAAGATGGTTATCTCTTAAATACTGACAGGAAGCTACACAAAGATAAAAAAGAACAAATTAAGAACACTACAAAACTGATTGCAGACAGAGTAGTCAAATACATTTTGAAGCTGGCTGAAAAGTTAAAAAAGAGATAAACAGTCTACACTCCATGGTCCAAGGGTAAAAACTACTTCAAGTATGCATATTAACAGGGGCAAGTGCTCCTTTAACTGTCATACTGAAAACAGAGCAGTTTTTTTCTCCTCAGATAAATCCAAAAAAAGTCTGAAAATCTAAAGGATTCTGAAGGGGGCATTTTGATAAGATATATTTTGGACACTTGGGGAATTTGTCTTCCAGATCAGATGGTAGAGAAGATGAAAACATAAAAGGACAAAGATTACCAACTTTATTTTTAAAAGATTTACCTAAACTAAGAAACAAAATGAATCTACCCTGACTCTCAATGTTATGGTGAATCATTTATGTAAATTGATCATAGGACCACTATTTAGATGGCAAGCCAATAGATCAGTGTATAGACATCGATGTGATTCATGTCTGAGATTGTTAGTTTAGTCCTGAGATATAATGAACCCAGGAAAAATCTTATTAGAGCCAGCTCTGAATTTAAACCTTTAGGTGTTAACTTTATTTATTGAATTTTTGTAACTGGGTAAGCCCGCTGAGACAACAGTCCCTTTTTCAGGGGCTACCTGGGAAAAGCAGTACATTGATAGTGCAACTGTTGTTACAATACATTGTACAGAGTGACAGTAGTACAGCAAATGAGTACAATACTATGCAGAGTAATTATTAATACAAAGAGGTACAAACACAAAAATAAACAATGGCAAAATACAGGCAATAAACTTATTCACACTAGTTCACAACACACTTTAGGGGAGTCAGCCATACAGACATAGATCAGGGGAGCCATGAAGCATGCAGGGAGGAGTTGGTAAGCTCTAGAGTTACCGAAAGCAGAAGCAGGGAAGGGCGGCAAGGTGTGTTAGTAGACAGCATTGAAATTGAGAAATGGAGTTACAGGCCAGGATTGGAGGAGGCAATGAGTTCCAGATGAACACAGCCATGAAGGCAAATGATCTCCAGGCAGTAGAGAGTCACAGGTTAGATATTAAGAGCAGGGGGAGAGAGGCATACCTAAGAGCACACTGGGGGAGTCGGCGCTGACAATGTCTGAGAGGCAAGGAGGTGTGAAGCAGTAGACAAGCTTGTGTATAAAGTTTAGAGTGGCATAGCAAAGCTTAGACCCATATGGTAGCCAACCTAGTGCAAATAGAACAGTGCAATGATGATCACTAGCATTGGTTCCCAATGCAAACCTACCTACTCAAAGGTATACCTGAGAAAGGTGAAATAGAATGGTAGGGGCAGTGGAGAACAGCAACAGGGTACCGTACATGAGAAGAGGCAGGAGAGTGGCATCAGCAATCTTGCAACTTGAGGTTGATGTGAGGTAGGGACGGATGCGATAGAGGACTCCAGTTTTCTGGTTAAGAGTTTTGATAAGGGAAGTAACATAAGTATCAAGAGAAAGGGCGGGGTCCAGGGTGATAGCCAGGTATTTGAAAGACTGGACAGATACAAGGGTGGCCCCTGTACTAGACAGTATAGCTGGGGGGCGAGATAGAGCACCAGAGTTGGTGAACAACATGCACTTGGTCTTTTTAGTGTTAAGGACAAGTTGTTTATGTATGAACCAGTCCTTGAGAGCATGAAAGTCAGATGCTAGCATGGAGTTGAGCCACTCTGGATCAGAGAAAGAGTGGTAGATGATAACATCATTTGCGTAGTGATACACTGTGGACCCTCCACAATTGTTAGGAAGTTTGTTGATGTATAAGGAAAAAACTATGGGCCCAGTATAGAGCCCTAGGGTACACTGTGGGTAATGAACCTTGGTTCAGATAGAGGACCCGGTCATTTGATCCATTGCATTCGGCCAAATTGATAGCTACAGGTCCAGGTTAGAGCATCTGCATCAAGGCCTAGATCATGCTGGTGATATAAAAGCAGGTCGTGGTTGACCAAGTCAAAGGACTTGTTCAAGTCAACTAATATTGCACCATTGGCATGGCCAGCATCCATTGCATGATACATGTCTGAGGTGACTCTGATCAAAGCTGTAAGGGTGCTGTGATTTTTTCTAAATCCATGCTGGGAAGATGAGAGGAGATGGTGATGATCTAAATAATCCTGGAGGTAGTCATAGATTATCCACTCTTGAATTTTAGCTAGGGGACAGAGTATTGAGATTGGACAGAAGTCTGCCACAGCAGAGTTGGAACCACCTTTATGCATGGGGACAATTACCTCTACCTTCCATTTATCAGGGACTGTACAAGTAAGGAAGGATCTATTGATCAGGTTGCGAATAGGGCAGGCTGGGGCATCAGCTCCTACCTTGAGGAAATTAGGTTCTAGGGTGGCATGCCTTGGTGAGCTGTCATCCTTCAGTTTCTTGAGAAGATGGCATACTTCATTGAGGGTAGTCAGTTTTAGGTGGAAGGAGGGCCAGGCCATGTGGTCAGCTGGTGGCACAGAGTCAGTTTTGTGAGGAGTGGGTGAACTGGAGAAGAGAGAAGCATATTTATGCAGGTCTGTGAAGAATTCATTAAAGCTTGCCGTGAGAGAGGGCGGGTCAGTGTGGATGGAACCCTGGGCTTCAATGGAGCTGAGGATCTCAGTGGTGTTCCCCTTTAAGAGGGAACTGGTCTTACTCCAGAATACTTTCGGATTAATTAGATGCTCAGTTTGGAGTCTCTTAAAATGGAGACAAGTCGATTTTTGGATGGAATTTTTGCAGCTCTTCCTTAGCTGGCTATCATATTGCCAGTCAGCAGGTAACCTATTACATTTGAAAGACCATGAGGCTTTATCACAGGAGGTCATGCAATGCTTTAGTTCTTTGGAGATCCATGGGGCTTTAACCCCTTTTGTCTGGCATTTCTTCATTGGAGCATGGTGGTTGATAAGGTCAGTGAGTTTTGATACAAAGAAGTTCAGGGTTGAATTAATGTCTGGCATGGTATTTATTGGGCCAAAGTCAATATCATGGATGGTGTCCAAGAATGCATTGAGATCTAATCTAGACATGTCCCATACCTTGATGATCTTGGGTGGAGGATTTGAGGAGTTGTTAAGCCTGATGCATAAAGTCGGGGAGTGATCGCTAATACAGTCTGCGAGGACCCCTGCTGATTTTATTTTAGAGGGGCAGTTCGAGACCACCCAGTCCAGCAGAGTATCATTACCTGACTTCGGGTTAATGCGAGTTGGGTCACTGATGATTTAAGCCAGATTGGAGTCTGTCAGGGAGGGAGTCAATTTGGAGGATTTAGGGTTCAACCAGTTGATGTTAAAGTCACCCCCTATCACCATGTCATGACATGGTAGTTTAGTACAGGAGGCAATAAAGGAGTGGAGGCATGATCCCGCCACCTTAGGAGCAAATACACACAGCCCACCAGGAGTTTTTTGACAGAGCCAACGGTGATAGAAAAGAGTGTCGACTCTACATCAGCAGAAACTCTACCAGGCATAGGGATTTGGGTAGCATCTAAATTATCCCTGGCATACATGATGACACCACTGACCCTTTTACCCAGCCAGTCCACCCTGAAGCATTTATATCTGGACAAGGCAACCTCATGCTGCCTGATACTTGGTTTCAGCCAGGTCTCAGAGATACCCAGGATGTCAGTAGTGTGATTATTAACCCATGCTTCAAGTTCTGGCATCTTAGGTCTCAGGCTGCATATATTTAGGGTGATTTTCAGACCTTTTGTTGTTTGATGAGACTGGATAGGGGGGTGGGGGGAGGACTATTAGTTGCAGGTCCAGGATTAGGCTCAATGTTACCGTCTAGGGTTAGCAAGAGGAGAAATAAGAGTAATGACTTGATTGCGTAGGAGAGAGGACATCTCATACAGTATTTTAGGTAATTATTGGATTAATACTTAATTTTCTGGAGAGACATAATCTGAGGTATGCAATACCTTGTTTAGGAAGGCAGAGAACAGAGAGATACATGGATGTTGATTCATGAGCCAGGTGACGGGGTGAGACTATGTCATTGTGCCCTAGGGGTACCTTAGGGTTAAGGATATGAAGTAGTCAGCAGATTAGAGAATCAGCAAGCTGAAGGGGATACTCAGAATTTCTCGCCTGGCCATTATGTGCTGGCAAATTTTATGTTGCATGAATCAGGCTGAGATAAGGGGAGGAAATGTTGTAGGGAAGCACTGGATATGGGGAGAGATTTGGTCCAGGCAGGCAGGGGGCAGTTTTGTACTGCGTCCAATGAGAAGACTGATAAGTACAAGGGGAGGTCACAACTGGATTTAATAGAGGTCTAGGCAGGAGTGGGCAGGCAGGAGAATAAATTGATCAGGTCTCAGTTGGAGCAGAGGAAGGAGTTGCCGGCTTATGGCCAGGAAGTAGCTCGCTCCTGCAAGTGGCTTTTTTCATACTAAAATAATACAGCCACCTGAAGAGGTTATGCCACTTTTAGATCCCAAGCTGAAAATTGGTTCAGCGGTGGAAAACAGAAGATCCTAAGTCAGGCCAAAAGCGAGTTCATTACACACTTAATTTTGGCACTCAGAGAATCTAATTAATTCATTGTTGACTGCAGAGAGCATCATCCAGTAGCAATCTGTGCTCAAAGACTGGGGAGACAATCCTTTTCCTAGCATACAAGCTGAGGACTTCATATCTTTCCAAGGAAGATGGGCAGGCTGGGAGAGAGAAGGAGAGCTCGTGGCTGGCTTCGGTCCAGGCTGGGGCTCAGAGCAGCAGGCAGCCCGTTCAGGGAAGAAGCTGGACCTTTCCATTGAAGACGGGCAGGCTGGTAGAGAGAAGGAGAGCTTGTGACCGGCTTCAGTCCGGACTGGGGCTTGGAGTAGCAGACAACCCATTCAGGGCAGAAGCTGGACCTTTCCAGAGAAGATGGATGGGCTGGGAGAAAGAAGGAGAGCTAGCAGCTGGCTTCAGTTTGGGCTGGGGCTTGGAGCAGCAGACAGCCTGATCAGGGCAGAAGCTGGACCTTTCCAGGGAAGATGGGTGGGCTGAGAGTGAAAAGGAGAGCTTGCAGCTGGCTTCGGTTCAGGCCAGGGCTCAGAGTAGCAGGCAGTCCATTCAATGCAGAAGCTGGACTTGGATGCTATAATGGAAACAATGATACAAATGAAGGAGTTAGAAACCAAAAATCAGGTCATAGAAGAGTGGGAGGGAAAAAAATGTAAATTAAATGGAGCATCCAAAGACTGATGGAAGAAAGAACACACTTAAGATAGTTCAGTTTCATAAAGTAAATAATAAAAACAAGAAGAGGACAATGGAGTTTTTTTATTTTTATTTTTTTTTATTTTAGTCTTTGGTAACCGGGTAAGGCACACTAGGCACAAGCGCCTGTTTTCAGGGGTGACTTGGGAGCAATGGGTGGTTAAGTGACTTTCTCAGAGTATACTAGTGGAGGTTGTGAGAATCAAACCCAGGTCTGGTCTGCTGGATATACCAAGCTCATTCACAGCTCGTTACTCTAACCTCTAGGCAATACTGCCAGTCCAACCAAACCAATTGAAACCGTCCATTTCCTGAAAGGGGACAATACCTATTCTAGACAAAGTATGATTAGAGGAAGGTCCCAAAAGGCCCTAAAATAAATATCAGCATAATCTTATGTGAAACTGAAATGGAGGATGAGGAATGATCTGCTACAGAAAATATTACTATCTCAGAACAAGATGCCTCTGGGTATATAGATATGATTAATCTAGATTGACAACCCAAAAAAGATTGCTGTGAAATAACTGTTATTAGCTGGGCTGTAGTGAGTTTGTTAAATAAAAATGAGAACACTGGTTGGCTGAATGAAATCTGTAAAAATTATATCATTTTGTTACAAGAAACCTGGCTGATGGGGATGGATTTATCACTACGAGGTTATCAGACTTTCTCAAAGGAAGCTACTAAAACTTCTAATATGGGTAGGGCAAGAGGAGGTACTACAAGCATTACAAAAGTGATAGTGATTGTGATGGAAAACCCATTCTTTCTCTGCAATTATGTTCTTAATTGGGACAACCCTGACTTTTTTATTATTAACGCATACCCAAGAGGAGGCAACTGGTCTGTTGAGGAATTCCTAACATGTTTAGAATAATCAATCTATTATTTACTGGAGGGCAATAATAATACTATGTTGCTAATATCTGGTGATTTTAATATTAGAATAGGGAACATGCAGGACATTTATGATCAGCACTGAAAGTTAGATGATATCTACAATATTTCTTTGAGAAATTCTACTGATAATCTTTGCACGAATAAGGGGAAAACATTTATGTCCATTTTGGGGGAATTAATGCTTTGGGTAGTAAATGGCAGGATAACAGGTGACAGGCAGGGTTCACATACATTTCCTATCAAGAAAGGTGGTTCTCCTTTAGATCTTTGTATTGTTGATATATGTATGTTTTTGAAAGTAAACAAATTAGAAATGGCTAATCTTTCAGATAGTGACCATCTATCATTGGTGACTAAAATTCAGAGCTCTTGTCCAATCAGAATGACAAAGGATTTGGTGAAATTTAAGCTTGATGAGACACATATGTCCATACAGAACAAAAAAAAAATTGTATGTACACCTTTATTTACAAAGCATATACAGAAAATTATTTTCTTACATACCTCAAAAATAACAGATGTAAATCTTGCCAATGGGCATCTAAAGAATACATATTCTCTTTATGATAAACTTTTGACACATTGCCATATGGTTATTAATTCAATTTATAGTCAGCACGTTATATACAAATAAAAAGAACTCTGCCTGTTTATTGTGCTAGAGTAAGTGGTTTGACAAATATTGTTATGTCCACAGGGAAACTATAAGGAATTTGGGAAAGTGCTGTAGAGGTACAGACAATGGTAATGTTATCAAAGCTTTAAGTAATGTTAAAAAAGAATATTAGGCCCTCATTAGGCACAAGAAGGAAAGATACAGTAATAGACATTGGTCACAATTGCAGATGGCTATTCAAGACAAGGATACAAAGACTTTTGAGGGTTAGGTTGTCCATGGCATGGGAATTTAGATATTAATGCTATCTTAGCAATAGATAGTAATACATGGATAGAGTTCTTTAGTGGAAAATATGGTTCTACTCCCATTGTTGATTCAATGGTATGGGGCTTAAGAGGAACTGCATGTATGAAAAGGAAGTTGTCCAAGCAATCTGTGCCCAAAAAAGAAATAAAGTCTTTGGATGGGATAACATCTCAGCAGAAATTCTTTTAGCTGTTCCAGTAGACTGAGTTAAAATACTGACACCACTTTTTAATGCTGTCACCAGGGCTAATGCAGTGCCCATAGAATGGACAAAGGGTATTATTATTCCTATTCATAAAAAAAGCAGACATTCATAACCCTTTTAATTACAGACCAATTACCCTTTTATGTATCTGTGCAAAAATGTTTTCTCATTTAATACTAGAAAAATCAGAAGTTTGGGAAAGGGATCAAAGAATTATTTCAGAACTGCAATGTGGTTTTAGGAAGAAAGCGGACTTTGCACTGTTTGTTTATTCTAAACTATATCATACATAAATATGTAAATAAGAAAAAGCAACAACTATATTTGGCCATTTTATTTATTTATTAGCTTTTGTTTACTGAGTAAGCATGCTAGACAAGGGATGCCTATTGTCAGGTGTGAACAGGGAGGTTACAAGAGTAGATTTATAAGTAGTATAAGAATATTACAACAAAGAGAAATATAGGCAATAACAGTGTGAGACAAATAAACAAGTACAGGGTGACCAGACAAGCATATACATATTACATCAGGTAAGAACATACAAGCAGTGAATAACAATGTTTAGACCTCCATAGTGCATTTGATAATGTTAACAGAAATTTATTGTGGCAAAAACTCAAATCCTATGGATTAGATATAGCTTTACTTGAACTGGTTATATTATTGCACACCAATAATGTTGCACATGTTATATATCAAACTAATGAGCCATGGTCTGAACCCCTTTTAATTGGTAAAGTTGGTAAACAATGCTGTATCTTAGCCCCTTTTTTATTTAATAGTTACACAGATTCTTTAATTGTACTACAGTATTACTAAAGGCAGACACCCATGCAACTGCCATTCGAAAATCTAGAATCCTGTTGCTGTGCTACACAGACAATAATAATTTTATTTATAAAGTGCTTTTCAACATGTCAAGGCACTGAACATATTAAAACCATAACTTTAGATATAAATCAGTAATACATATAGATAAAATCATATCATAATAACATCAAATATTAAAATCAAATAAGAACATATGAAATAGAATCATAGCACAATAAAATTAACTTAATCATCCATGAAGGCCATCTGCCACAAATAAGTCTTCAGATGATATTGTTCTGATTTCACAGACATCAATTGGACTATCTGGATCCTTAGAAACTGCAACACAAATCATCTTTCTGCCCTGGAGCTTAGCATTAATATAACTAAATCAAATACAATGGTCATAGGGAAGAAGCTTAAGGATGAAGCCACATGGAGAATTGGGGGAATATTCTTGAAAATGCAAAATAGTATAAATATCTTGGAATTATATTAAGTAATAATGGCTCTTGGTCTTCACACTTGTAAGCAATAAAACATTAAGGTAGCCCATTAATGTGTCAACTGATTATTGCCGCCTTGATCTTCCCGACAAAATAACGTTGCACGCTTCTTGTGTGACTTTGATTTTTTGGCATCCTCAAATGTTGCTGATCCAGTCTTCCTCCTACTTTTGACCAGGATGTGAAACAGAGTTTGTTACAGAAATAACTTGTGGGTGTGGGGGGGGGGGGAGCTTAGGAGGTCACTCCTACTGCCAGACGGCAGATAGTTGGAGCGTGGTGACTGGAGTCATGTATTACTGGTGCTGTGCTTTACACCAGCAACTTTGTTGTCACTGCAGCATGGGTGAACAAACATAAAGTGCTACAGTCTTCCAGAGCCATAACTAGATTTGGAAAACTATATGCCAACAATTCGTATAAAGCACTGAAAGACTCATTTAATGCAAATGTTAATTCCCAAATATTGTATGGGAGTGAAATATGGGTAGTACAAGTTATAACATCAGATATTAATGGTTTAGAGGCAATACAGAATACATTTTTCAGAAATATATTAAAATTAGCTTATGATACCCCTTCAGCTTTTGTCTTGGTAGAAAATAATGCTCTTCCACTGGAAGCACATGGCTGGATCAGAGCTGTAAGATGGTGGAAGAAAGTGGTCCAAGCTGAAGATGGCTCAATATTATCTCTAATTCAGTATAAAGTTAATAGTTTACCCATCAATAATAATACATTGTACAACTGGTTCCAAAAAGTTACATTTTCAAACTTACTAGATGTGGTCTTTTAAACATTTGGGATGCCAAGGTACAAGCAGATCTTAAATCATTATTTTAAGTCAGTTGAACTCAGTAATAAAGACCACTGGTTTTAAGCTATATATGCAAAACTCATGGATATTCCAGGTTTGGTACTTTATAGAATATTTAAGGAGTACAGAAAGGATAATATTTATCTGAATTTTTGTGAAAAGGAATTACATGGAGCTGCTCTCTGTAGATTTAGATTTGGGATACTTGAAAAGGGTTCTATATTTTTTGGTGGAAGGAAAATAAATGGGGGCAACTTGGCATGTAAATGTAACTCCAATTGTAGAACTATCATTCAACACCTCTTGCTTGATTGTCCCATTCTTAATGATGAAAAAAAAATGGTTAAATCAATTTATTAATAAAGGCCACTTATTCAGGGATAGAGAAGTCTTGGTTAAAAATCTACTGTTTACTAATTGTAAAACTACATTTTTTGCAGTGGCATGTTTTGCATTATCTGCTTTAATGAAATTGTCTAAATAATATTTTTTGTATCAGACTAGTAAATTTTAACAAATTTGTATTTGTGATTTTATATAATCAATTTCTTTTTTTAGTCTAAGTATTCATATAAAAAATAAAAAAGTATGTTATGACTTTTTTCTATACATATTTGCAACAAATAAACTTAATTTGAACTTGAACTACTTGTTAGTACACTTGGGGCAGTTTCCTTTGTTAATGTGGTCTTGGCTTTGTGTGTGTTCTCCCAGCCAGTGGACCCCCAGATGGGAGTAGTAACATTGGCTTAGATGCCTTGCCTATTGTTATTGTTTTTATTTAAATGATGTATCTTGTCCTTATATGGATTGCATGGGAGGGGAGTAGGGCCAGTTTATGCCTAGAGTGGTGTCATCTATACCTAATGGGTTTTTCACCCTTTTGGGAGGGGGTTCTCTCATCCTAGGTGACTTAGTAGAAGGAGTATGGTTTTGTTGGAGGATTGTTTTTTCTACTGTTTTTGTGGTTGTTTGGATTAGTTTGTTATGGGCTGTGGGTTTTGGGTAGGTCTTCCTGGTGTTTGTTTCATACAGCTATATGTGTGCTTTAGAATCTGGGTTCAAGGTGCTAAGATGATTTTATTAATTTATGAGTTTCCTGCCTATGGCTGTGGTACATAAATATTGTACTTGGAATTTTAAGGGTGCAAAATGCAATTATAAGCAATTCCAGATTCTTAAACATCTTAAAAACCTGTATGTGGACATTGCCTTTTTACAAGAGACACATCTTAGACCTGACCAGACCACTCTCCTTTACAGGAAGTGGGTTGGCAGCCTTTTGGGGCTGGTGAGGATACTCGCAAAAGAGGGGTGGCTCTATTAATTGTCTGTTGGGTGCTGTTCTGCTCTTTACAAATCATAGCAGACCCCTCCAGGCTCTGTGCTTTTGTTAGAGAACTGTTAGGGTCCAGCAAGATTTGTCTTGTTTGTATATATGGTCCCACTTCTGATGATCCTAGTTTCTTTTCCTCTCTTCTTACTCTTTTATCCCTTTGGTCTCACCTCCCTCCTATTATGGTGGGGAATGGAATTTATACAAATGAATTAGATATTTTGGAGTGTCAGACGAGAGGGTTATCTCCTGCCCTATGTGTCCTCTGGGAGATATTGGACATGGCGGGTTTAAAGGACAAGTAAACAAGCTTTTCACACTTTTTTTTTAAACTGCAAGGGCTTGTAAAGGAGAGGCTGTCGTTTACACTAATATTGAAACAACATTTATTAAAGTAGGAGAAATGTAGTTTCATAGCATTTGAAATGTTTAAACACAGCCTCTCCTGATTCAAAAATCCTGCTCTGTGATTCCTAAAATTGCTGCCTTGATGATGTCAATGAAGTGAGAAATGACAGCTGTGTAGATGTATTCTTGTTCCACTAACTGTATTCAAATGAGAATAACTTTAAAATGATAAATGGTACCATGGTACTTTGAGCATGAAAGTTGTTCAGCACAAATATATCTACAAATTGAGAGGTGTTTAATTTATAGATACCCTTTAGTTTTTTTTTAAATTAGTAAAAAAAAAACACCAGAATATTCCAATTTTTTGTCACTTTGTCAACAAACAAATGGAAATAGCTTTAAAACAAAAAATGATAGTATGGTACTGTGAGCATGAAAGTTGCTCAGCACAAACGTATCTACAAAATGAGTGGTGTTTCATTTATAAACATCTTTTAGGTTTTTTTTTATAATTAGCAAAAACCAGCAGAAAATTCAATTTTCTTTTTCACTTTTTCAATAAACAAATGCAAATAACTTCAAAACAAAAAAATATAGCATGGTACTGTGAACACAAAAGTCATTTAACACAGAAATATCTACAAAATGAGTGGTGGTTCATTTATAGATACCTTTTTTTTCTTGTATTATTTCTTTACCTCCTCCGACACACCCACTGTCGTCCTCTCCTTCGGGCAGCCAAGTCCTGTCATTGTCTCCTGAGCCGATCCGCCATCCAGCTGCTCCAATGCCCCGGTTGTCCCAGATGTATCCTTTCACCGGGTGGGGGCTCTCCCATATCCCGTTGGGGCCCTCGGGAGGAGAGACTGGAGTGCATGTAGTGCTCCCTTTCATCTTTACTGGGGTCCAGAAATGCAGCCTGGAGGTTTCTTGGCTGGGAGAAGCAGGGAGGCGGGCCACCATCATCCGGATGGCATGCGTGCAATTTTCACACTTTTCTGGTCCCTCCTGTGTGTCGCTGCTTGCAGTACCCCCCAGTCTCTACCAGGGTCACTAACATAGTGGGCCTACCCACCTAGCCCACCCCAGGAGAGGAGAGCAGTCCTCTGGATGCTCAATCCTCTCCTCCCCACCAGCCCCCAGAGACCTGAGTCGGTTCCCAAACCCGGGTTGCCAGTGTGGTATATATACCTTTCAGTTATTTTTATGATTAGCAAAAACCAGCAGAAAATTCAATTTTCTTTTTCACTCTTTGCAACAAATAAATGCAAATAGCTTTAAAACAAAATATGATAGCATGGTACTTTGAGAATAAGAGTTGTGCAGCACAAAATTCTCTGCTAAATGAGTGGCGTTTCATTTATAGATACATTTTAGATTTTTTTATAATCAGCAAAAAACTGCAAGAAAATCATTTGTTTCCCTTTTTTTGGAGGTATGGCATAAATGGAATATGCTACCTATTTTGGCACTATAGCTCAGTGGTTAGAGCACTGGTCTCATAAACCAGGGGCTGTGAGTTCATAACTCATTTGGACCTTTGTGTACAGGAGGCAGTATAGCGCGGTAGTTTAATGCTCTGATCTGCAAATCTGGAGACCTGGGTTTGAATCCCACAGCCTCCATTTGCATACTGTGTGACCCTGAGCAGTCACTTAACTTCTCTGTGCTCCCAGGTCACACCTGTAAATAAGCTTTCAGTTTAGTGTGCCACTTCTGGTTAAACAATTGCCAAAAAAAAAATGAAACACCATAATTTTGTAGATACTTTTGTGCTGAACAACTTTCGTGCTGACAGTACTATGCTTTAATTTTTTTGTTTTAAAGTTATTTCCATTTGTTTGTTGCCAAAGTGACAAAAACATTTGAATTTTCTGCTGATGTTTGCTAATTATAAAAAAACTAAGAGGTATCTGTAAATGAAACAACACTCATTTTGTAGATATCTTTGTGCTGCACAACTTTTGTTCTCACGGCAAAATGCTATAATTTTTTGTTTTAAAGTTATTTACATCTGTTTGTTGCCAAAATGGAAAAAAAAAAGAATTTTCTACTGCTTTTTGTGCTAATTTAAAAAAACAAAACTAACAGGTATCTATAAATGAAACACCTCTCATTGTGTAGATATTTTTGTGTTGAACAACTTTCGTGCTCAAAGTACCATGCTGTCATTTTTCATTTTAAAGTTATTTGCATTTAAATACATTTAGTGGAGCTTGAATACATCTACACATCTGGCATCTCTCACTTCATTGACATCATCAAGGCAGCTATTTTAGGATTCTCAAAGCAGGATTTGAATCAGGATAGGCTGTGTTTAATATTTTGAAATGATATGAAACTGCATTTCTCCTACTTTAATAAAAGCAGTTTCAGTATAAATGTAAACAACTATCTCTCCTTTATAAGCCTATGGAGACATTTTAAAAAAACAAAATGTGTAAAAAGCTTGTTTACATGTCCTTTAACAGATCCCTGGAAATTACTTTACCCCACCCAAAGGGAGAATACATTTTATTCTCCACCGCATGATACCTTGTCTAGAATAGATTCTTTCCTTCTGGGAGTATCTTTGGTACAGGGCATTTATCAATGTGAACATAGCCCTAAAGTTCTTTCTGATCACTACCCTGTTCTTCTGCATTACAGTCTGTCCCCATCTGTTGTGCAGGATGAAACCTGGTGCTTGAATAATCAATTACTCAAATCTTAGCTAATCCTTGAGCACATGTACACATTTATGACAGAATTTTGGCTACTAATTCTCCTTCCATGAATTGGAAAGATTTGTTATGGGGGGCTTTGAAAAGTAGTCTGCAGGGGGGATTTATCCTCCTGCCATCTGAGAGGTGAAAACTTTGAGACCAGGAGGTTCCATCTCTTTTGTCGCACATATGGGAGTTAGAAAAGACTCTCTCCAATTTCACTTCAGAAGAAAAGTGGGTTAAACTTCATAAGAATCAAGCCCAATATGGGTACCTCTGTCTTGAACAAGCAGAGTGTGCAGTTCATCATGCTAAGCTCAAATATTTTGATCAGGGTGAAAAAGCTGACAAACTATTGACTATTACATTATGTAAACAAACTTCTGATAGAATTAGCCCTAGTATTCAGTCAGACCAGGGTAAAAGTTTTATCCAACCGCAGGATATAACGTGTCAGTTCCAATGTTATTATCAAGGTTTGTATAGCCCAGATACTGACCGATTTCCTTCTCTGCTTTTAGATAATTTTCTCTCTGACATCTCCCCCCCAAAAAGTGGATGTTGCTCAACACGCTTTTCTTAATTGTCTTATTGTTCTGCCAGAGATCAAGTCTGCCATAGATTATCTTATGCCTGATAATGCCCCCAGTCCATATGGTTATTCTCCCTATTTTTACAAGAAGCTTAAATCTGTTACAGCCCCATTTCTCCTTGCTTTTTAAAATTATCTTTATCAATATAGTACTACAGACTCTACCTTAATGAAAGCCCTTATTACAGTGTTGTTAAAAGCAGGTAGAGATCCCACTAACATCAATAATTACAGACCTATTTCTCTGATTAATTTGGTCTATAAAATCCTCTCAAAAGTCTTAGCAATTCACCTAAATATAGTCTGGGATATGCTGATCAGTAAGGAACAGGTGGGGTTTGTTTCCAGGAGGGCAGGGATCAACAAATTTCAAATTTATGTGGTAATCCAGGACAACTGGCCTATTCAAAAATGGTAGTCCCACAGTCACAAGTGGTAGTCCGGTGGTTGGCTCACCATATTTTAAGGAAAACATATAAAAAATGATGTAGCAGCAAAGTACATGGCTGTGTGTCATTCTATTATTAATGCTACATAGATATAGGTTATAGAAAACAGTAAAAACAAATATGTAAATATCTTTAAATGTTTCTTAATACAGTTTGTGTGATTTGAAGTCTTAGTCAAGTCACGTGGTGCCCCAGAGACTCTGTCCAGTCCCATATAAGCCAGAATGAAGCAGAGAATAATTAGGGCAAACATAATCAGAACTCCTCAGATTCAGAATTGTCAGCAACATCAAATGTACTACTGGTAGTGGTGCTAGGACAGGATGATGATGGAGCAGCAGCAACAGTGCTAGCAGTATGAGATACAGAAGAAGCATCAGATTCAGTTGAACCAGCAGTAGTAGCATGCCCATAAACATGTCGAGTGCCTGGACCAGACAGCAGCCAGTGGTTTATTGCTGGACCTGGATTGAAGTCACATAGATCGGGACCCTCTACTGCTATTTGAAGAAGTGACTGTAATGTGTCATCTGCCAGACATGTCCTTATTTTTGTATTTATCAGGTTTTGAATGGAGAACACGCGTTCGCACTTTGCATTTGACACACTCATTGCCAGTAGTATTTCCACTAACTCTAACATGTGAGCAATCTGGGGCATTTTTTCTTTCAGCAATGTTGTATACACCTGGAGATAGGGTTTGTCAACTGCAGATTTCAGCAGAGACTTAAATGCAGCATATTTTCATCTAATAGTTTCCTGCTGCTCTTCTGTAAAAAAATTAAAGTATGCTGCTAAATTAGCCACCTCTTTGGTTCTAGACTCCACAAGTTGTTCTCTTGTTGGTAAATCAAATTTGCTTGAAATCCAGGCAGCTGAACCATTTCAGAGGCACCTCCAAGAAATTTTGAAATCT
Organism: Neoceratodus forsteri; assembly: GCA_016271365.2. Lineage (NCBI taxonomy): Eukaryota > Metazoa > Chordata > Ceratodontiformes > Ceratodontidae > Neoceratodus > Neoceratodus forsteri. The sequence continues at coordinate 634,744,795 of CM028132.1, forward strand.
TACATCGATGTAAGATATTGCTACATCTACTAAAGTATGCAGTTGTGTATCTGTCCTGAAATTTATTTCAGGGCAGTTGCCTCTAAATGTGAAGGGAACAGTCTTCTCAACTTCCCTTTTTGAAATTACAAAGTCCATGCATCTGACTTGAGGTTTGCAATTAGCTAGAAAAGCTGTCATGTATTTCCCTGGCTTTGATTTCAATTCCATCAGCCGGAGGAGGCAGGTCTCAATGAGATGTGATACTTCAAGAATTATTAAGTCCTCTCTTTGAAACTGCAGTGACAGATTTTTAAGAATGTGCAAAAAATCTTGCAGGATATTAAGAGATTTGACAAACTGCACTGACTGTACCTCTCTTAACAGCACCTTTGCTTTTGAACCATCAGCACCAGCTGCAGTTTGTTCCAAGTGCTGAGCAACCATCGTTAGGTTCACCTAAACTGCATGTACTGAACAGGATTTGCTGGCAAGCCATCTCACCTGTTTAATTGCACTAAAGTGTGCCAGACCACTATCTATCACTAGTGCAATTTCTTGAAGCTCCCTCATTCTTTTGGGACTATAGTGGTATAATTTAAATATGCCCTTTAGAGTATTTTCAAGCTTTGATATGAAAGTGTTTGTTTTCATCATATCAAGAACTGCCAGCTCCAGCTTATGGGCAACACAGTGCATGGCAATGATGTGAGGACAGTGCTCTCGTAACTTTGGGATGGTTCCACCCCTTTCACCCAGCATTACACTTGCCCCATCAAAATTGGCAGCAATCAGAAGTGGCCCCAGATTGCTCACATTAAGTAGGTCAGTGATAGGAAGATGTAATGAATCTAATGCAGTACTTATTGCATTAAAGACATCTTCAGCATTTGAGGCTTCCAAAGGTACGGTCTGGATCAGATATGTACATATATCTTTGGTGTTAGGATTTACAAAACGGACAAAGATATTTCTCATTCAATTATAGCTGCATCAGTACTGCCCTCAGCAAGAACTGTAACATATTTTGCATTTTTAATAGTCTGCATCTCTGTGTTGCATAGAACAGCAGATATAGCTCTGCAAAAGTTCCTGGCTCACTTATCATTGGTATAATTTGTACCAAGCTTAATTCCATTTTTCTCTTGCAATTCACATACCCAATCCATGTCGGAAAAAGGGTGCAGATTTTTTGCAATGGAGTACACTGTGTTAAACAGGCATCTCATCTTCACCTTTGTGGCCTCTTCCAACTGTGCAAAGGCTTGATAAAGTGATGACTCACTGATATCACAATGAACTGCACGCTGGCCACTTTCCAGAATATGTTGGTTCTGGCATAGCACATGTGGACTGGACTTTTCATGTGCACATATTGACTCAATTCTAAAATTGTTAGAGCCTGTGGCAAACACATTTGTCTTTTTTGAAAAGGCTGGTGTTGCAATAGTGGAATACTTTTCGCACACTGTGCAATACATCAATCCCTTTTTTCATTGTATCTCAACCATTTATAAGTTGCCAGCCAATGAGGCTGAAACAGCCTGGTCCTTTTTCTTGGTCATATTTCTTGTCTTTACTTCGCTTCTCTTGCAACTCATCATCATCAACAGGTACAAAACTGCGTTTCTTTGGAAGTGACACAGGGGCTTCAGCTAAGGCCTCACTAGGCAGCTCACTGCTTAAATTAAAAGCCAGATCACCTGTTCTATCTAGTGCCACAGATGCTGCAGACTCCTTATTACTTTCATCTGCGAAAGTAGTAGTTGGTGTATTTATATTAGAAGAACTTGAGAATGCTGTTGCTGCTGCTGACCAGAGGGATAACAGACTTTGCTGCTTACTATGCTTAGTATTTTTAGTCTTCTGCCTTTTGACTCTCTGTAAGCACTGTCTGGCTCTCTGCTTACACAGTGCTTACTTTGTTTTGTGATGCTAATAAAATTTATACTGTTAAAGTCACTGTGTGTGGTGCGTGGGTTTTTCCACTGATGTTTGTTAGACTAGAATGGGGACGGGGGAAGGTGGAGTTGGCAGCCAGCAGCAGACAGTCACTTCACTTATACTCTATATTTCTTAACCTTTACAGGCTAAGGCTGCGTAAAACTACAGAATCAAGATAGGCAGTGGAAGTCAAGAATGGGAAGAAATAACAATAGCAATACTAAGGGGAGGAATGGGATGATGTTATTGCTGTTGTTTGCTTTGATGCTTACTTTTTTAAAATATTTTTTTCCCTTTTTCTCACACTGCTGCACACACTTTCTCCTGTGCCAAGCAACCACATAGACACACACACACGGCATCCCAGTGCCTGTCTCAGTGCCTGTCTCTGCGCTCATTCAACACAGACAACACTTTATTATTTTTATGTCCTCCCTCCTCTGTCCTCTCAGTCAGTTAGTTCTGTTTTTTTTGTTCACTTCACTTTCCCTTTACTTTTCTCAGGGCAACAACACAAAGCCCAGCAAGCAAACCCTTCCTCCTTTAGACAGACTTTACTGCCCTCCCCCTACCTAGTGCCCTTGTCCTAATGCCCTTTACTTTCTGTTTTGGCTGGCCAGTGGGTGGATGCAACACAAACATACACAAAGCACAACCCAGTCCCCTTACCTTTCTGTGCAAAAACACTTGCTCTCTCCTTAAGTTTTAAATGGGAAGAGATGGTCTCTCACTTGGTTCAGGTCGTTCAGTCAGTACCCTTTTTTGATATTTTTAATGTCTACTTCACTAGTAGACTCAGTCCATGTCCAGCCTGTTTTTGGCCAACTAAGTTTTATCACCACTACTTCTGGTGCTAAATTCCTGTCCAACCAAACCTCTCTTGTTAGAGCCTAGGTTCCTTTAATGACAGACTTGACAGTGTAGTTTGTACTAGTTGTTGGAATCAGCTACTAGTATGCTGCACCTCTAAGTTGTACTGCAAACTAAGTGCAAACACAGTTTTTTCCCCTTTTCTTAGGGCAAGGAAGTGAAGCTGGTTTGGTCTCTCTTGACTGACTTCTCCTCAAAGCCCTGCTCTGTTTGGTCTCTCTTGACTGACTTCTCCTCCTAGGATGTTTTAATTTTTCACTCTCCCTTGTAAGAAGAAGAGTTACTGCTACTCTAGTCTCTGGCAACACAAAGCCCAACCCCCTTCTTCTCACTTCTAACAGATCTGTTCTGGTGGTAATAAATTCACCTATATGCTGTTAGTCTTCTCCCCCATACTGCAGCAGCAGTTAGTTTTTTCTCTCCTGGCTATTACAGGTCTATCTCTCTCTCTCTCTCTCTCTCTCTCTCTCTCTCTCTCTCACCGCCCTTAGTAGTGGTAGATCTAAATCCCTTCTGATTTATTTAGTCCCATGCCTCACACACGAGCAGCAGCACCAACTCGACTTGTGGTCGTTGGTCTTGCTTTCTGCCCTTCCCCTCCCCCAGCTGACCAACTCCCATCCAGTCAGTCCACCTAAACTTCCTCCGATCTGATCCTGCTTTCAGTTGGGCACTACAGCAACAGCAATGGGAAATGGAGTCCCGAGTCCAACCCCTCGATGCACAACAAACTAACTCAACTTAGTAGCTAAGTAAGCACACGCCACATGCCACGTCCTTTCTCCCAAATAAGCTGAGAAAAGTGAGTGAGCATGAGTGGGTGGGGTGCGACTCCGATGCCAGTGCCAAGTCATTGACCAATGCAGTGGTATTCTTACCACAGCAGCTCAGATCTGTCAGTGCCTGAATGAGTGGCACCCCTGCCACTCTGATGAGTGGCTCCTCCTCAGTCCCCCCCCCACAGCTGCGGCTTGCTCCTGACACATAGCGCTTCTTCCTGGCACTGAAGATCATGTGGCTGAGCTCCCCATCGATCACATGATGGCTGGATGTCTGGATGAGTGCTGTTACTATTGCCAGCAAGCTCCCGAGTGGAGGAACATGGCAGTGCAGTGAAAAAAATGTTTTTAAAGCATACTTGTCTGCAGACAAGTACCCCTGTGCCATCTGCTTGTCCCTGACTGTGATCTGGTAGCCCGGGACGTTGGGCTATCGGATTTGTCAAACCCTGCAGGAGGGTATCCTCAGACCACCTCCAGAAGCTAATGCATTTATTTTCTGTGTCCAGGGACAGCCTTAATCCTGCTATTTTGGCCTTTCTGGATGCAGAAAAAGCATTTGATCATGTTTCCTGAGGTTATTTAATTAGGGTGCTAGAGGAATTTAATACTCCACTGGAATTTATAACTTGGGTCCAGGTTTTGTACTCCAATCTCAGTGCTCAGATTTTGTGTAATGTAGTTTGTTCTGGGATCATATCACTTCATCAAGACGCCAGACTCAGCTATCACCTTTCCCCCTGCTTTTCAATCTCTTTTTAGAACTGCTAATTAGGAAGATTAATAATATCACTAAGATACAGAAAATTTCAATTAGAATGCATACATTTAAATGGGCTGTTTATTCTGATATAGTGTTACATCTGGTCAATATCAAGACATCCCTGTCTGTGTCCTTAGACATTATTAAGACCTTCAACATAATTTCTTAGAACAAACTCAGTGTTGAAAAGACTGAAGTTATGCCTCTTAAAGTTTGGGCCCATGGCTCAGATATCCTTGTTCTTTTTCTCTGATGGAAACTGGATAAGCTGAAGTATTTGGGTATTTACTGAAGTGCTTCTACTACTAAGAAGAAACTTTATAATATGGATGTTTTAGTAGGCCAATTTAAACAGAACCTGAGTAACTGGGCTCACCTTCCACTCACGTTATGGAGCAGAATTAACATTGTTAAGATGAACTTGCTTCCTAGGCTTCTACGCCTTTAAATATGTTAAATCAGTTTATCTCCCTTTCTTGGTTTACTAAATGATATTGTATCATATTAAACTTTATTTGACAAAGCAAAGCAGTTCATAGAGCTTATATTAAATGAGTAGCTCCTATAATGGAAGGTGGACTCAAGTTACCCAACTATTTTCTTTATTATTTAGCCATTCACTCCAGTAAGTACCTTCAATGGTACAAGGACTTAGTAAGTAAGTAAGTAAGTAATATTTTATTTGTATTCTGGTGCCCAATCATGGAGGCTCTGAGTACTATGACAGTTAAGGCAAGATTAGACAATATAAAACAATGTTCATAATTACTAAACCAGATATAAAACATCAGTTATCATAAAATGCCTTCTTAAAAAGATGGTCTTAGGCCCCGTTTAAATGCCTCTACTGTCGGGGCCTCCCTTAAAAATCTTGGTAATGAATTCCAGAAGGCCAGGCCAGCCACCTTAAAGAAACAATCTCCTTAGGTTTTCAGCCTAGCCCTCAGAATTGCCAGGAGGCCCTCGGAGGAGAAGAGGGAGCGTACTGGGACAGTTGGAGTTAGGAGGTCAGATAGGTAACTAGGGCCCAGACATTATAGGGCCTTATAGGTGAGCAAGCCCACTATGAAGATGATCCTCCATCTGACAGTCAGCCAATGCAGATCCTGCAGGACCAAGGTAACGTGGCATGACTTCAGTAGACCACCAGCAACCTGTCCACTGCATTCTGCACTAGCTTCAGCTAGTGGAGGACCCCCGCACTGACCCCAAAGTACATAGCAATACAGTAATCAAGCTTGGAAATCACAAAGGCCTGTACCAGTGATGGCAAGTCATTGGGCAGAATAAGGGCTCTAATTCGGGTGATATTCCTTAAGCAGTAAAACCCACTTTTGATGAAAGACAACACCTGGGCCTCCATAGTCAGTCTGTCATCAAGGATAACACCCACATTTTTCACCCTGCGGGAGACCATCAATGAAGTGGATCCCAGAACCACTCCAGAAGCATCCCATCATGCTGTCGATCAGGATCTGTCACTAGCACTTCTGTCTTGTCGGGATTTAGCTTCAGAACGTTAGAGGACATCTAGTCCTGTATCTTGGCCAGTCATTTATTAAGCACTTCAATGTCATTTCCAGTTTCAGAGGCAAATGACAAATACAGCTGGGTGTCATCTGCATAGCAATGAAATCATAGACTGTATTGTCTAATAAGCTGACCCAGGGGCAGCATGTACACTTCAAACAGCATTGGCAAAAAGATTGAGCCTTGAGAAACACCACACAACAGGGGCTTTGAGGAGGAGGAGAAATTCCCCATCAACACTCTTTGCCTCCTGTCAGACAGATAGGACTCAAACCATTTGATGACTGTTCTGGTGAGTCCACAATACTCTACAATGCTATCCAATAGCACAATGTGGTCCATGATGTCAAATGCTAAGGAGAGATCAAGGAGAATGATAACTGACTGATCTCCTCTATTCCTCTCCCTGAGGAGGTCATTCTAAACCCAAACTAATACCATTTCAATGCTATTCCTAGCTCTGAAACTGGACTGAAATGGCTCATAGTTGTCAAAAGTCAAGAGGCATGCCTCAAACTGCAGAGCCACTACACTCCCAACAACCTTACCCACTAATGGGATGTTGAAGATAGGTTTATAATTCACCAGGATGTCCAGGTTGAGTGATGGTTTCTTCAGAAGAGGCCTCACCAGCACCTCCTTCAAGACACCAGGGAAGCACCCCTCTGAGAGCAACCTGATAAGGAGGTGTTGTTTGCTTGTTCCCCAATGGTTAGACATTGAAAGTTATGTTTGTACTGAACACAGGATGTCCATCATCTGTCTCCTCCACATCCCTCCTAAGCTTTTACCTCCTGCCTTTCAGACCACCTCTCTGGAGACCTTTGTGTAGCTTCACATGCAGCTTTGTCAACTCCTTGGTATTGATTCTATTCAAGATATCTCTCAGCTTCTTATTGGCAATCTCAATTTTAAAATTGGAGGTCAGGGTATTTCTTCTTTCTGGACCTCCAAGAACATCATCTGCATGGTACAACAATGATACCATACTTCTGCTATGGACAGTTTTAAATTCCTTCAGGTTGCCCAACTTTTATTTATTTATTTTATTTATTTATGATTTTGATAACTGGGTGAGTGCACTGATTCCAGGGACTGGAGTACAAGGTAACAGTAATACACATGAAACAGATTTGATACAAGCAACAATAGTAGACACAATATACAGGTTTGTTGCATAGGTCCATTGGAGAACAGTGAATACAAGGTTTCAATATCAGACATGAGAAGACTTGGTAGAAACAAACAAATCATAGGCACAGTGTACAATGTGAGACTGCATCGTCCAGTGAGCAAGTAATACACAGAATGCTCAGTAAAAAAATGTATATACAACACGTACAGGCAAGGAAGTCAAATATTATTCTGAAAAATGCAATATAGCAGTTGTAGGCAAGAGAGTTGACTAGTGTGGGTAGGTGGGTATCCCCTGGGCTGGGGAGTTGACTAGTGTGGATTGATGTGAAATCCCTGGGGGCATTGGCAGGTTGAGTTTTCCAGGAACCAGACTTTAAGGTGGGACTTGAAACTGGAGTGTGTGTCAATGGAATGGAGTTCAGCTGGTAGTTTGTTCCACTGCAAGGGGGTAGCTGCAGTCCAAGCTCTGCTACCCATGTTGGTGGATACCCTAGGAATAGCTAGAGGGGGAGTACCATTTGAGCAGAGGTTGCGGAGGAGTGTTCAGGTTTTCAGAAGGACAGTTAGGGGGATTCTGAAGCCATGCGGATGACATTGTCCACCATGCAGCAGAGGGCTAGGTCAAAGTGACCTTACAGCGGTAGCCATCCAAGGGTATAATAGAGGGTACAGTAGTGGGTGGAGAACGGGGCCAATAAAGCAAAGCAGCAGGCACTGTTGTAGGCAGCAGAGAGTTTAGCCATAGCAGTAGCTGAGATCCTGGCATAAATAGGGGAGCAGTAGTCAAGAATAGGGAGAAGATTACCCTGGACAATGGCTAGTCTAGCTTCAGGGGTAAGGTATTGCCTGAATCTATAGGCGGCACCTAACTTTTGATGGAACCTTTTGACAAGGGAATTTGCATGCTCAGTGAAGGTGAGGGAAGGGTCGAGCAGTACTCCTGAGTATTTGTAGGTGTTGACATCCTCCAGGGCTGTACCATCTGGGGTGAGAATGCATAAGGGGGTGTGGCTTTTAGTTTTGGCCAGGAAGGGCTTAGATCCAAACAGCATGGATTTAGTTTTTTTGGCATTTACTAAGAGGAAGTTTTTTGAGAACCAGCTGTGGGCTGCTGCATAGTTGTGTGAGAGAACTGAGGAAATTGCAGGTATGGATTTGTCACTGTGGAAGAGGACAAGGTCATCGGCATACAGAAGAGAGTTACAGTTGAGGCAGTCAAAGGGAAGTGCATTAACGAATAAGGAGAAAAGGAGGGGACCCAGGATTGAGCCTTGAGGGACTCCCACAGAGACAGGCAGGGTGGGGGAGCAGGTTTGACCAATACACATGAATTGTGAGCGATCAGTAAGGTAGCTAGTGAACCAGCTTGTGACTTTCTGAGAACAACCAAGGAGGCTAAGCTTGGAGGTAAGGAGAGCATGGTTAACCATGTCAAAAGCCTTTGAGAGGTCGATGAAGACAGCTCCAGTGGCTTTATCATTACCCATGTTAGAGAGGATGTGGTCGATCAGTACAGCCAGGGCAGTGGTGGTGGAATGATTCTTGCGAAAGCCATGCTGTTGGTTGTATAAGAGGGTGTATTTGCTTATGTACTCAGTGAGCTGATTGTGGACTGCTCTCTCAAGTAGTTTACTGGGATGAGGGAGGATGGATATTGGACGGTAATTGTTGGAGGATTTGGGGTCACCAGATTTAAGAATGGGGATAACCTTAGCTATCTTCCATAAGTCAGGCATGGAGGATGTGGAAAGGGCAAGGTTAAAGATGAAGGTGAGTGGCTTGGCAATTGCCGAAGTGATCAGCTTAAGAAAGACTGAAGATAGGCCATCAGATCCGGAGGAGCCGTGGTTAGGTAGATGTTTGAGTAGCTTCACTGTATCATGTATGGAGAGGGCTTTAAAATAGAATGGGGGTATTTGCAGGTGAGTGGGAGAGCTGGAGGAGGATGGCAGTGTGTCAGATATTAGGGATGGGCTTTGAGGATGGGCAACTGGCAGCTTATTTAGGTACATGGAAAAGTTGGTGAACTTACCGTTGAAGACACTGGCCACATCATGAGGGTCGGTCAGCAGCCCATCCTGGGAGTTGAGATGTGGTGCAGCATAGCTGGAGTGGGGGTTTAGGAGGGAGCTGATTGAGTCCCAGAATTTTCTAGGGTCTCCAAGGTTGGCCTTTTGCAGGTTGCGGAAGTGGGTCTGTTTCAAAAATTTGGCCTGTTGTTTACATTTGTTCATCATGTGCCTGTAAGCATCCCAGAGGGCAGGAGAAGGGGTTGCTTTGAAAGTGGACCAGGCGTGGTCTCTGGCCTTCATAAGGGTTAGGAGGTCTTTAGAGACCCAGCACGAGCACCCACCTCTGACCCGTCTGGTAGTGACAGGGAAAAAGTGGTCCTGGAGTGTTAGTAGAGTCTGGGTTAATGTGGAAACTGCCATGGCTACACTGGAAAGGGAAAAAAGCGTGGACCAGTCCAAGGACTGGGCCTCCTTGAGGAGACTTGTGGAGACTGGGCAGCTGACATTTTTTAGAGATAGGTATTTGGGTGGGAGGCGATTTAGTTTGGAAGACCAGAGGAGATAGGTCGGTGAATGATCACTTACAGAGCCAGCCATGGTGCCAGCTTGTAATGCTCGGTCCTCCCTATTTATGAGGATCCAGTCTAGTAGACTCTGGGTGGCTGAGCGTGGATTACGTCTGGTGGGAAGAGTGATCACCTGCACCAGATTGGACTGAATGCATGGTTTTCCATGCACAGTGCTAAAGTCTTGCATCTTGTGTCATGGGCAGTTTCCCCACATCTTATTTCTCATCTATACATACAGCTGTATAATCTCTTGCCTAACAAACCCATGGTGACAGCTTCAGTAGGTATTGGGATCAGGCTCTTCCCCTGCCTACTGGTTCTTATAATTAGACTAAAATTTGGTCAGATTTGTATAAATATTTCAAAGATAGATGTCAGTTATTACAATTCCATGTTTTACATAAGGGGAGGATGGGTGTAGAGTGGAGGATAACAACCGCAAAAGCACACATATTGAACAGATACTTCTGCTCAGTCTTTATGGAGGAGGGGGCAGAAAATGGGCCAGGAAAGAATACAAAGGTTAGGATGGACATGGAATTGGATACAAGTCATTTTCCAAGTGAAAGGGTCCTAAGGGAATTAGAAAAAATAAAGGTTGATAAAGCTATGGGGCCGGATGAGGTACACCTCAGGATGCTGGAGTGGCTGAGAGAGGTAGAGGCAGAACCTATGGCAACCCTGTTCAGTCTGTCAATAGAAACAGGGGAGTTACACAAAGACTGGAGGAGAGCTGATGTAGTCCCCGTATACAAAAGCGGAAGCAAAGAGAAAGTGGGAAACTACAGACCAGTCAGTCTGATCTCAGTAGTGGGAAAGATCATGGAAACACTACTGAAGGAAATAATAGTGGAACACCTGGTTGCCAGTGGTCTACAGGACCCAAGCCAATATGGTTTTACTGGAGGGAGGTCATGTCAGATTAACCTCATTGAGTTCTTTGACAGGGTGACAAGGGATGTGGATCGGGGGGGCAGTGGATGTGGCCTACCTGGACTTCAGCAAAGCCTTTGATACTGTACCACATAGAAGGCTGTTAAACAAGCTAGGGAACATGGGAGTTGGTAAGATGGTGGTAAATTGGGTGGAGAACTGGCTGGATGGCAGGATAAAGAGGGTGGTAGTAAATGGGTATCACTCCACTGAAGGGAAGGTGACCAGTGAGGTACTGCAGTGATCTGTGCTGGATCCAGTCCTCTTCAATATCTTTATCAGTGGCATTATGGATAACCTAGAAGGGAAAATTTGCATGTTCGCTGACGATACAAAGTTCTGCAACAGGGTTTACATGCCAAAGGGCATGGAGAGAATGAGGAGGGATCTGCAGAAGCTTAAACTGGTCAAGAGATTAGCAGTTGAGATTTAAAGCAAAAAAAGTGTAAGATAATGCACATGGGGCACAAGAACCTAGGAACAACTTATCAGCAGTGGGAGGAATATAGAATGCTCCAAGCAGGAAAGTGACCTAGGGGTTATCATCTCTGATTGCCTCAGGGTAGGAAGTCAGTGCAACAAGCCAGCAGGAAAAGCAAACTGGATGATGGGAGATATAAGCAGGGGTATCACCAGTAGGAAAAGGGAGGTCATAATTCCAGTATACGGGACATCAGTGAGGCCACAACTTGAGTACAGTGTCCAGTTCTAGAGGTCTTACCTATGAAAGGACATGGATAGTGTGGAAGCAGTTCAGAGGAGACCAACCAAGATGGTGCATAGATTGCATCACAAACCCTACGAGGATAGGCTGAAGGACATGAATATGTACTCCCTTGAGGAAAGTAGGGATAGGGGGGATATTTTATTTATTTATCTATTTATTTCAGATCTCGGATTAACCATTTGAGCTCAGAGCTCTTTATATAGGTTCAACATTTGTACATTTAGAACAAGCAGTTGATTATACAGAGGATTGAGACAAACAAGGCAATAGAATTAGAATGAGAACATTTAGGAACATTTGGTCCTTAAACAAAGGAATGCAAAAAATACAGTGAAAACTAAAAATGTAATAAGAAAACACAGTCAGATACATACAGGAACAGACCAAATAACTGTGCCCAACAGGGAGCCTGTTAGTTGTCAGCAACATGAGGGGATTAGCGCACAGAGGTGCTGGAGAGGTGGGGTGGGGGGTTGAGCCCCAAGTGCAGAGTGTCCGAGAGAGAGAGAGAGAGAGAGAGAGAGAGAGATCTGTTTGGCAGAAGGGCAGATGGTAGGATATGATGTTGCTAGGTGCTAGCAATGGCAGACACATTGAGATTTCTGTATTAAATGGTTCTTTAGGTTCTTTTTGAAGGTTCGCAGAGTGGGCAGGCTAATAATGTTCTTATGGAGGGAGTGGAACCACAACGGTGCCCAATAGGCAAAGGACCTTTGTCCTTGAGATGTCCAGCATTTTGGAGTCAGGAAGGACTGCAGTTCCAAATTTTGGGTGGGCCTGGGATTAGTGCTGGGAATTAGGAGTTGTTGGACCCCAGTCAGGAGATGACCAAGGCAGATCTTTTTGGACAGGAGGCAAGATTGATATTTTAAGTGACCAAAGAGTGTTAGCCAGTGAGCCTTTGCATAGAGATCGCAGATGTGGGTTAGTCGGTGTGCTCCTAAGGTGAGTCTGCAGGCATTGTTAAGGGCAGTTTTTATACATCAGAGGGCAGTATCTGTGGCTGAGCCATATATCGGCAGTCCGTAGTCCACTAGAGAACCCACTGAACTATGGACTGCTATGCTTAGGGCTTCAGGGGTCAGGCTCTGCCTATGGCAATAAAGTAGCCCTAAGCATTTGTTGATTGCTTTAGCTGTGATGTCTATGTGGAGGGTGTAGGAGAGCGAGCTGTCAAGAGTGATTCTGAGATACCTGAAGTGATGAACACGTTCAAGAGGAACACCACCCCTATCACATATTGATAGCGGATAGTTTTTGTGCTTGTTCTTAAGGCTGGTGAACAATATATTTTTTTTTGTAGTTCAGCATCAATTTATGATTTTTGAACCAAGACTCAATGCTGGTGAAGTCATGTTGTAGCTGTTGCTCAAGAGCAGTGGGGTCAGAGCCATTAGAAAAGATAACCGCATCATCTGCATAGAGGAGGATACAGCACTGACTGGCTAGGGGGAGGCAACTCAGAAATAGGCTAAAGAGAAGGGGGCCCAGTATTGACCCCTGTGGAATGCCTGAGCACACAGGCTTGGTGTCACAGAGAAAGGTACCAATCCTGACTTGCTGTGAACGACAGTGTAGGTAGCTGCGGAACCATGTTGCTGCCTCAGGGGCAAAGCCTATGGCAGTGAGTTGGTCAATTAGGAGGGCATGGTTGACCATGTCAAAGGCCTTAGTTAGGTCAATATAGATGGCCCCGATGAGCTGGCCAAGATCGAGATATTTGTGGATGAAGCCTGCGTATTCCAGGAGGGCTGTAGTGGTGCTATGCCCAGCCCTAAAGCCATGTTGCTCTGCACATTGGAGCATGATTCATTTAAGGGCCTTTGAGAGTGGTGGTAGTATAGAGAGGGGTCTATAGTTCCCGGGGAAGGCACAGTCCCCACTCTTGTACACAGGGATGACTACTGCATCTTTCCATTTTTGGGGGAATATTGCGAGACAGAGTGAGAGGTTAAGGATATGGGTGAGAGAGGAAAGGATTTCTTCTAGTGAGAGCGAGATTAGTTTCAGGTTGGGGTTATCCCCACTGAATCTCCCCTTCCCAAGCACTTTGTGTAGATATTTCCTGGTTTCTCCGAAGGTAATAGTCATGAAGCAAAAGGGGGATGTGATGGGGATTGCTTGGGTGCAGCAGGGATGGTGGCAGAGAAGAAGTCAGTGGGGAGAACATGCTGCAAGTTGGTGAAGGCATTTTTAAAGGTGTTGGCAATAGATTTAGGGCCAAGCATGGGGGAACCATCAACACAGAGCATGGTAGGGGCCGTTTTGGGTTCTCACCCAGTGACCTCATTTAGGTTAGCCCAGAATTTGCACCCATCATTCCAGTTCTTGGTTAGGGCATCTTTATAGTATTCATTTTTGACTAATCAGATGGTCTTGGTACAGTTGTTCCTCGCACATTTGTAGTTCAGGATATCAGACTGCTTGCTAGTGGCCCTAGCTATATGCCAGAGGTGGTCTCTGACTGAGATATTTATGTACCTCACTGGGAAAAACAAGGTGCAGGAAAATACAGTTTTTTCCAAGAAAAAGATGCTCCAGGATAAGGGAATATAGGATGAAACTGGAGGGAGGGAGGTTCAGAGGGAATGTGAAGAAAAAGTTCCTCATAGAGAGGGTGGTGGACAAATGTAACAGCCTGCAAGAAGAGGGGGTAGGGGCAGAAATGATTACAGGATTCAAGAATGCATGAGATAGGCATTAGAGTATCCTGGTAGTTGGGGAAGGTGATAACCTAGTTCCAGGGAAGCTTGAAGAAGCTCAGTTAGTAGTATTCATGGGCAGACTAGGTGGGCTGAAGGCCCTTATCTACCAATAACACCTACATATCTATGTATACTACACAGAAATTATTTAAAAATGGGGCAGATATCCTCTGATTTGTGTTCCAAGAGCTCTGATACCCTATTAAATATTTTATGAGAGTGTGACATGGTGTACCCTTTGTGGAACTCTATCACAGACAGATTTGACCCACTATTAGGTTTAGACCAGGCATTCTCTTTAGATATCTGTCCTATTGGTGATTATCAAGATAAACTGTTAGGCCAACAGAAATATCATATGTCTCTTATTACTGCATGTGTTAAAAAGATTATATTGTGACACTGGCTAGATACGGATGTTCCTACTTATGTGGAATGGTATAGAGAGATTTTATTTGCTTTGTAGGCTGAAAAAAATATTGCTAGTATGACAGATCGCCTGCATTTATATCACAGTCATTGGGAATCTCTCCATACCCTATTACTTTTGGATAATAATTCTCAATTGTTTAGCTACTTCATAAGTATTCCAGCTAGCTTAATTCACATCCCTATTGTTGTTTTAATCATGTATCCTATGTCTAGGTATATCTCTTGTCTTGCCCTATTGCTTCTTCTTTTGTATGATGATTAATAATACACTGAGAAAGTTGGCATGGGGGCATTTTATTTTGTTGTTTTTCTCATTGTTTGGCTTGGATTTGGTGTATTTTTTCTTGCTGTTGTTTTGTTGCTGGAAAATCAATAAAGTATCTTAAATTAAAAAAAGAAAACTACTTCTGCGGCAACTTCATCTGGAGTCTGTAGTAGTAGTAGTAGTAGTAGCCAAAGAGTAGTTAGTAGAAGTGGTGGTGGCATTAGTGTAGCCAAATTTTTCTCTGCAACATCTGTGGCATCCATGCTAGTGGGTGCTGGGGGAGGGAGAGTCAGTGACAAGAGGATCAGTCCAAGAAGTCAAAAATAATGTCTTGCTCTGGAAAAGTGCTCAGGCGGTTGTTGCTGTTGTCCCCATGACTACTGATGGTGGTGCTGAGCCAGATTTGGATGATAGGTTCCCATTTCCTAATGAGAGTGTTAAGTTTGACCTTGACTCAGATTCTCAGGAAGGAGATTTGATTGTTGCATGCAAGGATGATACATAGAAACATAGACTTTGATGGAAAATAAGAATCGCTTGGCCAACCCAGTCTGCCCATTTCCCTACCTATTGGATAAGCTGCAGATCCTAGCTAACCAACAGCCTACGTCCTCCTACACCCACTAGAATTGCCTTATGTCTGTCTCATGCATTCTTGAATTCCCCCACTGTTTTTGACCCCACGACCTCCTCAGGAAGGTTGTTCCATGCGTCCAACACACTTTCTGTGAAAAAATACTTCCTCATGTTGCCCCTGAGTTGTCTCCCCTCTGTCTTCAAATTGTCCCCCCTTGTTCTTGCACATCTCTTTTTCTGAAAGATGCTGCCCACTTGGACTTTGTTGATTTCCTTGAAGAACATGAAAGTTTCTATCATGTCCCCCCCCCCTTTCCTCAAGGGTATACAAATTAAGCTCTTTAGTCTCTCTTCATATGGCTTCTGCTGCAGACCATGCACCATTTTAGTTGCCCTCCTCTGGACTGCCTCCATTCTGTCTATGTCCTTGCAGAGATAGGGTCTCCAGAACTGCATGCAGTACTCTAGATGGGGTCTCATCAACTGTCTGTACAAAGGGATAACAACTTCCTGTTTTCTACTGGTGATGCTTCTCCCTACACATCCCAGTATCCCCCCAGCCCTCCTTACTGCCTTCTCACATTGCCTGCTTATCTTTAGATCATCTGATATGACTACCCCCAGGTCCCTTTCCATTTTTGTTGTTGTTAGTACCTCCCCCTATTCTGTACTCTTCCTCTGGGTTTTTGTTCCCCAGGTGCATTACTTTGCATTTCTTTGCATTGAATCTAAGCTGCCATACTTTTGACCATTCTTACAATCTTGCCAAGTCCCTTCTCATCTTTTCCAACCCCACTTTGTGTATCAACTCTGTTGCAGATCTTTCTGTCATCTGCAAAGAGGCATACTTTTCCCTTCAGTCCCTCCGCAATGTCACCTATAAAGACATTAAAGAGGAGCAGTCCCAGTACTGAACTCTGTGGTACCCTGCTAGTAACACCCCTTTTTTCAGAGTGGACTCCGTTTACTATTACCCTCTGTGTTCTGTTGTCCAGTCAATGTTTTACCCAGGCTACCACCCTGGAACCCACTCCCAGTCTGGCTAACTTGTGTATTAATCTTTTGTGTGGGACTGTGTCAAATGCTTTACTGAAGTCTAGGTAGGTCATGTCTAGAGCCCCTCCCTGGTCTACTATTTTGGTCACCCAATCAAATAAATCAATTAGATTCATCTGACATGACCTTCCCACTGTGAATCCATGCTGCCTTGGGTCCTGTGCCCTGCTGGTCTTTAGGTACTTAACAATTCTTTCTTTCAGAAGTGATTCCATCATTTTCCCTACCAATGAGGTCAAACTAACAGGTCTGTGGTTTCCTGACTGTGCCTTGCCCCACTTTTGTGAAGGGGAATCACGTCAGCCCTCTTCCAGGCCTCAGGTACCACACCATCCTCCCATGATTTGTTAAAAAGGGTAGTCAGGGTGTCATTAGTTCTCCCCTTAGTTCTTTCAGAATTCTGGGATAAATTCTGACAGGCCCCATTGCTTTGTCAACCTTCAGTTTTTGTAAATGGACTGGTATCTACCCCCTATCCAGAGTGCTTCTATTATGTGGTTTAGGTACCTCCTCCATCTCTTCTTTTGTGAATACTAAGCAGAATTATTCATTCAGTATCCCTGCTTTTTCACTGTCACCCTCTGCCCACCTACCCTCCCCTTTATTAAACCTCAGTATCACTCCCTCAGTCTTTCTTCACTCCCTAATGTACCTGTACATTTGCCCTCCTTTAGTCCTCCTGAGCCAGTCCTGTTTCCAATGAGCTGTTAAATGGGATTGTCAGACATGTAGCCAGTAGCTCCGTGAGCTCCCTTAATACCCTTGTGTGCACCCTGTCTTACCCTATCATTTTGTCCCCTTTCAGATAAGCAAGACACTTCAGGATTCTCTTCACTGAGAATGGACTAGTGTCCACCTCTCTTCCTACAATGCTCCTATTACTCCTTTGGGGCCGCTCCCCTTCCTCCTCTGTGAGCACTGAACAAAAGTATTTCATTAGGATGTCTGCCTTTTCCTGGTCCCCCTCTGCAGTTTCCCTTTCCCTATTTAAACTTACAATCCCACCGCTGGTCTTTCTCTTTTCACTTACATACCTAAAAAATGTCTTGTCCCCTTTTGTTACCTCTTGGGCTATTCTCTCTTGCTTGTGCCTGTGTGCTCCTTACTGCCCTCCCTTCTTTCCTCAATTTCTCTTGCTACACTTCTTTATCCTTCTCCCTCTGTGTGTCTCCTGATACCTTCTTAATGCTACCCTCTTAGCTTTTATCTTTTTCACCACCTCTTTCAGGAACCACAGCAGTCTCTTTTTCCCTCTTGCTTTTGCTCATTTGCTTGATGTAGAGGTTTACTGCCCTTACTAACTTCACTCACTGTTCCTTCACTCCACCCATGTCATCTGCAGAAGGCTTATGATCTTGACATCTGCAACACTGGCCATGTTAGTGAGTACCAGGTCCAGTATTGCCCCATCATGAGTGGGTTCACTGACCAGTTTTCTGAGGAACACCCCCTGCACAGAGTCCAGGATATCCTTGCTCCTAGTTGAAGTTGCAGCTGGGAGGCTTCAATCTACATCTGGCAGACTGAAGTCATCCAATAGCAGCACCTTCCCCTTTTCTGCCATTTTACCAGTGGCTTCATCACTCCTTATCTTAATCCTCCTCCTCTGCTGGAGGTCTGTAGATCAAGCCAGTGTGAATAGTGGCTCTGTTCCCCATCTTCAGGGTGACACGCAGTACCTCTGCCTCACCCTGTATTCCCTGTATCTCTGTCACTTTTAAGCTTTCCCTCACGTAAAGCACTACACCCCCTCCTTTCCTTTCAACACTGTCTTTCCTTAACAGAGAATAGCCTGTTATGATCATATCCCAGTCATGGTTTTCAGTGCACCATGAGTGGGTAGTGGCCACAATATCCAGGTTGATATCTACCATGATGGCATCTAGGTTCAGAATCATATTTTCTAGACTTTTAGCATTGGCACTCATGGCCTTCTAGATTGTGTTAGTACTTTGCTTTTTACCCCCCCACTCTTCCTTTTTTCCCCCTCCTTCCCCTTCTCTTTTAAATGCACCTGTTCCCATCCCCATTTGTCTCTATCACCCTGCCCCCTTCCTTACTATGTACCCTATGGGGTTCCTCTCCCCTTAGGTTCTCTCAGCTGTCTACCTCAGCCTGGGTAGAGGGACAGGTTCTGCCTCCCCGATTACTTCTGCCTCCCACCCCCGGCTAGTTTAAATGTTCAAAATAACATGTAAAGTGTCCACTGAGGACTGCAGTTCCCATCTCTGACAGATGCAGGCCATCACACCTGTATAGGGGTGATGGCCTGCATCAGTCAGAGAGGGGAACTACAGAAGATAGCGGCTGTGCTGGGCTGACCATCACTAGTGCAGCAAGTGCAGTGGTTTTTAAAAGTTTTTAGTTATTTGTTAAAGTTGTTTATTTGTTCATTGTGATTGTGTTGCTAATTGTTTTATATTTTGCATTATATTGTATTGTATAAATTACTCTCCAGTTGGAAGTTGGAGAAGCTGTATTTAAAGTTATTTATTCTCCGGTCAGAAGTTCAGAGATGCTATAAACTGTGAATCTAGCATCTGTCTGGTTAATTTAATTGCAGTCATCTAAAAACACAAAGTTAGCAGTTCAGAGTTTACCTGTTTTTGACCAGTGCATGATGGATGAGAGGAGGCAGTGAGAAGTTTGGAGAAGAAGCGGAGTCTTTTGGAGTTTGGAGTGTGGAGGATGTGATTCAGAGACTGGAGTCTGGAGGAAGGAACAAGGAGGAAGAATGCCAATGGGATTCTACTGTGGACTGAAGCAGACTGCAGGGGAATCCCCTGCAGGTCTCTGGCCTTGACCTGGTGGTGTGCTAGGTTGTTACTGTCGGAAGGTGGCCGAAACTGTGGCACTTCTGTTCCTCTGTACAGTGGGTGACTGTGGCAGTGCTAAGGTCTGGGAAGAGGTTCTGGATCTGGTAGCGGTTTCTTCCTTTGCCGGATGGTGTGGAGACTTGAAGCAGAGTTCGGTACAGCCCTATTGCTAACCAAATGGAGAGTGAAGAGCAGTCCTGACAGTCTCTGTTGCTTGTGGCCTGTTTGGGGATTGATGGAGTGAGTACATTGTTCATTCACCTGTTTGGAGATAGAATGGTTTCCTTGGCATCTTCGGCCTGATTTTAGGGATGACAGAGTAACTATCATATCATAACCCTGCCTGGTTAAAGAGAAGATAGTCCCATTCTGAAAAATCTGGCTGACCAGAGACACTAGTCGGCTTCTTGAGGCAACCATAAAACTTGCGGATGTTGTTGTTTTATTTGACTTAATATAGTATAGAGTTGCCTAAATAAAACATACTGACTGTGTCAATACAGTGTTCTGTGTGGAAGTGAGAGCCCACTGTGGAATTCTATATTGATTCTGTGTATCCTAGAAGGTGGGAGCTTCTAGGCCTATTGCTCAGTTCTTTTTGAAATATTGAACTCTGGACCTTTGTAAGTGGGAGTCCTTAAGGTCTTGTGGTGGACAACTGCATGTCCTAGGAGGTGGGAGCTCCATGGACTAAAAATGTTTTACAAGGACTTTTTCTGGACTAATTTATTATTGTTTAAACACACTTTATGTGTTATATATGTACTTGTATTATGTTATAGCAATATTAGTTAACAAATTTGTATTTGAGTGTGTTGTGGTGCCAGTGCTGGGTGTGTGTGTGAGTAAGTGGATTTGTTTATTGAATAGGGGCTGTTCTGGGGATGGGTATAAAAAATGTTATTCTAAGGTAGATTGATTGGCTGAAGAATTTGGGTTTTTTGTGGGCATATTTCGAATTGTAGTTTAAGTGGCGTTTTTAAGCTGTTAGATTAAATATGTGCCTGGGACACAGACCAGTAAGATGCAGCTACACAGTATCTTCCCTCTTCGATCTTTACACCTTTGGGCGTTCCTCACTCCCTGCTGAAATATATTTGAAGTGCAGGGTATTGGGGATAGCTCGGAGGAGATGTGTCTGGGGGAGTCTTCCCGAGTGGCTGCCGGCGAGCTACAGATTAGGGTGGTGAGGCCATGGAGATGCCTTGGGGCAAAATGGGTACTGGAGAGGGGCCCTTCCTTTAGAGTGCCCATACTCAAGGGCTCCACTATTGGTAATGGGCAGGTAGCTGATCCAGCAGTCTCCCCTCATCCTACTCAGGCTGTGTTATACAATGCCAGGTCAATGAGGAACAAGACTGCATAATGGCAGACTTGATATCTCAGTAGACCTGGCTTGAATCACGGAGACCTGGCTGGATGAGAATGCTGTTCCCATTTTGGAGTCAGCAGTGCCAGCAGGGTACTCCATGATACACACCCCAAGAGAAGATCACAGAGGTGGGAGGGGTGGGCATTTATTTTAAAATTAGCCTGAACCTCATGGTGCTACCTGTTGGTCCCATGAGGTAATTTTGAGTGTGTCACTGCATAAGGGGGTCCTGGTGTGGGCTTTAGGGTCCTCCTGCTCTATCACTCTTCGGGGGGTGGAGATTTTATGTGGGAGTTCAGAGAGCTCGTCACTGGCCTGGACTTGGAGTCTCCCAGATGGTTGATTTTGGGGGACTTCAATGCCTGGGTTGATGATGGGCTTTTGGGATTTGGGACTGATCTTCTGAGAAATATGGAGGCCGTGGGTCTGACACAACATGTTATGTTAGCAACCCACTTGCGCAGCCATATACTGGACCTTGTGTTTTTGATTGGCCTAGAGGTTAATGACCTCAGAGTGGCTCTAGTAGGTTGGTCAGATCATAGTACCATGGGGTTCATGTTTGAAGCCGCCTCCTCAGATGGTCCTGTCTCTGTGGAGATGGTCCAGTACTGCCCTTTAAGAAGATTGTCCCTGACAGGACTACTGGTGGTGCTGGACCAATTGGGTGCAGAGGCTGTGTATGTGATCGGAACAGAGGAGGCAGTGGCTACCTATAATAGGGTGGTCACTGCTACCTTTGATTCAATCACACCCTTTCATGTCTGACCCCTATCTACTCAACAGAGACCTCCTTGGTTTGATGAGGAACTCATGGAGTTAAAGACTATGGAACGGAGGTTAAAGAAATGCTGGGGGAGATCTGGACTGTTTAACCAGGAGTGGCACACTAAGCTGAAAGTGTGTTTACAGGTGTTACCTGGGAGTACAAGGAAGGTAAGTGACTTGCTCAGGGTCACACAGTATGCAAGTGGGGGCTGTGGGATTCAAACCCAGGTCTCCAAATTTGCAGCTCAGAGCCTTAGACTACTGCTCTATACTGCCTCCCTAATTAGCCCTGAGGTCGCATTATTGCTACTATCTGGGGGCAATTTCTCAAAAGAAGGCAGATTTTTTGTCCATGGAGATTGCTGCATCAAGGAACAGACCAGCTCAGCTCTTCCACACGGTAGACAGGTTATTGCATCAGGCCTGTCTCTTTGTGAGGGGTGCAGGTTCAAGCACTAGGCGCGAGAGGTTTGCTCTGTTCTTTGCTGACAAAGTGCCCTCTATCAGGGTCAAGATCTCCTCTGATGCCTCTCAAAGGGGATGCTGGGTCCATTCTGAGATGTATCAAAGCCCTTCTTATGTCTGGACTTGGCCTGAGCCGGTTGGAGTAAAGGAGGTGGTGATAATGACCTTGAGGCTGTGACCAACACAATACAATCTTGACCCAGGTTCTACCTGCCTTTTGGTAGAGTGTTTGGACCTGACTGGACCTGTGGTGGCCAAATAGTCCAGAGTTCCTTGAGGAGTGGGGTCTTTCCATCAACCTTGAAAGAGGCATTGGTCAGGCCCCTAGTGAAAAAAAAATCCTCATTAGACCCGGAGTGCCTTGGCTGCTACTGGCCAGTCTCTACCATCCCATTTTTGGGGAAGGTTATAGAAAAAGTGGTGGCAATCCAGCTTGAGGCACATCTTGCCTCCTCTTCCACTTAGAGATATTCCAGTCTGGGTTTGAGCTGAGCATAGTACTGAGACTGCTCTGGTGAAGGTGCTTAATGATCTCCTGATGGCAAGGGACAGGATGGAGCCTACCATCTTAGTCCTCCTGTATTTGTTGGCAGCGTCTGACACCATGGATCATGAGGTGCTACTTGACCACTTGCGGTACTGGTGTGGCCTATCAGAAAATGTTATCTAATGGTTTAGGTCGTACCTGACAGGCAGAGTGCAGAGGGTGACAATGGGGCTTGCCACATCTAGCACAAAGCCTAGGTCCTGTGGTGTTCTGCAAGGTTTGGTCTTGTAGCCATTGTTGTTCCCTGTGAACATACTGCCATTAGGAGACATTAAGGTGGTATGGGCTGGGTTTTCACTGCTATGCAGATGATACCCAGCTCTAGCTGTCCTGTGCACCAGGTAACCAGATGGTATCTTCCGTACTAAACAACTCCCTAGTGGAAATCCAGACTTGGATGACTCAAAACTGGCTTAGACTTAACCCAGACAAGACTGAGGTGCTAGTGGTGGATCCAGGTCATTGTTGTGGTGGGGGTGGTCAGGGGGAACCCCCTGAACTAGTGTTGGGGGGGTCCCCCTTATTCCATCCTCAAAAGCAAAGGATCTGGGCATGATCCTGGATGATGGCTTGACACTTTATGCTCAGGTGTCAGCCATTGCCAAAAGTGGATATTACCACATAAGGAACATTGCCCATATCTGAGCCCTAATTCCATCTGAGGACCTTCCTACATTGGTACATGCTTTTGTTACATCCAGGTTGGACAACTGCAATGCCCTTTACCTAGGGCTACCTGGAGACAACCTCCGCTGGCTGCAGTTGGTGCAAAATGTGGTGGCAAGATTATCAGGAGTAAAACAAAATGAGCATATTACTCCTATCCTCCACAAACTGCATTGGCTGCCGGCCAGGTGCAGGATTGTTTTCAAGGTAGGGTTCCTTACCTACAAGACCCTGCACGAACGGGGACCAGTCTTCCTGCAAGATCTCCTTGAGCCCCATCACCTGACCCGGGCTCTCCGTTCTGCCGAGGGTGGCATCCTTGGAGTTCCCAGGGCTAGATTGCAGCATTCTGGCCACCGTGCATTCTCGGTTGTCATGCCTGCCCTGTGGAACTTGTTACCTAAATATCTCAGGGAGGCATCCTCAGTAGAAACTATTAAAACAGGTCTAAAAACATTTTTCTTTCAGCAGGCATTTAATTCTAATTGATATTAGCCTGTTCCATTATAGATAGATGTGTTTTACATGTAGCTGACCTCTTGCTGATTCTATATAATATTGTGATAATATGTGTGCTGTATGTTATGTGTTATTTTTATGTTCTAATATTGTACAACACCCAGAAGCCCTGGAATGGGGTACTTTATAAATAAAGCATCAATGTATCTATCTATCTATCTATCTATCTATCTATCTATCTATCTATCTATCTATCTATCTATCTATCTTTCTATAGTTCCTTATTTATCCAGGTGGATCCCCAGTCCCCAAAGCAGCATAATCCCTCCTCTCTGCACCATTCCTTCAACCATGAGTTGAAGCTCCTGCTTATGAGATCCCTCTTCTCCCCCTGTTGCAGACAGGCAGCACCTCTGAGAAAGCCACTGAGAAAACTACCTGTTCAAGATCACTCTCCAGCTTCCTAAACTCTCCCTGCAATATCTCAGTCCCATCCCTAGCCAGGTCACTGGTCCACAGGTGGACAATGGCATCCAGCTCCCCTTCCATTCTGCTGCCTTAGCGAGCCACAGGATCCATTTCCAATCCATCTGTGCCATAGCACCACATAGGATATAACCTCCCTCTCCACCACCCTTCCCAAATCTATCCCCCTAACAACTGAGTGCCCCACCATAAGTTGCTTCTGGATCCTTTGTGGTCCTTTCCAACCCTCCATGGGGTCTCTACTATGAAGAACCCTCACAACCTCCCAGGTCTTCTCCTGCCAATCCCACCCCACCACCCAAATGGTTTAGCAGCAAAGAGCATATCTGTACTCTCCTCTGGATTAGGAAAATCTGAAAAGCACATGCTGAGAATCTGGGAACACCGCAGTCATCATATTTTTCAAGCTTTATTATCTATTCACTGATACAGTCAAAAAAGGAAAAAGATGCATTCTAATTGCTAACATTTTGGTGTCTTATCCATAATGCATTCAGCTGTCAGCGGTTCCTGTATCAGAAGGGCACTCTCCTCTGATTTGTTGTGCTGAAAGAGGTATGTCTTGAGGCCTCAAGGGCCTCCTGACTAGCTCTCTGTAGTATGAACTTAACACCAATCTCTAGCATTTTCCCATAAGTATTTGGGGCCAGAGGTACACAACATGGTGATGCCTATGTCCTAAAGTGCCTCCACCCCAGTTTAAAGCAGTTACAGTATGTCCTTTTGTACAGCTCCTGATGCTTTCTGTATGCCTCTTAGCAATTTCCAAACATTTTGCTGACTGTTTTCTTAGAATGCCCAACATCAAAGGGTGGGCAAATGGAGGCTGTCTGTGAGCATTTCTGTGCACTCTGCTCCACATGCATTGCACTGATTCAGTGATCCCTGCTGGTTCTGTGCCAGGAATCCATCATGTTTTACTTTAAATTTAGTCTCTTACCATGTCTTCTCATTATATACTATGGTCAGTGATATTGGCAGCTAGGGCAGCTAGGGCCATGATGAACAGAGAATTTTCCAATGACACTGAAGAAAAGAAGATGCTTGCAGGTATTTTGCTGCCCAGTCTCAAGGCTGCACTCTATAGGGACAAAGAGCACTAATTGCTTGGGTGCTAGATCTGCATTACAGGGGTGGGGGGGAGCAAAGACAGCAGCTCACAGGCATAAAGCCAAAATAAGGTAAGCCCCCTTCTGGGAAGGGGGATTACATATGAAATAAGAAGGACATTTAAAATAAAGTTGGTGTGTTTAATCCTTGCATTACTTGAGAGCAAAATGTGGTAATCCTAGTTATTTCAGACTCACCCTTCATACAGTGACTAGTCCACTGCCACTAAGAAGATAATAAAAGGTTCTATTTTCCAAACCCATCATACCAATACAGAACATCTGCTTCAAATTAGAGCTGACTCAGTGAGATTGCCAAATGCCTGTTGTCCGAAAGACATGTGAAAGAAACCCCCATTCATCAGGCATTTAATGGCCAACAGTTAGTCATGTGACATACTAAAAGTCCACTGTAACTTGTAGCAAAAGTTACGTACAGTATGTGTATGGACAGTGCAAAAAGGCATTATAGGAATACTGCATACTATAGAGAATTTTATAATAGTAACTGGGAAGCATTTTTTCCCTAAGGGAAACCTGGTTATAACCAGCTGGTTATTATGGAAAACACACACTGGGTTTCCTCCATTCCATGTATGTGCCAACCTCTGGTCTCCCCTTTCTCTGCCTCCCACTACCATAACATTACCACTGGACACTTCACTGCAACTGGCACTCAGCTGTGAGTTAAATAAAAAAAAAAAATAACAATTAAAAAAACAACAACAACATAACCCCAAAGGCGGTACGAGGTAATGGGGGACATGAGCCATCAGTGATGTTCAGGGACAGGCAGCAGCAGGGCAGCTGACAGATAGCCAAATGGGAGCTGCTGAAATGAGAGGTAGTGGAGGAGAAAATGAGCAATAAGCACCTGGAGGGAGGGAGGAAATACACATATAGCCACAGGCTGAATTTCTGCCTCTGAATTAAAAAAAGAAAATTGAAAACAAAAAACAAAGGGAAAGTTTCCAGCAGCTTCTGACCTCGGACTGTGCTTCATCCAGATCGGACCGTGGCTGACAACAGATGTACACTGATTTTATGTAATTACTGTAGTGAAAAAATGCTCCCCAGCAGTTATGTAAAACAAAGGCTGGGTAGGTGTGTAAAACTCAAATTTTATTACATACCCTCGGTGTGAGATGCCTTTATAAACCTTGGGCGTGTGTATAGTTCTCGTTATGACCTCCTACCCAGACATTATTCTATAGTCTCTAGCAAAAGGTACAACTTTATTGATGGTCCGTTTTGGGCTCTGGGCCCAATTTTCAAAAGACTTGCTGTCACCGCAAGTTACTTGTGGCAGAGAGTTTAATGCAAGTAGTGACTTGCATCAAACCTGTGCCACAGTGCAATTTTTAAAAAGAAGATTGATGCAAACCTCCTTGCTCAAGTCCTTTGCAGTGCTGCAGCAAAGTTAGACCAGCTCCCCATTGGTCTAACTTTGTGTTCGTTGGGGAGTCGGTGTATGGGGCTTGCACCACATCTTTGGTGCAAACTGCTTTAAAATGAGGGCACTATTGCAACTTGCATCCAAGGTTATAAAATTCAATGCAAGTTGTGGCCAACTCTCAAATGCAGGTACAGCACATTTTGTGTGGGACTCAGGGCTTGGTCACAATCCCTGCATCCTTATTTGAAAATCAAGCCCACTGTGACCATCTGAGTTCAGAGCATAGGCACTGGAGATTATTGCATACCGATTTTATACAGAGTGAGTAATGCCATTTTTATGACTGCATAGCAGAGCTATGCTACATATTGCTATTACGTAGTAGGGAAAGGGGACTCTAGAAGCACATGAATGGATACCTGCACTGTGTCCTTCCACAGTGAAGATGAAGCACGTGCAGTCTTGTTCATTCACTGCACTGCTGTCTTCCACCCCCCACCAGGAGCACTATTTTCCTGCTCCGCACTCTCTTTGGGTTCACTTCCAGGTTTGGAGTAAGGTGGCAACCCCCCCATAATGTTTCCATGGAGTCTAGTGGCCCCCATCCTACCAATTACCATCCTCATGTTTCTGTGATGTTCCCTGGTGTCTAGTGGTCCCCTGTCCTCTGATCACCATCCCAATGTTTCAGTAATGTTCCCTGCTGTCTAGTGGCAGCCCCCACCTTTCAGTTCCTGTCCCCATACCATTTTTGAACATAAAGAAAATCGTCCCTAAATGTTTTTTTCTTAAGCTGAAAAAAAGAAAATGGTCTTTGGCTGATCTCACCCCTGCCACCACACCCTCTCACTCAGCAGTCAACACCCCATACCCCCTCCTTCACCTGAACAATTCCCAAGGTAAAGATCTACTGTCTGATTGAAGGCACGTTTTGCTTCTGGAAACTGGTCATTGCAATGTGAGAAACTAAGGTAAGAGCAGTTCAATGTATTTCAATGGGTGCTAAACTTTAAGGCTAAACTTTGTCATTTTTGCATATTTTCACCCCAAATTTTCAACATAGCCTTTTTAGGACCCCTATAAATCTTATAAAGATGTATTGTAAATGTGATGGGTTGAGCTTGCCAAATCATTAGTACTGAATTGCATGCAGGAGAACTGTGGTCTTCTCTTAATTGATGAGCTCCCTTGTGAGCGTCTAATTGGCAAGGGTACATGATATATGCAAGGAAGCCAGAGAGTATACACCTTTTAAGATATAGAGAAAGAAGAGGCTCCACAGCTCAGAATGGCAAGGTAAAATGTGATGCCCTTCCTGAACGATAAGGTGGTCACTGTGTCACAGTGGTCAGGCTTGAACATATTTCAGCTGAAACATGAGACCAAGAACCCCTCTAATAATCTAAAATAAGTAAAAATGCTGGTGTTATTTGAAAACATTGCAGGCTTTTAAACAGCAGAGTGGGGGGTTGGAGCAGTGGTACCTTAATTATATGCTTTTTGGGACCCCACTTCATGAACAATCGCTGTGGAATTATTAAAATCAGGGCAAAAGTCAATCTCACGGTCACTTGGTGAAATCATCTCTCAATCGGGATTTGAACATTTTCCCCACCATTGCTCATGAGGTGGGGTCATAAAAAGGCTATGTCAAAAATTAGTGGTTGAAATATGTAAAACTGACAAAGTTACGAGGGTACATTGACATTTTTCAATGTTTGCTCATAGCTTTGGTAATTTTAAATATTTTGACCCCAAATGTTCAACGTTGCCATTTTTTCACACCACCTCATGAACATGAGAGCTGTTTTTTTTTTTAGTCATGGCCAAAATGTGTTTTTGTTCCTGTGATACAAAATGATGTTTTGGTGGCACACAATCACATTTCTGTGGGGATTTGAACACTTTCACCTACGTGATTCATGAGGTGAGGTAATAAGAAGGTTATGCGACTAATTCAACATTTTGCAGCTGTCTTGGATCTGACCAGAGTTTGTTTAAGTTGATGCTCCTATCTGCTACATATGTGATACTGTTTTTGTATGTGAGAGTCATTAGAGCTGGGGTTCAAATCTGGATTGGTAACATATGTTCCAAATGTGCATGCTTGCTGAAAATAAGTTTTGACCAATGATATGCTTGTAAAACCATATTCATTTATATATCCAGAGCTTGCTATAGTCTGCTTGTGTTTGTGTTCAAGTATATGATTTTCTGTGAATAACAATGACTCATGCTGTGATAAGCAGTTTAAAATAGAGTTAAAGACATTTTGTTAAAACCTATGCATAAAGCAAATAGCTATTTTTCAAAGCTATTATAATCAAAACAAGTATGAAGCTGACAGAGCACGATTGTTGTGAAACAGAAGCATTTTAAACACTGCATTTGTCACTAATACTCTTTGCTGGTATGCCCTATCAGATGAATATACAGCAGGGTATGGTTCCAATTTAAACACTGATCAATTTTTTCATATTTGGTATTTAAAACAAGAAGTACATTTTTTAAGCAGCTATGAGAGCCCTGTTTGATTTTAACATAGCATAACTGTGTGTGGAACATGCTGTGTATGAGATGATCAGATAGTTAACCATCTGTAGTGCAACTAACCAGAACATACAGTATACATATCTGTATCTCCTCCATATGGCATATTCTAATACTGCCATTATCCAGAATATACACATAGGGTACCTGGTCTGTTTTAGTGTGCTGGATTAGAAATCTAGTAAACAGATTAACTAGTTATAAAACTATCCACCCACAATCTACTCCATTTTAAAAAAGTCATAATGAATAGCTGCAGTGCCACCCACCAGGATGAAGCACTCTATGATTAGTTGTTACAATTTCCTGTGTGGCAGATTGGAATATTTGCTATTAGATTATATTGGTTCTTGTAATATCATGTAATGGATCACAGACTGAAACTGTGATACTATACTTCATTTTTTTGGGGGAGTCTCTGCTGTTGTTGAATTGGGTAACTGTAAAGTAGAGGATACAAGGGTGTATTGTTTTTGTAAGCAATCAAATGTTATTTTAAGGGACACTTGGGGGTATCTGGGGAACAGAAAATAGATCTGAACAAATTATCACTGGAAATGAAATATATACAATGGGTCCATTCAGATTGTCCTGCCATCACAGCAGTCATAGCTCACATTTCATGAGAACAAAATAAATTTAAAATGTGTTTAAATGTGTGTACTTATTCATATTTTTGGTCCTTGGTACTTATAAGAGGAAAAAAAGCAACAGTTGTGAAAACCACTGAGAACAAAGACATAAGATATCTACCCATTCACCCACTGCATTTTACTAAAACCTTGCAATGTTGACCAATACGTGCCCACACATCCATCATCACTACTCAGAATCACAATATGCCAATAGTAATATTATTTCCACTAGTACAGTAGGCATTCAGTTTCTGGTCAAAACCTGGAATGCTGTCTGCATCTACAAGATCATTTGGGGACTTTCTTGTGTGGGGTTGAAATAAAGAGTTCAGGGGAAATAAATTCTGAGGAAAAAACACGGGCCCTGTCGGTACAAATCCATTAGACAACAATTACTCACTGTATGACCTTTAGCAAGTCAATCAGAATCCTGATTTTTCAGTTCAGCTTGCAGAAGAACTATTAAAAGCAGAACCCTACACAAAAAAAGTATATCTGATGCATATGCAGCTACTTGGCCATGTAAATACCATTTGTACACAAGTCTGGATGGTCATGCATACTGTACATACCAGCTGATCTGTGCCGTAAAAGGCACTTATAAGGACCAATGTCTGTGATGACCTATCCTTTTAATAGCTGGCTTATGCAAAACTATCGCAGTCTCAAACTGTATTAGGAAATTTTGTTTGAACCTGTCCTAAGAAGAGTTATGTTAAGCTTATGTTTTCAAACAAATATTTTTAAATTAGTGTGACATATTAAAAAGCCAAAACCAACCCCAGAAACAATTAGAGCATATGAAAACAAGAAAAATGAGGATGGCTGAAAGCTGTGGCCCATAGTAACCATCCCCATAACTCAACAGTTGTATCTATTTATGTTAGCCAAAGACATATACTTAGGACTGTATATTAATCATGGAAAGGTTTTATGGGCAGACTAGGTGGGCCAAGCGGTCTTTATCTGCCATCAAAGTCTATGTTTCTACGTCAAAGTCTATGTTTGGAGAAAATCATGGTATTGCCATTGTCAAAATGACTGAAATCATAGAAATCATAGTAAAAGTTATGAAAATCATGGATCCATTGTATGTTAAACAGATTATTAGTGTTATGTGGAGTGTGGGATGTGGAATTCTGGCAGAATGGCAATTCTACTTCTGAACTGCATTTTATTTTTTTGTTTTATTATTTTAGTTGTTTAACCAGGTGAGACACACTAAGCTGAAAGCTTTTTTACAAGTGCAACCTGGGCGCACAGGGAAGTTAAATGACTTGCTCAGGGTCACACAGTATGCAAGTGGAAGCTGTGGGATTCAAACCCAGGTCTGGTCTGCTGGATGTCACCAGATTTGCAGCTCAGAGCCTTAAACCACTGCACTATACTGCCTTTATTGGTCATTTCTGGGGAATTTTTACAGCATATCACACCTTAGTTATTGTAATCATGGATTGTGGTTCACCATAATGCTTTGATTGTGTGGTTCTGTGGTTGTATGCCCATCACAGATCATCTTCAGGGATATCTCCATCCTATGAGCCACACCTATGAAACATATAGCTGACGTTGGATCTATCTGGAAACTTTTGCCTAGCGGGCTGCCCATGGTGACATGTACTGTCAGTGCCTATATGACATGGGCAGCCACAAAACTCCTTAATTCTTTCCTTTACCTCCCTCTGTTTCATGTCAAACTGAAGAACTCCCTCCTTGGACTTCATTGCTGTGTGCTTCACCTGCCTTCATCTCCTGATTTCAATGATGTGGTTATGTTCTCCTGATTCCCTCATGGATTTTGTTTCCTGGACTGCTGATTCTGCCTGCTGCCTTGTTACTAATGGATGTTGACCATTGCTGGTCTCCCTTTTCATGGATCCTTGATGGTCTCCAACTACTGTCTAGATTCCCACTGCTGGCTTGTTTTCCCACTCTTTTTGCTTTGTGTTGCTGCTGGTGGCTGTACTGCTGCACTGAGTTGGTGAGTGCTGGTCATATATTTGTCCTTTACAGTCTTTCTAACTGTCCTTGGACATCAAGATCAGTTTCTGGTTTGATAATCCAGCTCCTTTCACCATACCACTCATGGTTCCCTTCAGCTGCACCATCTGGCTTTGCCTCCACACAAGCTTTGCTGTTTGGGCTGGGGTTGTGGATTTTGGTCATCACCTGGCTCTGCCACATCAGCGTTTCTACTATGTGTCCAGTCCCTTGCCTTATGAATGGTTGTGTTCACATTTCTGTTATTGGCTTTGCCATTGACTTGACTTTATACTTGGTTTAACCATCTTCTGTGGTGCCTTTTTCAGTTTCTGGTCTCCTACCCAGCCCCTGGTTCTGTGGGGCCCTTGGCTCCCCTTGACCACATTGATATTTGTCCTTTCCCTTTTGATGGTCTCACTGTTGGTTGAGGTTTGCGATTTTTTAGCAGTCTCCCTTTTTCTGGTCATTACCTGGCTTTGCCTCATCATCATACCCACTATGCGTGACGTCCCCTGCTTTGTGCATGGCTGTTTTAAAATTTTTATGTCAGCAGCTTTGCCTTCAATCTGGCTTTGTGGCTGGTCCAGCCATCATCTGAGATGCCTGGATCAGTTCCTAGCCTTATTCCCTGTCCCCCATATCCATGGGGAGGGTGCATCCTCCGACTTCATCTCCTGGACTTGTTCCATTGATATGTTTGTTGACTGGGTCAGTGTTGCAGTTTATGGTGTCACTGAGTTTGACTGGTCATTGTTGGCCTTTACCTCATCAATGTGCCAAGTTTTCTGATTTGCACAGGGCTGTTTAAATGTTAGTATCATCTGCTCTGCCTTCACCTTGGCTTTCGGGTGCCGTTCTGGCCATTCCTTTGGGAAGCATTGATCATTTCCTATGTTAATTGTGTGCCAGATCCCCTGCTTTGTGCATGGCTGATTGCATGTTGCTGTCTTCAGCTTTGCCTTTACTTTGGTTTTATACTGCTGGTCTGGTCATTCCATTGGGAAGCCTCCATTGGTTCCTGGCTTAATTACCTTACCCAACAAGGCACTGGGCTCCATCCGGCTGCATAAAATGAATTTGCCTCATTAATGCTTTTTGTTGTACAGGATAGAGTTGACATTTGTTGCCATCCCTCTTCTTGCTGTTCATCATCTTGGTTTGTCTCATCTAAATCCCCTCTGCTTCATATGTGGCTGCTTCACAGAGCCATTGTCAACTTTCCAATCAGCTGTTGGTTTTTGGCCATTCTGCCATTGCCCTCAGTCTTTGGCATCTAGCTGGGCCCCCAAGCAGTCAGTGTGGCTGCACTCTGAAAACATAAAAAGGGAAAAACAGGTGGAGCCTGTTCCAACAGTATTTAACTAACAGTGTCTAAAGCTGGAAATTGGGCTCATTCAACCCACAACTTTTTAAATGCCATATTATTTCTTTATTTTAGTCAACTGTCAGAATTATATTTTTCCAACATCTCATGCTCAATGCACTTCATAAGGGAAACTCTGTGCTCTATAAAAAATATACATGTACATATAATTTATTTTGAAAATTAGCATTAATTGACATGCATGACCCATTAACCAGCTATCATGCTCAACCTTAAAACATTCATTTCATATCCATAATTTTTAAAGTCTCATTATATATATCAAGTAGCCCTAGGACACCAAGTTACCAAATAAAACAGACATTGTTATGTTTTATATTTTCATCTCCTTTTATACATATGATTGTAAAAATTACAAAAGCACTTTTGTATTATTGTTTCATGTAGTCTTTAGTTAATTCCCAATTCAACACAAGTCCCCTCTGTCAGTGCTGTGGACCAATGGAGATCAATTTATTTTACATTATGTTATTAAGAAGTTGGTAAAATACAATCCTGATTATCCAAACTGGCTGGGAGACCTCAGATCAGTTCAGATAATCAGAAGTCTGCATCATTGGGGTTCCACTAAAAGCAGTACAATATTGTACAGATACAATACTGTATTATAGTACTAAACTCCAAAGTTCCCCTCCACTGATCTCAAAGTCACAAACAGTAAACTTTTCCAGTTTTAAAACTGACTGTGTGGTTCAAGCAGTTGTGGAGGTACCGTGGTGGAAAAATTACCAAAACCACAACAAAGAAAACAGCCTTAGTCGGGGGAAAGGGTATTGAAGGTCAGCCCGACCCCGTGGTTCAAGCAGTTTACTGGTACAGCATCGATCTCAAAGTTACAAACAGTAAAACATTTTACGGTATTTTACTGGCTTTGCACTGTGTGGTTCGAACAGCTGTGGAGCGCTGTAAAAGGCCACATTCTTTTACTTTGTACTGGATCAAAATGTCATATAGACAATGCCACAGGCAAAACCACTCAACAGTAACAGCACAAGTCCCCAAGTTGCCCCCTGCAGAAAACAAGTATTTCACTTTATTCATTTTTGGTCGCTGTTTTAACACCATGGTATAGTACCGCATTCTTTTTGTATGCAACAACATGACCCCATGCCCGTCTACTTTTAAAAGTTTTGAAATAGACCCCATGATTCAGGCAGTTGTGGGGTATCATGGCAGAACAGGGTAAAGTCACAAACGGTAAAATTACTGTTTACTTTATCAGCTTTCCAGTTTGGGCTACTGGAGCAGAAAACACAGCCTTAGTCTGGGAAAAGAAATGAATGGCAGCCTGTCCACATGGATAAAGCAGTTTCAGGCACATTACCAGACAAAGTCACAAACAGTGAAGCTTTCCAGTTTTAAAACTGACCATGTGGTTTAAGCAGTTGTGAGGTACCATGGAGGAAGGGCGTAAAGTCACAAACAGTAAACTTACTGTTGTCCAGTAAGTAAGTAACTTACATGCCAGAGGGCCTTTTCCCACAGAGCACCACAGTAGTACAATACTCTCAATAAAGAAACTCTTACTGCTGCTGCTCTTGGCCCTTTTAAGAGACAACTCCGACTTCATTTCATTTGAACTAGTCATTGTGACTGCCTTGCTTAATCAGGGATCCACCGCTCACTGCCCTCCACTTCAGTCTTGACAGCTACCTCTCCCCGCCTTGCCCCTTTCTACCTGCTTACCCCCTTGCCCCCTCTAGCTTTCCTCCCGGCATTTCTGACTTTATCCTCCCTTAGAGCTCTTACCCTCACCCTCTACCTCCAACAATGGCCTTCCTGCCTGCATACCCCTTCCTCTCACCTGCAGTGCTTATTTCTAAGATTGCCCTTGGCTGGTATGTCATGCTACCTAACATTTGGCACATTTTGAATTATGAAATTTCCTAAGCCTCAGTCTCTTACTTCTTTTTATTGTGTAACTATGTATTATTATGTTGACCTTCGTATGTATGCATACCCCCCATTCCTTCAACGTGGAACCTTTGTAAACGAGCAGTTCCTGCTCAAAGGTATTTGTAATCCTAGATTTCAATAAAATAAAAAATAAAATAAAAACTTACTGTTTATCAGCTTTCCAGTTTGGGCTACCAGAGTGGAAAACATAGCCTTACTCTGGGAAGGGTAGTGAAGGGCAGCCCAATAATGTGGGTAAAGCAGTTTACTTTATCAGGTGAAAACATACCAAAACTGCAATAAAGAAAACACAGCCTTAGTCAGGAATGGTAGTGAAGGGCAGGAGTGTCAACACTCTGATGAAATGTAAAACTCCTTAGTCAAAGAGGGTATCGAAGAGGGGAAGCACCAAGATATCTCATCGGCGAGAATGACGACCTCCCCCTCAGCGATGGCACAATACCGACGCAGGTATTGTGCCATCTCTTGCTTCACTGTTTTCTGTGGGGGGCTGAGCCCCCCACACACCCCATGCAGGGGGCTCTACCCCTTCACCCCCCAGACTCTAGGATTCCAACTCCAGGTCGGAGTTGATCTGGGGAGGGGGTGGAACACTGGAACACTGGGAGAAGGTGAAACACAGAAAAAAAGACCATTACCACGAATGTCACCATAATGGTCTTTTTCTGTGTTTCGCTATCGGAGTGTCGACCACAAGGGGTGATACATTGAAGAGGGTAGTGAATGCAACTGACAGCCCCATCCACACTCAGTTCTTTGTCCAAGCGCATGGTTCTCTTCACCAGTTCTCTTCACTACAACTGCCAGGTTAGGACAGAGCATCCCCTGGTGGCAGACAATAGAGTAGAAGATAGAAAATAGTGAGTACAGTACAATCCCAGTTATTCTATCCCCATTCCATGGGAGACAATAGTCCAGTCTGTTAAAAAGGGATTTCCAGATAATCAGGGTTTGGATAAGTGGAATTGTACTGTATTTATAGTATATTTTCAAAATTTTACTTTTTCATTTTTATGTTAAACTCATTAAATATGACTCTCCTTTATTTTATCTTGTTTACCCTTTCAGATAAATTCCAGAAACATCTATTTAGGTTCTATGCTTTATCTTTTTTTGTTTTCTTCTATTCCCTTTTAAAACAAACAAAAGAAATCCAAAGAACAGGGTTAAAACATGGTACAGTCAATTTCGGATGTATGCACATGGTTGGGGAAGTAGTTTTATGTGCATACAACTGAAAATGCATACATCCGAAACTGAGTTTTTGTCAGACTGTGGTAATTCTGTATCACAACAAGACTCGGAGGCAGTATGTCAGTGTTCAGAAAATGAGTTTTACTGAGTACTAATGTCTTAAAATTACAAATAATGCACAGCATAGCATAACGAGATTATAGTATGATTTAATACAAATGCAAACATTCAAAGCATTAACAACATTTAATACATGCTGACACAGTTCACTGTTTAGTAAAAAAGCCATAATTACAGTCTAGCATGCTTGCATGACTGCAACTTTCTCTATGTTACTCTCAAAGCTATAGAACCAATTAAAGTCACTAGTTTCCTTGGTTTCAACAAAACATCTTATTTTTTTTTTACATAATCCCAAAGCTCACCAGTGGAAGAAGGGGGGTCTTCTTCATCCTCCTCTTCGTCATCTTCCTCAGCAGTATCCATGACACCAAGATCTCAGTGTCAGTAAGTTCACGGAGGATGGCTGTCCCTAATCGATGGCTAGGTAAGCTGCAAAATCAGCAGCCTGCATACCTGGAGGTGGGGCAATGGTTTCAGTGTCCTCATCGTTAGGATCAGTGTCGGTCACCTGGCAGATGCCTGTCTTTCTATAACAGTTTTTTATTGTGTCAGCAGTTACATCCTGCCACGATTGTGTGATGAGATGAATAACCTTCAGTAAGTTGATGTTCTTGGTGTTTAAATTAAAATGCCCAGCTTCTGCATTAATGTCTCTAACAATCTTTGTAACAATTCAATGATGGTAATGTTATTTTAGACAGTTTATCACCCCCTGGTCCATCAGCTGAATCAAAGAGGTGCAATTAGGAGGTAGGAAAAAAAGTTTAACATTTCTGAGTTCTACTGGCTTATGTGCAGGGCAATTGTTAATTATCATGGCTATCTGTCTTCTCTGCCTCCTCATTTTTTTGTCCACAGCTTTTAGCCACTCATAGAACAAATCTGCCATCATCCAAGCATTACTGTTCGCAACGTATTCAATGGGCAGTGCAGTAGCATTGATTCCCTTGAAACATCTTGTTTTTTTTGATTTTCCAACAAGAAGCAATTTAAACTTCTCTGAACCATCACAGTTAGCACATACCATGACTGACATGCGTTCTTTTGCCTTTTTGTGTTCAGCAAGTGATTCACGTCTGAATGAAAGTGTGCCATCTGGGGTTGTCCTGAAAAACAGGGCCACCTCATCTGCATTAAAAATGTTTCTTGCTTCATAGTCAGAAAGCAATGAAGGCAATACAGAGTGTATCCAGTCATCAGCAGCACCTGGATCAGACTCACCCTTCTCTCCATGGACACGTCGATACCCAATGCAGTGCCTTTCTTTCCATCAGGACAGCCATCCAGACATGGATTCAAAGCATTCAATCCCCATAGCGACTGCCAGATTACTCACCTTCTCCATGAGCGTATTGCCCGTCACTGGAACACCTCTATCTCAAGCCAAAGAGAACCAACAGAGCAGGGCTTCTTTGATGCGGGCATCTTTTCCATTCCATTTGCATTTTCTGTCTTTAGGACTTCCAGAACCCCAGTCATTAAGAATCACCTTTCTCTGTGTTATAATCCTCCCAATACAAGAGACATCGACACCAAACTGAGTGGACAACTCTTTTCTTGATGTAAAGGCAGATTTTTCTATAACCTGGACTTTCTGGTCAAGTGATAACACCGTCCGCTTTGTCTTCTCTATGGCAGGATGTGTACTAGATGAGTTCAGTGATCAGTTTAAACAGCCATTAATGAGCTCCATCAGAAGGTGATCATGGCTAATTAACACCTTAAGTGGCCAGAAGGAGCTGAATGGGCAACTCAGAAACTGATTTACAAAAAGATTAGCAGTTAGAGTCACACTTTAGCTAACAAAAAAAGGGCATACAACTGAAAATACATGGGCATATAAACGAAAATGTTAACATTGGAGAGATAGCAAAAGAACTGGGACTAGGCATTAATGTGCATACAAATGGAATGTGCATACAACCGAAAGGCATACAAGTGTAACAGACTGTATTTTAAAATGTTTCTCTTAACCCATAACCTTTCTGAGTGTCTTTCTCCCATGATCCTTATGCTCCGCTTGGATAATTCTATTGTGCCCCCCTTCTTCTTGGCCTATGGGATATTGGCATGTCTGTTGGTTGGTTCCATGTGATAACTGTGATTGCAGAAAGGTGATCACTGTTAAGGCGAGTGTACATCACTGAAAATCAGTTTCAGCAATGTACACACCCGGTGTACAGCAAAAGGGACCAGGGACTTGTTTTCTTTTCATTTATGTGGGGGAATGCACTCCCCGCACCACCCTACTAAAGAATTCTTAACTCCAGGGGGGTGCATGTCGGGGGTGCAAAACTGGATAAAAAAAAATGTCATGGCCGGGTGCAACAAAATGAACACTTGCCCAGAACCCAACCCGGCACCCTCGCAACCATAGCCTGCCATCCACCCACAACACCATCAGGCCAGCTCAGCAGCCCACTGCCACACTATGCTTCACAAACCCTCCCTCCCCTTCTGCCTATTGCTTGGCGTACTCAATCTCCCCCACGCATGTGTACATATAGTGACATCCTGTCACTATATTAGCAGACCTCCCCATTCAGTCACCCTCCTTGCCCGGTAGCCCTGTGGACAGGTATCGCAATTGAGTCTCCCTTTTTGAAAGCACTGAATTGTGGTCGCCATTATCATGAGCTACCTGTTGGTTGACTTGCATGCATTCCTGCTGGCCTTCCCCCCACTGTCTGGAGTAGTGCTTGGAAATCATTCCATTAGGGCTGGGTGGACTGTTTTGTCTGAAATACGGACCCCTGGATCAAACCCTGAATCCATGATCCTGGATAAATACAGACTTCACCGCAGAAGTCTGGTTCGGGGTCCATGGAAAGCAGGGCATTTTTTCTGCATGCCTAAGTTGCATGCAGTTGTAGCTGAATGTGCCAGGCAGAAGAAAGAATCAGGAGAGGAGGATGGAGCTGAGTCCAGGAGCCAGAGGACCACAGTCACATGGTGTGGAGATCTGAGCATGGACTGCAGCTGCTGTGGTCAGTCATTTGATCGGTGATTCTTTCTCCAGTCAGCTATATCGGTCTGTTTTTCTGAGAATGTGGAACTAGGCAATTGAGCCACAAGAAAAAAGCAACTGTGTGGTAAAGTACCCGGATTCTTTTATGTACTTTAACATTCATTGGGACCCTATTAATGATCCTTTGATAGAGACATCATTGGCCAATGCAGGTTTGTCTTAGCGCGTTAACTCATTTATGTGTATGAATATGAGTAGTCAGAAACATATAGTCTTATATTTGGTCCTTGTTAATAAACAGATAAATATTTCTAGTGTTGGTGTTCTTCCTGATGTGATAAGTGACCATGTGGCCACTTATTGCATATGGAGATCCAAAAGGCCCAAACTGCTTCCTAGGTTCATTTCACACCATAGGTTTGTTAATGAGGTGAGTGGAGATCTACTTGTTGACCTGCAGAAGCTTGATTGGACTTTCTTGGATGCAATTCCTGATGTGAATATTGCTGTCGATTATTTTACATCTACTCTTTTGGAATTACAAAACAAACATTTTCCTAAAGTGGTTAGGAGAGTTAGAGGTTCCATGAATAAATGGATTACTGCCCCCTTGCTGCACTTAATGAAATTGAGAGATGCAGCTTGGAAGTTTTATAAGGTAACTAAATTAGTGAGAGATTTTAATAGCTATAGGAAGCTTAGAAATGAATGTAAAATAAAAGTTGGACAAAGTAAATCTAGTTTTTTTCAGAATTTACAAACTTAGGGTCTAAATAACCCTAAAAAGTTTGGTCTTCGGTAAACACTTAAATTAATCGATCTAGAAAAGAAACTTCATAAGTTTTTATTAATGATGGCCATGTGATAACTGATTCTCACGTGATCTGTGAGTCTTTTTTGGATACATGTCTTGATTTGTCTAACTATACACAGGCTTCTAATTTGGGTCTGAGTGTAGCTGGACAGTCTTCTGATACTTTGGAACTTGGTTCCTTTTATTTTTCAGCTATTGAACCACATCGGGTTTATAAACTCTTGAAACAAATGGCTATTGGTTCAAGTGCATGTGAACTTGAGACTAGGTTCTTAAAATTGATATCTGAATATATTACTTATCCACTTACTTCCATTTTCAATTTGTCTTTGCTTACTGGGTGCTTCCCAGATGAATGGAAGCAAACAGTAATCAAACCAATTTATAAATATGGTGACAGAATGGATATGGACAATTATCATCCTATTTTCCTTTTGCCACCTTTGGGTAAGATTTTTAAGAGACTTGTGAATGAGCAACTTTCTGCTTATTTACAGGATAATGGTTTTAGACACCTGATCAGCATGGATTTGGAAAATTTCACGGGACGGGGATGGCCTTGGCCAGGTTCATGAACCACACCAGTGTAGCTATGAATGAGGGCTTGCTCACTGGTGCTGTGTTCGTGGACCTGTCCAAGGCCTTTGATTTAGTGAATCATCCCCTGCTGGTCAAGACACTCCGAAACTATGGTTTAGCAGAAATTGCTGTTAATTGGTTTCACAGTTACCTGACCAAATAACCATTGAAAGTAGGATTAAATGGAGCCTTTTTTTCTAGTAGGTTTTTACTACAGGGGGTGCTCCAGGGGTCCTTTCTGGGCCCACTTTTGTTTACTGTATTTGTAGACATTATTCCATCTTTATTGAAAGATACCCATTGTCTGATTTATGCAGATGATATTATTCTGTATAAAAGGTCTGTTTCAGTGGAACTTATAAATGAGTCTTTAAATAAGGACTTTGCAGTACTCTACAGTTGGCTACAAGGGAATTATGTGGCATTAAATAACACAAAAACAAAATGTATGCTCTTTGGGTCTAGAATTAGACTCAGTAGAGTTCAGAATTTGTCTATTATGGATACATTGGGTAATATGATGGAGCAGGTAAAACAATTTAACTATCTTGGAGTTCTGCTGGACCAAAACTTAACTTTTTCTAATCATGTAAATTCTATTTCTCATCAAATAAATCAGAGATTGGGTGTCCTATTTAAGTTTCAATCCTTACTGACCCTTCCAGCTAGGCAGGCAATAGCCAGGAGTGTATTACTTCCACAGTTAAATTACAATTCATTTCTTCTCTCAAATTTGTCTAAAAGAGAGTTATCCCTTCTTACTAATGTGTTTCATAGCATTTGTAGATTTGCTTTTAAACTGTCTTATTCTACACATCACTGTGAACTATATAGACTATCTGCCTGGCTTCCACCTAGGCTTAATTGTCTATATAGTCTATGTTCCCTAACTAATAATACTCT
Organism: Neoceratodus forsteri; assembly: GCA_016271365.2. Lineage (NCBI taxonomy): Eukaryota > Metazoa > Chordata > Ceratodontiformes > Ceratodontidae > Neoceratodus > Neoceratodus forsteri. The sequence continues at coordinate 634,786,206 of CM028132.1, forward strand.
CCGTCAGGGTACAAATTCTCCATTATATTCATTATTATCAATTAAAAGGAATTCAAGGGAACTTTGTTCAAATTATCAGATTAAATTAAATGTTCCCAAAACCAAGACCAAAATGGGGGATGGTTCTTTTCTTATTCTACTGCTAAAAATTGGAATGAGCTTCCTATTGCTTTATATGGGAATATTACCCATCAAACTTTTGAAATTAAGCTAAGAAATTATTTTCTTGGCAAATTGCGCTGTTATTGTTTTTGAGTGAGTGTTTACATTTGTATATTAGTTTAATGATTGTTTTATTGTAATAGTGTGATGTATGTTTAACACTTGTTAGTACTGTATTGTATTGTAAGTTTGTTAATTTTATTTGTAACATCTTGACTGTATATTTATGGTCCTGGGTCGTACATGAAAATAGGCCTTGGCTCATTGTACCTACCCGGTAAACAAAGGTTTAAATAAAAATAAAAAAAAGTGTATTATTGGTTTCACTGTGGCTGTCTGTGTATAGGCCCAGGGCAAGGGCATGCTGGCCAAATAAATGTTGACTTGTGCCATCCAGAAGAGAAGACAGAGAGAGAGAGAGAGAGAGAGAGAGAGAGAGAGAGAGACTAGCTTACTGGGGGCCAAAGAGAAATGTTATAGTCACAGAAATCACAAATAAAGTGTACTCTTGGTTTTATTGTAGCTGTCTGTGTAGAGGCCCAGAGCATGCGCATGCTGGCAAAATAAATGTTGACTTGTGCCATCCAGAAGAGAAGACAGAGCAAGAATGAGACTAGACTACTGGGGGGGGTCAAACAGGAATGTTATAGTCACAGAAATCACAAATAAAGTGTATTCTTTGTTTCACTGAGGCTGTCTGTGTACAGGACCATGGCATGGGCATGCTGGCAAAATAAAAGTTGACTTGTGCTATCCAGAAGAGGATAGGGGGGAAAGAGAGAGAGAGAGAGAGAGAGAGACTAGACTGGGGGCCAAAGAGAATTTTTACAGTTACAGAAATCACAAATAAAGAAATTAAACTTGGCTTAATGTGGCTGTGCAGTGTGTGTGTACTGTACAGGGCAGGCAGGCAAAATAGTGCTTGCATCTGTTTGTCTGTCTCCATTTCTCTCTCTCTCTCTCTCTCTCTCTCTCTCTCCCGGCACACTCAACATCACGGGCCTGAGCTGCATATGCCACCAGTACAGCCCAGACATGAAGCAGCTAGCAGTTCCTGATTTTATTTAGCAGTTTTACTGTAATTTTTATACAAATCATGCATTAGTTTTTTTCCTTAGGGCCTCTGTGTTAAATATGACTGACTTTGGCCACTTTTATGCACTTTTTCACATTCTTTCTAATATTTGTCAATAAATCAAAACTAATCTAATCAGAATAAATCAGAACTTCACCATGTTCCTGTTCTTATTTAATAAGGGTCAGAACTTCACCAAGTTATTCCAGCCCTACATTCCATATGGTAGGTCTGGCTTCAAAGAGGGAGATATCTCCAAAGAAGAATGGACAGTTACTTACCAGTAACAGTAGATCTCCAGTGAGCCACATCACACCCTCCCACCTTCCCTCCTGGCTCATCATGGTCTAGTGTGGGTTTTGGGTGTCATTGTTTTGCCCTGTTTTCCTTGTATTGGGTTTTCTTTGCCAGTCATTGCCACTCCACTTTAGGTCTTCAACCTGCTTGTCTTTGCCATTTGTCAGCCTGGTGGCCAAGCAGAACTGAAGAGGTTTGGGACCACCCACATTATACAGGCACTGACGATGCACATCATTGTGGGTGGACTGCTAGACAAAAGTTTCCAGATAGGTCCAAAGCCACTGGTGTCTATGTTCCTTAGGTGTGGCTTACTGGAGGAGATTCCCTAGAAAGCTACTGTTAGTGGTAAGCAACTGTCCTTTCCACTGTTACAGTTTGTGTTCTACTGCAGCTATAGACCATTCTCTGTTGCCCTTTTTAATGAGCCAATTCCAGCCATCATAATAACATTCCTCAGTTTTGAAAAGAAGGTCAATGTAATTTGTGGAATGTGTTAATTGATGGGTTCTGATTTTGCAGTTTTGGCTGATATGCTTAAAGTTTACTTTCACTTTTGAGAATGTAAGAATCTGAGGAAGGAAGAGTGAGTTAGAGATATTGAAGATATATTTATTGTATTATTTTGCAAACCTTACAAGTTGTGACTATTTCCATGACTTCTTCAGAGGGCAGTACAAGAAAGGCACCATTTTCACTAGAGAAGAACATGGTGACAAATATATCTGAGTATGCTGACTAGCTAGAATTATAGCACAGTGGCAGAGCCCCAGGACAATAGTTGGGAAGGTGTTCTGGGTTTTATTCCCAGTGGAGAACTTCTTTTTTCTTACTACAGTTTATGTTGCTAGTATCTCTCTCCAAAAATCTTCTGTCTCACCATGTGGAATGACAGAACAGTGGCAGAGCATCAGGACAGTAGTTGGAAGTGGGACTTGGGTTGATTTCCCAGTTGTGAACATTTTTTTCTTTCTCACTACAGTTTATGTTGTTAGCATGCATCTTCCTCTAGAGACATTCTGTCCCACTGTGTGGAATGATAGTATGGTGACAGAGCACCAGAAAAGTAGTTTGGAGGAGAACTGGGTTTGATTATCAGTAGTGAATATTTTTTCCTTCTCACTACAATTTATGTTGTTAGCATCCATCTCTCTCTCTAGAAACCTTCTCTCTCACCATGTAGAACCATGTAGAATGATAGCACAGTGAGAGAGCACAAGGACAGTAGTTTGATGACCTGTATTCAGTTCCCAGTGGGGAATAACTTTTCTTTCTCACTACAATTTATGTTACTAGCATAAATGTATTGTATGAAAGAAATTGTTAGATGCCATTTCTATCATTAATATGGTGTTCAGGGCTTTGATTAGGTTTTCATACCATGGAACTGTTATTAACCCAGGATGAAAATCTTCGACAATGTAACTGTAACAAATGATTGAAATTAGATAATCACAAGGGGGGGATAATGGAGGCATATCAATCATAGTTCATGAGACCTTCTACTTGCAAAAGATCATGCTGACTCCAGAGGCCCCAGTGCAGGAACTGAGTAGGACAAAAGTTGAGAAACTGTATATTGTATATTGTGTGAGTATGCTTCTTTATTCTGTATGGTGTATGTATGTATGTGCTTGCACAAATGTCCAGCAGTGCCAGCCAGAATGAAACGCAGACATCCTGCAGTATATCACAAAATATTGCAGTATGCTGCATGAGACAGTGTAAGTCAATGGCAACTATGACATTTTTTACTTCAGTATTTTGTGACATGTCATTTACTTCATTACTGCATTGCATTGTGGCTGCCTCTACTGTATGTGCTTATATTGTACAGCATCTGCTTGCACATTGTTTAGCATGTATATGTGTCTTTCTATTATACAAAAATACCACATCCATACCCTGGCACTGCTCAATATCATTGGTACTTTGATTCTCTTTAATTTACAGACCTATAGGCTATATATACTGTAGCAAAATCAAGTATTTGCAAAAAGAGGAAATGAGACATTAAGTTTTTAAAACTGCACTGTTTTATTACTTTCATGCTATGTTTTATACATATTGTTTGCACCTGCACTATTTACCAGTTTTTGAATCTGCCCCTTTAAATGCCTCAAATAAGCTGTTGACAGAAGGGGCAGCACCATCCCTTGAAAAAGTACTAATGCATAAAACATCGGGGTACTTTTTCTCCAACTGCACTGTTTGTTTCATGTTACTGTAATACAAAGGAGGGGTTATCAACCACAGTTACATGCTATATGTACGTGTGTGTGTGTGTGTATGTTTCTAGTTCAGTGAGACTACTGCCACATCATGTCTTTCCTCTAGAGTGGTCTTGTTTTTTTTTCTTGCAGGATTGCTAACATCTTATCTTATTTTTCGTGACATAAATTCTGAGTGCTGGTTTCCACTGCAAAAATGACCCTGTATTAGGTTATACTCTGCCTATGGGATCTACCATTGCTCCCAGCACAAGGAGGACAAACTGGAAAAGGATACAGCCCTTTCTGCCATGAGGGTGATTCTGGGGTAGCCTGAGCTCTGGCCCATTCCAGAACAACAGCTGTGCCACATCACAGTTATTGCAAAAAAGGAAAGAATATCTCCAGAGGTGGTGGGTGAATACTTGGCAGGGACAGCATGGTTATCAAAGGCATTGGGGCTGCCTGAATATAAGAAGGCCTTGAGGATCTATGGGGCACCCTGAAACTTGCAGATGACTGGCTGCTACTGAGCCCCAGTGCTCTGGAGAGGGTGGAGAAACAGATCAGGGGATGGCAGTGGGCCTAGTTTATTGGGACTTCAGCATGGCCTTTACACCGTATCACATAGAAGGCTCATTAGGAAGATGACCAGCTTAGGAGTGGGGTTCATACCAGTAAATTGGATTCATAACTGCTTATCAGACAGGAGGCAGAGGACAGTGGTAAACAGCACACACTCTAAGGATGTGGGAGTGACCAGTGGGGCACCACGGGGTTCAGTACTAGGATCAGCCATCTTCAATATCTTCATAGGGCACATTGCAGAGAAACTGGAGGGGAAGTGTGCCTTTTTGTAGATGACACCAAAATCTGAAATAGGGTGGGCACCCAGGGGAAGGGGAGAAAATGTACAGGGATCTAGGGAAACTTGAGGAATGGCAAAAGGCATGAATGTTGGGTTTAATGTCAAAAAGTGCTAAATCATGCACCCAGAGCATAGGAATCATGGTGCTGAGTATAGGATGGAGGAAGATATTTGCAGTCACAAGGCAGAAAAGGGACCATTGGGTTATTATATCAGAGGATCTCAAGGTGACACTGCAATTTGACAAGACCATGGATGGGGTAGTGGGATGCTGGGGTGCATAGGGATGGACATCACCAGCAGAAAGAGAAAGGTGGTACTGCCACTGTATTGCTTTCTGGTATGCCACAGGTTGGAATACTTTGTCCATTTCTGGAAACTGCATCTCGAAAAGGACATGGACAGGGTGGAAGGGGTCCAGAGTAGAGCAACCAAAATGGTACAGGGTTTGCAAAGGAAGCCCTATGCGGAGAGGCTGAGGGATCTCAACATGTACACTCTGGAGGAGAGAAGAGTGAGTGGTGACATTATAGAGACCTTTAAGTACCTGTCAGAGGCGAACAGTGTCTGGGAGAGGAGCCTCTCTTCCAAATGAGGGTGAGCTCAAGGACAAGGATGCATGTAATGAAGCTGGAGGGGGAAGCTCAAGAAAGATGTGAGAAAATATTGCTTCACTGAAAGGGTGGCAGACACATGCAACTGACTGCCAGCCAAAGAGGAGGAGGATAAAATGATGGATGGCTTCAAGCATGCATAGGATGGACACAGGTGCATATTAGTATAGAGGCAGGAAGGGGGGTTGCTGGAGACTAGCTACAGGACGCAGAGGTAGAATAGACAGTTAAAACATGGATAGACTGGGTGGATACAGTGGTCCTTTTCTGTTGACAAATTATATGTTTCTATGTGAGGGGTCCTGCTGGGTATCTGTGATTTCCTAACTCTGTCACTGCTGTTTCAGATGGCCTTCCTAGATGCCATCTACAGAGCCTGCAACATCTTAGAGTTAGTGACCATGTCAAAAACTCAAAAGGAAGGGGATTCGTACAGTGAGATGACATAATCATCAGAGATGAAGTGACGCTTATTCAAGAATGGTTGTTAAAGACTGGTTATATGGAACACAGTACTGTACCTGGTCTTTTTTTCTTCCTTTTCTTTGTTTTGTTTCCAATTAATCTTTTTAATTGGAAATGTTATATTTTAAACAGCAAAAATTAAACAACTGTTACAGAAGCATTTCATTAGTCAGTAAATATACAGGCAAGCAGGTACAAAGATGACATACTGTATTAAACAATACATCTAATAACTCCCATAACACTATGAAACTCCTATGCTGCACTGTCAGGGCAGGATAGTCCCACAGACATGACTGAAGTAGTGGCTGGGATTGATGCGGAGGTCTTCCAGGATGGAGACCTCAAGGGGGGGTAGCAGAGGACCCCAGAGGAGGAGGAAGCAACTCCTAGTGGGGGACTCCATATTCCAGGGAGTGGAGCTGGGGACAGGTAGTGGGGTGGAGAGGGAGGTAAAGTGCATACTGAGAAGCACAGCTCAGAGGGATGGAGAGCAAATCCAGAGGATTGCTAAGGTGGCAGCGGGGCGGGGGGGGAGTTAGTGCCCATCTGGGGACTAATGACCTGGCTCAGGATGAGACAGGGATAGGGAGAGTGCAGGAGGAGTACTGGGAGTTGGGGAGGGTCCTAGGGCAGGTAGCAAGCTCCGTGACCTTCTTAGAGGCGATGCCTGTCCACAGCAAAAGGGAGGCTAGGAATCTCCACACCAGAGACTTCAACACATGGTTGAGGAACTGGTGCAGAGAGAAGGGTTTCAGGTTCATTGAGGACTGGGTACCCACCTGGAGGGGTGTGGGCCTGTACAAGGGTGATGGCCTGCATCTGTCCAGGGAAGGGACCAATGTCCTTAGTGAGCAGTTTAAAAATTTAATTGGCAAATATTTAAACTAGCTAAGGGGGGTGGAGGAAGGAAGCAGGGAGAATCAAACTTCCCACCCCCCACAGGTTAATGTAGTCAGCAGGGAGGACCCTAAAGTTGGGAAATCACTGAGGGTAAATAAACTAGGACAAGATAAAATGGTGGACAAAAGAAGAGGTGGGATTAAAGGCGGGGGGTAATGAGGGTAGGCATGTGGATAATTGGGGGATGACAGGAGGGACGCAGCAAAATTTGAAAGGCCATGTGTGCCAATGCTAGCAGCCTGGAAAACAAAATCCTGGACCTGGTGGCCTTAATGGCAGAGGCCGAACTAGATATTATCGCTATTACCAATGCATGGCATAATGGGAACCATGACTGGGATGTAGCTATACCAGGTTATACTCTTTTCAGGAAAGATAGGGAAGTAAAATGGGAGACGGGATAGCTCTTTACGTCAGGAAGAATAAAAAAAGTAACTGAGGTACAGGGATTGCAGGGGTGGGTGTAGGCCCTGTGTGTCACCCTGAAGATGGGCAATGGCACCCCTATTCACATTGTAGTGATCTACAGACCTCCAGCACAAGGGGAAGAGATGGACAAGCTTCTGGTGGAAGCCATCCATAAGATGGCGGCTAAATGGGAAGTTCTTCTAGTCAGTGACTTTAATCTGACAGATGTCAATTGGAGCACTCCAGCTGCAGCTATAGCCCGGAGCAGGGAGTGGGAAATGCTGAATTCCCTGCAAAGAGCTTGCCTCAGGCAGCTAGTGCTAGAGCCCAGCCATGAGGGTGTGATTTTGGACCTGGTACTCACCAACAGGCACAGAATTGCAGATGTCATGGAGGGGAGGCACCTGGGGTCCAATGACCATCTCTCGGTGTGGTTCAAAAGAGGTACAGCGGCAGAGTTGAGTCACATGAAAGTGAGGTTCCTGGATTTCAGGAGGCAGACTGTGTAAAGTTGGGTATATGTCTCAGGAACGCCCTAGCAGGGAAGGAGGAACAGGTGGGGGGGTTGAGGAACAGTGGGCCTGTCTGAAAGAAGCCGTAGTGGAGGCAACAAACCTTTGCAATAGGCAAATAAACAAAGGTAAGAGAAAAAAAAACACTGTGGTTCTCAACAGAAGTGGCTGGGAAGGTAAGAGCAAAAAAGTTGGCTTTCTGGAAATACAAAGAAACACAGAAGGAGGAGGACAGAGTAGTGAATCTGGACAAGCAGAGGGAGACAGGGAGGGCAGTCAGGAGCGCAAAGGCACAAATGGAGGAAAAAATAGGACAGACAGTAAAGAAAGGTGACTAGATGTTTTACAGATATTTTAGTGAAAGGAGGAAGACAAGGAGTGTGATCATAAGGCTTGAGGGGGAAGACAGGGAGGGGATGGAAGAGGTATCCCGTGACATAGGTGACCACAATTGGGTGCCTACAAAAACGGTGACTCAATCATGGTACCTATCATTGGGGTGATCCAGCAGGGAGGGCAACCGGATGGGGGGGTTCACTCATATAGCGACAGGATGTCACTACATGCATGCGTGCGGGGGGGGGAGTGAGCACACTGAGCGAGGGGCAGGAGGAGAGGGAGGGATTGTGCCATGGTGAGCTGCTGAGCTGCTTTCATGGCATGGTGGGTGGGTTCTGGGCTGGGCTGCACAGAGTGCTAGGTTCGGGTGTGGGCGTAGGTACCTTTTGTTGCACCCGGCCTGAAATGTAATTTTTTTTATTTCCCCTCAACATGCACCCCCTGGGTTGAGAATCCTTCAGTGAGGGGTGCAGGGGTGAAGCCTCATGGGGGTAGGGTGCGAGGGCACAGTCCCCTTATGAACAGGTAATTGTAAGTCCCCAGCACCCTTTGCTGGTGTTGGGGAGTACATTGCCAAAATTTATTTTTGGCAATATACATTCGCCCTAACGGCGATCACTATTATACGATCACCGTTATCACATAAATCTGATGGAAGGGGACTTGGAAAAAGCATCAATCCCGAACAAATATTTTTGTTCAGTGTTCACAGAAGAGGGGGAAGGTGAGTGACCACAATTAAGTGGTAGGAGCAATAAGGGCAGGGAGGTAGACACCAGTCCATTTACAAATGAGAGAGTTCTTAAGGAACTCACAAAACTGAAAGTAGACAAAGCAATGGGACGAGATGGGACACATCCTAGAATATTAAAGGAGCTTAGGGAGGTGCAGGCAGCACCACTGGCAGCCCTGTTCAATAAATCGTTGGAAACAGGAGTGGTTCCAGAGGACTGGAGAAGAGCTGATGTAACCCCTCTACACAAAAGTGGGAGCAGGGAGGAGGCTGATAACTATAGACCAGTCAGCCTGGTGGTGGGGCAAATAATGGAATCACTGCTAAAAGAAAGGATTGTGGAACAGCTTGAATCCCGTAGAGCACAGGATCTGAGGCATCATGGATTCACCGCGTGAAGGTCATGTCAAACAAATCTGATAGATTTCTTTGACCTGGTGACTAGGGAAGTGGATCAGGGGAGAACAGTGGATGTGGCCTACCTTGATTTCAGCAAGGCCTTCAATACCATTCCACATAAAAGGCTTGTAAGCAAGTTAAGCAGCCTGGGATAGGGCCCCAAAGTGGTAAACTGGGTTAGAAACTGGTTGAGGGATAGAACATAGAGGGTGGTGGTAAATAGATCTTGTTCCAAGGAAAAGAGGGTAACCAGAGGAGTGCCACAGGGGTCAGTTCTGGGCTCAGTCCTATCCAATGTCTTCATAAGTGACATTGCAGAGGGTCTGGGAGGAAAGGTATGCCTATTTCCAGATGATAATAAAATCTGCAGTAGGGTAGACACTCCAGGAGGGGTGGAAAAAATGAGGAGGGACCTAGGTAAACTTGAGGAATGATCAAGAGTATGGCAGCTAAGATTCAATGCAAAACAGTGCAAAATCATGCATTTGGGGCACTGGAACCCAGGGGAGGCTTACATGATGGAGAATAGATACTGTTGGCAACCAAACAGGAGAGAGATCTGGGGGTAATCATATCAGATGATCTAAAGGTGGCCAGGCAATGTGCCAAGGCTATGAGGAAAGCCAGTGGGGTACAGAGGAACACAGGGAGAGGTATCACCAGCAAAAGAAAGCAGGTGGTGATGCCTCTATATCATTAGTGAGACCTCATCTGGAATACTGTGTCCAGTTCTGGAGGCCACATCTACGTAAAGACATAGACAGGGAGGAGGCAGTTCAGAGAAGGGCAACAAAAATGGTGCAGGGCTTACTCCAAAAGTCATATGAGGAGAGATTGTAGGACCTCAATTTGTACACCCTAGAGGAGAGGAGAGAGGGGGAATATGATAGAGACATTCAAATATCACAAGGGCATAAGTAAGGTACAAGAAGGTAGCATCTTTCAGAAAAAGAGATGTTCTAGAACAAGGGGTCATGACATGAGGTTGGAACAAGGTAGGCTAACGGGTAACGTGAGGAAGTATTTCTTCACAGAATGGGTGGTAGATGCATGGAACAGCCTCCCAGCAGAGGTGGGTGGGGGAAAATTTTGTAGGGAAATTAAAAAATGTGTGGGATTTGCATAGGGGTACCCTAGCGATAGGTAGGAGAACAAAGCCACAGATCAAGTAGGGTCTTTGGGTTTTGCAGCAGGTAGGGAAAATGGGCAGACTAGGTGGGTCTGGCTGTCCTTATCTGCAGTCAAATTCTATACATCTATATATCTATGTACCAGGTATTCAGGGCAAAGATATATCTCCTAACACACACTGGGGTGGGGGGCAGAACCTGTTCCTTAATCAGGGCCTCTCTAGGTTTTTACATGGATGTCCCAAGATGGGTTGGCAGATACATGAGTTGTGAGTAAGGTAAGGGGGCTGTTTCTTTCATCAAGGAGATGGAACTCCACTGATACAACATAAGTGTTGTTGGATTTCACAGTAGACCAGAAGGTCTTGGAGTGCAGGCTTCAAACCAAGTGAATTTAGAACCCATTTCTTTTACCTTGGGGCTGGCTGCAATGGCTGTCAGGGTATAAGAGCCCTCAGATGATCAGATACAGACCATGGAGAGATGGTGATATGAGGTTTTAAACATTATGTGTATCAACATTTATTATACAATAATGTCTTTCTTACTCTCTACCTGTAACTCTGCAGGTGTATCCCACAATGGCTGTGAAGCACGGACCTCTAGCCAATCATACATATAGTAGAGTCCATCACAATGAAACAGTGTCACAGTTATAGTTTCCTGCATGACAAAAAGGATAGACTCCTATTGCACAGAAATGTAGAATGTGGTGGCAGATAAAGGCCACTTGGCTCACCCAGTCTGCCCGTATTGTCATTTTTTTTTTTATGTGGCAATCTCTTCCCCTTCCTTCCTTATCCCTAGAATTCGCTTATGCCTGTACCAGGCATTTTTGAACCCCATCCACTGTTTTCACCCCCAGTATCGATGCTGGAAGTCTGTTTCAGGGATCACCACCCTTTCCATGAAGAAGTACTTCCTCACATCCCTCCTAAATTTCTCCTCTCAGCTTCAGTATGCCCCCTTGTTCTAGATGGTATGCCGTCAATACAGCAAAACCATTATAGCGATGGCAATGTGTGTGCTGCAACTCATGCAATAGTAATTCTGGTGATGGGATTTTGCAGCACACACCATTGTTGCCTCCCCAGGGATGTTGTGATCTTTCCCCCCTATACTTCTGACCTGGAGGGGATTATATAATTTCCTGGGGGGGATTCAGGTGGTGTGAAGCCCCCTGTAAACAGCCAGGATGTGGCCCGATGCTTTGGGCGTGATGGCAGTTGGCAAGCACAATTCCCGGGCAACATGGTCTCCGTCGGCATTTTGGTGTCGCTGTACTGATGGTCACCATATGAATGTTGAACCAACATGGTGGAACCATTCTAGAGCACCTTTTTCTCAAAAAAATACTCCCCTCCTGTAACTATTAACTACCGTGAGGTATTTAAAGGTCTCTATCATATCCCCCATCTACTTTCTCTCCTCCAGGGTGTATATGCTTAGCTCCTTTAGCGTCTCCTCATATGACTGTTGATGCAGACCCAGCATCATTTTCATAGCTCTTCTCTGGGCCGCCTCCACTCTGTCTGTGTCCTTCCTGAGATGTTGTCTCCAGAACTGGACACAGTACTCCAGATGAAGTCTTACCAGTGATCTATAAAGGGGCAGCACTATCTCCCTCTTCCTGCTGGGGATACCCCTTCCTATGCACCCCAGCATTCCACTCAGCCTTCTAGTTGACTTGTCACACTGCCTGGCCACCTTTAGGGCATCTGATATGATTACTCCTAGGTCTCTTTCCTGCTTGATTTTTGTCAGTATCACTCTGCAAATTTTGTACATCGCTCCCAGGTTTCTATGGCCCATGTGCATTATTTTGCACTTTTTTGCATTAAAACTCAGCTGCCATACCCTTGACCACTCCTCAAGTCTTTTAAGATTCCTACCCATCCTCTCCAGCCCCCCCCCCGGAGTGTCCACTCTGATGCAGATCTTGGTGTTATCCTCAAAGAGGCAGACCTTCCCCTCCAGTTCCTCTGCTATGTCACTTATAAAGACATTGAAGAGGACAGGTCCCTGAGGTACCCCGCTGGTCATCCTCCCTTCCTTGGAGCAAACTCCTTTTACTGCCATCCTCAGTGTCCTGTCCCCTAACCAGTTTTTCTCCTAGGTTGCCACACAATACCCATCCTCAAATACCCCAACTTGTTTACCAGTCAACTATGAGGAATGGTGTTGAATACCTTGTTGAAGTCCAGGTAGATGACATCCACTGCCCCTCCCTGATCCAACTCCTTGGTCACCCCGTCAAAGAAATCTATTAGATTTGTTTGGCATAACCTTCCCCCTGTAAAACCATGCTGCCTTGAATCCTATAATCCGTTGGATACCACATACGGAGCAATCCTTTCCTTTAGCAGTGTTTCCATTAACTTACCCACCACCAATGTCCGGCTGACAGGCCTATAATTTCCCACCTCCTCCATGCTACCACTTTTATGAAGTGGAACTATCTCTGCCCTTCTCCAGTCCCCCTTGACCTAGACAGTCTCCAGTGATCTGTTAAACAGATCTGTTAGAGGTGCAGTCAGTACCTTCCTGAGCTCTCTGAGCACCACTGGAATCACTCTGTCTCATCCCATAGCTTTGTCTTCCTTCAGGTTAGCAAGTGCTTTCCAGACTTTCCCCTCAGAAAATTGACTGGTGTCCATTCCCTCTCATCAATGCTCATATTGAAATTTCCTTGTTTCCTGCTGTAACTCTGATATAGAATTCTGAAGCATTGGATGGGTTACACTGAACATTGGATATCAGAGTGGGCTGCATGGTAAGAAAGTAGTCCTCACTGTCAGTCAGTATTATCCTTTGTCTCTTGGCTGGGTCAGCATGGGATGTGCTGGAAGCAGCTGATCCCAGGGTTACAGTCAATGAGTAGGAGGTGGGTGCCACATGATTTGTTGGATATGCAACTGCAAGATAATGTCCTGAAGGTGATGAAGTTACTCAACTTGATAAAATGGATAAAGAAGGACTTTAAGATACTCAGACATTGGTGTACACTACAGAATAGGTGTGATTGCATATTATTAATTAGAGAAAATTGTGACATGCTTGGGAATTTGGAGCAATGGATGAAGCTAACTTTGAAGGCAAAAGCCACTTTCATGCTTGGGTTGCATGCACCTAATGTGGTGCAGTTGTCAGAAGCAGGTAGCAATACATTTGTTCAATGCATTCAGATTGTGCTGGCAAAGTGGCTAGTGTAAGTGGCTTGGGGAGCAGATGGGTAGCCCACCCTGTGGTGGCAGGACAGTCTCAGAATATGTGGTGCAGGAAAGTGAAGGGGGGTCCATTGCTGAGAGTGGAGAGGCCCCCTAATATGTCCACAGGTAGGGTAGATGCCGCTGTACTTGAGTCCTGTATGGATGAGTTCTGTTAACCCCTCCTTGTAGAAGTAGGGGTAGGTGAGGGTCTTACCTGATAGACAGTCCACACTCTTTTCCTGTTGAGATCTTGACCTACTTTCAGTGTATGCAACCCTCTTGTGGTTGTGAGGTTTTGCTGGGGGGGATTAGAGAAATTGTCGGCCAGAAGAGGTTGACCTTCTTCCATGTTCCCCCATTTCTAATGGAGAATTTCCCTCCCTACCCCTCAGGTGAGGGGGAAGATGTGGTCCCTCCTCCCCATCAGGTAAGGGGGGCAATTGCTGTGGACTGGTTCCTTATTGGGCAGGCTGATCAGATATTCTGTAGCTGTTCACATCATGGGTGAATGTACATAGCTTTTGGTAATATCATCTATAAATATTTGACAGCAGCCATTCAACTCCAAATTTGAGTGTGGGTGGTTACTGAAGGTAAAGGGGGAAGAAAGGTGAGCCTGACCCTGCAATGCTAGGTCTTCAAAGAACTGCTGTATGAGCTTACTTTGGTCCTCTGTGGCTTCATCAGCTCTTACTACTGCATTGCTTCTTGGAACTGCCTCCTCCAGTTGGCCATGTATGGCTCTGTGCCACTCTCCTGTACTGGCGCCTCCCACTGCTGATTCAGTAGCTACATTTTCCTTCTGTTTGTGTGACTGTATGCAGCTCTGCAGTGTTTCACTCCTGGCCACAGTTCTTCATGTGTTTGTATGTGGTGCTCCTTCAAATTTGTGTTTCATTTTCCTTTGTTTGCAAGCTCCTTCACTGGGTGCTGGCTAATGCAAACTCCTCCCTCCTATTATCAGTTCCACAGAGAGTTTGTTCTAGTCTACTTCCTGTTGCCTGGTAAAGCACTTCCTTCTCTCAGATTGTTGCAAGCATATTTCTGAGACTCTGCAGCAAGGACTTGCTTGTAGCAACTGTTCACACAACAACCTACTAGTAGGACTTGGCAGCTGCTTGCTCATCTTCTCAGTGATGTATATACATTTTTGAGCTGTGGATCACCCATTCCATTGTAGTTGTACAGCTGTCTGGGTTTCAGGAATTCATCTTCAACCTCCTGTTTTTTCAGCCATAGGGTCAATACAGTTTAGTTCAACACTTCAACTCTCTGCACATGAGTGTGCAGTGCAGTCTCCAGGCTCAAAAGTAGCTGATTTCCTCACAGTTCCTAACCACCGTGGCATCTGGTTGCTTGTTTGCTGAGTCCAGTGCTTCTTGTTCTGTGTTATTGCCTCTAAGATTTTCAGATTCTCTTTTATTGGTTACAGTTTCAGCAATAAGGGCATGGTCCCCTGTAGCAGCTGTTTTCAATACAGTTTTTCTCCATCCCTGCTACCGAGGGATGATTGTTAATGACATCCAGCTGTCCAGTTTCAGACAAGTTAGCCCAGAAACTAATGCTATATCCCCTTTCAGTGTTCCTCCAGGTGCCATTCAGCCACTGGTTGGTTTTGTGTTTCCCACCTACTACTAGTGGGACACTAGTCCATGAGAACCATCAGCTCCTCCCAGACTCTTACCAAGTTACCAGTTTTACCTTCAGTTTGTTAATCTTTCCAACTGCTTCACAAGTTACTGCACATGTACTGCTTGGCCATTCAGATTTCAGCCCTAGTTCTTACTACTATCTGACTCCATGCATACATAGTGTGGTGCACTGTCTTATAGTTCCAGATGTCTTCAGTAATACACTGCATTGCACTAGGTCATGCCAGTTGTCCTTGTTCCCTCGCTGGACCATCTCAGATGGATCTCTGCCCATGAGCCAGTCTGCCACTCAGGGCATCTACTCCTTGCAGTCTTCACTTTCTTCAGTTTGTTTTTTCATGGCCTACTAGGTTGCTCTGCTCTGCACAAAGTAAAGGAGGCAGGATCTATGTGATAACGACGAACACCTAAAGGTGATCACCATTATCACACAGTCAGAGTGCCAATAACATTTTCTGCACACTGACAACCCCAGCACACAGGACAACAGCACCAGGACATGTATTATAATGCTTTCTGTGTGGGGGGCTATGCCCCTGTACCTCAGGGGCTTCGTTCTCGCACTTCTTACTAAAGGATTCCAACTTCAGGGGTGCATGTCCGGGGAGGTGAAAGCATTAAAAACAAAGGTTCGCCGGCGAATAAAAATCACTCCAGCGCCCGGATCGAACCCGAACCCGGTACTTCCACCACCCCAACCACTAGCCATCCCCCAATACCACGATGCAGCTTGGCAATCCACCACTGCACCACCCCCTACAGCTCCTCCACCCCCTACCAGCTGACACTCACCATGCTCACTCCCCCCACACGCGCAGACACATAGTGACATCCTGTTGCCCAGTTCGCCCACCCCCTCATCCGGTCACCCTACCCTCCCATCGCCATGAGGGATTGCACAGGGAAGGAGTCACCATTATGGACAGTGCCCTTCCCCATGCGCCCACCTCACGGGATACCAAGGAGTTTCATTTCCCATAGCCATTACCTTGGGGGTTCCAAACTGTTCAGTGCAAAACTTGTCAAATCATTGCAGCTGGTTCAACAGCATTCCAAATGGATCTGTCTCAGGCTCTGCTTCCTGGACATTCTGGGTCACTCTCCCACTGTGAGCTACCTGTACTAGTCATGCAATACTCACTGCCTACTAACCTAGGATTCTTATCATCATTCTGTGTCAGATCAGCTATTGTCCTGCATTATAACCAGATGAGACTACATACGTCCTTTGGAGCATTCCTGTTTTGCCACCTCTAATACCACCAAACCTCATGCTCAATCCTGTCAACTAATCATATGAGCCCAGATGGTGCTCTGGGAGTTCAGCTACTGTCTCAGTTGTAGGAGGTTCTGGGCCATGAGGGCAGATCTGGAAGTCGCAAGGGCTAAAATATTCCACTTGATGGCTTCAAACACTGGGCTTATGGGGCACTTATGTCACAGCCACGTCCATGGCCCATACAAGCCGGGGGAGTTGGTAGAATAGTGGTGGAGGGATGAAAGTGGAGGAGGTCGAGGGAAGGCTAGGCCTATGGAACCAGGGCTGAGCAAAAGCAATAGGTTCATGTATTATGATGACAGGAGCCCAAACTGACTGCTATGAGGGATGAGGGACCAGCATGCCCAATGAGTAAGCACTGCCACAGGAGCATGACAAAGATAGGGATAAGCCCCAAAGGAGGCAAGAGTAAGATACAAGTAGATGGGGACTCAGTTTTATTTCTTTGTAATTTTTGACCAGGAAAGGCACAGTAATCTGTGACACCTTGTTTCCAGTTGCTTCCATGGTCATGAGTTCAATGTGTGCCTGCCAGTGGAAAATGTTTGTGAAACTATGTTGATTTACTTTGGCTTGTCTTTTTCCTCTGCATTTCCACTTTCAGTAGAGGTGCCTGGAGAAGATTCTCTCTCTCTCTCTCTCTCTCTCTCTCTCTCTCTCTCTCTCTCTCAGAAAAAAGAAATGGTAGGTAAAGTGCTACACCAGAGGAAGAGTACTAGAGAAGGTGGAGGTGCAGTAGGAGGCTATAAAAAGTGCTTGGCAAGGGGTGTGTGCTTGTGCTCTGCTTGTGTATGGCAGCCCCCCACAGAATGGCAAGACGATCCTTTTAATTCAATGTGTGATTGCCAGTGGAGAGTACTTGTGCAACTGTGCTGATTTACTTTAGCTTGTCTCTTTCCTCTGGATTTCCACCTTTCGTAGAAGTGTCAAGAGAATGTTTTCTCTTGGCTAAAGGAAATTTTAGTTAAAGAGACAAAGAACCAAAAGGTACTGTAAGAGAACCCATTTTCTCCCACTCACGGAAGAATGTGGAGGAGAGGAAAAAAAACCTTTGCTGGAACCTCTGGGTAACTAAAGTCACCAGGTTAGCCTTGCCTCTATGCTACTACAAATATGAGACTAGCTGTTGATATCTTAGGAGAGCTTGGAATTTAGTTCTCTATCTCTAATAAGGTTTTAAGGCACGGTGATGACAAGTGACCTAAGATCCTGAGTACATGTGCTGGAATACTTTCTGGAGGCAGTGGTAACTGTCCCAATTCTTAAGGAATGACCCGAAAAGTTGAAGTATCAAGACACAGATATGACAGTAAGTCTAAAATGATGGACACTCCAAGATGTAGTCATGATGGAGTTGTCAGAAAACAGGAGAGGATTCACAGAATCTGAAAGTTTGTCCATTGATTACAGGTGGTTGAGAACTTCAATAGGACACCAAGCTAAGTTTGTTGTATGATCAGATACATGAATCATTTTGCTTGTTCTATCAGCTTTTATCTTGAAATGGTAAGGAGGAAGTGGTCCATTTATATTTGTCTGAAAAAGTTATTAGTAAGGTGAATTGCAGGATTAAAGATGGAGATGCTACTGCAAATTCTCCAGGTCATAAAAATCTGAAGTAGACCAAGGTCATGGTTGCTTGGGTGTTAAGATCAGGGAAGCATCCAAAGACTCTGTATTCTAAAAAGGCCCATCATTTGGGAATACAGGCTGCAATCTATATACCTTCTTGTCAGAGGATTTTGAGGGGGTGGATTACCACATTCCATGATGAAAAGCCTTGCTCGCTGGACAACTTAAGTAAGAGCAGGAAGTATCAGGATGGAAGAACATAATGGTGAATTGCATACCAGAAAAGTATTGTTTGATTGTTCTGGCCATTGAGCTGAATGATTGGGAGCAATAAGAAGCAAACATCAGAATGTGAGGAACTGAATACTGTAATGGATTAATGCTGAGAATGGCTCAGAGGGTAGCAATTTTTTTTTCTGTGCTAATTTGTATGCAGACTGAGTAGAAGCAGCTAGACAGGTCTAGATGGTGGAGGAAGCATGATTAAATAACAAGATAAGTCATTTGTAGCTTTTGGAATAGTGGAGAAATCATCTCTTTTTTGGCCTGCTGACAAACAGCTCTAAATTGCTGAAAATGAAAGGGGAAAGACAATCAGCTAGAAAGTTAGAGGGCTAGGTGTGTATACATAGTGAATTCTGAAGTGGTGCATGACGAGGTCCATGTCAATAATCTCAGGAAGTTCCATATGGATTGGGTGGATGGTTGCACTCTGTTACTGATGGCAACTGCTGCTTGGTTGTCTGAATAGAATGTTACAAATTGATTGCTCCATAGGTGTCCTCAAGTAAGTGCAGCTGCAACAACGGGATGGATTTCGAATAAGGAGGAGAAAGAAGAATGAAAATAAGGGAGGACCTTGGTTTTGGATGGCCATGGACAAGCAAACCAGGAAGGACTAAATATATCAGAGAAACCAATGGCTGGAGTAGCATTGGTAAATTCTTTGACATTTGAGTTGGGCATTGGATCCTTGCAGAACAATGGATAAGCCATTCCAGGTCAAAATTAAGTGTCCCCTTGAAGGTCCAGTATTGCCATAACACCCACTCTGGTGGTATTATTGCACTTAGAAAATGGGCTGTGTCTTTTTTTATAGAATTACAAAAAGAAAAATAAAGTAATTATATAACTATGACTACAATGCAATGTTTCCCCACAATTCGTAAAGTAGTCCCTCTACTACTGGCATTGGCAGTAGAGGGCACTGTTATGTTTGGCAGTGTGCTGTCAAAGTTTTCCTACCTTCCCCATTAGTCTGTCACCTTTTGTCTAAGTCATTTTCTTTCTATCATCCCATTGGTGCAATTTTTTTATTTCGATATTCAGTGAAGCAAGAGGGGAATGCAGGATCACACAAAAGTGAAAGTGTTTCAGATTGTGTAGTGACATGTAGACCCTCTCTCCCGCTGCCATGCCCCCAAGTTGTCCCTCTTTTCTTTCAGTTGCTCCCCTTGTCCCGCTTGCTGGAGTGTGCTCCAGTTTATTAAAACAACTAATGTTTTTTTTTAAATATAGTCTGTCAGCTGAATGCGGTAGCCTGGATGGCAGTGTGGCTCACGATTGGGACAATGTGCTTCTGGATAAGAGAAGCATAGAAAGGAGGCAGGCAAACAGCTGGAGTCCTTGGCAGTGTGGAGAACAGTGCAATGGAAAGCTGACAGGGCAGGTGGCCCAACAGACTCCAGTTGTGTCCTGGTGTGAGGTATTTTGTGTGTGTTTTTTTAAACTGTAGTTTAAAGCAGTTCAGGGGGAGCAGAGGTGGAGTGGACACACTAATGAAATGGTTACCATGTGATGGGCTAGTGCTGTCTTGTAGAGCGAGTAGTGCTAAGCACAGGACATGCTAGCAATAGTGATTTAAAAGGAACATTTTTTTTCTTCTGTGGCAGATTAGGATGAAGGTTTCCTTGCATAATTCTGGGAGTGGTGCACTTTTCTCATTGGGGTGTGCTGGCACATAAGCAGGGAGCCATTGGGGGTGCCATTGTCACTCGCTAAGCGAGAGTGAAAAAAGGACACAGTTTTTGACTTGAATAGAGTGTTTTTACCCAATAAACAAGCAGGGTGGGCACAAGGATAGTCTAGTTGGTGATGGGTCAGATGACTGGCATTTTTTTATTTACTGGGCATCTATTGAAAGTTAATGTACCTCCCCTGTAGGGGCACTAGTCAATCAGAACCCAGCAAATAAAAAGCTCATTTTCTAAAAAGCAATGCCTTATGGCTATGATCGCTGATGAAGAAACCTGCTTTGAGGCGGCAAAGCTGAAGTTGTGGCTGGACTGCACAGAGCAAAAGAAGACAGTGTTTTTACTCTGGAAGCAAACCATTGTCAACAACGGAGAAGGTAGAAAACACCCTGTCGGAATGACTCAGCTGTTCGACTGATGACAGACAACTGAACGCATGACCAGAACATCTAACCCTGAAAATACAGAGTCTTGTATCAAAAGGACATCAGATGACTGATGGGCACACTGTGCAGATGCAAACGAGCCCTTATCAAAATGCAAGCCTTCACTTAACCTTAACATAGCAGTTAACCTTAGCAGTATCTTAGCATGAAATTAGCCTTAAATCAGCATTCAAACTGCTTTTGTGATGTTTAACAGTCAATCGTATTGTAAAGGGCTATCATGATGTCCTTCAGAGTCAGAAGCCTTAAGTTAGCCCGCTAATAACATGAACAATTTAAATGAGATGCAAATTAGAAGGCTAAGATAGCAGTTTTCACAGCAATCTGGATGATGGTTAAGGACTGCTTTGCAGCAGAATGCTTTTACTGCTTATAAATACCTTGTTAAATGGTATAAACTAATATATTTAAGGTTAAAAATATTGCTTAGGACTGGGCTGTGACTGTTAAGTGCATGATAACTCCCTGTGTAATTTGTGTACCGATGAGATATTTGTTTTAATGTATAAACTTATTTTGTATATATTAAATATACAATATGGTGTCTCAAAGTATAGATTGTGACACAGCCTATTTTGTGACTTATGGTCCAATGCCCCAATATATAAACATCTAATAATGCAGAGTGTAAGCAAGAATTAATACCTGACAGGGTGTGCAGTATTGAGCAATACCGGAACGCCCAAGGGCGTAATAAAGCCCGATGCTGCAGGCAGAGAGCCTTATAGCTCCTGAAAGGTCCGGTATTGTCCATACCGCCCACCCTGGAGGGTATTATTGTGCTTAGAAAATGGGCTACATGTGCCATTTTTTATTGGATCAAAAAAAAATCCTAATCTATTAAAAATGACTGGAAATGTAATTTTTCCTTTTATTTGATAAAGTAGTCCCTGTATCTACTGTATTAGCCAGCAGAGTGATGTGTAGTAGTTGCTACATATTTTTCTGGTCCTACCCCACCCCCACACACACACACGCACACTTTTAGATTGGTTCACAAGTAAGGAAGTGAGACATGGCAAGGTTTCTTTTATACATTGTTTTTTTGGGTTTTAAGGCAGAGATGTTGCGGACTGGGACAGTGTTGTTGCACTTGGTTGAAGGATCGGCATGTAAGTGTGACTGTTGCTGCGGTGAGAGGTTAGCGTGATGCAGCTGTTTACTTACAGCAAAAGATTTTAAATCTCGAACTGCCAAATGATTCCAGTACTAGGGGACAGCGGGGGGAGTGCTTTTAGAAGGGGAGAGATTGTTACAGAGAGTGAGAGCGTAATCGGGAGAGTGCTGTCTTGTAAATGATTGTGACTTGGCTGTGAGAAATCGTTTATTCTGTTCTGGACTGGAATTCTGAATCAGGCGAGCATTGTAGTGGTTGGTTGAAGGATTGGCAAGAATTTATTTTTTTATTTAAATCTCAAAGTGACAGCTGGACAACGACAGAGTTAGTGGACAGCGGGGAAACATTTTTAGAAGGGGAGAGATTGGTACAGAGCACGAAAGTACACTCGGGAGAGTGCTGCCATCTTTGTAAATGACTGCGGCTGTGAGGAAAAATAAATTGTGGATCGTGTTTCTTTTTTTACATGAACAACAGCCAGCTTTGAGAAGACAGGGTAGAAAGTGTACCAAGTAACTATGGAGCTTTGGGGAGACCCTCTCTCTCGCTAAGCGAAATAAAAAAATGGTGGTGATTTTAAATTGAAATTACATGGTTTTAACCAATTAGGAAGCAGGGTGGGCACTAAGATACTTTAGTGGGTGAGGGGCAATATAGGCTGGTGCTTTTTATTCCCTTGGCATCTATTGAAAGTTAATGTACTCCCCTGGCAAGGGTACTAGCCAATCAGATGCCAGGAAATAAAAAGCCCATTTTCTAAACAATAATAAATGAATGTGTGAATTGCCAGATAACAACTTGCTCCATGTGCATGTGATATGATGTGCTTGCATTGAGTACCTTTTGCACCTGGAAGTGTTCTTAGACAATAACCCACACCTCAAGGTGTCTGTTTTTCTGCCAAAAAAGTTGCCAATATTAACCGAATAAAATAATGGTGCTCACCTCTTGTGCCCAGAGTGACGGCAAGTCCCACTGCATCTAGATCCCTGTGTTTCATACCTTTTTGAGGGTGCTTGAAGGATGCTAAAAACGTTATCTTCAAGGGTGGTATCCATCACATCAGACCTCTGTCTGCCAAAAGAACAGATTCAGCAGTTAATCATTTATTGATCTAGTAGTAATCAACAGTGATCTGTTGACTAATTAAGAATTAATCCCCATAGATTGAGTATTAATTTGGTATTCATAAATTACTAGTTGAGTTTATGTAATAATTTATTTACAAGCAACACTCAGCTTGTTGAGCATAACTGATAATTAACTGTACACCACATGTGTAATGCATAGTTACTAGTTCATAGTTTCATAGGTTCATAGATTGTTTCTGAGCTCTGTTTTTTTATTTATTTATTTATTTATTAAACTCTAGGATTACAAGTACCTTTGAGCAGGGACTGCTCATTTACAAGGTTCCACCTCAGAGGATGGGGGAGACATAACACAAAGGTGGACAATGGTTACAAACTTAACATGTTGATTACTAAGGCCTAAATAGTACAGTCAATATGTTGAAGTAGAACAACATAAGCTAACTTTTAACAGAATTCATGGTAGAGCAGTATCTTTGTAGGAGAAAGTCAGGAAGAAGCCGGCAGGTAGGTGCCGTTGTCAGAAAAGGATGGAAAGAGCAAGGGGGACAGGGGCCAGTGGCCACATATAGGATTGTGTCCATAGGGAGAGGATGGGTGGGTGAGCAGGGGGAAAAGGGGAGGAGGGGATGGTGCCATGAAAGCAAGGCCGGAAAAGAAGGTTATAGCTACTGTTAGTGTAGGGGGTGTAGAGCAATGCTTAGGAGAGGCAGTCACACTGTGTGGTGGAGGGAAGGAATAGACATAGTTGCCTTTTAAAGGGGCTTAGTGTTACTGCTGCAAGAGTTTGTTTGTTAAGGGTGTTGAACCACTGAGGAGCCCTGTGCAAGAAGGATCTCTGACCCAATGAGTTTGGGCGCCTGGGGAACTGGAAAGTCCGGTCATGAGAACTACATGTTGGCTTGGTGCTACTGTTGGTAATAAGGAGCCTAGCCACACCTGGCGGCATGAGTCCAAGGAGAATTTTTTTGGCTATCAGACAGGTCTGGTATTGTATTCTACTAATGAGTGGTAGCCATCCAGCTTGGGCGTACAGGTCACAGGTGTGTGTTAGGCAGTCAGCCCCTGTGAGAAATCTACAGGCCTTGTTGAGCGTCACAGATATCCTCCTAATGGTAGTAGGGGAGGCAGAGCCATAGATGACTAGACCGTAGTCAACTATGGAGGTAACAGAGCTGTGGATGGCCAGTCTAAGGGCACCAGAGGTCATATAGTGCTTGTACTTGTGGAGCAGGCTGAGGTGTGTGTTGGCAGGCTTAGCAACTTGCCCAATGTGCTGGGAGTAAGAGAGTGAGCAGTCCAGGATGATGCCGAGGTATTTGAACTCTTGAACCTGATCAAGTGAGGTCCCCTCTTGATTCTTGATGGTGAGGTGTAGAGGTTTATACTTGTTACGTGCATTGCAGAAAGACATGACCTTAGTTTTGTTACAGTTCATGACAAGTTTCTGAGAGCCAAACCATTTTTCCACAAGCCTGAAATCATGTTGCAGTTGACTCTCAAGCAGATTAAAGTCACGATAGCAAGAAAAAAGGACTGCATCATCTGCGTAGAGTAGTATCCTCTGTTGGCAGATGACAGGGAGATTGTTAAGGAAGAGAGAAAAGAGTAATGGACGCAGTATAGACCCCTGAGGGACACCTGAGAGTACTGGCTTTTCAACTGAAAAGACTCCAGCAATTTTGACACTTTGGTCCCTCTCACCAAGGTAGCTAGCACACCAGGGCAGTGCATCATTGGAGAGCCCAAGAGCAGACAGTTGCCTGAATAGGAGTGGGTGATCTACTGTATCAAAGGCATTTGTTAGGTCAATGAATATGGCCCTCCCCATCAAAGTCCTTGGTCCAGGGCGTCATGAATACAACCGGTGAATTCCAACAGTGCCGTGATGGTACTATGCCCTTTGTGGAAGCCATGCTGATTAGGGCACTGAATATCATGTTTGTCCAGGAACTCTTCAAGCTGGTCAGAGACAATTCACTCCAGTGCTTTGGATAATGGGGGGAGGATGGAGATGGGCCTGTAATTGGACCGAAGTCCATAATAGCTCATTTAAAATCTAGAGGTAGCCAGTAATAGTTTTACTAATCAGGTAGGAGTCTGGGGTGTGCTTGAATGCCTCCATGGTTTTGCTTGTTACTACTTCTACTGGGAGTTTGCTCCAGATTGTAACCACCCTCACAGAGAACCAATGTTTTCCTGTATGTGTGTTATATCTCTCTCCTTTTAACTGTAAGGGGTGGGCTTTGGTATATATTTCTAATCTCTCAGGGTGAGTCCCAGCTGCTCCCACAGATGTAAATCTGACAGTGCTAGAAAAATCAGGAGCATGCCCCCCCTTAATCTGCGATATTCCAATGAATACAGCTCTAATTTTTGTAGCCTCTGTTCATGGTTTTGTCCTTGTACCTCTTTAATTCTCCATGTTGCCCTTCTTTGAACCTTCTCCAAGGCTTTTATGTCAACCTTATTCCCAGGTGCCCAAAACTGGGCACAGTAGTCTGTGTGTGGCCACACCAGAGAAGTATAGAGGGGAAGCAGGACTGCCCTCCTCCTACTCCTGATGTGTCTATGGATGCAGCTCTGGATTCCGCTAGTCTTTTTAATCACCTGGTTGCAATGTAATTTGAATTTGAGGTAATTACTAACCCTTATTCCCAGGTCTTGCTCATCCTGTACTACTTTTAGCAACTGCCCAGCTAGTGTGTAGTTCATGAGAGGGTTATTTTTCCCCAAGTGCATCACTGTGCACTTCTCGATGTAAAATAGGGACTTCTTTTTATGTGCCCAAGCTTTAAGTTCCCCCACTACTTCTTGTAATACCATTGCTTCCTTGTGACTGTTTACTGGGAAACCTAAGCGCATGTCGTTCGTGAATTTAGAAAGCCAGACATCAGCTTTAGGCGTCATTGTGGAGATATACAAATTAAAAAGGCAGGGACCCAGTACAGATCCCTGGGGCACCCCGCTGGTCACATCTGCCCAACCAGAGAATTCGGCCCGAATACAGACCCTTTGTCTTCTTCCCATTAACCAGTCCCTGATCAATTTAGATATTTTTGGCTGGACTCCTAGTTCTTATAGGGCTTCAACCAACTCCTCATGAAGGACTTTGTCGAAGGCCTTGGCAAAGTCCAGAAACACTGTCCACCAAATTACTAGTGTCTAGGGCTCTGCTGACTTTACCATAGAATTCTAGCAAGTTAGTTTGGCATGATCTGCCCCTTGCGAATCTGTGTTGTGTTAATACTAACCAATTCCTAGCCAGCTCATTGGTGCAGTGGTATGGCTAGCAATTGGGAGGCCAGCTGGTATACGTAAGCTAGGATATCCACCCCTCACTGCAGGTGCCATACATCTGACTGAGGCCACCCCCTTCCCAAGCACCAACCAAGTTTCTGACTGGGGTAAATCCCCTTCACAATGGATTCGCCCTGGGGTGGGTAAGCTAGGGTGTCAGTAGTAGACAAAGGTAATAGGGTTGTCAGAACCTGCTGAAGTTCTGGGTTCTGGTTCTGGGCTAGAACTTTGCAAATAGTTCTAGGGTTCTAATCTTCTTTAGAACTCGAACTCTTGTGTATGTAGGATTGGAGAGAAAGAACTGATAAATATACTGAGAGGAGAAAAAACACGCATAAAAAGAGCTGCACTCTCAGCACAGCCATAATATCGGTTCACTGCACATGCAGAAAAGAGAAACACATTGAGCCTCTCAAAGTGCAAATGCCAAGTATCACAATTCCATGCCTTTAGCACATCTGCATATGAGCAGCACATTCTCTCATTTTCTCCCTCTAAAACGTTTTTAGCATGTAATTCCCAATACTTAGTTTGTTTTCCAGGCTGGCATCCCCTGTTTTTAAAATGCATGAAGAAAAAAGGCTTTTTTTAAGCAGTTAGAACCCTTAACACTTAGAACCCTTGGGTGTTCTAGTTCTAAATTAGAACTCGAACCCATGGGTTCTAAAAGGGTTCTAATCTTTCTAGAACTAGTTCTGACAACCCTAAAAGGTAACCACCGGTGTGAGCAAGGATGATATTCTTGTGCAAGAGTAGTGCAAGGTAAGCTTGCTTGTGAGAACATAGTGATTTGGTTTTGCACAAGGAACAGCCAGATATAAGAGCAGGCTGTGTAACAAAAGGAGAAGTAGATCGAAAAACAGATATACTCAGTATGTGGTAAAAACATATGCTTACCTGAATTTCTTATGATTGGCTATGTCTCCAAGTGTCCTCACCATTCGTAAATGTGTGCATCTGAAAAGCAAGAGGAAAACATTTTAGGAAACTTGCATCTGAAACCAAACATTTTGAAACACTGAGTTAAGTTCAAGTTGGGTCAAATATCTCATTTGATAGACCACTGGGTAGCATTCTGGCCTTCCGTTCTATTCCCAGTTAGTTCTAATTTTTTGACCGAAGTGGTGCTAGCTGATAGTGAGCCACACTGCAACGTGGGAAATCCGGGACCAGCGCCCAATTCTGATTCTCATCTATCGGGTCAGAGTGGCCACTACAGTATACAGAGGTAATGTACTGTGGCTCTGGAAAAGGAGGGTGTAGCCAGTCCTCTCTACTGGTTACACTTAAGATGCAGCTGGAGTACATCACTGTATTTGAGGAGGGTGCAGGCAGCCTTCTTTTCTGGCAACACATATGGCACAACTGGAGTATGGCATTGGTGCTGTTAACTGACCATGGGCCAGATATTCAAAAAATGCACAAAGTGGAGTGCAAATATTTGTGCTCCACATTGCCATAGACTGGGTGCTCGAAAATGCTATATTCAGTAGAATAGTGCATCAGTGTTATTTGACTGAACATATGGCCATGTTGGTCAAGTGCTAAGCTACTTACTGCTACCTCAACATGGCTCCCGAAGTAAACCATCACAATGGTTTGCACTAAAGCTCAATATTCAAATGGACCAATGAAAATGAGTCCATTGGTCATGCAGTGCACCAAGGGGTCAATTTCATGGGTAGCCGGGCAATTTAGCATAGCGCTGTCCCCCAACTGCCCGATCCCAGGCGCAGAGCTATCCCTTGTGCTAGTGGTACCCCCCCCACCCGATCCCATGCCTGGTACATGTACACAATTTCCATGGTGTCCTGTGGTGGCACACAAGTTCCCAGATGTCCAATGGTCCCTTCCCCCACCCGACCCATGACCAATACTAAAAATTCCCATCCTTGGTGTCCAGTGGTCCCTCCCCTTAAGTATCCCCATCACCAAGAAGCCACTGTGACAGCCCGAAGGCTGTTTGTGTCTTCCCCTAAAATGTTGCAAAGGCAGGCATACTGAGGTGATGTGCGCCCCCAACCAGTCTGCCGGCACCCTCATCTTCCAGGAACACTTCTCCCCACCCCGTGATCCCTGTTTTAGCAGTCTCAACCAGTCCCTGGCTGCAAGGTGCAGACTGGGGACTAGAGAGGATCCACACAGTGGAGTATTCAGTTAACACTTCAAGAAATCCTTCCCCCAGTCCCTGGCATCTATTCCCCCCTTCCCCATCATGGCATCCCCAAACACCAATGCCACGGTCAGTTGATGGTGAGCAACACAACCCTCCACACACCACCTCAGCTGCCTACCATCTGACATAAGCAGGGAAAGCACTGCTTATTTATAGAGCAAGGGTGATGCGCTACACTCTATAAATTAGCAGCACGTTCGCTGCTTCTGTCAGACAGCCGATGGCAAGATGGTGTGTGGAGGTCTGTGATGCTCAACATCCACTGCATGCAACACCAGTGTTTGGGGGACAGGTTGGAAAGAGGGGTTGTATGTTTGGTGCCACTGGGGTGGGGGATTGGTCCACTAGATGACAGTCACCTGGACCATAGGCTTTAAAATGTAGGAGGGGGGATTTCTTCTGACTGGCAACTGAATACTCCACTGTGTGACACCGCAACAGTCCTTGGTCCACAACCCACAGCAGGGGACTTGCTGGGGCTGCTGAAACAAACACAGGAATCGTTGGGTGGGGGTGAGGGTTCCTGAAAGATGGGAGCACCACTACTGGTACCAGTAGCAGGCTGGCAGGGGCAGGGGCACGTCACCTCAGTATGTGTGCTTGGTAGTCTTCGGGGACACATGAACAGCCTTAGGGCCATCACAGCTGGTTCTTGGGGATGGGAATACTTAAAAGGAGGTACCACTGGACATCAGAGACAGGAATATTTGGTATTGGGCATGTTATTAGATGGAGAGAGGGAACACAGGACACCAGGGAAACTGGTTTCCAACATCGGGCATGGGAGCAGGTGTGGGGAAGGACCTCTGGACACCAGGGGACTTGTGTATGTGTACATCAAGCATTGGTGCAGTTGGGGACAGGGACCACTGGACAGCAAGGAATCTGGTTTCAAACATCAGGCATGGGATCGGGTGGAAGTGGAACCACTGGATACCAGGGAAATGGGTTTCAAACATCAATCATGGTATCGGGTGGGGGAGGGACCTCTCGACACCAGGAAACTTGTGTCTGTACATTGGGTATGGGTGCGAGTGGGGAGAGGAGGATTGAGCATCCTACGGACAGCTGTCCTTCAGATTGATGGTGGGGAAGAACCCAGTGCTCCAGTGATCTCTAATGGAGGCTAGAAGTGATTGATGACCAGAGATTGGCTACATACAGGAGTATGACAGATGTTCAGTCACATGCCTCAAATCACTGCATGCCCCCTGGGATAACTCAGTCAAAAAAATAAATACAAAAATCCATCAAGCTGACCAGTGGAGGATGTCCATTCAGTCGTGCCCCACACAGCTTTCCTTGGCACTCACCCTCCCAGATCAAGTTCAGGCATTTGTCAGGGAGTTGAGAGGGCCTCCTCTGAGGCCCCACCCTGGGTATAAGCCAGGGGAAGTCCCAAGGGAAAGAGGTAAGTCCCAGGGGATGGGTAGGAGGCTGGAGTTTGGACTGATGACTGGCCAGCTGGCAGGAAAAAAGTATACAAAAGGAAAAAGTATAGCTAGACACTACACACATTGTAATTTAAAACATTTGCACATTAGAATAACCGAACAGGTCAACAGGAAACTTAACAAGCAAATAATGATAGCATTCATCACACTGTTTGTTATGCCTGCATTATAAAAATGATTTTTTCTGGTGTATTTCTTGATATAACACCAGTAACCTCCATCAGCACATCATACATAAAGTAAATGCATAGCCTCCTTGGAGGCAGGAAATATATACCGGAACTCCCCCCACTCCCCCCCCAAAAAAATAGGAACTCCACTGCCATTCAAATTTTCTGGCTCATTTCTTCATCTCTTGCATTTGTCTGTCCTTGGTAACACTTTCAAAAACCTGTTTGTGCCACACTTCAAAAGTTGGCTCCTGCAAAGAGACCCAATGTATTTTTATTTCCTGTAAGGAGGAGAATACGGTCTACTCTTGAGTAAGAATCCCAGTCATCTACATCCATGTACTCTAAAAACACAGAAACTTAGAATTTGGTAGCAGAATAATGACCGGTAGGTCCATCTAGTCTGCCCTGTTTCCCCTCCATGTTACTACATACCAAATCCTATTCGATCACAAGTGCTTACATAGAAACCCAGAATTTGATGGCAGATAAGGACCACTTGGCCCACCTAGTCTGCCCACTTTACCTACCTACTGTAATACTACTTGATCTCCAGGTTACCCCTTTCTTCCCTAACCACTAAGGTTCCCCTGTGCTTTATGCCATGCATTCTTGAATCCTGTTACAGATTTTGCCCCCAACACCTGTGCTGGAAGGCTGCTCCAAGTATCCACCACTCTTTCTGTGAAGAAGTACTTCCTCACATTTCCCCTGAGACTATCCCCCAGCTTCATAGCATTCCCCCTTGTTCTTGAGGATTTTTTTTTTGAAAAATGCTTTCCTCTTGTACCTTATTTATAGCTGTGAGGTATCATAAAGTCTTTATCACTTCCCCCCCTCCTCCAGGGTGTATGTATTTAGGTCCTTTAGTCTCTCTCTTCATATGATCTCTTGTGCAGACCTTACACCATATTTGTTGCTGTCCTCTGGACTGCCTGTACTCTGTCTCTGTCCTTCCAGAGATGTGGCCTCCAGAAGTGGACACAGTACTCCAGATGAGGTCTCACCAATGTTTTCTGAAGCAGTATCACCTCCACCTCCAACTGCTGGTGATACCTCCCCTCATATGCATCCTAGCATCACACTGGCTCTCCCCACAGCCTTGCCACACTGTTTGACCACCTTTAGGTCATCAGATTGTGCTCCCAGGTCGCTCCTGTAAAAAAGCTTTCAGCTTAGTGTGCTATACTTGGTTAAACAACTAAGTAAAAAAAAAAATTAAAAAAAAAAAGATATGATTACCCAGGGTCTCATTCCCATTTAGTGATTATCAGTACCCCATCTTGTACTCCATCCCTGGGTATCTGTGCCCTAAGTGCATGATTTTGCACTTCTTCACACTGAAACTTAATTGCTAGACTCTTAACCACTTCTCAAGTTTTCTTAAATCCCTATTCACCCCCCCCCCAAGTGTCTACCTTTCTTGTGCAGGCCTCTATGCCACAATGTAGGACTCCAGTCCCCTAAGTAGCAAAAACACACCTTCCTGCACCAGGCATACAATCAGTCACTGAAAGTGGTGTGGTGTTCCCTAGCTTCCAATCAGCTGGTTGCAGGTAGCACCTCAGTTAAGGCCATCAAATGAGCTACCTGCTTCAGGTCCTTCCCCAGCCCCCTATACTTTATTGAACCACCCCTGATGCTTCCCTGCTAGCTCATTTGTTCCCAGATGGACACAGACATCCAGCTCCCTCTCCCGCCTCACCAGGATTTACTTGTCTCCATCTCTCCATGCTCAGGCACCAGGTAGGCACCTCACCTCAGTCTTCCCCTCCTGCCCTTTGCCCAAATCTACCCTATCTACCATATCTAAAAGGTAACATGCACACCATCTCACAAGAATCCATATACTGACTACAGAACAGTACATCCCCCCACCCACTACCACTGACTATAGCAACGTACATCCCCCTCCCCCATTACCAGCTATCAAATGGCTGGATATCAATAAAGTAACAGACTTTACCACCATATACATACAGTCACACACAGCCATATGTTGACAATCTCACCTGCAACACTATTCAACCTGCCATCCACTCACAAACTCTTGACTACCAACAAAATGCTGAGGACTTTGTCACACACACACACACATACACACACACATATGCAGACATACTCATACACTCGCACACTAACAGGTGTGGCCAAATTGTTACAGTAAACCCAGAAAGTGTAGCTAAAATGTGGAGTGTTTTACCTGGATACCATGGAACCAAAAGTAGGACCTGAAAGGATGGCATTCATTGGACCAGTAAAATAGAAAAGAAGTCACAAAGGATCTGTAGTTCTTATTCTTAGGAAGGAAATAGGAACAGGTTAAACACAGAGTGATTCTTATCTGATGGCAAGGAGTCAGCATCCTGTCAGACCTGTTAAAATAAAGAGAAAAAAGGTTAATAAAGAAAATACAGTAATGAGGGCTAAGATAGAGAGCAGAGAGATACGAAAGGGATATATCACAGCATAGGAGTAAAGAGAAAGAGAGCGTTAGATAAAAAGTTACGGATAGGGCAAAGCAGGATACAAAGGAAATAAAGTCATAAACAAATAAGAGATAGCCCACAGGCACAGCAGTAGTGCTACTGCTCATGATGCCGATGACATTGATTCAGGAAACAGCCTGGACAGTCAGAGGACCAACCCATGGAAGAATGACAGGATGCTTTCCTCCTCCAGGGAAGGGTCTCACATCCCACTGCTCTAGCACCACCTGGGTGCCCACAAGTTTTGGTGCAGGGAATCCACGAGTGACAAGTAGGGCCACTGGAGCATGCCCATGGGTTGCCTGTACCAGACCATGCCAGCAGCCAATCCCAATGTGTGCTACCAGTTGGGGGGGAATGGAAATAGCACACAAATGCCAGGCAGATGAAGCCCCTGTAGCAGGCCACTCCTGTGTGGATCCACACTTTCACCCCTCCCCCTGCACACCTGTAGCTGAGGACCTTAATGATAGCTTTTTTGACATTTATTTTCACTTAATGCAGAGATTACATCCTAATGCAAAGCATACAGAGAACATAAATTAGATTCAATACATATTTCATTGAATGAGTGGTGGTAGTCCACCATGACATCAGAATGCCCATGTGGTGGTGTACTTGACTGGTGACAATACTTCCTTACAACCCAGTACAGAGTTACCACCTATGGGCATAAGCAAAGGAAGAATGAACATTTGAGGGGAGGTATGATGGGGTTGGGGGAAGGATTCAGGCAAGTCTAAGAGAATTGTGATGTAGGGCCTTAAAACAGATCAGATTGACTATTTCTGTCTTTACTTTCTATGTTTCAGTTCTACTGTGGCCTACCTAGATTTCAGTAAAGCCTTCAACACAGTTCCACATAGGATACTCTTCCTTTTAAGCTGAGCAGCCTGGGAGTGGGTCTATAGGATGTAAATTGGGTAAGAAATTGGTTGGGGGCTAGGCCACAAAGGGTGGTGGTAAACTGAGTTCACGCTGAGGAAGGGATGGTGCCCAGTGGGGTGCCACAAGGATCAGTACAGGGGCCACTCCTCTTTCATGTCTTTATTAAAGACATTGCAGAGGGGTTAGAAGGGAAGGTCTGCCTTTTTTCACATGCCACTAATATCCTGAGTAGGGTAGACACTCAAGGGGGGGTGGAAAACATGAATAGAGATCTAAGAAAGCTTGAAGAGTGGTCAAGAGTGTGGCAACTAAGTTTCAAAGTGAAGTGCAAAATTGTGCACATGGTGTGCAGAAATTCAGGGACAGAGTACAAAATGGGGTGAGTGGTACTGGCGACAACAACCTAACAGGAAAGTGACCTGGGGTAACCATATCTGATTACCTAAAAGTGGCTAAAAAGTGTGACAAGGCATTGGGGAGAGCCAGTGGGATGTAGGGTGTATAGGGAGAGGTATCACCAGCAGAAAGAGAGAGGTGGTGATGGTGATAGCTCTGTATAAGTCACTGGTGAGACCTCACCTAGAGTACTGTGCCCAGTTCTGGAGACTACATCTCCAGAAGGACAAAGTAGAGGTAGTCCAGAAGAGGGAACCTAAAATAGGGCTTTAGACACTGCACCATGAGGAGAGACTGAAGAACCTCAATATGTAAACCCTGAAGGAATGGAGGGAGAGGCGGGAATATGATAGGGACTTTTCAAATACCTTACAGGTATAAATGAGGTTAAAGAGGGAAGTCTTTTCCAGAAAAAAAGATGCTCAAGAATAAGGGATCATGCCATGAAGCTGGAGGGGGTAGGCTCAGAGGAGATGTAAGGAAGTACTTCTTCACAGAAAGAGTGGTGGATGCCTGAACAGACTCTCAGCAGAGGTGGTGGGGGCAAAACCTGTAATGGGATTCAAGAAGGCATGGGATAGGCATAAGGGAACCTTAGTGGTAAAGGGGAAGGGGAAGTCGGAGATCTAGTAGGGTCTGCGGCTTTTCGGTAGGTAGGGAATATGGGAAGTCTGGTTCAGCCAAGCAGTCCTTATCTGCTGTCAAATTCAATGTTTCTAGGCTGGTGCAGTGGCATGAAGGGCTGAGGTGCTGGCGCCTTATCTCCTGCCAGACAGGCAACCCGTGTTCGGTGATAAGTGCAGGTTGCTGGTGGTTGGCAGGGGAGGGAAAGGATTGAGCATCCAATGACTGCTCTGTTTTGCCAGTGGTGGGGTGGGAGACCTGCATGCTCCACCAAATGACTGTCACCCGGTGAAGACAAGGTGGCAGTGCGGGTCTAGAGGGCAGTAGATGGGAGAGCTGTGGGACACCAGGGCTCACCCCAGCATATGGAACTGGAAGTAAATTGAGGGAAAAAATCATGTCCACCCTCCGCCGACCATATGTGTCAGCCCTCAGGAGAGTTCCGAAGGGCCCCATGAGAGAAGGCAGCAACAGAAAACAGGTAAGGCATGATGTCTGTCCAGACCTGTAAAGAACTGCTTTCTCTATGAGCAGAATGTTTGTGACATTAACAGCAGCAATACAACTAGGGTCCCAGGGGTAATTCCCCATCCAATATAGGCAGTGATAAACATTTTGCTTACCTGATTCTATGTGAGCCTAAGGTAAGGATTCCAAGTAGACGGGGACCTGTAAAATAAGTATCAAAAGGGTCACAAAGGATCTGCAGTTCTTTCGGAAAGATAAAGACAGGAAAGGAAACACAGGTAAAGAATACTTATCTGGCATGATGTAGGCTGCCCCATAGACTGCTCATCAGATATGATTCTGGGTGACGCCTGAAAAGAAAAAAATGAATTAATTTAATAGGACTGAAATAACCATACAGCGTATTGTGTATCCAAAGTATGTGTAAATTATTAAATGGAACTCCAGGTTCACAGATCCTTCCTCAAAATACTATGCCAAACTGCCTTCATGCTACTGTGACCCAAATCACACAGTAAGGGTTCCCAGATCTAAAGTCACTCCAGAAAAATTGTTCCCATTAACTTGCAATTTTCTAAGCAAAAACATATTTTCCATAAGGAATAAAGTAATTTATAGGCACACACAGATGAAGCTCTGTGAGACCAGGACAAACTTACATGGAGCTTGAAGCACTCCACAAGGACTGCGGTCCACTCCCTCATTAACTGGCAGCACCTCGATTGCCCTAATGGGCTTTTTTATTTTTTTTATTTTTAAGTGAGATGGTGCTGACCCACAGTATAGCACAGTGGTTTAAGGCTCTGAGCTGCAAACCTAGAGACTTGGGTTAGAATCCCACAGCCCCCAGTTGCATACGGTGTGACCCTGACCAAGTCACTTAACTTCCTTGTGCTCTCAGGTCACACCTGGAATCAAGCTTCGGCTTAGTGTGCTATTCCTGGTTAACAAGTTCCCCTTTCCCTTCCCTAGCACATAAACAGTTTCCAACCCTACCTCTAGTTAATTAATAGCAAAGCATCTGTCTCAACCCAATCCCTGGCAAGTTCAGCAACTTAAGCATATAGCAAATACAGTTTTGATGAGTTAGGCAAGCAGCAATTTCAACAAGCAAAAATAGATCTGTACTCTATCTCTGGCAAGGCCAGCAATTTAAACAGTGATGAAATGTACTAAATGAGGAAGACAGAAAACAACACAGTGGCAGGAAACAGTCGCAATACAGTTCATTTGTCTCACTTGCGGATTCCCCAGTCCTCTGCCATTAGTGCTCGGGCACGCTATGTTCAAATGCTCTAACCGTTCCACAGGCCCAACTAACACTAAGGTCACCTCTACATTACACCTCAAGTCAATGACCCTTAGAGCCTGCTATCATTCACCAATGGCGGTGGGGCAGCAGGGAAAATCATTATGCTCAAGAAGCAAGCAAGCCCACAGTGTCCCTTGCTCTCCTTGTTTTCTCCAGTGAATGGTGGAGGGCTGCCAACAAATGTCCCTTGCTCATTCAATCCATTTCTCTTCCCAGTGTGGCTGCTACTGTGTGACTGGGAGCCAATGCAAGTGGATTTTAAAGTTTAAATTTGGCGGGCTCTCTGCCAGGTGTCCAAAGATGTGACCAATTGGCTGGGGGAGTCCTGTGTACTTCAGAAGCAAGCACAGTGTCCTTTGCTCTTCTTGTTTTCTCTGGCGAACAGTTTGGGAGGGATGCTGAGAAATGATCCTTGCTCTCAACATGACTGCTACTCTGATCAACTGCTTTGGTGTCCTTTTATGAAATAGGCAAAGTATATCCCTTTATGCAAGCTTAAAATGAGGTAGAAAAGTGTGTCTCTTACCTCTAATATGTTCAAAAGTTATTGAGGGCAAAGACACTTGGCACTTACTGAATATTTTGAAATCCAACGCCACAGCTCCAAGCTGATGACATCAAGATCTATACAAGCTCTGTGGCGCTGAAACCATAGCAACACAAAAGCATACCTGAATGTTATAAGGTGCTTGAAGCCACAGCGGGGGATAATGCTCAAACAAACTATGATTGGGGACTCAGGCGAATAGAGCACTTTACAATACTGCAGTAATCCATCAAACATTAATACAGGCTACTTTAAAAAAAAACTACAAAAAATGTGCCACTTAGTATGATCTGTGAGACAGACTATTGCTACACATATAGCGGAAAAATTGTTTAACGGGACACCAAGCAGCTTGTTTCCAGGTGTGACTAGGGAGCATAAGGAAGTGACGCTCAGGTTGCTACCTCCTAAGTATACAAAATCTGGACATCCGACCAGTACAAGCCAGGGGTCAGCCCCCAGGAGCTCTGGGGGTTTTAGATGCTCTGTGGTGAGTTTGGGACCTTTTATCGAAGAAATAAAACAGACTTTTGGTGTGACTTTCTTAACCCTGACTCCAGGGGGTACAGTTTCTTTTTTCCCCTGAAGTCATGGGTGTGGGAGAATCTAATTGGCCAAGTGAGGGGTCAGGAGCTAAGGACAAGAGGCTGTGCTGACCAACAATATCGTGATGAACTAATCACACTGCAAGGCAAAGGCTGTGGGTCTAGGATTTTAGATGCTCTATGGTGAGTTTTGTGGCTTTTATTGAAGAAAAGCAGACTTTTGCTATGTCTTTCCTACCCCTGACTCCAGGGGGGAAAAAGTAATTTTTTATACTGAAGTCATGGGTATGGGACAATCTGACTTGCCAAATGGGGGGGGGGGGTAATGTCACGTCAGGGGCCAAGGACAACTGGCTGTGCTCACCAACTTGTCATGATGAACCAATCCACCCATTGCAATGTAAATGCTGGGGGTCTGGGGGGCGCTAGGTCCACAGAAGCTATAGAGTTTTAGATGCTCTGTGGTGAGTTTTGTGGCTTTTATTACTTCAGTACTCTTAGCAGAGCAGAAACTGGGTGCCCTTTTAATTTCGGCAGAATGAGTCAAATCTACTCAAAATAAAAGGACACCCATCCTGTTTCTGCTCTGCGAATACCTGGGATCATCAGTTACTTGGACAAGAATCACTGGTTCCCAGTTGTGTTGTTTGTTACTGTTTTTTTAACTTTGTTCTTTATTATTTACAGGTAAATGCAAAACAAACCAGAACCACACAGTTGACCAGGAAATGGCAGTACAATAAAACTGATACCATGACAAAGTAATCCAGGGTGTTCATGTCTCTTATTTTTGTTACAGTACACTCAAATAAGAGCCATTACACAGCCCAACCAAAATAAGAATACCACAGTCTTTTGTGCTTAATGATTGATTACAGTATATTCTTCAAGTCATAATCATAACTCAAGAATTGGGCTTCTCCACAAAGCTCCACACTGGTTAAAGAAGCTGTCAAACCTGCAAGAAAAAATTCTATAATAGCTTCACAGTACACTCACCAAGCTAAAAGAAAACACAGGGGTTGAATCGTAAAGCTTATACCCTACTCAGCAACATAAACAGTTATGCCATAAAGATGGCAGGTAACCCCAGCACTCCTCGATCAGGTCACTCAGCTCTGTATCTCTCTGGGCACCAAGAAAGGGTGCATCAATGGATGGGAGGTGGTCACCAGCCCATTTATTGAAGAAGTCCTGAAGGAACTTGTCACAAAACTGAAAGTGGACAAGACAATATGGCTGGATGAGATAATACATGCAAGGGTTTTGAGGGAGCTTGGGGAGGTGCTGGCAGTAGCATCACTACCACTGAAAGTCCTGTTAAGTTGTTCAACTACTCTGCAAGTCACTGGAGAGGATGAGTAGTAGTTCCAGAGGCCTGGAAGAGGGCAAATTCCACTTCCCTAAAGTGGGAGTAGTAGGGAGGAGGCTGGCAAGTACTGGCCACATGCCAGTCAGCTGGTCAGCCTTACTTCACTGCCGGGGACATTATTTAATAAAATCACAGCTGAATGAAATCATTGTGGAATATTTTGAATCGACCAGCTTACAGTATCTGAGACAACATGGACTGGATTCACAGGAGGTCAGGTCATATCAAACAAATCTGTCAGATTTGTTTGTCTTGGTGACCTGGGAAATAGATCAGCTGCCAATCACGGTGGAGTGGTGGATGTGGCCTACCTATATTTAATTAACGCAAGCAGCAGCAGCACAATATGTATGTGCAGTTGTGCACACAATCACACTGACAGTCTGCCAGGGTCTGACTGGATGGAATCTGTGGGTGGATTAATTAATTTGCCCCCCATCATCATCATCATCATCATCATCATCAGTTTCCATTCCTCTTTCCTCAAGCATCAGGAGGACCCAAAGACAAAGCTGATTCTTTCATTTTGCTTGCCTAAAAAGGAACTGGAGGCTCATAGCTGCTACATTCCTACCTGCTAGAACAGAAGAATGCTGCAGAGTCTCTCTCTTCTCTTCTGCATCATGCCACAATGAGGACCAGCCAGGTCTGGGTCAGGCTCAGCTGCCTGCTGCTGGAGCTAAGAGGATGGGGACTAAGTCAGGGAGCACTGAGGCTGCATGAGCGTCGAGTGGCAGCAGGCCACAAAGTTTTTTTCTTGTTGGCCTGGGCTGCTTCTTTTGGTTGAAGTTTGGGCACTGACTGTTGTCAATCAAGGGGGCAAATTGAGTGAGCAGAGGAGCACCCAGAATTTAATTTGGTCCAGTTGACAGAAACCAAACGGCGTTACTCTGTCTCCAATCTGTCTCCAATCTGTCCGGGAATAGCAGTATCGAGTGATGAGTCATGAGCTGGCTGCTCACACTACTAACTACATGCACTTATGACTACGATGAAGTGGAGAGGAGGAGTCTCTCTAAAAAGAAGCCTGGGAGTTTGGAAGGGAGGTCAGCCAGTGTCACTCATGCTCACAGACAGTGATGATAGGAGGGTAAAGGCACAGGGTGAAGCGTGGAAGCAAAGAGATATGCCCAACCCCCCATTGCCTAGAGACCAAATACACAGTCTGAGTAACTGCTGATGGTTCAAGACCACAAAAGCTACATTTTGGGCAGTAATTCACATTAAAAAAAGGAAAACTTCATTAGAAAAGGCATTGTTTACTCAAAATTACATGAAACAATGACACTCATCTCCACCCTCTTCTCCCACTTGAACACCCCCAAGACCATGGAATTTAGGTTTGAAGCCCACCTGCACCACCCTTCTCCAAGTCATACCGTCCTTAGGATCCTCAAACAGGGCTCAGATACCCATATGCAACTTCATCTCTCACTTGGACCACCTGTACCCTCTTTTCCCAACCAGACCATTCCTCGAACCCCAGGACCAAGATTCCATAGCTACCATGCTCAGCCCTCACAGACCACCAATAGGACCTACCCATCTGAATCACCAAAGAGACCCCCCGTACCAGGCTTTCCCAGCTATGACCCACCCTCTCTCCCCCCACTTTGACCTTCCAGTGCCCCACATGCTAGACTCCACCACCTACACTGTAATGGGCATGGGCACACTGTTGCAGTCAACCAACTCAATATAAATTAAGTTGGGGGTTTTAACTGAGTTCTAAGGAGCCAGATGTAGAAGTCTTGAAGGGATGTCGTCTGCTGCTCCTGTAAAAAAATGAAAAAAAGGGGGGATCACAAAGGATATGCAGCTGTTAAGGGGTAAATATGGTGGAACGATGGGTTAGGCATAGAAGTATACTTTATCTGATGGGGAAGGATTCTGCATCCTGTCAAAACTGTAAAATAAAAGAAAATAGGTTAGCTAGAGAAAAAAGCACAGAAACGGAACAGAAGCAGAGC
This sequence comes from Neoceratodus forsteri, assembly GCA_016271365.2. Classification (NCBI taxonomy): domain Eukaryota; kingdom Metazoa; phylum Chordata; order Ceratodontiformes; family Ceratodontidae; genus Neoceratodus; species Neoceratodus forsteri. The sequence goes on from CM028132.1 coordinate 634,826,371, forward strand.
AAAAAAGTAATTTGAAAAAAAAAAAACATTTAAACAAGCATTTCAGCAACTTTTACCTCAGTTGTTTTCTGCACAGGTGCTCATGGAGAGATATTTTCCAGCTCTGTGAAGCTCTTTCAACATGGCTATCAATAAAATGTTTGCCTAATAAAAACAAAGTTCTTTCAAAAATGTGGGTGTTTTATAGTCCAGTTGAAAATGTGCCAGTCGTCACGATCTTCAATAACTATTTGTATTTATTTTAGGCTGCTGTCCAGCATTGCACTGCTATGTTCTGTGAAATCTTTATACTGCTTCTGAATGCTACTGTTAGTAACAGTAAACATGGTTAGCAGTATTTAATAGTATAATCAGCTCAGAATGACTGCTAAACTAAATGCTAAACTGGCTGACTGCTAAAATACTACTAAAGAACTCTATTTTTGCAATCAGAAGGTCATCTGCATGCTAATATACTGTTAATATAGCAGTCTGCTTGGGTAAGAGAGGCCACAAGGTCATGGCGGTAGAAACTATAGCTTCTGCTTTGCAGCCAAGCTGGTTATCTCCACTCTCACTGTGAGGAGGCTGTTATGGTAGGATGGGAATGAAACACGATGGATGGTGGCTTGTCCCCAGGGAGGCTCCAGAATAAACCTGCCAGCACTACAGTAGAGGTGAACACTACAGCACAGGTACTATAACCTCAACTGATATACTCTACACTGCTTCAGAAAATAATAGACTTGGGGTCATATTACTGTTGAGGCTATGGACATGGATTTTAACTTACCCTGAAAACTTCAGCTGACACAGAGCCCCAAATTATTTGCAGCAATACCTGTTTTGGAAGATCCTCAGCACACTCCCGCATGCTCAGTCCCCTGGTCTGGAACTCCCCCCCCCCCCACCAGGCTGATGAGACCCTGACTTGGTTACCTATTGAAAGAGAAGTGGAGCTCATTTTTGTGACTATGCCTGCTGCATCCACCTCAACCCTCAATTGCAGCAATTACAGTATTGAGAACAGTCTGACCAGCACCTCCATGGATCCCCCCATCTGCACTGAACAGTCATGAGGAATCAGTTCCCCCAAACAGGGGCGATGACAGCAGAGGCAATTGTCCCAGGCCCACTGGGTCAGGGGGCCCAGGCAACATCCTCCCCCATCAGTTAACAACTGGCAGAACTCCCCTGGGCCTTCCCCCGGGCCTTCCCCCTGGCTTCCTGTGCTCCGACTCTGAGTTCCACTCCTCAGTCCCAGAACTCCACATCGGTGACTCAGTGAGGAAGAAGAGAGTGGTGACTGTCTCCCCCCATTCCCAGTTAAGTTGGCTGTGCCCTGGCCCTAGCCTGCACTCTCAGCCTTGCTTGCTGGCAGCTGCAGGTCATTGGGGTGGGACAATTATATGGGCCATGGTGATTGGTGGATAGTGATTGGTGGTGGCTGTGTCATGCGCGTGGCATGTCCTTCTCTGCACAGTAGCACACTGTGCACGGCATTGCCACATCCAGACAGAGGATCTTGTGGACTGGATCATTGTCTGGCTCATCGACTTGAGTTGACATTTCATTGCTTCCGGGAGGCCGGGAAGCAGGGCCCTCATTGGATTCGTCAGCAATGACTTTTTGTTATTAGCTGCCCCACTGTGTTTGTTTGTGACTGAGAGGAGCGCGAGCCATGGGCCGCTGGGCCAGAGACTGCAAGGACACCAAGGAGCAGGCAGAGCACAGATCGGATCAACTAGGTTGACCAGATTGTGGTGCTGTGAAGTTGCAGAGGAAGAGCAGAGGCCACAACCACAAGCCCAAAAAAGCCAAAGAGGATTGGAGGAGTTGGAAAGGTAGGACATCATCCACACTGACACAGCACAGCAGACAGGACTGGACAGGGACTGGAGAGTAAGTGGGATGGAGGAGCCAGGAGGAGGACGGAGGTTAACATGACTTCTTCTACTGGTGCCTGGGATCAGGGAGCTGAGCTGAACTGGCGCCAGCAATGGGAGCAGAGGGATGCATGCAATGATGCACAGCACATGCACAGCACCCAGAGAGGGAGCGACTGGGAGGGGGTAAAATGAAGGCTTGAGTTAGTTGGAGCCTGAGGACTGTCTGGAGCACTAGTCGTATTACTGGGATTTGGGCATGGATGGTGAGGTGTGGTGGGACTGTCTGGGACAACAGCGCACAGAGGGGGGAACAAGAAGTGAGAGGGGGAAGGAACTTCTGGGGAGCTCAATAGGTAGCAACAGACCCAGCAGTGGATTTGGGAATACACTGATGTACCATCGAGGATGGAATGAATACAGACTCACTCAGTCACTGGTGGCCAGTGGCCAGCCTACTACTAGCCCTCATTTTGCTTTGCCACAAGTCACGACCCCACCATCAACTTCCCAGCACACCCCATTTTACCCAGGCCAGTTCATGGTCCTCCATCCATGACATTCCTCCATGCTCGTCGTGTGGTTGGCATTGGCATGGTTTCACAGGTGAGCAGGCTTGATTGTCACATAGAGAGAATCAACATCATGGATGATGGATATGCTGAAGGAAGACCTTTAGTGAGTGCCGCATAACTGGTTTGGGCTTCCCCTTGGGATTTATGCCTGCCCCAGCCTGGTAAAAATATGTTTGAGAAACACCTCACTCAGCAATACTGGTGACCACAACTGGGTGAGTGGGGTGGGCCCACCCCCCCTCAATTGGGTAGTTGCTCTCTGATCCTGCTCCCTCTAGTCCTTTCTCCCCTGTGAGGCTTTAATTCCACACCATCTCCAAATGGGTGGGCAGGCAGGTTGCTCATAGCAGGTAGTCAGAGGTTCTGAATCTGAATAAGCTGTTATCCCTGGCCAAGTCTGAGCATGTGTGTCCCTCTGGTCCTTCTGTCCTCCTCCTCCTCCTCGTAACTGCCTGTCATCTACCTACAATATGTCCCTCATTTCAGTGACAGAAGACGCCAAAGAGGGTCATTAGTGGGGTCCCACAGGGATCAGTCCTTGGTCCCCTCCTGTTCAACGCCTACGTCTCTGACATAAGGACAGAAATCAGGAGTGAGATGAGTCTCTTTGCAGATGACTCAAAACTGGGGGCGGTGGTGGATGGGGAGGAGGGGAGGGTGCCCCTACAGGGGGATCTGGAGGCTCTGGAAAGATGGTCTAGAAAGTGGAAGCTGAGGTTCAATGCAGGGAAATGTAAGGTACTCCACCTGGGGCCAGAAACCCGGGCCAAGTGTACACCCTTGGGGGAATGCTACAAGTCTCGGATGGCTGAGAGGGACCTGGGGGTGGAGGTGGATGTCAAATGAACAACCTCGGAGACTTGTAGGAGGGCAGCAGCTAAGGCCAACAGGATGCTGGGATGCATCGCTAGGGGGATCACCTCCAGAAGGAGGGAAGTGATACTCCCTCTGTATAACTGCTTGGTGAGGCCACACCTTGAGTACTGCATGCAGTTTTGGAGGCCACACTTAAAGAGGGACATTAAACTCCTGGAGAGGGTCCAGAGGAGGGCAACCAAAATGATTTGGGGGCTTGGGGGACAGGACCTATGAGGAGAGGCTCAAAGAGCTAAATATGTACACATTGGAAGAGAGAAGGGACCGGGGGGACATGATAGAGGTCTTTAAGTACATGAAGAGGGTAAATAGGGGAGGAACAGTCAGGGTGCTTCGAAGGAAGGAGGAGGGGACCACTAGAGGGCATGGGTGGAAGCTGGAGGGGGGAAGATTCAGGGGAGGAAGGAGGAGGTGCTACTTCACTGAGAGGGTGGTGGAGCCATGGAATGCACTGCCTAGGGGGCTGGTGGAGGCAGAGACGGTGGAGGGATTCAAGAAGGGCTGGGACAGGTACAGGGGAAGGGTTCTGGAAGCAAAATCCAATGCAGCAAGAATATCCGGAACTGGGAAGGGAGAAGCCAGAGAAGGCGAGGGGGGCAGCAAGGTCAGCACCCAGGATGGGGGCTGACCAATCGAGCAGACTCGAAAGACCGTTAGGCCTATTCTGCTGGCATTTTAGTATGTTAGTATGTTAGTAAGATTGACAAACAGGTATGATATGCTGTAAGCACAGTGGAGACATAAAGTCAGTTTATTGTTTGTTGGTTTTGAGTGCAGCATTAACTGGGGCTGGGGGGAGATTTCACAGGGGCTAGCAGCAGTGTACAAAGCAACTGTTTCAAATGCAGACTTGGCAGAAATTAACATTTTAAGCAACTCAATTAGGCCCCAAAATGAAATGCTGTTTCCAATAAAGAATGCTCAGAAAAAGGCACGCTGTGGCAGTTGGGCAAATGCACAGGCAAGGCAATGCAGAAACAAGTCTGGTATCATGAATTGGAGGATTAAATATATGGCATGGGGCTGGGGAATTAAAAGGTTATTGTTTTACTGCACTCTGTTTTATTGCCCCATGGCTCGTCTCCCTCTCACCTGTGGCCTGTCCAGTGCTGTGGTTTACTACATTATGCTCTTGAGAATTTCTTCCCCCATCTGCCCACTTGTTTGAAGATCAGTAATACTGCATAGTTGCAAAACAGTTGTGTTCTACCTACTTGCTTGACTGCTGGTGGTGGTACTAGTTTGTGCTGTAAATTAATGTTGCTCTGCTTGCTTGCTCCTGCTTGCCCAGTTCAACACAGGTGGTGTCATTTGCATCAATGCCAGTTGGCTTCTATATCTTGTTCTGTATCACTCTGTCAGGACTTACTTTGAGGCTACAGGTGGGTAGCTGTAGCTGGATTATTTTATTTATTTATTTAGTTGTTGTTGGCCGGGTAAGTGCACTAGACAAATTCTGCCTATTTTCAGGCACGACCCGGGGGAAGGGAATACAGATGAATGCCAACTGACCTTGAACCAGATTATGTTGTTAATGATATTTTTAGTGAATTGGAAAATTTGGCCAGGACACCGGGGAAACTTCCCTTACTCTGCGGTAGGGGGTGCTGTCCTGTAGGTGTGTGGTTGCTGTTCACTCTGGAACTGGACATTGAGGGATGCAGATCGGTCGGTGATTCTCCAGCGGGCATGGTGGACTCTGATAGTGGAGACTGACAAAGGTGGAGCATGATGGATATTGGGCCCGAGGGGTCTCATGCTGTGGTAGAGGACAAAGTTTTGCAGTTGGATCTAAGCGATACTATTTGCGAGGCTACCAGCATTTTGCAGAGGGAATCTCTTAACTTACAAGAGGAAAAAAAGAGAAAAAGGTTGGCTAATATATCACCTTCGCAAACTTCCTCCACTTCAAAGGTTTTTGTTGGCTCTCAGGTGAGTGTTCTGCAAGACCAGCTGCTGCTTTCCCCAGGCAATAGCCGGTTGTTTCCAGTAGAGCTATCATTGCCAGGGGATGTAGGCTGGTCTGTGGAGGCAGCTTTGCGACAATCGGGCTGGGTTCAGAAGTCGGATGATACTTAGGTTGTGGATCTGACGTTTACAGCAGGGACTGGGTGTGTAGGCCTAGCATCTGCCTTGGGACAGAGTTCTCAGAGCGTGGATTTAAGTAGAGGTGCAGGCCAGAGGCCTTTATTGCCTGTAGCTTCTCTCTCCATTTCTCCCTGATTTCTGTGGAGCAGGAAGATGTTTCTGCTAATATGGCTCCTATGGCTTCTTTAGAGCCTCGGGGGGTTGTTTCCCGGCCTGATATTACTCAAGACCCTGTGGATATTCCAAAATTAGTTCCTGAGCAGGCTCCTATACGCTATCTGACCCGGTTCCTAAGAAGCCTTCTTATGCAGGCCTGTTTCACAAGCCTGTAGAGTTGGCAAAAAGGCGGAATGCTATTAGGATTCGATATCTGGGTGGTATGGCTGAAGTACTGGATTGATTTTATATGGGTATGGTCTTACTGAAACAGTCCTTAGGTTTTTTTACCTATTGAGTTCTAGGCACTTATTCATGCACCTGGAGAACATACATTTGATGTAAGTTTTCGGACTCTGGATATTTTGGAACATTTTTGGACTAAATATTCTCTTCTTAAGACCAACCCTTTTTGGACTCCTTTTCAAGTTATTCCCCTGACCAATCAATCATTTCATATTATTACAGTTTTATTTTGAAACGAAGGAGTCAATATTTCTGATATTTTATTCTGGTTAGGCAAACAATGTGATGTCTGGGGCACACCTGAGCCTATTATTGATCCTGAGGGATTCTGGAATGGGGGTTGTCGGATAAAAATCAGATTATTTCCTGTGGAGAATGACTTTTAATGTATACAAAATTTTTTCATCGGCAGGGACAAGGGTTTTCTTTTTTATCCAGGTCAGCCTCGTAAATGTCATAAATATGGTTCGGTGAGACATATTAGTACTTCCTGTGACAAGATTAGTTGATTTTGTTGTGGGGATATGGGGTATATTAGAACGGAATGTGATAATTCTCCTACGTGTAATTTTTGTGATGAGCCTGGACTCCCTTTTACAGAATGCCCTCTTGCTGCACATAATACTTCTGAGGCTGATTTTACAGTTCAGGACAATTATATTAATATGGCCTGAGCAGGCAGAGTACCTCCAGACCCTAGACACCCTAGACTGCCCAGGAGTGTGGTTACACAATGTCCTCCAGTGATTTCTACAGCTCAGGATACTGGTTTGGTCCCTGAGGTGCCTCCCTGTGCTTCTGAGGGGAGGGACCCTATAGCACGAGATCACCTGGTCCACCCTTTACCTGTGGAAATAGGAGACATGGCTCCTCTGCCACCACCTGTATGTCTCTTGAAAACAGTACCACCTGCTAGAGTAGACCCTCCTCAATCAGTGGGGGTTGTACCTGACATTACTTTGTCCAGTTTGTATTGTATATGGCTGTTGATGATGATTCGGTGGATTTGAATTCAGATGCGGCTTCCAAATTTTCCTCGCAACGAGACTCAGTGTCTGATATGGATGTAGGGCACTCTGATGGTGTTAAAAAACTGAAGAAAAAAAGTGGGCTCCAGATGTGTTTATGAAAAAGTGCCAGGAAAAATCTGTTGCCATCTTGATTCTGAATTTCTGTTGTTGGTGATTTGACTGTGGCCTCACTAAATGTGAACAGTATTGGTACTGAGTATATATGCTTGGCTACTTATGACATTTTTTCTCGGTTTAAAGGTGATGTTGTATTTCTCCAGGACATGAGACTTTATACCAGCTCTGCTTTTGATACAGCATCTCGAACATGGACCTGGGGTCCTTGTTTTTGGTCGGGAGAGGGTTTGGATTTATGTTCTGGGATCGGGATTTATTTTTTGACTTCTGATATTGTAGTTACTAATGTTGTTGAAATTGAGGTCAGCAGATGTCTTCTGCTGCATGTTTCTATACAGAATTCTGATTTCAGACTTATAAATGTGTATGCTACACAGACTAAAACTGAATGTATTGCTTTATTGTCTAAAATTAGACCATTTATATTGACTAGATATAATGTCCTTTTTGGTGGGGACTTTAATATTAATAGGGTGGTGTGGGATAGGGGGCATAAATCTCCCAAGCTGTATTGTGATTCTAATTTTTTGAAAGACCTTTTGAGTCTTACAGGGTTGCTAGATGTTTTTCAGTCAGACTCCGAAGATGTGGTATATACTTATTTTTCGGGTTCTAGGAAGTAATATATAGACTATTGGTTTCTGCCTCCTAATTTGAAGTTTAGCTCCAGGGTTGCACTTCCTGTGGCTACCTCTGATCACGTGCTTTTACAGGTTACCTTTTCTGACTATCCCAGTATTTCTAAGGGTCTGGGTTATTGGAAAATGAATTTATCTTTGTTGGATGTTCCAGAAGTTAAGGAAGGTTTTGTCTCTTTATTATTGACACGACAATCTGTTTGTTTTTTATATGATGCGATACAAGATTGGTGGGATGATACAAAGTCTGATATTCAACAACATTTTAAAAAGATTGGGCATCTTTTAAGGAAAGCAAAAGGTGATTCTTATAAGACTATGAAATACCGTTTGGAAAAAGCATACTGTGATTTACAGAATGGTGTACAGGTAGATATGTCTGTTATGTATGCTTTAAAACAGGATTTAGTTAAATTACAACATGACAAATGTCAGATTTTGGAGACTGCCCAGCGATTTGGGGTTTCCAGTGCAAAGGGTGAGGTGAATCCATTTGAACAATGTGGCAGATACAGGAAACACAAGGAAATTAAACAGGTCCTAAACTCTTTAGGATCTTTAGTTTCTTCTCATGAGGATATTCTGGTGGCTTTGGAGGACTATTTATTGAATGCTTTTCAAGTGGATCCATCAGTGACAACTGAGACAAGTAATTCTTGGTTGTCTGGAGGTAGTAGGGTATTGGTTCCTGAAGATTTATTTCCGGTTTTACTGCAATCTATATCAAGGTTGGAATTGGAAGTTGTGATTAATTCTTTACCTAAAGGGAAAACCCCTGGTGGGGATGGTTTGATGAATGAACTTTACCCTTTAAATTTTAGGTTTGGAACTGCTGACTTTATTTCAAGTTTGTTTAGATACTGGTGTTTATCCTTCAAATTTCAATCAGGGGCTTGTTATTTTTTTATTTAAGTCTGGGGCTAGGGAGAATTTAGGTAATTGGAGACCTATCACCCTTCTTAATTCAGATTGTAAGATTTTGACTAAATTATTGAGTAATTGGTTAGCAATTATTTTGCCCCAGATTATTCATTTTTCACAGTTTTGTTCTGATATGGGTCGTACTATTTCTGGATGCTTTGATTTTATTGTGTGAGGTGTTTCAAAGGGGTTCCTTGCATGATATTTCTGGGTTTTTGTTAAGTTTGGATCAATTAAAAGCTTTTGATTGGGTTTCGTATGTTTATCTATGGTCCTCTTTAGCTTATTATGGTTTTCCTGTTCCTTTTATTTCCTAGTTAAAGGGTTATTATGATTCTGCTAATATGGCTCCTTATGTGCATGGGAGGATTGGTAAGTTTCAGGCTTGTCAGCAGGGGATACGTCAAGGTTGCCCTCTCAGCCCACTTTAATATATTCTTACATTAGATCTGTTGTTACAGCAACTGAATTTGGGGGTTAATTTTAGTGGTATTTCTCTGCATAATGATATGAATGAACTTATTACCATAGCTTATGCTGATGATTTATGTATCTTGTTATCAGATCTCCCATCTGGTGATACTACAGAAATAGTTTTGCATTGCTTTATGATGGATAGTGGAGCTAGAATTAATTTTAAAATGAGTAGCTGTGTTGTTTTAGGGGGATGTAGTCAGCCATTTTCAACAGATTATGGGAATTCCGGTTTGTAGGTCAGAGATTAATATTTTAGGTATTACTTTTGGGAGTGTTCAACTGGACGTTTGTAATTGGAATGTTATCTTAAAGGCTGCACAATTTTGAGTTCATACTTGGAATAAGTGGCGTATGGCCAAATTGAAAAGGGTCTCTATGGTGAAAACTTATTTATTGGGTATGTTTTTGCACTTGGCAGCTGTGTATGCATTACCCAGTAGTTTGGAATGTGCCATGCTTAGTGGGTTTTTTTTTTCAGGCTATTTGGGGTAATCGTTTAAACCCCATTAAATGAAATGTTTCATATTTAACCAAAACTCAAGGTGGTCTCAATATGGTTAACCCAATTGTCTTTTTCTTTTCTATATTTTTATTTGTGAATGTTCGACCTCTGATTACTAATGTGTACAAGATTCGGTCTCCTTGGGTTAGGGATGTCCATAAGGGCTGGTTTACTGATTGAGCATGGGACAAGGCGGTACCTAAGCAAAAGCATGTGCATGCTGTATTGTTTACTTATTCTTCCTGTTTTCAGAAGATTAAACAGTGGCAACTTAGTAAATCAATGGTGAGTCAATTATCCCGAAAGGAATCATATGCTGCTATTCAAGCTAGATATTTTTTTATTTGGCTGATTATTATACTAGGTCAAACGATGATATTGTTTTGATTAAGGATATGTTACGCTCTACACCTCTGCTTCCCTCTATGTGGGATGTGATGTGGCTGTGTGTTCATGGCAGATTACCAGTCAAAGCCAATTTGAAACATAAGAATACTGAAGATCGCTCCTGCCCTAGATGTAATTTGTGTTCAGAACCGGTGGAATCTATGTTTCATTTGTTTTTTTCCTGCCCGTATGTGGTTAGCTTTTGATCTGTGGTGGTATGTCATCGGGTTGCTTCTCATTTTAGTAGTATGTCTTCTGATGTATTATTCTTGGGTGTTTTACTGACTGCCTGGAAAATATATGATAGGGCTGTTATGCAGAGTATTTTGGGCTGCTTTAAATTCTATATTTGGAACAGTAGAGTTCTGTGGTCTTTGCAACAATTGTACATTACTCCAGAACAGTTGTTTTGGACCATTGCTGAAGCAGTTCTTTCTCTTCACAGACATGATTTTAGTTCTGTACCTGTGATGGTTGCCAGACAAAAATGGATGCATTTCAATTGGTTAGATACTGGATGAGTGTTGTATATCTTGTTTTGCATGCATACATTTCATTATTTTTGAGGTGGGAGTGGGAAAGGGATTTTTCTTCACAATCTGTTTGCTTTTGTTTGTCTTTTAGACATGCTGTCATATTAATTTTTTTCTGTTTTTGATTTTCAGATTTTTGTATGTCATAATGCATTACGTGGCAATGACAACTTCCACTAATTTTTAGTAGCGATGGGAAGGGGGTTATGTACACATAAGTATTTTTATGTTTGATGTTTCTGTATGCTGTTTTACTTTTTTCTGTTTATTTGGTTTTCTTTCTTTATGATTTTGTATGGCGTCATACAATTTTTGTATATTTTTTTTTCCACTTTTTGATTAAAAACTTTCCCTACTGTTTTAGTGGGGGGACATTTCAGTAAATGATTTGGGTTTTACAGTTTAATTTGAATGTAATTTAGACAACTTATGACTGTAATACGTCTCTGATTTTTTATGATTTGTATCTTATTTTTGTGTGACTTAACACTGTTTTGCATTTATTTGATTTTTGAAGTTTATAATAAAAAATTCCCCTACTCTTTTCGAGAAGTGCCATGGGATCTTTAACATCCACCTGAACTACCACCAGAACAGGCAGATGGGACCTCAGTTTTAACATCTCATCTGAAAGACGGCACCTCAGGAGAGCAGCACCCCCCTCATGCTGCACTGCAGTGTCAGTATTGGGATATTAACCCAAGTGCCTGGTGTGGGGATATAACCCACCACCTTCTGATTACATTACAGGCCCAGAAAAGAAAGCCTTCCACTCCAATTTGTTCTGAAATAATTACCAATACTTATTCATTACACAATTCTGCAGCAGCTGGCAAATAGAACCACAATTGTTTCTCCTGCACTAGATGTCTTGAAGTTCCCTCACTGTTTTTATAGAAGGCATTGCTGATGGTCTTAAGCTTCAGGGTGGCTGAGTGCCAGTGGATTGCAAAGGAGTTCCACCCCGGCCTTCACTACCGCAGCATGGGGGGAGAGGGGATGGATGTGCAATGGAGCTGCGCAACTCACAATAATACCTTTATGACAGTAGCACTACTTTACTGAACTAAGTAGACAGGAAATTATTTTCAGGGCCAAATGTTTTCTGTGATTCTGCAGTTGCAGCAGCTGCTGCAAAAACATGTTCCTCCTGCCACAGAGAAAGCTTTTTTTGGTGTAGTAAAAATGGATGTCACTGACACTGTGACCGACACCACTGAAAAAGAAAACAACTAAATTGCTAAAATAATTGTGTTTTCAAGTCACATTAACTATTGTAGCCATTTAGGTTTTTAGGGCTGCATGGGCAGAGCCTGCAGTCCTTTTACAAACAGAGAGTGAGGACTCTGCATATTTTCCTTAATTAAAAAAAATGGATTCTCTCTGCCCATCACAACCCCGCCCCTCTCTGGTGCCCTTGTTCTTTTAGTGCAGCTCCTCCTCACCAAGCTCTTGAAACACCCTACCACCCACTTTGCACTACACCTCTCTTTTCCATCCACCAGCCTTCCTCATTCACTCATCACAATCACAGAGTTCCTCACTGATTCCTTCGACAACTCTTTTATCATGTGATGTATGCCGCGGGCCATACTTCAACTTTCTTTCAACAGCTTAGCAGTCTTCTTGACTGTCCACAGAGAGAAATGCAACACTTCTCTAGCACTGCTCTCAAAGGATTGAAATAAATTCACTTTACACCCAGATTCCCTCCAGATGGCTCAGTTAACAACATGGCGCTTTTTTGCTGACTTTTTAACTTTTCATTTGTTCAGTATCGTCTTATATTACAAAGTATTCAAAAGACACCTTTCAATGGATGACACACCTGCTGGGTTTCTTTTTTAACAAAGCTGAACCCGAACCAGGAAGCATTATTTTAAACAAATCAAACAAAAATATGCATGTGCAGATGTGTCTTACTGATGTCAATCTCCTGGAGCATTGTCAGGAATCTGAATCACTTGGTATACTTACAAAATTTTCCTTTTCATTAAAACAAACCTGCCTTGAAATTGCATTTCAAGTTTACAGCAAGACTAAGTAGCCATGTAATATGATCAACATGCCTTATGCAACCTTTCCCATTCCTGATATCACCAAAGGGGATTCCCACTCTAGTTCCCAACTTCACAAATTACAGTCTCTCAACATTCTAAAGTCCTTGCTGTAATTACTGTTGAAGGTGCCAGTGCAATGCCCAGTATATAATGATGATGGGACAGGAAATAGTGGAAGATGGGTAAAACACACACAAACGTAAGGAGTGGACCTATATGTTGTGCTAATAGTCTGTAATTTGTCATTACAGTGCATGATATAGTATTTAGGGTATGGGAGCTGCTGCATGAGTTTGAGTCTGTCTGTTTAAAATAATCTTTAAAATTGTACCAAAGACTGACGATGGACACAATAATAGTGATCAGACAAAATAAAATATATTTACTTAATTAGCTTGGCATGGATGTGAATTCGAGCAGATTGCTCAAATCATGCCTTGCAACTGCGAGGTTGTCAACTGTATCCCGATGTACAGTATATTAGAAAGATAGTGAAATAATACATTGTCTCTCCTTGCTTTCCATCTGAAATGGATTTGAGAATTGATCAATACTTTGATAACCGTTTCAATTTTGCTTTGAGATCCTGAATTGCGCTTTCCTGAAATATTTTTTTTGGAATTAAACAGTAGTTTCCCCTCTTCTTTTCATCATCAACAAATACAGATTAGGTGGTCTGATTATTAAAAAGTACTTGCAGGCTAGAGATGATCCTTATTCCAATGCCTTTGTGATGATATTGATGATGATGATGATCAAGTGGATAGTTAGATTTTTGTGTTTGGAGCTAGTTATAAAGAATCAATATTATATCAAGCGGTAACTTTCGTGGTAAAGGACTTTAGCCATGCTGGCTATTAGTCATAAGTCTGTAGCAAGCAGATAGGTCAAAAGAAATTAAACTGCACTAAAGAGTGTGTCTTCTTATTTCTACTATACCAGGGAATAAGGGACAAGCCGATCGATACAGTAGCTGCTGTATGCTTCTTGCAATTATCAATAGCTGATTCTGTCTTCTAAAGTCTGCATCTATTAATACTAGCTAATAAAACCATTTGAGTATACCTCTAGTCTGGTGCTATCACAAACTTTAAAACCGAATAGTCATCATTAGCATGTAATCATAATTAGCGATAGCATGCATAAAGAATATATGCTAGATTTTGGTAGGGTATCTGCCTGTATATGCATTAACAACCAGCTGCTTAATAATTTATGGGCTACATTGTGCCCTGTATTAGCAATGCAAATTAATTTTGATGCATCCTTGCAATTGTCTAAAAGATCCCTCTTATACACCAAATATTCAGCATACGGGCTCGGCGCCGATCTGAGAAGTACACAGCTGTGTGTGGAATGCATGATGCAAAGGAAAAAACTTAAATGATACTGGTAAATCATCTCAGGGACGTTGCTTTGTATGCACAGTTAGCATAAATACACTTATTTGCTTTCTGTAAAATGTAAAGAGGAAAGAAACATCTTTATAATTGACATTTGACAATAGTTTTGTTCTTCCCCTTTTCCTTGTGGAATGTAAAACCTGCATACTTTGTGGTAAAATATAGTGCCTCTTAAATAAAAAAAAAATGTTTTTTGTGTGTTAGTTCCCTTTTTTTTTTTAAATGTGTTGTAGTGAAACCGGGAATGCAAATAGAGGGAGTACTTTACTAATCTTCCTCATCCGGTTTAGCACTCCTGTTTTCTTTTGTAGAGAAGTATGAAAAAAGCAAATTTTAATAAATCAAACATTGCATTCCTTTTGCAGCCTTGCAGTTCAGGAACAACTGTATTTTTTTGTTTGTCTGAATATGGCTGCTCTGTTTTCCTTTTCTCTACACACTAAACACTGTTTGGGGTGCAAATGTTATTTTATTCCCCTCTTAAACATTAGTTTATCTGACACCCCCCTTTACAAATTCTCAGGAGTGGCACTGAATCAAAAGTGCAGACTGATATGAGAAAGGGAACAGTCAGAAATAAAACTCCCGCCTGTAGCTTTCTGCTCCATTATGTACGTAATACATTTAAGTGAGTATGGAGCCAGGAGGACTTCAGCACAGAGGCAGCTGTTTAGGTATATTTTTACTCCAGGTTGGTACTTGTAGCAAGGCTCAAGCTGACTGACATCTACATTCGGCTCTGTGCCAGCGTAGGGCTTGACTTTCGATGGAGAAAAAAAAAGAAACATTTCTACAGCTGAGCTATCATTTTCCATTTGTCAAGTAGATGAAATCTGAGTTAGCTCAGTTTTTGGGGTTTCTTTTCACAGACATTTATTTAGAGCTAACTCACATTTTGTCTGCCTGGCAAATGGCAACTCAATGCTAGGCTTGGTAGCAATTGAAGGGGGACCATCTGGTGTTCTGCGCCCTCTCTTTCCTGGAGCCGAGCCTCTCAACTTCAAAAAATGCATGAAAGTGTCCTGAAATATGCATGTCTACATCATCCTTAACAGTATAAAATCAGTCTCAAATACTAAACCAGATAATGGCATGGAAAATCATGACAAAAAGTAATGTCACTAAGGGACCAGTTGCATGTTATTGCAACTTGCGCCTCAGTGACGGATATTTCTGTTTTATGGCATCATGAAATAGCTGCTGAATTGAGCAACCTGTAGCTTCAAAGGGGCATCTGAACAGAAGTGGGGGCCTTGGTTCCCAACAGGGGATCTGAGGTTCGAGCAGACTCGATAGACCATAAGGCCTAATCTGCTGGCAATTAGTATGTTAGTATGTTACTATTTCAGCACTCATGACACCTTCCTAAACTCAGGCACTTTGTAACAATGATTGTTCAGTGAGCTTTCAGAACTTTAGTGCCCTAACAACATTTAACACCCTCTTAATGCTTAGAACTGATAACATTCTGCTACTATTAAAATCACCAAATTATCATAAAATTGTATTATAGAATTTCCCTAAAAATCCCTGTGATATACAGCAGTTATCTTGAGCTTTGATGATCTGCTATTGTGAGCAAGTACACAGAAATTCTGGAACCCACGAAAGCAGTGAAATGTAGAGCTACAGGCATGCATGCAATTCTTCGCATGTGTTCAGGCATTCCAGTGAGTCAGATATTCTAACAATTCCAGGGGTCATTTAAACAACTGGGACATCCTACTGATGCATGGTAATTTCATAAACAGGCAGAATGCCCAAACCACTCCATGTAGTGTCATCCGCAACTTCTGGGACCTTTTCAAGCTACAGGCCCTTCACTGGCTTTGGTCATTGAACTGATTTTGGTATTCCAGAGTGGTTCCAGAATTTACCAAGTAGTGGAGTACAGCACAGATTTTGCAGCCTAATGTGTAACAGCTAAGGGTTGGAATGCAGCAGCATCCTAACTAAACCATTTATTGTTAGCAATTCTGATGAGCCGCTGTGATAACGTACGCCATAAATAAAGGTTGTTCTGCAAACAAAGAAGGGCACATTTTCTAAACACTGGCTGCAGTGAAATGGATCCGCAAATCCAAAAAAAAAAAAAAACATTCTAAGCAGCCACAAACGCTTTGCCTATTTATTTTACAGTCATTTCACAGTTGCTACAATCTTTTTTTCTTTTTTTTTCCTTCTTTTTCTCCATACTGGGGTGCCTTCATTTAGCTGCAGTATATAATTTCTAATTGAGTTTGCCAGGTGATATGGGGAACTTAGTGACACAAGCCCTGAGTATACATAGTGATTTCCTGCCATTTACATAACTTTTTTGAATGTAACTAAAGAACCCCCCCCCCAAAAAAAAAACAATAGAGTAGGAAACAGTAGTTGTTTGTTGCTACATGGGTGTATCGGGCTAACAACATTTTCTTTTCATTAGCTTGCCGGCTTGTGTTATAAATGGTAACATTTAAATATTTATACCAGCTGAGCTAGAGGAAACATTTCTGGGGCTAGTTTCAGAAAAATTTGTTTTGGACCCTTCCAATATACAGGGTCAGTGTTGAAGCAGGGCTTATATTCTTGCGTTTAAAAATCCCGTTTGTGGGGGCGGAGCCTGGCAGCCAACATAGTGGCACGCTAATTCTTGCTGGAGTTACCCTGTGAACCCCTAGCAGCCCATCTGTGATATCCAGTCAGGAGATCAGCGCCTCTAAGAGCAAGCTGTCATTGTCAGATCACCAGATCTTTCGATTAAGATGTTTCTTGTTGGAATCGGAGGCAGACTCACATTTCTACACCGTGATTAATAACCTGGGCCTGGCTGTGTATAACGTACTATATAGGCCAAGATTAAAGCACCACCCAAGTTTTGGAGCTTCCAGTCTGACGCACGATGAACAGGCAACAACCCTGAGTCTGCAGGGTGAGAAATGGCCTCCTCCACCACTTCCGAAAGCTTGGGCAAGGACATTGCAAATATGACAGTGATGTTAAGCAAAGTTTTACAAGATACTACAGAGCCAAAACAAGCATCTACACAAATAAGTGAGGAGCTGCGAGTGTTAGCTCTTCAGGTAGAGGGCTCCGAAAAAGTTATATAGCAGCAATCTGAACAAATTTTACAACACAACGTACACTGAGGGAACATCATGGCCAAATTCAGTACTTACTCTCCAAAGTGGATGACTTGGAAAATAGATCTTGGAGACAGAACATTAGAACAGTGGGAATTCCTGAGGGAATGGAGGGCAGGGACATGATATCCTTTTTGGAGGATGCATTGCCAGTGATGCTAGGGCTGGAGCTTGAGGCCCCACCAGAGATTGAGCGAGCTCACCGCACTCTTGCTCCCAAACTCAAACCTGGGGAGTGCCCTCGTCCAATATTGTGCAAATTTCTATGGTACCTGGTGAAGGAAAGATATCTCCACCTAGCAAGAGAATTAAAGTCCCTAACATGGCAAGGTTGCACCATCCAGCTTTACCAAGATTTTTCCCAGGAACTCGTAAGGCGGAGAAGAGCATACACAGAGGTGAAACAGCAACTTTACAAGATGGGTATTCCTACCTCACTCAGATATCCAGCACAGCTAAGAATCCAATACAACGGGGTCTTTCATACATTTAGCAACCCTGGAGATGTGAAACACTTTTTGCAAACCATAAAAATACCGAGCAGGGGGCATGACCAAATTCCCGCAACCTCCAAGCAGCACAAGCAGACTGCACAGGGAGAACTCCCCAAATCCCATGGAGATAGCAACCAGTTCTGAGCTGAAGGATACTGATCCGGAGGGGCCTGGCAGGGAGCCCAACGGGGTCGATTGAGGAAGCCTGGGATGGATACACCGAGTAAAAAGTCATCGGCCGGGAAGAAAATATCTAGGAGTCAACAGAGATTCCAAATCCTCTCAGATGACAGCGCGATATCCCCAGCTACTACACCTATTAAGTTGTCCAACAGATATGAACCTCTGGGGGATCTCATGCCACACGCCCTGGACTTAACAAAGAATTCAGACTGTCTGTCCCCAGAAGATCTCACGGACCAGAGTCTGCTTAAGGACTGGGCCCCACATTGCACTGATTGTGCTGAATATGAGGGGGAACTGCTGACCGAGCAACAGCCGCCAAGATGACTGAGGGGTTCCAACCTTATTTTCCCTGCCCAGCTCACTGGGCTTTGAAGAGCTATGGAGGGGTTGAGTTATTCTCCTCATCCTTCCTTCTCACCAATTAACATATAGGGGATGGGTCCCCATGTTTGGCTGGCACCTGAGTAGGGTTTTTTCTGTTTGGCCAGTTATGGCATGGAGGCAGTATTTGCGGCTCACCCTGCTTTCTATGCCGGATGGCCTAAGGCCTAATATGGGTCATTATGATTTGGTGAACCAAGTTAGGTGTTTTCTAATTGCAGGAGAGAGTTGGTCTAAAGCTTTTTATTTTTTTCTTTTGTTTTGCACAGCGCATACTGGTTTCACTCAATTAGAGAGAGTGCTTCCCTCCTCTAGTGGTTATAAGGGGGAACTGATCTGGATTTTATTGTTTGTTCAAGCATGGTATAAGTGTGTCAATATTATGTTCCATGGTTTGCAGTTTTATATCCTGGTACTCCCTGCATGGTGAGTTTAGAGGGGATTCACAGGGCCCTATTTGGGGTCAAGTAGCAGAGGTGGTCACACTACAGGATGATTACAAAATTAGCGGTTCCTGGTAAATTACCAGGCCCCGCGCTCAGGAGGGGTTCTCTGGATCATGGACCATATCCACAAGCTATGGTCAGATCTTACAAGGAGAGCCTTTTAGGTAAAGATTCGATACAGGGAGAGTGGTATGGAAAGGTATAAACAAAAGCCGTTATGGGGACTAGTAGGGTATTAAGTGAATTAATTCACAGTGTATGTGGGGAGTGCAGAAATACAGAGGGAAGACATGGGAAGGAATTAGGGGTTGATTCGAAGGACAAGCTTCCTACATACAGACTTCTTGGTTTCCTGGTAATTAGGTGGGGTCCTCGGGCTTTTCTGACTGATATAACTCATGGCAGGTAAAGATATGGTAACGGCTACCTCATGGAATGTGAGGGGCCTGAACTCACCCATTAAACGTAAGAAAGTACTTGCCAGACTTAAATCCCTGAGTACTCAGATAGCCTTCTTACAGGAAACTAAGCTAAATCATGTGGAAGTGCAAAAACTAAGGCGGGAATGGGTGGGATGGGAGGTTCATAGTGTGGCTAACAAAATTAAAGGGGGGTAGCCATACTGTGTCATAAAAACATTAAATGGCCTATGCAAGAACAAAGGGCTGACAAAGGAGGGAGATGGGTATTAGCCAAAGTTGGCACCCCCACAGAGAATATAATTTTAGCTAACATTTACTCTCCTAATGAGGACACCCCCGATTTCTTTAATAAACTTTCACAAGATCTACTGGAGTTGTCGGCAGGGGAGGATGACATTCTTCTAGGGGGGGATTTTACTTTAATTATGGATTCCCTCCTGGATAGATCCAACTCCAAGCCAGACGCACACCCCTGATCTATTGGGGCTTTCAAGGATTTGATATCCCTGTACAAGCTGCAAGACATATGGAGAGTAGCCCACCCAGTCAAGAGGGACTGTACCTATTTCTCTGAGGTTAAACAAGTTGCTAGTAGATTAGACTATTGGTTTATCTCTCCGAACATTATAAATAAGGTACTTGATGTTACAATTGCCCTTCTATACATTTCAGACCATGTCCCTTTAAGTTTAGCCTTGAGTCCTTTTGCTCCCTTTACTAGGTTAGTCAGCTGGAGGTTAGACCCTTTATTGTTGCAGGAGACAGACTTCAAAGAGTGGCTTAAAGGGGAGGTTAAAACCTTCTTTTCTGACAATCTACGTGGGTCTGCAACTGCAGCAGACGTCTCGGACCCTTTTAAAGCCACGGTCAGAGGTCACGTTATCAGCTATGCTGCCTACTGTAGGAAGCAGAGAGAAAATGAGGCTAGGGAACTAGAGAGGGTATTGGGAGAGAAAGAAGGCCTGTACAAGAAGGACCCTACTAAACTACAGAACCCTGATCTGTTGCACGACCTCCTGGCCCTAAGAATGAAATTGAATACGCTTGCATCTAGAAAAGCGGAATTACAAATTCTAAGATTAAAACACAAATACTGGGCAGGTGAAGAAAAAGCTGGGAAACTCCTAGCCTTCTGGCTAAACAAAACAAGCTGAGAGACATATAGCCCTCCTTAGGGACAATAAGGGGGTAAAGCATAGTAAACCAGAGGTCATTAACCAAATCATGCTATCTTTCTACAAAACCTTGTACAGCTCCCATACTATCTGGAATGAGTCCAAATCTGAGGAGTTCATGGCAGGTACACGACTTCCTAGACTCACAGGTGCCCAGAAAGACCATCTAGAGAGTCCCATGGAGATACAAGAAATAAGGGAGGCAATTAATAAGATGGCCCCAGAAAAAGCTCCTGGGGGAGATGGGTTCTCTATTGATTTTTATAAGGTAATACCAGAGAGAGTATCTCATCCCCTGAGGGTTATGTTACAAGAAGCTTGGGATCAGGAGATTCTTCCCGCCACCCTCAGGGAGGCGACTATCACGGTCCTTTCTAAAGAAAGTAAAGACCACACCCTACCTACAAGCTATAGGCCCATTTCATTGATTAACGTGGACACCAAAATTCTAGCTAAGGTACTAGCAGCTAGAGTGGAGAAAATCCTTCCCTATTTGATTCACACTTCTCAAGTGGGCTTTGTGAAGGGCCGTTCCAGTTCAGATCACATTAGACCCTTAATCTCTCTTGTACAGAAGGCAGGGATGGCCCCCACTCTATCAGCCACTGTTTCAATAGATTTTGAGAAGACCTTTGATTCAGTAGAGTGGGATTTTCTCCACAGGATGCTGCAGCACTACAACTTTGGGGATGTGTTTAGGGGCTGGGTCAAAACACTGTATATGTCACCTATGGCTAGATTGCTAACTAATAACACACTTTCTGATCCATTCGAATTACATAGGGGCACCAGGCAGGGATGTCGCCTCTCCCCGATGTTGTTTGTGCTGGTCATAGAAGTCCTGGCTAGTGCTCTGAGGGAACATCCAAATATTAAAGGTATACGGGTAGGCTCTGAGTCATATTAGGCGCTGTTATATGCTGATGATTGTCTCATTCTAACTGACAATTTTTATCTCAGTGCCGAACATATTGTGGAACTACTGCAATCCTTTGCTAGCATCTCAGCCTTAGGATTAAGCAGGGTAAAACAGAAGTCCTCTCCCTGAATAAGCAGCTTTCATCTGAAGATATCTCAGCGGTGGGGTTGGTTAGGGCCAAGGCAGGTATTAAGTATCTAGGTATTAGGTTAAATGCCAATGTAACTTCTCTTCCGGAGACTAACCTCTCTCCATTAATTGATAGCCTCAAGGCAGAAACTCAAAGGTGGAAACAGTTAAATCTCTCGATTTCCGGGAAAGTGGAGGCAATTAAAATGATGATTGCACTGAGGGTGTTTTCCATACTATCCTACCTTCCATTTGAGATCCCCAAGAAAAGGTTTCAATTACTGGATAGTATAATATGGGCTTTCATGTGGGAAAATAAAACCCCGCAGTATAGTAGAGCCAAACTCCGTTCTCCATGGAACAAGGGTGGGTGGTGCCTCCCACACTTTCAACACTACACATATGCATTTTCAGCCACAGCCACAAGCAGACTGATTCAGAGAAATAACTCTGACTTACCAGCATGGGAAGCAATAGAGAGGATGGCCATGCAAAGGACCCATCTGGTTGGATATTTGGGTAAGCCCCTTTTCTCTAATTTTCATTTTTGGCTCACAATAAAAGCAGCTCACAAGGCTTGGTATCAAGTGGGGGCCATAAGTAAATCCTGTTTAAATCTGGGGAAACACCTCCCCCTATGGAACAACCCAGGTTGGACCATTGATCATAAACCCCTTTACTGGGAGTGCTAGAAGGGGAAGCAGATCAACACACTACAAGATATACTAATGGAGGATGGCCATACCATAGATAGTTTTACCTGTCTGAAAGAGAAGTTTAATTTGGGCACTAGTGATTTTTGGAGATATCTTCAAATGAGACATATTTATTCAACCTGGTTGAAAAGAGGGTGCACGTGCACGATGTGCCAAGGTAATGGCAAAGCCAAACAAAACAAACTGCCTTTAGATGGCTGGCTAAAAAAGCAGAAAGGCCTGGCAGGCTGTATTTTATAGGTATATGAGGGGTGCCTTAACAGACCCATCCCTACCTGCCAAAACTAGGTGGCAGCATATGTTAAACTTTCCCTTCAGTGAAGATGCCTGGCAAAGGGACTGGTTAATAGCAAAAAAAGCTTGTGGGGAACCCAGAAGCTTCTTTGTCCAAAATAAGATAAGACACCTCTGGTACCATACTCCAGTAGTACTAAAGAAAATGAATTTACTTACGAACGATAGGTGCTGGAGATGTAATGCGACTGGAACAGACTTACTCCATATATTGTGGAAATGTGACCCCATCCATCCTTTGGTTGGAAATACTTACATGTTGTTCCAATGTATTGGGACAAAAGGTTCCTACCTCCCCTAGTTTTTGGATCTTAGGGCTCCCACCCACTGAATTCAGATCATCTAGCCCCCACTTGACTTGGCTTATACGAGCCTCAGTGGAAGCTAAACAGTTGCTTCTTTGTAGATGAAGGACTAGAGATGTACCCTCTCTCATGGCTTGGTTAGTAGCCATGGCTAATTTGGCCAGTTTCTCCAGGCTGACCCACTTGGCTACAGCAACCCTATGTGCCTTCTTGGATAAATGGGACCCATTTATGCAGTACCTTCAGAATGTACCCCCACATCTTGTAAACCCCTTGGGTAAAGATATGTTAAAGCCACCTTGAGTGATCCCAGTCTTACTTCTTCCCGCCCTTCTGGTGATAACTTGTATGGTGAATGAGCCCCCCCCCAGTACCCCACCTTGTAAGTAATAACCCAGTCCCAGGTCAGGACCGTGATTTAGTCCACTACCTTCTAATGTATTGTAAATGCACTGTGAATACTTTACTATGATACAGTATGTAAAAGCTGACTGAAATGTAACGCTTATACATGCACTGTGATATATGCCCTGTCTCTATAACAAAATAAAAAATCTAACTGCAAAAAAAATCCCGTTTGTGGACTTTAGTAACACAAGCCCTGATTGCACATGATGATTTCCCGCCAATAATATAACCTCTTAGAATGCTGTCAATCAGTATGCCTCATTTATAACCGTATTTTTGTAATGTACCTTTCCATGTGGCCTATTAATGTCCCAATTCTACAGGTTTAATATGTACATTTTTTTAATGATCGTATACAAATGTTGCTTCCAGAAATATTGCTTAGGCCTGAAAGTGGTATTTTTATTGTCCACTGCTTCTGTGTAAAAGCAGTTTTCTTATCCAAGAGCATATTAATAAAATGTTATCTGTTAATTTTTAATTTTTATTTTTTTGATGGGGGTGTTGCCCAAGTGTACACTGGTAGGGTGTCCTACTGTCACTGCAGATTTCATCAATAGTCAGAAGTTCTACTGAATCCAGAAATTCTACTCTCTTAACTACAACAACATTATAAAATCACTAAAGTAGTAAGTGCACCGGCACCAAAACCAAGGGATAACACACTTAAACACAGAAAGAAAATATTAGTTCAAAACTATGGGAGCTTTGCCAGCAGGACAAACAAGGATAGGAGACAGTCAATGATGGAATGCTGACTTCACTAGCAGGAAACTGTGGCCGAGGAAACAGCACTGTGACTGTGAACTAATTGCAGTAGCCATCTAATGAGGTCAGCAGCCACAACAGAACCTTCATCTTAATCCTACCAGAACTACAATATACAAATGGGAAACTGCAGATATTGTAGGGCACAATACTTAAAAGACAGCATTCCTGCTTTATCAGTAATGCAATCTTTTTTTTTTAAAGCACACGAACACTGATCTAAGTTCAAAATATCACAGCACCCTAACAGGAGCACCAACATGATGAGCCACGATACTTCAAGTAGAAAAAAAAAACTATTTATTGGGGGCCATTTCAGCAGCTAAATCATGGGCAGGTTCTCATGACTGTGCAGCGCTGTTGACACTGAGGGAACAAGATCATGCTGGTAGGGGAGATGGTAGGCATTTATCACCACTTATAATTCAAGGCTGAGAGAAGTCCATGATATTAATAATCAGAACTCATACAAAGTACAAGCGGACCTTGAGGCTTGCTCAAGTCCCACTGCTATTGCTATGTTTTAAATATGCTGAGACTATTCTACAATAAAAAGAATCTCCTTGGATCGTTAACCTAGACTTCAACATTTCATGGGCTGTTGTTATAATGTTTATGCATTGTATTAGATAGTTCTAAATTAGATTTGGTTTGGAGGTCTTTAACTGCTTTAAAACATAACATTTGTGATGACATCTCAATGGACAAGCATAGTAACACAGCATAAATTAGAAGTTGATAACGTGCCGGTGAAGGGCATGAAACACCGTTAGATATTTTCTAGCAGACTGCAGAACATTTGGTTATAGTCCAGGCTGTGTTTTGTCTTGCATTTGTAGGTCAATAACATATTTTTGTACTGCAAAATACAAAAAAAAAATATTGACTTACAATTAGGAGACAAAACAGAGCTGGGCTTATAGCCAGTTGTTGAAAGACGCAATACACTCTCTGTCCAGCACTTCCGGAAGTGTAATAGGTCCAAGCTGAACAAAATTCAGACACAGAAGTTTATTTCACAGACTGCTAGTAAATACCTGGTGACGGTTCTTATTCTTCACTGGCACTTTTCCAAGGATAACTAGATGACTAATTTGTGCTGTTTAAGTATGTTAATACATCATGACAACATTACAGATGTCACACTTTTAAGTAATTAAAGACCAAACCACACACAATTTATAACTATCTAATACCTTACATAAGAATAAAAAAAAACAGCACTTGAAATTTGAAAGCCGAAAACGTCCTCATTATACAATAGTCTCTGCATATGTAAATACTTTGCAACAGTGGTGGGAATTGAAAATGTTTTTCTTTCAGACTTTGTGATTCATTCTTCATTTATATCAGTATCATGTCACACTATTCATAGTCATCTTTGTCTTATTTTCAGTGGGCTAATAGATTTACAGTGGATCCAGCAATATTTTTATTTAGGACATTAAAAAAAAATTAGGGCAGGAAAAAAACATATTCTTGTTAGTTTCCTACAGCCACTGCCATGACCTAATACCTGGATGAGAGCCCCTGCAGTGGGAAGTGCACCATGTAGAAAAGGTAAAATATGTGGTCTATAGCAGCAGCTAGATCATAGGCAGATTCACAGGCCTTGCAACACTGTTAACACCGAGGGAACGAGATTGTGCTGTTAGGAGAGTTGACAGGTGTAAGTTTGTGACCACTTATAGAAGTCAACAGAAGTCCATGATATTAATAATTGAAACTGAAGTAATGTACAAGCAGGCCGTGAGACATATTCAGGTCCCACCACTATTGCAATATTTTAATTATGCTGAGACTATTCAGTAATGAGAAGAAACCGAAGCACTGCAATGTTCAAACAGGAACACAGCAGGTGCATTTTTAGGGCTGCATGGGAAGAGCCTGCAACCCTTTTACAAACAGAGAGTGAGGATGCTGCATATTTTCCTTAATTAAAAAAACCTGCATTCTCTCCGCCCATCACAACCCCATTCCTCTCTGGTGCCCTTGTTCTTTTAGTGCAGCTCCTCCCCACAAAGCTCTTGAAACCCTCCCAATACCACCCACTTTGCACTGTGCTGCCACACCCCTCTTTTCTGTCTGCCAGCCCTCCTCATTCACTCATCACAATCACAGAGCTCCTCACTGATTCCTTCGACAATTCTTTTATCATGGGATGTATGCTGTGGGCCATACTTTGACTTTCAGCAGTTTAGCAGTCTTCTTGACTGTCCACGGAGAGAAATGGAACGCTTCTCTAGCACTGCACTCAGAGGATCTAAATAAATTCAATTTACACCCAGATTCCCTTCAGATAGTTCAGTTAACAACAGGGCGCCCGTCTTTCATCACTGCTCTGCTCACAACTGCTGTCCCCACATCTGCAAGCTCCTGAAACTTTTCACAGAGCTCATCAGGAGCCCCTATCCCTCATTGGAAGTGTACTGTCCCACCACCTCCCCACTCTACATTAAGGTTCTAAAAGAATAATTCAAGTTATATATGGTACACAATGAACAGAAAACCTATTTCCATGGTGGACATTTAAAAAAATGGTTAACCCTAAAAAGAAACCCTCCCACTACCGCCCACAGTGCACTGTATCATCCCTGCCCCTCCGTTCCAGTCCCTTTAATGAGAGCAAATGCAAACACATGTCTATAGTGGCTCTGGATCCCTGCTGTTTCTGTCTCGTCCAGGTTTGAATGGAGTTGCAAAATGTTCTTTTGTTTAGCAAACAGTGACTGCTCTGTGACCAGGAAAAGACTGGTTGTCTCTCTAAGAAAGGTCATTTTACTGAAACAAGTTGCAAGAACACAGTTTTTCCTTGAATAATGTAAAGACAGAGAGCTTAAGCAATGACATAGGGATGTGGCTGCTCCTTGCTCTCTTTCTGTCAGATCTTATATTGCAGCAGTACTCGGAGTGGGTGGCTTACATTTTACTTTGTAGATTTCAGTCACCGCTCTGCTGGCAAATGCTGGCCCGACATCCGCGAGCTCCTGAAACTTTTCACGGAGCTTATCAGAAGCCCATATCCCTCATTGGAAGTGTATTGCCCCCCACCTCCCCTCTCTACATTAAGGTTCTAATAGAATAATTCAAGTTATATATGGTGCACATGGAACAGAAAACCTGTTTCCATGGTGGAGATTTAAGAAAATAGTTAAAAGTTGCTCCCGGTAGTGAATACTCCCCTTTGAGGTGTCAATCTCAATGTGTTGCTATTGACGGCTGAATTGTGTTTGACAGAGGTACATTTGTTTGAAATGTGGCTGCGGATTTGTTGATTACTGCCCGCATTAAACATTGAGCTGTGCTACTTGTCAAGTCACCCTTTATGCTGTGTTTTTTGATTTAATTATAATTCTATATTTAACTTTTTTCTTTTTGTCTTTCACTAATACCCAAACCACCTTACATATTAACAACTGCAGCAGGTGCCGAAGAGATGAACAATCTTACTCTAGTGTGTAACACTAACAGAGTGCAACGCGCATGCTGACACCTCTTAACTATCAAATCTTCTGACAGCATTTTTTTTAATGAACTCAGTAGTTGATTTCAAGGCTCTTACTCAAATGGCATCTCTCCAATACTGTTGGCATGATATGGTATACACAAAATAAGTATTTTGTGCCATAATCTACAGCAAAATAAAGTCATAATTTTATATTTCTATGTGCTACAACTGCTGTTTTTTTCCAGCACAATACCTAACATATGTTACAATACTACAACAGGGCTTTAGAGATGCCATTTGCCTGAGTGAGATAAGTCATAAAAAATGCCGTCAGAAAGTGTGATAGCTAACTGGTGAAACTGTTTGACTTATGAGCACAGGGTGCAGTGCTATATGTAACTTTGTTTGGGTAGTATTTAATTATAACAACAAAAAATGGTAAACACGGAATTATTATTACAACAAATCCTGGAGCCTATAGAGTGACTTGATTAGTAACACAACACAAAAAGCAATGCAAACAGAAATCAAGAAATGAGTTGCCATGTTTCACATGGTCAGATGTATCGAAAGGGGTTTTACAGACTCACACAGGACTACTGCTGGGTAATGTTTTTATTTTACATCCATTTCTAATTTCAGCAGGGTTAAAGTGTGATTCTAGATGCCAGGTGCAGTATAACTTAGTCTGAAGATTCAGACCACAGTTTAGCACCATAGATAGAAAGTGTTGTATCTGTTCACCACTTTAGAAGCATAGAAACATAGAATTTGATGGCAGATAAGGATCACATGGCCTACCTAGCCTGCCCATTTCCCTACCTAATGGATAAGCTGCAGATCCTAGTTAACCAACAGCCTATTCCCTCTAACCCCCCACTAGAATTGCCTTATGTCTGTCCTATGCATTCTTGAATTTCCTCACTGTTTTTGACTCTATGACCTCCTCAGGAAGGCTGTTCCATGCATCTACAACCCTATCTGTGAAGAAATACTTCATCACATTACCTCTGAACTGTCCCCCCTCTATCTTCAAATTGTGCCCCCTTGTTCTTGCACACCTCTTTTTCTGAAAGATACTACCCTCTTGGACTTTGTTGATTCCCTTGAGGTATTGGAAAGTTTCTATCATGTCCCCCCTCTCCCTCCTTTCCTCGAGGCTATACATCTTAAGCTCCTTTAGTCTTTCTTCATATGTCTTCTGGTGCAGACCCTGCACCATTTTGGTTGCCCTCCTTGGGCCAGCCTCCACCATGTCTATGTCTTTGCGGAGATGGGGTCACCAGAACTGTACACAGTACTCCAGATGTGGTCTTACTGACTGTCTGTACAGAGGGCTAACAACTTCCTGTTTTCTACTGGTGATGCCTCTCCCTATGCATCCCAGTATCCCCCCAGCCTCCTTACTGCCTTCTCACATTGCTGGCCCACCTTTAGGTCATCTGATATGAGTACCCCTAGGTACCTTTCCATTTTTGTTGTTATCAGTATCTCACCCCCCATTGTGTACTCGTCCCATGGGTTTTTGTTTCCCAGGTGCATTACTTTGCACTTCTTTGTATTCAATCTAAGCTGCCATACATTTGACCATTCTTCCAACCTTGGACTGGACAGGAAGTTTCTTGCATGGCATCCCACCATTCCCACCCATTCAGACTGTGCTCCTAATGCTCAAGAGAGAGCCCACCACAATGCTCCTGATAATCCAGGAATGGGCCAGGCAGACATGGTACTCAGTGCTCTTGATCCTGTCCAGCAGGATTCTAATCAGCCTACCAATGAAGTACAACATATTGACTCTATCTTGTCACCAATCCCCCAATGTCATGATCAGGATGCTGATGATTTTAGTATTAAATTATAGATATCCTCCCCACCCAACCCCTGTCTACCCCCCAACCCCAAACCCAACACATGCAGCCCTTTCGGCTCTGGCCAGAGTTTGTTTTCTGTGCTGTCACAGTGACAGCCATTTTTACTGCACCAAACAAATGCTGTTTCTGAGACTGCGGTAGCTGGCAGGACCATGTCTCTGCAGACTGCAGCAGTTGCTGCAACCACAGAATCACAGAAAACATGGGTTCCTGAAAATAATTTCCTGTCTTCTTAGCTCAGTACAGTAGTAAGGTTATATTTTGTAATGGGTTCAGAACTAAAAGAATCGCTCACTGAGTTATACAGATTTCGTGCTTTGCCTTGGCTTCTCCTTGGAGTTGACCGTGACGTACAGTATTCAGAATAAGCATATGCTTCTGGACATAGAAGGATATGTTCTGTGCATGAATTTATTGCTCTATTTCACAGCCTATGGATAAGGCTATAGCAAGGCAATTTGGTTTTAATGGGGGTACTGTGAATCAGATGATGATTTACTGGTTTCGGTTTTGCAGCTAGTTCACAAATCACTAGACCCCACTGTTTCTCCTGCTGCAATGATTGCTTGTTTTTCAGCCTCCTACATGACAAGTTGTAGCTATGCCTGAGGCAAAGGCTCTACTCTAGATAATACAGTAACCACATCAACGCATACTACTGCTATTATTTTTCCAAAATCCAGCAGGTGGTGGGTGCCATCTAAATGTGGGCTGGTGAAGGTCCTATCATTAATTTATGGCTGTCAGTTTTCAGCATGCGGTCAGTGGTGGTTTTGGAAGTTGGATGGGATACAGTAGAGCTGAAGCCCCAGGAGAAGGATAAGTAAAGCTAACAGTGCTTAGTTGGATTGGTAGGAATTATTAAACAGGCCGGGGTAGGAAGGGGTGCTGTTAGCCTGTTACACTTAATTATAGATTCCTGTCTTGTTGTCTACCTACTACCATACCACCCATCCCCAGGCTCTCTTAGTGCCTTACTGACCTGTCATGGTATCACCTACCAACCATAACTTACACTGTAACTGGATGTGTACATCTACTAAGTCTTACTGAATGTAAACAATAATTAAAATTTAATTGTGCTAAAAAAGACCTAAACTGAAATTGTTGTTTTGTGGACTGAAATTGAAGTAAGTTAACTGTCTAAGAAGACAAAGTAGTCAAGTGAAGTAGACTGTCTATCAATCAGGTCATCATAACTGGCTGGATGTTTGGTGGACCTTGTGTAGTTTGTGTCGTTCATTTCTGGTCATTGCTTGGTAACTCAGTGTGTGCACAACCAGGCCATCCATTTGACTCAGTTAGTAGTAGCTGTGGTCTGCTGCTAAGTTCTCTCACGTTTGATTAGTGAAGTGAAGTGTCACCCCCAACTCAGAAGTAGTCACCGGTCACTCTAGCCTATTTTTTGAGTACTGGCTGGCTGCCCTCCCCAACCTGTGCTGTGCCAGTCTTGGTGGTGTCTGTGTAGTGTGTGCATGGGTTCCATTTGTGCTGTAATTTGATTGAATTTTGAATCAGATCTTCATCTCATGTTTGGTTTTCTGCTGGACTGGCAGCAGTGACCTCTCTCTTTTTTACCAACTGATTGATCGGATTTGGCTCCCTGCTGCTGCTGCTGCTGGACTAGTGCTGCCTGCCCACTTGGCCTGGCTTCCTTTATGGGTTTAGTGATGTGTTGCTGCCTCTCCTGCCTGTCTTACAGGTTGTGTGTCACAGTCAGCTAAGCAACTCACTCCACTGCTGAGTCCCTGGGATTTGGTGTTGTTGTTTGTTTGAATTGGATGGAATCATTATAATGTATCACCATAAATCAGGATTTCAAACGTGAAAAGAAAAAAGGGAACGTGAAAAATAGGAAGAGGAATTAAGAAAGAAGAAACCAATATTAAAATATTTTAGTAAGCCTGAGCCTCTTTGTCAGGAGGACCCTGTTATTGAGGAAGAGGAGGATCTAAGGACAACTCTGTCTGAAGTTTGTACAGAGGAAGAGGAAACAGTGGAGCCAGAGCCACAGCCACAGCCAGAGGACCAAGGAGATGATGAACATGACTCTGCACCAAAATCAGATGAATCTGTGGTGGAACAGTAGGAACATTTGAACCAAACCTCTACTGAGGAAAAAATGTGGTCTGGGAGTGATGTCAGTGTTGGGGAACTCAGAGAAGTGCAGCAGGAGGGGACAGAAGAAGGAGAAACAAAAAGAGGCAATGTTACTAGTTCTGATCCTGATTTCAATAAAGACAGCTATGAATATCCAGGAATGTGAACAGAAATATTAAGAGACATAGACAGACAGAGTATAGTGCTTTGTGGCTTGAAAAGTGAAACTGAATTAAAGGAAGTGTTTACATGCATGCCCTCAGATTCTGAAGCATGATCACTTCCCAAATTTTTGCTGTATTCCAAATTGTCTAATGGACATGAGAAATTTCTGAGGGACTGGCTTGCATGGAGCCCTAGCAAAGGCATGTTGTACTGTGTTACATGCCTTCTGTTTTGTTATGACAATCCAAGCAAAACATCCAGTTTACTCTGCAAAAAAGATGGATTTGACCCTTTAAAAGACAAATGGCATAAGTTATATGACAGACTGCCTGAACACGAAAAGTGTAATGTATACAATGTTACTGGAGCTGGAGAAACCTTCAGAGGTCTCTTGGGGAACATGGTGTGGATAGTGAAATGCAAAGGAATGTTAAAAATCAAACTGACAAGTTTGTTGCTTTGCTACACAGATTATTTGATGTGACCTTGTTTTTGGCATCGAGAAACTTAGCATTCCAGGGACAATCTCAAAAACTTGGAGACCCAGACAATGGGAATTTTCTTGGTGTGTTGGAGTTGATTTCTCATTATGATCTCCCACTGCAAGAGCACTTACAGAAAGTGAAGAGGAGTCAAGAGAAAGGAAAAGTACTACAGGCTCATTATTTATCTTGAGAAACTCATAATTAGTTTATTTCTTTCTGTGGAGAACATGTATTAAATATCATTCTCTCTCAAAGAAAAGAGGCAATTTATTTCTCAGTAATATGTGATACCACTCCTGGTGTGTCTCACACAGAACAGAATGTTCTTATTTTACAATACGTTCACAGAGACTCATTACTTCACAAGTGGATTATGCAGGAGAGGTTCATAGAATTCTTTGACTTTTGTCATAAGACTGGTGAGGAGATTGCAAACATGTTACTAAAAAGATTACAGGAACACAGCAATGATATTGCAGAGTGCAGGGGTCAAGGATACAGTAATGGAGCTAATATGTCAGGCAAAATAAAAGGAGTTCTGGCCCCCATACAGGAAAAGAATCCAACTGCTGTTTTTTCCCATTGTGCTTCACACTCCTTGAATCTTGTGGACGTACATGCGGCATCATGTTGTACAGACATGATTACTTTCTTTGGTAGTGTGAATCACCTATATACTCTCTTCAGTGGAAGTCCTGAAAGGTGAAGTATATTAACTGAGAAAACTGAGTGTTCTCTACATGGTCTGTCTGACATGAGGTGGAGTGCAAGAGTGCAGGCAGTTTATCCAATAGCTGAAAAACTTCCAAGTATTACTGAAGCTTTAGAAGTCATTGTGCCCTCTCAAAAACTGTCATGTGAGGCTCATTCTGATGCAGTGGGCCTAAAACAGTACTTTTCATTCTTCAAGGCCATTTTTCTTGCTACGTTCTGGATCAAGATGTTGCAAAGTTTTGAAGAGAGAAACTTGATTTTGCAATCAAGAGCCAGTTCACTGGACATTGCATCGGCAAATATTAAAAGTCTTTCAGTGGAAATGCAATGTCTTAGAGAGCAATGGACAAGTATTCTTTCTGAGGCAAAACTTGTTGCCACTGCATTGAACATACCAGCAGAGTTCAGAATGCAGCCACATCGCCAGATGAAAGGAAAGCGGAGACATGGATCACAAGGCACAGATGAATCTCAAGATGTAGAGACAGAATTTAAGAGAAACCTTTTCCTTGTAGTTCTCCATTCCATCATTTCTGACCTTAATCAACGATTTATGGCCTTGAAAGATATCTTTACTTGATTTGCTCCCATTCTAAGATTTTGAAGTATGACTGAGGAAGAAATTTCGACTTCATTTAAATCATTGGTTGCCAAATACACTGAAGATCTTACATCTTCCCTAGAAAGTGAGATCCTCCATCTTAAAAATAAAAAGATTTATGATGACACTTTTAAGAAAACCATCTCGGCTCCTATTGAACTATTTAGTGCTATTTATAACTTACAACTTGAAGGAATATTCGGAGAAATATGCAGTGCACTCAGTATCTTGCGTACTCTTCCCGTGCCTGTAGCCTCGGGAGAAAGAGCATTCAGCAAGCTTTCAATAATAAAAAAACTACATGCAATCAACAATGAGTGAAGAGCTCCTCAGCAATCTTGCAATTCTGTCAATTGAGCACGAACTTGCTGAAACAATAAATTTCAATGATGTCATTAGAAAGTTTGCCAGCATGAAAGTGAGGAGATGGTATTCATCTTTAGGGACTTCAGACTGAATTTAGAGGGAGAGTGTACATGGAATTTGCCATAATTTCATTATGTAACTTAGTTAAGTACAAGTAAAGTACATTCTGTTATATGTAGGTTTTATAGGTTTTTTTGTTAACTGGTGCGGTGGCACATTATTTATTTAAATATAAATTTATATGTCTTACAAGGGGATGGGATGGGAGGGTGAGGGAGGCCCAGTCCTAAAGGTGTGTCCCGGGCCCAGAAATTTCCATCGGGGCCCCTGCCCCAAATAGAGGGCTGCAGCCGGAAGGGTCTAAAAGACCTGTAGATATATTCCATGTGCCTTTTTTGGCGGCGAAGAGACACAGTGCAGAGTGCATACATCATAAAGGAGGTCTGGAAGAAAGGCCAGACTGAGTTTATGTTGCTAGACAACTCCTTAATGACTCCATGCTGTTTCACGCCACTGTGATTTATGCCATGATACATGTGACTGGGCAGTCCACCTACTGTATGATGTCAGCTATAAAACAGCAGGAGTCCTGGAAGGGTTTTGGCAAAAGTATAGTCTCTTAAAAGTTGCTCTTGTTTGGTCCCCCTTCTTTGTGATTCCTCTCACCAACACTTCCTACAAAAATGTCACTATACTATTTAGAAATGAGAGAGTGAGTGTTACCAACTACTGGTTAAAGCAGAGATGAGCATTTTTTGCAGACACTAATTGAGAACATCCGGATCGAAGGGTGGCAGGTGTGGGTCAATTTACCAGTTCTGCCAAGTCCAGAGACAAGAGTTTTGCCGACATCTCCCACAGTGACACATTGTTGCTGACATTTCTGACACTTCAAGTTCAGACTGCGACCAGGGATTACACGACACCTGTTTGATGTTAAAAGCCCTGCATGAGCCCACACACCCACCAGACATATGGATTCAAACTCTGGGGGGGGTGGATGTCAGGGGAGAGCGGCCAAACCTAGGAGACAATGAATCATTCATCGCTCTGACAACCCATTCGACGCTGCGGGTGTCGACAGGTTGGTGTCACTGTGGGGGCTTCGCTGTTATAGCATCACTGTTACAAAGGTATACGCAGTTTACCTCAGGAAAAATCTGTCATACAGCTCCTCCTTAATAGTTTTCACCTGAGCAGGGTCAGAGGATTCTTGTTTTAGCCAGGGCAACCCAAAGTCTGCTATCAACGCAGCTCTAAAGCTCATCTAAGCAGGACATGTGATCGATTGAAGTATGGGTTGTATGATAGAGTTGGCCACTGCAGCCTGCATTATGTAAATTAATTAAAATGCAATTTGTGTGATAAAAAGGGTCACTCCTATTTCAGCTGCCCAGGGCTGCCCATAATTAACCAGACCCTGATGACCAGTTGGAAAAAAATCATGTGATCTTGGCACAAATGGCAAGCAGGAAGTTTCATAAACTGGCTTTGGAAGTGCCCCAAACCTCAAGAGGAAAAGACCCTTGCCTCTTAAACCATGATCCTGCAGGATACCATTGTGACACCTCATGTACTGGAACACCCTGCACTTCAGCAGCTTGAGGTAGCTCAGCAGCCTTTTTTAAAGGATTCTAGCCTTGCCTCTAGTCCAGGAGATATATAACAGCATTCAGTACAAGAATCTATGCCTGAAACTGATACCTGAATGGGTGAAGAATCTGTGTCAGGGCCTCTGCAGGACAGTCTCACTCCATCAGAGATGGCTATGGAAGAGATGCCCCCTACCCAAGACACAAGCAAACTACAGGTCTTCACTTATTGAAGGCAGAATTAGGGAGCAACCTAAGCCTAAAATGCAGAAAAAGGATTTGGTCACCTTGTCTAACAGATATGAAGACCCATAATCTTCTCACAGATGGAGATAAACCAAGGATGAGTCTGATGTATGCTTAGTGGTCTCCCTGCAACCTGATCCCTCCTCTGAGACTGAGGGAACAATGACTGAGACTTCCTATGAGAAATAAATGAAAAGGAGAACTAAAAAAGGAAGTGTTCAGGGAAAAATGGTCTGAATAATGATTGGCACTGTTTATTTATCTTTCTTGCCTGTGCTCTGTTAATCTGTGTCAGTTTGACAGTGGCTAATGTTAATGTATCAAGAATGTGAAAAGAAGATCAACAGCACTTTTAGAAATCCAGATTCAAGGTGCTATTCTTGTAGGACAAGGGGATCCAAACATTGTTGGAGCACTCCCAAGCCAAATAAAATTGGTAAAGTGGTCCCTCCTTTTGGTCCGTGGGTACAGAATCATGTACAAGGGTGCGTGTACCCCAGAGGTGGAAGTTCTGAAACTGATTGACCACAGTTCTTGCTGGTTCTTATTACTAGACATAAGATTAGCAGAAGAGGCACAGCACTGAGGCTTATTTTTTTTTTTTTATACTTATCAGCACTGAGACTTATTAACATCTAAGCCCCTTAGTCTAAGGTGGCCCAAAATGACTTGTTGAAATTAATCCATACCCACCTATTGACCTCCAAACCATTCCTTTTTTGGGGGGGGAGGGTAACTTTGGACTCTCCGCCTTAACTAGAGGAGCAAAAACAACCAAAGTGTTTGGCACCATGTCCTTTTTTCAGTCTCTCACACAGACTTCTATGCTGTCAGATGCCTATTACAGGAATCATGAGAATGGAAAACAAACCTTTTTTATGAAGAAATTCGCTATCTACTGTATATAGATTTCTCATGCTATACCCATCATAGTTCCCATGGAATTTTCAGACCATAAAATGGTAGTGATTACTTTGGGTGAGCTGTTGAGCTGCAAAATGGAGCATGGTGTATGGAGAGTGGATTCCATCCTATTGCAAAATCAAAAAACTAGATCGTTACTCATAAAATTGATAGCAGCTAGGAAGTCAGTCTTTGATATTTACAATGATCCTGTTAGCTGGTGGGACTATTTAAAAAACAGATTTCTATGGGTTCTTCCAAAAAACAAGGGAAAAGGTAAAAACGTTCAGACTATTTTCACTACTTGAACATGTGCAGCCAGTTTCAGAAGCTACTGTTGCATTCAGTGACTACAGGGGATGATTAGAAATCTCAGCTTATGGTCCTTCAACAGGAAATGTAGACTTTTACCTTAAGAGGGCTATTACCTTAAAAAAAAGCAGCAATTTGGGACCCAGGGCAGAAAACCCTGAGTGTGTCCATATGGAACTGTAAGAAGTCATTGGACAAAAAATAATGCCTGGTATTTATGATGACCGGGGGAACTTGGGTGACCTCCAGGTCACTGTGTCTGAGTTCACTCCCCTGCCTGGTGACTGGACAAGGCCCACTTGGTTGAGGGAATTGGGTTTGTTCTTTGTCCTGTAGTAGGGGGATTTTTCCCAGAACAAATAAGAAATAGTGCAGTGCCTCCACCCAGAGAGAATAAGGGGGCCAGATGTTGCATGCAATACCACCCCCTGGGATGCATTACCTACCCACTTCCTTGCACTGGACTGGAATCTTGCCTTGGGAATCAATAAGAAAATTGTTACTTTAACCAATAAACACTTCAGTTAGGTTAAACAAGCTAGTGGTGCACACATAAGTAAAATTCAACAAATTAACAGAACTTTTATTTAAGAACCCAGGCTTGGAAACTGGAAGAAAAGAGGGGTTAGACAATTGCAAGTCACCTTTAACACTCCCACCGTATAGCAATGCCCTCTGGCTGCCACTGTACAATGCGTTACTACAACCCTGTCAGATCCCACTCAGTCTATGACGTACTTGCACCATCAAGGGGCACAGAAAGAGGAATGGTACTACACTGCGTGTGGTAACTCTCTAACGGGTACCAGTGGTGGAACTATAATTTTAAGCATGACACAATAACCAATAAGTCCGGATACTTAGGAATTACACTACAGTCCCAGTGTAGTTCTGGTAGCTTTGCAGCATGGCTTCTGTCGGTGATGCACTTGATGAAAATTATCAAGCTTGCAGTTTAACCCCCCAAAAGACTGTGCAGGTACAGTTTGAAGAACTTAAAATCCAAATGGAAAATGCTTGAAAACCAACAGCATAAATTATAATGCAAAACTGAGACAGTACAAAAGACTCCAGCCAGCAATGCCAGCACTCACAAAACCTCTGGATTCAGCAGTTGAGCTGAGGCATGGGACAGCACATAGCAACAGGGTGAGTGGCAGTAAAGAACAGTGTCCACTGGCCTGGGGATGAAGTACTTCAGAGTCCCCTGAGGTGTATTGCAGTGTACAGCCTTCTGGCTCACAACTCTCTGGACACAGCCCTTCTGGCTCAGTTTTCAGTAACTGTAGTACTACTCAACAGCTGCAGGGTTCTCAAACAGCCCAGATTTCAGGAGCCTCCCACAGTCCGACTCCCTTATGGGTCAAGAGTACCCACATACTGTACTCAGGGCATGCACCTCAAGACTCCTTGTTCCCTGATCAACCCCACTACATAAGAGCTAGCAGGCCTAGTACCTGGCTCCAAGACAACCTGCATAGGATGCAGGTCTCTGTCTCTCTCTACAGCTCAGCAGCTTCAGTATGCAGCAATTCCCCATAGGCTTCTACTCTCAGTTGTTTCTTCCACCAGGTGCTTGTCTAGCACAACTTTTCAACTTTCTCTGCACTGGTACCTTTTCCTGGGACAGCCTCTGAACTACGTAATCCTGGATAAGGGTCACAGTGAGTTTTGCAGAATGAACCATTGTGAGAGCTTGAAGTGTTATTGGCCTGGCTAGTCTTCTTGTTTGATCTCACCAGCAGCAGGTCTAAACACCTCAGTGTCTCAGACTGCCTTGGTGCCCTTATGGCACAATCTCTCCAATGTTATTTCAGTCAGTGCCTTTCTGGTACAATCTCTCAGTTTTTCTCTTAGTTGGTGTCTTACTGGCATGATCTTTTAGCTTTTTTCACAGACATCTGAGCCCAGGAGAAAACTCACAGAATTGGCAGGGTGAAATCAGGAAAAGGCTCACTGATTTACAAATACATTGGCCCTGGTGAGGACCCACAGGAGCAGACCTGGCTAGGCCCCTGTTCCTTATCAGCAATTGCAGGTGTACCTTTCTCGGTGTCCCAGCAGGACTTCCACAGGCTTCTCAACAGCCCAGAAACTTCTTTTACAAACTCAGTCCTTGAATGGCTGTACATGGCTGTCCATCTATCCTGTTACCCTGCACAGCAGATGGATTGGGTCTCTTAGCTGATCAGTCCTCTGGGGGATTATCTAACTGCATCACTGCCTCATAATTCTCTGAATTGCTGAGCAAGTGCTTTCTAGTCCACTAATTTGCCAAGCTAAAAGGTTGGTGGGCACAAGATGGTGGGCACAAATGGGCAGGAAGGAGGGGTGGAAGAACAATGGGGAATAATAAAAACTGCCATCACAGAGGTAACAAGCCTTTGTGTGAAGCAAATAAACAAAATGAAACTATGTAAGAAACCACTATGGTTCTCAAAGAAAGTGGCAGTAAAGGTTCAAGATAAAAATAAAGCATTCAGGAAGTACAAGGAATCACAGAAGGAGCAGGACAGAGAACTGTATCAGTTAAAGCAAAAGGAAGCTGGGAAGGCAGTCAGAACAGCAAAGGCCCAAACCGAGGAAAAGATAGCCAAATCAGTTAAGAAGGGGGATAAAACCTTTTATAGGTACATCAGGGAGCGAAGGAAGACCAAGGGAGGGATAGTGAGGCTTAATAAAGGGAGGAGGGTGGGCAGAGGGTGACTGTGAAAAGGCAGAGATACTAAACAAATATTTTTGCTCAGTATTTGCAAAGGAAGAGGGGGAGGTACCTAAAACAAACAGTAGAAACACTCTGGATATAGAAGTTGATACCAGCCCATTTACAGAAGAAAGGGTTCTGAAAGAACTCTTAAAACTGAAGGTGGACAAAGCAATGGGGCCTGATGGGATTCATCCCAGAATTCTAAAAGAACTATGGGTAGAACTAGTGACACCACTGACTACCCTCTTTAACAAATCATGGGAGGATGGGGTGGTACCCGAGGACTGGAGGAGGGCAGATGTGATTCCCCTTCACAAAAGTGGGAGCAAGGCAGAAGCAGGAAACTACAGACTGGTTAGTTTAACCTCAGTGGTAGGGAAAAGGATGGAATCACTTCTGAAGGAAAGAATTGTTGAGTATCTAGAGGCCAGAGCGGCACAGGACCCAAGGCAGCATGGATTCACAGCGGGAAGGTCGTGCCAGACAAATCTGATAGATTTCTTTGACTGGGTGACCAAAGTAGTAGATCAGTGAGGGGCTATGGACATGGCCTACCTAGACTTTAGCAAGGCATTTGACCCAGTTCCACACAAAAGATTAATATACAAGTTAGCCAGCCTGGGAGTGGGTCCCAAGATGACAGCCTGGGTAAAGAATTGGCTGGAGAATAGGACACAGAGAGTAATAGTAAATGGAGTCCCTCTGAAGAAAGGGGGTTACTAGTGGGGTACGCGAGGTTCAGTATTAGGACGGTCCTCTTCAATGTCTTTATAAGTGACATTGCAGAGGACTGGAAGAAAAATATGTCTCTTTGCAGATGACACAAAGATCTGCAACAGAGTTGATGCACAAGGTGGGGTGGAAAGGATGAGAAGGGACTTGGCAAGGTTAGAGGAATGGTCAAATGTATGGCAGCTTAGATTCAATGCTAAGAAGTGCAAGGTAATGCACCTGGGAAACAAAAACCCAGGAGAAGAGTACACAATGGGGGTGAGATACTAACAACAACAAAAATGGAAAGGGACCTGGGGGTAGATGACCTAAAGGTGGGCAAGCAATGTGAGAGGGCAGCAAGGAGGGCTGGGGGATACTGGGATGCATAGGGAGGCATCACCAGTAGAAAACAGGAAGTTATTATCCCTCTGTACAGACAGCTGGTGAGACCCCATCTGAGTACCGCGTGCAGTTCTGGAGACCCAATCTCCGCAAAGACATAGACTGGATGGAAGCTGTCCAGAGGAAGGCAACTAAAATGGTGCAGAGTCTGCACCGGAAGACATATGAAGAGAGACTTAAGGAGCTTAATATGTATAGCCTCGAGGAAAGGATGGAGAGGTGGGACATGAGAGAAACTGGGTGTTTACTCACCTGGTAAAAGTGATTGTGTTGGTTGGCATCCATGGCACTCCAGACATTACCTCATGGGTTTTAGCCCACCTGATAGGCTAGTGATGCACATGACCCCAGATCAAATTTCTTGTATATCCAGGTCCCAGAAATCCCTGCTCTCCAGTTCGAATCTTCCATAGCTGAAATCAAGGTTAGTCAGTACTAGAGGAAGAAACATACAATGTAGGAACAACCAAGCAATGATAATATGAGATATGAAGAGACAAAAAATGATGCTGGCTACGACGTAATCTCAGTGGCCTGTAGGCCGAGCTTTATTCTCCCTAATATTTACAATCTACTCTCAGTCCCGAAAGGACCGACTGTTAATTTATCATTGTGAATCAACATTGTCGTCTATCCCCTCGTAAGCCCTGTGTGGGTCAAAGACCTTTTGTTCAGTCCCAGTCACTCTGAGCACTCTGAAGGGAAGGCCTTGGAGTGCCATGGATGCTAACCAACACAATCACCTTTGCCAGGTGAGTAAACACCCATTGTGATTGGTTGGGCATCCATGGCACTCCAGACATTACCTCATGGGTAGATAAGAAGCAGTGTAGTACCCAAGGGAGGGAACAGAGTGGTCTAAGAGTGAGGGGATGAAGATGCTGCTGCAAGAACCTGAGTGGCGAATGTGGGCTGTACGGTCTGTAACTGTTCGAGCCTGTAGTGTCTGGCGAACGTGTGGAGGGAGCTCCACATGGCTGCCCTACATATATCCTCTGAGGACTCATTGGCTCTTTCCGCCCAAGAAGTGGCGACCGCCCTGGTGGAATGAGCCTTGATCCCCTGAGGGGGTGTCATCCGATTTTCTAAATAAGCATTCTGGATGGTTCTCCTTAGCCACCCAGCAATGGTGGCCTTGGAGGTGGCTCTGCCTTGCCTTTGTCCCTTAGCGACGATGAACAGTCTTTCTGTTTTGCATATGGGACGCGTTCTGGCTAAGTACATGGAGAGGGCGGATCTGACATCTAGGTGATGTGGGACCTCACTGGTGCCCTGCTGGGACCCCTCCAGGAAAGTGGGCAATTGGATGGGTTGCTCCCTGTGGAAACTGGTGATACCCTAATGGAAAGGCTGGTACTGCCTTGCAAGCGGACCCCCAGAGGGGTGAATACTGTATAGGGTTCTAGCAGGATAGTACCCTAGTTCTCTGATCCTTCTGTCGAGCAGAATGCCACCAAGAAGCATGTCTTGAGGCCAACCCAGAACAGATCCGCCCGAGAAGGGGCTTGTAAGGTGCCGGCTGAGGAATCGAGACTAGCGGAGATCCTCAAAAGCGATGGTCGGTTGTCCTCTTGGACGGTCTGTTCAGTTCTTGGTTCTCAAATACAGTAGCAGAAAAGGTCAGAGCCAAAGGCTGGCCTTCAGGAAATATAAGGAACACAGTGGGATGAAGATAGGAGGCACCAAACTGCCTAAGGGAAGCAGGGAAGGCAGTAAGGCAGGCAAAGTCCCAAACTGAGGAAACACTAGCACGAACAGTAAAAGAAGGTGACAAGACTTTCTATAGATACATTAGCGAAAGGAGAAAGTCCAGAGGGGGTATTGCTAAGCTTAATGGAGGAAACGGAGCATGTGAGGAGGAGGACCCTGTAAAGGCATCTATCCTAAATAGATACTTTTGCTCAGTATTTACTGAAGAAGGTAGGGCAGGGCCCACAGCTCAGCATCATGGACACGGGGTAGGGAGGTGAGCACTACTCCCTTCACAAAAAGAAAGGGTCCTACAAGAGCTTACAAGCTCAGGGTGGATAAGGCAATGGGACCTGATGGCATACATCCCAGGGTGCTTAAGGAGCTAAGGTGAAACTAGCAGAGCCATTAGCAGAACTGTTTAGTGAGTCTCTGAGCACAGGAGAGGTCCCAGAAGACTGGAGAAGGGCTCATGTGATCCCGCTCCACAAGAGTGATAGCAGGAGGAGGCAGGAAACTACAGACCAGTCAGTCTTACCTCAGTAGTGGGCAAGATTATGGAGGCACTCCTTAAGGAAAGGATAGTGCAACACCTGGAATCCATAAGGGCACAGGATCCAAGACAGCATGGGTTTACAAAGGAAGGTCCTGTCAAACTAATCTCATAGATTTCTTTGACTGGGTAACCAGAGTGGTGGACCAAGGGGGAGCAGTTGATGTCACCTACCTTGACTTCAGCAAAGCTTTTGACACTGTTCCACATAGAAGATTGATAAATAAGCTGGGTAGGCTCGGGGTGGGTCAGAAGTTGGTCAACTGGGTGGC
Organism: Neoceratodus forsteri; assembly: GCA_016271365.2. Lineage (NCBI taxonomy): Eukaryota > Metazoa > Chordata > Ceratodontiformes > Ceratodontidae > Neoceratodus > Neoceratodus forsteri. Next base: position 634,869,157 of record CM028132.1, read on the forward strand.
AAACTGGTTGACGGGCAGAAAACAGAGAGTGGTGGTAAATGGTATACAGTCAGAAGAGATGCAAGTCACAAGTGGGGTACCTCAGGGATCAGTCCTGGGGACAGTCCTCTTCAACATCTTCATTAGTGACCTTGCAGATGGACTAGAGGGTAAGGCTTGTCTGTTTGCAGATGACACCAAGATCTGCAACAGAGTAGATGATCCAGATGGGGTGGGCAGAATGAGAAGAGATCTGGATAAACTAGCAAAATGGTCAGAAGAGTGGGAGCTGATTTAATGCAAAGAAGTGCAAAATCATGCACATAGGGAAGAGAAACCCTGAAGCCACCTATAGGCTGGGAGGGGAGTTGCTAGCAGTCACAAAGGAAGAAAGAGACTTGGGCATCATCATCACTGATGACCTGAAATCATCCAAGCAGACCTCTAAAGCAGTAGGTAAGGCTAGGGGGGTGTTAGGGTGTATTAGTAGGGGTATCACAAGTCGTAAGAGGGAGGTAATAATCCCTCTTTACAAGACACTGGTTAGGCCCCATCTGGAGTACTGCGTGCAGTATTGGAGGCCACACCTTCACAAGGACATTAACCAAATTGAGGCAGTCCAGAGAAGGGCAACCAAAATGGTGCAGGGACTGCATCAGATGACATATGAGGACAGATTAACAGAGCTCAATATGCATACCCTTGAGCAAAGGAGGAGAGAGTGATATGATCGAGGCATTCAAACACCTTAAGGGCATTAACAAAGGTGGAAGAGTCTAACATGTTTAAATATAAGAAAAATAGCAGGACAAGAGGACACGGCATGAGATTAGAGGGTCGATTAAGGGGAATGTGAGGAAATTTTTCATAGAAAGGGGTGGTGGATTCATGGAATGGCTTACCACAAGAAGTGGTGGCTATGAATACAGTGCAGGGCTTCAAACAGGCATGGGATAGGCATAAGGGAGCAATACAAATGACTATGAATAGATAGGCCACTGACAGAGCAAAGGCCGATGGCACATTTATAAGGTAGAAAAACAAATGGGCAGACTGGATGAGCATTGCTGTCCTTATCTGCCATCAACTTCTATGTTTCTATGTTTCTATGTAGGATCTCTACCGCCTTTAAGAAACGTAAGGCATCGGGGTGAGCTCCCGGGTTGTAGCCCCCGATGGGCCCGGTGGCCGCCCCTATGGCTGACAGTTGCACCCTGAGAGAAGAGTGGGCTAGCCCCTTGTCGACTCCCTGTTGGAGGAACAGTAGAATGGTAGCCATGTCAGTCTGCTCGGGTATCTTGCCCCGTTCCAAGCACCACCGAGAATATAGACCATTGTCTACCGTAGGTGGAAGTGGTGGAAGTCTGCCTGGACTGTAGTAAGGTGCTAATGATGGTGTCATGGTAATCCACCTCCCTTAGTCTCCTCCTTTCAGGATCCAGGCCGTGAGCTTCAGAGTCCGCGGGGTCGGGTGGACTACTGGACCCTGCAAGAGCATGTCTGTTCGGTAGGGTATCTTGAAGCTGGCTAGGGACATCTCTCGAACTGCGGCGAACCACATCCTGCATGACCAGTAGGGGGCCACCAGGATGACTGTGCAATGTGATGCCCGTACCTTGGCTAGTACCTGTGAGATCAAGGGGAGAGGTGGGAAGACATAAGCATGTTTCTGACACCATGGTTGGGATAGGGTGTCTGTTCCCTGGGAGTGACTGTCCCTGAAATGCGAGTAGTAGTCCCTGACCTGAGCGTTCTCCCGTGTCGCCATGGATCTATGATTATGGTCCCCATGTGCTGGATCATCTGAAGAGATCCTGGATGCAACCGCCATTCTCCTAGGTGCACCTGTTGCCTGCTGAGCCAATCTGTGTGGACGTTCAGCCTTCCTGCCAGGTGAACTGTGCCCAGGTGTCTGAGGTTGGATTGGGCCCAATTGAGGACTGCCGTAGCCTCCCTCAGCATGGCCCTGCTCCTGGTTCCGCCCTGTTTGGCTATGTAGGCCACAGTGACCCAGTTGTCAGAGCGGATCAGGACCGACTGACCGCATACCAGGTGTTTGAATGCTTTGAGGGAATGGAATACAGCTCTCATCTCCAGGACACTGATGGAGAGTTTTGACTCCGCTGGAGATCGTAGGCCCGGGGCCATCGCATCTCCCAGACAAGCCCCCCAACCAGAGAGACTCGCGTCAGTTTCTATTGCGGTTGTGTATGAGGCCTGTAGAGGGACTCCCTTGGTCAGGTTCGACTTCACCATCCACCATGTCAATGAGAGTCTCACCGTTGGTGGTAGTGGTACTACGACCTGTAGGTTGTGCTCGCTCAGTGCTCCCCGAGTCAGAACGCATGTTTGGAGTGGACGCATGTGCCACCTGGCCCAGGGCATGAGGTCTATGCATGATGCCATGCAGCCCAACAACTGGGCTATCCTTCTCATGGTTCTCTGGTGGCGGGCTTTCATTTGACGGGCCAGGCTTATCAAGTTGTGTACTCTCGAGGAGGATGGTTTTGCCCATCCTTGGGCCAAGTTGATCAGCGCTCCCAGATGCTCGATGTGCTGTGTGGTAACGAGGTGGCTCTTTTCCCGATTTACCACCCAGCTGTGGTCTTCGAGTGACTGTAGGGCTGTTTCCATGTGTAGTCGAGCCTGATTCTTGGACCGGGCCTGGATGAGCCAGTCGTCCAAAAAGGTATGATGTCCAGTCCCTGTTCCCTGAGTCTGGCCACCAGGGTTATGGAGACCTTGGTGAACACTCTCGGGGCGGAGGAGAGGCCGAATGGCAAGGCCTGGTACTGGAAGTGATGGTCCAAGATGTGAAACCGAAGGAATTGTCTGTGTCTCTGAATGATGGGAATATGAAGGTATGCGTCCTTTAAGTCTATGGATGTCAGGTAATCGCCTACCCGGACACAGCGCAGAGTTGATCGGATGGTCTCCATTTTGAATCAGTGCGACACCACATGGCGGTTGAGGTGCTTTAGGTCCAGGATGGGACGGAGCTCCCTTGATTTCATGGGTACCAGGAAGAATATGGAGTAGACTCCTAGGTTCTGTTCTAGTGCGGTATGGGTTGGATGGCTTTGTTCCGAATCAGCTCCGACAAGATGTGTTGAACCTGAAGAGGGGATGTCTTTCTTTTGGCTATGGGAGAGGATACGAATCTTTGGGGAATATGGGGCTGGGATAGCTTTATGGAGTACCCCCTGGTTACCACCTCTTGGACCCACCTGTCCAAGGTTGTGTGGAGCCAGCGATGTGCGTAATAAGGTCAGCTTTGTCCTACCGGCAGGTAGGGATCCTGGCCCCTGCCTGGGTCAGGAGGATTGTAGTCACCTGTTGCTTTCCTGTAGCCTCTACCTCATCCTCCGGGTCTTTGTCCCTGGGCTCTGAATGAGGAAGACTGATAGGTTTGAGAGTATGGGCCACGGAAGCTGTGTGAGGTGCCCCTGCCTCGAAAGGAGTGGCTTTGCTGTAGCATGTCCCTGTGGGGTTGGTAGGTCTGTCCCCCCCCCCGGAACCTCCGCCTCGATGAGGGGAGATAGGTATACCTGGACTTATTCTTAAGGAGGTCTCTGCCCTCCTCCTTTTTAGCTTCAGATAATCCTGCAGACCCTCCCCAAATACATATTTTCCCCATAGCGGTAAGTTTTGCAGCAGAGTTTTGATTCATTATCTCAGTTCCACAATTTTAGCCACAGTGCCCTCCGAGCACAGTTGTTAATAGCTGTCGCCCTGGCGTGAAGGCGCAAGGTGTCTACCGCCATGTCGGCTAGGTATTTAGCTGCATCTAGAGTACATTCTAACAGTTCTGCCTCCCTGGACTTAGGGATGGCCTGCTCCTGGAACTCTTCGAGCCAGCGGATCTGTGCTCGTGCCGTGTAGATGGCAGTAGTGGCTGCTTTTGCAGTGGTGCCCTCGATCTCGAACGCCCTTTTGAGCATGTCTTCTACTTTTTTGTCCGTAGGGTCTTTGAGGGTGATTGTACCACATGGTAGTACAGTTTTCTTGCTAAGAGCCGCTACCTGTGGGTCAATGGTGGGGGCCTTGCACCAGATATCGGATTTTTCCCCTTGAACCGGGTACATTCTGTCCAGGTTCTTTCTGTTCGGCATTCTGCCCAGTTCCGAGGATTGCCACTCTTTATTGAAGATATCCTCAATAGCAGGGAATACTGGGAAAGTCTCCAGGTTCAACGCCCTCAGCTGTATCATGGGGTCGAGCTTTGACTCGGGCTTACTCTCCTCAGTATCGAAACCCATGGTGGCTTTGATGATCTTCATAAGCTCTGGGATTGTGTCAAAGGAGCACAATTTTGAAGTCAGAGAAGAGGTCGATGGAGCTCCATATCCTCTTCGTCCGATTCCCTCATCCTCTTCCTCTCGTCTTTTTCCTTATCCTCATGCGCTTCTTCGCGTGGACGCCTGGAAGGTGTCCTCATGGTTCGGTGCTCCTCCGTTGCTCCCCTCACTTTGGTTGTGGCCCAGACTCAATGGTTTGGCTCTGTGCTGAGTGAGGGATTCCAGCTTTTCCATTATCTTGAGCATAAAGTTCTGCCGGTTTTCCATCATGGCTACTGTGGCCTGCTGGTTTTGGATTAGGAGGGAGCCCGGGTCCATCCATGTGGGGTTGCTGGGTCCCGGGTTGCTAGGTCCCATAGGCGGTGTTTGTTCTAGGGAGGAATCGTCGTTGTCGAGAAGGCAGGCTGCGCAGAGGGGTCCTGGCGTTTGGGGCAGGAGGGTAGCGCTGCACGAGGAGCATTTCTTTGCTTTCACCATCTGTGGAGAGAAGAAAGCAGGCCTTAGATTGGAGCTGTAGACGATGCCCCAAGGTTGATCCTTTTATCCCTCCTACACTTCTAGATGGGGATGCTCGAGGTCTGCATTATTTGCTACCGTCACTTTATGAGGGTTGCAGGGGTGCTGTGTGAGGACCCCCACAACGTGGTCTATGATTGAATAAAGTGGCCTGGGAGCCATAGGTGGGCCAGGCGCACATGGCTGGCTATGGGAGGGAGCCATGGTGTGGCTGAGTAGGAGGTCCAGGGGAGGCAAGGCCTACCTTCTTGGGTCACTGTGGGAGGGACCCGAGACCCAGGAGGAGCAAGGCTAAGTAATGAGGGTGGGAGGAAGCTTATTCTTTTATCATGGGGGCCCCACCGGAGGGTTGCTGTGGGAGGGACCCTAAGCTGTTGTGGGCCAAATCAGCATTTTTTTTTTTTTTCGTGAAGCCAGACGTCCTCGCACTACACCCCCAGCCCATTCTTGAGGAGAGGTGGATGGCCCCCCCTCCCCCGAGGAGGCAGGAGTCCTAAGAGTAGCCTTGTAGGGTGAGTCACGCTGGCCCCTGAAAGGAGAGGAAGGCAATGGGGTGGTTCTCCAGGTCTCCACGCTCCTCTGGGTGTAGCCAATGGAGGTGAGTGTGTAAACCAGAGCCCCAGGAAGAGGCTGGCCCATGCTGGGTGAGAGGAGGAAGACGAGCTCTCCCTGAGCGTGATCCCTGCATTCTCACGCTCTGCTCCTAGGCCTGGAGCTGAAGTACCACGCTCCCCACCCAGCTAGGCCTGAGAGAGAGAGAGGTGCCTTCAAATGAACGCCGGCCTAGCGGGGAGTGGAGGAGGACGCTGCAGGAAGAGAGGGGAACTTTCCCCGAGACCAGCAAGCAAGGAGGAGTTGAGGATCATGGGGCTGAAGTAGGCCCAAAACAAACGCCTACTAGTAGGATGCACTGAGGCGCATGGGATGGCGATGGGGTGCGCACTGCATCTCTAGGCAGAGGCCGCGTGGCGCAGAAGAGGAGATTTTTTCAGGCCTCTGGGGAATCTGAAGCTAAAAGGAGGCGGAAGGGAGAAGGAGGTGGGGATGGAGGGCAGAGAGACCATGCGGTCGTCGCGTGGTTCGGACAGGGCCTGCCGGCCAGCCTCGGGATACTCTGCCCTACGGATTCTCTTTTGCTGTCTGGGAGGGAGCCACAGATAGCTACCATTAGTGCCTTTGTCCCCAGAGACACGGAGGGACCCTGCTAAGCAACCATGCGCCGAAGAGGCACACAGGCAGAATAGCGTACCGCGTCACGCGGTTATACTCCAAAATAGGATACCATACAAAACAATTATACCATATATATAGGATACCATACAAAACAGTGCAATTATCAGAGATACAGCCCAAACGAAAGCGGAAAACACATGAGCTGGCTGATTCAGAGCCAGAGAACTAGCTTAGGAAAGCCATATTCCTCGCAATATTTAGCAATTTTAGCAAAGGTTCCAAGCTGTCAGATATCATCTTAATACATTGTTTGCCTTTCTTCCTGAATTACAACATAAATTAAAAAATACCCTTAAGTTCAAGGTCCTACCTTAGTGGAGCAGACAGGGATTCCTGGTGTGCTTGTTGCCTGATCAGATGCACGATTCGAAACTGGAGAGCAGGGGTTTCTGGGACCTGGATATACTAGAAATTTGATCTGGGGTCATGTGCATCACTAGCCTATCAGGTGTGCTAAAATCCATGAGGTAATGTCTGGAGTGCCATGGATGCCCAACCAATCACAATTTCAAGTACCTCAAGGGAATCAACAAAGTCCAAGAGGGTAGCATCTTTCAAAAAAAGAGGTGTGCAAGAACAAGGGGGCACAATTTGAAGATAGAGGGGGCGGCTCAGAGGTAATTTAAGGAAGTATTTTTTCACAGAGATGGTTGTGGCTGCATGGAACGGCCTTCCGGAGGAGGTTGTGGAGTCAAAAACAGTGGTGGAATTCAAGCATGCATGGGACAGTCATAAGGCAATTCTAAGGGGTGGGGGTAGGAAGAAGTAGGCTGCTGGTAAATTAGGATCTGCAGCTTATCCATTAGGTAGGGAAAAGGGTAGACTGGGTGGGCCAAGCGGTCCTTATCTGCCATCAAATTCTATGTTTCTATGTTTCTATAAGATGGCTGCACCCATGTCCTTGTAGGAGCCCTGTGCTTCAAAGTCTTATAATTTTATTTGTTTCTTTGCCCCTTCAAAAGTGCTGGTCCCCTGGATAGCTGCAGACTCTCCTAAGGTGATGTCCAATTCTGCCACTGAGGTTGTGGGTACAGAGATGGCGGGCTGGGGCTGGTGGAGCTGTGAACACTGAGGAAGAGCACCTTATTAGCACACCCTCCAGCTCAACAAAGGGTGTCTGTCTCATGGGTGGCACTTGGAGCACCGAAGAGAAGGTGTGGTGGATTCATTGTTCCCAGTCCGCTGTACCAGGATAGGGGACAGGAATGAAGAATATGGCAACAGCTGCCAAAAATGGGGGGGCCGCAGCAGAAGGCATTGAGGTTTACAGCATTGCCCTGCTCTCTCTCTCTGTGCCACACATGTGTTCGAACCAGAAAAAGAGAGAGAGAGATGGCCTCTGCAAACTGTAGCAGCAGTTCGGGGCTTCAGAAAGGCAGCATGCAGAAGTTCAGTTAAGGCCTCTCCTTAAGGGGGGGAGGTGAAACATGGTTCCGTGGGTCACAAATAGTTATCCTGGCAATTCCACGAGTTCTGTCTAATGTAGATCTGAAAAACACAAAACATGCTGCAACAACCATACTAATAGTTCTACCTAGACAAATGGTTCCTATCTGAGAAAAATTCCCAGTACTCTGCATCCCATTACTATCTCTCAGGGTTAGAGATGTGAATATGGAGTATGGAGTATGGAGTATGGAGTATGGAAAGGGGTGTCATATCTGAGCTTCAGGCACATATCTTATCAGGACCACTTTCTTGGGGTCCAGACCTTCAAACACACATTAGTCTGTTATCTCTTGAAAAGACTGGTTTACTCTGGCACACATTTTTTAAGGAGGAACAATAGCAAAAGTCTCTAGAAAGCTCCCAGGTGTGTCCAGATGTTCAATAGGAGATCCCAGAGGCACTTTCAATGTGTGATCCCTGAGTTGTCATATCCGGCTTCACAGCCCTTCCTGGTAACTGTACAGGCCCATCTGGTTGAGGGGGTTGAGTTCATTCTTTCTCCTGAGGTAGAGGGGTTTGTCTAAGAATAAATAAGAAATAGTGCAGTGCTTCTACCCAGCGAGAATAATTGGTCAAGATGTGTGCAGTCCCACCTCCTAGAATGCAGTGCCCACCCAACTCCAGACACTGGACTAGATCATCCCGGGGACCAATAAGACAGTTGTTACCATCACCATAATCACTTCAATCAGGTTACTCAAACTGGGTGCACATACAGAAGTAAAATTCAACAAATGAATAGGGAATTTTATTTAAAAACCCAGGCCTGGAAACTGGAGGAAAAGAGGGTGCTAGACAATTGCAAGTCACCATTAACACTCCTCCCATATCAATGCCCTCTGTGAGCCACAGTATTGTGGGTCACCACCATCCTCTCAGATCCCACTCAGTCTATGAAGCACCCACTCAATAAAGGGGCATAAAAAATGGAACTCTACCATACAGCACGCAGTAACATTTCAACTTGTGCCAGTAGCAAAACTACAATTTCAAGTATGATGCCATAGCCAATGACTCTGGGTACCCAGGATATATGCTAGGATCCCAGTGCAGGCCTGGTAGCTACATTGCCTGGGTTCTGACAGGGGTGCACTTGATGAAAATTAGCAAGCTTGCAGTTTAACCCCCCAACAGGCCATGGCGTGATAGTACAATTCAAAGAACTTGAAATACAAATCGAAAATGCTTGTAAACCAACTTGTAATCCAAATGCAGTATTTGTAATCCCAAACTGGGAAGGTATAAAAGACCCCAGCTAGCAATGTCTGCACTCATGTGATCTCGAATGTAGCAATTCAGTTGAGGCAGGGGACAGCACACAGCAACAGAATGAGCAGCAGTCAGGAACAGGGCCCAGTGGCCTCAGAATGAAGCACTTGAGATTCCTTCAGATATACTGCAGTGCACAGCCCTTCTGACTCACACATCTCAGGACACAGCCCTTGTGGCTCAGGTCTTAGTCACATGAGCACTACCCTGTGGCTTTCTGGTTCCCAAGGACACGAAACCCCAGAAGCAATCCCCAGAGTCAAACTCCCCTGTGGGTTGAGAGTATTCACATACTCGGGGCATCAGCCCATGACTCCCTATTCCCTGATCCACCTACTTAATAAGGGATATCTGGCCCCTTACCTGGCTCCAAGGCAACCTGGGTGGGATGCAGGTCTCTGTCTCTGTACAGATCAGTGGTTCTGGTATGCAGCAATGCCCCACAGGCTCCAACTCTCAGTGGTGTCTTCCAACAGGTGCTCATCTGGCACAGCTTCATAGCTTTTCCTACACTGGTGACTTTCACTGGCACAGTCTCGGAACTATTTAATCCCAGGACAAGGGTCAAAGTGAGTTTTGCAGAATGAACCCTGGTGAGGGCTCATAGGATTGTTGGCCTGCCTAGGCCTCTCATGTGGCCTCACAATCAGCAAATCTGAACACCTCAGTGTCTCTTTTAGATGGCCGCAGTGCCCTTCTCGCACAATCTTTTGGCTTTTCCGTCATTTGGTGCCCATCTGGCATAATATCTCAGCTTTTCTCTTAGTTGATGTCCTTCACAGTCTTTCAACATTCCTACAATACAGTTGAACCCAGGCAAAATTTCACAGCATTGGCAGGGTGCTTCCAGGAGAAAGCTCACAGATTTTCAGACATGTGGACCCTAGGAAGGACTCACAGGAACAGGCCTGGCTAGACCCCTGCTCCCTATCAGTGGAATACATGTCTGCCCTGCTCATAGTCCCAGCAGGACTGCGATGAACTCCTCAACAGCCCAGAAACTTCTTTTACAAACTCTGTACTTAACTAGTTGTGCAGGGCTGTGCATCTTTCCTGTTTCCCTGTACAGCAAGTGGATTGGCTTTCTTAGCCCACCAGTCCTCTGGGGAGGGTTTGACTGCATCATTAGCCCACAGTCCTCTGGGATGCTCTGCAAGGACTTTCTAGTCCACTGATTGGCTGAGCTACAGAGTTGGGGGACACAAAATGGCTACACCAATATCCTTGTAGGTGCCTTGTGCTACAAAGCCATTAATTTTGTTTCTGTGTGCCTTAAAAAGTGCTGGTACCCAGTATAGCTGCAGCCCCTCCTGGGCTGATATCATGTGGTGCCACTCAGGTCATGGGTCTGGAGGTGGTGGGCTGGGGGTGTTGGAGCTGGGAGCACTGCAGAGGAGCCCCTTTTTAGCACATGCTCCAGCTTGAAAAAGGCAGACATCCCATGGCTGGCACATGGAGCACAGAAGAGAAGGTGTGGTGGATAGTGGGAATGAAGAACGTGGCCACAGCCACCAAAAACAGAGGGGTGAAGGGAGTGCTGAGGTCTTCAGCATGTCCATGCTCTCTTTCCATGCCACACATGTGTCTGAGCCAGAGAGAGCTGGCAGCTGCCAATCGCAGCAGCAGTTTGGGAGCCTCAGGAGGCAGCAGTTCAGGTAAGCACCATCCTGAATGTGAGGTCACACTTGAAAAAAGATAAAGGTGATATGTTACAGTCTACCTCTCAGTATGCTAGGCACACTTTTGGATCAGGGCATCACATCCACTTTGGGTCAGGAAGAATTCTTTTCAGATCTTTGGATCCCTTCTATTCCTCATCATAAGTTGATAGCTCTCAGAGAAAACATTATACCACAGGAGGTGGTCCATGCTCTAAATTTTAACTCTGCACCTAGTGGTGATGGTTTTATAGTGGGATTTTACAAACTTTTATTCTTGATAGCCTTTTACTAGAGTTTACTGAACCATTTTACAGTATCCTAAGCAACAACGCACTGGCCCTAAGTATGAAGTAAGTGTTATTAATTTTTTATATGTATGAAACAAGTGACAAAAGAGATTTAAAAACTGGAGGAAGATTATTTACTGAATAATGGCCTAAAGATCTGCTCCAGTGATGAGTATTATGATTTTCTCTTTTGCATTGACTGTTCTGTCAGCAACAACTGTTCCTGTGGTAGAATATTTTCCCTGCATTTGCTCCATTTTTTTTCGTCAGTCAGGTTTTTCCATCCCTTAAGGCTTTGGAAACAGTACTCTTCAGCCATTTCTTTTAGGCACTATGAGGAAGCAATTTGAATGTGATTAGGCATAATGTTACCTACTTACCAATCAAGGAAGGGGGTTTACAGTATGTATGATAATTTCAAAAGTGTTCTTTCATGGGCTGTTTTTTCAATATAATGTTAGACCCCTTGTGGCTCCATCTCTGAAATCCTGGATGCCTTGGTTCCACAGAAATTGTTCACACTGGTTATGACAATGTGACACTTGAAAACTGAAAACATTATACAATATGGTTATAGTCCCATGTTATATCCAGGAGGCTTTAAGCAAAATTCAGATGTGGAAGATCTCTTGTGAACAGATGCTGAGAGATACCCCAAAACAGCTCAATTCAGGGATGTTGAAACTTACTTTTCTGTTAGTCGGCTGTTTTACAGAAGTCCCCTGGACGTAGCTGCTTTTTTTGCTCTGTCAGTTAATTGACTGTAGGATTCCTCCAAAAATGTCGGACGTGTTATGGTTATGTTGCCATTCTAAATTGAATGTGAAAGACAACTATAAAAACAAACGTTTGTATGATAGATATAGTAATAGACAGAACTGTGGACAACAAAGAGAGCCTAGGAAACACCTGTTTTTTAATGTCCTTATATCAAGATGTAGATGATAATAAAAACAAAAAGAAAAACACAAAAAATACATTGCTAATTGTCATACAGGGATTTGGAGGATTTGATTGTTACCAGTTGGAGGGAACCACTGTTGTTAGTTATGAGATTTTGATTTATGGTTAATATACAGGGGAATGAAGGAAATAGCATGCAGGTATCTTGGTTTGTTCTTTTTGCATAATTTTGGTAGCACATTTGGTAAAACAAATGTCACTTTTCCTTCCAACAGAAAGCCTGTAGTTTACAAGATTTGTTAAAAAGATAGAATATGAACTGAGATGTATTTTTCTTTCTGAAGTCAAGCTTGTTTTTAATCAGTTACTTAACTCATGGTGGCCAGACATGCCTTGAATTATTTAAGTAGAACAAGCCTGAGAAAAATGTAGTGTATAGTGGAATGCTGTTATGCATGAAACTCCATGCCTGGAATATGCTTGTTCTGCTGCAGTAGTGATGTCATTATGTGTTCTGCTGCAGTAGTGATGTCACTACTGCAGTAGAACCACTTGGAATCCTGGCACATTTAATTTTGTGGTGACAGTATTCTAGAACCTCTACAGACTTTTCAGGTCAGTTTCATTATGAAAAAGAGAGAAGAAAAGCACAAAGCACACATTTCACGTAATACTACTATACACTATAAAAACACAGGATGAACAACTTTATGTACAACCTGTGTGTTCTGTTACCTCGGGGTTCTGATTCCTATGGACCTCTCGAGCTTCGCTCTCGAGGTCAGAGGGAATCAGAACCCCTCTGTGGCAGAACACACTGGTTGCGCACAGTTGCTCATCCAGTATTCTCTATGCTTTAGCTGGTGTTGGGGTTATAGTATGACTTTTTGTTTTTGTTGAACTTTTATCTTTTTTGTTTTAGAATTGTTTCAGCCATTTCAGTTTTATTTCATGTTATTCATGTTCATGACTCCTTTGCTTTACCCTCTGGTTTTTCCTTTTCAGTTTCTTTATTTTCAATTCATACATATACTATGTAATTGTTGATTTAGTTGTGTAAGAAAGACCTTGTTTGCAATAAACAAACAATAATGCAGATCATCAGTCACTACTCCCCTTCTCCTCATATTATTGTTCTGTTGATCACTGTTTAATGTTCTTGTACCTGTTCTGCAAATTACTGTATGGCTTTTTTTCTTAAGCATTCTTGTACATTGTGTTATACTTATTTCCATATTATATTATTTTCGTACATTGTATTTTGCATCTGTTGTGTTCCCTTCTATCCCCCCTCCCCCCCAGGATGCATCTAGAAATGAGATGATACCAGCTCAGTATGACTTTCCTGATAACAATTCTGAAATAAATAAATCAGTTCCCTTACTCTTCGATACGTGCCATGGGATCTTTAACTTCCACCTGCACAGTGACCAGAGATGGGCAGAAGGGATCTCAGGTTATAGTCTCATCCAAAGAATGGTACCTCAGCAGTGCAGCCCCCCCCCCCATACTGCACTACAGTGTTAATAATGGGTGTTACCCCCAAGTATGTTATTTTTCATTCAGAAGTTTAATGGTTACAGGATAGGTTCTATGAGGTACAAGTCTCATTTACAGAATGTTCCAAGTCATGTGAAACAATCACGTGAGAACATAGAAGAAACAATATATGATAGTAACAATAAAACATACTACATCAATCACCAATATAATATGTAAATCATTGCAATTACTTAAAGCAAATGCACTGTTGTTTCTGTAAAAGTAGCCTCTTTAAACTTTGTTTGAAAATGTTCAAAGAACGAGAATTCCACAAAGAGATGGAAAGTTTGTTCCAAGACAAGGGGGCATCATATGAAAACAATTTTTTTTCCAAAGTTAGTTTTAACTAAAGGTAAAGTACTTGGTGTGGAGCTAGAATACACAACCTTCCAGTCTTCCAGCCATAGAGGCACATGTTCTATCTGCTGTATATATTTCTCTACTACCTACTGTGTCATTCACACTGGTTGATCCATAATATAATCCATAATAAAAAGGGGCATTTGGAAGGACTTGGGTCTTTCATCTGAGGGTAAAGAGGTAGTCTGCTATTTCACTGTGGCAACATCAGACAAACTCTTAGCCAGGGTAGTGGAGCTCAAATGAGAGGGGGAAAGAAGGTCTGATCTAATTGTGCATGTAGGCATGTACAGTCTGAACAAGAGGAGTATGCAGCAGGTTAAGACAGATGTCCCTCTGGGGAAGGTAGTGAAGGTGAAAACAGGAGCGGTAACCTTCTCTGAGGTGCTATCATGGCCAAGCCTGAATGTGAAGGAACAGTTCCATGTGTTCCAATTCAATGCTTGGATAAAGGGGTGATTTAGGGAGGAATAATTTCATTTTTCTTCAGGACTAGGGCCTGACTTGGAGGGATTGGAGGCTGTTTAAAAAAGATGGCCTAAATCTAATGATAAGGGCAGGAGAGTGTTGGGAACTAGATGGGCACAACACATCACAGCCTGCTTAAACTACAGTAGTTGGGGGAGTTAGCATGGCAACAAACACAACACATGTCATGACCCATTGGGGCCTAGCTGGCCTACCCCTCCAACCAAGCAATGAACTGGAGGTAACAATCTTCTTGGAAACTAGTAAGGGGAAGGGTGGGATCAATTGATGGAGGACAGTGTGTGCCAACACAATGAGTCTGGGCAAGAAACGTTCACAAATACATGCACTGGTTGCAAAAGATAACCTTAACATGGTGGCTGTCGCATGTACATGGGCAACCTTGAACCCCAAATATGTCATGGCTATACCAGGCTACTCACTGTTTTATAAGGATACTGCAAAAGGAAAAGGGGAGGAAGTCATATTGTACATAAAGAATGGAATAGAGGCAACATAAATTGATAACCTGGTAGACTCAGGAAACATGGAAACCCTGAGGGTACTAGCAGCAGCAGCAGGAATCATGAAACAAGTTAGGACTGGAGAGGTCTACAGAACACCAGGCAATGACCAGGGGGTAGATAAAAAACTAGATGAGATGCTGAGGAAGGCAACCAAATTAGGGAAAAGGGTAAGAATGGGGGACCATAAGATGCTGTACATGGACTGGAAAGTCCCAGTCACAGTAAGTACAAGCAATCAACTCCTGGTGGAAACATGTCCGGTGGTGTTCCTAGTACAGCTGATCTAAGACCCATCATGAGAAGGGGCCCTGATGGATCTGGTACTCACTAACAGTGAAATTATGCAAAATGTGGTAGTCCAGGAACAAGTAGGATCCACAAGATGGTGAGGTTTGAGGTCCCAATGGAGGTCTTCAAGGAAGGAAGCTCAGTAAAGGTATAAGATTTCAGGAAGGTTTACTTTGACAGGATGAGGGGGCTGTTGAGGAAATGTATGAAGAGAGTGAAGCAGATAAACACAGTAGAGGAAAATGGTAAGCATTTAAAACAGAAATGGGGAAGGGACATCAGTGTGGAGGAAAAAGTTGGTGATGGGGAGAGGATGACAGATACCTCAGTAAAAAGTGAGGGATCTGCAAACTTGAGAGACACAATAGACCAGAAGGCTTTTTTTTATGCTGGTTCAATCATGTGTTCATATGTTTGTTTACTAGAGGCAGCAGCAGGCTGCATTGGGAGAGTATCAAAGGGCAAACAATTAAGAGGCCCAGTGAGGTAAGAGGCCTAATGTAGTTCGTATGAGACATGAGAAATGCAGTAAGAGTAGAAAAGAGGGTATTCATAAAGCATAATGGTAGTCAAAAGGAAGAGTATATGGAGGAGTACAATACATAATGGCAGCCAGGAAAACTAACAGGGAGGTCAGGGAGGCAAAGAGAAAGACAGAACTCTGGTTATCAGATGGGTTGAAGCAGGAAGGCAACACATTCTTCAGATACTGTAGAATGACTTATTTTCATGTAAGCATTATTTTGCTCTCTGGTGAGGGGCAGGCTAGTACCACCGAATTATGTTTGCATGAAAAGATCTACATTCTCTAGCTGTATGTCCAATAGCAGCTCTCAAGTGGACTAGCCAGCAGCATGAAATTGGAGGAAAATAATCTGTGCAAAAAAGAAACAGATTTACATTTCTTTCCAAAGTCCCGAGTTTGCTGCCCAATCTCTTCACCGTTGCTTTCCCAAGGTTGCAACCTGTGTGTGTGTGTGGGGGGGGAGCACTGCTACAGATCACAATACAGACATGCATCATTAACCATAACATTACAATACAAATTCAACAATATGTACAATTATTCCAATATTTCATAAATAAATTCTACTAACACCTCCCACCCAACTAGCTATCTGTCTTATCTATAACTGTTCACCATGACCTGCAAGGAAACTTTATGACAACACCTTCAGTATATCTGCCTAACTTTTAAAGTAAGTCAATCATACTTAGGGTTCTGGATATACATCAAGTGGTGAATCTAGCTATGGGTTAGCCTACTTTAATAATTCGAAGATCCTACCCCATCTATCATTAAATATTTTAAGCTTGTTATGAAATAAATATATTCATATAATCTGTAAATTAAATTAAATATTTGCTGTCCATTCTTTCATACCTAGATCATTCAGATCCAACCAATGTTTTGCTATTTAGTTGCTTTGTAGAAATAGCTATTAATGCTAAAGTTGTCTTGTCTGTTATACCCTTTACTGAGCTAAGATTCCCCGGTACACACGTCTCCAAGTTGAACACCTTGTTTAAGGAAAGTTTCATCCCTATGTTGTTTGTCACCATCTTTCAGATCTTTTGTGCATATGGACAAAACCAAAAAATATGTGTGACTGAACCCTCGGCCATCCCACACTTCGTGCATTTGCTTGAGCCCAACAAACCAAATCTATATAGTTTTTGTGGAGTCATGTATGCATTATGTAAAATCTTAAATTGAATTACTCTAAGATTATCTAATGGACTGTATTTATAAATGTTAGATCAAAGAACAGTCAAATGCTGTGGGTAATCTTTAGTCTATTTCTGCCAAAATGATAAAATTATAGGTTCTGATGAAAATTTTAATTCTAAAAACATTTGGTAAATATTTGCTATTGGATGAAGTTTTAAGATTATTTGTCTAATCTCTTTTAAGATATCATTGGAATCTGTTGTCCTTAAGTTTACTCCCAAATGAGCCTTCAGAACTAGTTTAACCAGAAATAACTTTTGTAAACATTTTTTTTTGTGTTTATGTCTTACTAATAGCTCTTTGGATGAAATTAGTATGCCATTTTTTACAAACAAGCTAACCTTCAAGTTTTTACAATTAGGAAATCATTTATGAGGAATTGGTTTACCATTTATCCTGAAGTTAAGATGGCCTAAAATAGGCTGGTTAATACTCTTTTGTAAATCCAGGCCCAAGTAGTATATTACCTTTTGATGAATCCCAAGAGTGGTTCCTATTACTGACTGTTTTAATCTGGAGGTAAAGCACTACGTTTACAATACTGAATGACTTCTGGAGAAAGGTCATATTTTTTCATCAGGTTACATTCTAGTTCTACCCAAATGGTAGTATACATCCACTGGTCTGGTGATGGAAGAAATCATTTTGTATATTTATTAACATGAGTAGCCATGTAGTATATAATACTATTTGGTAATTTAACCCCACCTTGATTTTTCGGAAGAAATAGTTTTCTTAAGGCTAAATCTTGGTGCTTTTCCTCCCCATAGAAAATTTGAGATTTCTGAATGAAATCTGGTACACCATGTTAAAGGAATGAATGTATTCAGCATATTTATTGGATGAAAAATTCTGGGGAAAACATTCATTTTTATAATACTTACTTCCCCCAGAATGAAAGCAGAAAGCTATTCCATCTTTTCATATTTTGTTTGATCATAGATAATAATTCATCCAAATTTAATTTAATCAGTTGGGATTGATCTGGTGTTAAATATATTCCCTAAGTATTTTAGTTTAGTGGTGATCAAATGAGGCCTAATTTTCTAATGTCACTTTAGAAAACTAAATTACTAAGGGGTAAAACTTCTGTTTTATCAAGGTTAAGTTTGTAGTTTGAAATTGTACTATAGTCTTGTATAGTATTCAGGGTCACTTTAATAGACATAACAGGATTTGAAACATGAAGTAAAATGTCATCGACAAAGGCCGGGATTTTTAGTTGTAATTTGCCTACAGTAACAGCTGATATTAGAGGATTTGTATTTAAGAAGAATAGCAGTGGTTCCAAATAAAAATTGAAAAGAATAGGAGATAAAGGGCATCCATGGCATGTTTCACTATATATTGAAATTGGGTCAGATAGAATACCATTACAATAGATTTTTGTTGAAGGGGATGGATAAAGAATTCTCAACCAATTGACAAAAGGTATAGGGAAGCCAAACTTGTACATTGTTTGGAAAATAAATTTGTGATTGACCCTATCAAATGCCTTCTCCGTGTCCAGGGACACTAACGCCACTGGTGCGCCTCAGTCCCTGGACACAGAGAGGATGTGGAAAAGTTTCCTCATATGATCTGAAGCTTGTCTGTGGGAAATAAAACCTACTTACTCCCTTGGAATCAGCACAGACCAGATTCTTTTAATCCTTTGAGCTAAAACAGAGGTCAAAATGTTTATGTCATAATTAATCAAAGAAATGGGTCTATAATTACCCACTCTATCTCTTGATTTGCCCAGCCTGGGAAAAAAATTAGGAGAGCTTCTAGTAGGGTCTTTTGGTCAACCCCTTTTCCAAAATATAATTGTAAAAATCTTGTAAAAGTGGAGTCAGGGAATCTTTGAAGGTTTTATAAAAATTTGCAGTCAGTCCATCTGGGCCTGGTGATTTATTTAAAGTTAGGCTGTCAATTATCCCCTCATTTTTCCCCTTTCTATGTATTTGCACAAGTCTATAGCTTGATCCTTTGTTATTTTTGGACAGTTAAATATCTCCAAGTGTTCTTGTATTACAGTTTTTGAGGGTTGGGTGATCATTGGGCCATAAAGCTGAGAATAATACTTATAAAATTCAAAAACTAGTTAATTCGGGAGAGTTTTAACTTCATTGGTGTCTAATGAGATGATTGATTCTATATACATTGACTGTTCCTGTTGTTTAACTTTATTTGCTAAAGGTTTGCTTGGTTTATCCCCCAGGTCAATATATTTGGCTTTACTTTTAATTATGGTAAATTCTGCTATTTCTTTGGTCAGGGAAAATAATTAGTTTTTATATTTTTGTTTGCCTTTTTTATCTTGATCTTTTAAAGTATTAGGGTCTTTGTTTTCTAAAGTATCAATAGTTGAAGATAAGAGATTCATTTTTTCTGTCCTTTGTTTCTTTTGGTTTGATCCAAATCAAACAAATTCACCCTTTATATAACATTTAAAAGCTGCCCATATATAGGCCCCATTCCAAGATGAGTTATGCATGGTGCAAGGCAATTTATGCCAAACCCCATGGTGTAAATCTCAACTTGTGCTATGCGTTACA
Source organism: Neoceratodus forsteri (assembly GCA_016271365.2). NCBI lineage: Eukaryota > Metazoa > Chordata > Ceratodontiformes > Ceratodontidae > Neoceratodus > Neoceratodus forsteri. The sequence goes on from CM028132.1 coordinate 634,888,209, forward strand.
AAAGTTGTTATTCCAAGTCGCGACCTGCACCATGCCATATGCAGGTTGCATCAAATGGGGGCTATGCTATCCACTACACCTGCAACCTGCAGCGGCATGGTCCAAGGGTGGATTACAGCAGCAACTGTGCCCTATTCCAAGATGGCATCTGCCATAAACCATGAAAACTATTCCAAAAGCTGCAATGGCACAGTGGAGTTAGAACAAAAGGGAAATGGTCTAAGGGGCATCCGTAAGTGCCAATAGATGGATGCCTACTCCACACCACTGTGGCATGAACATTGCCTGACTCCCCATATCCCCCCACCACAGACATGCCCCCCACCCCCCCAAATGTCAGGGATACCAGGGTCTGTTTCACCAAGTGTCTCCCAAATTCCAGTGCTACCTGGCCAGCCCCCCAATGCCCCTTGGTACATGTGGTGGTGTTCCAGGGTGGGGGGGCTCTGGGAGGCAGTTTTCTGTGGGCTGCAACTTGTGGTGCCCAGGTCCATTATGCCAATCCTGTGGCAGTAGCCTGTGGCTGCTGCAAGTCTCAAGATGTAGGTGCTGGGGATCCTACCTGTCTTGGAATATGGTGCAGGGTCCCAGGCATAGTGCTGCATGGCACAACTCGTATACACCCACGAGTTGCGCCATGCATTCTGGAATTGGGCCCATAGTGTCTAGGTGTTCTATAGAGCTCAAATTATCCTTCCAAAAGTTATATATTGCCTGAGTAATATATTTCATAATACATTCATACCTCAATAAAGAGTTATTCAATCTCCAAATGGTTTGTCTTGTATGAGATTGTGGTAACATAATATGTAGATCAATTAGAAAATTATCCGAGAGAGAGAGAGAGATTTGCCAAAAATATTTGCATTTTTAACCTTCCTGATCCATGTTTTAGAAATTAGAAAGAAATGAATTCTCAAATATGAGTTATGAGCTGGAGAGAAAAATTAGTATTTTTTAACCCCAGGGTTTAAAATGGCGGGTTTGGGGGACACCTGTGTAACTGACTACCGTGTTGTGGTACAGGTGCTCACCACAGAGGCATGTGTGCCCTGTCACCAAATGCAAGCCATAGCCATCACCGACTGCCCTCAATAGCACAGCTGCAATAGGAGCGATGTATGCCCTCAGGTGTTGTCATTATCAGATGCACGAGGCCAGACATGATGCAGCACTGTGAGGGAAGCCAATGCATATGCTACCCGGTGGTGCATGCATGATACCAGCAGATGATGCAGACATCGTATGGGGTGTTAGTAGCATGGGGACTACTGACAGAATGTCCCATTCACCATCACTGTCCATGCTGCGCATCTGGCTGCTGTCTCCTGCCACGCAACTGGTCATCATGCTGCTGGCCTTGTAGCATGTCCAGAGGTTGATAGTCAGGCACTGGCTGCCCTTGATGCATGGCCATGTTGTATAACATGAGGCTGATAGCAAATACACAGCAGGCACACTGTGGTGCCAGCATGATGGTCCCCCCGTGTGGTCAAGGCAGTGGAACTTCATCTTCAGCATACCAATGCTCTGATCCATGATGAACTATGTCCGATGGTGTGCAGTGTTGTATGCCACCTCAGCCACAGCTGCAGGTGCCAAGATGGGTGTCATCAGGTATGGCCACAGTGGATATCAAATGTCAGCTTTGGGATGAGAGACATGTCAGGATGGCATTGTGGGTTGACATGCACATGGACACAGACACTCAGACATGGGCACAGCACACCTACCCAAAAGCCAGCCATCCACACTGCCTGACTGGAGCACTGCTCCAACCCCGAGGTGTTGAATGTATAAGCATCATGGCACAACCTGGGGAATCTGGCACACATGTATGTGAACAGTGCATTTGCATCACATACCACCAGACAGTTCATGCTGTGGAAGCCCTTGTGGTTGTGGTACGCTTCCTCAGATATGGATGGTGTCAGGATGGTGATGTGTGTGTCATTGACTGTGCCAAGGATGTTGGGCATCCCATGCATGCCATTGAATGCCTGCTTGGTGGTATGGACCTCTGTGTCAGACATTGGGAGGTGTAAGTGGTCATGCATGGGCACCAGCAGTGCATTGGTGACCTGTGCAAGTGCATGGGACACTGATGACTGACTGGCATCAATGCCATCACCTGCCACGTGTTGAAAGGACCCAGTGGCATAATATGACAGGGTGCACATTACCTTCATCTCCATGGATATGGCTCTGAGTTGGAATATCCACAGAGCAACACTGTCATGTAAGAGGTCGCACAGGTGCAGCACCATGTTCCATGGCAGTCGGAAGCATTCTAGACAGTTTATGTCCCAGAGCACACTACCATCCATGCGTGGTCTGAACATACACTCCCATGGCTGTGGCCACCCGCCTCTCGCATTCCATGCATGCTGCAAATAGATATTCATTAGCAGCCACAGACACATTCTGTCATTGAATGGTCAACGGTGTGTACATGATACGGTGCCCGATTATTTCATCACCACCTATGTAGGGTGCACCATGTACCTGGTGTGCACCTGTGTATGGTCTCCCACTGGTTGGCACATGCACCGTACATAGCTCATGGCTGTAAGCAGACCTATGGGGCATGCCATGCGTGTGCATACCGCACAACCCAGCCATGCTGTGTGGCAGTGTACGGGGCACTGGTATGCATGCAGGCATGGCTGCCATCACCAGTTGTACAAGTGTCCTTTGCAGACCTGCATGTCTGTCATCCAATGCCGTGTGGCTGGGTCTGATGCACAGACATCATGGACACACTGTCCCCACACATGCATCAGTGGGCATCACAGCACACAGGGTTGCAGTACCATGGTCCTAGCATTGCCCTGTCTGGGGGTGCATAGGTGCAGTCAGATCATGATTGCTGGCATAGGGAGCCACCATTGTGGCACGCCCGGTGACCACTCTGTGCCTGCAAGCTGCTTGTCTTCTGAACCATCCCCCACTTGGTGCACTGCATGCACACACACACACACACACACACACACACACACACACACTGTGGGGGTGGTGCTGCTACTGCCTCTCCTGGCCGCGAGGGCTGGCGCTTCAGGGCATGGTGCATTCATGCGGCCTCGTGCTGGCATGTCAGGGGCCATGCCCCACCGGCCCTGTGCCACTGTGTAGGTAGGGTTTGCTGTACATGTCACAGCATGCCTCGGTGGGCAGCACGTGTGTGCTCATGTGCCATGTGTGCTGTGTCCATGGATGGGTATATATGCATCCATCCAGTGCTTTGTTTGAGGAGGGGCAGGATGAACCGCTTTCTGAGGATACTCTGGCATGTCACCAAGGGAGAGTACAGTGACAGCGGAGTGTATGGCACCCTGTGGGCCACACAATAGATCAATCTGATGAGTATCATGGCCATGCCGCACCATGCAGTCCATGGCTGTTCTACTGCCTTTGCCGTGTCTGCCTGTTAACTGACCACTGCATTCTGCTTGTGTATCCCTGCACTATCACATTCAGGATGATACTGGCATGCTGAGATGACTGGAACTTTGCCAAACACCACAGCCTGATGAGGCTGAGGTAATGGTGGCACACCCGCGTTACCTGTATCGACACCACTGGCAGCACATGATGCTGAGGTACCTCCAGAGATGGCCATCCATACTATGAAGGGCAGCATGAGGTTGCAGAGCCCTTGTCCCTGTGGTGGGTCACCATCCCATTACAGGTAAGTGTTGCATGCCTGCACAGCTCTGGGGACTGCTGTCCCTGTGTGGGGGGGAGGCCATTGCCCATGACTTAACGTACCCTTCTCTCCACAGTGCTACAGGGGACCTGTGTAGTGGATGATGCTGTGGAGGGAGGAGTAGACGCAGGTGACAGATGAGCTAAGCACTGATGAGGAGCCATGGCCATGGCAGAAGTGCCACCACATGGAGGGTCATGCAACCATGGAGGGTATGGCTGTGGAACAGCCAGGGCCATTGACCGCTGGTGCTGCCTCATGACATGACTGGACTGTGGTGATAGGGGTGGCCTGCACTGTGTTGTTGGGGGTGGGGGTGGGTCCGTGCTCTACACTGTGGACTCTTGTTACTACTGTTGGTACTGTTTGGGCTGTGGCAGGGGGGTTGTGTGCTGGTGGGGGTGCACACCTTCAGTGGATGACCTGTGCCATCCCGTGTTACTGTTCACTTGATTGTTGATTATGTAATAAACACCTATCAGTGCAACATGGCCTGTTCCTTGTCCCACATGAGTGTGCGTGTGTGTGTGTGTGGGGGGGAGCCTGTTGGCTGGGCGTGCTATATGCAGGTTGGGGGGGCACACACTGGTAATTGCCTGCATTCAGCATGCGGCATGGGGAGGCCCATTGGGGGGCCATGCATGGTTTGAACAGGCATGCCACTTGTATACTGGGGCAGGGGCAGGGGCAGGCACAGCAAGGCTGGCTGTACACCTGCATGGGGTTGGGGGAAGGGACAGTCATGGCCAGTGTGCCCATTGTGGCATGGGGTGGTAATGCAATTGTTGGCAATTTAAGGATCAGGAGAGTCCATGGGCAGGCACATCCTGCAGGGCTTCCAGGTGGATGGGTGGGGCTGCATAAGTTGGCATGTGCAGTCACCGGTGTATGTCGTGGTGGCTGTGTGCACCATCCCTGGCTGCCTTGCCATGGGCAAAGTTCAACCACTGGGACTTGCTGCCAGCATGCTGTGGGTTGCACGATGGCTGTGAGCAGCCCTCACATACCAGGGCCATGTGGCTTCACCTGCCTGACTGTGGAGTCTGTTGTGTGCATGGTGACAGGCGGGAACTGTGCGGGTTGTCATGCCGGTGCTATGACCATGCTTGCGGGTGGTGTCATGTGTATCTGCTGCTGATCCTAGTGTATGCACTGGTTTACGGCTGCCCTGTGGTGCATGTATCTATATGCACATGCGCCATGAGTATGCATGCTCCATGGATATTCGTGCATATGTTCAGCATTCCACTAAGCACCATTTACACACGGTCACACCCCCACATATTTGATGTACTGGTGGGACGCATGCCTGCATGATCATGCCATGCGTGGACTCTTGCGCACCTGTCGTGCATGCAGCATTGCGCACATCACGCACATATGTTTTCCTGCTGCCTACGCATGCTTCCTACACACGTTACACTGGCTTCATGCATAGGGCCCAAAATGAGGAAATAAATGGCATGGAGACCTCCGTATCTAACAAGTGTTACTCCCTCATTTCCTCAGGGTAATACAGTGTAATTTTAAATAAATGTGTGACTCTACTGTTTTCTAACAGAAGATCCTTCAGACAACCCCTATTTAGTGAAGTGATGTAAAAGTAAGGACCCAGACAATAAACCCACTAACCTAGAAGCCTTAGAACTTCTAATTCATTTCATCTCATAATGGGTGGTGTACCCAGAAATATTGCCATATCTACCAGATGAAAACTTGTTTCTTTTGCAAAAAGATTTAACCTCTCATCTCTTTGTTGCCCCAAATTAAATATATAATATGGATACTACAAAATATCCATTTTTGGAGCTTTCCCTATTTAACGGGAAATAATTGGCCCTTTAAAAATAAGTTACCCCTGAAAAAAGAGAGAAAAAACAAAAGTCAAGGGGTTAACTCACTTTAAAACCAAACATTCCCTCATCCACAATCGCTCTAGAAAAGTTTGCATATAGGACACCCTATTTAACGCAGACCCTTGCATAAATAGTGGAGTGTATGGGCATCTGGTCTCCTCTCCCCCCAGGACACTCCCCCACAAAACCCCTTACTTGATAGATCAGTGGATTCCTTAGTTCAACTGAAATAATCATAATAATAAAAATAGGTCAAGAGAAATGGGGAGGGAAGAAGAGTTTGTCTTAGAAAATTGTTACAACAAGAGCCTAACAGTCAGTCATCTGTCTACCTAACCTAAGTCCCAATAATTACATACAAACATACGAAGAAGCCAGCAGAGGAAGGCCATTTGGTCTATCAAGTCTGCTCCTATTGCAGGGTCCACAGCATGAGCTAATGTCCCTGCCCTCCCTCCCCACTCCTCCGATCCTCCCTACTCATGATCCTTACTTTCCCACTATGCATGTCCCAGCCTCTCTTAAAGCTGACCACTGTCTTCAATGAGTTGACCACTTCGGGCAGTGCATTCCAAGTGTCCACCACCATCTCTGTGAAGAAGTGCTTCCTGACCTCCCTCCTAAACCTCCCACCCTCCAGACTGTGCCCCTTAGTGGTATGGTTGCCACTCAGCTTAAAGAGACTCTTCTTATCAACCTTATTTATCCGTTTCAAGTACTTAAAGGTCCAAATCATGTCCCCTGTCTCTCTCCTGACTTCCAGGGAGTACATGTTCAGTGCCCTCAACCTCTTCTTGTATGCCTTACCCTGCTGACCCACTATCATCTTTATAGCCCTCCTCTGGACCTTCTCCAGCAGGTTAATGTCCTTTTTGAGGTGTGGGCACCAGTACTGAACTCCATACTCTAGATGCAGCCTTACCAGTGACCTGTACAAGGGCATTATAACCTCCTCTCTCCTACTACTGATTCCCCTAGATATGCATCCCAGCATTTTGTTTGCCTTTGCTGCTGCTTTCCTGCACTGCGTGGTGTGCCTCAGGTCACTAGTGATAATCACTCTCAAGTCCTTCTCCTCCTCCTCTGATGCAGATATTCGGACTCCACCCAGGTAGTTCTCTGCCCTGGGATTCTTGGCTCCAATATGCATAACTTTGCATTTGTTGGCATTGAAGCCAAGCTGTCAGATCCCAGACCACCTCCCCAGCTTTTCCAGATCTTCCTGTGGGTCCTGTATCCCTTCAGCTGTGTCCACTCTCCCGTAGAACTTGGTATCATCTGCAAATAGGCACATTTTGCCCTTAATGCCATCCCCAGTGTCACTGATGAAGACATTGAACAACACCGGCTCTAGCACAGAACCCTGTGGGACCCCACTGGTTGCCTCTCTGGTACCAGATACCTCTCCCCCTACAACCACCCTCTGAGTTCTGTCCCTCTGCCAGTTTTCCACACATCTGACCATCTTTCCCCAACCTCAAGATCCACCAGCTTCCTGATCAACCTTTTGTGGGGCACAGAGTCAAAGGACTTGCTGAAATCAAGATAAAGGATGTCTACCGCTTGGCCCCTGTCTACTGTCTTAGTGACACAGTCAAAGAAGTCAATCAGATTCATTTGACACAATCTCCCCCCCATGACTCCCATGAATCCAAGCTGCCTCTCATCCTAGAGACCATGCTCTTCTAGATATTCCACCAACCTTTCCTTTAGTATGGTCTCCATTAGCTTACCCACAATGGAGGTCAGACTGACTGGTCTGTAATTCCCTGGGTCATCCTTAGGACCACTTTTGTGGAGGGGCATTACATGTGCTGTTCTCCAGTCCTGCGGTACCATGCTTGACTCCAGTGAGTCATTAAATAGCTCTGTCAGTGGCTCTGCCAGCTCATCATACAGTTCCTTTAGTACCCTTGGATGTACTCTGTCCGGATCTGGTGATTTGTCCACCTTCAATGCCAGCAGCCCCTCCCTCACTCTATCCTTCTCTATCACTACATCTGTGTTCCCCTCCATGCTCCTGTTTTTCCTCCTGAAGACACTGGTCTGTCCTTCTCCCTGGTGAAGATGGAACAGAAGTATTCAGTTAGTATCTCTGCTTTTCCCCCATTATCCTCCACCCATTCCACCCCTTCCTTAAGCCTAACAATCCCTTCCTTCTTGTCCCTTTTCTCACTTATATAGCGAAAGAAAGCCTTCTCCCCCTTCTGTAGTGAAAGAAAGCCTTCTCCCCCTTCACTGTGCAATGGTCACTTCCACCCAGTGGCTCCTCCCTGACCATTATTTCCTGCACATGCTCCCAATTTCTGAGCACCAGATCAGGAACTGCTTCAGCTCTTGTTGGTTCAGTGATGACCTGAGTCAGGAACCCACTTAATTAATGCAATTTTGTCCCTACCACACTTGAGAGAGACTGTACTTTGAGCTTTGCCAAATCAATTGTTGCCCTCACATATCCAAAAGTTGAGCCCCATGAGATAAATCAATCAAAAGTTAAAACTATTTTACCAAAGGTTGTTCCCCATTCTCTTCCCTACCAAGGTATATAGAATCCCTTTATATTATCAGATGCTTTGATCTTTAACATTTAACTTCAAAAATGTTTTAATTGCAGACAAAAAAAAAAACAGATTGAGAAACAGTAAATAACATCAACTCCCACTTTGAGGGTATTTCTATCCGTATGAGGAGATTGTATAACCCAAATCTTCAGTTTAAATGTTAACCAATGAAAGATTGCCATCTAGTGCTCTTCATCTGAAAAACCTAGAGACCCCAATGTCTAGAAGTTTCCCAAAGAGCAGTATAAATCACCAAACGTAAACATCGAACAATCTAATGAACCCCCAGAAGTTCCCACTTGTTAAAGAATGCAGTGATCATAAAGCAACACAACTGACCAGTACTATGTTGTTTTTAGATGTTAGCTATCAAGCAGAAACAAAAACAGGAACCACATTTTCTTCTATCGATCACAGACTGTGATCTCCAAAGAAAATCAGTCACTTTCGCTTTTAACGCTGCCAGTCTCAAACCTAGAACAGAGGTCCCAAAATGAACTTGAATTCTGTTATTAAACAGAAAGGGAAGATGACATATTCTGTACTCATTATAAATCTTTCAACCTGATTTAAATAGATCAGAAAATAATTTATTTAACTGCGAGTGAGCCTGATGAGGGTGTCAAAGGAGTAAGTAGCTTTTTCCTTGTAAATCTGTAGCTTAGCAGGGTAGATCATCTTAAATTTCAGAAAAGACATAATTCACTTGCTTACTATGGGGGAGAAGCTTCTTCTATGTTGTCTGACCTCCTGGGGTAAGTCTTGGGAAATTTCTTTCCATCCCAGGAGGGTTCTTTAAGTTCCTTGGTTTTCTTAAGGACATGCACTTTATCTAAGTAATTTAGGAACCTTATGATGAAAGGTCTTGAAGGTTCATCTTCAGCTGGAGGGGGTCTTAATGATCTGTATGCCCTCTCAATAATGTAACATGCCCCATTTAGAGATTTACCACGAGGTTTTCATAGAGCACTTGCACAAAGTGCAGAGGGTCAGAGCCTTCAGAAGCTTCTAGAAGGCCATATATAATAATATTATTTCATGATCACCCTTCTAAGTCTTCTAATTTTGCTTGAAGCTTACTTATTTTGTGTCTGATAGATGGTAATTCTGGATCAGTTCTGGTTCTCCAATCATCTATAGAAGACATTCTCACTTCAGAGTTGGTAAGCCTTGATTATAGTGATTCAATCGCCTCCTCTACTAAACGTTTAGTGGAAGACTTTACGTCTGACATCTCCTCCATGAATTTTCTTCAAATAGGAGATTTGAACTTGAGGTGTAGAAGGAGTAGAAGGCAAATTTTTCTTCGTTGATTGTTCAGGACATTTAGAGGTTCCCGAGTGGTCCGGCGTTGCCAGTGGAGTGTGTATAATAGGGTTCTTCATCTCCATGTCCATCTTCTCCCTAATCCACCTTCATTTTTTAATAAAAAGCTCATCTGGAATTTGTATTTCAGTAAAATATTCTGCATAGTATATTTTTAGCCTGTTAGAAGGTGATATAAAGGGGATGAGGAATGGAGCTCTGCAGAAAGCTGCTTATCTCTTCAAGAAAACACACACAGCACTCCAGGCAAGCATTTCAATAAATTTTAATTTATATTTAAAAATGAAACAAAAGCAGTAACAATACAATCAATGTTACAATTATAAAAGTGACTCACATATCAATGAAGTGCAAAATAGTTCAGAGCTTCAACGCCACCAGGACCTCTTTGTCAGGGGTAAAGCAAATAAGTGTGATGAACTTTATTTATACATGTTAAACTCAAGTGTTACTCATAAAGTGCAATTCTAAGGGTCCCGATCATTAATTGACACTAATTAATTTTTGCAATGACCAGTTGCATAACACAGGAGTATCTCATTACCATTTTAAACATTAGTTTATATAGCTGTATACTAAAGTGCTTAACAATGTGTTTAATAGTTCCTAATTAAAACAAGCATTTGTCAATGCCAAATGTCGATTGCTTTGCTCCGTTGAGCTTGCTCAGTCCTCCTCCCTCACCCACTCATTCGGTTTGTCCTGGCGCTGCAGGCTGCCCTTTTGTACTGGGCTCCTGCCTGCATTGGCACCTTTTTCTGCACAAAAAGAAATCCGCAGCAGTCCAGACAGAGCTCAGTTGAGCTCGGTCACTCCCCCTCTCTCACTCGCTCGATCCTAATCTGTCCCAAATACTGATTTCTGAAAGTGACTGTGATAATCTGCGCCAGAAATGCAAAAACACATTTTTGCCAGGATGTGAAAAATGACAGCTGTACTTTTCATAAAGAGGTGTGAAAAATGGCAGTGTTGAAAATCTGGTGAGAAAATATTACTAATTTGCGAAGTTACAAGGGTGCATGGAAACTGCACAATGCACACTCGTAACACAGTCATTTTATGGAGTTTCATCACAAAATTTTTAACATAGGCATTTCAGGACCTCTGCTCCTGAACAGTGTCACTGTGATTTTTGTAATGTGTACCGAACACTGATTTCCCACAGCGCCCGTGCTATTCTGCGCCAGAAGTGCAAAAACACATTTTGGCCAGGATGTGAAAAATGACAGCTTCACTGTTCATAAGGAGGTGTGGAACAATGGCAATGTTGAAAATCTGGGGTGAAAATATTGCAGATTGGTGAAGTTACAAGCGTGTGTGGAAACTGCACAACGCACACTTGTAACACAGTCATTTTATGGACTTTCGTCACCAAATTTTCAACATAGGTGCTTTAGGACCTCTGCTAATGAACAATGTCACTGTGATTTTCATAATGTGTCCCAAGCACTAATTTCCCACAGCGACAGAAGTGCGAAAACACATTTCAGCCAAAATGTGGAAAATGATAGCTATACCGTTCATAAGGAGGTGCATAAAAATGGCAATGTTGAAAATCTGGAGTGAAAATATTGCAAATTTGCGAAGTTATGAGCATGCGTAGCAACTGCGCAATGCACACTCGTAAAACATAGAAACACAGAAACATAGACTTTGATGGCAGATAAGGACCGCTTGGCCCATTTAGTCTGCCCATTTCCCTACCTACAGAATAGGCCGCAGATCCTAGTTAACCAACAGCCTATTTCTTCCTACCCCCCACAAGAATTGCCTTATGTCTGTCCCATGCATTCTTGAATTCTCTCACAGTTTTAGACCCCACAACCTCCGTAGAAGAGGCTGTTCCATGCATCCACTACCCTCTCTGTGAAATAATACTTCCTTACATTGCCCTGAACCACCCCCATCTTTAAATTGTGTCCCCTTGTTCTTACACATCTCTTTTTTCTGAAAGATGCTACCCTCTTGGACTTTGTTGATTCCACTGAGGTACTTAAAAGTTTCAATCATGTACCCCCTCTCCCTTCTTTCCTCAAGGGTATACATATTAAGCTCCTTTAGTCTTTCCTCATACGGCTTCTCTTGCAGACCCTGCACCCTTTTAGTTGCCCTCCTCTGGACTCCCTTTGTCCTGTCTATGTCCTTGCAGAGATGGGGTCTCCAGAACTGGACACAGAATTCCAGATGGGGTCTCACCAACTGTCTGTACAGAGGGATAACAACTTCCTGTTTTCTGCTGCTGATACCTCTCCTTATGCATCCCAGTATACCCCCAGCCCTCCCTACTGCCTTCTCACATTGCTTGCTAACCTTAAGGTCATCTGAAATGATTACCCCCAGGTCCCTTTCCTTTTTTGTTGTTGTTACTACCTCCTCCCCCCATTGTGTATTCTTCCCCTGGGTTCTTGTTTCCCAGGTGCATTATTTTGCACTTCTTTGCGTTGAATCCTAGCTGCCTTACTTCTGACCATTCCTCCAACCTTACCAAGTCCCTTCTCATCCTTTCCACACCTCCTTGTGTATTAACCCTGTTGCAGATCTTTGTGTCATCGGCAAAGAGGCATACTTTTCCTTCCAGTCCCTCTGTGATGTCACTTATGAAGACATTAAAAAGGACCAGACCCAATACTGAACCCTCAGGTATCCCACTAGTAATCCCTCTTTCTTCAGGTGGACTCCATTTACAATTACCTTCTTGTCCTGTTGTCCAGCCAATGTTTTACCCAGGCTACCACCCTGGGACCCACTCCCAGGCTGGTTAATTTGACTATTAATCTTTTGTATGGGACTGTGTCAAATGCCTTGCTAAAGTCTAGGTAGGCCATGTCCACAGCCCCTCCCTGGTCTACTACTTTGGTCACCCAGTCAAAGAAATCTATTAGATTCATCTGACATGACCTTCCCACTGTGAACCCATGCTGCCTTGGGTCCTGTGCCCCACTGGCTTCTAGGTACTCAACTATTCTTTCCTTCAGAAGTGACTCCATCAATGTCCCTACCACAGAGGTCAGACTGACAGGTCTGTAGTTTCCTGCCTCTGTCTTGGTCCCACTTTTGTGAAGGGGAATCACATCCACCTTCCTCCAGTCCTTGGGTACCACACCATCCTCCCATGATTTATTAAAAAGAGTAGCCAGTGGTTTCACTAGTTCCCCCCTTAATTCTTTTAGAAAACAGTCATTTCTTGGATTTTTTCCACCAGATTTGCAACATAGACTTTTAGAGAGCCCAGCTCATGAACACTGGCACTGTCATTTTGTTAATCGGTCCTGAAAGATGATTCCACGCAGTGACCGTGAAATCACCTTTTGGGGCTGAATAACGCCATGACAGTGGCTGAATTCATGAGGAGGGGTCCCAAAATCCTCTTATTGAAAATTTGGTGCCAAAAGTCCAAATAATGCCTGAGATATGCATCAACACTGAAAAAACAATATTTATGCTATTATACAGCGTACCGGCATTTTCTCGGTTTGCGGTCAGCTTTGAAGAGTGCAGACATGTTCCCAGTCCACCGAAGATCATTGCGCCAGACTCCACAGGTAAGTATGGGGTGAGGGTGTGTCTGGGGAGGCAGGGTGCACAGAGGGTGGGAGTGGGTTGTGGGGGGGCAGGGAGACGGCAAGGGACCATTTTCTTTCTCTACAGGTTAAAAAAAAACATTGCGGGATGGTTTTCTTTTTTTACAGGGCTATTTGGCACACTGGGGTGGGCTCCCAGCATGCCAACAGAGTGTTTCTTTTTGGGGGCAGCTCTAGCCGGAGGGGGATTGGGCACCCCCGTCGGCACAAAAGGGGGGGCTCAAGAGCAGATGGGGATTGGACACCCTCTCTGCACAACTGCACTGGGTGTTTTGGGGGAGGAATTATGCCAACAGGGAGTGGGCTCCCCTGTTAGCAAATTAAACTGTGAAGGGGAAATAATGCCAACAGGGAGTGGGCTCCCCCAATGGCAACATGAACTCAGGGCACTGAAGCCGATGGGGATTGGGACCCCCACTTGCAAACAAACACTGTGGTTGGGGGCACATGCTGCAAAGAGTTGGTGCCCCTTTGGCAGTGGAGGTATGTTATATTGTTTGTGAACACTGCGGCAAGCCGCCGACATGTTCACAAACAATATCACAGTACCAAGGTTCTGCCCAGGAATGATGGGTCACTCCCTCATTGCAGCAGAATGGCTTACACTGCAATGATTAGGTGGCCCCTGATTGCAGCGGCTGAAACCTTACAAGGTTGTGGCATGCTGGCTGAACTAGTGTCAGCAGCAGAAAGCCACCCCATTGGCAACAGCAGACCAAGCCTCCAAAGGCTGTGGGAGCATTGGCCACAACAGTGCCGCACCTCCACAACCTGCTTCTACAGCAAGCTGCCTCAATATGTTTCTTGCGCATGTGCACAATCAACTTAAAAAGAAACAAGCATTTGTCAATGCCGAACGTTCGCTTGCAGGTATTTGCAGTGGTATTTGGCACTTGGACATGGCTTAAAAAAATCAGTGACAAAGAAGTACAAGCATTTGTCAATGCTGAACGTTGCTTGCTTCTATGTGCTGTTTAGGTATTTGGAAGTCATTGGAATGCAAATATTGAAAATTCGCGAACTTACGAACGTTCGTAGGAACTGCGCAACGCAGCTTGTAAAGCAGTCATTTTTAGGAATTTTTTCACCAAATTTTCAACATAGCCATTTTAACACCTCTGCTCATGAATAGTGTCACTGATTTTCTTAATGTGTCCCATACATTGATTTACGCTTTTTTACCGACTAGCGCCATTGTAATAGCTACATGGAGTAGAAACATGTTTTGGGCAGGATGTGAAAAATGACAGCTGTACCGCTCATAAGAAGGTGTGGTAAAATGGCAATATTGAAAATCTGGAGAGAAAATGTAGAAAATTCGCAAACTTACGAGCGTGCGTAGGAACTGTGCAACGCACACTCGTAAAACAGTCATTTTTAGGAATTTTTTCACCAAATTTTCAACATAGCCATTTTAAGACCTCTGCTAATGAAGTGTCACTGTGATTTTCTTAATGTGTCCCATACATTGATTTCACACACTGACTGCGACATTGTGCGCTACATGGGTAGAAACATGTTTTGGGCAGAATGTGAAAAATGACAGCTGTACTGCTCATAAGGAGGTGTGGTAAAATGGCAATGTTGAAAATCTGGAGTGAAAATATTGAAAATTCGTGAACTTACGAGCATGCATAGGAACTGTGCAACGCACACCGCAAAACAGTCATTTTAGAATTTCATCACATTTCAACACAGCCATTTTAAGACCTCTGCTCATGAACAGTGTCACTGTGATTTTCTTACTGTGTCCCATACATTGAGTTCGCACCCGACTGCGCCATTATGCGCTACATGAGGCAGAAACACATTTTGGGTGAGATGTGAAAATGACAGCTGTACTACTCATAAGAAGGTGTGGTAAAATGGCAATGTTGAAAATCTGGGTGGAAATATTAAAATTACATGACCCTCTGACGATGCGTGGGAACTGCATAATGCAGCCTTTCGATAAAACAGAATTATAGAATTTTCACCAAATTTTCAACATAGCCAATTTAAGACCTCTGCTAATGAACAGTGTCATGGTGATTTTCTTAATGTGTCCATACATTGATTTCACACACTGACTGCGCCATTGTGTGCTACATGGGCAGAAACACGTTTTGGGCAGGATGTGAAAAATGACAGCTGTACTGCTCATAAGGAGGTGTGTAAAATGGCAATGTTGAAAATCTGGAGTGAAAATATTGAAAGTCGTGAACTTACAAGTCTAGTAGGAACTGCGCAAAGCCGCTCATAAAACAGTCATTTTGTGGAATTTTGCGCAAATTTTCAACATGGGGTTTGGGACCCCTTCTCATGAATGATGTCACTGTCATGGCATTATTCAGGCCCGAGGTGATTTCATGCAGTGACTGCGAAATCACCCGCCGGGCCGAGCTAAAGCCATGACAGTGACATCATTCATGAGAAGGTCAAAACCCCATGTTGAAATTTGGTGCAAAAATCAAAAACCTGAGATATGCAATAAAGTTGAAAAACCCTATCTATCCTATTATACAGCTTACCGGCATTTCCTCAGTTCGAGTCAGCTTTGAAGAGTGCAGGCGTGTTCCCGGTCCACGAAGATCATCGCCAAGCTCCAGAGGTAAGTATGGGGTGAGGGGGTGTGGGGAGGCAGGATGAGCAGTGGGTGGGTGCGGGTTGTGGGAGGGGGCCTGGGAGAAGCGCCGTGGGACCGTTTTTCAATTTACAGGTTTTAAAAAAAGATGACATGGGTAGTTTGCCACACTGGGGTGGGCTCCCAGCATGGCAGAAGGATGGCTGGGGGGGCTGTGGAGCCGACGGGGGATTGAGCACCCCCATCGGCATACGACGCGGGATGGGACGTTTGCCACGCTGGGGTGGGCTCCCAGCGTGACAGAAGGATGGCTGGGGGGGGCCTGAAGTCAACTGGGGATTGGGCACCCCCGTCGGCAGATGACATGGGAAGTTGGCCATGCTGGGGTGGGCTCCCAGCGTGGCAGCAAAGATTTGGGGGGGCGGTGTGGCAGTTGCTGTGTATGACAGCGGTGGTTTCTTTGAAGAGAAGCTGCTGTCATACCAGCACCACTCGATTAGTCTGGGACTGCCATGCCTGCTCAATGGAGCATGGGATTGCAGGGGAGGGGCACACCTCCAAAGTGTCCCAATCTCCCAAGACGTTCCTTGCGCATGTGCGCAAGCAAACTTAAAAACTGACACAATCATGTGCAAATCAATAAATTAATTCCTTATTCTAACAATGTAATCTGGCTTAAGATGAGAAGCTCTAATTAGACACAGCTAAGAGATTGTTTAATTTTTAGGGATTGCATTTAACCAATTTATCTCCTGGCTGTGCGCCTTCCCATCCGGAGCTGTGAACATTGCTTGTGAACATAAGGAATGAACAACTCTTTTACTTACTTCTTATTAAATTTATCTTTATATTATTTCATAATGCTTTTACTGTTTTTTGATTTTTCAATGTTCAAGTTTATAATAAAATAAGTTTTATTTCACAAAAAAAGGGTGAGTTTCAGCCTGCAGGTCAATATTTCTTGTACACACTTTTTTTTACATCCAGAGCACTGTGCACATTATCCCCTGTTACCCCCCCCCCAAAATAAAGAGCAAATACTACATTCACATTATGTCAAGATTGAAACAATAGTGAATTACTGAGTTCACTTTGAATATGTTCAGTTCCTTGTAAGTGATCTACAATGGTCTATAGAGAAATGACATCCAGTACTGTCCAACTATATGTACTTTTCCATTGTAAATCACTTAATTTTTGTAAAACTGCTGTGGTGTCTTTTATATCAGATTTTAGAAGGGCTACTTCTTGTTGCAGATACCTTCTATGTGGCTAAACAAAGGTTCAAATAGAGAATTGTTCCCTGAAATGATGGGATGCCCAGGAGGCTTCTCTATGCTTTTGTGTATCTTAGGAATGTGATAGAATACTGGCACTATGAGGTGTTTGCAGTTTAGAGCACTTTCTTCTCTCTGTTTAATCTAGCCCTTTTCCACTGCTTCTATCAAAAATAAACATCATTTTTCCTTGTGTGAGCCTGAGGGATTAGAAGCAAGAACTCTAAGTTTCCTCATCTGACAAAGCTGCTTATCCCGTCTGGCTCAGCAGTGGAAGTCCTTAACCGCCTGAGGTTGCCCTAGTGCTAAAGTTGTTTGTTCCCATTTTCTTTAGCTCCATTTGTACTGTTGGCGCATGTTGGGGGGGCTACTTAGCATCTTGGCATTTTGGCATGACACTGTTTGAGCCCTGGGTTTGAGAATTTAGTGAAAAAAGCCACAAAGCACATTTAATCCCAAAAGGTGCAGAGGATAAATACAACATTTATACTAACTGCACTAAATTTTGGTACAAGGAGAAAAAAAATGTGAGTGAGCAGCAGTAGACACCAACTGCAAATAGGACTGCGAGAACTGGGTGTCAGAACAGAGGCACTGTGTGTTTTCATCATGTTAGTTTGTTAACTTTTAGTCTATTGTTTAAATAATACAGTATTATTACAGAAGGCAGAATTTCACTGTTCGCTGATGACACAAAGCTCTGTAACAGAGTAGACACACCAGAGGGTGTAGACAGAATGAGAAGCGACCTGCAGAAACTTGAAGAATGGTTAGGGGTTTGGCAGTTGAAATTCAATGCAAAGAAGTGCAAGATAATGCATATGGGGCACAAAAACCCTGGCACAATATATCAGTTGGGGGGTGAGGATATAGCATGCACCAAGCAGGAAAGGGATCTTGGGGTTATCATCTCTGATGACCTCAAGGTAGGGAAACAGTGTGACAAGGCAGCAGGTAATGCAAATAGGGATGCTGGGATGTATAGGCAGAGCATCACCAGCAGGAAAAGGAGGTCATAATTCCCTATACAAGACACTAGTGAAAGCCCACCTGGAGTACAGTGTACAGTTCTGGAGACCATACCTACGTAAGGACATAGACAGGTAGAGAAGGTTCAGAGGAGGGCAACAAAGATGGTGCATGGATTGCATCACAAGTGCTATGAAGACAGGTTGAAGGAACTGAACATGTACTCCCTGGAGGAGAGGAGGAGAGAGGGATATGATAGAGACATACAAGTATCTTACAGGGAGGAACAGGGTGCAGGAAAACACTATTTTTAAGCGAAAAAGATGTTCCAGGACTAGAGGGCATGGGATGAAGTTGGAGGGAGGATGATTCAGAGGAAACATGAGAAAGAATTTCTTCACAGAACGAGTGGTGGACAAGTGGAACACCCTGCCAGAGGAAGTGGTGGGGGCTGAAACAATCACGGGATTTAAGAATGCATGGGATAGACATAAAGGAATTCTGGAGGTCAGGGGTAACGGGCAACAGACTTCTAGGAAAACAAACTGAACTTACAAGCTCAAATGGGCAGACTGGGTGGGCCATAGGCCCTTATCTGCCGACACTGTCTATGTATCTATGTATCTATGTAGTATCACAAAAGGAAAGAAATACGTGTTTTGATTTAGTTATTTGAAAATTGGTAACCAGGAGAGGCACACTGAGCTGAGGCTCATTTCCAGATGTGACCATGGGGAATGGTTCCAGGTGGAACAGAAAAAACATAATACAGTACATTACATTACATGGAACTGAAGACAAAGTGCAGACACATATAAAAAATGAGTGTTTCTTTGGTACAAACTTGGAACAAATTCAAGTCAAAACTATGCTGTGCATATTCATGTGCAAATGGAAAACTGGGAAATGAACAATAAAACAGTACGGGGCAAGCAATGCAGTGTACTAGGGATCAAAACAGGACTAGGGGACCCAAAAACATGAGATACCAAAATAAGTAGAGGGGATCACCCATGGGAACACTTCAGCAGCCAGCAACATGAGTTGGGGTTTGCTATGTTGTTTTGGAAAACAAATGGAATCATATTGTCACTGTAATTTTATTTTTGTGGGAGAGGGAGGTCCCATGAATATAGAGAAATAAAATTACAGTGAGAATAATCCATTGTACAGTAAGTACATTAAGGAGAAGGGCAAAGTCAAAGAGACCATTGTGAGGCTTAAGAGGGGGAAGACTGAGAGAAGTGGTAGAACGGCAAAGCAGACATACTGAACCAATACTTTTGTTCAATATTTAGAAGGGGAAGGAGGGTCTCGGTCAGAATGTGGGGGTAAGGAGAGTAGAAGGAGGGTGGGGTGGGAGCACAAACTATATGGGCAATATAACGGAGGACAGTGTGAAGGAAAAGTAAAAAGGGCTAAAAGTAGACAAATCTATGGGATCTGACAGACTGCATCCAAGGATGCTCGAGGAAGCTGCAGAAGTAATAGTGCTCCACTTGCAGACAAATGTAACCACTTGCTAGACACAGGGATCATCCCTAGGGACTGAAGAATGGCAGATGTAGTACCTCTTTGCAAAATGAGAAGAAATGCCAAGCAACAAAAATATAGACCAGTCAGTGTGATGTTTATAGTGGGGAAGCTAATATAGTCCATATTAAAGAGGAATTGATGGAATTCCAGGAGGGAAGAGGCTACAGGACATTAGGCAATCAGGCAGTCAGGGTTCACAAGGGGAAGGTATTGCCACACAAATCTTATTGACTTTTTCAACTGAGTGACCAGGGTGGCTAACAAAGGGCAGCCAGTCAATATAATATTCTTTTAGTAAGGTCTTTGACTCAGTTCCCCACAACACACTATTCAGGAAGTTAAGGGAAATGGGGGGAAATATTGTTGACATGGGTAGAAAGTTGGCTGAGGATACAAAGAGAAGTAGTAAATGGAGAATTCACAAGAGTAAGGGAGGTTACAAGTGTAGTAGTGCAGGGATCGGAGCTGGGCCTTCTCCTTTTCAAATTCAAATGTGGCATAGGAGAAGACATAAAGGGCAGTTTTGCCTTTTTCTCATATGAAAAAAATTATTTGTACAAGGGTTAAAACAGAGGAAATAATAAGGGAACTTAGGGAGGATCTGGGCAGGCTGTAGAACTTGTACAAGACTTGGTAGCTATGTTTTAATGTTAAAAAATGCTAAGTAATGCACACTGGGAAAAAGAACCCAATGGCGCAGTACAAAATGGGGTGGGACACTCCAATGCACAACTGGAAGGTGATAATATCAAAAAACCTTACATATACACTATACTGTAACAGAGGTGTGGATAAGGCAAACAGGATGTTGGGATGCATAGGGAAGCAGATCAACAGCAAAAGCCAAGCTATATTTCTCCCAACGTACAGGTCATTGGTGAGACCCAACCTCGAATACTGTGCAAGTTACTGGAGTACTCATCTGAGGAAGAAATGCAATAAGGAAGCAGCAGTACATCACCGGGTAACCAAGATGGTCTAGGGTCTGGGGAGTATGACTTATGAACAGAGACTAAAGGACTTGAACATCTACACCCTCGAGAAGAGAAGGTAGAGGTGCTACATGATCAAAATGTATAATTCCCATCAAGGAATAAACAGTGTTGACTGCAAGGACTTATTTTCCTTGAGCTCAAATACAAGGGCCTGGGGAAATTCACTCAAAATATTAGGAGGGTGATTCTAGAACGATGTCTGCAATTACTTTTTCATTGAAAGAGTAGTAGACAAGTGAAATAAGCTACTGGAATTAGTGATAAGGGCCAAATTAGTGAGCAATTCTGAGGGAGAGAGATATGGATTTAGTCATAGGAGGGCAGGTGGACACATAGGGGTGTGGTTGCCAATGGGGCCAGAGCAGAATAATTAGGAAGGGTGGGCAGATTGGATGGACCAGGAGACCTTTATCTGTCATCAATGTCTGTGGGCTAGATTCACAAAGCTTTGCCCCAGCGTTAACCCCATTTGCCTGGTGCAAACTGGGTTTTACGTCAAAGTGTTATTCACAAAAGCCAGTTTGCACCATCAGAATGGGCTTGCAGTGGGGCAAAGGGTTCAAGAGGCTGTAATTCAAATTAGGGGGAGGGGACCTGCATAATGGTGCTGTGCCATTCACAAAACATTTTCTCCACTCACGGGCCTTTTGCAGAGGTCCCTTGCATGGAGAAAATACCACCAACAGAGACCTGGCAGTTTTCTGCACAACCCTAGTGGCTGCCAGAGGTGCTGCAGCAGCCGCCACACCCACAACACTGCCCCTTGTAGTGTAAAGGTCCCTTTCCCCTTCCCTGATGTCTGATCCCTGTCCCCATATGATAAAAATAACATTCCCATTAAGTCTACTGGTCCTGTACCCCTCCACAGTGGCTGTTTGCTGTCCCCGTATAAAAAAAAGTCTGTTCCCTGGTAGTCTAGTGGTCCATCCCCCCTTCCCAGATTCTGATCGCTGTCCGTGTATAAGACAAATAAGTGTCCCTGATAGTGTAGTGGTCCCTCGACCTCTCCATTCTCTGATTGCCATCCTGTAGGTTAAAAAAATAATGTCCTGCCTGTGATAGAAGTACAGTGAGAAAGAGAGAGGCAGTGCCAGTGCTATTGTCCCCCCCCACTGTGTCCTCCAATCACCAGCCCATCATAAAGTGAGAATTCTCCCTGTTGGCTAGTGGTCCCCCGTGCCTGATGACCTGTCCAATATGCATGAAACATTACCATTAGTGTCCAGTGGTTCCTCCCTCCAACATCCTGATCCCTTGAAACAGACATTCTCCAGTTCGCTGGTGGTCTACTGGCCTCCCACCCTGTCAGACATTGAGCCAGCACTCCCAAACCCAATCCCCAGCTGGCGACCACCACAACCCTCCACTCACCTCCATGGTTGGTTGCTGACTGAACCCTCAATATGTGCATACTGTATACAGTACATGCTTATTGAATGACAACTCAGTCTGAGCTGTCAATCAATGAGTGCGTACTGTTTATGGTATGCACTCATTGAGAGCTCAGTTGGTGGCCAGCTGTGGAGGTGAGAGTAGGGCTGTGCTGGTCGGAGGCTGGCTGACAGGTTGGGGTGGGGTGGGGTGGGGGTGTCAATGTCTGACATAGTGGGGTCCACTAGACCTCCAGGGAACTGGAGAACTTCTGATACAAGAGATCAGAATGTTGGGAGGGGGGGAATCAGTGGACACCAATGATAATGTTTTATACATATTGGATGGGTCATCGGGTTGGGGGGCCCCTCTAGCCACCAGGGAGACTCCTTACTTTATTATGAGCTGACAATCAGAGGACATGGTGGGAGGTGGGGACAATAGCACTGGCACTGCCTCTATCTTTGTCACTGTACTTCTATCACGGGACAGGACATTATTTTTTAACCTACAGGATGGCGATCAGAGAATAAAAAGGGGGGAGGGACAACTAGACTACTAGGGACACTTATTTGTCTTATGCAGGAATGGTGATCAGAAGCTGGAGAAGGGAGAAGGACCACTACACTACCAGGGAACAGAATTTTTCTTCTACAAGGACAGTAATTGGAGAACGGAGAAGGGGGGAGATACCACTAGACTACCAGGGAGATTTTTCATTCATAAGGCATTGATAATCCGTGACTGGGGACAGGGAAGGACCACTAGCCCACCCTGGGGGGGTGGCTTTTGTGTGTCTATGGAACTGGCAGTCCCCCTTGGTGGATGGAAGCATGCAAAACTCCCTTGCATTCCATGTAAATGGGCCCATAGTGGGCATGCAAATGGCCATCTAGCACCTTGCATGCCCAATGGGCTTATTTGCATGGCTGCTTTTGTGAATAACAAATAGCACACCAGCGCTATTCATTGCAAGGACATTTAAATGAATGCAGGTCGGGACAGCGCTAGTGGGGTTAGAGGTAGTGGTAATGGGGTTACTGCTGCCTCTCCCTAGCCTTATTCACTGTTGGATAGTGCCCTATGCTATCCATCTGTGAATAGCATTTTTTACCACTTGGACAATCACAAAGAGCAATACAAATTTTTGCGCTGTACTTTGTGATTTTTTATGAATCTAGCCCTATGTATCTGTGGATTTAATTATGTGTAAAGACCTTAGCTGCTCAATCAGGTTACAGGATTTTTTGTCCATTGTATAATAGAATATAACAAAGAAAAAATAAAATATGTACAGAGCTAACATCATTTAATCCACTTTGTAATGCAGGCCTTTTTCTGTTTAAAGTGTGTTAAATACCTTTCATGAGACCACTACACAGAAGAAACACTAATGCATTTCGGTTATGAGAATTATGCCCATGAAAGGTATGTATAGTGGCCTCATTTTGAAGTAGGTAGAAAGCTATAAAAAACAGTCAAAGAGGAAAAAGGCTCTTCTTTATGGACAACATATGATGAATCAGGTGTTTGTGTTTCTAGCTAAAGGTTCTTGAAGGAAAGATGAAATATAATGTTCTACTTTTAAAATCATCATCATAAGCAAAATAGCTTAGCTACTTGATAGATGTCTAAAAACGTGCACCAAGCATCTGATTTGCACAATGAATCAGAGCAGTGCCATCTGTCTACTGACCTGGTTTTAAATCCATCTCAGGCTAATGTAACTTCAAATCATTTCAGTGTGGCAGCCCTATGGATCATATGCTAATTTCATGTTTCAGCTCAGTTTCCAGAGCACATGGCTCATTCAAAGTCTGAAAATTAGTTTGATAACAATTAATATGCCCTAAACAAAAGACAGTTGTTAATCTAAGCTCATGCATATCTTGGATTTAAAAGTACAGGGGTGCCTTCTTGGTTTGAGAGTCAGCTGAATTTATTGTACCTTGCTGGAAGAATTAGAGGTGAAAGCAACTGTATCAGCACATGTTAGTGGATATTTACATAACTCCATGTTTGTGCTGTGTCTTCCCTTGCAACCACCAAACCCATACTGTACCTGGAAACAAGTGAACAAAAATGTTGACCATAACAAACATTATAGTGGTATGGTAGTGCCTAGTGCTGTGCAGAATGTTCATATTCTGACAGAATTAAATTCTGTGGAATTTTGGAAACTTCCAAACAACTCCAGGGGCTTCCATTCAAAGCAGAATGGTGTAATTCTGCTGGCATTATATACAAGTCCCATGGAAGCTAGTTGGTGAATTTCATGAGAAATTCACCCACATGTTTCTTAATGGCCCTTACATTCTTGCCTGGGGGTCCTAATGGCCTGTTGTCTGTTCTGAAGCTGTACCCTAATTCTGACCGTTATACTGACTCTGCAATGTAAATTGTGGAAGTGTAGTCTATTTTTCTGCAAAACAGTTCTGCATTCCACCAAGGCAACAAATATTCTGCAAAACAGATCTTCTTGCAAATATTATTTCCATGGATTGTCAGTGAGACCACAGGTACACCATAGGAACCCCCAGGTGCCTTGCAGTCTTGCAAAACTCATGTGGTATTCTAATGTAGAGGGAAGGATCTCTAAAGCTGCTGTTGTTTTGTTGTAGAAAACTGAGCACAAATTTTTATCAGTCTGCCATGCTTTTTACAACAGGCTTGTAGTTAAAGTGATTTGCTTTTTAGGGTAATCTAGCAGCCTGTACTTGTAGTGTGTGGGTTGGGGGAGGGGGGTGTGGTACTGGAAAATAAGTGTGCAATGCCCAGTATAGTACAGAACTGTATCAGCTAACAGGCAAATACACAAAACTGAAGGATGTTAAAGAGCACCTTTTTCGGTGCTCTGCAAAATGAACAGAAGGCTCCCTTACCTGAATGGGAGTTCCTGAGTAGCAGTTTTAAAATTTTTGGTTAATCCCCCTAAGGAAGAGAAGGGATCATATTTTGCCCCTGAGCGGGCTAGCCGCTCAATTCCTTCCACTTCCAGACCTCTGACACGGTCCCCGCTCTTCCTTGTTTTGTGATGTCATTATATGCCTAGCGCAGGGACATGCTCCATGAAAGTCTATGGAGCGTCATTTTAAAACGTATTTTTACTATTTTAACCCGACTTGTAGTACCAGTTGAAGCCAGTATTCAAGTAATGAGGCTTTTGGTGGAGACTGATTTCACTGTGTGCTGAATTTCAGTAGGCACAAGTAGTGCCAATTGTAAGGTGATGTCCTGATAAGGACACAGTTGGAAAATGCTTTCAGCTAATCAGGATTAAGAAAATGTTTTGCCCATTATATAACACTAGTCAAAAAATCAGGAAGTTTAAAATGTACAGTAGTGTGGTATAGAATATTGCTATCATGTTTGTAATAATACTGCAAGGAAAAAATCCTACAGTTACTCACCAGTCAAGAATCATGCAAGTATAAAATGTAGTTTTTAAGGGTTATGCTTCATAATTACACCTTGAAGGAACTGTGCAAGGAAGATTGCTTCACTATATAAGTAAGAATGCAAGTCTTTGTAGTGCTGGTACAAATCGTTAACTACAGTCTAAGTTGTAAAGAATGCCATTTTTAGGTAGTACTCAGCTAACATTACATATCTTTTTCTTAGATTTTTCCTTTCTGCTATTATTGAGTAAATGTGTATGAAAACAGTGTCATAATCCCTTACAGATTATCTAGAAACAAAGAAACATAAACAGTGATGGCAATAAAAGGCCAAAGATCCATCTAGTCTGCATGTTGTTCACTATCTGCCCTAGGACCTATTGTACATATAGGCCTATGATATTCAAAGCAGTTGCACATGGTGCAACTGAGTTGTGCCGGTGCAAGTACGGACTTGCGCCAATGAGCGATATTCAGCGGGAGCCAGTGTGCAGCGCAAATCTCATTGAGCCAATGCCAACTATAATGAATACAGGTGCAAGTGCAGGGGGCGTGCCCATGAATATCCAGCACAGTGCAATATTCAACTGTGAAACCATGGTGCAAGCATGGAGCAAATCAGAGATATGCCGAGAGGATTTGTTCCTATAAATGCAGGGCGCAAGCACACAGAAAGCACTTGCGCCAGGTGAGAGGAAGTGAGAGAGAGAGAAAAAGAAAGAAAGAAAGAAAGAAAGAAAGAAAGAAAGAAAGAAAGAAAGAAAGAAAGAAAGAAAGAAAGAGAGACAGAGGACAGACAGACCAAGGCAGACACAGAAGAAAAGGGACAGAGGTGGCAGTGGAGAGGGAGACTGGGGCAGAGAGAGTGTGACAGACAGGCAGACACACTGCCAGGCAGTGCACTAGGGTGGCACACATCCCACAGCAGCCAACTGCCCAGGGGGATCTAGGACAGCATGGGCCATGGATAGTGTGCCCTTCATGATGGAGGCCATAATGAGGGGTGTGAGGGAACAGCAGGAACAGTGATGTGGCCATGGAAGGGCCCATTGGTGGTATGCCCGACACAGATGGTACCACGCCCACTTCACCTTTGAGCAGTACAGTGACACGGAGATCATGGGCCCGTACTGCCTGAACAGGGCCATTCAGATGCAGTTCTGTGAGCTGTGCAGAGATGAGATGCAGGCACCCATCAAACAGAGTCACGCCGTGTCTGTGGAGATGAAGATGACAGCCGTCATGTGCCTGCTCACCACGGGCACCTTCCAGAGACCAACAGGGGACACCACAGGCATAACCCAGTCAGCCACATCCCGCCTCCACACACAGTTCCTCAACACTCTGCTGTCATGTGCATCAGAATACATCCATTTTCCCAGCACACAGGTGGAGCGTATGGCAACCATGCAGGACTTCAACAGGGTAGAACGTATGCCTGGCATGATTGGGGCCATTGACTGCACCCACATGGGCATATGCATGCCACCTGGCCCCAAGGGTGTGGCATACATCAATAGGAAGGGGAGCCCGAGTGTCAACTGCCAGATGGTGTGCAGTGCCATGGGGTGCATAACCAATGTCTGCACCACACTCGCTGGGAGTGCACACGATGCATTCATCTGGCACAGCTCTGCATTGTGCCACAGGTTTGAACATGGGGCTATCCCCACCGGCCACCTAGTGAGTGAGTATGGCATGGGCAAGTGGCAATGGGCAGAGCATACCATGAGATGGGGAGGGCAGGGTGTGCATGTTGGCATGGGGACCGGGGACAGGCAAGGGGTGCAGCCTAGCATAGCAGAGGGCTAACCATGTCATTATCCACACAGCGGACAGCACCCATTTTATTTGCCTTGACCACCATGGAGGCAGTGCTGCAGGTACTTAGGCTGCCTCTTGCTGACCGAAGGTGGTGAAGATGGCAAGGGGCACAAGGCCATGGCCACTGCTAGTTTGGACCCTGCATTCCCCTGTTTCCCCAGCTGTTCTCCCCCTACAGTCCCCCTTCCCACTGTACAGTCCCTGTTCCCTATCCCCTTCCCTCGCATTCCTACCCTTTCCCAAACCCTTGTTTTGTACATAGTTCTGTTCTTTAATATATCCGTCTTATGACATACCTGCATGTGTCTGTGTCTGCTTTGTAGGTGGGGTGAGGAGTCATGCTGCAGTGGCCCAGTGCTTGTCCATGTGGTGTGCATGTGTCGGGGTGCATGTTGTGCTTCTGTGGTTCATTGCTGTGTGCTGTGGTGTGTCCCACTGTGGTGGTGTTCCTCCACTCGGTCAGTGGCTGTGTCTTGGGGTGCCCATGGGGCGGCTGTCAGGGGTGTGTGGCGGGTGTGTGTGTGGCAATGGCATACGGCCTTGGTCTTCGGTCAGGAACTGGCTGCACACTGTGTTGGGGCCCCTGCTTGGCATTGTGCAGCCTGTTCCTTGTGGTCTGCCACACTGCATGCCTCCTGGCACGTTCTGTGCCTACAGTGTGGGCTGCCTGTGTGCCTGTGTGGTGTGTGTGTGTGCTTGGCTGCATAGTCCTGGGTGTGGCCTGCTCTGGTCTGCGTGTGAAGGGGGGGCATGGCCTGAAGCTTGCAGGGGGTCCCCCTTTGTGGGTGGGTTTCATGCCCCTTCTGGATCCTTTCTCTGTTAAATACTGGTTGCCTCTTTTCAGGAATGCCCCTGACATCTGCCATGATGCCACTTTCAGGCAGGGGCCCACTGTTTTTCCTAGTGAAGACAGAGCAGAAGTAATCAATAGGATGGCTGCTTTTTGTTCACCTTCTTCTAGTACCCTCCCCCTCTTGCAGCCTAACAATACCCCCTTGCTTCTTCCTTTTTTCCTTAATATACTGTATCTGTGAAATTTTTCTCCACCGTTAACAGCCTCTGCAGTAGGCAGCTCTGTAACATAGTAACATAGTAGTTGATGGCAGATAAGGACCACTAGGACAACCTAGTCTGTCTGAATTCCCTGCCTGCATCAACGGCTGCTGACCCTACTTGGTCATTGGCTTTCGTCTCTCTTCCCCACATCTATGGTTCCTTTATGTCTATCCCATGCATTCTTGAATCCCGTACTGTGTTAGCACCCACATCTTCCTGTGGCTGGCTATTCCAAGCATCTACCACCCTTTCCATGAAGAAAAACTTCCTCACATTTCGCCTTATCCTGTCCCCCTTCAATCTCATATCGTGCATTCATTGTACAACTCTTGTACTGAAAGATGTCACCTAACTGCACTTTGCTCAAGCTTTTAAGGTAGTAAAACAGAATGGGTGCACACTGGGAGGTGGTGCATAGAAAATACAGAAAATGGCTCAAAACCGTTTCTAGCACACACAAACCTCATAAGAGGGACACAGAAAGAGTAGAAGGCAAAGTACTTACTTCAATCCATTTATTGCATTCCCTTGGACCACGTCCTGCCTGACATGTTTCAGATTACAATAATCCTTTCTCAAAGGTTAGGGACTAAAAAACAAGCCATGTATCTATGGGTCGAAACACCTCATGTGATCAATGACCCTGCAAAACTGGTACACTCTCTTTGAAACAGAGGCTCTCAGACAGTCCTAGTACCACTAACAACAATTATTTAGAACATTTGAAATCTTTAATAAATATTTCTAAAAACACCTTATAGTGAAAAAATTCAGTGCAAAGACACAGTTGGTGAAATATTTCATTGCACATATAGTAACAGAAAAAAGAGGGAAAAAAAAGGAAAAAAAAAAGAGGAAAAAAATGATGTTTTCTGATGCAAGCTCTGCACCATCTTGGTCGCCCTTCTCTGGACCGCCTCTACCCTGACTACATTCTTGGGAATATGCGGCCTCCAGAACTGAAGACCATATTCTAGATGAGGCCTCACCAACATTTTGTACAATGGTATCACCACTTCCCTTTTTCTGCTAGTGATACTCCTTCCTATGCACCCCAACATCCCACTGGACATCCCCACAGCTTTGTTAGACTGTTTGCCACCTTTAGGTCATCTGAGATGATTATCCCTAAATCCCTTTCTTCCCTGGTGATTGTCAGCTCTCCCCCCATCCTGTTGCTCTCCTTATTGTTTCATCATCCCTGGTGCATGATTTTGCATTTCTTTGCATTACATTTTAATTGCCACACTTTGGACCATTTTTCCAGCTTTTCCAGATCCCTCCTCATTCTTTCGACCCCCTCTGGAGTGTCTACTCTGTTGCAGATCTTGGTATCATCTGCAAATAGGCAAACCTTCCCCTCCAGCCCTTCATCAATGTTACTGATGAAGACATTAAGAAGGACTGGCCCCAGGGTTGATCCTTGAGGCACCACACTGGTCACCCTCCTTTCCTCGGATTTGATCCCATTTACTACCACCCTCTGCTTCCTGTCCCTCAGCCAGTTTTAACCCAGTTTTCCACTTTGTGGCCCACCCCCAGGCTATCTAGCTTGTTCACCAGCCTTCTGTGTGGTATGGTATCAAAGGCCTTGCTGAAGCTGAAGTAGGCGATATCCACAGCTCCTCCTTGATCCACCTTCTTTGTCACTCAGGCAAAAAAGTCAATCAGATTTCTTTGACATGACCTTCCTGCTGTGAATCAATGCTGCCTTGGATCCTGTGCTCCCCTGGTTTCTAGGTGTTCCACAATCCTTTCCTGAAGCAATGCCTCCATAATTTTACCCACTACTGATGTGAGGCTTACCAGCCTATAGTTTCCTGCCTCCTTCCTGCTATCATTCTTGTGAAGAGGGACTACATTGGCCCCCTTCTGATCCTCTGGAACCTAACCTGTACTGAGCAACTCACTAAACGGACCACCAGCGGTGCTGCTAGCACCATCCATAATTCCTTTAATATGGATAAAAGTGGATAAATGTTCAGAGTTGACTGAGTTGATAGTTACTATTGGTTTAACGCAGTTAATTCAGGACATAACGCAAATAAATAATAACTCACCAGAGGCTTCTATTGTTCTGGACTTGATATTTGTTCCTAATCCAGAACATTACTTGAACTCAGGGACTTTACGAGATGCATTGTCTGATCACCAATTGATTTATTGTACTAGGAAAATGGAAAAACAGTTAATCCCAGGGAAGACAATGGTCTCCAGGGATTATAAGTTATTTGATTATGTAGAATTTATAATGGATCTGGCCAATGTAAATTGGGAAAGAATGAAATTAATTCCTGAAGTGAATGAAGTATGGGATTTTATATTTACTGAATTTACAGCAATTTGTGATAGACATGCTGCTCAAAAAGTTAGGAGAATTAAAAAGAACAATGCTCCATGGTATAATCCTAAATCAAATAAAATAAAAAGGCAGAGGGATAAATTATGGAAAATTGCTGAACAGGCTGTTGGTTCTGAGACCTGGATAAAGTATAAACAATTTAGAAATTTGCATACAAAAGAACTGAGACAGGCAACAAATGCTTATTATAAAACTCAGCTGTCCAACACCAGGGTGAAAAATTCCCATAAATTTTGGAAAACTATTAAGAATGTTCAGGGTTTAACACATCCCGAACTTCCAAAATATTTTGAGATCAATGGGGCTAGTGTACCAATGGGAACAAAGGTGGCTGATGGGTTTAATGAGTTTTTTGTATCTGTAGGTCTGGGAACACAGGCTATATCAAACAATAATGAAATATTAGGCGACTCACAACTGGGTGAACTTAAATGGAGAAACTGATATTGTACCAACTGCATTTGACAAATATTGAAGTGTAAGAGGCTGTAGAAGCACTGGGGAAGATTGATCTGCATAAGGCAGGAGGAGTTGATGATTTACCAAATTTGTTGTTAAAATATGCCCCCCCCGTAATTGCTTATCCACCAACTGAACTATATAATATGTCATTATTTCAGTTCCAATTCCCAAGTATGCGGAAAATTGCTAAGGTAGCTCCAATTTTTAAATCAGGAAAAAGGGAAATATTGGGTAATTATAGACCTATTTCCCTTTTGCCAGTTATTGCAAAAAATTTTGAAGGGATGGTTGCAAAGTGGTTCCAAAATTTTCTCGAAAAGAAAATAATTCTAAATAAATATCAATCAGGCTTCAGAGCCATACATGGCACTACTTCTGCTCTTTTGCAGGTAACTAGTTTTTATCCAATAGCTTGGACAGGGGTCTATCTGTGGGCACCGTCTATGTGGATCTCTCAAAGGCATTTGATTCCATACATCATGATATCCTCCTATCCAGCCTTCGGTATATTGGTCTATCAGATCAGGTCGTGGATTGGTTCAGATCATATTTGTATGACAGAGGACAGTTTGTGGGAATTGAACAATGGAAATCCCAAATTTGTTCAATAAAAATTAATGTTCCACAGGGTTCCCTTTTGGGCCCGTTGCTGTACAACATTTATGTTAATGCTATGAGGTTCTCCAGTACTGAAATAAAATTCCATTTATATGCTGACGATACAATAATCTATCTGTCAGGGTATAAACAGAACCAGATAGAGAATAAATTACATACAGCACTTGACAAACTGCAGAACCTTTTAGCCTTATCTAAACTTAATCTTAATTCAAAAAAATCTCAAACTATGTTTTTTCATTGGAAAACTGGAAGGGATAGGTCTGAGTGGTCTCTGCAGATTAAAACTGTGGAGGGTCCAATTTTGGAACAAGGGGACAACTATAGATATCTGGGGGTTTCTTTTACTCTTTTCTAAAATGGGATAAACATATAGAATATGTAATAAAAATAATCAATAGACATCTGGGGGCCCTGTATAGGATTAAACATTGCACAACTTATGATATTACAAACCATCTGATAAATATTACAATAATACCTTTATTAGACTATGGAGACCTAGTCTATATGGGGCTAATTCAACATTATTGGGGAAATTAGATTTGTATGTAATAAAATGGCATGGTATATCACAATGGTACCAAAAAGGATGCATAGGGAGGATTTATATAAGGCATTAGGTTGGTACAATTTGAGGGACAGAAGGTCCCTGCATATACTGTTGTACATGGCAAAATGTTTTTCTAGTAAAGTACCAGGATATATAAAAGATTGTATGCAGGAAATAAGAATTACATTAAGTCTTAGAGCAGCAAGAGGAATAGAATATTTTGCACCAAAATGTAATACAAATTTAGGAAAAGGTAATTATTTCCACCAAGGACCGTCTCTTTGGAATATATTGCCAGTAGAATTGAAAATTTATGATGGTAATAGAAAAACAGGTCAGATTAAGAACTGGTATAGGTTGAGCAGGATAAAAACCTGAAAAGGGATATACAAAGGATATTGATATAGTGTGATCAAAATGAGTGCAATATTGTAAAATGTGTTTGTCCTTCTGAGGTATTGTCTGTTTGTTATGGAGGACCGATTGTTGTTTCTGTAGCTATTTAATACTATTAAGGAACTGTTTATGATGGATTTGTATTTATGTAATATCATGGGTGGTACTACATTGTGTAAAATGTTTGTATTTTAATGGATCTCACTGAAAATGAGTTTCGACTCAGTTGAGTAACTAATTCTTTATTTATAATGAACAAAATGTTTACTTACTTACTTACTATCCTGTGATGTATATCATCTTGTCCCATCACTTTGTCCACCCTCAGTTTTGTGAGTTCCTCCAAGACTCTCTATTCTGCAAAATGACTGGTGCTTACCTCTCTCTCTCTCCTGTTTCTGTTGCCTAGTTGTGGTGCCTGTCTCTCCCTCTCTACCATGAATACCAAACAGAAGTATTTATTCGGTATCAATGCTTTTTCTAAGTCACCCTGTACACACACCCCTTCCTCCTCCTTGAGCCTTATAATCCCTCTCCTGGCCTTCCTTCTATTGTTAATGTATCTATAGAATGTCTTATCCCCCCTCTTTACTGTCTGTGCTAATTGCTCCTCTGTTTGCACCTCAATGCTCCTAACAGCTTTCTCTACCTCCCTCGGTCTCTCTAGATACACCACCCTATCCTCATCCTTCTGAGTCTCCTGGTATTTTCTGAAAGCCCTCTTTTTTTCCCTCACTTTCTCTGCCACCTCCTTTGTGAACCATAGTGGTTTGTTCCTTCTTTTTCCCCTGTTACTTAGCCTAATGCACAGATTTGTTACCTCCACTATGGCTTCTTTTAGGTGTGCCTACTGCTCCTCAACCCCTTCCCCGGATCCCTTCTTGACAGGGCTTCTTTGATCCCTCTCTCCATCCTAGAAAAGTCTGCCCTCCTGAAATCCAGGATCCTTTTCTTTGTGTGGCTCTCCTGCGACACTGTACTTATGCTAAACCACACAGTATCGTGGCCACTGGACCCTAGGTACCCATCAACCCTGACTTCTGTGATCCTGTCTCCACTGGTCAGTACAATGTCTAAAATTATCTTGTCCCTGGTGGGCTCCTGAATGAACTGCCTGAGGCCTGCCCCCTGCAAAGATGTCTCTGCTCCTGGCTGAGGCAGCTGTCGGTATGGTCCAGTCCATGTCTGGCATGTTAAAATCACCCAGCAACAGTACCTCAACCTTTGCATCCTTCCCATGTATTTCCTTCATTATTGCCCTATCTATCGCCTCCATCTGTGCCAGAGGCCTGCAGTTCACTGCTGTGAGAATTGCTTTGCCATTTATTGGCTTAAGTGTAAACCACAGTGCCTCGGCCTCCCCCTGTCTACCCTGTACTGCTGCTGCTCTAATACCTTCTCTGACATAGAGGGCCCCCCTTTTTTACCCTTTTTATCCCTCCTGTGTAGAGCATACTCTGATACATATACCTCCCAGTCATGGTTTCCAGTGTACCATGTTTCGGTAATTGCCACTATGTCCAGGTCTACCTCTGCCATCAAGGCTGCCAGGTCTGGGATTTTGTTTCCCAGACTGTGGGCATTTGTATACTTGGCTGTCCATGTGTTGCAGCCTGTGCCCCTTGCATTTCTACCTTTTTCTTTCTGCTCCCTGCTTCATACCCTGGTTATTTTCTCCTGCTTCCTCTTTACTTCTGCCTTATCTCTTGCAATGAGCCCAGGAATATCTGTTCATGTTTCCCAGCCTGTCCCCCTTGCATGTCTACACTTGCCTTCCTGTTCCCCCTTTCCAACCCTGGTTTCTTTCATTTGTTTCCTCCATTATCTACCTTACCCCTTCTATTGAGCTCAGGAAAATCTGTCCAAAACCTTTCCTCCTTTTCCACCCTGCTAGCTGCTCTGATCTGTGGTGGTGGGCTGCCTAAGTCTCCCTGCTCTTGACTGCCCTCTTCTTGGCAAGTTTAAACACTTGGCAAGGAAGCATCTAAACTTCATTGAGGACTGCAGTCCCCTTCCTGGATGGATGAAAGCCATCCCCCAGTACAGGTCCCCATCCCTCAGGTAGGTCCCCAGTCCACAATGAAGCCAAAATCATTATCTCCACACCAGCCCCTCAACCAAATATTGAACTTGCTGATTTGGAGATTTCAAGCATCCCCCTGCTGTGGATTGGCAGCACCTCCAAAAATGTTATGGATCCTGCTACTTCTCCAAGGTGCCTATCCAGCCCCCTGAAGTCCTCCTGCACCTGCTTTATGCTCACCTCCTTCCTGGCTAGGTTATTTGTCCCCAGATGTACCATGACCTCTAGTTCCCCTCCTTGATACTGCTGTTGTGATCCTGTGGATTCACCCTCCCTCCCTCCCTGCAAGCTGTGCCTCCTGGAAGGCACTTGACCTCCTCCTCCCACTACCTGTACCTAGATCCATGTCTTGACTACTGAGTCCCCCACCAGGAGTAGCTTCCTCTTCCTCTGGGGTCCCCTACCTCCCACCCTTGGGTCTCCCTTCTGGAGGATCCGCTCATCCTCCCTGGTCTCAACCTTTGGTTTCCTTGTGGGGCTTGATTGCTCCTTCAGAACAGCAAAGGAGTTTGTATGTTGGACCAGATGAGGGATGTGCCTCTGATCCCCCTCTCTCTACCACCCTGAGCCCACCATAGTCCAGCCAACTCTCTGCTTGGGCATCTGCTGCAGCAGTGTCTGCAGAGACAGTGGCCTCTGTGTCTGCCTTTACCTCCCTGACCTCTTTGCTTCCTTAGTTTTTATTTGGTACTCTCTCCATTCCTCTTTCCCCCTGCTTTTTCTTGTTCCTGGTGAAAACCTTTTTTCTTGACCCTCACTGCATCTCTGACCCTTTATGTGAACCACATTAGTCTCCTGTACCTATTTCTTTTACTACCAGTTTTCACGCATGACTTTGTTGTCTTGGAAGTGGTCCCCTTGATTTCCTCCATCTTTGCTCTGCCACTCTGATGCTGTCCACCTTGATCAATTTGTCACAGACCAGCTCACTCTGGTTGAAGTCTGTTTTCTGAAATTTAGGACTTCAGTTTTTAATGGAGCTTGCTGGTCCTGAGTGCCAACCTGAACCAAATGGAGTTGTGGTCATTGGACCCCAGTGGCTTTCCTACCCTCACTTCACCCACCATCTCCACATTGGTGAGCACCAAATATACCTGCCTAGTGGGTTCCTTAACCAGCTGCACCAGTGGGAAGTCCTCCAATCTATCCAACAGGGTATGATTTCTGGTACACCTGGCTGCTGGAATGACCCAGTCAATATTCAGCAGATTCAAATCACCCACAACCACCACTTTCTCCTTCTTCATGCCCCTTAATTGATTGATAGCATTTTAATTTTATCCAGGTACAAACGTTAGGGATAAAATCCCTGTTTTCAACAAGAATCCTCTGTACAGATTAACACTTTAAACATTACAAATACATAAATATTAAATATTTGTGAAACAAACACAGTTACGCACAAATGTTCAATTCAGTAAAATCACATGTAACAATTACATTGTAATTTAAAATGCTTTCTCAAAGCTGTCTGGAATTCAGATAGGGAATTGTTAGCTTTTAATTCAATGGATATATTGCTCCATGACTTTGCTACAGTGGTTTGTAAGGTAATTTCTCCAAACCTATTACAGATTCTGGACCAAAACATCTTTACTATACTTTTTCTTTGTGAATACTTTTTCTCTTGCCTAGTCTGTATGGTTACTAAGTGACATAATGGATGGGCACTTTTAGGATTTACTAATTAACAACACCAGGTTAGCCATCTAATATCTCTTTTCTGTTCTGGACCCATCCAATCTAAATCAGCATAGACTTTACAATGTTGTGTACCATACTTACTGGAATTAGAAGATCTTGTCAGTTTATAATAGGTTTGGTCAATCTTTTTCAGTTCCTTTTTAGGTGCACACCTGTAAACCAATCCTCCATATTCAAAGACAGGAATTATAAGTTGTTGTACAAGCTTTGTTTTCACCTTTATTTCAAGACAAGAAGAAATTTGTCTTAATGATCCTAGTTTCTGAGAGGATTTCCTTACTACAGAATTTATATGATTTTCATATATAAGTTTCCCGATCGACTAATAGACCTACATATTTATAGGTCTTTGTATTTATTATTTTCTAATGACTTTTAAATAGTATATTTCAGTCATTTTCTTCCTTAGTATTGGATCCTGTTATGAAACTCATACATTGTGTTTTTTAAAGGTTCATTAGTAATGTTGTTTCACTAAACCACCCTTCCATCCTGTATATATCTTCTTGTAGTTTTTGTTCCAGAGTGGTAAGACTAGCTGCGGATGCCACCAAAGCTGTGTCATCCACATATAGCTAAAGATGCAGTGAAATGAAATT
Organism: Neoceratodus forsteri; assembly: GCA_016271365.2. Classification (NCBI taxonomy): domain Eukaryota; kingdom Metazoa; phylum Chordata; order Ceratodontiformes; family Ceratodontidae; genus Neoceratodus; species Neoceratodus forsteri. The sequence continues at coordinate 634,925,005 of CM028132.1, forward strand.
CAGCCGGTGAAGTGAACATGAAGTGGCCACTTTGCATTGTCCCAGCACTACTCAGAGTGACCATTGTAAAGTGCTCACTTCGCTTTGTTATTATGATTTTGTGATGTCATTCTACCTTAATGCGAAGTGAGGCAGAATGACAACACTAAAGGCAGCTCCCCCAACACATCACGTGGCTTACAGTACTGTAAGTCACATGCTTTAGCCAGACAGGAAGGAAGTGAGTCATAGAAGCAGATACTTTCACTTTCTCCTTTGCAGAGGTAGAGAGAGGAAGCATTTTGTGGAGAAGAGAGGAGAGTTCTTGGCTGCTTGTTCTGAAAGTTGATCAGATTCAAAACCCAAAAGCTTTTTTAAAAGCTAATTGTTTAGTTTTTTTGTACTGTTTTGTCAGTTATTTTTTTCCTTTTGGTGACTGATTTCTTTGTTTTATAAGTTTTGTTTTGTGTGTGTGTGTGTGTGTGTGTGTGCCTGTGTGTGTGCCTGTGTTGTGTGAGTGTGTGTGAAGTTGGGACTCATCGAAGTGGGAAGGAGTGTTTGTTTTTGTTTTTGTAATGGAAGATCAGGGACAGTATGTGGCCCATGGCAGGAGGGGAGCAGTGCGTATGCATGGGGGGCATACCCAAGTGGTGTTGGACTGGTCCAGAGTGTTTGGTCGTCCCCCCTCTGAAGCAGCAGCAGCTACAGCACCACCAGTGCCATGTCCAGCACGTCCGCCACCACTACCACCACCAGTGGCAGCTGCAGGAGCTCCAGCAGTACCACCTCCACAGCAGCAGGTGGAGCCCCAGGTCCATGAACATGCTGCCAGCAATGCATCTGCCCCTCCCGTGCCTGATCCTCTCCGCCGCTCCCCAGTTTGGCAGTTTTTTAACTGTGTTGGAGGGACAGCAGCCTTGTGGTGTGTCTGCTTTGTGAGGTGCAGGTGCGCCATGGTCCCCAGTGGATACATCTGGGGACCGGGTTCCAGCACATTCATATGTTGAACCACCACAAGGTGGAGTGGCAGGCTGCCACAGAACGGGCCAGACCTCTACCTGCTTGCCGTTCTGTGGCAGTGGCTCCAGAACCACCTCCAGCACCATCCTCACCACTGCATCTGCCTTGTGTTCCCCCACCAGTGGACGCCACAATGCCTGCAACTCAGGCAGACATAGAACTTTTGTGGGCCATGGTGAAGGAGAATAATGAGAGGGTGGGTGCTGTCCAGCAGCAGTTGGAGCAGATAGAGCAACACCAGTTACAGATTGTGTCTATGCTCCATCTACTGCTGCACCATCAGGGGATACCCCATTAGCTTTTTTTCAGCACACCCCCAACCACGGTAGTGTTTTGCCTTTTGTTTATGTTTAATAACAGACAGAGGGAAGGACACAGTAGTAGTTTAAAGGGAAGCAGTCAACAACAGTACTGAAGCGCATGCTGTGTTGCCACACCTTTACACATAATGGAGCCAACATAGCATCCGCCATACTTCCGGGTCACAGATTTTTCTCTATTAAAATAAAGTATGTTGTGGTGCAAGAAAAATGCTGCAACATACTTCAAAGGCTTAACCAGAGGGTAAGACTTTCAGAGGGTGGGAGCTCCTGTTACTGACTGCTTCCCTTTAAATTTATACACACACATACATACACACATACATACATGCTCCTTATTGCCCTGTTATTATAAGCTGGTGCCTCAGTAATGTTTATTTCTGTTGTGGAGTGGTTGTGGAAAAGCAGGACTGAGCAGTGCAAGTATAATGTGTTACATTACATGTGTGCAGTCAATGTTGTTTCCCGTGTGTGTGTGACGTAAGACATTGTCCAGCCTCTTGCAAACATATATATGCTGACTTGCTGCAGTGGTTATGGTATAAAGAATAGAGATAAGAATATATAACATACATTTTATTGTCACCATCCTCATCAGAGGACTAAGTGATATGATATTTTTTCAGAAGTGTCTGGCCAGAGTGCACCTTAGTCACATACTGCACAAATGACTTTTAGAAGAGCATGTGTTTTTTTTGTGCTATTATCTCCACAAAGTCATGTGTGCACTATGAGTGACTGAGGTGCAGAGTGACCCGAGACCTCTGAAAAAATATCATATCACTTACTCCGACGGTGCTGATGGTACAATTAAAATATACGTCCCATATTCTTTCTTATCTTTATTCTTTACATACTGCAAGAAGTCATACCATATATATGTTTGCACGAAGCTGGACAATGTGCGCACACAGAAAAGAACACTGACGGCACACATGCAGTTTAGCATAGCATACTTGCACTGCTCAGTCCTGCTTTTTGACAAACACTTCATAAGTCCCAACACAAAGTAAACATTACTGAGGCTCCAGAAATATTTCTTTTTTGAAATAGACATTAAAGCAACAGTGCAACAATCTGGTGAAAATTTTGACCTATACTTTTTCATGCTATTTTACATTGCCACTTTACTTACCTCCTGACTTGTATGATACCATTCTTTCCAGTATTTGAGTCTGCTTTAGTACTTTTTTTCCTGTCTGAAATAATAAAAGGAAGGCTCCTTTTAATACAGTGTGGACCAGGTCTTCATTAGTATTTTCCTTTGTTTTTGTCCATCAGTTGTTTATATATCACTTCTGTTGTAAGTAAAATTAACAGTTATGCAGCAGGCAGTGTTTTCTGACCTCACAGAACAATATTTGTTCAAAAACAGCTGCAAATAGTGATGAAAACCTGGTCCAAGCCATATTGAAAGGAGTGCTCCTTTTATTTTTACAGATATGAGAAAATGTACTAAAGCAGATACAAATTGTGAAAAGAAGGGTATCATACAAGTAAGGAGGTAACTAGTGGCTGGCAATCTAAAATAGCATAAAAAAGTATAGGTCAAAATTTTCACCACATTGTTGCACTGCTGCTTTAATTTATAATTTAATTATGACATTATGTGCTTACAATCACAACACACAAAATGCAACTGTGTTGTTTCCAGAAAATTCCCAAGTGCTGACAAAGTGAAATGGGAGTGATACACTACATGCAAAGTCCCCAAGAATTTATTACGCAGTCACTCATGCATGCAATGGTCACACAGAGTCCCCAGAATTTGTCTGCATCCCCAAAATGCAACTGTCTTGTGTCCAGAAAATTAACATACTGTGATGATGATGTCATGATACACAGTGTCTTGCCAAACCGTATGAAGGAGGGATAACTTGACATGAATCCATTCAGTGCTGTGTCAGAAATTATGACCGTGAGAGAACTGTTGCTGGTCCAAAGTGTGCTGCAATTCCTGTGAATGCAGTGCCATCACCTCAACCAGATGGAAAGGTGCCCTTTATGTGTACACTAATAGTAGCCTTGGTGAGTTGATATATCTATATCTATCTATCTATCTATCTATCTATCTATCTATCTATCTATCTATCTATCTATCTATCTATATATGTATGTGGTGGGGGTTGACATATACTGTATATACATGCACTTGTATTGTTTTGTATCACAGGTCACATACTGTTGGTGCGCATACAGTAATGCTTGATGAGAAAATTTGGCATTGAAATTGGAAATGGAATGCTCTCAAGCCAGTGAAGGTAAGTATTTTTTAATTTTTTTTTGGTGGGGGGGAGCATATTTGCAAGTAGGTCTCATTAATGTTTTTTTATTTGGTTACTTCTTCCCAGATTTCATCTGCATCCTTTTCCAGTCCAGTAATGATGTTCATGATCATCGACTGAAATGACTTTTGCTTGTTGCATGTCTGCTCCAGCCTTGGGGGCATGATGTTGAATAAGTTCTTTGGATAAGGCAACTATGACACAACAAAGCATCTGGAAGTTTCCTAAAATAAGAAATGAAGGACTTATTACAACTTGATTGTAGCAGTAAGACATTACGTTTAATCCATGGCTGTTCCAGCACGGGTATTTGGATTAACACAGATGGCAAGCTGTCCCACTGCAATCATCAGATCACAAATATATTTAGTACCAGGCTGTGTAACAAATACACTGTGTCAGTGTCCCTGCATCTCAACTCAAGTTACATTTTAAAACCACATCTTGTCAAGTAACATGACCTGGGTCCAACTTTTTCAAAACTGTCATGGCTGCACAGCTGCAAATTTGGAATACAGTGAATGATATCATATTTGCAGAAATATTTTTTGTGACGTGCATGTCACCTAGTTTATGAATCATCAGTCAGATTTGTTGCACTGTTATGAAAAAGAAAGGAACAGATGAAATAAAATTGATATACTTACCAGTATGGATTGGAAATGGATATCCCATAGGTTCCTGTAGACAATACTGCTGCTCTACCATTGATACAGACTTTCAGCAAAGGAGAGTCATTTGTTGTTAACCTGTAAAAAAAATAATAAGTTGATTGTATGTGTTTGACCATTGCAGCTCAGAAAAGCAACAGAAAACAAAACACACAGCTAAAGGAAGTTGAATAGCATGAAAACCATTAGTACACATACTCACTTTATAGTTTTAATAGTAAGAAGCCTTGTGCCTGTGGCTGATGGATGTGGTCTGCTGTTCGACTCCTTCTGCCTTGGCATGGTCAAGACATGTAATGGAAAACATTGTCACAATGGTGGTGGTGGTGGTGGACTGGTGGTCATAGCTGAGGCACATTATGACCTTCCCTCTCACATCTTCCTGCATCTGGTGGTGGTGGTGGCAGTTGTGAACAGCAGTCTTATCTCTTATGGTGGTGGACGGGTAGTAGTCCAGGGGGACACATGGTCACATTCCCTATGCTGGCAGTTGCAAACAGTGGTCTTATCTCTTGTGGTGGCAGACGGCTGATAGTCCAGGGGGACACACAGTCACATTCCCTATGCTGGCAGTGGCAAATAGGTAACAGCTGTGTTACGGTGGTGGTAGTCCGGGGGCCAGGATATACTGTGCTCTGTGTTATAAATGTGATGTGACATATGGAATTTGAGTCACTATGAGTGGGACACTGATTTAACTTTATGAAAAAGAAAACATGTATCATACAAGACATATGACAGCCATTTAACCACTTAAGTTAAAATCTGACAACATTAATCTCATCATCATTCATAATCATCCTCATAAAGAAAGCTGCCCTTGCAGTCTTCTATGTCTGAATTCTGACCACCAGGACATTTTTTCTCCATTGTGTTATCATCTATGTCAGTGATAGGCCATTTCATGCCCATTGCCACCAGGATGGTCCCTTTCTACAGCATCAGCTAAACCATGACTATACCAGGGTATGAATACTGAGGTTGCAGTCTGAGCTAGTATGTGCCTCTCATTCTTTTTTATGAATGTCATCAAACTGACATTTGCAGGAGAGAGGTTTGTACAATGATCCCGAGCTACTGCACCTGCTAAGCTGAATACCCTCTCGACACTTACACTGGAGGGTGGGCATGTCAGGTACTTCAGTGCCACTGCAGTCAGCTCTTGCCATTCACTGACCTTTCCACTCCAGTATAAAAGGGGATCATCAGTGATTGACTGATGCCTGTTTTCAGACACATGTGACTCAACCATTCACTGTGCTACTCTAAATCCAGTGTTTGATGCATCATCCGCTTCTCCAGAATCATTTATGTCACAAATCCCGACTTGGGACAAAGCCTCCCAAAGTGGGTTAACACCAACCACTGTTGATGACAGACCACCTGGAACTGCAGTCCCCTTCTCCTCACAGGATATGCTTGACACTGCTCCTCCAGGTTCACCTTCAGCCTGATTATGCTGCTGAGGTTTGCTGACCTTGGCACGTGACTTCTGTGCCCCATGAACCAAGCGCACCAGTTGCCCACTGACATTTTTTACCTGTTCAGGCCCACCCTCCAGTACTGAGGCAATTCCATGTTTGTATCGTGGCTCCAGCATTTTTGCTATTGCAAAGTTGTCACTACGCTGAATGCTTAAGGTATGACAATTCTGGCCAAATACTGTCAGCATGTGTTTCAGCAACCCACTGCTAGCACTGTCTCTGGCAACATCAAAGCTATGCTGTACATTCACCAATGTCTGCCTCAGCACCTGCAGCGGTTTAATTGATTGGCTAATGGAGGCAGACTCGCTACTCACTGCCTGCGTGGCATGTTCAAAAGGCCTCAATATTGTTACTACAGAGTCCATGAGGTGCCACTGTTCAGTTGTCATAGACATGGAGGCCCCGGAACTGTCATAGCTAGTGTGCATGACAAGATCTTCTGAGATGGCTTTGTATTGTTCATATAACCTCTCTGCCATGTATAAAGTTGAGTTCCACTGGGTGACAACTTCCAGTTTCAAGCGGTACTGCGGGAGGCTGTTTTGGATCTGCAGCTGCAGAAGCTGGTCACGGGCCTCTGCAGAGTGTGAAAAGTGAGAACAGATATGGCGTGCAACTGTCAGCATTTCCTTTATATCAGAGTGCTGCAGAAACTCCTGTACCACAAGATTTAAACAGTGGGCCATGCATGGAACCTGAAAAAAGCCACCATTTGTGGTGCATTTCACCACATTTGACCCATTGTCACTTGCTATGTACCCAGCTCTAAGGGACAGGGAGTTAAGCCACTTGTCAATTTCAGTCAGTACCACATCCATCATGTTTTCACCACTGTGTGAACAGGTCACATTGCGCATAGTAATTGTTGCATGCTGTCAAATTCCTGGAAGATTGCTACCATGAAACTCCACCTTACTACACTGATTATTCACACTACCAACAGCACAAACAACCCCCGGCACCTGGGTCCAGTGTGCAGTTATACACATATATGAACTCCCCTCTGTTTTGCCACTTGTCCACATATCCGTACTTAAAAAGATGAATGGAGAGGAGGAATGTTGAAGGGCATGTCTTACTGAGTCAGACACAGTACAGTACAGTACAACTCAGGGACAGCATGGGTCGAAAAGAATGTCCTGGATGGGACTTTCCATTTTGGACAGGCACATGCAGCAAACCACTGGAACACAGAATTCTCCACAAAGGAGAAGGGCAAAAGATCAATTTCCAGCATTTCAGCTACAGCAGCATTAAGTTCATGTGACACTGTATGATTGGGTGGGTACTTCAGCTTATGCGCTAAAACACTCTAACATGGGTTGACTTAAATGTTTTACATGGGTGTGATGACAAATGGTTCTGCTCTGCGAATTACATGGGCTGGAATGTGGACGTGTGATGAAGATAGTTGCACAGGTGATGACAAACCCAGAAATGCAGTTTTTTTTCCCACATTTACTAACAGGGATTGATGTACCACTTGCACTAGACATACTGCATTGACCACCACCACCACCACCAAAACTGCTACTCTCACCACAACTGGACAAGATTTCAAAATCATTTAGCTCCTCTACCTCATCATGCCTATAGTAATCCTCTGCTGTTATTTCATCACTACTGCACACATTTAATTTTCTACTTGATGTTACAGTCATGGAAGGGGATGACATGCTTGTTATGGTTGATGATGAGGGTGAACACTCCAGTGTTGTAAAGGTATTAGCTGCCATCTTGTGCTGGGTCCACAATGCCATGTGCCTGTTTTTAAGATGTGTATACTGCCCCCCTGTGCACGGATGGCTCCCCTTTTTACCTCGACTCACACGCATCTGGCAAAGCTGGCAGATTGCAACTGACTCATCATTTGCATCTTGCACAAAAAAATCCCAAACAAGGGATTGTGATGCTCTAGTTTTAATATGTCCCCCTGATGCAGCTTATTGGACTCTGCTTTTTTAAGCCATGAAGTGGGGGTGTGCTACATGATTTTTCAGGCAGGACACACTTGGACTGCAACTGACCACCATGACTACCTATCATTATTACTGGGTCATCATCATCATCTGAAACTGGTAAATCGCAACTTTTTACGGGGGGTTGGGGAAATGCAAACAGACCCAGACACAGCCAACTTGAATTTATTTTTCTCTGGTTCTCAACAGAGGTCACTAACATCATCATCATATTCATCAACTTCATCCACATCTTCTGCCTGGATGCTGGCACGTGGACTGCATGTTGCAACCACAGCAACATCATCATCAGCACCACCACCAACCCAAAGTTTTTCACCACACTGTAAATCACTGCATGGCAAATGCATGACCTGAACTGCGGTGGAAGAAATGTGACATTGTGTGCTATCGTTGACGTGATGTTCAGAATCCTCATGTTCAGTTATTGGGATGTTACTGGGGAGTATGACATTATCTACACTGTCACTCACTAGCACTGCTTCACACTCCACTATATTTTTGGACAAACTGGTCAGGAATGGAACTTGAGGCAGCAATACTCATACCACCACCAGCAACTGCACTAACAACACCAGCTGGTATGACATCATCTCCTTCAACTATGAGTGAAGCTACTGACTGCACTGTAAAAAACATTGCAGGAGAAATACCTTTCCTCACATCAGTAATGCACTTCTGTGACTGCGTACTACCACGCCCATAGAAAATCTTACCACTGGCAGCAGTACCGTGGTGAGAAACAGCTTTGCTTGCAAGTCTCTTTGCGGGCATTTTGGGTGATTAACAAGAATATTCTAAACAAATTTAGATTTTGGAACATTCACTCTGGGCAGGGGCTGGGTGTGGGGGGACGCTGGATGTGAAGCCAAAAATTCAACTGTGGCTTCAACAACAGAGATACAGACATAAAGTCACAACAAGTTCAACAACACCTTAACTAACCAGTGGTGCTCTCAAGTCACAAACAATCCAATCTGGAAAGAATACCTTTTGCAGGTGGGGGGGCACTGATTACAGCAGTGCAAAACCAAGGAAAGATACCACAATGGCAGTACAAAATCATGCAGGTGCAGTGGATAGCAGGTTCGCACAGCTGCACCTGCAATTATACTGTGACACAATAAAAGGTGTATTACTTGATGTCACGCACCACACACACATTCACACAATTTGTCTACAACTAGTGTGTAGCAAATTGAAAACTTCAGTAATATACAATGTATTTTAAACAACCTGAAATTATGCACTGTTGCACCAGGTCCTCTAGACCACAACACAAACAATCAGCAAAAAAAGTCAACAATTACTGAAAATAATACTTTGTGTACCTTAACACAGTCAGCTATACAAGAAAAATATAAACAAAAACAAAAAACTTCCTATTTTTTCTACTTAAGTCTACGTACACCACAGATACGCCCCTCCTCCAAAGCACACTTCCATTGTCTCTCAGTATACAGACTGAATGTTGTACATTAACATTCAAAATCCACACACAAACAATAAACGCTCAATGATATGAGTACAGGAGGGTTTCCTAAAATCGATAAACTAAAGTTTCAGCAAAAAAATAACTGAAAAAGGCTTTTTTTAGCAGCTTTTAGATGGTTTGAATCACAGAGAGCTCTAAGAGCAGACTTTCTCCAACAGCTTCCTACACACACTACCCCGAACTGAGGCTGTGCAGAACAATCTAGAGCCCATGTGACCTGAAATCCCATGAATCACTGCAAAATCCACCTTTGGAGCTTAAAACTAGGCAAGAAGTACATTGTTTTCAATGTACTTCGACTTAATATTTGTGGAGTAGTGGTTTGGGGAAGGCAGAATAATGCAAAGTCATTATTTTCAATGGACTTTGTGTTACCTCCTATGATGCAAATTACTACACTTTGCACTGTGGAGCACTCCGCGTATCCACCTTCACTCCGCGAATCGCTCCGTGGAGCGAATTGAGGCCATTTCACCCACCACTACATGTAGCCAGACCTCGCTATTTTTCAAAGCCTCTGGTAACATATTGAAATAAACATTAAAAAGTAAAGGGTCCAAAATGTTGCCCTGTGGGACTCCTCTTTTTACCTCTCCCAGTATAGACATTGTTGTCCCCACAGACATGCACTGCCTTCTGTTTCCAAATATGATTTCAACCAATTTAATGATTCAGCATGGGCACCCCTTTCCAGCTCTTGTCTGGGGTCCTTATCTCTCTCTTCCCCATGTCCTGCTAGTCATACTCACCTGTATTTTTTGCCTGAGAGCACCATGAGGTAAACCCAGAGTGCATCTCTTTCTCCTTTGTTTCCCCTGATGTGTCCTTCCTCCACAGCCTCTGTGCTCTCAATGACATATTGGGCTATGCCTCCCATTGTCTTTCCCTCCAGTCTGTCTAAACACTGTGCAGCTTGTGACTGACAAGTCCCAGTCATTATCTTTTCTGGCCCAAGTTTCATTGATGGCTATGGAGTCTGCCTCAGTGTCTGCTACCAATGCCTGGAGCTCACTGATTTAATTACCCAGACTCCCAGCATTAAGTAAGACTCCTTTCCAGCATGCTGTGGATCCTCTTTTTCTGCTTTGTGATCTTACACCTGCATTCCTCTCCATTCTCCTTACCTTTTATTTTTCCTATTGCTTGCAGACCATGACAGCCTTCCCTCTTTGTCTTTTCCCCCACTCTGTTTTCAACCTCAGCCTTATTTTTACCCATCTTACTGCTATCAGTCCCCAGTATAGGGGGAGCACTAGCTAGGCTCCCCTTCCTCACTTCCTTTACTGTGGTTAACCTAGCCTTAGTGTCCCCCGTAGTCAGTTTGACTGTCTAATGTAGATGCCAAACTTCTGCCCCAGTGCACCTACCCCTGTTTTTCTAATCCCTCCTTAAATTCATATCTGTCTATATAGCAACATGATAGTCATGTTACTGACTGTGATGTCACAAATGGAGTACAGTATTATAAGTTCAGGGGCCAGATATTCAAAAGTTTGCCCAATGGGAAAAGTGACTGTGTGCCATTTGTATGTAGTTTGTGCCCGAGTGCAATATTCAAGAGCAGAAGGTGTGCCCATTAAAATGGATAGCAGGAATTAAAAGATAATGTATTTAGTGTGAAAAGGGAGAGGCAGGGTCATGAATACAGATACATCACTATATTCAGTATGCTTGCACTGTGCAACAGGTCTAGTGCAGGCCACTTACTGCAGTGTAAATACTGCCTACAAAATGCCTTACTCCGGGCAACTCTAGCAGTCATCAGAGCTACTGTAGCCAACAACAAAGTTGGCAGTTGGGGGAGCACACCTGCTCCTTGGTGTCTAGTGGCACCCTATACACTCTGATCCCCATCTTTATAGGTTTCAAGATAGTCCCTGGTATCTAGTGGCACCCCTCACTCTCCAATTCCCATCCCCATAATTTTCAAGATAGTTCCTGGTGTCTATTGGAAACCCCATCCTACAATCCCTGTCCCTGTTAAAAATAAAGCAGCCCCATGTGTTTACTGGCACCCCCCACCCTCTAATCCCCATCCCTATTAAAAATAAAGCAGTCCCTGGTGTTCAGTGGTACCCAATCCTCTGATCCCTGGCCCTGTTAAAAATAGGGCAGACATTGGTGTCCAATGGAACCCCCACCTTCCAATCCCAATCCCCATAAAACATACAACATTCCCTGCTGTCTAGTGGTATGCCCACCCTCTGATCTCTGCCCCTGTTGGAAATAAAGCAGTCCCTCATGTCCAGTGGTACCCGCAACCCTCCGATCCTTATAGGTTTTAAGATAGTCCCTGGTGTCTAACTGCTCTCTGATCACTTACTGCTATCTAATGTAGTAATTCTCTGGTGTCTAGTGGCATCCTCCATCCTCTGAGCATTCACTGCAATTTATTTAAAGAAGTCCCTAGTGTCTAGCAGCCCACCCACACTCCCCACACTGGGAATACCACCCTGCCACCCCCCTTAGCATGGTTGCCATTATTGTGGGGAGCCCATATGACAACTGGCATATCCTTCCTCTCACAACCTTGGCTGGCCACTGTATGAAATGAGAGGGTGCACACATCCTGCATAGTGTAAAGGAGCGCACATACTGTCTACTGTAGACAGTACATGTGCTCCCTTTACAGAACGCAGTACTCATACTCCCTGTCATTGCATACAGTGGCTGGTTGAGATGGTGAGAGGAGGGCTGTGCCAGTCACTGTATAGAATCCCCACAATGCTGGAAACTATGGTAATGTGGGTGGCATTTTGGTGTACCCAGTACAGGCATTGTGGAGGGCCACTGGATGCCATAGCAGGGGCTTCTTTTAATAAATTGTGGCAGCAATTGGAGGGTGGGGGGCCACTAGACACCAGGGAATTACTATATTAGATAGCAGCAAGCATTTGGAGGGTGGGGGGGCACCATTAGACTTCAGGGACTATCATGAAACCTACAGGGATGGGGATAAGAGGGTCTGTGGTGCCACTAGACACCAGGGACTTTGCTGACTTTTTGCGAGGATGGGGATCAGAGAGTGGGGGCGCCAGTGGACACTGGGAACTGCTTTAATATTTTTGGGGCCAGTGACTGGAAGGTGGGTGGTGCCAAGAAACACCAGGAAATCTTTAAACTGTTGCAGGGATGGGCGATCGGGGTGGGGGGCAATCACCGAAGGGGGTGTTAAACTACCACCACTTCCCATGCAACTGAGCCCATAATGAGCATGCATATGGCCCCTTAGTTCTTACACACTTAATAGGGTCAATTGCATGGTGCCAGCTGAATACTGCACTGGTGGCTCCTGGCACTACTGCGTCTGGGGATGCTGTTCCCGGCACTTCCCAGATCCATGTTGGGGCAGCACTACTCAACTTCACACTGCTCCAACACACCCTATATTCAGCTGGATAGCACTGGAGTGCTATCTGACTGAATATAGCATCCTCAGGGTCATGAGAACAGGCAAGCACAGCACAAACCTTTGCCCTCCACTTTTGCCCATGTTCCAATCTTTGACCCCAGGTGTTATGGTAATACCTATGTGTAGACCAGTCTAAAAATTGTGCGTGTGGTCTTGTGTGTTCAAATCCAAGATATTGGGAGCAAAAGAAGACATTCCATTTTAAAAATGTAAGAAAACTTTTAGAATTTATTAAGATTATTGCTTGTGTATCTGTTTATGTATAGTTTTTGCAAGACATCTGCTAACATGGTGTTTGTGGCTCAGTAGGTTGCATGCCTTCCTTTGTGGCCAGCACGTAATAGGTTCTAGCCCCACATCAAGGGTATGAAGAAACAATATTGACACTGTAGTGCAGTAACCCTATCTATACACAATTATTCTTGCATCTCATGATATTTGCAAGGAATTTTTCCTGCATGAATTTTTGATACAAGGGAAATGTCACAATCCATACATATTCTTTGTATATAATTCTTACATAAAAGCTTGCCTGTACCCTGCATATGTCAGCATATATCCTTGACATTGTACCTATAAAAATACTTACAAAATGCTTACCTTTTTTGGTAAGGGAGCTATTGGGAGTTTTTTTTTTGTTAACTTTATCACCAGTCTACCTGTCTCTTGATGATGCCATGCTCTAGCTTCTATCCAGAGTTACCTTCTAGTTGCTGTAGTAACTCCTTTAGCCATGACTCCTTTACCATCAGCTAACGTATTTCCAGGTGCACCCCATTCAGCATAAATGGGATGGAGTACCTCCGAGCCATTAACAACTGGGGACCTGTTCCTTGGAGTGCCTGACAGACATTGATGGAGGAAGTTCTTTCTGTCATTCTACATCGAGGGTGGAATATTCAAAGTGGATGTGCCACAGAGCAATATTCAGTGGGAGACACTGCACAGCACAAATCGCAGTGTGCAATGCTCAACCCTAATAAATGCAAGTGCAAGTGCGGGGGGGCGTAGCCATGAATAAACAGCACAGTGCGATATCCAATGACAGGCCAATGGCACAAGCGCGGAGCAACAGGGATATGCGTGGAGCAAAGTTGAGCCTATAAAAGGATGGAGCAAGCAGGGGACAGTGGCTTGTGCCCAGGGGAGCAGGGGTGAGAGTAGGAGAGAGAGTGAGAGAAAGATAGAGCGAGGGATAGAGACAGTGTGAGACAGTGACAGGTTGAGGGCCAGTGACCAGGCAGGACAGCAGCAGGGGTGCAGGACAGTTTCAGAGGCAGGAGGTGCAATGGGCAGTGGACCAGGGTGTGTGACCCTGTCCGTGCCTGTGGGCAGGCCAGATTATGCGTGTGAGTCCCCAACACAGAAGTGCGCCCAGTGCAGGGGCCCAGGCAGCAGCATAAAGCCGGGGTAGCCCAGGGAGACAGCTGTTGGGGGGCCAGATAGGCCGGACCATTGCCAGTGCAATATTCCAGATGGAGGCAGTAATGAGGGGTGTGAGGAGGCAGGATGCCGAGTGGCGTGCCCGTGGAAGGGCCCAGCGGTGGTATGCCCGGAACAGGTGGTACCGTGCCTGCACCACCTTTGAACAGTACAGTGACACTGAGATCATGGGCCGGTACCGCCTGAACTGGGCTATTCTGAGACAGCTCTGTGAGCTGTGTAGTGACGAGATGCAGTCACCCACAAGATGGAGCCACGCCCTGTCAGTGGAGACCAAGGTCACAGCGGTGATGTGCCTACTCACCACGGGCACCTTTCAGAGACCAACAGGTGACACCACAGGCATAACCTAGTTGGCCGCATCACGGCTCCTCACACAGTTCCTCAATGCACTGCTGCCACATGCTGCGGAATACATCCACTTCCCCAGCACACAGGCAGAATGTACAGCAAACATGCAGGAGTTCCACAGCATTGCAAGTATGCCTGCCATGCTAGGGACCATCGACTGCACCCACGTAGGCATCTGCACACTACCGATGCCAGAGCGGGTGGCCTACATCAACAGGAAGGGATACCCCAGTGTCAACTGCCAGGCGGTGTGTGATGCCAAGGGGCGCATAATCAATGTCTGTGCCACACACCCTGGGGGAGCACACGATGCCTTCATCTGTCACCAGTCTGTACTGTGCAGCAGGTTTGAGAGTGGGGACATCCCCACCGGCCACCTAGTAGGCGAGTATGCAGCAGGAATGGGCAGCCCTGCGCAACAGGGCAGGGCGTGGGGGGAGATGCTAAGCATGGAGTGTAGGGGATTTGGCTGCACAGGAGGGGGGCAGCCACACTGACCAATGTGCTAACCCAACATGTTCCCCCACAGGTGATAGTGGATACCCACTCAGGCCCTGGCTGCTCACCCCATACCGGTGCCTGATGACCCCAGTGCAGGAGAGATACAACGAGGCACACGCCAGCACATGGAATATCATCGAGCATGTGTTTGGACTGCTGAAGGCATGATTCCATTGCCTGCAGAGGTCTGGCGGTGCCCTACAGTACAGCCCCTCAAAGGCCTGTGGCCTATTCCTGGCCTGCTGTGTGCTACACAACATGGCCACTGACCGTGGGATAGCTGTCGAGGTCGAAGAGGGGAAAAGCAGTGGGGATGACGCAGACGCCGGGCCCAACAGTGGTGGGCAGCCCCCCCGGATGATGGGAATCCCAGCTGCACAGGATGGCCCAGCGGCACAGGGACACCATTGCAGAGGAGCACTATGGTGCATGCAGGTAGGTGAACAGGTCCACACAAATGTCCCAGGGACCATGGCATGGTAGACAGGCATGGCTGGGAGGGCTCCACAACAGACAAGGCTGGAGGGGGGGGCATCGATGGACATGGGGCAGGACACCATGGAAGCACCCCTGACAGAACAGTGGAACCCACCCACACAGCTCCACACCCCCCCACACACACAGGCACGGTCACATGGGCACACATACATGCACACCCCGTGGCTGCCAACGGGCGTGTGTCAGACGCTGAACAACGGTGCACTGTGGCAGCCGGTGCTGTGATGGCATCATCATGCACATGCCACGGTGGCCAGTGGCCAGGTGGGTGTGCACAAGGCAGGCATGATGTGTGGACTCAGATGGCATGGCCCAGGTATGCACATACACACACCACACCACCGTGCATACAGTGCTGCTTCAGGCAACGGACAGGAAGGGTGGTGAATCATGACCACCATGCAGGTGCACGGCCACCACGGACATGTGGATGGCCTCCCCAGACTGCCCAGAAGTTGCAGGCTGTGCGGCGGCCACAGGGGGTGTCACTGACATTCCCCCAGGTGTGCTGCTGCTAGAATGCAACCGATCCCTAGCAGGCATCTGCAGGCCCCCGAAGAGGCCCGCTCCAGGCATGCCCGGGATGCCCACAGCTGATCCCGGTGAAGACAATGCTGGTGTCGCACAATGCCAGGACTGAGGGGTGGAGAATGCACGCTGCGGTGACTGCCACGGACGGCCCTGCACCAGGGTGGCCAGTGGTGCCAGGCCGGCCATGACTGCAATGGTGAGCTGATCCAGGTCTGCAGCTGTGTCCTCCCGCATGCGTGTGGCCCCGGCCAGGAGCTGCTCAAAGTCCCAGTCACGTCTCCCTGTGGAGAGATGCAGCTCAGTGCAGAGTGCACGCACTCCTGCCACGACCTGCATCTATTGCTCTATGGATGCCCTGAGCAGACGGGTGTGCTCATCCAGCTGGTCGGAGCTCTGGGGTGCTTGGGCATTGTGCCACCCCACAGGGATTGTGCAGCCCTGCAGCACGGCCCCCTGCACAGGTGGGGGCTGCACAGTGGGGCCCTCTTGGGCCTGTACTGTCTGCGGTGCACTGGCAGCAAACACTGCACCTGGTCCACCCTCTACACCGGCCTGCTGCTGCTGCTGCTCCTCCTGCTGCTGTGCATGTGACGTCACTAGGGAGGCTGCACCCCCACCACCAGACGGGATGGACTGCGCTGCAGGAACAGTGGCCACCGCAACACTGGGCTGTGCAGCTGGTGGGTGGGCCAGTGCCACCCGTGTGCTATCAGCGCCGCCATGTACTGTGCATGGTAGGGGTTCCACCCCCTGTTTGGCATCACCACTGTCCTGGGTAGTGGTCAGATCATCATCAGATGCAGACCCCACCCTGATCACTGTCTCAGCATACTGGACACCATGGCTGGCATCCCACTGAAACACTGCCTGGGCCTCTTCCATGCCCACACCACAGGCATCTGTGCGGACAGTGTGGTGGGTCCAGCAGTGGTCCGGGTCCCGGACCCCGGTGGAGATTGATGGGCACTCCTACAGGTCCCTGACATCTCCCAGGGTGGGCTCTGCTGCCCCTGCATCTGCACGCAGGCTCTCGGGATCTGTAAGGAAACATATCCACGTTAGTGCCACCACCACACACCCCTGCCTCAATGCACCCCTTATCCCCATCCCTATGTGCCACTGTACCTACTATGCAGTGATGGGCTACCCCCATCTGGATTCCACCACTGGGAACACCCTCAACAGTGCTGTGCTGCATAGTAACTGCTACAAGCTCCTCCTGCGGTGTCAGCTGTGGCACCTCAGGCTGTCCACCACCCATGGCGGCATGTGTGGCCCAGATAGCTGCCACCTTCTCCTTGATCTGCCTGTGGTCCATACCCACCTTCTTCTTGCATTCCTGCACCGACCTCTGATGGACGCCCTGCTGGTTCATGGCCCTGGCCACACCCGCCCATGCATCCGGCCTGACTTGCTGGGTGTCTGTGGAGCCACTCAGGAGGGGCTCCTGGTCCAAGTAGGTGTCAAATAGGGCATCACACTCCACCCTTGTGAAATTGAGCCTGCTCTTCCATGCAGGCCTCTGCTCCTCAACTTGCTGTTGCTCCCACATGCTGTTCCTGTTGGTGGGGACATGTGGTCAGTGCTGGTTGCCACACACAAGGCCCCCCCACCACAGTCCCGACATGTCCAGTGCCTGGCATCCTACCTATGAAGGTTGCAATACCGGTCTGGTGCCTGTGCTGCCACATGTCGCTTTTATAGCACAACGCATGCAAATGAGGGAATGCGCAACTGTAATGGGATGCAAATGCCTACATTGCACCACCGATATGCTGATCAGCTCATCTGCATATCCCTTCTGAATATCATGGAATTGTGCATTGCACAGTGGAGTTGCTCATGTGCATGTCATGGCACATCTGTGTGACGTGCGCAGTCCGCATGGTACAGTGCATACGCGCACTGACGTCACATATGTCGGTGGCGCTTCCTACGCATAGTGCGCTACAGGCGGCATGGCACTCTGCTGCTATTGGGCATGTGGTGCACATGCGCTGTATACCCATTCACGCCCATGTGCCATTGGCACATGGCCCATGGGGCACACTGGACCCTATAGCACACCATGCTATCCATGCTCTATTGCGCAGATGCGCACGGTGAGTGTGTCACCCTTTGACCCCTACTTGTGCCCCTTGACCCCCGGGTGCCTGTGGCACATGCCAGCATTGCCCCCGCTGTATCACGCATACCCTGCCAAAGCGTGATCGGGGATGGCAGTGCATCGCCAGGCGTATCACGCATCCTTCGCATGTGCGTCTCGTGCGTTCACCAGTGCCATTTTGCTTCTGCAGTTCTGGATACAGCCATGCCATGCTGGAGCACACCTAGAGCACCCAACTGGACCCAGGTGGAATTGGTCAACCTGGTGGCATTGGTGGAGCCACATATTGGTGCACTCTATGGGCAGGTACCCCTGGACCAGCCATGCACTGAGGTGTAACAGTGGGTGGCTGAGGAGCTAGAGAAGGCCACAAGGTCATGCTGTAGTGGGGAGCAGTGCTGCCACAGGTAGAGGGACCTGCGGAGGAGGGATCTGGACCAGTTCAGGACACTGCAGGCACACGTCCGGAGGGGCGCAGTGCCACGGCCAGGTGAGTGCACATATCCCATCCATGCCATGTCAGTGTTGTGTGGGTTGCCAGTGGGTGTCACACCATGCTACTG
Source organism: Neoceratodus forsteri (assembly GCA_016271365.2). Lineage (NCBI taxonomy): Eukaryota > Metazoa > Chordata > Ceratodontiformes > Ceratodontidae > Neoceratodus > Neoceratodus forsteri. The sequence goes on from CM028132.1 coordinate 634,943,647, forward strand.
TGGGTGGGGGGCAGTAGCTGGGAATGCCGCCAGCCATGGCAGTGCACTGTAAGTGTGTTGTGTCATGGCACTGCCGCTGCACTGGGTCATGGGGTTTACTGTGCTGGGGGGGGCCCATGTGTTGCTGCCTGGTGCTGATGTTTGTCTCTCACTGTCTCCCTACTAGGCACTGAAGATTGGTGAAGAGCCCAGATGGCGTGTGCCACTGCCGGACGGCAGCAGGCTGGTGGTGGTGCACAGCAGAGGGTTGCTGGCCAGCCAGGAGGTGCAGATGGTCAGGCGCCAGTCAGGCTGCAGCTTGCAGGTAGGCACCTTGGTGGTGTATATTGTTGTGTGGGGTAGGGGTGGGCCACAGCGCCCCATGCACATGGCCATTACATGCCGTGCCTCACCGGCATGGTCCATTGCACCATGCTGCACCCAGGGCACGTGTGTGTGGCTGCTGTCGGTGGGCCGTGGCTGCATCCAGGTCCCAGCAAGGCCACTGTCAGCCCACCACGCAATGGCCATTAGCTTGGCTGCCATGGCTGTGGCATGCTGTGCATGGTTGGTGGTGGTGGTGTGCAGTGCTGTGCATGGCTGTGGATGGTCAGGATGGTGGCTTGTGTTGGCAAGCGTGCTGTGGTTGGCTGTGTGCCCCTGCAGGGTGCATGCCAAAGCTGTCTACTGCGCATGGTGGGTGAGCTACGGTCATGTGGGCGTGCACTCATCCATGTCCCCTCCTTTGTCCTTGGTGCCCAACCAGTAGATGCCCATACCAAGCTGCTGGAGCAGATCCTGTGGGTTGCCATGGCCAACCTTGCGGTGGCACGCATAATTCGACAGGCCCTGTTCTGGCCACGGAGGAGGAGATGGCAGAGGTGCCGGTAGTCGAGGACCTCTTGAGGGGCCCATTGGCCTGCTTCACCCTCCCTTCCACTGACACCCCTCCTGTTCCTCCATTGTACCCAGCCTACCAAGTCCCCTGTCTCCCCACCCCCCTTCCTCAGCCTACATTCCTGATTGTGTCCTCCCCATTCCCAGCCCCCATCCCTGTTCATCTGTACATAGTTTGAATTCGTTGATTGTTGTTTTAATACATTTCTATTTTGGTAGCCATCCGTGTCCATGTCTGCTTTGCAGATGGCTTTGGTGCCATGCTGCAGTGGTGTGCATGGTGGCTGTGTGGTACATGTGCAGTTGCCTGGGTTAGTGTCAGGTGGTCTGCGCACAGTGGCTTGTGTGTGTGTGTGTGTGTGTGTGCCCTGTGGCGTGTGTTTGTTCTCTGCTGGGCTGTGTGGCTGGTGTGTTGTGTGCTGTCAGCTTGTGTGTTGTCTGCGTTGGTCCTGGTGCCATGTCCCATGCTGTCCTGTGGGTGTTGCCCGTGGCTGCTGCCAGTGGCCATGGGTATCACGCCACCTCCATACACTGCAGTGAAATGCATGGTCAGGGCATGTGGCTGTGCACCTGCCTTGCCACCCTCCGGTCATCCCCTGCACTATGGTGGCAGTGTGTCCTGCTCTTGTGGCGTGCTCCACACTGTGCCAGGGGCCCTGTGCCATGGCCCATGTGCTTCTGTCCCTTGCCCTACCCATGCTGTGCTCCAGCACTGTGGCGCCTGCTGATTTGCTCCCTGATGCAGCCCTTGTTGTGCTATGGCACATCCCTGCAATATTCAGCCGTCTTGCGCTGTCACCTGCCTTGGTGCTCAGCCTTTCAATAACGCGTTGGCTGCACACCAGCCCAGTGTACCTGTACTGCACCGCTCTTGCACCTGCTTCTGGTGCATTTCTGAATATCCCACCCCAATGTTGATTTTTTCCATTTTCCCCCACCTATCACCCTCTTCTTAAGTGTGCTTTTTTCATTATAAGTCCAATGGCATTACAATGCCAATTGTTGTGGTTCCTGAACATCTCACAATGATGATGGTAATTGATTCAGAGGTCACATACTTTCCCTCCACTGAACATTTTCTGCCTGACAGCATTTTGCCACAGTGTATTGTGAAGTCACCTTCCAGTCTTCAGGATTCTAAGAGGATTGTAATGTCATCTGGGTGGCTGGCTAAAGTGGTGAAAGAAGAGTCTGTGACAGTCACCATCCCACTCTCCTTTGCATTTCTTGTATCCTTTTGTCTGGTGGCATGGGGGGGAGTTGGGTGTTCAATGTGGGGGGATGAGGCATTGACTCTTTTGGTTTGGGCTGGTGATGTGATGGTGGTATCTGGGGGTTGCTGAGCAGGTGAGTAAGGAATGTTTTATTGATTATTTTTGTGAGACAGAGTAGTGAGATTGGGTATTGCTGGATTGGTGGGGGTAGGAGAGTTCATTATGATACACTACTGGTTATGGCTGGGTTGATGAGAATGGAATTTGGTGCTACATGAGGGAGGGAGATAGGAATTTCCTTGTTTAAATCTTTTGAGTCTTAAAAAGAACTACAGTGCACTACAAATTGTTGGTGAAGTGCATGTTAAGTACGAAGGTTGGCACTCTGCTAGCAATTCACTGACAAAGAAAAACTTCATAGCACTCCTAGCAGCATGCCTTCTGCCTGTTTGATTGTTGGAGATCATTTTCAGGCTCATCAGGCTACAGGTGTGCAGAACTAGTTTGGATTAAAGTAAGTCACCCTGAACACAGGTGGCACAACAGGAACTAAGTCTGAGCTGAAGCTTCCTAGTTTGACTCAAATGTGGCTCAGTCTTTTTCTCCAGAAAAAATAAACTGTTTCATTTAACCTTTCTTCCCATCCTGCCTGTACCTTTTGAGGCAAACACCCCTAATGCATCTTTGTACTTCTCTATGCCAATAGCTGATAGGGGAGGGGTGATAACCAACAAGCTGAGTAGTCCTTTACTAGTGCTGTGCGAAAATATAATTTCACTGGTGGGATTGCAGATCAATGCAATAAACTGTGGGAAAAAAAATCAGCAGAACTGATCACTGTCAGTGATCAATTCTGTGAAATTTCTTTCTGTAGTTTAATACATTCGTCTGCGATTCATATATTCATTCTTCAGTTCAGTGAGTTCCAGATGTATATTACTGTGGAATGAAATTCTTTAGAACTGTCATTCAACAGTTCACGTGTATTGCTCTGCAATTCAGCCAGAAAAATTGAGGAACTGGGTGAATTTGCCTACACATTTGGAAGATTTGGATTTTGCCAAAGTCAGAATTTCAGAAAATTCCATGAAATTTCTGAAGTTTTGCACAATTTCAATGAATTTTTTCCAGGCTCACACAGTTGCCCCCTTTCCTATGCAGCACTCCACAACATCAGTAGCTGAGTAGAGTGTGTAGGAGTTCCACACTGCACACATGCATTTTTGTAGATAGTCATAAGCATTAGGACTTCATAAATCTCCACCTCAAGGCCACTGATTTATGATGATTAAAATAATGAAATTCCATTTTCATAACTTAAAATTCCAGGAATTGCACCAATGATTGTTAGTCTAATTTCCGTATTTTGCCAGAATTCTGCTCTCATTCTTTTAGTATGTGTATAAATAAATAGAATAAAAGAGGGCTTGGCATACAAAGCATTAAATGAAGAAAACTGAAAATAGTACAGGAAATAATTATGAGAAAAATACAAGTTTTCCAGATTTACTGATCTGGTTTAAGATGGCAAATTCTGTGAAATTCTTTGTTTTTCTGGTGTTCAATATACAAAAACCAGAATTGTCCTCCTAATTAGTGAACTCCTGCTTATTACTGTCTACAGGAATACATGTTTACTGTGTAGAATTCCTCAGCACATCATTCAACTATTGAAATATACTGTAGCTGTGCTGCAAGGAAAAAGGGCAACTGAACTTGTAGCCCATCAGGTCATCCCCAATCAACTATTGGTTTAAGGTGGTAGGGGCCAAGATACTTCAGGGGCTTTTGCCCCATAAGATACAGAAAAAAACATGGATCTGAAAGTGTTGGGAAGGAGGAGAGTTTTGCAGGAGGTTAGTTATGCATCTTAGTTGGTGAAGGAATTTGTCTTGCAAAGACAATTGGTATAATTGTTAGAATATCACTACGGATGAAATTAAAGACACAGATATGAAACCCACCACTGCCACTTACTGTGCGGCCCTGAGCAACTCACTTAACTGCCCTTTGCTTAACCTCTGTATACTATATCTGCTGTTTAAATCGTTTACAACTAATGGCAGCAACATTTTCTCCCCTCCATTCAGCTGGCTGAATTTCTGTAGAAATTTTGAGCTCATTCCACAGAATTCCACTTACTTGTGATTTGTGGAACTGTATTCTGTGGATCCACATATGTAAAGCATTTTGGGATAGAGTTTGTATGAAATGTGCTTTATGAAACTGCATTTTATTCTATTCAAAATGTTAGTGTACTTCCAGTATCCTACTCATTTTTGTAAAGCATTTTGGTATTCAATGTATACAATGTGCTGTAAAACTAAAACATTCCTTTTTCTTTAGGGGGCAGGTTATGGAGTAGGACTATTATTAAACATTTTAGGTGGGGCAAAGAGAGACTGCAGGATGTCAGCTGTACTATGAAAGAGTCAGGGAGACCTGTGACATGGTGATTTTATCCCATAAAGGAAAAGGCTTAGTTACAGTTCCTGAATGAAGATTATTCTTAAAAATGGTGACAGTGTGTAGGGGATAGAGAGACTGGCTTGAATCCAGAACCAGTACCAAACCTGGGAGTGATTTAGTTAAACAAAAAGTGGGGTGGTCACTGTTGAAGTTGGTGCCTTGACTTGCATGTGAGTAAAACAGAGAACAAATTGCAAGCCACCCTCAGGCTCACAGAGCTAGTCATTACTGGCATGTTTGACTTGCCTCACTACTACTGCCATTTATTTTCTCCCATGTAACTCTTATGCAAAATTTGTCAAATGTACTGTGCACCTGTCTAATACCTTGTGAGCCTGCTGTTCCCCTGTTAGTGCTTAATACCTGTTCCACTGTATGTATCAACTGTGACTATTGTATATTAATTCCAATGCATGTAATTGCTGTAACTAATTCCAGGTCACCCCTGAAAAAGGGACTTCTGGTCTCAGTGGGTTTACCTGGTCTCCAAAATTTAAATAAATAAATAAATAAATTACTAACTCATTTAAATCTCTGTTCAACAAGTTCTTCAAAGAATCCTGTCACTGTAGCAGCAGTTAGGCCACGTGCATACACACAACAACTTATCCATTGTCAGCACTTATCACCCCACCCATCAGCCACTCTAAGTACTTTCTCATCCCTGGCCTTTCTCACCTTCAGCACCCTGTCCTATGACTTCCTTTAGCTCAGATCTTGTCCCCTTATGATTTGTTGCTTACTGCAGTCCCCCTGTCATGCTATGTTCATTTTGAGCATGGCCCACCTCGCCTCATCGTCTTACCCCAATGTACATGTCCTCTACTGTCCTGAATGTAGTTATCCCTTTTTCTACTATAGTTCCCTGTTGTTAGCACCTGCTCTAGAGTTTGAAAGTCAAATCATTGTATTAGCACCTTCTCTACAGTCTGTATGTCAAATAATTGTATAGCAATTACCTGTCTCTTGCCTTTTACTCTTCACTGTATTATTCTCCTATGTATCACATCACATTCCATGTACTAATGTATTATTATATCTATGTGCTGTACTTGTTATGCCACTGCTCTATTCCTTCCATGTATTACTGTCTAGCTATTGGATGTGATCTACCAGGACCTCCTTAAAAATTAGCATGCTCAATGAAGTTTTCCTGCAAATAAACTTGACTTGAACTAAAAGATTTTTAATAGTGTTGTGCGTAATGTAGAATTCTGCTGGGAGAATGGTGGCTGAATTGTCATTCATCTGGTAGAATTTCTGTCTAAACTTTTTGCTTATTCCACAGAATTAATACTTACTTGTGATTTGTAGAACTGTATTCCGTGGATCCACATTATTCTGTGGATAATCATCCAACAAGCATTACACAGAATTTCTGTGAAATCAAGTGGGTGAATATAAATTAAAATGTGCACACTTGATTCCTAACTGCCCTATAACACAATGTATGGGTCCATAGATCAATAAACAATGCCACAAGACACAACAAAATTAGTTATTTTTTCTGCTTGTTCTATACAGTTTAAATCCAATATTCATTTTACTGTTCTACAGATCACAAGCGCATTTTACTGATGTCTGAAATGTACCAGAATGCTATACTGCAGATCTCCTATGTAATGTAATGTGTGGAATAGCGTGGACTATTTAATTGGCTTCCAAAGAGGCCCCAGTTTTCAGCACATGTGAAATACTAGTGGTTGGTTGTGTAATCTGTGAGGAAGAGGAACAGAGGGTGTGTGAGAGATGACAGGGTGGAGAGCAGACAGCCAATAAGTTTTCTAAACACTCAAAAATGTATTACAAACTTTCCAGTACTTTTTGAATCACAATATTAGTGGAAAAACAAAGCTCAAAGTCCTCTGGGGAGTCCTGTCATGGCCCTCCATCAGCATTTTTGTCTGTGGAGAACAGCATCCTTACTGATCAAGTTAAAAAAATGTGAAACATATTTTTGATGCCAACAGACTTGAATTTTTTGAGAGAGAGAGAGAGAATTTGGACCCAGATTTGTCAGCAGTGAGTGATGGTGGAGATAGACCAGCACAACCATGAAGCACCTGAAGTGTTGGTAGGACAATATTCAGTGTGAAGAGACTTGTCTGCTGTAGTCCACTGGGGGTTCCCACACATTGTGGTTAGGTGGTCAGAAATGTGCTTGAAATGCTGGAGGTGAGTGTTACCAAGTGACTTTTGTAAGAAGCCCATACTTTCAAACTCAAACCACAAAAGATCACTAAATATTCTGACTGGCCAGTCATGCAGCAACAGTTGCTGGTATACTCACAGATAGCCTATCCAAGCATTTGTCCCTTTGTCTTGCATACACAGGGCAGCCACCATAACCTGAGCTAGAGGGGAGTAAGCAGTGCAGGTAGTGTAGAGTGTGTTCCATGACATTTTCTTTCGGTACTAACTGAAGCAACTTCAGAAATGCCTTGAGTCCATTGCCAGCCCCATCCCTTACTTCACCCCACTTCAAGCTTTATGAAAAAAATTAAAATAAAAAGATAATGCAGTATATAAATCTGTGCAGCTCCTTTTCTCTCCACTGCTAAATGTCTTAGTACGGTCCCTCTTTTAAGCACCACTACATTACTTAGTCCCTGATCCACCAAAAACTCAGAGATGCTTACACCGCAGTGTGCCTGAATTAAGTTTTTTACTTATTGCTGACATCAGGGTGCCAAATCCACATGTTGGCATGTCCCCCCCCCAACATTATGGTACACTGGGAGCCCACCCCAGTGCGTCTAAATTAATGTTTACCCCTGTAAAATACAGAAAACCATCTATCAAGGTCTGTTTTCTTTACCTATAAAAAAAGGTCTCTCATTGTTCCCTCAGTCCCGCTCCCCCAACCCACACCCTCCCTCTGCACACCCCACCTCCCCACACCCCCCCACCAGATACTTACTTCTCAAGGTTGGGAGCAGTGATCTTCTGTGGACTGGGAACACATCTGCACTCCTCAAAGACCAATCGGGAACTGAAGAAACAACGGTAAGCCCTATAATGGCAGTGAATGGGGGGGGCAATTTAGGTTGATATCTCAGCCAATTTTTTTGCGTTTTGGTCCCAAATTTTCAACATGGGGTTCTTTGGATCCCACCCCATGAACACTGGCACTGTAATTTCATTTCTTGGTCCCAAAAGGTTATTTCGCTGTCGCTGTGTGGAATCACCTTTCGGGACCGATTAAGGAAACAACAGTGCCACAGTTCATGAGGTGGGGTCCCAAAAAGCCAATGTTGTAAGTCTGGTGAAAAAACTCCAGACAGTGACTGCATTACAAGTGTGCGTTGTACAGTTTGTACACACACTCTTAACTTCACCAGTTTGTAATATTTTCACTCCAAATTTCTGACATTGCCATTTTTTCACACCTCCTTATGAACAGTACAGTTGTCATTTTTTGCATCCTGCATGAAATGTGTTTTCGCACCTGTGGTGCAGAATGGTACAATCGCTGTTCAAAATCAACTTTTGGGACAGATTAATGAAATCACAGTGCCACTGTTCATGAGGAGAGGTCTCAAAATGGCCATGTTGAAAATTTGGTGAAATAATTCCAGATTTTCAACATTGCCATTTTTTCACACCTCCTCATGAACAGTACAGATGTCATTTTTCACATCTTGCCGAAAATGTCTTTTTACACCTGTTGCACCAAACAGCACATTTGCTGTGCACAATCACCTTTCAGGATTGAGTAATGAAATGATAGTGCCACTGTTCATGAGGTGGGGTCCCAAAAAGCCCATGTTGAAAATTTGGAGTGAAAATACCAACAAACGGCCGGGGCGTTAGGGTTTTCAACTGTAACTCCCCATCCTGTACAGACTGACAGGCATCAGGAGTGTGGCTTGGGGTAATCAGTCATAATGCTCATGCCATTTTAACCCCACCCTGCAGCCACTGACAGGATTGAGGTGTGCCTTGGGGTCTTCTGCCCTAATGTTCACCCCATTCTCCTATACTGCACCCATCTCAGCTTATTTCAGTGTCAGTGGCTCAGTAGGTAGCACACTCACCTCTGAGGCTGAGAGATCAGAGGGCTGTGGGTTCAGTTCCCACATCTGACACTTGGGTTAATATTCCAGTACTGACACTGTAGTGCAGCATGAGAGGGGTGCTACACTTCTGAGGTGCCGTCTTTCGTATGAGACGTTAAACTGAGGTCCCATCTGCCTAGATTGGTGGTAGTTCAGGTGGGATGTTAAAGATCCCATGGCACTTATCGAAAGAGTAGGGAATTTCCGGTGTCATGGCCAAATTCCCTCATTCACTAAAATACCACCAACAGCTTAGTCTGGTTCAAGGTCAGTTGGCATTCATCTGTATCCCCCTTCCCCAGGTCATGCCTGAAAATAGGCAGGATTTGTCTAGTGCACTTACCCGGTCAACAAAAGCTAAATAAATAAAAATAAATTTCCTTATGGAATGTAGTGAGCGTAAGGGCCGAAGACCCAAAGGGACACCCTGACACTTGTTAGTGTCTGCAGGGTGTGGTGAGGTGGAATGGCATGAGCATTATGGCTGACACCCAAGGGCACACCCCAATGCCTGTCAGTCTCTGAAGGGTGGGGTGGGGGTTGACGTTAGTTCAATACTTCATTATCATTCCTATTATGCATCTCTCTAACTCATGCAGTACCAATGCCAATACCAGCAAGCAAACATACAGAACTGACAAATGCTTGTTTCACCTTTGAGTCAGATAGAGATCTGAGACAGAATTCACAAAATTTTATCCCAGCACAAACCCAGTTTTGCGTAAGCAAACCAGATTTTGCACCAAGTTGATATTCACAAAATCCTGGTTTGAACACTCAAACCAGGTTTGTGTTAGGGCAAAGTGTGGAGGGGGCCACAATGCAAATGAGGGAAGGGGACTTGAATATCAATGCTGTTCAATTCACAAAGCATTTGCTCCATGCATGGGTCTCTTGCTAGGTCTGTTGCATGGAGCAAATACTGCCAACAAAGACCTTGCCACACAACCTTAGTGGATGGTGGAGGTACTGTGGCAGCACCCCCTCAGACTGCCAGCCTGATACCACAAATATGTATTCCTTGATGGTAGCTGATTCCACCCCCCGGCCCACTGATTGCTGGCCCCAATGCAAAATGGTATGTTTCTGTGGTGATAGTGGTACCCCCCCCCACACACACCGATCACTGGCTCAAATGAACAGTTATGACATTTCCCTGGCATCCAGTAGTCTTCCCCACCTGCTCCCTCACTGGATGTATAAATATGTTTCCCCTGGTGTCTAGTGGTCAATACCCCAACCTGATTCCTTGTCTGATGTATAAATGTATTTTCCCTGGTGTCCAGTGGTCCCTCCCCCATCTGATCACCTGCCAAATGAATCATAGAGGTGTCTCTTGTGTCTAGTGAACCATCCCCCACCTGATCACCCACCCAATAGAAAATAGAGGTGTCCCTGGTGTCCATTGTACTCCCCCCATCCTGATCTCCTGTATATTAAATTGAAACCAGTCCCTAGTGGCTGTTGGACCCCCCCTACCTATCACCAATTTCCCTAACTTAGTGGTAACCATTCTCTGGTGTTTAGTGGACCCATGCCCCCACCCTGGCAGGTAGTGCCCACTCACCCCACTGCCCCATACCAGCCCCAAGCCAGTGACTGGTATAGCCCTCCACTCTCCACCATGGCAGGCTACTGATTGAGCTGTCTATAAGTGTGTATGCTCATTGACAGCTTAGTTGGTAGACAGCCATGGTGGAGAGCTGAGGGCTGTGCCTGTCACTGGTTTGGGGTCAGAGAGGGAGGTAACAGGGCGGTGGGGCACTACCTGCCAGGGTGAGAGGGTGGGGGCCACTAGTCACCAGGGAATGGTTACCACTATGTTACAGGGATAGACAGTGGGTGTCCACCAGTCATCAGGGACTAGTTTCACTTTAATTTACAGGTGATCAAGAACGGGGAGTACACTGCACACCAGGGAAACATCTATTTTCTATCAGGTGGGTGATCGGATGGGGAAGGGACCACTGTACACCAGGGAAAATGTATTTTACATCAGACGGATGATCAGGTGGGGGGAGGAACCACTAGACACCAGGGACACCTCCGTTTTCTACTGCGCATGTAATTGGGTTGGGTAAGGGACTGCTGGACACCAGGGAAAATGTATTCAAACATAGGGTGAGGAATCAGGTGGGGGTGAGGGACCACTGGATTCCAAAGGAAATGCATTTATACATTTGACAAGGGATTGTGTAGGGGAAACCACTGGACACCAGGGAAATATTATAACTGTTTATTCAGGCCAGAAATTAGTAGGAGGACCACTAGCCCCAGGGAAAAATGATAATTTTGCATTCAGGTGGGGACTACTAGCACCAGGGAATACATATTTGTTGTATCAGGCCAGTGATCAGTGGGGGGGGGGATACTAGCACCAGGGACTGGGGCTGCATCTCCAGTAGAGGTTGTGCATGGAGGGCACACTACACTCAATGTTGCCTATGCAAATGGTCTCATAATGGGCATGCAAATGGCTACCTAGTGCCTTGCATGCCCATTGGGCTCATTTACATGGCTGCTTTTATGAATTCCAAATAATGTACCTCTGCTATTCATTGCAGAACCATATTGCTGGCTGCATGCTAGAACAGTGCTAGTGGGGTTAGCACTAGCGGTTTTGGGGTTACCACTGTCTCAGCCTTGCCCTGTGCTATCTGACTGTGAACAGCAGCATGTGACACATGGGTAATCGCAAAGTGCAATGCAAACTTTTTGTGTTGTGCTTTGTGATTTTTTGTGAATTTAGCCCCTGATTGTTAAATTAGCTAGAGTAAAAATAATACTCATTTTTAAAGGGCAGCACTATTATGTGTACCCAGACTTTGCCTACATGACTCAACAAAGAAGCAGGCACTTCCTCAGCTTCAGGCAGGAGGTACTGGAATTAGTAGCAGAATTCCAACTCTCAGCACCTGCAAAAGTTAAAATTACTTTTAGAGGCCAGAAGTATCTTTTTTTGACATTGATCAACTTAGCTCTATTTTAAGAGCACATTATGAAAAAGAGGCCTCTAAAGAAGGAAAAACCACTTCACCCACATTATCTGAAGAGGAAATGATGAACATTGCTATTGGAATTTGAAAATAATTATAAAATATTAAAATGATGGACAATATGGGTTTATTCAATTTTGGAAAATATTGAATGACTTGCAATAGTAGTAAATACAGGTCAACTATAGGTTAAGTATGTGTTAATAATTAAAGAAATATAATATATGGAAAGGTCTGGTTTAATTTGATTTAAGGGTCAAAGCAGTTGGCAAGGAGAATGTTTACTAAAATTAGTTTTAATATTCATAGATGTAGAATGTTTATGTTAACTAGATCATGTGTTATAAGATATAGTTAGTATTTTGCTCTAAGTCTGTAAAATTAGCTACTGACTAATGATCCAATGTATATATTGTGTGGGTAGGAATTACCCACAATGTATATATTTAGTTACCTAAAATTAATAACATATAAATATAACAATAACAATAATAAAAAAAGAAATTCTGAAAAAAATGTTGAAAGTGGAATTTCCATGTTACTAATCTGTAATGTTTTGTAAATATCTGGAAGGATGACTTAGTTCCTGTCTTACACAAGTCAGAAGCTGTTGTGTCTGCCCTCTCTGCCCAAGAGGTTGCTATAGCCTATGTTGAATGCACTTTGATCAAAACCAGCAGTGACAACAGAGACAACATCACCATCATATAAACTTTGACAATACATGTTCTGACCTACCTAGCCAAGATCAATCTGTACAGTTCCAATTACAGTAACACAAAACTATCACATTTCTGAACAGACTGTGTTCATCTGAGACAAGTTTTTACTACTCTATGAACATTTCATTTCACTTCATTTTATTTATTATACTGGATAGCAGGATGAGCTAAGATAGCCCATTTTCACAAGTTTCCAGTTGAGGAAAACATTAATGATACAAAACAGGAATAGGTAATGTACTACAAGCACAAGCAGGTGGTGCATAATAAGAAGTAGAAGAAATACATTATGTACAGTTACATTGCATTTTGTCTAACATTAGCTGATTGAGGCCAGCATTGAGGGAAGGGATACTCACACCTGAGGTGAAAAGGGAGAGCAGGAGGCTGCTGGCACCAATACCCTTGAAGAACAAGGCTCTTTGTCCTGCAGCAGAGTATCTAATGGGGAGTTTGAAAGTAAATTTGTATTCAGAGCATCCTCAGCTTGTTGTTGGAGTTCAGGAAGAGTGAGGAAATGCATGGGGGAACTTTACATAGGGCAACCTTGTGTAGGAACACTGCTGACCTATGGGTGAGGCATTCCTCCAGTCAGAGGCAGAAAGCACAATTATACAGTTAACAGTGGTGAGTCCTACATGGTAGTCCATTCAGGAAGTGGCAGATACTATTGTAGACTGTGCATACCTTGGTGAGAGTTCCTGAAGTAGCAGCTGCGTAGATTAGGGAGCCATAGTCGATGATGGGGTACAACAGTTTGAATGAAAGTAATTTCTTTGATGCCTGGGTCAAGAACTTTTTGACCCTGTGAAAAGCTCCAATTCTCTGGTGCACAGATTTTGTCAGATGACTGATGTGGGTGTCAAAGGATAATATGTAATATGCTGTCAAGACAGATGTCTAGATGCCTACAGTAGCTGCCTGCTCACCAAGTGGGAGACACGGTATTTCTAACCCCACCTAGTGGGTGGTGTAATGCCTAATGCAGCTGCCTATTGTAGTTAGCACATAACCGGTGAGTAATTTTGCTTTGTGCCGAACTGTTGCTTAACACTGTTCTGTGCCTAACTGTTGCTTTGCTTTGTGCCTAAGTTACTTAATCTTGTTCTGTTGTGCTCAATGCTCAACCCTTCAGTCAAGGAATTTGAGGTTAACCAAGGCACAACTGGACTGCACAATGCCTGCCCCTGCACTCCTGTTCCTGTGCTTTTGTATTGACCTTGCTGGTGTCCACCCACATCCACAATACAGGCACCACCATGAACAGTTAGTCATTTTCCTACTCATAACTCCTGTGGTAAGGGCATTGATTTTATCCCCTCATACCCAGCCAATGAGGAGGGCAGACCTTCCATCCCTCACTCTGGACCCCATCCACTTACTTCTAGGGTCCTGGGAAGTCAGATATAACCTGGTCAATACTAATTCTGTGTGTGTCTGGACAACTGCCTCCCTGAAGCAGTACAGAAAGAGGCTATGGTGCCTCCCCAGGCACAGGTGTCTGGTGCTTCTCCTGCTACTTATATCCAGCTCTGTCCACCCTCACCCAGGTCCCCTGCATGCTGTCAGCAACTGTTCCCCAAAATCTGCCTTGAATTTGGTGCTCTTGAACATTCAGAGCCTTCCTGCTAAATTTGATTAACTAGAAGCTTGGGTTCTGGCTTTTAAGTTTGACATCATTGCCCCTTTCTGAGACCTGGATAACTATCAGAATCACTGACAATAAAATTAATTTAGCTGGCTGGCTTCACTATCTTTAGGGAGGATAGGATTAACAAAAGGGGTAGAGGTTTCCTATTCCATATCTACAAACACTGCAAGGCTTCCAAGTCCACCAACCAACTCTCCCCAGGCCCTTGAGAGATACTGTCTCCTGATATCCTGTTTTGCAAGGAGAAGACCCTCGCAGTCTCCACCAGTTACATCCCTCTAACCATGCAGATGAAGGTCTGACTCACTGTTATCTTGGACTTTGGAAATTCTCTGCTCCAGAGTAGAGAATGAATACTTCTTGATGACTTTAACATGAATAGGCCCACCAAACAGACAGACAAAACCTGACATCTCTTTTTGAACCCTGCTCTGAGTCAGAGCATGGCCAGCCCCACCACAGGAAATCTACAAGGCCAAGTATGACTCTAACCTGGACAGAATGACTGTTGCCACCCCCTACAATGTCGATGACTCTGGGGTGCTCCCTGATTCATTATGTGATCACATCCCGCTTTTCTGTGACTAGTCTGCCAGGCCCCCATGCCCCTCAATCTATATCAGTTTCATGTGGTTTCAGGATCTGAACCTTGAGACCTTCACCTCTGCACTGTCATCTGCAGACTAGTCATTCCTTGACAATATTTTAGACATTGACCTAGCTTATGACATGTACTGTAAGTTATTCAATGGTATCTGTGATTTCTACTGTCCCCTGAAGTGGCTCAGAATACATGGCAACAAGTGGGACTGGGTCTCTAGGGATTTCCTGAGGTGCTACAACACCAGGGACAAAATATGGGCCCAATATAAAAAAAATGAAATGACCTAGCTCACCTACAGGATCACAAAACATTGCATAAGTCCTGTAAATACCTCAGAAGACCCTATTTCTCGCATTTGTAACTAGTCATGATGCACTGACAACTACCCCGAATCATGGAAGATGGCCACCATCATGTCCATCAACAAATCTGGGCCTGAACACCTCACCTTCAACTATCACCCAATCTCCCTTCTCATCCCCCATTTGAAAGTTTTCAAATGGATAGTCTTTGACCAGACAACTGCCTACATTCACCAGTATGACTTTCGGATGAGCACCCAACATGGATTCTGCCCCATGCACAATACTGAGACTGTCTTGGTGAGACTCACAGATTATGTGCATCATGCCTTATACTATGGGTATTCTGTAACCCCAGTTTTTGTGGACCACACCAAGGCCTTCAACATTGTGAACCATGCTTTGATGTTGTGCACTCTTTCTACACACAGTTTCTTCCTCATTGACACCTTTTGATTCAACAACTCCATGTTGAGGAGGGAGCACTGAACTGCAATTGGTAATGTCCAGTTGGTCTTTCATCACAAAAATTGCAGGGTCCTTCAGTCCTCCATCCATGATCACCTACTTTTCTTTCTTTTCCTCAACTCAGTCTCCAATGCCTGCCCTTCCACCATGTCATAGAAGCATAGGTCAGAAACAGAGGCAGACCAGGAGAAGTTATACAATTTACAAGTAGCATATTATTATTATCAATAACAATAAAATAGAAAAAATTAAATTGTACAGAGTTGCTCTTCATAAATTCAGTACAAACAAAAATAAAAAGTCCCCCATATGAATCTCTCTTTGGAAAAACATTTCTCTGATTACATAAGATTTTTTGCCTGGCATTTCAAACTCTGCATCCTGATGTTATAAGTTACATCTCCTGTTTTTCACAAAATGTATCAAAATGTGTCATTGTCCTTCCTGAGGCCAGCCTGAAGAGCACATCTAGTGTTAACTGGTGTACTAAAATAATGCATTATGTCCCAGAGCTGGTTTCCTGATGACAATTCTGTAAACAAACTTGTGGAAGTCAAAATGAATCTCAAGGTCAACCCCCTGCATTCCAGATTATCTTTTCTAATACACCCAAATAGTGTTCTGCAATCATTTTAACAGTATAATTCTATACACTTGCAAACCAAGGAATACCAGTCTCACTTGAAGATTCATATAGATTTTTTTTAACTACAGAGAAGCAAGGTGCGAAAGAAAGAACAGAAACAGCAAGTGAAGGAAGGAAGATAACAGGGGGGAATTGTGGGACCAGTAGAGTGGCCAGTTCTGGGGCACCAGAAGACAAATTTGATTGCAAAATCAGGCCAGTGACACACAGACATGTTGTGAGATAGGAGAGGACAACCTAGATCCTTGCTTTTAACTCTTTCTGCATCACAAGCTGGACAGGGTCTTACCAAGCTGTGTCACAAATACCCCTCTTTAACAGGGAACCTTTCTTTCTTAAAAAAAAAGCTTTCCAAATCCTTCTTTTATTTCTCTAGTAATATTACCTTATAGCATTGACATATCTTTGCATAAGCAGTGTCTCTTTTCCCTATCACCTTTTACAGCAAACATTTCAGTTAAGCACACACATGTTTTTAACCTTCTGAATTCTCAGGTCCTAAACCACATCCTGGCAGAAAATTAGCATCGGCATTCTTTTTTCCAGATTTCTGCATCACTTTGAATTTAAATGATTGTAGTGCTAGATACCCCCTTGTGATTCTGGGATTGTTATCCTTCATTTGATTAAGCCAGCAGATAGGATTGTGATCTGTTGTAAGTAAAAAGTCTGCTCCAAACAGATACAACTTAAGGGACTTCATTGCCCATTTCACAGTAAGGCATTCTTTTTCAATGGTAGAGTGCTCTTTCTCTCTGTCATGCAGTTTCCTACTGATACACAGAATGGGATGTTCCTTCCCATCTATATTCTGACTGAAGACTGCACCTACGCCTACTTCTGATGCATCTGTCTGTAATAGAAATTGTTTCTCAAAGTATGGACTTCTTAAATCCTGGGCTGAACATAATGCAGCCTTGATGGCCCAAAAAGCCTCATCACACTCTGGGGACCATTTCACATTATTTAAGTACAGTACAAGCCACTTAATAGGGATGCAGTTAATCATATTGTTTACTTTATTGGGTGTCCCACCAGGAACCAATTAATTGCCATGTATTTCTATGGGAAATGTAGCTGCTCAGTCATGATGTAGGTGCATTTAAATGGGGTGAATCAGTTCCATTAATCCCCCCTAACTGTGTGGTGCTGATGCATTGTTCAGTGCTAATCCTTGTTACCACCTGCTGAACACATCACTAATGTGGTCTTGCCCCAGTGAGCAAGTGAGGGAAGACAATAGAAAAGTAACTAAAGAGATAACTGCATAATGAATAAAATAAAATGTGCTCTGAATGTTTTGTCTTGCTGCCTGATTCTCTTTGGCATCCTGCTGTCTCCAGTATGCCTCCATCTCAGTCTGTGTGTTCAATGCTGTTGTTTGCTTCTTTGGTCAGCTCTCCCCTAATGCATGTGACTGCTACTGCCAACTCCAGCTATGACCACACTATTCCTGCTGTTTCTTCTTCCTTTTTGTATAAGCTCAAGACATACAAAATGAAAGGTAACGTTAAAGAAGTTTATTTATTTATTTTTATTTAGAAGAGATTCACCAGGAAAGCAATATGAACTGTAAACAGCTTATTTCCAGAAGCATCCTCGGGATGGTGTTACATAGGATGGAGCCAGAGACAACATTTAAGAGAACCAGAGAATGGCCTCATAGACATTACAAGTAATAACCAGGTAGTAGATAATTAAGCTCAAATTCAGTGAATAAAATCATATACATTTCAGTTACAGACCAGGAATAAAACATGTGCAAAGTATATCATGGACTCATGCTGAATAGAGCAGCAACTGTTATTGGATATAACAATTGACTTACGCCATGTGAATAAGTCTGTTTTTTGAGTATCAGGTGGAGAGGCAGAAGGTAGATTACAAATGCTAGTACTTTGAGAGTGTGCAGTGGCTTATGTAAGTGCTTAAATTGGGAAGACAGTAGCCAAGCTGTATGACCTAATATGTATAAAACGGAGGGGGGGTATGGGGATAGGGGAGGGAGGTGTGAAGCTAAGGCCTTCTACCCCACAGGGTGCTGTAAGCCATGCAAGGGGATAAGGAAGCTGGCAGTGTAGAAGTAGAGGAGGCTGGGGGTAGCGGGACAAGGACTTGGGGCAGGGTTATTTGGGATAATATGGGGTGGATGGGGCAAATAAGGATGAAATAAGGTTAACTTAGGAAAAAGGAAGCCAGTGTCTTCTCCACTTCAGGATGCAGAGAAACCCTGCAAGAGGATGGTGAGCTGGCATGGGGAAGTGGAGTTGGTTTAAAGGGGGAGGGATAGGGATGCCAGAGCCTTCACCAACTTCAGGATGCAGAGAACCCTGCAAGGGGATGGAGAGCCAGCAGAGGAAAGTAGAGTTGGTCTAAGGGGAGAAGGATAAGGAAGCCAGGATCCTTGCTCACTGACAGGATGCAGAGAACCCTGCCAAGGGATTGGGAGCTGGCAGATGGCAGAGGAGATTATTCTAAGAGGAGAGGGATGGAGGAATAGAGGGAAGATTGAGGGAATGGGAAGCCAGAGCCTACACCCCTTCAGAATACAGAGAACTCTGCAAGCAAGAGGGGATCTGGCAGAGCAAAGTAAGATTTGGCTGGGGGAGGAAGAGAGGTGTAAGGGGGGAAGGGAAGGAGAGAGGGGGAATAGTACAATTTAGTGGTAGGTGTGGTGGGAAGCTAGAGTGGCAGGGGGGTAGTAATGGAATAGGGAGGAGAAATGCAAGGGTGGTGCACTGCAGTTGCAGAGAGGAGGAGGATGATGATGAGGAAATAATATAGGGGGAAGGCATGTAGTGGGTTAGTTGCAGTTGCAGCAGGGTGCTGAGTGTTTCCAAAGGAGGAAAGCAAGGGATTGGCGAGAATGGGCAGAGCAAAGTTTGAGGGGGAGATACTTCCAGGAGTTGAGGAATAGGTACATTCTGATCAGATGTGGTATGCTGCAGTGGGAGGGTGAGCATTCTGTGAGTTGAGGATCGAAGTGTGTAGCTGGAGAGGGGAGGAACTGATAAGAGGGAGGACAGGTAAGATGGAAGAGTGCTGATCCAGAACCTACCTACTAAGTTGGCGGTATGGGACAGGTGCCTGGCACTGAGGGATGGAAAGGAGTGAGGTATAAAGATAGCAGTGGTGGGTGAGCGAGGGACAGCCAAGGAAAAAGCAGCAGAAAGAATTGAAAAGAGTGTGTAGTCTGGCTAGGGTGGTCTTAGGTGCAGAGTTGTAGACAATTTCCCCAAAATGAAAGACAGGGATAATAATCTTTTAAACAATTTCACACCTAGCATGCATGGACAGGCAGCTACAATGTCTGTACGGGGCACAGAACTTGTGGAGGAGTTTTTTGTGAATGGCATCTACGTGTACACCGAAGTCTAGATTACTGTCTAGCCATAGCCCAAGGTACTTGAATGAGGAGATGTCATCCAGTTTAGTACCTGTCAGTGTGTGAAAGTTGGGTGTGGAGTCAAGTTGGTTTGCACTAAATCAGCACTGGACATTGTTAAAGTCCAGCTGCAGACTGGTAGATTTCAACTTCGGCAGGGGAGCTCCCAGATGAGAATAACACTGTGTCATCTGCATACATATGTATGCTTGCAGATGAGCATACATCAAGGTGATCATTCAGGAATATGGAAAATAGGATAGGGCTAAGTACTGAGCCTTGTGGCATGCCTGTGTTGACTGTGTGTGTCGGGGGGGATCACCAACGCTGACAGATTGGGAAGTAACTCCTCTTACTTTTTTCCTTTATTCTGGCTATTGACATGAGGTCCAGCTCAGTCTATGTGTTGAACACTGTCATTCCTGTTGTTTCTTCTTTGTTTATAAGTTTGAGACACACAAAATGAAAGGTAAAGTTAAAGAAGTAGCTCCTGCTAGTTTTTCCCCGATTCTGGCTATTGACATGAGATCCGTATTGGTCTATGTGTTGAACGCTATCATTCCTGCTGTTTCTTCTTTCTTTCTTTATAAGCAAACAAAACAAATGCTGAGAATGGTAAAGGAGTAGCTCCTGTTATTGTTTCCCCAACTACTGACAGAAGATCCTGATCTACTGCATAAAAGACGTGAATGCTGCAGGCTGTACTGTACAGTACAGTAATACAATAAAAAATAAATATTGTAGCTCTTTTTATTGTTTTATGTGATTTATGTGATTCTGGCTCCCCAATTTTATATTGACATGCGGTCCTGATTTACCGCATTGAGCACTGAGCATAAAGAGGTTGGCTGACAATAAAAACATGTACTTCTGATAATCAGGACAACAGCTTAATCAGGACAAAAGGGTCACCACCAGGCTGTCCCAATTAAGCATCTTCTACTCTACCATTTTTACATGAGTTCAATGAGGGGAGTAGCTACTAGCCAAAGCTGGGAACAAATCTCTGGTAGTAACCAGACAGACCTAAAAATGACCTGAAATGTTTCTTCGTTTTAGGGACAGGACTATTAGCTACAATTTCTATTTTGGACATCTCTGGCTTCACATCTCCATTTCCCCAAATATAACCCAAATATCTGGTCTGCTGCACGCCTAGTGTGCACTTTGTAGGATT
The DNA here is from genome assembly GCA_016271365.2 of Neoceratodus forsteri. NCBI lineage: Eukaryota > Metazoa > Chordata > Ceratodontiformes > Ceratodontidae > Neoceratodus > Neoceratodus forsteri. Next base: position 634,964,215 of record CM028132.1, read on the forward strand.
AATAGTCAGACCTACATTTTTGATAGATTGGATCACTGCTTATAGGTGTCTGGACTGTAGACCAAGACATCATCCACATAAGCAGCACAATAACTAGTTTGAAGAGCTATAATTGCAGCCATGCACTGCTGGAATGTAATGGGTGCAACATGTAAACCAAACAGCATGGTGGTGAACTGATGGAATCCAACTGGAGTGGAAAATGCAATTTTGTCTAAGGATTCTAAGGTTAGGGGAATTTGCCAGTAACCTTTGGTGAGACTGAGAGTACTAATGTACTTGGGACTTTCCAATCTGTTCACCAAATCCTCTTATCATGGGCACAGGGAAGCTGTTAAATATGGACACTTGATTTAGTTTCCTAAAATCAAGGCAGATTCTTATACCTCCTTTTTTATGGCCAGTCCAGTGGTGCTGAGGGCTGAGGCACTGGCTGCTGCACCTCGCTCCAGGTCAGCAACTGGTGTTCGGAAACGAGCACAGGTTGCCAGGGGTTGGCTGGGGAGGAGAAGGATTGAGCATCTGAAGGACTGCTCTCCTTCTCCAGGGAAGGGGTCCACAGCAGTCGGTGTGTGGTTGCCTCCTGGTGGAGGCTGGAAGACTGCATGCTTGCTGCATTTAGGGGTGGAGCTGAGGGCAGACGTCCAGAGGGAGTGCATTCAGATGCATGCATGCCCCCTCCACTGACGTCATTGCATGCCTCAAATTCTGAAGGGAGGAAAAAAGTGCCCAGTGGGGCAGCTTGCTGGCCATCCACGAGCTTCGCCCAGTGGCCGGGCACCCAAGCTAGATCCGTGTTCCGTGGAGAGTCTGGGGGTCTCCCTCCGGCCCTGCTGCGGAGGGTACAACCGCACTGCAGGGGTATATGAGTGCCTGGGACCACTCAGGTAGAGGTGGACAGTGGCTGGAATCCCCAATCTGATGCGGGGATGAGAAGGGGAGTAGACTGAGGCTGCCAAGAAAATTAGGTAGGAAAAAATCAGTAGCTGCAAAAAAAAAAAAATTCCTTTTTTTATGTTGATTGTGCACATGCGCAAGAAGCATATTGCATCAGCTTTCCAGAAGCAGGTTGTGGAGGTGTGGCACTGTTGTGGCTGATGCCCCCACAGCCTTTAAAGGCTTGGTCTGCTTTCCCCAATACAGGTGGTACACTGCTGCTGACACTAGTTCAGCCAGCGTGACACAACCTTGTAAGGTTTCAGCCGCTGCAATCAGGGGTTGCCTCGTCATTGCAGCGTAAGAAATTTGCTGCAATGAGGAAGCAACCCATCATTGCTGGGTGGAACCTTGTTACAGTGATACTGTTTGTGAACATGGCAGCTGCTTGCCGCCATGTTCACAAACACACAGCCCCGAGGTGCCCACTCCATCAGCAGCATGTGCCCCCCACCGTGTTTGTTTGCTGATGGGTGCCCCAATCCCCATTGGCTTCAGTGCCCCAAGGTTGATGTTGCCAACAGGGGAGCCCTCCCCGTCAGCATTATTAACCTCCTCACTTTTTATGTGCCAACGGGGGTGCCCAATCCCTGTCAGCATAATGCAACCCCCTCTTTTGTTGTGTGCTGATGGGGGTGCCCAATCCTCCATCGGCTACAGCTGTTCCCCCCCAAAAAGACTCCACTGGGATGCTGGGATCCCACCTCAGTGTGCCACGTGCCCATGTAAAAACAAAAATGGTCCCGTAATGTTTTTTTTTTCCCCCCTGTGGAAAAAGGGAATGGTCCCTCGGCGGTCTCCCTTCCCCTCCCACAACCCGAGCCCACCCACTGGGCACCCTGCCTCCCCACACACACCCTTACCCCATACTTACCTTTGGAGTCTGGCTCCACCATCTTCGGTGGACCGGGAACACGTCTGCACTCTTTAAAGCCAACCGCGAACTGAGGAAATGCTGGTAAGCTGTGTAATGGAATAAATACATTTTTTTTTCAACTTTGATGCATATCTCAGGAATTTTTTGGAATTTTGGCACCAAATTTTCAACATGTGGTTTTTCGGACCCCTCCTCATTAATTCTGGCACTGTATGGCATTATTCAGCCCCAAAAGGTGATTTTGTGGTCACTGCGTGGAACCCCCATTTTGGGACTGATTAATGAAATGACAGTGCCATTGTTGATGAGGTGGGCTCTAAAAAGCCTATGTTGCAAATTTGGTGGGAAAATCCAAAAAATGACTGTTTTATAAGCGTGTATTGTGCAGTTGCTATGCATGCTTGTAACTTTGCAAATTTTCAATATTTTTCACAGCAGATTTTCAACATTGGCATTTTTTCAGCCCTCCTTGTGAACAGTACAGCTGTCATTTTCCACATCCTGGCCGCAATGTGTTTTCTCACTTCTGGCACAGAATAGCATGGTTGCTGTTGGAAATCAGTGTTTGGAACAGATTAAGAAAATGACAGTGACACTGTTCATGAGCAGAGATCTTAAAATGCCTATTCTGAAAATTTGGTGATGCTATTCCATAAAACGACAGTTTCCATGCACCCTTGTAAGTTTGCATATGCGCGCGTAACTTCGTGAATTAATAATATTTTCACTCCAGATTTTCAACATTGCCATTCTTCTGCACCTCCTTATGAACAGTACAGCTGTCATTTTTCACATCCTGGCTGAAATGTGTTTTCGCTCTTCAGGAGCACAATAGCATGTTTGCTGTGGGAAATCAGTGTTCAGGACACATTAAGAAAATCACACTGACACTGTTCATGAGTAGCGGTCCTAAAATGCCTATGTTGAAAATTTTGTGATGAAACTCCATAAAATGACTGTGTTATGAGCGTGTGTTGCGCAGTTTCCATGTACATTTGTAAGTTCGCAAATTAGTAATAATTTCACGCCAGATTTTCAACACTGGCATTTGTTCACACCTCTTTATGAACAGTACAGCTGTCATTTTCCATATCCTGGCCAACATGTGTTTCCGCACTTCTGGTGCAGAATACCGCAGTCGCTGTTGGAAATCAGTGTTTGGGACAGATTAGGATCAAGTGACTGAGAGGGGGGGAGTGACCAAGCTCAACTGAGCTCTGTTGGGACTGCTGCAGATTTCTTTGTGGGCAGGAAAAGGCGCCAACACAGGCAGAAGCCCAGTACAACAGGGCAGCCTGCAGCACCAGGAGACACAGAATGAGCGAGTAGGGGAGAGGCAGTGAGTGAGCTTAACGGAGCTCTTTAGGGACTGCTGCAGATTTCTTTGTGGGCAGGAAAAGGCAGCAATGCATGCAGGGGCCAAGTACAAAAGGGCAGCCTGCAGTGGTGGGAGAAACAGAATGAGCAACTGAGAGAGGGGGAGTGAGCGAGCTCAATGGAGGTCTATCATGACTGCTGTGGATTTCTTTGTGGGCAGGAAAAGGTGGCAATGCAGGCAGGAGCCCAGTACAAAAGGCCAGCTTGCAGCGCCGGCAGAAATGGAACGAGCGAGTGAGAGAGGGGGAGGGAGTGAGTGACCTCAACGGAGCTGTGTCGGGACTGCTGCAGATGTCTTTGTGGGCAGAAAAAGCCACCATCACAGGCAGGAACCCAGTACAAAAGGGCTGCCAGCAGCAGTGGGAGAAACAGAATGAGTGAGTTAGGGAAGCGGAGTAAGTGAGCTTAATGGAGCTCTGTTGGAACTGCTGCAGATTTCTTTGTGGGCAGAAAAAGGCAGCAATGCATGCAAGAGCCCAGTACAAAAGGGCAGCTTGCAGTGGTGGGAGAAACAGAGTGAACAAGAGAGAGAGAGGGGTGTCAGTGAGTGAGCTCAACGGAGCTCTATCATGCAGTGTCAGTGGCTCAGTAGGTTGCACACTCACCTCTGAGGCCAGGAGATCAGAGGGCTGTGGGTTCAGTTCCCACATCTGGCACTTGGGTTAATATCCCAGTACTAACATTGTAGCACAGCATGAGAGGGGTGCTGCACTTCTGAGGTGCCATCTTTCAGATGAGACGTTAAACTGAGGTCCCATCTGCCTGGATTGGTAGTAGTTCAGGTGGGTGTTAAAGATCTCATGGCACTTATCGAAAAGAGTAGGGGAAAGAAAAAATCATACAAAATAAACAAAGGAACTTAAGAAAATAATACAAAAGCCAAGAAAAAAAAATACAATTAACAAAAAAAAAAAACAAAGCAGAACAATTATAAACATAAACAAAAAAATAAATCTAAGAACACATAGTCGTTTAAGTAACAGGTACATCCAAATCCATTATCCAAGGCATGTTCCTCCACACAGCCCGCAATGTTCTGGAATGTAAAATCCTAGAATCCTCTCCATATTGTGATTTCAAATCTTTAGTGATTTTGCCAAGAAGTTCTTCATGCGAGACAAATTTCTGCTGTAATGAAAATAGACATCTACTATTCCAAATATGCCATTTAATAATTAACACAACTCTATGCAGAGTTTCCCTGTGCTAATCATTAACCCCAATATAATCACTCCACATCAAAGTCTCCATAGTAATAGATTGGAACCATAGGGCATTCCAAACTGTCGCTAAAAAAGACCAAAAAGGCATAATATATACACAGGTCAAAAAAAGGTGGTGTGTGGTTTCTAACTGCTGAATACACCCTGACCTTACACATAAATGTTCAGCCAACTGTTTATGCATTTGATTTGCCTTAATATTAATCCTATCATGACAACTAAGCCAATGAAAATTCAGAAATTTATCTGGAATCCGAGGCATATTTAATAAGCTCAAAATTGCCCCTCTGTGAGAAGAAGGACAACGAGGAAAAGTTTCCACTTCAGTAAATTGAGTCTGTATAACCCAAATGTACAACCTTCTTTGTTGCTGTGATATCAATAAATAACTAGTAAGCTTCCAACATTTAATATATACAAAAGTTTCCCTAATATAAGGTGGAATATTGAATGATCTGTGTAAAACCCCTAATTACCCTTGAACCCATTGCCTCAAACATAAACCATAATTTAACTCAACCATAGATGTCCGGGATTTATCAAAATAAATTAATAAATGATGGAAATTCACATAAATGAAAATAGAATAAAAAAATACAATCGGGTTTACCATACCCAAACCCCCCTGATGAATTGGTAAATATAAAATATTCCTTTTTAATGGATTCAGCCGACTACCCCATACCGCCTGAAAAAAAGACTATAAACTGTTGCAATTAATTGACTAGGGGGAGAATGTAACTAATATAGAGAAATACAGGAATGAGAAAGGTTTTAATCAAATATATTTGTTTTTGTTTACTAAATTTCCACCTATTCCAATTTGCAACTAACAATTTCCCTCAATTAATGCACGGCTCCCAATTTTGGACACACTTATCCACTGGACCATAAATAATTCCCAAAATGATCAAATGGGTAGCTGAAAAACTAATATCAGAAATTACTAAGTCAGGTAAAAAAACAGAACCAAGCTGTGTACCTATACATTTATCTAAATTCAAACCAGTACCAGAGTGTAAATTATAGGTTGTACAGATGTCAAAAGCACACTGAACAGAAACTTTATCTTTTACTAGAATACAAAGATCATCAGCGTAAGCTAAAACTTTAAAAAGTAAACGGGTGGAAACCACAGTTATAGGATTTAAAGGTACTGAAGTATTAAGAAGTTTAAGTAAAGGATCAATGCAGAAAGCATATAGCAAAGGGCTAAGGTGACACCCCTGATGTACGCCCTGCCTTACAGGTAACATGGGCCCCTTCTAGCCCTTAATAAGAGGAGTAACTGTTGCTGTGTTATAAATGCATTTAACCCAGTTTACAAATTGCAATGGCAAACCATATCACCTTAAAACTGCCCATAAAAAATGATGACTAATAGAGTCAAAAACTTGTTTTTGATCCAGAGAAAGCACCAAGCCATCCGCTCTAGACTGAAAACTATGCTCAAAGAGCTCCCGTAACAAAATTAAATGTTCCAAAATAGTCTTACCAGGTAAAGAACAAGCCTGAGCAGAAGACAAAATGTGAGCTGCTACCAATAGGAGACAATTATTTCGAATTTTAGCTAAAATCTTAAAGTCTGTATTAAGTAAGGAGATCGGTCTCCAATTATTTATGTACCGCCTATCATCTTTCTGTTTAAAAAGGTGAATCAAAATACCTCCAGTCATACATAAGGAAGGGGAACCAGAGGCAAGAATTGCCATAAAAACAGCCACCAATTCCACCCAAATGTATGGACCAATGAATTTATATAATTCGCTAGTCAAACCATTACCACCAGGGGCTTTATTTGTCCCTAAGGCCCTAACAGCTTCTTCCACTTCAAGAGACTGAATAGCCACTGTCAGAGGTTTCAATAACTGATCTGTAAGTTGAACAGCAGGGACTGATTCAAGAAAAAAACTATAGTGTCAAGACCAATAGAAGGTGGAATAAAATTTAGAGATGTATGTTGTGAAACAATATTAAGCATCTGCCTAGGATTTATACAGACGTTACCTCTATCATCAAATAAGCCATATTTCTGTTTAAAATCCTAGCAGTGTGCCCCTCATATGGGTAAATATAACCTTTTCTCCCCTGTGTACAATATAATTGCTGAAATAGCAGATGTTGTTCCTGTACTAAATGATATTGTACTATTTGTTGCTTAATATGTTGGATTTGCACAGACAAATCATGTTGGACAGTAGAAGTAACAGATAAAAGTTTTTGACGATGTAATCTATTATTGAGATAAACCCTATAATCCTGATCCCGAATTAACTTTCCATAGGATTTAAAAAAAATTAATCAAATCCCTCACCGTGTCTTCCCACCAAATATCCCGGGTCATCATACATGTGAAAAACAGATTTTCTAGCTTGAATAAAATACACCAAATCTTGTTGAACAATAGTTTTAGCTAATAATAATGAGTTTAATTTCCAGTAACCCGGTCCAAAAGACAGAGCACCAGAGTTACCTAATAATATAAATAAAATTCTATGATCAAAGAATTCCACTGGAAGGGTCTGTGCCATTGCAATTTGTACAGAAGGAGAAACAAAAAAATAATCAATTCTATTAGCAAGAGTAGATCTGAAAAAAGTAGGATCTGCTGTCCCCACTGTTTCAAAGTAGGTATCCTTTAGATTCGCATTCTTAATCATGGTAGATAAATAGGTCATATCACAAAATACTTTCGTAGTTACAGTTCGCCGTCCCCTATCCCTTAAGTTAAGTCCACAATTAAAGTCACCCCCAAAAACAATATGATGAACAAAGTACAAATAAGGCTGGATGGTCTGAAATAATTCAATACGTGTCACCTTTGTTTGATTCGCATATATCTTAATAAATCGGAACAAAATATTTGATATCCTAACATCTAAGATCAGAGCCCGACCAGGAATAAGGTTAATTAATTTAACCAGATGTACATCTATATTGTGAAAAAGAATGGCTAACCCAGGGCACGTTTCTTCTCCCAGCGACCAAAAAGAAGGTCCCAAATGCCAGAAATTTATGGCTTGTTTTAATTTCAAAACAGCATGCAACATGGTGTCTTATAAAAAAATAATCCCAGCAGCAAGAGATCTCAGATGTGAGAATACAGCCTGTTTTTTTCTGAATACTCTTAATACTATTCACATTGATAGAGTAAATGGATAAAGAAGGCATTAGTATCACACAAAAAAGAAGAAAAAAGACAACCTAGGGCATAACTGTACTTCAAGGGGTTTCTTAGAGGAGGCCCTAGTAGTCCGACTATGTTTGGTGTTCCCAGAGTGCTTACCAGAGGGGAAGGGGGCCATGTCAGAAGGGTGTTCTTCTAATTCAGAACCATGATCCAAAATGGTAGAAAAAACAGAGGACCCCTCAGAGTCATTCCCTGAGAGCTCTCCATCAATGGGCAAGGCAGGAAATCTGTTTTTAACTTGAATGTCAGATATCTTAGGCATTTTAGCCACAGGCTGTATCCATTGCTGCTTTCGCCTAGAAGTTTTAATTTGGGGTAGCGAAGGCACTTGAGAAACCACAGTGGCAGATACAGGAGGAGATAATCCCACCTCAGAAACAGGGGGTACAACTATCTCAGGAAAAGAAACCTCCTGTTGAATAACCATAAGAACATCCTTCGTATCACTAGACCCAGGGGAAGGCATCTCAGAAGGTTGTACTATCATACCAGAGGTGGTAGGAATAGGTTCAGGTGGGTCCAGGGGCCTATCCCATGGCTTAGGGACCAACTGCTGGGCCTGAGCCCATTGAGCCAAAGCAATAGATAACTGCTGTTCATCTCTGTCAGCTTGTTCATCCTGATTATGAGCGGCTGAGGGACAGGAATGATAAGTATGACCCTTTGTCTCACATAGACTACACACCCGATCATTTTGACAAATTGCATCACTGTGGCCAATTCATTACAAGTGTTACATTTAAGGTGGTCACACATACTGCTGTGGTGACCCGTAGCACCACAACGATAACAGGCTTTGGGCCGACCTGCATAAAACAAAACCCCTCTATCTTTCTCCAGAAAAAAACTATTTGGCAGGTGGATTAAGCCAGAATCAGATGTATTCAAAACCACCTGCACCTTCCACCCCCCATTCCAGATATAATCTTCATCAAAAATGGGCTCAGGATTACTGTACATCTCTGCTTAAGCCAGAACAAAAGATCAGAAACACACACACCCTCATTTCTAAAAAGAACTGTTATCATACAGTGTGCTGGTTTAGTTAAAGGCATAACCTCAAAAGGAACCCATAAAGCAGAAGTTTTAAGCAGCAAATATTGGGACCAGAAATTTTGTAACCCACTGCCTTGCTTAAAACTAACATCGAACACTGGTTCTCCTGAAACATGTATTAAGGCGTAGATTTCAGCCGGAGTAAAAAACATAGAACCCATAAGCAAATCCCTTGCAACATGTTTACGATCAGGAAAAACATCTAATCCCCCCTTATACAATAACCTAATGGCATTATGTTGTTTAGCAGGAAAAACAGGTGCTCTAAATAAAGACGTAAAAGTTTTAAGAGGCTGGGATTTTTCTTGAGAGAGTTGTTCAACAGGTTCTACTGAGGGAATACGCCCACCCTGTTTAACAGTATTGTCTTGTAATAAAGATAGCACCGGGTTCTGAGTAAGTTCTAGGCTGGCAGGCACCTGTAAAGGAGAAACAAGATCCATCACAGTTCCCCAATCTTCGGTACCTATAGAGGAACAATCTGGAGTTGCTGCCGTGTTTTTGCTAGGAGACACTGCAATGGGAGAAGGAATTGACACCCAAGTACCAGTTCTAGATTTCTCCTACCCAGCCTTCTGTAAAGCTGTCTCAACCAACCATTTCTCAGTTTCTGTCAGGCCCTCCTGTCTATGAAGGGAGGGAACCTCCGTATCCCCTTTATGAACCATTCCTGAGGTCGCGGGACCTACTAACAGTCCCGCAGAATCTTGAAAAAGATTTCCTTTGAAAACAAACAAGGGCGTTTGCCCTGTACCTGTAGTGGAAGCGCAAGAACTGACAGCAGCTACATGACTCGTTGATTGCCTCTTGTCCAGAACAGCTGCCATCTGTTGTTGAAGAATCTGCAAGGAGGGCGTTTTGTCAGCAGCTAGAGCAGCATTTTGCGGGACCTCTGCCACAGGCTGCTCACACACAGGATGTTGATCCGCAGCTGCAATAGCAGCGTGTAGTTCTGTTTGACGAGACTGAAAATGAGCTTCTTGTTCACGCAGCTGTTGTTGCAAGGCAGGTAAATCACAAGCAGGCACATTTTTCAGCATTTTAACCTCTTTATCATCCTTTTGTAAATCCAAGCCCACTTCTTTTTCCATGGCAAGTATATGAGTCGCTGTCTCCATATCCATACTGGGAGCATCAAAGAAAATCTCTGAATCCAGAACATCAGGCCGTCGCTCAGCAGCTGGCACCGCAGCCAGCAAGACATCCACTCCCTTCTCCATCTCAGCTTGAAATGACAAAACTCACTGGCCAGCAGTCCCCCTACTGGCCAAGAGTAGGGGAATTTCCCTGGTGTCCTGGCCAAATTTCCCTCATTCACTAAAAATACCACCAACAGCTTAATCTGGTTCAAGATCAGTTGGCATTCATCTGTATCCCCCTTCCCCGGGTTGTGCCTGAAAATAGGCAGGATTTGTCTAGTGCACTTACCTGGTCAACAAAAACAAAACAAAAAAAAATGACTGCTGCAGATTTCTTTGTGGCCAGAAGAAGGTGGCAATGCATGCAAGAGCCCAGTAAAAAAGGGCAGCCGGCAGCGCCAGGAGAAACACAATAAGTGAGTGAGACAGGGGGAGTGAGTGACCTCCATGGAGCTCTGTTGGGACAGCTGCAGATTTCTTTGTGGACAGGAAAAGGTTCCAATGCAGGCAGGAGCCCAGTACAAAAGGGCAGCCTGCAGCACTGGTAGAAACAGAATGAGCGAGTGAGAGAGGGGGAGTTAGCGAGCTCAGTGGAGGTCTATCATGATGGCTGTGGATTTCTTTGTGGGCAGGAAAAGGGTGGCAACACAGGCAGGCACCCAGTACAGGAGGGCAGCCTGCAGCACTGACAGAAATGGAATGAGCGAGTGAGACAGGGAGGGAAAGAGCAAGCTCAACGGAGATCTGTCAGGACTGCTGCAGATTTCTTTGTGGACAGAAAAAGGTGCCAACAGAGGCAGAAGCCCACTACAAAACTGCAGCCTGCAGCTCCAAGAGAAACAGAATGAGTGAGTGAGACAGGCGGAGTGAGTGACCTCAACGGAGCTGTGTTGGGACAGCCACAGATTTCTTTATGGGCAGAAAAAGGTGCCAATGCAGACAGAATCCCAGTACAAAAGGGCAGCCTGCAGTCCCGGGTGAAACACAATGAGCAAGTGAGAGAAGGGGAGTGAGCGAGCTCAATGGAGCTCTATCATGACTGCTGCAGATTTTATGTGGGTAGAAAAAGGTGGCAATGCAGGCAGAAGCCCAGTACAAAAGGCCAGCCTGCAGCACCAGCAGAAACAGAATGAGCGAGTGAGAGAGGGGGAGTGAGCTAGCTCAAATGACCTGTGTCAGGAATGCTGCAGATTTCTTTGTGGGCAGAAAAATCCACCAACAGAGGCAGGAGCCCAGTACAAAAAGGGCAGCTTGCAGTGCCAGCAGAAACAGAATGAGTGAGTGAGAGGGGGAGTGACCCACCTCAACAGAGTTCTGTTGGGACAGGTGCATATTTCTTTGTGGGCAGAAAAATGTGCCAACACAGGCAGGAGCCCAGTTCAAAAGAGCAACCTGCAGCACAGGTAGAAATAAAACCAGAAAGTGACTCAGGGGCAGTGAGCAAGCTCAATGGACCAACGCAATCCACATTTGGCATTGACAAATGCTTGTTTTATATACAATTACCATTGGTGATGACCAAGTACTTCTTGATTCTTCGGTGATACCCAACTCTTTAATTTTTTGTGTTTCCTTAACCATGTCTGCTCTTAACTGCTCTGGTAATCTGAATTTCTTCTGTCTGATAGGGTGAGTATTAACTGTCACTATTACATGCTTGAACCCTTTTGGTCATCCTAGCACTGTGATAAAATTACTTTTAAATGTCTTTACCAAGTTATAAATTTCTGCAGTTTGTTCTGTGGGTAAGGAAACATTCATCTTCACATCATCAGAAGTTACAGTTTGTTCCAGTCTGTCATACGCTATATCAATCTCTTTTAGCAAATTCTGTTAATACAAAGGGTATCAAGAAAAAGCAAACATCTAAAACAATTACTGATTCTCAGTGTTTACAGTAGAAGAGGAAGGGGAGAAACCATGCAAGGGCACCTGGAACTTTGCTGGGAAGGAATTGGACCCTAGTCCATTTCCTGAGGAAAGAGATCAGAAGGCACTTGCTAACCTGAAAGTGGACAGGGCTATGGAGACAAATAGGGTACAGCCAAGGGTGCTGAGGGAGCTCAAGGAGACACCAGCTGCACCTCTGATGGACCTGTTTAGCACATCACTGGAGACCGGCATGGTCCTGGAGTACTGAAAAAGGGCAGATGTAGTCCCACTTCACAAAAATGGTAGCAAGGAAGAGGTAGGCAATTATAGGCCTGTTAGCCTGACATTAGTGGTGGGTAAGTTAATGGAAACCCTACTAAAGAAAAGAATTGTGGAATATCTTGTATCCAATGGATTACAGGACTCAAGACAGCATGGTTTCCCAGAGGGAAGGTCACACCAAACAAATCTGATAGATTTATTTGACTGGGTGATGAAGGAGTTGGATCAGGCAGAAACGGAGGATGTGGCCTACCAGGACTTCAGCAAGTCTTTTGACACCATTCCACATGGGAGACTGGTAAGCAAGTTGGGTAACTTGGGGGGTGGTTAATAAGGTGGTAATCTTGGTAAGAAATTGGTTAGTGGATAGAACAAAGAGGGTAGTTGTAAATGGAGTTTACCCCATGGAAAGGAGGTTGACAAGCATGGTACCTCAGGAATCAGTGCTGGGACCAGTCCTCTTAAATGTCTTTATAAGTGACATTGCAGAGGAACTTGAAGGGAAGGCCTGCCTCTCTGCAGATGACACCAAGTTCTGCAATACATTGGACTGTCCAGTGAGGGTAGGGGGTGGAAAGGATGCACAGGGATCTAAAATGACTGAAAAAATGGTCAAGAGTATGGTAGCTGGAGTTTAATGCAAAAAAGTGCTAAATAATGCACTTGGGAAATAGAAACCTAGGAACCAAGTAAAAAATGTGTGGAATGATACTTACAAAGCCCAAGTAGAAAAGACACTTGGGGGTAGTCATATCTGTTGACCTAAAGATAGTCAGACAGTGTAAAAAGGCAGTCACAAAGTCTGGTGGAGGGCTGGATTACATAGGACTGGGTACCGCTAGCAGAAAGATGGAAGTTGTGCTGACTCTATATTGATTGCTGGTAAAACCACATCTCTAGCACTGTGTTTAGTTCTGGAGACCACATCTCAGGAAGGACTTAGAGTAAATGAATGAATGAATGAATGAATGAATAAAATTTGATTTTTATACAAGCTGAATAAATTGTTAGGGAGAAACCCTATTTTCAACAATTTCCTGTACAAAACGTATAAAGAAGACATTTACAAACACTATACATAAAAACTTCAGTTATATATATATATATATATATATATATATATAATTACATTCTTCTTTAAAAAACAGTCACAGGTATGAAGCAGCTACTTCCTCAGTTCATTTTGAAACCTTTGGTGGGAGGTGATACATTTTATTTCATTAGGCAGTTTATTCCAAGATTTTGCAATAGTAATCTGTAGCATGGCATCTCAATATCTATTGTGTGTTCTACTTATTGGACTGTTCAAATTATTAAATCTCAAACAGTGTCCCTTAGCCACCCTATAAGTATTTATAATATAACTCTTCTGCATATTTTTCTGTGGGTAAATTTGTTTATGGCACCAATGTAACTTCTTTTTTCTTCGTGGTGTAGTCAATTTATATGATCAAAAAATTTATAGTGATGTATTCCATGCTTACTCTTGGTTATGAATTTTCCCAATTTATTATAGAGTTGGTTGAGTTTCTTTACATCAGTTTTGTTGGCATTGCTATAAATCTTTATACCATACTCCATCACCGATAATATCATGTGATTCACAATTTTTGTCCTGGTTTTTTTGGTTAAACAGTTAGCTTCTCTCCTGAGAACCCCCAGTTTCTATTTAGTTTTTTTGACGGTTTGGTTTATGTGCTCTTTAAAGTCTAATTTGAAGCCCACTATTACTCCCAGATATTTATAACTTGTGACATTTTCCATCCTGAGTCCATTGATAAATCTCACATCTAATATGTTATCTTGCAATTTGTGGAGGCCTGAATGAAAATACAAGCGTTGTGTATTTTTGTTGTTCAACAGTAGACCAGACATTTAAAACCGTGTCTCTATACTGCTTAAATCTTCCTGTAGTTTTTGCTCCAGTGAGGAGTGACTGCTTGTGGACACCACCAACATGGTTCATAGGTTCAAAAGTTCATAGTTGGATATGAGTTCTATAGACAGTTTGTCCTTGATGAACTCGCCACCCGCTGTTTCTAAAGGTGGAACATATATTTATCACCCATGTGTTGATCTAATCTGTATTTGAATATATTAATATTATTACTTTCCACAATTTCTTTTGGCAATGTATTCCAACTGTTGATCCTTTGTGTGAAAAAAATCACAGCATTTCTTGATTACATTGGTGTCTCCTATTAGTCTATATTTATGGGACCTAGTTTTCTTATTTTGCTCCTGACTTCTACGAACTCCAATGCATTCCATCAAACATTGATCTTTGATTGTCCTAAAGATTAAACAGAGGTCACCTCATAAGTGTCTGTACTCAGTTGAGTATAACCTGAGTTTATTTAGTCTGTCATTATATGTTAAATGTTTTAACCCCCTTAAATTTTTTGTTAATTTTTGTTGTACACCCTCTTTTAATTTTTGGCATTTAACATAGATACATAGATACATAGACAGTGTCGGCAGATAAGGGCCTATGGCCCACCTAGTCTGACCATTTGAGCTTGTAAGTTCAGTTTGTTTTCCTAGAAGTCTATTTCCCCTTACCCCTGACCTCTAGAATTCCTTTATGTCTATCCCATGCACTTAAATCCTGTGATTGTTTCCAGCCTCACCACTTCCTCTGGCAGGGTGTTCCACTTGTCCACCACACCCGTTCTGTGAAGAAATTCTTTCTCATGTTTCCTCTGAATCATCCTCCCTCCAACTTCATCCCATGCCCTCTAGTCCTGAAACATGTTTTTCGCTTAAAAATAGTGTTTTCCTGCACCCTGTTCCTCCCTGTAAGATACTTGTATGTCTCTATCATATCGCCTCTCTCCCTCGTCTCCTTCAGGGTGTACATGTTCAGTTCCTTCAACCTGTCTTCATAGGACTTGTGATGCAACCCATGCACCATCTTTGTTGCCCTCCTCTGAACCTTCTCTACAATGTCTATGTCCTACGTAGGTATGGTCTCCAGAACTGTACACTGTACTCCAGGTGGGGCCTCACTAGTGTCTTGTATAGTGGAAATATGACCTCCCTTTTCCTGCTGGTGATGCTCCTGCCTATACATCCCAGCATCCTATTTGCTTTACCTGATGCCTTGTCACAATGTTTCCCTACCTTGAGGTCATCAGAGATGACAACCCCAAGATCCCTTTCCTGCTTGGTGCATGCTATATCCTCACCCCCCAACTGATATATTGTGCCAGGGTTTTTGTGCCCCATATGCATTATCTTGCACTTCTTTGCATTGAATTTCAACTGCCAAACCCTTGACCATTCTTCAAGTTTCTGCAGGTCCCTTCTCATTCTGTCTACACCCTCTGGTGTGTCTACTCTGTTAACAGTATTTGCTGCAGAAAAACTGGGAACAATATTACAAATGCAGTTGCAGTAAAGTAGTGTAAAGTGGGAGAATGATTTTTTGATCCCTACTTTGTATGTTAGACTAAATATAGCCTAATATTCTTTGAATTTTTTTTACAGTTATTTTGGTATGCACATTTGTGGATAGTTTATTTGTTATTATTATACCTAGGTCCCTTTCTTCTGTAGTAGTCTCTAATACCTGGTTATCCAATCTGTATGTAAGATTCAGGTTCCTAACACAAATGTTCATCACCTTACACTTAGATATATTAAACACCATTTTATTTTTTTGGTCCACACTGATAAATTGTCTAAGTTCTCCTGGAGTTTTTGTCCATCTGCCTGATTTTGTACCAGACCCCCTAATTTACAATCATCTGCATATTTACTTAACCACACATTATCTGATATCTGGAGTGTATTAACTAATATATTAAATAATGTCGGTCCCAGGACAGAGCCCTGGGGCACCCTACTTGTCACATCTCCCCACCCAGACTGAAAACCCTTTATCACTTCCTGTTTCCTATTTTCCAACCATGATGTTATCCATTCCACTATATAAGGTTCTAGTTATATATTGTAAAGTTGTTCAATTAATGTTTTATGAGATACTGTATTGAAGGCTTTAGCAACATCCAAATATATTACATCCACTGGTACCCCATTCTCCAATGCTGCATTCACTGGTTCAAAGAAAGATATTAAGTTGGTAAGGCATGATTTTCCCTTGGTAAACCTTTGTTGAGAACTGTCTATTATCTATTCATTTGCCAATTGGTTTAATATTCTTTGCTGTATTACTCTTTCCAGTATTTTTCCTAGAACAGAGGTTAGGCTTATAGGTCTGTAGTTTTTTGTTTCAGATCTAGAGCCTGACTTATGTATCAGTGTAATAATGGCTTTTCCCCATTCAGGTATTGTTTTCCTGTTCTGTAGGGATAAGTTAAAAAGGTAAGTTAACGGTCCCACAAGTTCATTTCTTAACTCTTGCAAAAGTCTAGGGGCTATACTATCCAGGCCTGCTGAGCTACTGCATTTTAGTCCTTTTATAATTTTACTAACTTATTTTTCTGTAATTGGAATATATTTTTTGTATGTGTTTAGCAAGGGTTTGTGTATTGCTTCTTTGGGTTCATATACACTTAGGAAATATGTGTTTAATTCTGAAGCTGTATCTGCTTCTTCTGTAAGTGTTCCATTTTGTGTTACAATTGGACCTATCCCCCTTTGATTACCTCTTAATGTTCCTATATAATTATAGAACTGTTTCTTGTCTTTTACCTTATTAAATAAGTCTATTTCCATGTTTCTTTTGGATTTTCTAATCAGACTTGTTAGTTGCTTGTTGCATTGTTTCAGTTTTGTGCCTAAAGTGCTTGAATTATTTTTTTTTAAACTTAATGTAAAGTTTCTTTTTTTTCCTAATTAATTTCATGGTATCTCTGTTCCACCAAGGAGGGTGTCTCCTGTTATTTTTGTATTTTTTTAATAACAGATTCCCATGTGTCTATGCAGTATTACATTTGATTTTTAATGATTGTCCATACATTATTCACATCTTTGTGCAACAATTCTTTATTCCAATCCCAGATCGATAAATATTCTCTAATTTTCCTATAGTTTGCTTTGTTATAATTTCTAAGTACTGGTTTACCTTTTGTTACTTTATAGTGTGCTTTGTAAAAGAATTCAATAATTTGATGGTCACTATCCTCTAATGGCAGAGCTAATTTAAGCCCATATATGTCGTCCATCACATTAGTTCATATCAAGTCATGAATATTGTTCCCCCAGTAGGTTTGGTAATTAACTGGTCCAGATTGTGCTGAATGGTATATTCAATGAATCTGTTTTCTAATTGAACACTAATGTCAAGGGTCTCCCAGTTTATATTTGGGAAATTAAAATCACCCATTACTATAGTATAATTGGTTAATTTCTGTTGTTCAAGACAGGTTAGAAATAAATCACTTTCTTCTTTGCTTAATCCTGGTGGTCGGTAACCTAATCCTAATGTAAACTTTTTATTTAATAAATTAGTTTGTGCCCATATTATCTCATTATTGTCACTAGAATTATTTAGTTCATATGGTTTCAGATTCTCATTTATGTATAATACAACACCCCTCCTCTTTTATCCTTCCTATTTTTCTGTATTTTAGTGTAGCCTTTTACGTTAGTATTCCAATCAGTATCACTGAACCGGGTTTTGGTGAGCCCACATATGTGTATTTTATTAGGTTTCATAATGTAGGTGAGCTCATCAATTTTGTTTCAAAGACTTCTAGCATTTAATAATATAATTTTTAGATCTGAGTTTTCTTTTTGTTTGGTTTGTTCTGTTATTCTACCTATTTTTGGTGTTATATTAGTTATATCTGGTGTCCCTAGGTCTCAAGAGGTACTTAGATTGTTCTTCTCCCCCTTAGTATCTAGTTTAAACAATCATTTATGCTGTCCACAATGTGCTTACCCAGTTATCTGCTTCCTCTTCTACTGAGGTGCAGACCATCTTAACAGTACAGTTCATTCTATTCATTAAAAGTTTCCTAGTGTCTGATGCACTTTATATTCTGTTGTAGGCACCATCTTCTTAACCAGTTGTTAATTTGGTCAATTCTATTACATTGAGTGTTGCTTGCTTTTGGCATTGGTAATATTTCTGACAGCACTATTTCGCATCCCAAGACAATACATTTATTAGTTAGTGCAATGTAATCATGTCTGTTTTTGATATCGGGCTCGTGCAAGACATTATTTGCCCTGGCATGCATAATAATCAGGGAGTTATCTCCTCAATTTTTGATAATATTTGTTGCCATTTCTGTGATATCTGATATTTTTGCTTCCCTGTAGCTCAAGAGGGTCCTATTATATTTGTCTGGATTGCGTACATTTCTGTCTATGTGCTTAACCATAGAGTCACCTAGTACCAAAAACTCTCTAGTTACTAAAGTATTTGGCTCCATGTTATCAGCCGCCTCATCTACTACATGTTCTGAAAATGAAATTCGATTTCATGTTAGTAAGCTTTCATTCAAGAAGGCAGACAAAGATTGCTCCAGTGGGGGCTGATTTATTTCAGTTACAATTTTACCCCCCTCACGATTGTTAACAGAACTTGACCTGTTATTTTCTTTATTTATTATTTTTTGTACATCCTGCATTATCAGTGAACAGGGTTCAATATTATTATAGCCCTCATTATCATCTTGTAATATCTTATGGACATTTAGAGGATCAGATTGATTCATGAGAGGTAATTGGAATTTTGTTGCCTTTCTTCCTCTCTTTGCAATCTTTTTTGCTTGAACTTGAAACCATTCATTTTCAGTACCATTTGTACTCTCTTCTTGCCTTGTGCATTTTTTACTATGTCTTGTATTAGAGTGCTCCTCTTGGGGGACTACATGTTCTTTTGTCTGCCCACGTGTACTACATTCTATTCTTGTCACATTAGTATGTTAAGTAACCTCAATATTTTGTTTGCTAGTGGTTGTAAAGTTAGCATCTCTTTCCTGATGCCTACTCCTCATATGTAACTGACTCTCCTCCAGAGCTTGGAGTCTGACACTGAACAACTTAATTTCTTCTGCCATAAGTGCATTTTCCTCACACGTGCTACAAGTAAATGACAGGGGGGTATCAGTGGAGTCTGTTACTTGGTACATAATGCAAGACTCACATGCAATCCCAGTTGCTCACCCAGCCATTAATGATATTTGTACCATGCTTTATTTGTAGTCCATTTGATCTCCAAGGTAAACAACTTACTCAGACCTTTCCTTCAGGATCTCCTCAAATGTCTGCTATGAGCCTAGGTCTATTTTTCTATGTATTCACCCTCTTCACGCCTGACACATGCAGACCACGTGTCTGCACGTGATGCTGCACTCGCCCTGCTTACTCACCTGCTCACTCGTCCTACTTGCAGAATAGCGACTTAAATGTCCCCATACAGGGGCACCCTGCTATATTTAACTTCCCCTTTCCAATCCATTCACATAAATATTAAAAAGCAATGGACCCATGATTGATCTCAGTGGTACACCTCGAATTACTTGTTTCATCTGGGTTATACAGTTACCATTCACAACACATTGTCTCCTATTGGATAAATAAGATTGAAACCAATGTAGTGGTTCCAGATGTACACCAATCTCAAACAGTTTCCCTAGCATTGTCTGGTGGTCAACCAGGTCAAAGGCCTTACTGAGGTCCAAGAATACCATCAGCCATCTTACTCCCTGATTCATGGAAGTAGTTAAGTTGTTAAAATCAGTGGAGGCAGTACTCATGGACCTACCAGACTTAAACCGGAGTTGAGCAGCAGACAATAATCCATATCCCTCAAAATATTGATATATCTGCCTATTAACAAGTCTTTCCAGAACCTTGGACATGGTCGATAGCAAGACTATGGGCCTGTAGTTTGATGGTTCTGTTGCTTCACCCCCATTGAAAACTGAAACTAGTTTCCCTATTTTCCAGGTATTTGGAAAAACTCCACAGCTGAAACTCCAGTTATACAAATATGTCAGTGGGACAGTTAATATATCTGCTCCCATACTGAGGAATCTGGGTTCTACTCCAGCAATAACCCCCACCTTGTGACTTTTAAGGTTCCATAGCTCATTTTCTACTTCCTTCACAGTTAGCTTTTTAAACCTAAGGGGGATTGTGACAGTCCAGATGTCTCATCCCCTTTCTGTTTTAGATTCTTTACCAAATCTGACAGTGCAATTTCTTCACTTACCCTGGTTGGTGCTGATATTTTTAAATCTGGGAGATTTATGAAGTATTCATTCAGTACTTCTCCTACCTCCCTTTGATCTTGATTTAAATTACCCTTCCTTATTAACTGTATTGGCTTTAAATCTGTTATAGGATACTGAACTTTTTTAACACAGTTCCAGAACTTTTGTGGATTATCTGACTTTTCAAAATCTGCTTTATTGTATCTTTTCTTGGCTGAATTAATTTTTTAAGTACATTTATTACGCCATTCTGTATAATTATTCCAATCCTTCTCACTTTTTGTCTGTCTAGCTTTCCTCCATAACCTGTTTTTAATTCTTATTTTTGTTTTTAATCTTTCCGTTATCCATGGAAGATTCTTACTATACAATTTCCTTTGTACTTTGGCTGCATTTTTATGAATTATTTGTGTTAGGGTGTTAGTCAAATCTTGGACTGCTAAGTCAATTTCAGGTATATGATCCAGCCTGTCCCATCTAATTGATTGTAAACCTTTCTTGTATATGTTAATGCTAAAATGTTTTAACTGCCTCATCCACTCTGTTTTCGATTCTGCTCTGTTTAATTTTGTCCAATTTATTTTGCACCCTATTGGATAATGATCACTTAGATTCTGGGGCATAACTTTTGATTCTATTACTTTGTTACCCCCTGAAATAAAAATTAAATCCGGTATTGATCCCTGATTTAAATGTTTAGAAAATCTAGTTGGTTCCTGAATGATTTGCTTTAGTCCTAGGGGGGGCAAAATGTTCTTGCATTTTCTGTCCTCTATACTGTTTCCATCTTGCATTAAAATCCCCTATGAGAATTAATTTTTTGTCTTTCTATATATCTAGTAGTTTAGAGTGGAGGTGGTCCAGAGGATGGCTACCAAAAAGGTACAGGGTTAGCATCAAAGGCCCATAAGGAGATGCTAAAGGAGCTACATATGTACTCCCAGAGAAGGGAAGGGATATGATAGAGACCTTTAAATATCTCCCAGGATTAAGTAAGGTACTGGAGGAGGAGGAGGATATTTTTCAAAGAAAAATGAGCTCTATAACAAGGTGGCATAATATGAAGCTGATGGGGGTTAATTCAGGAGGTATGTGAAGATGTACTTCTTCACAAAATGGGTGGTGGATATCTGGAACAGCCTTCCAGCAGATGTGGTAGGTGAGAAAACAGTGGTGAGATACAAAAATGCCTGGGAAAGGCACAAGGAAATCATAGGGATAAGGAAGGAAGGTAAAAAAGATTGCATTATAGATCAAGTAGGGTCTGCAGCAAAAAATGAAGGTTACCAATGATGGGTAGACTAAGTACACTCAGTAGCCTGCATCTGCCATCACATTTCATGTTTCTATGTTCTATGTTACTAACAAAGCAACCTTTGGTGTTTTTTTAACCCATCTCTCCAGGAGGTTAGCATGATATAGCGTGGTAGGATTTTTTCCTATCGGAAGTCTCAGTCTTGTAGATAATTGTTCCGGTACATGTGACCACTTTATAAGGCCCTTGCCACTTCATTAACAGTTTGTTTTTTTGTAGTGGGTTACATAAACAACACCTTTTCACTTTGCTCAAAAACTGTTTCTTTTACCTCGTTGTCACAATACACTTTCTGTTGTTTTGGGGCTTCTTCATAATTACTGTGGGCAATTTCAACATATTTAGCCTGTTTCTTTCTCAGTGCACACATACTGTATGAGATGTAATTGAGCTTTTCTCAGTGGGGTTATCTTTCCATGTTTCTTTCATTGCACCTGGTGGCCCTCTAGGTTTTCCACATACAACATTTCAAAGGGTGAAAAACCTGTCGATACTCATGTCAATTCTATGTAAGCAAAAGGTAGGTGAGATAAGTGTTGCTTCCCATCATTCCCTTCATGTTTCATATACCTTTTTAACACATGTTTTAGGGTTTGAGTAAAATGCTCAACAGGGAGTGATAAAGGGAGGTTCTTAAGGAAGTGATACCTAGTAGTTGGTACAGCTCCTTCAGCAATTCAGCACAACAATTACTTTCCTAATAAGTAATAATCTCTTTAGGTATGCCCACTCTGCTGAACATTTTGGCATGGTCTTTTGCCACTTCATGGGCTGTAACAGTATGCATTGGAACTGACTCTGGGTACTGAGTAGCATAGTCACATACTACTAAAATGAATCAGTTATCCATTGTACTTTTTTCTAAGGGGCCAACCACATCCATTGCAATTCTTTTATAATGTACATCTGTCAAGGGTAGGGGCACCAGGGGCACCTTGTCTTTTTAGGGCTGCAGTGGGTGGAGCCCTGCAGACCTCTTGCTTTGAGAGAAGGACTCTGCATTCCTTGCATTGTTTGTGAATGAACAACATGATGGAGTTGTCTGATATTCACCTCGACTTAGATCCCTCCGCTCCCACTATACTATTTTTTTATATCAGGGCATCGTGAACATGACAGTGGGGGATTGGGCACCCCCAGTGTCACACTGGTTTGTCGGTGTGTGTGTGTGGTGGGTGCCAAGAGGGAGGGTTGGGTGGGTGGAATAACTCTATTTTTAAAGAAAAAAAAACAGGAGTCATGGCACACTTTGTCCTGTGGAACATGGCCAACACACTCTGCTGTGCATGCACTAGTAGTCATAGAAACATAGAATTTGATGGCAGATAAGGACTTCTTGGCCCACCTAGTCTGCCCATTTCCCTACCTAATGGATAAGCTGCAGATCCTAGTTAACCAACAGCCTACTTTCTCCTATCCCCCTCTAGAACTGCCTTATGTCTGTCCCATGCATTCTTGAATTCCCCCATTATTTTTGACTCCATGTCCTCCTCAGGAAGGCTGTTCCATACATCTACAACCCTCTCTGTGAAGAAATACTTCCTCACATTACCTCTGAGCCATTCCCCTTCTATCTTCAAATTGTGCCCCCTTGATCTTGCACATCTCTTTTTCTGAAAGATGCTACCCTCTTGGACTTTGTTGATTCCTTTGAGGTACTTGAAAGTTTCTATCATGCCCGACCCCCATCCTTTCCTTGAGGCTATATATATTAAGCTGCTTTAGTCTTTCTTCATATGTCTTCTTGTGCAGACCCTGCACCATTTTGGTTGCCCTTCTCTGGACAGCCTCCACCCTCTCTATGTCTTTGTGGAGATGGGGTCTCCAGAACTGCATGTATTACTCCAGATGTGGTCTCACCAACTGTTTGTACAGGGGGAGAACAACTTCCTGATTTCTACTGGTAATGCCTCTCCCAATGCATCTAAGTATCCCCCCAGCTCTCCTTACTGCCTTCTCACATTGCTTGCCCACCTTTAGGTCATATGATATAACTATCCCCAGGACCCTTTCCATTTTTGTTGTTGTCAGTATCTCACCCTCCATTGTGTACTCTCCCCCTGGGTTTTTGTTTTTCAGGTGCATCACTTTGCAGTTCTTTGTGTTGAATCTAAGCTGCCATACATTTGACCATTCCTTCAACCTTGCCAAGTCCCTTCTCATCCTTTCCACCCCACCTTGTGTATCAACCATGTTGCAGATCTTTGTGTCATCTGCAAAGAGACATACTTTTCCTTTCAGTCCCTCTGCAATGTCACTTACAAAGGCATTAAAAAGGACCAGATCCAGTACTGAACCCTACGATGCCTCACCCCAGGATGCATCTGTAATCGAGCAGTACTCTGCTCAGTATGCCTTCCTGGTAAAATGCTTAAATAAATAAATGAATAAACTAGTAACCCCCTTTCTTAACCATGGACTCCATTTACTATTACCCTTTGTGTCCTGTTGTTCAGCCAATGTTTTACCCAGGCTACCACCCTGGGACCCTCTTCCAGGCTGGGTAATTTGTTTATTAATCTTTTGTGTGGGACTGTGTCAAATGCCTTGATAAAGTCTAGGTAGCCCATGTCCACCACTCCCCCCCCGGTCTACTACATTGGTCACCTAGTCAAAGAAATCAATTAGATTTATCTGACATGACCTTCCTGCTGTAAATCCATGCTGCCTTGGGTCCTGTACCCCACTGGCCTCTAGGTACTCAACAGTTCTTTCCTTCAGAAGTGATTCCATCATTTTCCCTACCACTGAGGTCAAACTGACAGGTCTATAGTTTCCTGCCTCTGTCTTGCTCCCACTTTTGTGACAGGGAATCACATTTGCCCTCCTCCAGTCCCCAGATACCACACCATACTCCCATGGTTTGTTAAAAAGGGTAGCTAGTGGTGTTACTATTTCTTCCCTTAGTTATTTTAGAATTCTGGGGTGAATCCCATCAGGCCCCATTGCTTTATCCACCATCAGTTTTAGGAGTTCTTTCAGAACCCTTTCTTCTGTGAAAGCCATGCATGCGCAGTAGAGCTCAGCTGATATGTTGCACACTGCAGAGTGTGCCATGATTGACATTTCTTTTTTCTTTAAAAATAGATTTATTTCCCCCATCCAACCCTCCCTGTCAGTACCCCCCCACAAACACAAGAGTGACACTGGTTGTGCCCAGTCCCCCAGTGTCGTGATCAGGATGCCCTCAATATATTAGAATCCCCCTACTAAAGCACACGCGTGGTTATGTCTTGTGTGTGTTCTTTTAAATTTAATATATATATATATATATATATATATATATATATATATATATATTGATTTTCCTCCTGACACACCCTCTCAACACCCACCACCCCATACCCCTTGCAGAACCATTAGAGTGACACTGGGGGGGTCCAATTCCCCCGGTGTTATGATGAGGAATCCTCTGTGCTATGTTTTTCCTTTTTCACAACCCTGCAAAAAGAAAACCATCCATTGATATCTTCTGCAACTGTAACTGCCCCACACCTGACCCTCCCTCTCAGCAACCACCACCTTGCACTCATCCAAGACCTTACTTACCCATCAGGGGTCCAACGCTGTAATCCTCTCTGGACTGCAGACACATCTTCTTTCTTCAAAGCTGGACCTTGAATTGAAGAAACAGGTATGCACTTTAATGTATTTCAATGGGGTTTTGAGCTTAGTGGCAAAACTTGGGCATTTTTGCATATTGTTGGCCCACATTGTGAAAATGCCTTCTTTGGGACCCTACCTCATGAACAATTGCACTGTCATTAGGTAGATCTGTCCCAAAAGGTGATTTTGTGGTCCCTGTGAGAAATCAGCTTTTGACAAGGAGTTTAAAATTTCCTCTGCCCTTGTTTATGAGGTGGGGTCATAAGAAAACTAAATTGAAAATCTGGAGTAAAAATATTAAAAACAACAAAGTTATGAGCCTACATTAACTTTTGTGAAGGCAGGACAGTAACCTTGGTAATTTTCAATATTTTTCCCCAAAATTCACAATATACAGTAGCTATATCTTTACAGCACCCTAATGAGTGCAACAGTTGTCATTTTTCAAATCCTAGCCAAAATGTTTTTTTTACATCTCGAAAGGTGATTCCTTATCCCTGTGCAACATCACCTTTCAGGTAGGAGTTGAAAATGTTATCTGCCCTTGTTCATGATGTGGGATCATAAGAAGGCCATGTTGAAACTTTGGTATAAAAATATTACATAATAAAGTTATGAGCCTACATTGCATTTTGCAAATGTAGGCTTGTAACTTCAGTAATTTTCAATATTTTTACCCCAAATCTACACCATAGCCATATCTTCCCAGCACCTCATGAATGTGATAGCTGTCATTTTTCAAATCCTGGCCAAAATTTTTTTTACATCCAGAAAGGTGATTTTGCAGTGCCTGCATGAAATCACCTTTCAGGCAGGAGCTGAAACTTTTCTCTGCACTTATTGATGAGGTGGTGTCATAAGAAGACTATGTTGAAAATTTGGTGTAAAAATATAAAAAAAAAAAAAAATACATTTATGAGCCTACATTGAATTTTGAGAATGCAGGCTCATAACTTTGGTATTCTTCAATATTTTTAACCCAAATTTACAACATAGCAATGTATTTACAGCACCTCATTAATATGACAGCTGTCATTTTTCAAATCTTGCCTATTTTTTTTTTTACATCCCAAAAGGTGATTTCTCAGTCCCTGCATTACATCACCTCTCAGACAGGAGTTATACATTTTCTCTGATCTTATTCATGAGGTGGGGTCATAAGAAGGAGATGTTTTAAATGTTGTTTATAGAGCCCACCGGGGCTTGTGGCATTCAAAAGAATTCAAAAATCCTGCCCCTGTTGTAGAGTATGCACAGTGTAAATCCCACTCTGACACCAACTGTCAGAGGGTCATATGTCAGAGTTCAGCGTGACGAGCACATCTAGTATTAAAAGGTGAAACAAAATAATATATTTTGTCCAAGAGCTGGTTTCCTGTTGTCAATTCTGTAAAACAGCTTGTGGAGATCAAAATGCATCTCATGATCAATCTCTTGTGTTACAAATTGATATCTGCTCTAATAAACCCAAATAGCTTTCAGCAATCATTTCAACAATATAACTATATAAATTTGTGAACCAAGGGATCTCAGTTTCACATAAAGGCACACACACACACATTTATATATATATAGATATACACACATATATAGATATATATATACTGTGCGTGTGTGTGTGTGTGTGTGTGTGTGTGTGTGTGTGTGTGTGTATATATATATATATATATATATATATATATTTAACCATAGAGAAACAAATGGAGAAAGAAAGAACAGTAAATGCAAGTGAAAGAAGGGAGATAATAGGGGGAAATTTTGGGCCAACTGAAGTGGCCAGTTCCTAGGTGTCACAAGCAAAATTTGATTGCAAAATCAGACAGGCAAGAGACAGGCGAGTGGCAGAATAGGACAGGACAAAATAGATCCTTGCTTTTAACTCTCTCTGCATAACAAATGGGGCAGGGTCTTGAGGGACCTCTGTACCCTAAACAAAATCATTAAAAAGGCTTTAGATCACTTCCATTCTTCGTTCCTAGACAATACGATGGTCCTCAACACTAACAAAAGAAAATAATTAATGATCTTTTCAGGGACCAATAAGAAAGTGATCCCAACCTCTTTTCTTATCCTCAACTAAGAAAGCACTGTGGTGGAGTTTGTCACACAGTTTAAATATGTAGCTAGTGCACTTGTTTTTCTTTGATGTCCCAGGTTTTGTACAAAAGGAAGGAAGGTTTACTTCTTAGTTAACATGTACTGTAATTGAGTGGGAAAGAAGGAACTCTGAGCAACACTATCTCATCTTGATGGAAAATCAAATATTATTCCTTATTGGAGAGTGCCTGAAGCTGTCATATCCACCTAGAAGAGCAAATTGCTACTAGAAAACATGTCTTGAGGGTAGAATGTCTCTGAAATCTGTGACAAAAGCTTAAATGGAGGATTACAGAGTGAATTGAGAACAGCATTAAGATCCCGCTGGCTCCATGGCACTGAGTGATGAGTATTCTCTCGACATGCTGATGATCTGGGTTCACATCTGAGCCCAGTTGTTTGGAGCAGAGACCAACAGGGTGGGAGCCTAGAATGTCTTATGGATGCTTCCTTCCCTGGGGTACCAGACCACTATTAGGCAGTTCCTGGTGGTGGTTTGCAGTAGGCGTTCTTGGCAGTGTGCAGCCTTGATGCCACTGAACATCCCCACCCCCAGGATGCTACCATGACTGGACTACTCCATGGAAGGTGGGTGGGTTGGGGAAGAAAAGGAAAAATGCCCCCTCAACTGGCCAGATGATGGCAGCCAGTACCCCTTCTCACCATGCTGCCAGAAGTGTCCGAGCCAATCCTATGCTGTGCATGCCTGGTGTCAAAAAAATGCTTCCGGGCAAAATTTTCCCCTTTTGGTACTCCTCCCTGGGGTGACCCCTGTCAATGGATACATTAGGTCATCAAGATGTACATTACTGGGGTATGGCAAGTATGGTGATGAGGTATTTTCGATGGTCTTGGGAAAGTCCTAGGTGGCCCAAAGGGGTAGCCAGATGGGATGAGTAGCATAAAGAAATAACACAAAAAAAGATCCCAAGGTGCAGTCTTAACTTATACATTGGAGTAGTTTCACTAAAGCCTTTAAAAATGACTCTCAGATGGCTGGCCCAGTGGTGTTGAGGGTTTAGGCATTGGAAGCCACACCTCTCGACACGCCAGCGACCCTTGTTCTGGAACGGGCATGGGCTGCCGGGGGTCGGCAGGGGCAGGGAAGGATTGAGCATCTGAAGGACTGCTCTCCTTCCCTGAGGA
This sequence comes from Neoceratodus forsteri, assembly GCA_016271365.2. Taxonomy (NCBI): domain Eukaryota; kingdom Metazoa; phylum Chordata; order Ceratodontiformes; family Ceratodontidae; genus Neoceratodus; species Neoceratodus forsteri. The sequence continues at coordinate 634,992,463 of CM028132.1, forward strand.
GGAGGGAAGTGCAGCACCATTGCCTGAATGCCCTCTGGCAGAGGCTGGGGAGCAAGGTGACATGCTCGAGCATGGGGGGAGCCAAGTGCAGACACCTCAAGGGGATCGCGCACGGGACCACGTTGGTTTCACCTTGATCAGTGTCATTGCATTCACTCTGCTCCAGAGTGAGCAAATAGAAAAAATCCCACTGCTGTGCCTCCATGACACCACCTCGCCACCCCTCCATCACACCTAGGCCAGCTCCCAAAAACCCAACCTGTGTCTGCGGCACCTTGGTGGGTGGCCTGGCCCTGCCCTGGGGGGAAAGTCATGGGATAAAACAGGGAGTGCAGCTGATTTGGGAGTGAAGGGCAGAGAGGGCCATGACCGGGCTGAAACCAGTACTGTGACGGACCAAAAAAAAAAACTCTTAGATTATGAACATTGGGATGACCCTCAAAAGGCCCTAGTTACACACCCAAAGTTGAGAACTGTACCTGCAAGCCTCCTTTGTCTACCTTTCCCTAATGAAATTCCAAAATCTGAGAAAGAGATGCTTTCCTTAGGAAACAATCCTACTGAGAGGCCCAGTGGGAAAGGATGCAATAAGCAACTGAAGTAGATACACTAAGGCATCAACCACTCACTCTGAATATTCTAGTTTGAGAAGCCTCTGCCATTCAGGAGCCAAGCTGCCAGCTAAAGCTGAGCTGGGTTGGAATGAAATAGATCATCTTGACACAGAGGGCAAGACTTTGAGGGAGTAAGAAAGGTACCTGGGCTGCCAGACGTAGCAGGGCTGAGAAACATGGCATTCTTGACCACTCTGGAGCTACTAGAATGAACCAAACATACAATCAACAAATGTTTCTTAGAACTACAGGGAGTAATGGAAACGATTGGAAAAGATCCATCTTTCTGAATGTACATGGTTAAGACAAAGCATCCATTTATTCCACTACTGTACACCCACACCAATTGTAAAATCTCACACCTGAATTTTATTACACAAGGCAAAAAGATTTGTCTCCAGATTCCCAAGTCTTCAACAATGCCTTTGCATCAGATCTTTCAGAGACCCTTCTCTCAAATGAACCACACATAGTAATAGTCCATGCACCTCATCCTTACCAAAAAAGTATGAAACAAGTGCTGGAAGTTTGGGTATCATACACCTATTTATTGCAAATCTAAAACAGCAGTTCTGTTTCCACAGCACATAAATTCAAAGGTTTGGACTAGATATTCACAAGACCCTTGAACCACCTAGCACTGTCATGACATATTTTTGGTAAGAGCTTCCTAAGGGGGAGTGGCTGCTGAGGAAACTCATTGGAGTGAAGTACCAGGGCAGTGCTAGGTGGAGCAGTGATGTCGTAAGTACCTGTTTCAAGGCAGTGAATTTGTGTGCTGTGGAATCTGAACTGTTGTTTATGATTTGCAATACATTTTTGGCATATAATACCAAACCTTTTAGCACTTATTTCAGTCTTTATCAGTGAGGAGTAGGCACACAACCTGTTAATGTGTGTTAGTGTAATACTGGGGTAGGCTGCCCTTTTGGATCACTGCTCCTGATTACATTTGCATGTCTCTGTATTTGGGTTTGACTCCAAGATGAACCACCTTGGTGGCTGAGCCCATCTGCCTGAAACATGAGTTGTCCCCTTGATGGACCATTGAAAGTGACTGACGATTAGCTTCCAATCAGTGGATAAATAAGTACACTTCTGTCAGTATCATCTCCCTTCTTGTGTCACCTTGCTTGTTTATGATGGACACTGCATTGTGAATCTGGACTTTGACTAATTCTTTGAAAACTATGGGGTCGATTCTCAAAGCAATTAGAATGATGTAAGGTGCCTACATCAAAGATTAAAGATGCAAGTGGCACCTTGCGTCAAAAAATGCTCCCAAGCTATTCCCAAAAGTAGCCTGCGACACATGTAGGTTGCTTGTGGCAAAGGAGGCTTGCGATAGCCTTGCCCATAAAATGGTCTGCAGCATGGTGCTAGGGGGTATGCAGCAGATGCAAGCTGCCACATCCCCTAAAATGGCATTCTAAAACCACCAGCAGAGAATAATTATCTGAGTACATTTAGGCCAGCCAGGAGCTGGTCTAAGTGTAGCTAGGTGTCCTCTGGGAGTTGGGCCAATGTGCTGCTAGGGTTCTGATCCCCCATATTACATGCTGCCCCACCCCCAACAGCCCCGATCCCTGATCCCCATGATGTAATAGGTAACCTGGTGGTCTAATGGGCCCCCAGCCCTCATCACCCATAATATTAATATAAAGTGCATTGGTGGGTTAGTAGACCCCCCCAAGCCCTGATCACCCATAATATTAATAATATACAGTTCCCCAGTGGGCTAGTGAACCCCTCAAGCCCCAAGCTCTCTGTTATGAAGTGTAAACTATTTATTGGTGGTCCAGTGGATCCCCTGAGCCTTATCCCCCATTACATACATATTCAATATACCTGGTGGTCCACTGGATCCCCAACCTATAACTCAGCCGATGACTGGCACAGACCAGTGCTCACTACCATGGCCAGCTGCTGATTGATCTATGAATGAGCATGTACTATACATGGTATGTGTTCAGTGACTGTCACTGCACATGTACTATGTGCAGTACATGCTCATTCATAGCTCAGTCAGTTGCTGGCCATGGTGGTGAGCAGATAAAGAATCGAGTGCAGGGTACCTGATGCATTGGCAATTGGCACAAGCTGCCTTTGGCATGGCTTGCACCCAATTTGTGAGACTAGATCCCTCTGTCCTTAAAGTATGTCAACACCGAATTACTTCACTGTATATTTTTGTTTTTACCAGGTAGGTACTAAGGACCCAGAGATCCAGTTACAGGCATGACAATCTCTGGTCTCCAGGATGTTGATTTTGAAGATGACCTAGCTAATCATCCTGAAATCAGTGGTCAGAACAAGTTTTTCAAATGGAGCTAGGAGAGGCTCCTTCTACAGGCTCTGAGGATTCTATCACCTCTGCCTTGACCAATGCATTAATGTCAGAAGCCAGATCAGAGCTGTGTACTGTTCTGAGGCTGATAACCAATAAAATATTTCAGTGACGTGAAAAGGTTTCATTTTGTCTGGCCAAAGAGACTATCTCTATGATTGTCATTATAAAATCTAAAATCTAGAGACATCTGTGGGCTGACACCACCTTATATTCCCTTACCAGGGGAGTCTAATATATGAGACTGTTTACTCTTGTCTTCAAAAGAAGAGTTGCTTTGCAGATTGAGACAATTGATAGGAGCTCTTCTTCCAGCTCACTAGCCAACTTGATACTGAAAATCTTGATCCTGATTGGCAAACATTAGAAATGCCTGGTGTAACTGTAAAATCTGAATGTATATATATGCATAAAATAGGTCTACCGAGGTTAGAAATTGTGTGGCTAAATTGTTGAAAAATTTGACCTCAGAGATTTCATTATGAACCTGATGAGTCAGACTAGAGATATCCAGGATCAGAGAGGAACCCTAAAACATTTGGGGATTAAGGAGTTAATAGAGTTAACCCCTTCCCATTTTCTTTAACAGCCATTGGACTTTCTGCCCCTATGTTGCGCTGGTGATCTTACATTTGATCTACTGCTTTGCACTTCCTGGAATTTGCAAATACCAGAGACTGTGAAAAAGTGTTGCCTGAAGGACAGAGAAGAATTTATATCACATAGCCCTATGAAATTATTTCTAGCACATATCCAACTGATGTGGTCTGAGCCCATCTGATATAAAACTTGTGTGGGTGTCTGTCCAGAGCCTGTGGACAAGGATGGACCTGCATATCCTCACACTGAGCAGCTGACTCCATGACTGGCTGTTGTGAAATGTTTATAGAAAAGGTTGGGAGTCAGAGTCCTGGTATCATGTAATCAAATTCAACTCTTTACTTGGTGTAAGCAGAAAAATACAGTCCCCTTCGGATAGTCTTATATAGCAAGCTTAATTCAAACTGCAAAAATCACTTGTGCAAAATATTTTAACTATTTTTTAAATGTGTTCTGGGTCTGGACTTTACACTATTTATATTCATACTTATATTTATATAGAAGTATTTAAGCACTAGCACTTTAAATATTTTGCACATGTGATTTTTGCACTTTGAATTAAGCTTGCTTTATAAGACTGTTTACACCAGAGGGCATTACCTTTGTAAAAACCCATGACTTGGTGAAACATAAGGAGCTCATCTGTATCCTGTCTTCCTGAACCTGGAAGGACTGTATTTTTCTGCTCACACCAAGTAAACAGTTGAATTTGATTGCACGATCCCAGGACTATGGCTTTCATTTTTTCTGGCGTGTGGTGAGTGCCTTGATTGTCTTATCCACAATTAAGTTTATATCACTGAGCACCCAGTATCCTTGTGGAGCTCTGCCTTTACCTAACATTTATAGAAAAGGGTGCATCTATACTACTGACATTTGAAGTTTGAGAAGCCAGCTTTAGCTCACTGGTATCTGTATCCTCAAAAGGAATGAAAATGTCCATGAAACTATAGCCACTTCCAGAACCTTGACCTCTGTAGCCACTATTGAGTGATTGTTGAGATTTGGAATTTGTCAAGGAACCATTCATATCCTTAAGCACCTTTAGAATGCTTTCTAACTACAGGCCAAAAAACATACCAGAAGTGAAGGGCCCACTAAGCAAATTCAATTTGGAGGAATAATCTGCTGACTCATGTTGTAGCCAAACTGCTCTAAGGGCCACCAGAAGTGTAGCACAACCCCGTGCTGAGGCATTAATGAAACCAGTGGTGGGTAGGTTAATGGAAACCCTACTAAAGAAAAGAATTGTGGAGTATCATGTATCCAATGGATTACAGGACTCAAGACAGCTTGGTTTCCCAGAGGGAAGGTCACACCAAACAAATCTGATAGATTTCTTTGACTGAGTGATGAAGAAGTTGAATCAGGAAGAAGCAGTGGATGTGTCGTACCTGGACTTTAGCAAGTCTTTTGACACCATTCCACATGGGAGACTAGTAGCAAGTTGAGTAACTTGGGGGGTGGTTAATAACGTGGTAATCTTGGTAAGAAATTGGTTAGTGGACAGAACAAAGAGGGTAGTTGTAAATGGAGTTTCCTCCATGGAAAGGAGGGTGACAAGCAGGGTTTCTCAGGAATCAGTGCTGGGACCAGTCCTCCTAAATGTCTTTATAAGTGACATTGCAGAGGAACTTGAAGGGAAGGTCTGCCTCTCTGCAGATGACACCAATATCTGCAATAGAGTGGACTGTCCAGTGAGGGTAGGGGGTGGAAAGGATGCACAGAGATCTAAAAAGACTAAAAAAGTGGTCAAGAGTATGGCAGCTGGAGTTTAATGCAAAAAAGTGCAAAATGATGCACTTGGGCCATAGAAACCCAGGAACCAAGTACAAAATGTGTGGAATGATACTTACAAAGCCGAAGCAGAAAAGAGACTTGGGGGTAGTCACATCCATTGACCTAAAGATAGTCAGTCAGTGTAAAAAGGCAGTCACAAAGCCTGGTGGGATGCTGGGTTACATAGGACTGGGTACCTCTAGCAGAAAGATGGAAGTGGTGCCGACTCTATATCGATTGCTGGTAAGACCACATCTCTAGTACTGTGTTAAATTCTGGAGACTACATCTCAGGAAGGACATACAGTGCATGAATGAATGAATGAATGAATGAATAAAATTAGATTTTTATACAGGCTGAATAAATTGTTAGGAAGAAACACTATTTTCAACAATTTCCTGTATAAAACATATAATGAAGACATTTACAAACTCTATACATAAAAACTTCAGTTTCATAATATATATATATATATATATATATATATATATATATATATATATATATACATTCTTCTTAAAACAACAGTAACAGGAATGATGCAGATACATCCTCAGTTCATTTTGGAACCTCTGGTGGGAGGTGATACCTTTTATTTCATTAGGCAGTATATTCCAGGATTTTGCCATAGAAATCTGTAGCATGGCATCTCAATATCTATTGTGTGTTCTACTTATAGGAATGTTCCAATTATTAAAACTCAAACAGTGCCCCTTATCCACCCTAAAAGTATTTATAATATAACTCTTCTGCATATTTTTCTGTGGGTAAATGTGTTTATGGCACCAATTTAACCAGCTGTAACTTCTTTTTTCTTCGTGGTGTAGTCAATTTATATGATCAAAAGATTTACAGTGATGTAGTCCATGCTTACTCTTGGTTATGATTTTTTTCCAATTTATAATAGAGTTGGTTGAGTTTCTTTACATCAGTTTTGTTGGCATTGCTATAAATTTCTGTACCATACTTCATTACCGGTAATATTATGTGATTCACAATTTTTGTCCTGGTTTCTTTGGTTAAACGGTTAGCCACTCTCCTGAGAGCCCCCAGTTTCTATTTAGTTTTTTTGGCAGTTTGGTTTATGTGCTCTTTAAAGTTTAATTTGGAGCCCACTATTACTCCAAGATATTTATAACTTGTGACATTTTCCATCCTGAGTCCATTGATAAATCTCACATCTAATATGTTATCTTGCAATTTGTGGGGGCCTGAATGAAAATACAAGCGTTGTGTTTTTTTGTTGTGCAACAGTAGACCAGACTTTTCAAACCATGTCTCTATACTGCTTAAATCTTCCTGTAGTTTTTGTTCCAGCGAGGAGTGACTGCACATGGACACCACCAACATGGTTCATAGGTTCAAAAGTTCATAATTGGATACAAATTCTATAAACAGTTTGTCCTTGATGAATGCGCTACCTACTGTTTCTAAAGGTGGAACATATATTTTTTTATCACCCATGTGTTGATCTAATATGTATTTGAATATATTAATATTGTTACTTTCCACAATTTCTTTTGCCAATGTATTCCAACTGTTGATCCATTGTGTGAAAAAAATCACAGCATTTCTTGGTTACATTTGTGTCCCCTATTAGTCTATAGTTATGGGACCTAGTTTTCTTATTTTGCTCCTGACTTCTACGAACTGCAATGCATTCCATCAAACATTGATCTTTGACTGTCCTAAAGATTAAACAGAGGTCACCTCATAATTGTCTATACTCAGTTGAGCATAGCCTGAGTTTATTTGGTCTGTCATTATATGTTAAATGTTTTATTCCCTTATTTTCTTTGTTAATTTTCATTGTACACCCTCTTTTAATTTTTTGCTTTTAACAGTATTTGCTGCAGAAAACTGGGAACAATATTACAAATGCAGTTGTGTTAAACTAGCGTAAAGTGGGAGAATTATTTTTTCATCCCTACTTTGTATGTTGGACAAAATACAGCCTAATATTCTTTGACATTTTTTTACAGTTATTTTGGTATGCACATTTTTGGATAGTTTATTTGTTATTATTATACCTAGGTCCCTTTCTTCTGTAGTAGTCTCTAGTACCTGGTTATCCAATCTGTATGTAAGATTCAGGATCCTAACACCAAAGTGCATCACCTTACACTTAGATATATTAAACAACATTTTACTTTTTTTGGTCCACACTGATAAATTGTCTAAGTGCTTCTGGAGTTTTTGTCCATCTGCCTGATTTTGTACCAGACCCCCTAATTTACAGTCATCTGCATACTTACTTAACCACATGTTATCTGATGTCTGGAGTGTATTAACTAATATATTAAATAATGTCGGTCCCAGGACAGAGCCCTGGGGCACCCTACCTGTCATATCTCCCCACCCAGACTGAAAACCCTTTATTATCATGTTCTGCTTCCTATTTTCCAACCATGATGTTATCCATTCCACTATATAAGATTCTTGTTTAATATTGTAAAGTTGTTCAATTAATGTTTTATGAGATACCTTGTTGAAGGCTTTAGCAAAGTCCAAATATATTACATCCAGTGGTACCCCTTTCTCCAAGGCTGCATTTACTGGTTCGAAGAAAGATATTAAGTTGGTGAGGCATGATTTTTCCTTGGTAAACCCATGTTGAGAACTGTCTATTATCTGTTCATTTGCCAAGTGGTTTAATATTCTTTGCTGTATTACTCTTTCCAGTATTTTTCATAGAACATGTTAGGCTTATAGGTCTGTAGTTTTTTGTTTCAGATCTAGAGCCTGACTTATGTATCAGTGTAATAAAGGCTTGTCCTCATTCAGGTATTGTTTTCCCGTTCTGTAGGGATAAATTAAAAAGATAAGTTACCAGTCCCACCAGTTCATTTCTTAACTCTTGCAAAAGTCTAGGGTTTATACTATCCAGGCCTGCTAATTATACTAATTTCTTTTTCTATAGTTGGAAAATATTTTTCTGTGTGTTTAGTAAGGGTTTGTGTACTGCTTCTCTGTGTTCATATGCATATGTGTTTAATTCTGAAGCTATATCTGCTTCTTCTTTAAGTGTTTCATTTTGTGTTACAATTGTACCTATCCCTCTTTGATTACCTCTTAATGTTCCTATATAATTATAGAACTGTTTCTTGTCTTTTACCTTATTAAGTAAGTCTATTTCCACATTTCTTTTGGATTTTCTAATCAGACTTTTTAGTTGCTTATTGCATTGTTTCAGTTTTGTGCCTAAAGTGCTTGAAATATTTTTTTAAAACTTTATGTAAAGTTTCTTTTTTTCCTAATTAATTTCATTGTATCCCTATTCCACCAAGGAGGGTGTCTCCTGTTATTTTTGTATTTTTTGATAACAGATATCCATGTGTCCATACAGTAATACATTTGATTTTTAATGATTGCCCATACAGTATTCATATCTTTGTGCAACAATGCTTTATTTCAATCCCAGATCAATAAATATTCTTTAATTTTCCTATAGCTTGCTTTGTTGTAATTTCTAAGTACTGGTATACCATTTGTTACTTCATAGTGTGCTTTGTAAAATAATTTGATAATTTGATGGTCACTATCCTCTAATGGCAAAGCTAATTTAAGCCCATACATGTCTTCCATTACCTTAGCTAATATCAAGCCAAGAATATTGTTCCCCCAGTAGGTTTGGTAATTAACTGGTCCAGATTGTGCTGAATGGTAAATTCAATTAATCTGTTTTCAAATTGATCACTACTGTCAAGGGTCTCCCAGTTTATATTTTGGAAATTAAAATCACCCATTACTATTGTATTATTGGTTCATTTCTGTTGTTCAAGACAGGTTAGAAATAAATCACTTTCTTCTTTGCTTAATCCTGTTGGTCGGTATCCTAATCCTAATGTAAGCTTTTTATTTGATAAATTAGTTTGTGCCCATATTATCTCATTATAGTCACTAGAATTATTTAGTTCATATGGTTTCAGATTCTCATTTATGTATAATACAACACCCCCTCCTCTTTCATCCTTCCTATTGTTTTGTATTTTAGTATAGCCTATTATGTTAGTATTCCAATCAGTGTCACTGAACCAGGTTTCAGTGACCCCTCATATGTCAGTTTTATTAGTGTTCTTAATGTAGATGAGCTCATCAATTTTATTTCAAAGACTTCTAGCATTTAATAATATAATTTTTAGATCTGAGTTTTCTTTTTGTTTTGTTTGTTCTGTTATTCTACCTATATTTGGTGTTATATCTGGTGTCCTTAGGTCTCAAGAGGCACTTAGATTATTCCTCTCCCCCTTAGTATCTAGTTTAAACAATCATTTATGCTGTCCACATTGTGCTTACCCAGTAATCTGCTCCCTTTTCTACTGAGGTGCAGACCATCCCAACAGTTCAGTTCACTCTATTCATTAAAAGTTTCCCAGTGTCTGATGCACTTTATATTCTGTTGTAGGCACCATCTTCTTAACCAGTTGTTAATTTTGGTGAATTCTATTACATTGAATGTTTCTTGCTTTTGGCATTGGTAATATTTCTGACAGCACTATTTTGCATCCCAAGTCAATACATTTATTAGTTAGTGCAATGTAATCTTGTTTGATTTTGATAATGGGCTCGTGCAAGACATTATTTGCCCTGGCATGCATAATAATCAGGGAGTTATCTCCTCAATTTTTGATAATATTTGCTGCCATTTCTGTAATATCTGATATTTTTGCTCCCCTGTAGCTCGAGAGGGTCCTATTATATTTGTCTGGATTGCATACATCTCTGTCTTTGTGCTTAACCATAGAGTCACCTAGTACCAGAAACTCTCTAGTTACTAAAGCATTTGACTCCATGTCATCTGCCGCCTCATCTACTTCATGTTCTGAAAATGAAATTAGATTACATGCTGGTAAGCTTTCATTCAAGATGGCAGACAAAGATTGCTCCAGTGGGGGCTGATTTATTTCAGTTACAGTTTTATCCCCCTCATGATTGTTTATTTGTTATTTTTTGTACATCCTGTGTTATCAGTGAACAGGGTTCAATATTATTATAGCCCTCATTATCATCTTGTGATATCTCATGGGCATTTAGGGGATTGAATTGATTCATGAGAGGTAATTGGAATGTGTTTGCCTTTCTTCCTCTCTTTGCAATCTTTTTTGCGTGAACTTGAAACCATTCAGTTTCAGTACCATTTGTATTATCATCTTGCCTTGTGCATTTTTTACTATGTCTTGTATTAGAGTGTTCCATTTGGGGGACTACATGTTCTTTTGTCTGCCCACATGTACTACATTCTATTCTTGTCATATTACTATGTTCCATAACCTCAATATTTTGTTTGATAGTGGTTGTAAAGTTAGCATCTCTTTCCTGATGCCTACTCCTCATATGTAACTGACTCTTCTCAAGAGCTTGGAGTCTGACACTGAACAACTTAAGTTCTTCTGCCATAAGTGCATTTTCCTCACACTTGCTACAAGTAAATGACAGGGGACTATCAGTGGAATCTGTTACTTGATACATATTGCAAGACTCATATGCAATCCCAGTAGGTCCCCCAGCCATTAATGATGTTTGTACCATGCTTTATTTGTAGTCTCTTTGATCTCCAAGGTAAAAAAACTTATTCAGACTCCTCCTACAGGATCTGCCCAAATGTCTGCTATGAGCCTAGGTCTATTTTCCTATGTATTCACTCTCTTCACGCTCGACACACCTGACAAGTGCTGGCCATGTGTCTGCACGTGACACTGCACTCGCCCTGCTCACTCGCCTGCTCGCTCACCCTGCTTGCAGAATAGTGACTTAAATGTGCCCATGCAGGTGAACACTGCCATTTTTAACTTCCCTTTCCAATCCATTCATATAAACATTAAAAAGCAATGTACCCATGATGGATATCTGTTGTACACCTCAAATTATCTGTTTCATCTTGGTTATACAGTTACCATTCACAACACATTGTCTCCCTCTAATTGGATAAATAAGATTGAAAACAATGTAGTGGTTCCAGATGTACACCAATCTCAAACAGCATCCCTAGCATTGTCTGGTGGTCAGCCAGGTCAAAGTCCTTACTGAAGTCAAAGAATACCACCAGCCAACTTACTTCCCTGATTCATGGAAGTAGTTAAGTGGTTAAAATTAAAGGGGGTAGTACTTGTAGACCTACTGGACTTAAACCGGTGTTGATCAGCAGACAATAATCCATATCCCTCAAAATATTGATATATATGCCTATTAACAAGTTTTTCCAGAACCTTGGACATGGTGATAGCAAGACTATGGGCCTGTAGTTTGATGGTTCAGTTGCCTCACCCCCATTGAAAACTGGAACCAGTTTCCCTATTTTCCAGGTATCTGGAAAAATTCCACTGCTCAAACTCCAGTTATACAAATATGTCAGTGGGACAGTTAATATACCTGCTCCCATACTGAGGAGTCTGGGTTCTACTCCATCAATACCCCCCACCTTGTTACTTTTAAGGTTCCTCAGCTCGTTTCCTACTTCCTTCACAGTTAGCTTTTTAAACCTAAGGGGGGGTGGAGAGAAGATTGTGACTGTCCAGATGTTTTGTCTCCTTTCTGTTTTAGCTTCTTTACCAAGTCTGAAAGTGCAATTTCTTCACTTACCCTTCTTGGTGCTGATATTTTTAACTCTGTGAGATTTGTAAAGTATTCATTCAGTACTTCTCCTACCTCCCTTTGATCTTGAATTAAATTACCCTTACTTATTAACTGTATTGGCTTTAACCCTGTTATAGGATATTGTACTTTTTTAATACAGTTCCGGAACTTTAGTGGATTATCTGACTTTTCAAAATCTGCTTTATAGTATCTTTTCTTGGCTGATTTAATTTTTTCACTGCATTTATTATGCCTTTCTGTATAATTATTCCAATCCTCCTCACTTTTTATCTGTCTAGCTTTCCTCCATAACCTGTTTTTAATTCTTATTTGTGTTTTTAATCTTTCTGTTATCCATGGAAGATTCTTAGGGCCAGATATTCAAAACTTTGCCCCGGGGCAAAATTAGCACTGCCTAGCGGGCAAACTTAGCCCAGAGCACAGATCACGCTATATTCAAAAGGAATAGCCCAGGGCAAACAGCTTCCGAATATGGCATGGTAATGAGGCCATGCAAACTGGGCTGGGAGTGCAGGGCAAAATAGCCCTGGAATAAGACAGCACTGAATAAAGCAACCAGGAAGTGCAACCCACAACAACAACACAGTACACAGCAACATGAGGGCAGGTACAGACGAACTACGTGGCCAATGTGTGTGCCAGCAAATGCATGGACTCAGTACAGCTGCAGGAAGCAGCAGATGTGAAAGAACAGTGATCAAAACTGTATAATATTCCCCCGTACCGTTAGCGCCGCGCTAACACATTAGCGCGGCATTAGCGCGGAGCTAAGCAGTTAGCCCGGAGCAAACACGTTTGCCCGGGGCTAAAATGTGCCATATTCAAAAGTGCCATGCAAATGAGCCTACTTATGTAGTCTCTGGGCAAACAACCGGATTAGTATCTCATTATACCCTGATTTGCATGCAGTTTGCCCAGCGTTACTGCAGAGTCCCACAGAGCCACCTGTAGGTCAGTCTGGCAGTGCATGATGATAGCTGCAGGCTACATGTAAACAGTACAGCATAGCATAGCATATTATACCCCAGGGGACAGGACACCATAGGCACAGGTGGTGGTGGTGCTGCATGCAACTGTCACATTGTAGGGCATGCTACAGTGCACAGCAGAAACTACAGTAGCAAGGGGGCCAGTAGTGCATGGACACAGCAATGCCTATGGTGTAGGGCAGTATTGATGACTGCCTATACACGATGGTGGCCCAACCTGTGGATGTTTTCTGACACTGGACATTACTGTTACGCTGTTGTGTGACCCACAGATGCTGCACCTGTGGCATGGATGCTCACAGTGACATGTACATTTCTGGCTTTGTGTGCTATGGCAGTTGTACAGCTGTGAGGTATGTGGCCAGGGGGGCATATATTATCCGAAAGGCACACTGGTGTTGGGGTATTCCCAATACTGACCCATGTACACTGCATGATGTGTCCCAGCCTTGTGGCCACACCTGATCTGTAGCACAGCCTTGCCACCCATATATGCTCCCTCAACATCCTCCATGCCCACAGTGCTGCATGTGTGCTGGCATCTGTTGGTGTCCACGGAAGTGTGGTCCACAGGTGTGTGCTGTATGGCCACACTGCCATGCTGTCCACTGTTGGCAGGGTCACCACTTACTGCCTGGCATGGCTGGGACTGGTGACAGATGATGGCATCATTGTGATGCCATCAGTTAACATCACTTCCTCTATGTTTAGCTTTATCTATGTGTCATATTTATTTGTTTAAGTCGGCGCCAAAGCCCGCTAAACCCGCGCCAAGCGCCCGCATGAAATCCATAATGTCACGCAGTTGATTGCCCAGGATTAAGACCAGCTTTTCCTGGGCCGTAATGTGCACCGCACTAAGTGTCGTGCTAAGTCGCGCATAACCACTTAGCGCGGTTCTAGTCGCTGAATATAGCATTGTGCCTGTATTCATGTCAGTTTGCCCCCTGCATACATTATAATTTTGCCCGGCGGTAATGCAGTTTGCCCGTGCTATTTGGCCTTTTGAATATGGCAGACCCGCGCTAATCCCGCGCTAAACCTGCGCAAATGGTTTTTGCCCAGCGCAAAGTTTTGAATATCTGGCCCTTACTATCCAATTTCCTTTGTACTTTGGGTGAATTTTTATCAATTATTCGTGTTAGGGTGTTAATCAAATCATGGACTGCTAAGTCAGTTTCAGGTATATGATCCAGCCTGTCCCATCTAATTGATTGTAAACCTTTCTTGCACATGTTAATGCTAAAATGTTTTAGCTGCCTCATCCACTGTGTTTTCAATTCTGCTCTATTTAATTTTGTCCAATTTATTGTGCACCTTACTGGATAATAATCACTTAGATTCTGGGGCATAACTTTTGATTCTATTACTTTGTTACCCTGTGAAATAAAAATTTAATCTGGTATTGATCCCTGGTTTAAATGTTTAGAAAATCTAGTTGGTTCCTGAATGATTTGACTTAGTCCTAGGGGGCAAAGTGTTCTTGCATTTTCTGTCCTCTATACTGTTTCCATCCTGCATTAAAATCCCCAATGAGAATTAATTTGTTATATTTCACTATATCTAGCAGTTTAGAGTGGAGGTGGTCCAGAGGATGGCTACCAAAAAGGTACAGGGTCAGCATTAAAGGCCTATAAGGAGAGGCTAAAGGAGCTAAATATGTACTCCCAGAGGAGCGAGGGAGGGAGATATGATAGAGACCTTTAAATACCTCACAGGGTTAAGTAAGGTACTGGAGGAGGATATTTTTCAGAGAAAATTAGCTCTGGAACAAGGTGGCAAAATATGAAGCTGGTGGGGGTAAGTTCAGGAGGGATGTGAAGAAGTACTTCTTCACAAAATGGGTTTTGTATATCTGGCACAGCCTTCCAGCAGAGGTGGTGGGTGAGAAAACAGTGGTGGGATTCAAAAATGCCTGGGACAGGCACATGGAAATCGTAGGGATAAGGAAGGAAGGTAGAAAAGATTGCATCATAGATCAAGTAGGGTTTGCAGCAAAAAACTGAAGGTTACCAATGATGGGCAGACTAAGTACACCCAGTAGCCTGTATCTGTCACCACATTTCATGTTACTATGTTCTATGTTACAGCATGAACACATACTGTATAAGATGTAACTGACTCTTTCTCAGTGGGCTTATCTTTCCATGTTTCTTTCATTACACCTGGTGGCCCTTTAGGTTTTCCACATACAACATTTCAAAGGGTGAAAAACCTGTCGATACTTGTGTCAATTCTCTGTAAGCAAAAGGCAGGTAAGGTAAGTGTCACTCCCCATCTTTCCCTTCACATTTCAAATACCTTTTTAACACATGTTTTAGGGTCTGAGTAAAATGCTCAACAGGGGGTGATAAAGGGAGGTTCTTGTGGCAGTGATACCTAGTAGTTGGTACAGCTCCTTCAGCAATGCAGCACAAAAATTACTACCCTGATCAGTAATAATCTCTTTAGGTATGCCCACTCTGCTGAAAATTTTGGCAAGGTCTGCTGCCACTTTATGGCCTGTAACAGTGTGCATTGGAACTGCCTCTGGGTATTGATTAGCATAGTCACATACTACTAAAATGAATCATTTATCCATTTTACTTTTGTCTAAGGGGCCAACCACATCCATTGCAATTATTTTATAATGTACATCTGTCGAGGGTAGGCGCACCAGGGGCACCTTGTCTTTTTAGGGCTACAGTGGGTGAAGCCCTGCAGACCTCTTGCTTTGAGAGAAGGACTCTGCATTCCTTGCATTGTTTGTGAATGAACAACATGATGGAGTTGTCTGATATTCACCTCCACTTAGATCACTCCACTCCCACTGTGCTATTTTTTTTATATCAGGGTATCGTGATTGTGACTGTGTCACAATCATGATACCCTGATATTCACCTCCACTTAGATCACTCCACTCCCACTGTGCTATTTTTTTATATCAGGGTATCGTGATTGTGACATTGGGGGATTGGGCACCCCCAGTGTCACTCTTGTTTGTGAGTGTGTGTGTGTGTGTGTATGTGTGTGTGGTGGGTGCTGAGAGGGAGGCTGGGTGGGCAGAATAACTCTATTTTTAAAGAAAAACAGGAGAAACAGGAGTCATGGCACACTTTGTCCGGTGCTACATGGCCAACGCACTCTGCTGTGCATGCACTAGTAGTCATAGAAACATAGAAACATAGAATTTGATGGTAGATAGGGACTGCTTGGCCCACCTAGTCTGCCCATTTCCCTACCTAATGGATAAACTGCAGATCCTAGTTAGCCAACATCCTACTTCCTCCTTTCCCCCACTAGAATTGCCTTATGTCTGTCCCATGCATTCTTGAATTCCCCCACTGTTTTTGACTACATGACCTTCTCAAGAAGGCTGTTCCATGCATCTACAATACTCTCTGTGAAGAAATACTTCCTCACATTACCTCTGAGCTGTTCCCCCTCTATCTTCAAATTGAGCCCCCTTGATCTTGCACATCTCTTTTTCTGAAAGATGCTACCCTCTTGGACTTTGTTGATTCCTTTGAGGTACTTGAAGGATTCTATCATGTCCCCCCCATCCTTTCCTTGAGGCTATACATATTAAGCTCCTTTAGGCTTTCTTCTTATGTCTTCTTGTGCAGACCCTGCACCATTTTGGTTGCCCTCCGCTGGACAGCCTCTACCCTGTCTGTGTCTTTGTGGAGATGGGGTCTCCAGAACTGCATGCAGTACACCAGATGTGGTCTTACCAACTGTCTGAACAGAGGGAAAATAACTTACTGTTTTCTACTGGTGATGCCTCTCCCTATGCATTCCAGTATCCCCCCAGCCCTCCTTACTGCTTTCTCACATTGCTTGCCCACCTTTAGGTCATCTGATATAGCTACCACCAGGACCCTTTCCATTGTTGTTGTTGTCAGTATCTCACCCCCCTTGTGTGTGCTTCCCCTGCATTTTTGTTTTTCAGGTGCATCACTTTGAACTTCTTTGCATTGAATCTAAGTTGCCTTACATTAGACCATTCCTTCAACCTTGCCAAGTCCCTTCTCATCCTTTCCATCCCACCTTGTGTATCAACCCTTTTGCATATCTTTGTGTCATCTGCAAAGAGACATACTTTTCCTTTCAGTACCTCTGCAATGTCACTTATAAAGACATTAAAAAGGACCAGACCCAGTAGTGAACCCTTCGATACCCCACTAGTAACCTTCCTTTCTTCACCGTGGACTCCGTTTACTATTACCCTTTGTGTCCTGTTGTTCAGCCAAAGTTTTACCCAGGCTACCACCCTGGCACCCTCTCCCAGGCTGTATAATTTGTTTATTAATCTTTTGTGTGGGACTGTGTCAAATGCCTTGATAAAGTCTAGGTAGCCCATGTCCACAGCCCCCCCGGGTCTACTACATTGGTCACCTAGTCAAAGAAATCAATTTGATTCATCTGACATTACCTTCCTGCTGTAAATTCATGCTGCCTTGGGTCCTGTACCCCACTGGCCTCTAGGTACTCAACAGTTCTTTCCTTCAGAAGTGATTCCATCATTTTCCCTACAACTGAGGACAAACTGACAGATCTGTACTTTCCTGCCTCTGTCTTGCTCCCACTTTTGTGACAGGGAATCACATATGCCCTCCTCTAGTCCCCAGGTACCACACCATCCTCCCATGATTTGTTAAAAAGGGTAGTTTGTGGTATTACTAGTTCTCCCCTTAGTTCTTTTAGAATTCTGGGGTGAATCCCATCAGGCCCCATTGCATTATCCACATTCAGTTTTAGGAGTTCTTTCAGAACCCTTTCTTCTGTGAAAGCCATGAATGCACAGTAGAGCTCAGCTGATATGTTGCTCACTGCAGAGTGTGCCATGATTGCCATTTCTGTTTTCTTTAAAAATTGATTTCCCCCCATCCGAACCTCCCTCTCAGTAACCCCCCACAAACACAAGAGTGACACTGGGAGCACCCAGTCCCTCAGTGTCGCGATCAGGATGCCAACAGTATTTTAGAATCCCCCTACTGCACATGCGCGGTTATATCTTGTGTGTGTTTTTTTTATTTGACATATATATGTGTATATATATATATATATATATATATATATATATATATATATATATATGATTTTCCCCACCCATCCCACCCTCTCAAACACACCACCCCATACCCCCTGCAGAACCATTGGAAAGTAACATGAGGCCCCAATCCCCAAGTGTTATGATGAGGAATCCTCTGTGCTATGTTTTTCTTTTTTCACAACCCTGCAAAAAGAAAACCATCCATCGATATCTTCTGCAACTGCAACTGCCCCACATCCGACCCTCCCTCTCAGCACCCACAACCTCACACTCCCCCAAGACCTTACTTACCCATCAGAGGTCCAATGCTGTAATCCTCTCTGGACAGTAGACACATCTTCACTCTTCAAAGCTGGACCTTGAACTGAAGAAACAGGTATGCACTTTAATGTATTTCAATTGGGTTTTGAGCTTAGTGGCATAACTTGGGCATTTTTGTATATTGTTGGCCCATATTTTGAAAATGTCTTCTTTGGGACCCTACCTCATGAACAATTTCACTGTCATTAGGTAGATCTGTCCCAAAAGGTGATTTTGAGGTCCCTGTGAGAAATCACCTTTTGACCAGGAGTTTAAAATTTCCTCTGCTCTTGTTTATGAGGCGGGGTCATAAGAAAACTAAATTGAAAAGCTGGAGTACAAATATTAAAAAACAACAAAGTTATGAGCCTACATTGACTTTTGTGAATGCAGGCCAGTAACTGTGGTAATTTTCAATATTTTTCCCCAAAATTCACAACATACAGTAGCTATATCTTTACAGCACCCTAATGAGTGCAACAGTTGTCATTTTCAAATCCTGTCCAAAATGTTTTTTTACATCCCAAAAGGTGATTTTGTTATCCCTGTGCAACATCACCTTTCAGGTAGGAGTTGAAAATGTTCTCTGCCCTTGTTCATGATGTGGGGTCATAAGAAGACCATGTTGAAACTTTGGTGTAACAATATTAAATAATAAAGTTATGAGTCTACATTGAATTTTGCAAATGTAGGCTTGTAACTTTGGTAATTTTCAATATTGTTACCCCAAATCTACACCAAAGCCATTTCTTCCCAGCACCTCATGAATGTGATTGCTGCAATTTTTCAAATCCTGGCCAAAATGTTTTTTTACATCCAGAAAGGTGATTTTGCAGTGCCTGCATGAAATTACCTTTCAGGCAGGAGCTGAAACTTTTCTCTGCACTTATTGATGAGGTGGGGTCATCATAAGAAGACTATGTTGAAAATTTGGTGTAAACATATTAAAAAAATAAACTTATGAGCCTACATTGAATTTTGAGAATGCAGGCTCATAACTTTTGTATATTTCAATATTTTTAACCCAAATTTACAACATAGCGATGTATTTACAGCACCTCATTAATAAGACAGCAGTCATTTTTCAAATCCTGCACAATTTTAATTTTACATCCCAAAAGGTGATTTCACAGTCTCTGCATGACATCACCTCTCAGACAGGAGTTGAAAATTTTCTCTGACCTTATTCATGAGGCGGGGTCATAAGAAGGATATATTTTAAATTTTGTATATACAGCCCACCAGGGGCTTGTGGTATTCACAATAATTCAAAAATCCTGCCCCTGGTGAGAGCGTGCACAGTGTAAATCCCACTCTGACACCAATTTTCAGAGGGTCATATGTCAGGAAAGACAGTCAGAACATGAAAACATGTAACATTTGCAAGTAGTGTTTTATTATCACTAACAATAAAATAGAAGAAGCAAAATTGTACAGGGTAGCTTTTCATAAAGGCAGTGCAAACAAAAAAGTCCCCTATCTGAATCTCTTTTTGGAAAAACATTGTTCTCATTATATGAGATGTTTTTGGCTTGCATTTCAAACTTTGCATTCTAATGTTGTAAGTTATATGTCCTGTTTTTCACAAAATGCATCAAAACTTTGTCATTTTGCTTCCTGAGTTCAGCATGAAGAGCACATCTAGTATTAACAGGTGCAATAAAATAATACATTTTGTCCCAGAGCTGCTTTCCTGTTGTCAATTCTGTAAAACAGCTTGTGGAGGTCAAAATGCATCTCATGATCAATCTGATGTGTTATAGATTGATATCTGTTCTAATAAACCCAAATAGCTTTCAGCAATCATTTCAACAATACAACTACATAAATTTGCAAACCAGGGGATCTCAGTTTCACGTAAGGTACACACACACACACACACACACACACACACACACATATATATATATATATATAATATATATCTATATATACATGTATATCTATATACAGTATATATATATATATATATATATATATAGATATAGATATAGATATAGATATATAGATATACATATACTCTGTGTGTGTGTGTGTATATATATATATATATTTAACCATAGAGAAACAAATGGAGAAAGAAAGAACAGTAAAAGCAAGTGAAAAAAGTGAGATAACAGGGGGAAATTTGGGGCCAATTGAAGTGGCCAGTTCCTAGGTGCCACAAGCAAAATTTGATTGCACAATCAGACAGGCAAGAGACAGGCGAGCGGCACAATAGGACAGCACAAAATAGATCCTTGCTTTTAACTCTCTCTGCATAACAAATGGGGCAGGGTCTTGAGGGACCTCTGTACCCTAAACAAAATCATTAAAAAGGCTTTAGATCACTTCCATTCTTTGTTCCTAGACAGTACGATGGTCCTCAACACTAACAAAAGAAAATAATTAATGATCTTTTCAGGGACCAATAAGAAAGTGATCCCAACCTCTTTTCTTATCCTCAACTAGGAAAGCACTGTAGTGGAGTTTGTCGCACAGTTTAAATATGTAGCTAGTGCAACTGTTTTTCTTTGATGTCCCAGGTTTTGGACAAAAGGAAGGAAGGTTTACTTCTTAGTTAACATGTAGTGTAACTGAGTGGTAAAGAAGGAACTGTGAGCAACACTACCTTATCTTGGTGGAATATCAAATATTATTCATTGTTGGAGAGTATCTGAAGCTCTTATTTCCACCTAGAAGAGCAAATTGCTACTAGAAAACATGTCTTGAGGGATAGAATGTCCTCTTAAACTTGTGACAGAGGCTTAAATGGAGGATTACAGAGTGAATTGAGAACAGCATTAAGATCCAGCTGGCTCCATGGCACTGAGTGATGGGTATTCGCTTGGCATGCTGGTGATCTGGGTTCATATCTGAGCCCAGTTGTTTGGAGCAGATACCAGCATGGAGGGAGCTTAGAATGTCTTATGGATGTTTCCTTCCTGGGGTACCAGACCACTGTTAGGCAGCTCCTGGTGGTGGTTTGCAGTAGGCATTCTTGGCAGTGTGCAGCCTTGATGCCACTGAACACCCCGCCCCCAGGATGCTACCATGGCCAGACTACTCCATGGAAGGTGGGTGGGTTGGGGAAGAAAAGGGAAAATGCCCCCTCGACTGGCCAGATGATGGCAGCCAGTATCCCCTTCTCACCATGCAGCTGGAAGTGTCCAAGCCAATCCTCTGCTGTGCACGCCTGATGTCAAAGGAACACCTCCAGGCAAAATTTCCACTTTCGGTACCCCTCCCTAGGGTGCCCCCTGTCAATGGATGCATCAGGTCATCAAGGTGGACATTACTGGGGTATGGCAAGTATGGTGATGAGGTATTTGGTGGGCTGGGGAAAGTCCTAGGTGGCCTGAAGGAGTAGCCAGATGGGATGAGTAGCATAAAGAAATAACACAAAAAAAGATTCCAAGGTGCAGTCTTAATTTATACATTGGATTAGTTTCACTAAAGCCTTTAAAAATGACTCTCAGATGGCCGGACTGGTGGCGCTGAGGGTTTAGGCACTGGAAGCCACACCTCTCACCATGCCAGCGACCCGTGTTCAGGAATGGACAAGGGTTGCCGGGGGTCAGCAGGGGTGGGGAAGGATTGAGCGTCTGAAGGACTGCTCTCCTTCCTCGGGGAGGAGGGAAGTGCAGCACCGTTGCCTGAGTGCCCCTTGGCGGAGGCGGGGGAGCAAGGTGATGTGCTCGAGCATGGGGGGGGAGCCGAGTGCAGACGCCTCAAGGGGAGCACTCATGGGAGCATGTGGGTTCTGCCTTGGTCGGTCTCACTGCATGCACTTGGCTCCACAGTGAGCAAATTGAAAAAATCCCACCACAGCACCTCCATGACACCACCTCGCCTCCCCTGCATCACTCCTAGGCCAGATCCCAACAATCTGACCTGTGTCTGTGGAACCTTGGCCGGTGCCCTGGCCCTTCCCTGGGGGGCAAGCCGGGGGTAAAACAGGAAGTGCGGCTGATTTGGGAGTGAAGTGCAGAGAGGACCATGACTGGGCTGAAACTGGTGCTGTGACGGACCCAAAAAAAAATGACTGTCAGATTATGAACATTGGGATGACCCTCAAAAGGCCCTAGTTACACACCTAAAGCTGAGAACTGTACCTGCAAGCCACCTTTGTCTACCTTGCCCTAATGAAATTCCAAAATCTGAGCAAGAGATGCTTTCCTTAAGCAAAATATCCTACTGAGAGGCCCAGTGAGAAAAGATGCAATGAGCCACTGAAGTAGATACATTAAGGCATCAACCACTCACTCTGAATATTCTAGTTTGAGAAGCCTCTACCATTCAGGAGCCAAGCTTCCAGCTAAAGCTGAGCTGGATTGGAATGAAACAGATCATCTTGGCACAAAGGCAAGACTTTGAGGAAGTCAGAAAGGTACCTGGGCTGCCAGACCTAGCAGGGCAGAGAAACATGGCATTCTTGACCACTCTGGAGCTACTAGAATGAACCAAACATACAATCAACAAATGTTTCTTAGAACTACAGGGAGTAATGGAAATGATGGGAAAAGATCCATCTTTCTGAATGTGCATAGTTAAGACAAAGCATCCATTTATTCCACTACTGTACACCCACACCAATTGTAAAATCTCACATCTGAATTTTATTACACGATGCAAACAGATTTGTATCCAGATTCCCAAGTCTTCAACAATGCCTTTGCAACAGCTCTTTCAGAGACCCTTCTCTCAAATGAACCACACATAGTAATAGTCCATGCACCTCATCCTCACCAAAAAAGTTTGAAATAAGTGCTGGAAGTTTGGGTATCATACACCAATTTATTTCAAATCAAAAACAGCAGTTCTGTTTCCATAGCACATACATTCAAAGGTTTGGATGATATATTTATTTATTTTATTTATTTAGTTTTTGTTGACCAGGTAAGTGCACTAGACAAATCCTGCCTATTTTCAGGCACGACCCGGGGGAGGGGGATATAGATGAATGCCAACTGACCTTGAACCAGATTAAGCTGTTTGGTGGTATTTTTTAAGTGAATGAGGGAAATTTGGCCAGAACACCAGGGAAATTCCCCTACTTTTTTCGAGAAGTGCCATGGGGTCTTTAACATCCACCTGAACTACCACCAATCCAGGCAGATGGGACCTTGGTTTAACGTCTCATCCGAAAGGCGGCACCTCAGAAGTGCAGCACCCCTCTCATGCTGCATTACAGAGTCAGTACTGGGATATTAACCCAAGTGCTAGAAGTGGGAACTGAACCCACAGCCCTCTGATCTCCCAGCCTCAGAGGCGAGTGTACTACCTATTGAGCCACTGGCACTGACACTGATTTACAAGACCCTTGAACCACCTAGCACTGTCATAACACATATTTGGTAAGAGCTTCCTAAGTGGGAGTGGATGCTGAGGAAACTCTTTGGAGTGAAGCACCAGGGCAGTGCTAGGTGGAGCAGTGTTGTCGTAAGTATCTGTTTCAAGGCTATGAATTTGTGTGCTGTGGAACCTGAACTGTTGTTTATGATTTGCAATACATTTTTGGCATATAATACCAAACCTTTTAGCACTTGTTTCAGTCTTTTCAGTGAGGAGTAGGCACACAACCTGTTAATGTGTGTTAGTGTAATACTGGGGTAGGCTGCCCTTTTGGATCACTGCTCCTGATTACATTTGTATGTCTCTGTATTTGGGTTTGACTCCAAGATGAACCACCTTGGTGGCTGAGCCCATCTGCCTGAAACATGAGTTGTCCCCTTGATGGACCATTGAAAGTGACTGACGATTAGTTTCCAATCAGTGGATAAATAAGTACACTTCTGTCAGAATTATCTCCCTTCTTGTGTCACCTTGCTTGTTTATGATGGTCACTGCATTGTGAATCTGGACTTTGACTAATGCTTTGAAAATTCTGGGGTCGATTCTCAAAGCAATTAGAATGATGTAAGGTGCCTACATCAAAGATTAAAGATGCAAGTGGCACCATGCATCAAAAAATGCTCTCCAAGCTATTCCCAAAAGCAGCCTGTGACAAATGTAGGTTGCTTGTGGCAAAGGAAGCTTGCAACAGCCTTGCCCCATAAAATGGTCTGCAGCATGGTGCTAGGGGGTATGCAGCAGATGCAAGCTGCAACATCCCCTAAAATGGCATTCTAAAATCACCTGCAGAGGATAACTATCTGAGTACATTTAGGCCAGGGGCTGGTCTAAGTGTGCCTAGGTGTCCTCTGGGGGTTGTGCCAATGTGCTACTAGGGTCCTGATCCCCCATAGTACATGCTGCTCCATCCATCAACAGCTCTGATCCCTGATCCCCATAAAGTAATAGGTAACCTGGTGGTCTAATTGCCCCCCAAGCCCTGATCACCCATAATATTAATATAAAGTGCCTTGGTGAGCTAGTAGACCTCCCCAAGCCCTGATTGCCCATAATATTAATAATATACAGTTTCCCAGTGGCTAGTGAACCCCTCAAGCCCCAAGCTCCCTGTTATGAAGTGTAAACTATTTATTGGTGGTCCAGTGGATCCCCCAAGCCCGATCCCCCATTGCATACATATTCAATATTCCTGGTGGTCCATTGGACCCCCCAACACATAACTCAGCCGACGACTGGCACAGACCAATGCTCACTACCATGGCCAGCTGCTGAGTGATCTATGAATGAGCATGTACTACAGTATACATAGTATGTGTTTAGTGACTGCCACTGAACATGTACTATGTACAGTACATGCTCATTCATAGCTCAGTCAGTGGCTGGCCATGGTGGTGAGCAGATAAAGAATCGGGTGCAGGGTACCTGGTGCATTGACAATTGGCACAGGCTGCCTTTGGCATGGCTTTCACCCAATTTTTGAGAATTGACCCCTCTGTCCTTGAAGTATGTCAACACCCGAATGACAGCACTGTATATTTTAGTTTTTGTTTACCAGGTAGGTACTGAGGACCCAGAGATCCAGTTACAGGCATGACAATCTCTGGTCTCCATGATGTTGATTTTGAAGATGACCTATCCAATCAGCCTGAAATCAGTGGTAAGAACAAGCTTCAAAAATGGAGCTAGGAGAGGCTCCTTCTAGATGATCTGAGGATTCTATCACCACTGCAATGACCAATGCATTGATGTCAGAAGCCAGATCAGAGCTGTGTACTGTTCTGAGGCTGATAACCAATAAAGTAGTTGCATGACCTGAAAAGGTTTCATTTTGCCTGAAAAAGAGACTATCTCTATGATTGTCATTATAAAATCTAAAATCTAGAGACATCTGTGGGCTGACACCACCTTATATTCCCTTAACAGGTGATTCTAATACACAAGACTGTTCACTCTAGTCTTCAAAAGAAGAGTCACTTTCCAAATTGAGAACATTGATAGGAGCTCTTCTTCCAGCTCACTAGCCAACTTGATACTGAAAATCTTGATCCTGGTTGCCAAACATGAGAAATGCCTGGTGTAACTGTTAAATCTGAATATATATATATATATATATATGCATGAAACAGGTCTACCGAGGTTAGAAAATTGTGTAGCTAAATTGTTGAAAAATTTGACCTCAGAGATTTCATTATGAACCTGATGGGTCAGACTGGAGATATCCAGGATCAGACAGGAACCCTCAAACATTTGGGGAAATATGAAGTTAATGGAGTTAACCCTTCCCTTTTTCCTTAACAGCCATTGGACTTTCTGACCCTATGTTGCGCTGGTGATCTTACATTTGATCCACTGCTTTGCACTTCCTGGGATTTGTAAATACCAGAGACTGTGAAAAAGTATTGCCTGAAGGACAGAGAAGAGTTTATATATCATAGCCCTATGAAATTATTTCTAGCATGTGGTCTGAGCCCATCTGATATAAAACTTGTGTGTGTGTCTGTCCAGAGCCTGTGGACAAGGATGGGCCTGCATATCCTCACATTGAGAAGTCGGCTGCATGATTGGCTGTTGTGAAATGTTTATAGAAAAGGTTGGAAGTCAGAGTCCTGGTATCGTGCAATCAAATTCAACCCTTTACTTGGTGTAAGCAGAAAAATACAGTCCCTTCCGGATAGTCTTATATAGAAAGCTTAATTCAAAGTGCAAAAATCACTTGTGCAAAATATTTTAACTGTTTTTAAATGTGTTCTGGGTGTGGACTTTACACTATTTATATTCATAATTATATTTATATAGAAGTATTTAAGCACTAGCACTTTAAATATTTGTACATGTGATTTTTGCACTTTGAATTAAGCTTGCTATATAAGGCTGTCTACACCAGATGGCATTACCTTCGTAAAAGCCCACGATTGGGTGAAACAAATGGAGCTCATCCTTATCCTGTCTTCCTGAACCTGGAAGGACTGTATTTTTCTGCTTACAGCAAGTAAAGAGTTGAATTTCCTTGCACGATCCCAGGACTCTGGCTTTCATCATTCCTGGCGTGTGGTGAGTGCCGTAACTGTCTTATCCACAGTTAAGTTTATATCAATGAGCACCCAGTATCCTTGTGCAGCTCTGCCTTTACCTAACATTTATAGAAAAGGGTGCATCTATACTACTGACATTTGAAGTTTGAGAAGGCAGCTTTAGCTCACTGGTATCTGTATCCTCAAAAGGACTGAAAATGTCCATGGAAACTATAGCCACTTCCAGAACCTTGACCTCTGTAGCCACTATTGAGTGATTGTTGAGATTTGGAACTTGGCAAGGAACCCTTCATATTCTTAAGCACCTTTAGAATGTTTTCTAACTGCAGGCCAAAAAACATACCACAAGTGAAGGGCCCACTAAGAAAATTCAATTTGTAGGAATAATCTGCTGACTAATGTTGTAGCCAAACTGCTCTAAGGGCCACCAGAAGTGTAGCACAACCCCGTTCTGAGGCATTAATGAAATCATTATGGAATCCTCTTAAAAGAAAATTGCCATATGCACTAAGGAAAAGATGTCTGACTGAAGTATTCTCCAGAATTTCATCTACTAATGCAGTTGACCTATTATATAGCACTTGAGATACAAAAGCTGAAGCTGACACTAGTCTTCATCTAAAATTTGCTGCAAAGGACACTTGCTTGCAAGCTACTTCCAAATCCTTATAATTAGAGTCTGAGAACATTGCCACATCTTTCACTGTAATACCTCTTTGTTAGACCACAAGAGATGACTGCACATATAATCAGTGGAGCCTCACATTTCTTTACCAAAGTATCAATAAATTGGTAATGTTCTTGACATGCTTTGAAAACTGCTTTTTTCTTGTCCACATAGTCCCAGTCATCTTTAATTAACTGCACAAGGCGCTATAATTCAGGAAAGCATGTGGAGCACCCCATTGAGGACAACATGTAATTAACATTCAGTGCCATTGTTTATTGTGATGGTGGCAGCTCCAGAATCCTGCGTGTTTCCTTGACTGAGAAGGAAATATGATTTGGGTCAAATTCAGGTAGGATCAAGTATGACTGATGTTTCTCTACCCATTCACCTTCCACTTCTTTCTATCCAGAAAACTGGGATTCCTCTGGATCATGAGGGTTAAAAGGATTTATATATCCCTGGATATCTTACAGGCCATATTTGTTTCTTTGTTTGCTTGTTTTAACCAGGAGAGACACACTAAGCTGAAGCTTGTTTATAGGTGTGACCTTGGAGCACAAGAAAGTTAAATGACTTGCTCAGGGTCGCACAGTATGCAAGTGGGAGTTGTGTGATTCAAACACATGTCTCTAGGTTTGCAGCTCAGAGCCTTAAACCATTGCGCTATACTGCCCCCCATATGCCTGTGGGAACTTGCCATACCTGCACAGGTCTGGAGATGCATTTAAATCTATAATAAAATTCTTTACATCTGGACATAGCTTCATTAAAACCTCTGTGGAAGGGGTCTGCTGTGAATCACTTGAAAGAAAAGAACTGTTATTCTATGTCCTTGTAATTTGATATTCCTTGTAAAAGAGCTTAAGATAGTAAAGTAGGGACCTATGTAATTCCCTGCTGCCACTGCAAAACATGACACTGGATTTACCATCACTTGGGTCACCGGCAGTTTAGGGTCCAGGTGCCAAAAAATTTGCATTGGTTTTGCTAGTACATAATGGAAAGAACATACCATACAGAGACTGTCTCAAGGTCTTATAACATGCTTTACATTTTTTAGCAGTTTAAATAGGCTATAGAATGCGATAGTGCCTTGTGTTCAAAATTCTGCATCTCTGTTAAATATACATGGAATGTGTCGGCAGAAAGAGACTGATGATCAATTGAGTCTACCCATATTATACTCCTTCACCCCAGAGTTAGCATCCTAGGGGTCATCTTCTGTCTCTCCCCAAAAACATTTCCTCCTGGATCCCCCAGTTGGACATTGAACCCTCCATACAAGCCATGCTCAAAGAAATTTAGGTTACCTGCCCCCACCAATTCTGCCGGCAATCTGTTCATAGCTCCACCAAACACTCAGTGAAGTAGATCTTCCTTGCCTGCCTTCTGAATTTACCCCCAACTAACCTCCAATCTTGTCCTCTTGTGATTGTGTCTCTATTTCTAACAAACTTTTCTTCACTTTTCACCTTGTTTATACTCCTCAAAAACTTATACATGTTTATCATGACTCCTCTCTCACATATGGTCTACAAAGAGTACATGTTCAGGGCCATCAGTCATTCTTCATAGGATCTGCCTTGTTAGCCCTGAATCATTTTAGTGAACCTCCTGTGTGCTGACTACAGCCTGTCCATGTTCTTTATCAGGTGAGGGCTCCAGAACTGGACACAGTATTCCAAGTAAAGGCCTCACCAGTGATCTCTACTGGGGCTATATCACTCTTATTCTGCTACTAAAACCCCTCCCAATACCCCACAACATCCTCAGTGTCATACTGTATGCCTTATTTCACTGGCTAATTTTCTTGAGAAAGTCACTGATGATGACTCCCAGATCCCTCTCCTTTTTTGCAGTGTCCAGTCCGAGCCTTCCCATCCAATGCTCAGTGCAATGATTTCTTGTCCCTAAGTGCATCATCTTGCCTTCTTCACATTGAATCTCAACTGCCAGATCATAGAACTACCTTTCCAGCTTTTCCAGGTCCTGCTGAAGTTTTCTCACCTCTTTCTTGCTGCCTACCTTGCTACACAGATTTGTGTCATCAGCATAGAGACAAATCTTGCTCTGCCCCCCCCATATCTGTAATGCACATGTTGAATAAGATAGGTCCATAGACCAGTCCCTATGGCACCCCACTCATGACCTCCTTGTCCAATGATTTGGCCCTGTTTTACACCACCCTCTGTTCCTGCCGCCTAGCAGATGAGGGACCATGTTTCCTCATAGTCAGTTCAAACCATATGGAATTATGGTCATTGGACCTATAGTATATAGTTCTCTGACAGTACCCCACCACCGCTTTTCAGTTGGTAAGCACCAAGTTAAAACTGTGGCCTGCCATGTGGGATCCCTGACCAGCTGCACCAGTATGCAGCCCTGTATCGTGTCATGTAGTGCCTGACTTCTTTATTTCTTAGCTGCAGCACTATACCAGTCTATGTCTGGCAGGTTCAGTCTCCCTACTAGCACTTGATCCCCTTTTGGTTATCCCTCCTGATTTCCTCTCCCAGTTCCTTATCTCCATCTTACTTTTTCCCAGTAGTGTATGCACCACCTGAGTCTAATCCTTTTTCCAATAGCCATCTGCTGTACCCAAATAAGCTTTAATGCCCCCTTCATTCTTGATGGTGTGATCCTCTGAAACCTCTGTTTTCTCTGTAATATAGAAAGCTCATCCCCTTCTACCGTTGCATCTATTCCTCCATTATTAGGTGTACACTGGAATGGCCAGATTCCAATAATTGTTCACAAAGGCCCACAAGTCAATGATACTGCCAAGTCCAGCTTGGCCTCTGCTACCATCAGCTGTTGTTCACTGATCTTCTTGTTCTGGCGTCTGGCATTTAGAAAGACTGCCTTCCTTTTTTCATTCCACACTATTTTCTCTCCCCTCTCCTGTTCCATGGTTCTAACCCTTCCCTCCTTTTCTTCTCCACCCATTTTTTCCCCTCTTGCTGACTGGCTTGTTATGGTGACCCCTACCTTACCTTTCCTTTCCATCCCTTTTCTGTTTTCTACCACTGCCACCAATAAGAACCCTTGACTCTTTTACATTTTGGGAGAGTCCCTACTAGGTTTTCCCTGTCTTTCCCCCCTACTAGAGAATCCCCTGTATCTTACTCCCCCTTCTTCAGTTTAAATGACTGTTCACATAAATGTCAAGCTTCTGCCCAAGCACACTTGTTTGGCACTACGTGAAAACAGCTAAGTAAGACAGCAACCGCCAGAAACAGCTAAATCAAAACAGCTTGACCAAATACAGCAAGTTTCGTTATTACAGGGGGCTTTGCCCCACACTCCCCTTCTTATATATACCAACTCCAGGGGGGATGCACCTCTGGGAGTGGGGCAATTTCCGGTTGATGTACTTGACTTAGCTGTTTTATTTTAGCTGTTTTTACTTAGCTGTTTTCACTGGCCATACACTTGGTCCTTCTAGTGAGATGAAGGCCATCTCCCCTCAATAGCCTTGCTGTATATCCAATAAGTCCCCCCAAGTCTCACATAAATTTATACTCCTGTTTCTGACACTTCCTCTTCAACCAGGCATGGAATGCCTCAGTTTTCTTCTGCATCAATAGTCTCTCATTTCCCTCCTCCCTCTTCCACACTGGAAGCACCTTTGAAAAGGCCAGCAAAACTGCCTTCCCTTCAGTTTCCACCAGCCCTAGGAAGTTGGATTTAACATTCTCCAGCCCATGATTTACTAGGTTATTTGTACTGAACTGGACAAGGACGTGTGGCACCTCCCCCAACCTGTGGATCATCATCCCTATCCTATCATTATATGTTATAACTGATGCATCTAGCCTTTCCCTAATTGAATCATCCTGACACCTCTCCCTTTATGCTCCTTATCACAGAGCCCCAACTATTAGTACTCTACTGGCTACTTTCTTTTTTTTACGTATTTTTTTTTAACATAGAATAATTTTTATTGTTTACATAAACATCACATCCAAAAACAAGAAAACTTCTGCCATCATAAGGCATTACATAATAATGTGTACATACCAATATTTGTCGCACATAGTACTATAATTTAAAGCTCTAGACTTCCTAATAAAACAACTTAGAGCATCAACACCTAACAATTGTAATACAGCATATCTTGTCCATAACTCACACTCCTACTTAGGTCACATGGGTGCTGCCACCCCAACATTACGTTCTCCCATTACCTACTCAGGCCAAGTATATGACTAACATCTGGCCCTTTGAAGAGGTATATAAGGGGGAACAAATCACACCAAACCTCAGCGTAGCAGCAAACAAGATCATCACCGAGAGTGCACATAGGGATCAGCTCCCTATACTAATTTGACACATAACCTGGGTGGGGCCTATCCCACTGTCAGAAGCTCAGGGGGGTGATTACCATAATGGGGGAGCCTGACACAAAGCCGAATTAAGATAGGCCTCCCATTTGGAAAAGTAAGTGGGCAGCTGCCCTCTGGCAGCATAGGTTAACCTTTCAAATGTAGCTAGCCTGGAAATAGCTGCATGCCATAACTAGCTAGGCGGAGGTAGGGGTTGCTGCCATTGTCTTAATATGAGCTGTTTAGCCTCCAGCAGAACCACCAGGACCCAGTTCTGATGCTGTGGTCTCAGATGCTCTAACAGAGCCCGGTCTCCCAACAGTAACATGGGGTGCGAGAGATCTATAGGCTGTCCCAGCACCCCCTGAACAGTCCATTGCTACCGCTGACCAGAAAGGGGCTAACATTTGGCATTTCCATAAGAGATGCAAAGTGTCAGCAGGGTTGTGCTCACATCTCCAACATTGAGTGTGTGAGAGAACCCCCCCCCCACTTAAATAAGATAGCAGGTGTTCTATACCATTTAAGCAGTATCTTAAGCTGAATTAATTGGCTTCTAGCATCTCTGTAAGTGGTGTGCACTGCACGAAGGCAGCTTGACCAAGTCTCCGGGCCAATATGACTATCAGTTTCCATGCTCCATGCTGATCTGCATGACTCCGTGTGATCCGATTGTCCCTCCCGCCAGGTACTATAGAACCTACCCACTAGCCCATGAAAGGAGGATTTTAAGTGTAGTGAGGACAGCCAGTGCCACTTCGAATCCCCTTTACTTGACCAGTCAGCGGCCTGCACTGCATTGCAAAGTTGCGAAAACCTCCAAAAGTCCTGTGACTTTAACAAAAAAAGTGCACGCAATTGTTCAAAGGACATTAAGGTACAAGAGTTTGGTAAATAGAGGTCTTGCACGATATGAATCTCTTTCCCTTCCCATGAGGCCCACGTCAGGGGTTTGTTGTCCACCCTGATGAGTGGGTTGTGCCATAGTTCAGAATACCTAAAAGGTACCATGGCACCCTGCTTCAACGTCCCAGTCGACCTCATAAGGCGAAACCAGGAACTCCTTGTAGCGTCCATGACTGGGGTAAGTTTGTCCAGGGGTATAACAGCATAAGTTATCAGCAAGCTAAGGGGGAAAGACTGACAGATCTGTCTCTCCAACTGCAACCACGGCGGTGGAATACCAGAGGCTGGAATAAACCATTTAACTGCTTGGGCAGCAAGGAAGGACCAGTGGTTCCCCCGAAACCAGGGAAGCCCTAAGCCACCCCGTGACCAATGCGCCCACAATTTATTAACATCCCATCTAGGTTTCCGTCCTTCCCACAGGTAATCTGATATTAGCTTGTCTAGCGCCTGAAATACTTTATTTGATAACAGTATGGGGAGGTTATTTAACAAATATGCTACATGGGGCAGCATAAGCATTCGAAGCACTGCTGCTTTCCCTAAAAGGGACAAATTTAGACGTTTCCAGTGTGCTACCTCAATAGTCAATTGGGCAATTAGAGGGGTAAAATTCCTGGACTTTATATGTCCCCAGGCAAAAGGGATGTGTATTCCCAAATAATGCAGGTTGTCAGGTGTCCATGATATTTCTGTCCCCAGCAAACACTCTTTAGTCCACGCCCCATTGAATGGGGTGACACTAGTTTTATTTTGGCTGATATGAAACCCTGACATGCTAGCAAACAAGTGCAAGGACTCCAGTACCGGGGACAGGGACTCATGTGGACAGGAGAGGGTGAGAAGTAAGTCATCAGCATATGCCTTTGTCATATATTCATGGTCTACCACCAGAATTCCCTGAACCCTCTCGTTGGCCTGGAGTACCCATATGAGGGGGTTCCAGGGCCAACAGAAAGAGTAGTGGGGACAGTGGACACCCCTGATAAGTGCCTCACTGCAAGGAAAAAGGCGTAGATATATCCTTGTTAGTAAGTATCCTCGCCATGGGTTTATTATACAGGACATGGACCCACTGTTTGAAATAAGTGCCAAAACCATATAGGTTGAGTATGTGATGAGGTAGAGCCACTCCACTGAGTCAAAAGCTTTCGAGAAATCAACTGCTACAGCTGCCATAGAGTGGAAGATCACAGGGCTAGCCATCTGATGTTGAGCAAGAGATGGATGTTATTCGCCACTGCCCTACCTTTGGTAAAGCCAGCTTGAGACGGGTGTACGATGGAGGGCAAGACCTCCATTACCCGTTTGGCAAGTACCTTGGCTACAATCTTAGTATCTACAGAGATTAGTGAGATAGGGCGGTAATTAGCACAGTTTAATGGGTCATCAGATTTCTTCGGGATAAGAGTAATCAATGCCTCCCGCATTGTTGGTGGAAGGGAACCAATCAAGTGCGATTCCTGCAAGACAGCAAGTAGAGGGGGAAAAATTTCAGGGCTTAGTAGTTGGTATAGTTTGGTGGTCATACCATTGGTCCCAGCAGCTTTTCCCTTGGCCAGCTGAGACAGAGATTTGCGAACTTCTGCCTCAGTAATAAGTGCGTCCAAGGCACTTTTCATAGCTCCTGATAACTGAGGAATATGAACTGTCGAGCAGAAATCCCAGAACTGACCCCTCATATGTCCTGTCTCATGGGAGATTTGGAATTGATACAACAGCTGATAATAACGCTCCATGCATTCATTGATCTGCTTAGGGCCTGTAACTATCTCTGCATTTTCAGTTCTAAGGGCCTGGATGCGGGAAGCAGCTTGCTGCTTCCTCAGCTGGAATGCCAGTAATTTTCCACTCTTGTCCCCACCCTCCCAATGTGCATGTTTAGTCCTGGTCATATGCCACTCAACCTGTTGGTGAAGTATAGTGTTGATCCGATATTTTAAACCAACAATCCCCCGCAGTATGGTAGTGTCCGGGTCACCAGCGGTAGATGATTTAAACTGTGCTTCCATAGCGGAAAGTTCCACTTGGAGCCTGTTAAGTTCCACCCTATGCTCCCTGTTCTTCTGAGCCGCATAAGCTATAGTATGCCCCCTTAACACCACTTTAGAGGCCTCCCACACTGTATTCACGGATGTATCCCTTGGCTTATTGTGTGCAAAATACTCCTGAGCAACATCCTGGACCATGCTCCGAAAGGAGGGATCCTTAATCAGTGAGGGGTTACACCGCCATCTAGTGCCCACCCCCAGATGCCCCACAGTCTGAAAAGTGCAGGAAATGGGAGCATGACTGAATATTATGATATCTTTAATCTCGGTTGCTACAATATCCTGGGCTGCCCACCTATTCACAAGTCAGAAATTGATGCGGCTATACGTTGCATGAACCGATGAAAAGAACGAATAATCCCTCCCCGTGGGGTGGTCTCTGTGCCAGACATCAGTCATGCCCCATTCTCTCATCATTTCTGATAGGGTGCCCAATACTCTAGGGTGAGTTTGTGGTGTGGACTTAGATTTATCCAAAAAAATATCAGATGCCAAATTAAAGTCACCCCCTATCAAAAGTGGACAATTTTGATATCCCTCAGTGAAAGATTCCAATGCCTGATTAAGGTCAAGGAGTACCTTGGGAGAATCCATATTCGGACCCTAAATATTTGCTAACACAACATGCTCCCCCCGGGTAAGAGAACCTAGCCCATATCCATCAACGCTGGGTATCGGCGATTGTTTTATCCACCGTCCATAGGCATGATTTCCTGATCAGATGGCCACCCCTTTGGACTTATTCTGGGCCGAGCTAGCAATTACAGTCCCAACCCATGCTTTTTTAGCCAACCAACATTCCTTGCAACCAGATGTGTTTCCTGCAATAGCGCAATATCTGCGTGCAAGGAGTGGAGGTGCCAGAGGACAACACTCCGTTTGACTGGATGATTAAGCCCCTTCACATTCCAAGATATGAGCTTAAGCCCCATACTGGAATGCACCGCCGCCACGCTGAGGTTTCCGTAAAGGAGGCAAAGAAAAAAATGAATGTAGTACCCACCTCAGGAGCCCTGAGAGAATGAGCAAGAGTAGTAGGTCAGGATACCTGAGGTTTATAAGAGTGTTCGGTAAGGCCAAGTCCGGTAAAATGTACTGGGCAGGATGCGGCCCCAACTGACTTAGTAATTGAGAAAGAAACACACGTAGGATTAAATAACACTCACTAAACTACTAAATATTATATAACTGTGAAGACACCCACCAAACTGTAAGTTAAGCAAAGAACTATATTAACTATTTTATTTCTCAAACTTCTAGCACAGTATATCAACAAGTGTAAAGCAACAAGCTAACGAGTCTTGGTGTATGCACAATGGTGCTATACCCAGGCCAAACGCTAGGGTAAGCCCTCTGCCATGCTAGCCAAAGGCTCGAATAGGGCAAGAAGAGATTGAACCATCCGATCACTGACAGGCTCAACCCCAGCCCCGCCCAAACTAAACATTGTCCCCAACACCACCCATATCCCACAGTAGGGTGGGGCATCTAAGTCGGATATAAAAGAAAACCAAAAAGAAATGGAGGGGGGGCCCAGTCAGTGGATATTCCCACACAAGTGTATGTACTAGTCAGCCAAACCCCCTCCAACCCCCCAAATCCCACAAGACTGCCCCAGTGCATGCCTCCCAAGGACTAATTGCAAATACAACCCTTCTGTCTTTCAGACCAGTAGAGGTGCTCTATCCATTGATAGGGGTTCCCTGCTTGCACCCTGCAGACCCTTATATTACACTTCTGCAAAGGACAGAGTTCCTGGCTTAATGCAGGGGGAGGAATTAGCTGTAAGCTCCTCTGCATCTGGCAGGTTGTCAGACCATATTCCTGGTTCCACCGCTTCCATAATAGCTTCGTCAGGTATATCTTCTGGGTCTATTTGATCCCTTTGTAATGACTCCTCTTTGGTTAGCTTAGCCGGAGGTGCCATTTCTTGCCCTTCTGTAGAGTCAACATCACTATGAGACTGGTGTCTAACACAGGGTGCAGAGTTAATGGCCCACCGAGATTTTGTGGAGAAAGCAGTACTAGGGATCGCATCCTGGTCATATCCTCGACTAGAACGCTCCATGTTTGCGTGCCGGGGTTGAGAAGGTTTGGGGGACCCACTCCCTGAAGGACTTATCTGATCCCTACTAACGTCCCCTTGCAAGTTTCTGCCTCTAATCGGGTTCCTGCCATCTTTGTCAGGATCCCACAGCTTCTTGGGAGACAGATTTTTTGAATTCAGGCACAGCCAGTTCTTGGGGACCCAGGCTTCCACCTCCCGAGGAGACTCAGCCACTATCTCCTTCCCTTCCTTCGACACAGCCAGATAAGTCAACTGAAGGAATCCATACTTGAAGCCATGCTGAGCCAATACTTTTTTGACACGGGCAAAGGCCTTCCTTCGAGCTGCCGCCTCGGTGGAGAAGTCTCTATAGAATGAGATTTTTAACCCGTGCCACATCACCTCCTCAAGATCCCTGGTGGTGCATAACACCTGCTCCTTCATAGAGTATCTCAGAAAGTGTACCACTATAAGCCTAGGCCCAGGAGTCTTCAGATGGGGGCTTCCAGGAACCCGGTGCGCTCTCTCCACTTCTATAGGCCCTTGCCACCTATCCCCCAGCATCCTGGGGATCTCCTCATTTAGGAATCTCTCCACATTAACCCCCTCAGATCCCTCTGATATGCCCAGAATCCTGATATTATTCCTTCTACTGCGATTCTCCTGGTCTTCAGCCCTCTGCCATAAGGTAGCCAACCTGCCGTCATGCTTTCGAAGACACTGAAGGAGTTTAGCTTGGCTTAGCTCTAGACTTTCAGTCCTTTGCTCGACAACATTAAATTTATCCTTCAAAACTTGCACCTCAGCCACGTTCCTAGCAAGAGTGACTGATAGGGTGTCGACCCTGAAGAGCAGAGTCTCCAGCAAAGATGTAATATGTTGCAGTGAGGATTGAACATTCGATCCATGAGCAGGGGGTTCCGAGGCCATTGTGGACAGACCCTACACAGCTGCTCCCATCCAGCTTGCTCAGGCAGAAAGTTTATAGCCACAGTTGATCCCCTGGTAAACTGCTTCCACTCCGAGAGGTGTAAGATCGCGATCGAGGGCTAATTGCAACCTAGCTATGCGAGATGACCACGCAGCTCTGGCCAGGCTTTTAGAAGTAGCGTCCTAACCACTCGAGCATGAGGGGCCCGCAGCCTACACACTGCAGTGCGAGTCTTGTCCACTGCTCCCGATTGTCACTGCTGCCATGCTCCAAATGCGCCAAATACCTCACTGGACCAAACACTGCAGCTATGGGGGCATAACGCGGTATTTCCGCTGAAGTGCTGAACTCAGATGCCAACTAATGGTATCAAAATGATGGAGCTGGGGCTTGTGCTGCACTGTTAAGTGGCCATGCTCCCCGGCGTCCAAATCCCCTGGCTGCTTTCTTAATTCCCATAACCCTGCTCGCTATCTTCTTATTTCCCATTACCCTGTTGGGTGTTGCACTCCCTGACTGGCCCTTCTTAAAGACTGGATCACAGCCTTCTTTAGTGGAGTCAGGTATATGTGCCTCCTCCAGGGGTGCAAAACAGTTTGTGCTCAGTATCAAAGGACACTGCTTTACACCACACCCTGCTTCCTTCACCCCTTCCCACCCCTTCCAACCCCTGGGCCTCTTTGGGGAGGGGGGGTTGTGGGCTACACAGATGTGTTAAGTTGCTCACCTATACCACTTTTCATGCATTTGCGTAATGTTTATGAGCATGTGTATCTATTTCTGAGCACTCTTGTGTTAATTTTCTTTGCACATGGAATGATTTTCCACAGTTTCATCAATGTATATATAACTACATCAAAAGTTTCTTGCAGCTGCATCAAATGTACCAAAAGTGATGCAAACCAGCAAAAATGCTACAATTAAAACAAAGCCAATACCAATGACCAAAAAATAAACGAAAAATGAAATTAAACCCAAAGAAAAAACAAGCAGCCTTAAAGAGGTACCTATAACTCTCAAGAATAAGGGGGAAAAAAGCAACCTCAGCGAGACTGCCCTGAAGAAAATAAATCCCACACAGAGCAAAATCTGTTCTGAAGTAAAAAACACAGTAAAAAAAGACTTACTGTACCTAGACATCAAAACAATAGCTGGGCACAACAGGAAGAATTTTTTTCACTTATCTTTTCCTTGAAGAATTGCGAAATAATTCAGGAACAATAGCAAAACACAAAGCCTATGACAGGAATTTAGAATTAATAACCAAAGCCGACTGAAGCAAGTAAAACACAGGCACATTTTAAATTTAACAAGTCTAATGTTCCTCCTCCAAAGATGGCAAACAGCTGAAATACTGACTACTCAAGAATGGTTAAACACAATAGGTACATTGGACACATTTGAGAGCATGTCTCACTTTGCTTGTCTTCAGTGGTGGACTACCACTATGTCTGTAGTCCTTATCTTTCATCCTCTCATTGCAGTATGCTAGCGGGTCCCACAATTGGAGCTGGGATGGGTTTTATATCTAACATTCGACCTCCTTAGGAACTGAGGTAAAAATTGGACCTCTGCAACTCCTGAAGTGTCCCAGCCCACTTGTTCCTTTCTCTTACTTGGAGATCACACTATTGTACCTCTCGGTGACTGATGCTGTGGTGCATGTAGCACCTCCCCTAAATGAGAGAAACTGACCTGTAGCACTATGACTGCCTGGTGCCAAGGTGGCTCTATTACTTCATGATACACTGTCACTCAAAGAAGAGTCTGATCCAGTGATAATGATATAGTGGACAGGAGACCACAAGCAGACATGGGTTGATTCCTTATTCTCGGTACAGATTGATACTGTGTACTTCCTCATCATATATTTATTGGTCACAGTAATATTGTAAGAATGCATTATTTGTAACGTATTAAAAACCTTGTTTACAAATACTATAGTTATCTATTTTAGCTGTTATTACAATGATGCCCTTTTATGTTGTTTGTTTTTACTGTACATGTTGTAATGAGGTGAAACATTTTAATAAAAAGTTCAACTATAAAAGAATCTGTCTGCGGAAATGAACATGATTCTCTGCTAAGAGTTAGTACCCTGACCCAATTGAAGTGTATTTGATGTGCAGCTAAGATTTAAATGAGGTGCACCCCTCAGTACACCTCAAGGTGTGCACCTCAACAGCACTATGGTATGATAGATGTACATTAGGTTCAACAGCAGTGCACTTACAATGTAATTTAGATGTAGTTGATGTGCATCTAAAAATTGCTAACTACAACACGTCAACATGAGGTGTAGTCAGGAGATATAGTTATGTGTCTAAAAAATGCTAATTAGATGCACTTCAGTGAGGTGTACACTGTGACCTGCGGTGTGGTCAGGAACAGTAGTTGATGTATGTCTAAAAATGCTATTAGGTACACCTCATTGAGCTTTACACTTCTCTACCAGAGGCATAGTCAATAGTTGTACTTGATGCACACACATCAATATGGCCAGTCTTGCAGTAAAATAAATAAATAATACTTGAATGTACAAGGCAGAGATCTTCTCCAAAAGAAAAAGTAAACACTATTTGCTTAATTAACTCATTTTAAGCTAAACGTTATTGAGTATTAACAAAGGGGAAGTTCCGTGCCTCTTTATCACCCCAGCATCTTTACAGGAATAAACAAAACACATACTGTAGGAATTCCTTCATTAAACTCATTACAGAACTAGACAAAACACTGATCCCTGCATTAAATAGATGGAGCAGTGTCTGCAGGAACAGCATTCAAAAATATTTATTTTATACATCTGGCGCTGGAGATAGTGAATCTTAGAAAAAACACAGGAAAAATACTATGGAGTTGCAGGCCCCTGTTCCTACCTCCATTAAACAAACTCTGGTCAGAGCCAATATGGCTGTGGAAAGATTTTAGGAGTAACAAGAGTCATGAAAAAAATATGAAGTGCTCTCACTGCACCTGAGTCAGCCGTAATACTGCAGCAATTACAGTACTGCACATGCATGATACTCGCACATGGGCAGTTTGCCCCGGAGTCAGCCTTGCACAACATGGTGATGCTGCCATAACTACATGTAACAACCCAGTCCCCTCAGGTTACTAGAATCCCATTAGTACTAGTCTTAGGCTGCTAGGAAAAGGCAGTTGGTTGGGAGCTCATTACAGGCATTCTACATAATGACATCATTGTTTACTCCGCTAGCCTGAGAGCAGGATTATTATGTAATTTAGAACTCTTACAGCAGCATAACCATTTTAGAGTTTGCTGCTCTTGAGGAGCTTAGAATGTTCATCAGCAAGTTCAAGTGTGGCTGTCAGAGTGGCAGAAGGTCTGCCATTGAGGCTCTGTCAAAGAGAGCCCTGTTATTTCTCACACTAGTTTGGTAAAATCTTTAGTTTGCCTGCAAGACTCTTTAGTTTCACTCCAGGGGGAGTGAGAGGGGAATGCAATTCTTGTGAATCCAAGGGGCAATCCTCTGAAGATCCTGAAGTTCACAGCTGCGTTAAGGAAGAACAATGAGTCAAATCTGACAGCTACGAGAGAAAGAAAGATGCCTTTTGTTCTTTCCATGACTGGGAGGAGGGAACAACTAATCTGTGGGAACAGAATTTGAGAATGTTCTCTAAGAGAGTTGTCTGAGGTGTGTGTGCCCTAGATAAGGCTAGATCACATCGGTCAGGACCCCTTTCACCACAACTGTGCTGAATTTAAAGTTAAAGTTGGGAGTCTTTAGCAATTCATTGGGGATCGGAGGCTCATTTGGTGTAACCCTGAAGGAATGGCAGAGGCTGTTTGGCGCAAAGGGTGGGAGGAACACCATCTAGAGTTTCAAGCAGGGCTACATGGTTCATGGTTGGGTACCACTGTTCACTAGGCAGAGACCATCCACCAGGAGGATTTTAAAATGTGTGGCACATCCCACGGATATACACTTTGGAAATGGAAATGTGTGGAAAATGTTTAAAGTGTGTGGCACATCCAACAGATATACACTTTGAAAGAGAGATAGAGATGTTTTTGTGGAAAACAGTACTGCCTAGCAAACTGTCCTGCAAAAGAGTATGTGCCTGTATTGCAATGACATACCTTTGGGGGACCACCCTTGCCTGCTCCCCAACCACACAAGCTGGTCTCTTACTTTTATAGCTCCTTGGGGTCATGTGACTAACACCTCACTTTATCACTTGCTCCTTATACACTCTGACCACCGGGGGCACTTATGTGCTTCTGTCATTCTTGAATAAGTTAACTCTTCAGTGTACTGTGCCTTGTTAATTCCCTAACACCACTCTTCTGAGATTTTATTCCTGCTGTCTTACCTTTGGGTCCTCTAACAAGCACTCTCTCACCTATGACCTATGGCTACCATTATCCTACCTCTGCTGACTTTCAGCCTGTCACTGTTTCTCTTATCATAGCTCTCACTGTTTATTTATTTATTTATTTACAAGATTTACCAGGTAGGCATACTGAGCAACATGCTGGATTCCAGATGTGACCTGGGGGCCTAGACCTAGTACATGGCAAATATTAGAAACAAGTACAAGTACAGAGATTGTAATAAAGAAACAATAGCATATGATTTGTACAAATATAATACAGTGTAACATGTGTAAACAGTGTTTACTTGTCCTCTTAACTCAGCATCCCCAGCACATAACCACATTGACTTTACTTTCTCAAACCTGCTTCTCTGGTCCCACAAGCACCATGATCTAACCCCTCTCCTACTACCCAGATACTTTATCTACCTTGCTGTGTGCACTATTAAAAAAGGCATACACTACCATCCAATCATACCATCACCCTTTGTCCACTGCAAGCTGTGGTAATATCTACTCCTTGCTCTCATACTATCGGGTTGTGTTGAAACTAATCCTGGCCCTCTGGCACAATACTCACACTCTGACGCAGCATGGGTCAAAGTTAAGGGTTTACGTGTCATTCACATTAACATCAGTAGCCTACTGTGCAACTTTGCAGAACTGGAGGCTTGGGTGGCTCTCTATCACCCTAACATTCCATGCCTATCTGAGACCTGGCTCAAGCCATCTATACTGGATTCATTATGTCATGTACCCAAGTACAATCTAATAAGATGTGACAGCCTCCCAAGAGTGGTGGTGGAGTTGCTATTTTCTATAAAACTCACCTTAATCTCTCTGTCACTTCTACCCCTACACTCTCCTCATGTGAATCTCTCCACACTACCCTTTTCTTAGGCACCAAAAAGCTGCATATAGTTTGTGTTTATAACCTTCTCAAAAGTGGATCTTCTGGACTTGAAGAACTACTAGAACATACCCCCATCACTGTCAGACAAAATGAAGTATTAATCCTAGGTGGCCTAAATTTGAACTGGTTAGGTAATGGTCACAACTCACTCCTCTCTATTGTGCAAAGACACAACCTGCATCAAATCATAAATGACCCAACCAGAGTTACATCCACTTCCATTTCTGGTACACTGATTGACTGGATATTGACAAACTGCACTGATAGAATTGTGTCTGCTGGCACCCTAGCCGACACCATTAGTGATCACTCCCCTATCTTTTGTGTCTGGAGTTCCTCAGCAGTCTTCCTTTTCCCATCTAAGTGCATTACCTTCAGAAACTTCGCTAATCTTGACCAAACTAAGTTCCTGCCTGAGGTCTCTTCAGTCAACTGGTCCTTTCTTTATATAGTCCAGGATGCTTAGGTTGCCCTCAACTACTTCCTTACTCAGTTTGGAGCTATCCAGGACAGACACACCCCTCTCATCACACGATGTGTTTGTGGTAAGCAGACTGGATGGCTCCATCATGACCTGCTTGCCTCACTTCAGGTTAGGGACAAAAGTTGGAAGCGGTTAAAAATTTCAGGACTTCCAGGAGGCAGTATAGCGCAGTGGGTTAAGGCACTGAGCTGCAGATCTGGAGACCTGGGTTTGAATCCCACAGCTGTCTAGGTCCATACTCTGTGATCCTGAGCAACACTTAACTTCCTTGTGCTCCCAGGTCACATCTAGAAACAAGCTTTGGCTTAATGTGCTACTCCTGGTTAAATAATGTTCCTTCATGCTCCCTTCCCATGTGATTACAACACTTATAGGGCTCAGAGGGATTCATGTAACAAACAAATCTGGGTAGCAAAAAGCTCATATTATAAAGGACTCCTGCTGAATGCTGCAGGTGACTCAAGAATATGTTTGACTCATGTGAAAACATTCCTAGGTACCAAGTTGTCCCACTCTACCAATGATATGGTATAGAATTGCAGTGACCTGGCAACTACTGCTAACTCCTTTAACCTCCACTTCTCTGACCTATCCAATTTCACCTGAGCGTTCCCCCCTGTAATACCCCAGCCAGAGCACACCCACACCAACCACTTACCCAATCACCCTCCTTTCTATTTCAAAGCTATCATTAGGACTGATGTTTTAAAACTCCTTAATTCAATCTCTGACAACACAAGTGTTAGTGCTGCTAGTATGGAGGCTAAGCTCCACAAACTTGCTGCCCCTTTTATCACCTCACCGCTGGCCAGAATTTTCACTCTGTCTTTTGCCAGGGCCATGTCCCTGAAGTCTGAAAAATTGCTAGAGTCATTCCTGTTTTCAAAAAAGGTGACATGAAAAATATCTCTAATTATCAACCCATAGGAATCCTCTCAATACTGGGAAAAATTCCAGAAAAGCTGATGGCCTCGCAAACTATTGACTTTTTTATGAAACACAATCTGCTCTCAAAAGATCAACATGGCTTTCACAAAGGGCACAGTACCACCACTGCTCTGCTAAATTTCACCAATGACACACTCTGTGTCATGGACTCTGGCTTTCTGATGGTGCTATTTTCATAGCCCTTATGAAAGCTTTTGATCTTGTGGACCATCCTCATTTGCTTGCCAACCTTCAGTCACTTTTTTTTTTTGCCACAAACCGTGTCATGGTTTAATCAAGCGACCATCAATATAGGGATCTATCCTTGGTCTACTTCTTTTTCTATTTTTATCAACTGTATTGCACATGACATCACCTATTGTTCATCTCTCCTCTACGCAG
Organism: Neoceratodus forsteri; assembly: GCA_016271365.2. NCBI lineage: Eukaryota > Metazoa > Chordata > Ceratodontiformes > Ceratodontidae > Neoceratodus > Neoceratodus forsteri. The sequence goes on from CM028132.1 coordinate 635,037,081, forward strand.
ATGATCTTGTCCTGTACTATAGCTCTAAAGACATCTCGGAGATCAACCAAAAACTCTCGTTTGCCTTTCACAAAATCCAATCATGGCTCTCTAGTCACAAGCTCCAATTTAATGTGGGAAAAACTCAAACTATATTATTTGGTATACCGTGATGATAGCGACTGCATATGGGCAACTGTCATAAGGGTGACCCATATGACGGTGCTATCATAGTGGGTGACTGTAGGGGGATGACGAATGTTGTGACCACTAGGTTACATAGAAACATAGAATTTGATGGCAGATAAAGACCGCTTGGCCCACCCAGTCTGCCCATTTCCCTACCTAATGGATAAGCTGCACTTCCTAGTTAACCAGCAGCCTACTTCTTTCTACCCCCACCCCCTCAAATTGCCTTATGGCTGTCCCATCCATGCTTGAATTCAACCACTGTTCTTGACTCCACAACCTCCTCTGGAAGGCTGTTCCATGCATCCACAACCTTCTCTGTGAAAAAAATACTTTCTTATATTACCTCTGAGTCACCCCCCCATCTTCAAATTGTACCCCCTTCTTCTTGTACACCTGTTTTTTTGAAAGATGCTGCCCTCTTGGACTTTGTTGATTCCCTTGAGGTACTTGAAAGTTTCTAACATGTCCCCCCTCTCCCTCCTTTCCTCGAGGCTGTACATATTAAGCTCCTTTAGTCTCTCTTCAAATGTCTTCCAGTGCAGACCCTGCACCATTTTAGTTGCCCTCCTCTAGACAGCTTCCATCTTGTCTATGTCCTTGTAGAATTGGGTCTCAGAGACTGCACACAGTACTCCAGATGGGGTCTCACCAGCTGTCTGTACAGAGGGATAACAACTTCCTGTTTTCTACTGGTGATGCCTCTCCCTATGCATCCCAGTATCCCTCCAGCCCTCCTTGCTGCCCTCTCACATTGCTTGCCCACCTTTAAGTCATCTGATATGACTACCCCCAGGTCCCTTTCCATTTTTGTTGTTGTTAGTATCTCAACCCCCATTGTGTACTCTTCCACTGGGTTTTTGTTTCCCAGGTGTATTACCTTGCACTTATTAGCATTAAATCTAAGCTGCCATACATTTGACCATTCCTCTAACCTTGCCAAGTCCCTTCTCATCCTTTCCACCCCACCTTGTGCATCAACTCTGTTGCAGATCTTTGTGTCATCTGCAAAGAGACATACTTTTCCTTCCAGTCCCTCTGCAATGTAACACAAAGACATTGAAGAGGACCGATCTAACTGAACTCCTCGCGGCACCCACTAGTAACCCCTTTCTTCAGAGTGACCCTCATTTACTATTACTGTCTGTGTCCTATTCTCCAGCCAATTCTTTACCCAGGCTATCATCTTGGGACCCACTCCCAGGCTGGCTAACTTGTATATTAATCTTTTGTGTGGGACTGAGTCAAATGCCTTGCTAAAGTCTAGGTAGGCCATGTCCACAGCCCCTCCCTGATCTACTACTTTAGTCACCCAGTCAAAGAAATCTATTAGATTCGTCTGGCATGACCTTCCTGCTGTGAATCCATGCTGCCTTGGGTTCTGTGCCTGTCTGGCCTCTAGGTACTTGACAATTCTTTCCTTCAGAAGTGATTCCATCATTTTCCCTATCACTGAGGTTAAACTAACAGGTCTGTAGTTTCCTGCTTCTGCCCTGCTCCCACTTTTGTGAAGGGAAATCACATCTGCCCTCCTCCAGTCCTCAGATACCACCTCATCCTCTCATGATTTGTTAAAGAGGGTAGTCAGTGGTGTCACTAGTTCTACCCTTAGTTCTTTTAGAATTATGGGATGAATCCCATCAGGTCCCATTGCTTTGTCCACCTTCAGTTTTAAGAGTTTTTTCAGAACCCTTTCTTCTGTAAATTGGCTGGTATCAACTTCTGTATCCAGAGTGTTTCTATTGTTTGTTTTAGGTACCCCCCCTTCATTTGTAAATACTGAGCAAAAATATTTTTTTAGTATCTCTGCCTTTTCATCGTCACCCTCTGACCACCCCCCCTTTATTAAGCCTCACTATCCCTCCCTTAGTCTTCCTTCGCTTCCTGATGTATCTAAAAAAGGTTTTATCCCCCTTCTTAACTGAGTTGGCTATCTTTTCCTCAGTTCGGGCCTTTGCTGTTCTGACTGCCTTCCCAGCTTCCTTTTGCTTTAACTGATACAATTATCTGTCCTGCTCCTTCTATGATTCCTTGCACTTTCTGAATGCTTTCTTTTTCTCTTGAACCTTCACTGCCACCTCCTTTGAGAACCATAGTGGTTTCTTACATCATTTTGTTTTGTTTATTTGCTTCACACAAAGGCTTGTTACCTCTGTGATGGCAGTTTTTATTATTCCCCATTGTTCTTCCACCCCTCCTTCCTGCCCATTTGCTAGTGCATTCCTTAGCACTCACCCATTTTGGCAAAGTCAGCCCTCCTGAAGTCCAGTACTTTTGCCTTTGTATGGCTTGACTCTATTGCTGTGTTTATTGTGAACCATACTGTATGATGGTCGCTAGTTCCCAGATGGCTACCCACTTCTACATCTGTGATCCTCTCTCCATCTCCATTTGAGAAGACCAGGTCTAAGATTGCTCCCTCTTGAGTGGGTTCCAATACTAGTTATCTAAGGCATGCCCCCTGTAGGGCATCTAGAATAACCCACTCTTAGAAGTGGCTGCTGCAACTGAACTCCCGTTAACATCTGGCATATTCAGATCACCCATCAGCAATATCTCCCTTTATCTGCCATTCTAAGTATACTTTCTATCATTTCCTTGTCCATTTCCTCCCTGGGGTCTGTATACAACCGCTGTGTGGATTGTGGTGCCATTGCCTGCCTCCAAATTGACCCACAGTGATTCTTCTCCTCCCTGTTTACCCTTTTGTTCTGTTACTTTGATTCCTTCTCTTATGTAGAGAGCTACTCCTCCTCCTCTTTTACCTTCCCTGTCCCTCCTGTAGATAGTGTATCCTGGTATGTTTACATCCCAGTCATGGTTCAGTGTGTACCATGTTTCTGTGACTGCCACGATATCCAGATGTTCCTCCTCCATCAAGGCCACTAATTCAGGAAGCTTGTTACCCAGACTACGGGCATTGGTACTCATTGCTCTCCATTTTTTGATGTCTTTATCTTCTGTAGCAGCATTCCCCCACTGACCTTTCTATCTTGGTCTTTTTCCTCATTTAGTACCCTGTTTTGTAGGGGGATGCTGGGATTTTCCTGCTGCTTATCAGTGCCTCCCCCCTTGACTACTTTAAAAGCTTGCCAATGAAGCATTTAAACTGACTGCCCAAAATACTTTTTCCCTTCCTGGACAGATGCAGACCATCCTGCCAGTATAGGCTGGTGTCCCTCCAGGTGGAACCACAGTCCCTATTGAAGCCAAACCCCTGTGCTCCACACCATTTTTTCAACCATTCGTTAAACTGCATGGTGCAAAGTACCCTTGCCTCACCCTGCCACCCACCTAGGGTGGGTGACAGGAAGGGAGGGTGGGCGACAGGATGTGGAGGGATTGGGAACAGGGACATGACCCTGTGGTGAGCCTGCTTCCACCTAGCCAACCATGTGATGTGGTGGGTAGGTTGGATGGTTCCGACAGAGCCGGTCCTGGGTTCAGGACTGGGGGTGGGTGTTCCTTTTGCACTTCCTGCAGCTGGGGGACTTAGATTTGTTTTTTAAATGGGATGTGCTCCCTTCCTTAACATGCACCCTCCTGGAGTTGAGAATCTTTATTTAAGGGGGTGCGGAGTGGTGCAGCACCCCCATGCACAATTCCCAGTAGACTTTTTCTGCATATTGCTGAAATTGTTTTCAGCGATAATGCAGGTCACGATAATAGTGATCATCTTAGTGCAGTTGCTATTATCATATAGAACTTGCTATTTGGTACTGCTGCCAAGCTAAAAACTCACTATTAAAGGAGGTGAGCTCTTTTAAATATCTAGGGATCCTGCTTGATGGGCCCCTTGACTTTGACCAACACATACTAGCTACCTGTGAATCAGTGAATCCTAAAATAGGGATTGCTTACAAGACTTGTTATGTCCTAACACCCTCTGCTAGACTGTCCATTCCCAAAGGCATCTTACTTCCATCACTTACCTACGGTGTGGTAACTTATGTTAATGCAGCTAAAGCTTCTCTGCACAGATGGGACACAACTTATAATATTATCTGCCAGTATGCCTCAGCATCGCTGTGACTAAAACATCACTGTCAGCTCTATGCTGATCTTCCCCCTCTAACCTTCAGCTTCTCTCCTTTGACTCCCTGTTGGATAACATTATTAGATCTAACACCCCAGTATGTCTTGCCTCCCTTCTAGTCCCCCAAACCTCCTCCTACAGCCTCCAGTCTGTAGATCAATCTCTACTGCAGAACCCTAGATGTAAAACATCCAAGGGCACTTGTGCCTTCTTCAATGATGCTCCTAAATTTTGGAACTCACTTCTCCTAGCTGTCCACCTTTCTCCAAGTCATGCCTACTTTAAAAAAAAGGTCCATTCACACCTATTTAAACTTGTCACATGCTTGTGTTTTAACCCACCTTAGCCTACCTGCCCTTTTTCCTGCTGCCTGGTCCCTTTGGGCTGACATTACCTTTAGCCTCCTCTGCTCCTAATCTGCCTTATCTAGTTTCTCACCTAAGCCTTACTCTTCTCTCCTCCCTCTTTTCTTGTTACACCTATTGAGTATTTTATGTTTAAGCTGTCAGCTCTTATACTGTTAGCATTGTTTACCTAGGCACTTGCCTGAAAATGTGTACAATTTTAGACTACTGTATGCTATTGCTATGTTTTATTTTGCTTTGACTGTTTTTGTAATTTGTTTACCCTCCTTGCTGTATTTGTACATTGGCGATTTTTGTTACTTTGCTTTTACCTTCTTTGCTGTGTTTGTACATTGCACTGCCACTCCTGTACTCTCCTGGGTCATGCTTGAAAATAGTCATTCCTATGACTAGAACACCTACCCATTAAAACAAACCTAAATAAATAAATAAAAATCTGTAAATAAACCCATACTGCAAAATACCAGTAACTGCTTTGGACATTCTGCTTGTTGCTTCTAGAGTGAACGTTATTAGGGCCCCTCAGCAGTTAGGCCTAGCAAATGCCTTGCATACTCTCTTCTGGACCTGGTTGTAAATAAAAAGGTTAATTTTAGTATGTACCCTCACCTCTCATCCTCTAAATAATGAGCCTGGTATACACTCCAGTGCTAGGGGTGGTACCATGACTGTAGTTCTGCCAAAAGAAAATTGTATGCCATATAGTTGGCAGTAATTCTTTTAAGGGGGATGCCAGCTAGCCAATGGTAATGTGGGGGTTACATACGTATGCACAATACTCATGCATGCACAGTTTAAGTCAGCACCTTGGTGTTGCACACAGCAGCCATCACTTCCACAATTGTGGAAAGGAAAAGTAGTGTGCCAGGAAGTCAGTATGTTTATGTGGCCTGCAGAGGAGAAGGGCTGCATAAATGGAAACACTTGGAACTATGCTGGAGCACTGTGGCAGAACATCAGACAGTGGTCCTGTTGTGTGCTTCCACAGTGCTCTTATACAAATCTGATGATAGCAAAACATGTGTGGAGTTTGGTCCACACAGCCATAAAAATCAGACTCAGGAGGAGACTATTAACAAACTAGAGATCTGGTCTGGGATTTGCTCATCATCATACTTTCTCATTCGTTTCTAAGTAGTGCTTTCTGGTAAATGTGCCTTAACCATATTGATCTCAGTGCTGGTAGACTACTTCTGTTTTTCCCATGATTGTATTAGGTGGGGTAGTAGAAGCCTTGAAGTGGTAGCTGCCGGTGATGGCATGCACTGAAAAAAGTGGTCCCCATGCTTGTCTGCACATTTTAGAAATGACCCCTTTCCTTGTTTTTGCTGTAGAAAAACTGACCCCTTTAGCACAAAAACAAGGAGTCAGTTATGGCCTCATCTCCCTCCCCCCTTTTTGTTCAAGTGAGGAATGTGATTATGGGTTTGTATCAGATGTACAGTGGCAGCCATAGATGCATAATATTGTTAAAGAGTAATCAACTGTATGTACAAGTTTTTTTTTTTGAATGTGTGATTTCTTAATGTTGTCAATACCACTCTGCCCATTGTGTACTCTGTCCCTGGATTTCTGTGCCCTAAGTGCATTATTTTACATTTTTGTGTTCAGGACAAAAAGGCCTTTCAAATGAGGGTAGTCACTAATCTAAAATTTTTATAGTTTCTTGTAAATAGCCATCAGAAATGTGAATTTTATAAAAACAAAAATGGAAATACAGGTAATAAGATGACCATATTTTACAAAATATAAGGAATGCAGATTAGTGACTACCCTCATTTGAAATGTCTTATTACCTGAACAATTTTCAGACTGGTTGTTTTTGTGCACCTGGAATAGTTTTACAGATATTTAGATTTGCTTGGAATGCGTTCACATTCGCTAACATAGAAACATAGAAACACAGACTTGACGGCAGATAAGGACCTCAAGGCCCATCAAGTCTGCCCATATTTTCTACCTTATGAATGCATTTTATCCCACTGTGCTGCATTAGAAGATCTGTGCCAGTACTTCCAGGCAAGAAGATCTCCAGGAACTGTTTTGTGCCATTTTAACCTGCATTTCAGTCATCTGCTCTGAAATATTTGCACTTTGGGACTTGTGTGTTTAACATCTAAGGGGAGACTCACTGACATCACTGTAGAGGTGGGGTTCTGTTAGATAAAAGTTTGTGCTGCTGGCTACAGCACGAGCGTGAGTGCCACTCCCTCTAGAAAGTTTTAAAGTAAGATTTAACCTATATCAGGTTAAGCAGTGGGACCTGTTTTACTGGGTTGTTTTAAATGTCTATGATAGGTTTTGGTATAGTAAGCTTAGTGATTTTATTTTTACCTGGACAGTATTTTATTTTAAATTTCAATATAGATTTAGTCTTTGTTTATTTATTTAGTTAAGTATTGTATTTGCCTTTTTTATTGGTTTATTTTGATTTGTATCTTTTCTATCATAGGAGTAAGGTGGATTAATGTCCTAATTTTATTGGACTAATTTGTATTGTTGCATGAGTTTTTGTATTAGATAACATACCATACCAGCATGTTTCTCTTGATTCTTTTAAAGTTTTCAACACATTGATTGAGTCTTATTCTCACAAAGAAAGCTGTATTTCTATTTTGAGGTGTTTAATAAGGCCAGATGTTTTGGACATGGGGAGTGTTTACTTTATTAAGACACCCAACCCTTTAGACTTTGGATCTGTTATGCAGTTTATTATGTTCCCCTTGGTTACTAGAATTCTATTATCTTTATCAGGCGATGTTGAATCCAATCCAGGGCCTGCAGCTGTTGGTAATTATCAGAAATTGAGCTCTAATGGGCTGCAATTTGTTCACATTAATGTAAAGAGCTTTCTTAATAAGAAGGTGGAGGAGGTTGAGGCCTGGGTTGGGATGCACCAGCCTGATGCTTCTAGTATTACAGAGATTTGGTTAAAAACTAATATTATTAATGGAATGTGCACACTAGATGGTAATAAATTATTTAGGAAAGATAGGAAGGGTAATAAGAAGGGGGATTATGATGTTTGTTTCTGATAGGTGTGATGCTGTTGGTGTTGATGTATCTTATTAACAGTCAACATTATGTGAATGGCTTAATTTAGAATTACGTTTGGCTACTTGTATCAAATTGGGGCTTTTGTGTTGTTTATAACCCTCCTAAGGCTGGTATTAAGGGATTGTATGAGTTTTTAGATTATTTTCAGCAGTTTGTTCCATCTAAATATGTAGTAATAATGAGGGACTATAATTTGAATTGGGTAGGGGAAGCTCATGACCAACATGACTTAACTATTTCTGGTGCTGGATTACACCAAATAATATTAGGCGTTACTAGATTGAATCATCACAGTACACAACACACTTTAATTGATTGGATATTGACTAAAACAGTGGATAGGATAATTCAGAGTGGGACATAGTATGACAGTATTAGTGATCATATGCCAGTGTATTGTATTTGGAGATTTATGAAGTTAAAAATACCTCCTAAAATAATTCCATATAGAAATTACTGTGATATTGATGTTGATTGCTTGATTTCTGATCTCCATATGGCAGACTGGTCTTTATTGAATATCATTCCTGATTGTGATGCAGCTGTTGATTTTTTTCTTACTTCACTTTTACATATACAAGATAGACATTTTCCTCTGACTAAAAGAAGGATTAAGAGTAAAGATAGTAAATGGATTACACTTGCATTGTTTTCTTTAATGAGAGGAAGAGATAAATACTGGAAAGTTTATAAAGCTTCAAATGGTGTTGAGGCTTTTAACTATTATTGATATTTGAGAAATAAATGCAAAAAAGAAAAATCAGATTATTATCAGAAGCAACAAATAAATTCATTAGGAAATTCTAAAACATTCTGGGAATCTATTAAAATTTTAACAAATCCAAATAAAACTAAAGGAATTTAGCACTATTAACTTAAATGGGGTTGCTATTACTGATACAAAAGAAATCTCTGATCACTTTTTGAAAAAGTTTCCTGATTTATCTAAATATTTGATTGATATTGATTCTTCTTCTTTGAACAATTCTGGATGTAAATGTATTCATGATGGCAAGTCTCATTGATTTAGTATGATATAGCCTCAGGAAGTACTCAAGTTGCTTAGACAAATGTCTATTGACAAAAGTGTGGGAGCAGATGGTTTAGAACCGCGGTTCCTAAAACTTGTTTCCAATTTCATATATGAACATTTACCCACCATTTTAAGTTTATCTCTCTCTACTGGTGTTTTCCCAGTGGTCTGGAAGCAAACTGTTATTAAACCTATATTTAAATTGGGTCAACATCATGAAATTGATAATTACTGGCCCATTTCTATTCTTTTTCCGTTAAGAATGATCTTTGAAAAATTGGTTAATTGTCAATTGGAGGAGTGTTTGGAAGCCGGGGGTCTTCGCTTTCCAGAGCAGCATGGTTTTCAGAGGCATTACAGCACTGGTTCTGCATTGGCTCATTTTACTAACTATGCTTTAAGATCAATGGGTGCTGGTCAATTGACAATAGCTCTATTTATTGACATATCTAAAGCCTTTGATTTAGGCAATCATTCCATGCTGCTCTGGAGACTGGGGAACCTTGGGCTTTCTGAGACAACTTGTGATTGGTTCCACAGTTATTTAACTGCATGCCCAGTTAGGGTGAAAATCGGTGGTGTGGAGTCAGCACAGGGTGAGCTTCGGCATGGGGTACCACAGGGGTCCATTTTGAGGCCCATGTTGTTCTCCATTTTTATTGATCCTTTGTTGTTCTATGCTGTCAACATAATATTGTTTACCAGCTCTTTCAAAATTAGTAAGATTAATGTTTCATTACAGCAGGATTTTTTAGCATTGAACAAATGGCTGCAGGCATACTGTTTAGCATTGAATTCCAAAAAGACTGAATATATTTTATTTGAATCTGTATCAAAAGTTCATAATGCTGAACCTTTGGTTATAAAGGATTTGGCAGGTAATATGATTAGACAAGTAACTGAAACGAAGCATCTAGGAATAATACTTGATTTTAGTTTAACTTATTCAGCACATATTAGGTACAAAGTGAAGTCTGTAAATCAAAAAATAGGTGTCATATTTAATTAAGGATTGTTTAACTAGAGAAGCAAGAGTAATGACACTTAAAAGTGTAATACATATGACCTTGCACTATAATTTTTTTTGTTTGCTAAGATAGCTTCTAAAGATCTTGGTTTGGTAAATAAGTGTTTTAATTCCATTTGTAGATTTGTCTTGGCTAAATGTTATAATACTCATCGTTGAGATTTATATAATGAACTTAATTGGCTACCTCCTAAATTGGCCTACTTCTATAAGTTGGGTTGCTTGACTAATGCTATATTTGTACATGGTTGAAAATCACCTCTTTATAGTTTGATTAATTTAAAGGAAGATATCAGATCCTTACACTCAGCCTATGTGCTGCGTTTACTGATTCCTAGAATAGACATCTGTATGGGTGAGAGAGCCTTTTCATTTCAATGTCCGACTCTATGGAATACATTTCCAGATAATTGTGTTACTGCTATACAGCAAGAAAGTTTTAAAAAAGTTTTGTATTGCGATTTACAAACACTTGTTGTATGTAATTATATTTAGTATTGTGTTTACTTTCCAAGTATTTATTGTATTGTATTATATGTTTGCATTATTGTATATTTGCTTCTTTATTTGAAGCACCAGGTCGATACTGAAAAAGGGCCTTGGCCCAGTTATCGTACCTGGTAAATAAAGTGATTTAAATTGAATTGAATGTACGATAGGCCTTTACTCTGTCAATGGCCTATCAATTCATACTCATCTGTATTGCTCCCTTATGCCTATCCCATGCCTGTTTGAAACCCTGCACTGTATTCATATCTACCATTTATTGAGGTAGGCCTTTCCATGTATCTACCACCCTTTCTGTGAATAAGAATTTCCTCACATTACTCCTTCATTGGCCTCCCTCTGTTCTCATGCTGTGTCCTCTTCTCCTGCTATTTTTCTTATAATGAAACATATTCTACTCTTTGACCTTGTTAATGCCCTTAAGGTGTTTGAATGTTTCGATCATATCATCTCTCTCTCTCCTTTGCTCTAGAGTATACATATTGAGCTCCATTAATCTGTCCTCATATGTTTGCTGATGCAGTCTCTGCATCATTTTGGTTGCCATTCTCCAGACTGCCTCCATTTTGTTAATGTCCTTATGAAGGTGCAGCTTCCAGTACTGCACACAGTACTCCAGATGGGGCCTAACCAGTGTCTTGTAAAGACGGATTATTACCTCCCTCTTACGACTTGTGATACCCCTACTAATACACCCCAGCATCCCCCTAGCCTTACCTACTGCTTTAGTGGTTTGCTTGGATGATTTCAGGTCATCTGTGATGATGATGCCCAAGTCTTTTTCTTCTCTTGTGATTGTCAGGAACTGCACTCCCAACCGATAGGTGGCTTCAGGGTTTCTCTTCCCTATGTGCATGATCTTGAACTTCTTTGCATTAAACCCTAGTTGCCACTCTTCCGACCATTTTGCCCATTTATCCAGATCTCTTCTCATTCTGCCCATACCATCTGGATCATCTACTCTGTTGCAGATCTTGGTGTCATTTGCAAACAGACAAACCTTTCCCTACAGTCCCTCTGCAATGTCACTGATGAAGATATTGAAGAGGACTGTCCCAAGGATTGATCCCTGAGGAAACCCACTTGTGACTTGCATCTCTTCTGACTGTATACCATTTATCACCACTCTGTTTTCTGCCTGTCAACCAGTTTGCCACCCAGTTGACTGCCTTCTGACAAACCCCAAGCCTACCCATCTTATTAATCAATCTTCTATGTGGAACAGTATCAAAAGCTTTGCTGAATTCAAGGCAGGAGACATCAACTGCACCCCCTTGGTCCACCACTGTGGTTACCCAGTCAAATAAATCTATGCAGTTGTTTGAGAGGACTTTCCTGTTGTATACCAATGCTGTCTTGGATCCTGTGTTCCTATGGATTCCAGGTGTTGCACTATCCTGTCCTTTAGGAGTGCCTCCATAATCTTGCCCACTATTGAGGTAAGACTGAGTGGTCTGTAGTTCCCTGCATCCTCCCTGCTACCACTCTCATGGAGCAGGATCACATTAGCCCTTCTCCAGTCTTCTGGGACATCTCCTGTGCTCAGAGACTCACTAAACAGTTCTGATAATGGCTGTGCTAGTTCCACCCTTAGCTCCTTTAGTACCCTGAGATGTATGCCATCCGGTCCCATTGCCTTGTCCATCTGAGCTTAGCAAGCTCTCGAAGGACCCTTTCTTTTGTGAAGGGACTTGTGCAGACCCCCTCGTGTCCATGGTGCTGAGCTGTGGGCCCTGCCCTACCTTCTCTTCAGTAAATACTGAGCAGAAGTATCTATTAAGGATAGATGCTTTTCCTTGGTCCTCCTCCACAGACTCCCCCTTATTCCCGTTGATCTTAGCAATACCCCCCTGGACTTTCTCCTTTCACTAATGTATCTATAGAAAGTCTTGACCCCTTCTCTTACTGTTTGTGCTAGTGTTTCCTCGGTTTGGGCCATTGCCTGCCTTACTGCCTTCCCTGCTTCCCTTAGGGAAGTTTGGTATGCCTCACTATTTTTTCCCGCTGTGTTCTCTTCTATTTCCTGAAGGCCAGTCTTTTGGCTCTGACCTTTTCTGCTGCTGTTTTTGAGAACCAAAGTGGTTTCCTCCTTCTTTTACTCATGCTTTTCTCCCTAACATAATGGGATGTTTCTTCAAGTATTGCATCCTTAATGCTTGCCCACTTTGCCTGTACCCCTTCTCATGTATTTCTTCTTGCCAGGGCTAGCTTAACTCTGTTGGCCATCTTATGAAAGTCAGCTCCTCTGAAGTCCAGTATTTTTGTAGTGGAATGTGATGATTTAGTTCTAGTGGCCAAATTGAACCATGCCATGTGATGGTCACTGGCCCCAGGTGACCTTCTACCTGGAGTTCTGTGATCCTTTCTCTGTTAGTCATTACTAGATCTAGGATAGCCCTGCCTCTTGTGGGTTGTTGTACCAGCTGTTTGGGGCCCTCTCCTAGCAGGGAATCCACTATGTGTCTAGTTCTGGCAGATGTTCCTGATGGTATTAATCAATCTGTATCTGGCATGTTGAAGTCTCCCTTTATCAGAACCCCCCCTTTAGCTGTCATATTTTGTATATCTTCTAGTAGTTATGTGTCTATGTCCTCTTCCTGGTCTGGAGGCCTGTAGACAACCCAAGTTCATATGGCTGTCCCATTTCCTGTTTCCAGGGTGGCCCACAGTTCTTCTGGCTCCTTATGTGTATTCTGAATTTCTGTAGCTTTAATATTTTTATTGACATAAAGTGCTACTCCCCCCCCTTATTGCACCTCAGTCTCTTCTGAACAGTACATAGCCGGGTACTGAAGTCTCCCAAGTGTGGTTATTAGTAAACCATGTCTCGATAATGGCTATTATGTCCAGTTTAGCATCTGTCATTGTTGCCTGGAGGTTTGGGATCTTGTTTCCCAGACTGAGGGCATTTGTGTACATTTGTGTACATGATTTTCCATTGGTCAGATTTCAGTGCGTTAGTTGTTGGATGAGGTCTGGCATTTCCCCTGCTCATCGTATGGGGAGCTGGACCTTTTTCCTTACCTGGTGATGCAAATGAACTACAAACATGCTGAACTCCTGTTTGATCACTAGCTGGAGGGGTGTTATTTCTGTTCAATGGATCAGGTGCTGCACCCCTCTCCCCATTGGCTAGCATAAATATTCTGCAAAGACATCAAACTTCTGCCCTAATGCACTGACTCCCTCCTTAGTCAGATGCAGTCCATCAAATTTAAAGAACTTTCACTTCCAAAACTGTTACCGGTTACTTACAAATTTGTGTCCTTTTTCCTGGCACCAGCCCTTGAGCCACATGTTTAGCTCCCCTTCTCTGACCTTCTGTCCATCTGTCCCCTTCTCCCAGATCAGCAGGATCTCAGAAAAGGAGATGCCAGATGAAATGGATGACAGTTTGTCTCCCAGCCTGGTCAGGTGTTCTTGGTCTCCACAACTGACCAGCTGGAAAGATCGTTAGTCCCTATGTGTACCAGGACATCGATGCTTTCTCCTGCATCTTGCACAATTTTAGCAATGTGGTCAGTGTCTCTCCATGCTGATGTACCTGGGAATTATGGAGTCTCCTATGATCAGAAGTGTTTTTTGTGTTGATATTTTGTTTTGTTTTGGTCTCTGTTTTGGGTGAGTTTTGTTGTGCTAGCTCCTGTGCTGCAGTGTCTTGCTATGTAATGTCCTCCCCCTCTTGATGGTTTTGGAGATAGAGTCAGATACCTGTTTGTAGTTTTTATATGGTTCATGGAAGTGATAAGTTGGAGAGCACTGAGTCATGGTGCACCCAATTTTCCCTTCCTAACCACCTGCCAACCTCCCAGACCAACTATCCTCTGCGGTCAAGATGCTTCAGTTGGATATTGGGGAAATGGCAGGTGGTTCTTATAATATATTTCCTCTTGAATATGTGATTTGAAGTGTGCAATCTCTGCCCATGCTGCCTGTAGCTGAGCCCTTAGATCGTCAATGGTCCAGCATGTAGGATAGAATCCTAAATCCTGTATAACTGCCCTTTTGAAAAGTGTCCCAAAGTGCCTGCAGTTAATAATATCCATTCCACTTTTTTTATAACCTGGTCTGAATAATTAGAAGGAGGGAAATGAAAGTTAAAGTTTGATTTTTTTTGAATAACATTTTATAACAAGTTAAATTACTTGTGCCCCTGTAAGTGAAATCAATGTGTGGATACCCCTCTAATTCTCCTTGTCCTGCTTTGCTACAGGAAATGTTATGACTGTGCTACTCTAAAAAAGGAGTGTAGCATGGGGCGGTTCGAGGTGGGGGTGGATGGTGGGCCCTTCCCCTGTCGAAAAAGAAGAATCATGGACAAAAAAAACAAGGAGGCAAGAGCAGAAACAATCAGCCAACAACAAATGCAGTAGCCCTGAAAGCTTATCCTAATGATAGATAAAACTGTAAACCCTGTAATCACCACATGTAACAATTTCACATAAGCTATACCCTGCAAAAAACACTTTGCTGTAGAAAAAAATAACTCACTAACAGAAGATATACCTTGCAAAAAAAAAACCAGCATGAATCAGAGAAGATTACAGCAGTAATCTATAAGCACAAAATAGTAACAACTTTGTAGGCACACCCTGTAATAATGCAGTAGAATGTATACCCTGCAACAGCAATTTGAATCAGAGAAGATTACAGCAGCAAAATGTAAGCAAAAAACAGTATCAAATCTTGTGAGCACAAAAAAAATAATAACACACAGGAAATCTGCCTAGCAAAAAGAGCCTTAATCATTTTCCTTGCTCTGATAATGTTGTTCCTTGCTCTGTCCTTACAAGCAAACCTTAGAAGAAAAGAGCTCAGGTGAAGCTAGGTGTCTTTGCCAGCAAACCTATTCTTCCACTAAGAATTCTGCACAGTGCCTTAGGAAGATTCTCAAAGAAAAGCAGTTTGGAGTTCTGTCTCCAATGTTCTAAGCACACAATGGGTCTGAATGAGTTAAAGAGGACAGGAATTGATTACTTCTGTGCAGCTGTTTGAAATGTTGCTATTTTCATAAATTATATTCATATCCCTAAAGAGGCCCTATTTAACAGTGCCTGAATAAAGGCTGAAGATGTCAGTTGTGTTTTGTTTTTAAATGTTTAAACCTGTTGTTTAATACAACAGCAGATTAGGTACATATGGACACAAGTTGAATACATGAACATATTAGGATAACAGTATCTCAATTACAAGTGGGTCTGTATTAAGTTTGGGTTTTGAATGTACACATATACTAGTCACTTGTTACAGAATTGCAGCTATATCATGTTTAAGACAGTATAAGTTTAACTATTCATGAGTAATATGGACTTACTGTACACAGAGTTTAAGAAAAATGTATCTGAACAATACAATGTGTAAAATTTGATTGACACCATAGTGTGAAACAGCTGGTGAATGCTTAATCTACACTAGGACAGGTTGTCTTCTAACCTATTGTTTACTTAACAAATAGATATTTTCACATTTATCAGACTTTTATCATTATTTACTATTTATTGCTTCAAGAGCTACTGATGCCTCAAAGAAAACTTTGAAAAACATAATAATTAGGTAAAATTCTGCTTGTATTCCATATATATTCTAGATTTCTCCTCCCCATTATTTATTACTGGGAAAATGTGCATGAATTCATTATTTTTATCTCTTACAGTTACTTTAAAGTTAATCTGTCTCTATAGCTTACTCCCTACTTCAAGTCATAATGCTCTGTTGTGACATTACAGTCTGTTGCCATGAGAGTAACTGTGATGTCACAAGCAGTGCACTATGACCTCAGGTAGGGAGACAGCAACAGAAATTGATGAACTCTTCAGGAGCAAAAATCCTGTTTTCATGCAAATGACCTCAGCAATAAATTATGGGGAGGAGAAATAAAGAACTAATGTGACATACAAGCTGAGCTTTATTTAAATATTGTGTTTTGTTAAATTGTATTCAACTTTAAGGCTAAACGTTTTTTACAGTGAAGTGGCACAGCTATGAGGGTGTTTGCCCCCCACAATGTCAATTTAGCAATGGGCTTTTGGGAAGACCAAATGATTTATAGTGAATAGAATCCCTTTAGAGAGACAACTGAATTTTAGAGATGATTCATTAATGACTGTGTAATGGTATGAAAGAGAACAGAAGATGATTTGGGATTAGAGGAGGGTGAAGTGGCTGAAATTTGCTCCACGGAGCAATTCACAGAGTAGTGGAGAATCTGCAATGTAATCTGCGACACAAAGTGGAGTACTTCGTGTCATAATGAGGAAAGTGAAGTCATTGATTTTAATGCACTTAGCATTACTCCACCTTTCCCTAACCATTTCTATGCCAATTTTAATGCAAAATACATTGAAATCAATATACTTTGTATCACTTCACCTTGTTATTGAGCTCCAAGGTGAATTTTTCAGTGATTCATGGGATTGCAGGTCACATGGGCTCTAGCTTGTTCTGCACAGCCTCAGTTCTGTGTAGTGTGTGTAGTGGTATCTGGAGACAGTTTGCTGTCAGAGCTCTGTAATTCAAACCCTATAAAAGCTGTTAAAAAAGCCTTTTTCAGCCATTTTTTTGGCTCAAAACATAGTACATCGATCGTTGGAAACCCTCCTGTACTCATACCATTGAGTGTTTATTGTTTGTGTGTGGATTTTGAATGTTAATTTCGAACATTCAGTCTGTGTACTGACAGACACTTGAAGTGTGCTTGGGGGGGTGTATCTGTGTGGTGTAGGTAGATTAACTGGGAAAAAAGACAATCTTTTTGTTTTGTATAACTTTTTGTTGTATAACTGTGTTAATGTACACGCAGTAATATTTTCAGTAATTCTTGACTTTTTTGCTGATTTTTGTGGTGCAGCAGTGCATAATTTCAGTTTGTTGAAAAGATTCTGGATTTATTGACATTTTCAATTTTCCACACATTACATTACTTGCAGTGTGTGTATGAGTGTGTGTTTGATGTGTGCCATTAAATCACAGACACCTTTTATTGTGCCACAGAGCAACTGCAGCAGTGTGAACCTGCTATACACCACAGCTGTGTGATTTTGTACTGCTTTGTGTAATGTGGTGTCTTGGTTTTGGACTGTTACTACATTGCAGTGCACTCCCCCATCCGGCAAAAGGTATTCTTTTCCATACTGGATTTTGATTGTGACTGTTGTGAGCAGCAGTTGTTATGGTGTTGTTGTGGCTCTGCATCTGCATCTGCATTTCTTTCTTGATTGTGAAGTGCAATCTAATCTGTCTGTGCCTTTGCATCTGTTTAGTGCCCAGTCTCCACCTGCAAGACACAGCTGTTGTTTTTTTGGGCTTCACATCCACCGGGCCAGACTGAAAGTTCCTAAATCTATACTTGTTTACAATTTTCTTGGTGATCACCCAAAATGACGTGCAAGCAAAGCTGTTTCTGGCCGTGGCACTTTTGCCAGTGGTAAGATTGTCTGTGGACATTGTAGTACACAGAAGTGCATAGCTGATGTGAGTAAAGGGATTTCTCCATCAATGTTTTTTACAGTGCAATCTCTAGCTTCACGCGTAGTTGGAGGAGATGATGCTGACCCAGCTGGTGGTGTTAGTGCAGTTTCTGCTGGCATGAGTATTACTGTATCAAGTTCCACTTCTGACCAGTTATCCATTTAAAAAAATCTAGTTGTGTCTAAAGCTATGACTGGCAGTGTAGATGATGTCATACTCCCAAGTAACATCCCCATGGTAGTTGAACATGATTCTGATCATGGAGACGATAACGCACAATATCACATTTCTTCCACCACAGTTGAGGTCATGCCTTTGCCATCCAATGATTCAGTGTGGTGCAAAAATATCAGATGATGATGATGATGATGTTGCTGTGGTTGCAATATGAAATCCACATGACAGCATCCAAGCAGAAAATGTGGATGCAGATGATGTTGATGAATATGATGATGATGTCCGTGACCCCTGTTGGGAACTGGGGAAAAAGAAAGTCAAGGTGGTTTTGTCTGGGTCTGTTGGCATTAAATTCTCCCCTCCTCAAAAAAATTGTGATTTAGTGGTTCTAGTTGATATTTATGATGATGATGATGATGACCCAGTAATAATCATAGGTAGTTGTGGTGGTTGGTTGGAGTCCAAGTGTGTCCAGCCTGAAAAGTCATGTAGCACACTCCCCATTTCAGGGCTTAAAAAACTGGAGTCCTATAAGCAGCATCAGGGATATGTTAAAAGTAGGGGATCACAATCCCTTGTTGGAATTTTTTTGTGCAAGATGCAAATGATGAGTCAGTTGCAATCTGCCAGCTTTCCCATGCACGTGTGAGTCAAGGTGAAAAGGGGAGTCATCTAGGTGGGGAGGCAGCATACACATCTTAAGAACAGTCACATGGTACTGTGGACCCAGCACCAGTTGTCAGCTAATGCCATAGTGGGACATTCACCCTTGTCATCAATCTTAATAAGTATGTTATCCCCTTCCATGAATGTAAGACCAAGTAGAAATGTCTGCAGTAGTGATGAAATAACAGCAGAGGATTACTACAGGCATGATGAGGGGAGGATAATGATTCTGAAATCTTGTCAAGTGGTGGTCACAGTAGTGGTGGTGGTGGTGGTGGTGGTCAATGCAGTACATCTAGTGCAAATGGTACATCAACCCCTGTATGAAAATCAGGGAAAATAACTTCATTTGTGGATTTTTCACCTGTGCAGCCCTCTTCAACACACATCCACACCCCACCCCCGGCTATTCACAGAGCACAGCCATTTGTCACACCCCATGCAAAACGTGTAAGTCAGCACATGTTGGAGGGTGTTTTTGCCCTTAACCTGAAGTACCCACCCAATCATGCAGTGTCACGTGAACTTAATGCTGCTGTAGCTGAAATGCTGGCAATTGATCTTTTGCCCTTCTCCTTTGTGGAGAATTCTGGATTCTGGCAGTTTGTGACAGATGCCTGTCCGAAATGGAAAATCCCATCAAGGACATACTTTTCCACCTGTGCTCTCCCCAAGTTATACCATACTGTGGCCGACTGTAAGACATGCCCTTCAGCATTCCTCCTCTCCATTCATCCATTTAAATATGGATATGTGGACAAGTGGCAAAACAGTGGGAGTCCATATTTGTGTATAACTGCACATTGGGCACAGGTGCTGGGGGTTGCTTGTGCTGGTGATAGTGTGAATAATCAGTGTAGTAAGGTGGACTGTCATGGTAGCAAACTTCCAGGAATTCAACAGCATGCAATGCTTGCTATGCACAGTGAGACCTGTTTACACACTGGTGAAAACATGCTGGACTTGCTACTGACCAAAACTGATGAGTGGCTGAACCCCCTGTCCCTAAGAGATGGGTGACAACAGGTCAAATGTGGTTAAATGCATCTTGAATGGTGATTTTGTTCAGGTTCTATGCATGGCCCATTGTTTAAATCTTGTGGTGCAGGAGTTTTCACAGCACCCTGATAAAAAGGAAATGTTGACAGCTGCACGTCATATCTGTTCTCACTTTTCATGCTCTGCAAAGGCCCGTGACCAACTGCAGCAGTTACAGATCCAAAACAGCCTCCTGCAGCACCGCCTCAAGCTGGAAGTTGTCACTCAATGGAACTCCACTTTATACATGGCAGAGAGGTTGTATGAACAATATAAAGCCATCTCAGAATATCTCATCATGCACACTAGCAGTGACATGTCCGGGGCCTCCATGTCTCTCATGACTGAACAGTGGCACCTCATGAACTCTGTAATAACAATTTTGAGGCTTTTTGAACATGCCACAGAGGCAGTGAGTGGTGAGTCTGCCTCTATTAGCCAATCAATTCCACTGCTGCAAGTGTTGAGGCATACATTGCTGAATCTACAGCATAGTCTTGATGCTTCCAGAGACTGTGCTAGCAATGTGTTGCTGAAACACAAGCTGACACTATTCGGCTCCAATCAGCACATCTTGAGCATTCAGCAAAGTGCTGACTTTGCAATAGCAAAAATGCTGGACCCACGCTACAAATGTGGAATTGCCTCACTACTGGAGGGAGGGTCAGAACAGGTAAAAAATGTCATTGGGCAACTAGTGCACTTGGTTCATGGGGCACAGAAGTCACGTGCCAAGGTTAGCAAACCTCAGCAGCATAACTAGGCTGAAGGTCAGTTTGGAGTAGTATCAAGAATATCCTGTAGGGCAGCTGCAGTTTCAGGTAGTCTGTCATCAAAACCAGTTGTCATTAACCCACTTTGGGGTGCTTTGTCCCAAGTCTGGATTTGTGATATAAATTAATCTGGAGAACAGGATGATGCGTCAACCACCGGCCTTCATGCAGCACAGCAAATGGTTGACTCATATTTCTCTGAAAACAGGCATCTGTCAATAACTGATGATCCTGTTTTATACTGGAGTGGAAAGGTCAGTGAATGGCATGAATTGACCTCAGTGGCACTGAAGTACCTGACATGCCCACCCTCCAGTGTAAGTGTTGAGAGGATATTCAGTTCAGTGGGTGCAATAGTTTGGGATCATCTTATAAATCTCTCTCCTTCAAATGTCAGCTTGCTGACATTCATAAAAATGAATGAGGGGCACATACCAGCTTGAAATGCAACCTCTCTATTCTTACCCCGGCATGGTCATGGTTGTGCTGATGTTGTAGAAACAGACCATCCTGGTAGCATTGGCAGCATGAAATGTCAGTGGGCACAATTCAGACATTGATAACTGCAAGGGCAGCTTTCTGCATGATGATGATGGTGAAGTTGATGTTGGTAGATTTTAAGTGAAGTGTTTAAAAGGCTGTCACATTTTTTCTATGGTACATGTTTTGTTTTTCATAAAGTTAAATTAGTGTCCCACTCAGAATGACTCAAATTCTATATGTCATATTGTAACACAATGCACACTATATCCCACCCGCCACCCACCTGTGTGTGTCTGACAGTTATAGAGGAATGTGTTGCAGGCTGCAGCTGTTCCCATGTCCACCACCAGAAAACCGCTGCTAGCCAAAGCCACCAGATGCAGATAGTGAGAGGGAATGTCATCATCATGTGCCCATGACCACCAGCAGTATGTCGATGTTTTCCATCCTGTGTCCTGCCCATGCCATGGCAGATGAAGTCAGAGATGAGACCACATCCATCAGCCACAGAAACAAGGCTTCTTACTACCGTTACTTTAAAGTGAGTATGTGTACTAATGTTTCATACTATGGAACCTTTTAGCTTTGTTGTTTCCTGTTGCTTTTCTGAGATGCAATGGTCAAACACATAAGGTCAACTTATTTTCTTTTTTTTACAGGTTAACAAACCACTCTCCTTCACTGGAGTACTATGGTACTACTGCAATACTGTCTGCAGCAACCTGCAGGATATCCATTTCCAGACCAGTAAGTATATAAATTTTATTTCATCAGTTCTTTTTTTGTTGTTTGTTTTTTCAAAAGAGTGCAACTCTGAGTCATATAAAGTAGGTGCCATGTACTTCACATAATATGTTTGTCATGCACATTACACACTGTATTGCTGCAGCAGCCATGCCAGTGTTGAACAGAGTTTGATCCAGGTCATGACTTGACAAGATGTGTTTTAATGTAACTTGAGTTAAGACATAGGGACAGTGACACAGTGTACTGTATAGGTTACAGCTGGTACTAAATTTGTGATTGTGATTGTGATGATTTGGTCTTCATGTGGCTTAATGAGACAGATTGCTAATATATATATTACTCAGCATATATGACAGGATGGAACAGCCACACTTTAAACACAATGTGTTACTGAAATCAAGTACTAATAACTCCTTCTTCATCTCTTTTAGCAGGAAACTTTCTGATGATATCTGCTGTCATTGTTGCTTTCTCCAAATAACAAGTTCAACATTATCCCATTGGGCCAGGAGACACTCAGCAAGTAGTATGGATCCATGGCCATCATTACTGGACTACAGCAGGATGCAGATAAAACCTGTGAAGAATTAACCAAACAATAAACCGTTAATGAAACTTGCTTGCAAATGACCCCCCCCCCAAAAAAAAATACTTACCTTCACTGGCTTGACAGTATTCTAATGCCACAGTTCCTCATCAAGCACAGAAATGTGCACACCAATTGTAACTATGCGACCTGTGATACAAAATAAAACTATTATTACATGTGTATATATAGAAAACAAATTATATATATATATATATATATATATATATATATATGTGTGTGTGTGTAGATCAATAGACAGATAGATATTCATAGAAAAAAATACATTTAATGCATCAGTTAGGATTAAAGAAACAAAAGTGAAGAAAGGAGACGTTAGGGTTGAGACCCTAATCCCCCATACACCACACACACCCATCCTCCACAGACTGACAGATGCCGGGGTGTGCCATGGGGTCATGTGGCCCAACAGTCTCCCATTCCATGTAAACAGGTTGACGCAGCTCAGCAGAGCGAGAATAGAGTAAGCTGCTGGGGCCCTCATGACTCCATGACACACCCCGGCATCTATCAGTCTGTGGAGGATGGGGGTGTGTGTGGTGTGGGGGGTTGGGGGCTCAACCCTAACATCTAATTTCCTCAGTTTTGTTGCTTTAATCCTAACTAATGCATTAAATGCAGTTTTTTGCCATGAATTTCATTACTTTTTGAAAAAGTGCAATTTAAGTAGTAAATAGCATGTGTTGGTGGGAGCGCAGAGCCAACCAAGCTGCCCATTTCTGCATAACAATAAGTATCTGTAGGAGAATGGGCCATCTGGGCCATGCGCTCCCACTTACACATAGCTACAGAACCATACTTCGCCCTATAGTGCAAGGCACCCTTGTAACACTAATTTGCTGATATCTCGGAAACTGTAGCAACTAGAAAAATAATTCAAGCGTCATTGTAATCATGACAACAAGCATTGCCAAAATGTGAATCAACTTAATCTGTATCTTGTATCATTTTTGAGATATGGCCACCGAAAAATGCTATGGGTGGTACAATGTAATCCTATGGGGAAAATCTGAACTTCCTGATGGCAAATCTATGGAACTGCTTAATTCCCCAACACCTAAACAGAATCATTTACACCTGTAGGGCATACCCTCAATACCCAGAAAATTGCAAGTAAAAAGACCAAATCATTCATTAGCAATGCGATCATAAAGTTTTTAAAACCCCAGTCCGCGAGGTATCAAATCCTTGATCGTGAGCTCGTTGACTAGGATTTTGACAGCTTGTGGACTAGCATAATTAGCAAGTCATGGTAAAAGAATTTTAAAATTTTAAAAAGCAACTTTTTGACCAAAATAAGCCAAATTAAAGGCGTGGATTAGTAGAGAGCGTCACCCTGAACAAAACCCATGCCTCATTTGGTCCAAAAGTCACCCTCGGAGAAAGCTACAACATTTTGTTTTGGAGAAAAATTAAAAAACAAGATCTCACCTTGCAGACAAGGAATTATCTGGCAGACCAGGATCCTAGTCCCCTAGCTACAAAATCCTTGACTGTGAGCCCAGTCTTTGTCTGAAAAATAACCATATAAATCTTGGCGTGAACTGAGCATGCTGAGAACCTGAACTTAAAAATTCAATAACTTTAGAATGGATTCATATTTCTTCACCAAACCAATGATGGATTGTTCCTTGACCCAACCTCTTTCCCCAACCTCTTTCCACATTCCAAATTTCAGACCAACTGACCACACATTGTGGTCACAGCGCCATGGGCAAAAAATGTGTCAAACATGGTGAAAAACGTGATTTTTAGCATTTTGCTGCACAGAAACTGTAAGTCCAACCAAGACACAACTTGGCAGATCAAGAGATCTACCATACCAGGCTGAGCATTCCAAATTTTGTGCAAATCTGTTAAATGGTTGCAAAGTTATTAACACGCAAAATTGAGGTTTAGGGCCGTGACTGTGCCCCTATAATACACACACACATATATATATATATATATATACATATACATAACACTTAGGGTCAGGTTCTGGGGAAAACAATGATGGTGCCAGGCAGGTACATTAATCAGTGTACTAAGGTTAGCATTAGTGTACACACAAAGGGCATCCTTCCTGCTGGGGTCAGTGCAGCACACTTTGGGCAACCAACAGCATTATCAGGCTCATCATCTTGGATGGTTAACTGAATGGTCGGGTTATCTTTCTAGCACACCATTTGGGCAGACACTGTGCATCATCCCAATCAGGTCAACAGCAGCATTACATGAAATTCCAACAGCAGCAGGGCATTTAGTTCTTATTGGAGTGTGTGCACGCATAACTGAGTGTGCCATTAATTAATGTAAACTTTTCTTTCCATGTTATGCACTCATTTCTCTTCATCTGGAGTGTGGAATTTTCTGGACATAAGACAGCAGCATTTTGGGGGTGCACATTAATTCTGGGGTCTGTGTGGCAGCACTGCATGCATGACTGCATGCACCATTAATTATTATAGACTTTTCATTCCATGTTATGCTCTCATTTCTCTTCATCTGGAGTGGGGAATTTTCTGGACATAAGACAGCACCTTTTTGGGGGTGCACATTAATTCTGGGGACTGTGTGGCAGCACTGCATGCATGACTGAGTGTGCTGTTAATTAATTCCTTTCCTTGTTATATTCCAACTTAATAATGTCTCTTTCAAAAAATAAATTGTTTTAGTAGTCTTAGTAATGTTTTATTTTTGTCTTACTGCGTGTGTGTGTGGAAACGCAGGAGTGAGCAGTATACTAATGTGTTAAACAGCATGTGTGCAGTGCACTGTCATATGCACACACTGTCCAGCACCCTGAAAATATGTATGATGACTTGTTCCACTGTTGATGGTATAAAGAATAAAGATAAGAATATATAACTTATATTTTACTTGTACCATCATTGACAGCAGAATGACTCGTATAATATGTTTTCAAAGGGCTCTGAGGGCAGTGTGCACTTCACAGTGCACGCATGAGGTTTGGAAGATCACAGAACTGCTCACTTCTGCTTTTCAACCTACCCAACAGAAATGAAATATTGTTGAGGCACCAAAATATTTCATGGTAAACAGACATGAAGTAGGAATATAACAGGTCCAGTCCAGTAGCACGCTCCGCGAACACTGGGGCTGGGTGCCGGTGGAGAGCAGCTAGCTGCAAAACTGCCACTGCCAGACTAAACCAGAAAGCCAGCACTCCAGACCAATAAATGCAAATAAAAAATGTTCGCAGTCTGCTACTGCAAATGTACTGATAGCAAAACAAAGCACAAAAATTACCCTTGCGTTTTGGTGGTTAGGCCTTCTTTTGGTGGCCCCATAATGAAGGCCTAAGCACTGAAGTACAGGGATCATTTTTTGTCTTGCCCCCCCCCCCCAACTAAGATGCTTTTCACAATGCCTAGTGCTTCTTTAACTGGTCTTTTATAGAATGATCTATTCTTGAAAGATTCTCCATATATTGTGAAATTGACACATAAGTACTGCTTAGTTGAATGTATATATGTATAAATCTATATTCATTTTGATATTGGTGATATATAATGAGTGTTGTTTTGAAAGAGAAAGACTTTTTTAACATCTTATCAAGTTGTAACTATCAAATGCACTATCATGAACAGCTTAGCAGATTATGCTGATGATTCTTTGCAGGCATTCTTCACATTATTTCTAATTAATGAATGACATGTTGTGTATAAATTGTAACACTTGGGGGTGCACTACACCTTGACAAAGCACTCTATAAAAGTGTGAAACGTTGGTGCTCTGTGGTGGTCTCTCAGGGCTACACCAGCTACATGGTATCCTGTGAGGTGGGCGCATGGGGAAGGGCGCCGTCCGTAATAGCGAATCCTTCCTGGTGAAATCCCTCACGGCGGTGGGAGGGTAGGGTGACCTGATGAGGGGGTGGGCAAAATGGGTGACAGGATGTTGCTATATGTACACCTGTGTGGAGGGGAGTGAGCATGGCAAGTGTGGGCTGGGAGGGAGCAGAGGAGTTGTAGGGGGTGGCACTGTGGTGGGTTGCCGAGCTGCGTCATGGCATTGGGGGTTGGCCTGTGGTAGGCGTGAGTAGGTACCGGGGGTTCGGATCCGGGCATCGGTGCGATTTTATTACACCCAGCCTGAACCTTTATTTTTGTGCTTTCACCCCTGACATCACCCCTGGGTTGAGAATCCTTTAGTAGGAAGTGCGGCGGGCAAAAGCCTCACATGGGGTGGTGTATGTGTGTGTGGAAGCAGCCCACAGAAAGCAGTAAAAATATATGTCCCCAGTGCCATTGTCCTGTGTGCTGAGGGTGTCAGAGTGCCAAAAATGTTTTGGCACTCTGACTGTGCGATAACGGTGATCACCTTTAGGCTTTCGCCGTTATCACATAGAACCCCGGCTACAGTGTTTATTACTTCCTTTCTACAAATAAATTAACTTGGTGGAAAAGATTTCATCTGGAGTCACTATGGTATTTGAGTGCTGAGTCATTTTTTCTCACAGGATGCTGTCATGTTGCACTATCCAGCCACCAAGTGATTCCATCAACCTTCTTATGACCATATTGGTTAACCCACACACCCTCACTATGGTGTTGTTGTCTGGTGCATGGTGTCACCATTGCCTCTGCAGCATATGGGACCACAACAACTAAGTGTCTGGCCACACCTAAGTCCTTGCACATCTTGTTCTGCAACTCCATGGA
Source organism: Neoceratodus forsteri (assembly GCA_016271365.2). Lineage (NCBI taxonomy): Eukaryota > Metazoa > Chordata > Ceratodontiformes > Ceratodontidae > Neoceratodus > Neoceratodus forsteri. The sequence goes on from CM028132.1 coordinate 635,063,899, forward strand.
CATGACAAGGCCTAAGTCGTGTCCCCTGAGGTGAACGATGAGTACATCTGGTGGTCTGTGGTGTTATGTCTCTGTAGTGATCCAAGGGAGCAGTTCCCTCCATCCCATCCCCCATCTGCCTAACCAGTGCACCTGTACCTTATGGGGGTCAAAGAAGAGGTTTTCCCCTCCATGGAACTGCATTGCTGCCACTGCCTCCCAGTGCACATAAGAATGACCATATATCTACACTATCCTTGAACGGACCACATGCCTGCAGAAACAAGAAAAAACAAGAAGGTTACAACAGCTGTGGGCACCCATATTTCTCAAACTTACAATCTCCATCGCCAAAGCGCTGAATGATTTGGGACCACACTATCTGTGTCATAGGCCTTTCGCTGTGCACCTGACCCAAATCCTCTCACATTCTGTTCTGCAACTCAGTGGACTTCACCAGACCCAAGTTGTTACTGCAGAGGTGGATGACAAGCACATCTTATGGGATACAGCATTGAGCTACAGTGGTGATCCAGGGGAGCAGCTCCCACATCTCATCCCCTTTCAGCCCAGCCAATGTATCCATACCCCGTAGGGATGGACAGAAGATTTGCTCCCCCATTGTGCCTCTGTTGTCTCACCATTGCCCAATGGACAAAAGAATGGCCATATCCCATGCCTACCACCTTGTCTGGAAGTCCTGACCTGTGAATAAAAAAGAATAAAAGGATTAAAGTAAGTGTGGGTGCATCTATTTCTTAAATGCCTTCGACCTCTGTCCCCAGTGACTGTATCAGTATGTCTGTCCAGCCTTCCATCCTCGTGTGTGATGCTGCCCCTGTCCACCATTCCTAATGCCCACAAGACCTTGCCCAGAAGGTGCTAGAACTGATACGAGGTGAGGAGTGAACCCTCCTCATGGTGGGAAAAGGCCTGCGGTCCAGGCTTCCACTTCTAGCTATGTGCAGGCACCCATCAGCTTATATCCCATTGTAACACTGGCAGAGACATGAGGCTGCACCAGCAGCCCCTTGGCTCTTTTTGTGCATCTTATTTCATCAGAAGTGAACCAACAATGCCATTGGTGGTTACCACCATGGCATCACCCAATTTCACTGGTGAGGCCTTTGATTTGCTCAGTTGTATATGTTCAGACCCCCTGAAAGCCCCGCAAAAAGCCACTAAAAAGGAGGTCTGAAACAGCTGTGCCGTCAAAGTCAAGAAGCACACCTTGTGCAAAACAATCATCATTCTTACCAGTAATGGTGGGCTGATAGGGTGCCATGCATCCCCCTGTTTTGGTCTCCCCTGTCCCATTCCTCCAGCATGTTACATACGTGAAAGGCTCATGCTGTGTCCCTCACTCATGTTGCCTTCACAAACCAGGCAATCACTGTGAAGTCCCACCCCATTGTTGGTGGCATAGCAGCCCACCACTTCATGTGGAGGAGGTATGCCCACAGCTGGCCCCCCAGCACCAATCAGGCCTCTTCCCAGTCTAGCTTGCTCATCACCTTGACAAAGGTGTCCACCCCGTTTGGATATACCACCCTAGTGCTGGATGGTAGTGAACACTTTAGCAATTTCCACTCTTCTGTATCACCAAATCCCAAAAGGTAGGTGGGACTTCCCTTGGCCAATTCTCTTCTTCTGGCTACAGCTCTTGAAACATCTCCAACTGTAAATGAAAAGAGCATCAGCCACTTCATTGTCAACACAAGGTACATGTATTCCCTTAACTGGACTTTTAATATCAGACATCTAAGAATGAATACCCTCATGTAAATACTACATAGACAACTGTGTGGGGGCTACCTCCTGCTCCAGAGAGACCCTCCAAATCTTCTTGGACAAGTTTACCATGGCCCATCCTTCCCTTCAGTACATTGTTGGAGCATCCTCCTCTACACCGCCTTTTCTGGATATTAAACTGTCAGTGCAGAACATTGGTCTGAAGACAACAGTTTATTACAAACCCATTAACTCACACAGTTTCCTTCTCCACAACTACTTCCATCCTAAACATGTCAAGAATGGCATGCCATATTTACAGTTTCTTAGACTTCACAGGTTATGCAGGGAAGATGATGATTTTGCTGAGCAGGCCCAAATAATGCATCATTTTTTTTATTAACAGGGGATACCCTAAAAGCACAGTGGACAGAGAATTCTCCCGGGTCAGTAAAATGCCCCGTAACCTTGACCCTTGTAGGAAGGATACTATCACGCAAGAACAAGAGTGAATTTCACTAGTGCATCCCTTCCATCAGAGTACACCTTCTCTTCACAGGAACATGACCAGTAACTTTTCTATTTTGCAAACTGACCCTGACATTGGTGCTTCCTTTACAGAACCACCTATTGCCTCCTACTGCTGGACACCCAACTTGCAGAATCTCCTGGTAAGAAGCAGCTTATCTACTCCTAACAGTTCCTCCCTACCAGGCACTAAACCTTGCAACAGAACTCACTGTTATACCTGCAAATTTATTTCTAGTGTGACTGAAATTCGGAGTCCCACATGTGTTCTTCACATCACTAAGGAGTTTTCATTCACTTCCACTAATGTGGTATATTGTATTATTTGCTGGAAGTGTGTAGCTATTTACATTGGAGAAACAGGTAGACTCCTTGTTGACCATTTCAGGGAACACTATAGGACGGTCAGGAATGGAGACACTGATAAACCCACTGCATCCCACTTTATCTCCAGGGACCACAGTGTCAATGATCTTTCTGTTTGTGTCCTTCAGCAGGGTGTCTGGGATTCTGTCCACAGAAAAAAACATGGAAACCAAGCTGATAATCTGCTGTGACTCCCAGCAGCCCTCCAGTTTAAATGACAGACTTATTTTCTACTAATATCTTTTAGCCCCCCCATTCTTTTCCTTAAAGTGTGTCTGTATCTGTACACATCTATTTTCATTTTCCAGAGATGTCTCCATCTACGTCTCTTTCCACCACATTTGTCACCTTTCAGCCTTCTTACTAGGCCCTGTTAATTAGTCCCCACCTGGTGACTTCTCTAGCTCATTCACTGCTACAGTATTAAACCTTGTCACCCCATCATCACCTTTTTGTTTTCCAGATTGTCTTTATCTTGCCATTTATCACTTCTTCTCCCAGAGTCTCCCTCTTTTTTCTTTCCCCACATATACATTCTTCATTTTACCTGTCCTCTACACTAACTTTGCTTTTTCTCTTTTAGATATTACTGAAGAAGACCTATGGCCGAAACTTCGATTTTTAACTCTATTTTCTATTTTCATCCTGCATTTAATACAACCATTTTGTTTTCATTTTCAAAAGAGTTGGGAATGGAGCAAGAAAGCATAACCACCATTTTATGGTACTGTGGAAGTGTAATTTTCCAGTTCTTTTTTCCTTTTTGGGTGGGTTCAGCTCCACAATGGCAGCAACTGTGTTTTGTCCCAGATTCCCCCCTCATCCCTCACAAAAAACACGGAGCCATTGCTTGTTGTTGTGCTCAGATTGGCAATTAATTTATTAAAATCCATCAATCGTAATTCTTTGCCATCTCTTATTTTCACATAGCCAATACTTTCCATTATTCCATACATATATCACTTTCTGATTCTCCATACCCCCCAGGCAAAAACCTGGGTGCCTTCTTCTTCTCCTTTTCTTGCTAGGTAACGGTGAAAAACGAGACCGCTTTCTCCTTCCTTCTTCTTCCTCTCTTGTTACTCCTTTATCTTCCCCCCTTTTTGTCCTCCCCCCCTTCCCCCCTCTTTCGTAGTCCTCGCCCATCTTTAACCTGCCATTCACCTTTGGCAGTCCATAACCATTTTACCACCTGCCATCCACCTTGGCAGTCCATCATCCTCTTATCCCCTGCCATCCACCTTTGGCAGTCCATGACTTCTTTATATCCTGCCATCCACCTTTGGCAGTCCATACCATATTATCCTCCTCTGCCATTCACCATTGGCAGTCCAACACTCTGGTAGGCATGTCTGTCCTCCACCATGACAGACCCTCCTACCTCCCCCATCAGCTTACCCCTTGTTTTCCTATTCTCCTAGGGTGGGTTGGGAGGGATCAAAATCCAGCAAAAGTGGCTGAGGCTCCCTTGTGCTGTCCTTTATGTACCCCCTTTCTCCCCTCCCCTTCCTGTTACCTGGCCATTGTTCTGGCTCCAGGCTCCTCCCCTTCCCTATCCCCTTCCCTTCTGAGCACAACTATCCCAACAGGAGGGAAGAGGTGCACCTGGACAACATGGTCTGCCCCTTAAAGGGCAAACTCCATTGTCCCGGATTCCCCCCTCATCCCTCACAAAAAACACGGAGCCATTACTTGTTGTTGTGCTCAGATTGGCAATTAATTTATTAAAATCCATCAATCATAATTCTTTGCCATCTCTTATTTTCATATATCCAATACTTTCCATTATTCCATACATATATCACTTTCTGATTCTCCATCCCCCCAGGCGAAAACCTGGGTGCCTTCTTCTTCTTCTCCCTTTTCTTAATGCTGGTGAGAACCGGGACACTTTCTCCTTCCTCTTCTTCTTCCTCTCATGTTACTTCTTTTATCTTCCCCCTTTTCATCCCCTCTTCCCCACTAGCCAGTCTCCGACTTGCGTTGGATGACTGGCTTCCCCCCAAATCAGGGTGCCCTCTCCTTCCTTGCCTCTTGCTACCTCCATCCATCCCCCTCTTTCTCCTTTTTTATCTGTTTTCCTGTCTCCTCCATTCCTCTATAAAATCCATCGTTTCTGCGTTAAACATATCTACCGCTATGTCTGACAGGTGTACACTGTCTGGTCTGTAAAATTCGTCCACCCATTCTTCGACCCCTCACAGTATCACCTGCCCTCCCATCCGCCTTATCAGTGTCCCCACTCTCCTATTCATCTTCCACCTGGCTCTCTCCACCACCCTGTGGCTGTGTTCCTGTCTCCACACCCTCCTGGGTATTATGTCTGACCATGCAAGGGAAACCTGCAGCCACCATTGCCTTAACATCTCTAAGTCCCCCTTGATCTGCCAGTATGTGTGCGCCCATGGTCTGCTTGCCAAATCATTGCCCCCTAGGTGTATAATGATTAGGTCTGGACTGGGCCAATGTCTCCTAAGCTCTTTCAAAGCAGGGAGCAGCTGTGCCCATTTCATTCCCCGCATGCCGTGCCATACCAGCCTACACTGCCTGGCATCTTGGTATAGCTGTTTTCCCCCAGCTTTCATTTCCGCTCTCTTACCAGCCCAGTGAATATAGGAGTGGCCGCAAATCCAGACTTTTGTGATCCTCCCTCTACCTATGGGATGCAACAACACAAAGTTATTTAATTAACATGCATTCTCCCGTGACCTCCTTGTCTTTACTTCCCATGTTCACAAACCTCAGTACAATATTACCTCCTTCCCCCCCCCTTTCCTTTTTATATATATATATATTTTTTTTATGTCAGAGCTCTAATGTATCTTTGTAGCTATTTGACCGCCAGCGACCTTTCACAAAATATATCTTCCACCGACTCCCTTCGCCCGCCTGTGAAGCTGCCCCAATCCACAGGGAATGGGATGAGTAATTTGTTGGGTTCTCCCCAGAAATGCCATCGCCTTTTTAACACTGCCGTGACCTGGTAACTAGTGACCCTTCTTCCATCCCTATGTGTAAAAAACTTCCCAGTCCTGATTACCTACCCTGTGGCGAAAACCCACAGGGCTTTTACTGGGCATATCGAGATCTCTGTTCGACCCCTTAGTGTTATTATGGAACCTTGCCCCTTCTGGTCAGTCTTAGATCGTCTTAATCTGATTCGTATTTCCTTTGTCCCCCAACTCACATCCTCCCACTCCATACCACCTTCCATGTCATTTTTTTCATGGCCTACTATCTCACTCACCCTCAGGGCCTCTGCACACATTGTCACATAAATTGCATGAAATAGCTGGGCCTCGCCTTTCGAAATACATATGGGAGCGCCTCCCCTATCCTTATTAACCACTGCTCCCCTATTGGCCTCAGATGTCCTTGGCCCCCCCTCTTAACCTACCCCATCCCTGCATCATCCTTCTGATAAACATCATCCTTGTCGGATCCCGCCATCCCTTCAGGCTGCAGATCACACTGATCCCTGCCAGATAAACCCCCATCATGGCGTGAGCCATCCCTTTTTGCCATTGCTCTACTAGGAACCTTCCCACCTGTTCCTCGGATAATGACTGTAATGAAAAACCTGTGGCAAACCCCTGCAAAATCATATCCCGAGTCCTCGTATCTGGGTATCTCACCAGGCGAGACGTCAAGGCCGCTATGTTCACGGGTGTTCTTGCCATCCTAAATTGGGCCCTGTCACCCCACCCTGTACCCCCCATCCTGCCTGCCCCATTCCTGTTGCCTCAGTGTTTTTGCCCGCCTCTACCCCCGTTACCTCTGGCACTCCCTCCATTGCTCTATGACTGCCCTCTGAAAGCCTGGTTATCCCGAAAGAACTGCTGGTTTGACCCCTGTCCCCCGTACCCTTGGGTACCCTGTATGCCCGTAGTCCTGCATTTGACGGCCAGGTGCCCACCCCACATTTCTGTGCAGGCATGCTGAAATGACACTGACACCATATAGAGATGCCTTGTTATATGCCCAATAGCATCTCGTAGGTATGGCCCTTATTTTACTCCACCCTCCATCGGGTGTGAACTGATCCATTACATAATCCATCCATAAATCTATTTGCTTAGTGTCCCACCTTGCATCCGCAAATGTTGCTATGCACTGCCGAAAATATTCGTCATAATACAACCACCCCATTACGCCTTTTGCCTTCGCTCTCCGTATTATCAATGAATAAATGATGAGCGGGATACCTAATTCTGGCTTTCTTTCCAGCGTTATGGCTGAGAAGATTGCAAAGCCTAGGAACCACCTATCCCAAGTCTTTTCTTTCGAAAATTTGTCTTCCTCTTTTTTACCAAGCAACACTATGGCTGCTGCCATTATGCTTTTCCCTATACTCTCTGCCTCTTCAGATTTTGCCACTGCTTCCCAGCTCACCAGGGCAAATATGTCCATATATTCCCCTCTCCATATTTTTTCTTTTGTAGCAGCAGGCACATGCTCCCCGATCTTCATCCCCGGTGCACCCACCTCCCTTGTCCCCAGACCTTCTCTTTCCTCTCCTTTTTCTGTCTCTCTTGACACCCCTCTTCCTGCCTTAAGCTCTGCCAGGGCCAACCCCATCTGTCCGACCCCATTCACTCCCAGTGCCACCACTATTTGCCCTATATATTCCTTTATGCTATCCCCCATATTGGGTGCATTACCTGTGCCCTTCTCTTGTCCGAGGTGTCTGCAAGCTTCCCGGGTCCACTTGCTTCTTCCTGCGGGTGAGGTGGAAGTGGGAGATAGTCTGCCGGGAGGTGTAGGCCAGACCCACTGCTCCGAGCCTCTGACCCCGGTTCTCCGGGGGTTCCCTTTGGTCCGGGGTGGGTGCCGTTGTGTCACCTGGCTGCCTAGGAGTGAGCTCAGTAGACTGGCAGGCCCTGCTGCCCTCAGCGCTACCCCCGGAAGGCTGCCTCCTCCCCCAGGTGCCCTCTTTCCTTTGCCACCTTTTTCCCCTTCCGCTTTTCTCTTCCCCCCGGGCTTCCCTGGGTCCTCCCCTTCCACCAGTTCTCACATTTTGTTTGCCTTTGCAGCAAGCTCGATTATCGCCTTGTAAGCCTCTTCCTTCTATGGCTTGCTCTTCCAGGGTGCCATGTTCGCTCCTCGCTGATACCCTGTGAAGACAACTATAGAATACAAAAACCCGGTTACCATCATAATCAATCATCATAAACCATTTGCCAATATTTTCTTTTTGCTCGCTCTCCCCATGCCAGTCCTCTGGCAAAACCCCCTTTTAATCTACCGCCCTCCTTACATGCGGTGTATCTGCCCTCCACCTGCTGCACCATCCTATTTTTTGGGGTCCGTGCCCTAGGCCCAAAACCCCAAGGATTAGTCACCGAGCCATGCTTCCCCTGGGTCCAGCACTCCAGTTGGCCTTCTCCCCCTGCTAACCACTGCAGAGTTAGGCCCCAAGACGGCCCCCTTACAAAGCCATAATAATGTTGCAAACACCCCCCCCCGGTGTGCTCCCCCTGACCATGTGGCCAGAATCAAACCTCCTTCCTGCTCCCGAGGCCTCCCTTCTTCCAGGCCTCTTCTTTTCTGGGAAACAAGCCCCAACCCACCCGTGCCAGACCCAGAACATGGCAAAACTCCTTTGTCTTGTCTCAATTCATTATTCATTTTTTTTTTATTCCCTTATTGATCTCCTCTTTTAGGGCGCGGCCCTGTCCACCCACCAACATCACCACATGCTGGGCTGAACAATGGTTTGAGCCCCCCAGTCTCTAATGACCCAGCACCCGCCTTGTCCGTCCCCCCCCAGGATCCTACCATCTCGGACCTGGACATCGCCGTTCCTCCCATCTCCCACGCGGTGTGCACGTCGTTGCGTGGTCCTGAGGCACCCTCCTGCCTCTTTACTTAGCTGCTCTCCAGCTCCTTTTGGGCCTGCCTGCCCGCCATGCACTCTAGTATCTTTTTATTATTTATTATTCTTTTTCTCTTCTTTGCCGTTTTTTTTTTTTTTATATATAGGCGTGCTATTTGGCCCCGCCCACATCTGATGCCTACAACGTAACCATTCCATGATTCCGACACTAACCACCAGGCCCTAGCCACCACCCAGCTCATCCCCATCTCCCACGCATGCGTCGGCGTTCCAAGTGCGTCCTGCGACCCGCTTCTGTTCCGTTGTTCCAACTAGCCTCCCTTTAAGCCTACCAGCATCCTGCGCCTCCACCTCTCTCCCTGTCTAACCACAATGCAGGCTGTTAAGTGGGACAAAAAACTTCTTCCACCTCATGCCCGATGTGGCCCCCGACTCCCATGCCTGCCTCACGCGGACGGATCCTAGCTCTCCTCCCCCAACTCCCTTCCAACTAAAATCACACTACTAGTGGTCCCCGTAGGCCTACATCTCCAAAACTGCAAGCCACTGCTCACCTCCACAACCTTACAACGACAATCACGCTTTAAGGCTTTCAGCCAGCCATGCTTCCCTGATCTATACCCCAGCATTTTCACCAGCCATTCCATGCTACCAAACCAGTAACAATGCTTCCCCACTCTTTCAGCATGAAACAAAAATGCCTAAATCACCAAAAAGCTGCAAACCACAGCTCTCCCCATGAACCTTGCCACCACAATCGCTCTTTTGTGCTTTATAGCCAGTCATGCTTCCTTTTCCCATAACCCAGCGTCCTCACAAGCAATTCCCTACCACCGAAACCACACGCTGCTACCAGTAGAACGCTCCCCAATCTTTCAGAACAAAATGAAAACATCATTGCTCTTGATCACTCTCCATTACTACTTGTAACCACGCACATTATAGCTTGACTTCTTACCTCCTGTCTGTCCTGAACAAACCTTCCAAAACCGATATGCCAATCTGAAGTGCTGCAGTTTCTGGGAAATCAAAAACTCCAGCAAAAGTGGCTGAGGCTCCCTTTTGCTGTCCTTTATGTACCCCCTTTCTCCCCTTCCCTTGCTGATACCTGGCCATTGTTCTGGCTCCAGGCTCCTCCCCTTCCCTATCCCCTTCCCTTCTGAGCACAACTATCCTAACAGGAGGGAAGGGGTGCACCTGGACAACATGGTCTGCCCCTTAAGAGGGCAAACTCCATTCTGCCTGTTTTGAACTGCTAACATGCTTTCTGAAACTAAGCATGTGCATAGAGTTAGGATTAAAGCTTATTTTGTGAAACGCGAACCATTTTGTACTTGATCTTTATCTAGTTCAAAGACAGTTGAAAATACCAAATCAAAAGATTTTATAGTTCAGCTATTTTATATATAAGGCAATTTACTGTTAAAGATGCAAACATTCTTAGGAGACCTACAGTATGAATGCTAGGGCTGATTTAGTTGAAGTGGTCTCTTTGACCAAACAGCTCTAAATGTTCTTGCCTTTCATGCATCTTGGACATTTAATAATGAACTCTTTACAGATAAGCAATTTTTATATAAAATAAGGAAGGGAATAAAAGAATGTTAGTGCTACAGTGCAGCCTCTTTAAATGCATACCCTTAGGACCACAAAAAAAGTATGCTTTTAAGGGGGCTATGCGTTTACCCAGTCATGTATGATTTTAATACTAGATCCTGTCTCAGAAGTGAAGCTGGAATTTAGATACCAGCAGGTGCATTAACTCTTCATTCAAGATTGATTGTGTTATTGACGATGTCGGTACCCCCAGCTGCTTGAATTTTGGTAATTTCAAACTCATTAGCCAGGCCTGACTAGCTACCTAATTGTATAGACCTACACGCCTCCTCTTTATGTATCTACTGTATGTATTACTATTCCTTGGAACAAGCATGTGTATTGTTGTAAGCAGTTTACCTGTGATCTGTTTCTGTTTTTTGACTTGGAGCCTTTGTAAATGAGTCCTTGACTCAAAGGTTGTAATTCCGATTCTCAATAAATAAATAATAGTGAGCACAACCGACAATATATGACAGTGGGCTGGGTAGGGAAAAGTAATGCCATTAGCATTGTAGTGCTTCTTTGATTGGAATAAAGTGATTTATGGCATGTTGTGGTATTCTTTGGTCTGACTCTTGTGTGAGGGAGAGTGCTTCAGTGATATGTGTTAAGTGCTTTCTGACATTCTGTGACATTCTTTGGTCTGATTTCTGTGTAAGGGATGGTGCTTCTGTAATTCTGGTGATGTGCTTCTGTGACATTCTTTTGGGTTCATTGCTTTGATTTCAATGGGATTGAAGGTGCTTTTGTGACGTGGGTTTCATGGTTAAAAAGATGGAAGTAGGTGATTAATAATATTAGTATGCATTTAAGGGAGCTATACATTTATCCAGTCTGATATTTTTTTAAAGTGAGTGCAACTTGCAATATGTGCCAGAGGGTTGGTTAAGGAAAAGCAATGCCAGTATCATTGAAGTGCTTCTTTGATTGGGATAAAGTGATTTATGACATGCTGCTGCATTTCTGGTCTGATTCCTGAGGGATGGAGAGTGCTTCTGGGGTTCAAGTCAAGTGTTTTGTGACATTCTTTGGTTTGTTTCTGTGTAAGGGATGGTGTTTCTGTAATTTGGTAAAGTTCTTCTGTGAAATTATTTTAGGTTCTTTGCTTTCATTTCAGTGAGTTTGAAGGTGCTTTTGTGTTTTGGGTTTTATGGTTATTAAAGGTTGAAGTAGGTGATTATCACCTCAGTTGAAATAGGCAACCCATTAACAGACAAGTAGGGAAAGAGGGGAAATTGTTTAACCAGGAATGGCACACTAAGCTGAAGCTTGCTTCCAGGTATTCCAAGGGAGCACTAGAGATGTGTGAAGTCAACAAAATTTTCTCCACAAATTATTTTGAGAATGGTGCAAAATTCATGAAGCAGAATTCGCCAATTCACAGAGCATGGGCTGACCATGAATTGTGGCACTTCCAAGGCACAATTCCACACTTAGCATTTAAATTCTTGGTGTCTAGTGGTCTCCCCCCCCACCCTGCTGATCACCAGACACAGTGTACAAGCATGCATTTATTCATAGAGAGCTCAGTCAGGCTGCCAGCCATGAAGGTGAGTAAAGAGCTGTGCCGGTGGCCCGCTTGGGGTTGGGGTGTTGGGGGAGAGGGGTGGTAGGGCAATACCTGATGGGTGAGGTTCACTAGACACCAGGGATTTAAAATGATTATATTTTGTTTACTTTGTGGTCAGTGATCGAGGGGGGGCACTAGACACCAGGGATCTAATATACGGTATTTTTATTTTTACATCAGGGTCATGGTAAGGGGGAGCAGGGTGGGGTGCTGTATCTGATGGGGTGGGAAGGTGTGGGGTCCACTCTGCACCATATTTAAATTTAATTTTTAAACTGTGGCCGGCAATTGGCGGAGGGATCACTAGACACCAGGGATTTAGAATGTATATTTTACATTTTGTCCTGTGATTGGTGGTGGTGGGAGGAACCAGGCATTTAAAATATATGTTTTGGGAACAAGTGGTGATTGGTGGGGGTGGGGATACCATTATACACCAGAAATTTAAAATATGTATTTAACATTTTGGTCAGCAATCGGTGGGGGGTGCTAGACACAAAGGATTTGGGATTTGTGACTTATCCTTGCTTTGTTTTTTTTTTAAAGCAATTAAGAAAACCCTAAAGCAAGGTGAAGTTACAAATGGTGAATTGTCACTTAAGGGGACAACTTGGTGAATTGATCCATTGAAGTAAATTTGGCAAATTCAGAGATAATTTTTGAGTGAAGTAAAATTTCACTGCATCTCTATGGAGCACAAGAAAGTTAAGTGACTTGCTCAGGGTCACACACACAGTATGCAAGTGAGGGCAGTGGGATTCAAACCTAGGTCTCCAGGTTTGCAGCACAGAATCCTAAATCACAGTGTTATACTACCTCCCCTAAAATTAAGAACCAATTAGTAAGGCAGCTACAGGCAGTGTCAGTAAAATTGGGCCAGTCAGTCTACAATTGAAGATCAAAACTGAGTGAAAATGTATGCATTTAGAAGGGATCCTTCAGGAGTTTAACAGGTCTATTTTGCATATCAAATCTAGGGAAAAGAAAATCAGGACTTTGAAATTATGCATCCATATGGGCTATGCATTAGTCAGGAATGTGTTTAAATAGGATGCACTATATAATTATGGCTAAAGTATACCAGTAACCAAACTCTGGGACCCATTTAAGGAAGTAATGCAGGAAATAATAATATCCTACCAAGCATACAAAATTAAACAAAAAGAAAATAGACGAGGAAAGGATACATAAAAGGTTACAAGAATTGCATGCTTTTATTGTAACTTATCTCAAGAGACATCATCAACAATGGTATCACTTAAGATCCTGTACCCCTATTACAGGCCATGAGGAATAATAGTCAAATTGAAGGCGTTATAACAAGAGAAAAAGAAATTGTGTCTATGCAGATCACACTCTCATTTTATTTAAAAAATAGTCATTCTTCACTACCTGCATTGATGGAATTGATAGATGCATTTTCAGGATTTGCTGGTTATAAGTTGAATTCTACTAAATAAGCAATCATACCAATTTCCCATAGGGATGGGATTTAGATTATGATAACTTGACCATTTTTAAAAAAAGACAAGAAAATAACATCTTTGGGAATCACTCTGACTAATAATTATTAAACCAACATCACAAGGCTCTTCTTCAACTTTTTTGTTGTAAAAGCATTATTCGAAGCTCTTGATACTAAGTGGTTTTCAGAATCAAAATGATTTTCTTATGGTGGGGTGATAAGCCCAGAACTGCATGGAGCTTCATCTCTAGCCATACAGCTGTGGGTGGGTTTGGTTGTCCACATTCTTACAACTATCTATAAGCTCAGTTTTTAGCTATGGCTTGAGAACGGGCATTTATCCCCTGGGAAAGATCATGTAATTTTGCTGTCTTTGAGGGATATTATGGGTGGGAATATCAAAATAGATAGATTATTGATTCAGAAGAAATTAACAAAATGTAAAGTAATTTCTTTGTTTAACTGTGTTAATGACCACTGCAGACTGAGTATATGAAAGGATTTAATTCCAGGGATGCATGCCAAATTGAATACTAATTTTTGTGAGGCAGTAGCCTTAAAGAAATTATTATAAACTCTACAAGATAATAAAGTTGAATGACGGCTTGATATTATTCAAGAGAATGAATTAACTTGTTGTAATAAATGTGGGAATTAATAGGGAACTCTCAAGCACGACATTTTCTAAAATAATAATTTGGTTTAAATTTTTCAAGCCATTGTTAAATATACAGAGATACCTATTGGCAACTAACAACTTAGAATGGAGTAAGAAGTTAAATTTATGTTACAGTATGGATCAAAGACTCTATCAAAATTCTATAAAATAGGCTGGCCTGGTGTCACTGAGGGTTAAGGAGCTGAACACCACACCTTGCACCATGCTGATGACCCCGGGTTTGGGAATGAGCCCAGGTTGTCTGGTGTTGGCAGGGGCAGGAGAGGATTGAGCATCTGGAGGGCTGCTCTCCTCTCCTGGGGGTGGGTGGGTAGCATATGCCACAGTATCAACAGCTCCCAGTGGAGACCGGGGGGCAGTGCAACTTGCTGCATGCTATAACAAGGGATGAGGTGTCATCTGATGCCTTATGCAAGGGTGCAGGAATGCACCTGTCATGTGTAGGGTGTCATTGCATGCCCACACCCCCCACCAGAAGAAAGGAAAGGATAATCCCTGGTCCCTGGGATAGGCAACGGCAGCCTCCAGTGCCCCAGCAGTCACACAACCATTGCCAGGCTCATCCTGCCAGCTGTCCTGATCCCTCTCCTTGTCCTTGGTGTGGTGCACTAAATTCTAGATACAGTACTAGGGCAGATGTTGGCCCCACCCTGGGGGGGGGTCAGAGCTGGAGGGGTCCATTGGACTGGGCAGGTGAGGAGGGTCTGTCCCTGATTTCACAGAGGGCAAGCACCAAGTGGGTGGTAGAGCTGTAGAGCCAGAAGGGCCTACCTAAGAGAGTTCTCAGAATCTAGAGCAGAAAGAAAGGTCACAAAAAAAAATTCTATAAAATGCTGGCTAGTGGAATACAAAAAAAGGCACTCCACTTTTTGTCTAATCATAATGGTGACAGCAGTAAAGAAGAAGTAGCAAAAACTAGAAATAGGTCCACCCACCACTGACCAAATTAGAAGCATGTAAACTGCAGCTTAGAAAAAGCTGCAATATATAAAAACCAGCCAAAGAAGATAAAGCATAAAATGTACTCACAATTTTTTTCACTTCTCATTCATGACAACAAGGTTGTAAAACAGTTCTTTTACAAAACAGCAAGACATCAGAAATCTGAGTCAAAAGGAGGAGAGGAACATCCCATTAGCTACCAGCCACACCAGCAACCTGGTGAGAGAGACACCCTTATGTTTCATTCTATTTGGGCGGACCTTCTTCAGATGAATGAGAAGTGAAAAATAAAAAATGTGAGTAAATTTTATACTTTATGTTCTGTGGCTGATTTTAGGGCTGTGGGTGGAGCCTACAGACCTTCTGCCAGTGATCAGACTGTAGCTCTAAAATGGCTTTTCATGGAACTCCTTTTTTAGACATTTGGATATATTTCTCCATAGCTGCAAAGTAGTGTACTCCCCTCTGATTTTTGCTATTTGCTGCTCTATGATAAAGGCATCTAAAGAGAGGGGGGATGCTACTGTATTTGCCTCAGAACTTCTCAGGATATTAACAAAAACAAAATGTTTTTAAACTGCTGTTTATATCATCTGTCCAGTTCTGTCTAATAGATGTATTCTATTTCTTTCAGCAACCTAGGGATTAACTCATTATAAGATGTTTGTAGTCTGCAGTGTCAGATAACAGAAATTTAACCTGCAGTCTGAGAGCTATTTCATTCCTATGGGCAAACATACAAACTGCAGGGCGAGAGGGGGGTATGTAGCCCCATAACTTTTTTTGGCCTGAAGGATCTTGCCCTTTAAACAAACAAACAAAACACTAAGCATAAACTAGCATGACAGAGTTAATTAAGTCCAGCTGCCCAGGCACACAAAGAACAAAAGAGGTGCTTTATGCTTGTTTGCTGTTTCTGGAATCGGAAGTGTCAAGTGGAAAGTGATTTTAAGTGTCTGTGTGTGTGTGTGTGTGTGTGTGTGTGTGTGTGTGTGTGTGTGTGTGTGTATGTGTAATCCTGCTTTGGGATGGGCCATGTGATGCAGACTGCTGATCTTTTATCTGATGTATGATTTGAGGCTCTGTTTGAATGAGCATTCTCTCATGCGCAGCAGAAGGTCAGTGTAAAACTAAACTAAAAGGAAAAAAATAACAGATTTACAGACAGGGATAGATTATATAAAATAGACTCTGTTTGGAGTAGTGAGGTTGGTTGTTGCATGGATCTGGAATCTGTGTAATGGAGTTTAATATTTGTTTACAGTTTGTAAATGTAATTTAATAAATATATATATATATATATATATATATATATATATATATATATATATATATATTTAGTAACTAGGTAAGGCCAACTAGGCATAGATGCATGTTTCTGGGGACAACCCAGAAACACTGGAGAGATTAATTGACTTAATCACAGCCACACAGTATGGAAACGGAGAGTGTCTGAATCAAACCCATGTTTGAATGCTGGATGTACAAAGCCCATTTATAGCTCATTATTCTAACCTCTAGGCTTAACTGCCAGCCCCATAAATAGTGAACAATTTAGACTGGGCATTTAATATCTCGAAGGAGAACTGCCTTGAATCAACAAACATGCATTTTTTTGCAGAAGTAGATGTATTTTTTAAAATACCAGTTCTCGTTTTGTTAGTGTTTAATCTTAACTGGCCTTTTGGTAAATTCAGTGAGTGTTTTTGATTCACACACTGCGGGCATTGACCATTTTAGAACAGTATGATCTTGTCAAGAACTAACATTGTTGGTACAATGCATCTATGTTCTAATTTAGAATTCTAAGGTTCATGGGGACATAAACAATGTCATACAATTCTTAGATGGCACTTTGCAGCAATATGTAACCATAAATATCCAATGGGTTAACTAAAAGGCCAGCAAAAATGGGGCAGAAGCAGAAGGGGACCCACTATATCAAAAAAAAAGTTCTACAGGAAACATTACTCACAGGTTCAGTGCCGTTCTCCTTTAACTAAGCTTATAGGGAATGTCAAGTATTTTATCTAAATGGTAAGGAACTCTGTTTACAGGGATTTGAAGCTATCTACAGGGAAATTGTTCCCATAGACTTGCATTAGTTATACAGGAAAACAGAAGAATTTGGCTTCCAATGGAAATAATTTAATCTACAGGAAAACAGTAAAATTGCCCTGCAGTTACAGGAAAAAGGCAAACTTAATCTGGGAGCACTGAAGACTGATTTCTCAGCATGGCAGTTGGTGATGATTGTGATTAAACATCAATATAGGACACCAACAAGAAAATAACTGGTCATTTGGTAGCTCTTTATAGCCTTATAGGCTCTGGCTAGAGTTTATTTATATATTGCAGCTTACTGGTTAGTGGAATACCAGAATGTAGGCAACAAAGTTATGGTAACTGGAAGACAAGTTAAAAATCAAATTTGCACTTAAACAGTGGCAATCAATGCAAATTGTTGTAAATAAAAGCTTACATTTTGGCAAAAAAATAAGTCTATTCAGTTTAAACTAATAAATAAAGTATGTCTTACTCCCCAAATTTTGACTAGAGTTTATCCTAACTATTCAAACAAGTGCTTGCATGGGAGTGATGATATAGTGCCTCTATCCCATAATGGACCCCATGTTATGTTTCTATGTGTCTTATGTAATGTATTTTTGCTGTATACAATTCTATGTAAAATTCCATGTAACCCCCCGGTTGCCCCTGAAAAAGGGACTTTCGGGGCCCAGTGGGCTCACCTGGTTATCAAAATTTAATAAATAAATATGGGCCTGGCCTGATAATTAATATGTAGTTACAGGATACTGCAGAGCTACTCTTTTAGCTACTTAAGGTTAAAGTTCTATGCCTTCCAGAAATGTTTATTTTTAATAAGCTAGATAATTTTAATTTCAGTAAAGATCAAGAAAAAATAACTTTTTTAGGGATGATGGTGACAAAAATAATTATTTTGGATTACTAGAACTGCCAAATACTCCCACAGTCTATACAACAACACTGACGGCACAAAATAAAATAAATATTCATTTTTGAAAGGGTATGTATCAGATGGAAAACCTAGATGATTTAATTTTTAACAACCTGGAATGAGCCTATGAGACTATTTCCTCCATTAGTGAGAACTTAAATATTTAAGAAATTGAATAAATTGTATTTATTCATCTCCTCCTCCCCTAAATTGTATAATATCTGTATGTAAGATGCATTTTTTACTCTGATATTACAATAATGTGTTTTTTTTTTGTTTAAAGAACAGTATCGCATAAGATTTTAAAAAATGAGTTAAATACTAGGGAAACAGCAATTGATATTAAAAAGGCTAAAATAGCAAGGTACCTCTTAAGGTGACAATTCCTGCCAAATGCAGGCTACATTACTTGAAAAACAGAAATAAAAATGTTTTCTAACTGTATTAGAGGATGCACCCCCCCCCAGAAGCAGAAGTAGTCAAGAGGGAGAACCCTGAGGGAGAAACATCCCCAAGAGTACCTGATAACAAAACAAAAAAAAGAAAACAGTAGAAATGAAGTGGGACAGGCAAAAAGGAAAAGGGGGAATTGAATGTGGGCTTTGGAAGGCCATGTGCGCAAATGCTCGCAGTCTGGGAAATAAACTCTTGGAACTAGTGACCCTTATGGCAGAGGCTGACCTTGGCATTGTCACCATTACCAGGTCATGGTGCAATGAGAACCATGACTGGGACATAGCCATGCCATGATATACTTTGTTCAGGAAGGTCAGGGAAGGGAAGAAGGAGGGAAGAGTAGTAGCTCTTTACATGAGGGATAGCATAAAAGCAAGAGTTACAGGGAACACAGGGAGAGGTGGATGTACTCTGGGTCACCTTAGAGACTTGGAAGGGAGCCACTTTTCACACTTCCATGATCTACAGACCTCCAGCATGGGGGGATGGGTAAGGTTCTGGTGGAAGCCATCCTAAAGATGGCTAATAAGGAGGGGGGTGCTGCTGGTGGGGGACTTCAGTCTGCTAGATGTAGATTAGAGTATCCAAGTTGCAGCTTCAGCTAGGAACAGAAACATACTAGACTCCCTGAAGGGGACATTTCTCAGGCAACTAGTAAAGGAGCCCACTCATAACGGAGCAATACTGGACCTTGTACTCACCAATGGGGACAGTATTGTAGACGTCATGGTGGGTGGCCATCTGACGACAATTGATCACTGGATGGTCTAGTTCAATATAGAAATCATGGCAGATGTGAACAACACAAAGGCAAGGGTTATGAACTTCATGAGGGATGATTTTGAAAAGATAGGGGAATGCCTCAGGGATGTCTTGGTGGGGGGGACTTGGGTGGGATGGAGGAACAGTGGGTGAAAATAAAAGTAGGGATAGGGAAGACAACAAACCTCTATGTTAGGCAAGTAAGCAAAAGCAAGAGGAAAAGTAAGCCACTATGGTTCTCGAAAAAGAGGGCTGAGAAGGTAAGGGCCAAAAAGTTAGTATTTAGGAGATATAAGGAGACACAGAGTGGGGAGGACAGGGTAGTGTATCAGGAGAAGCAGAGGGAGGCAGGGAAAGAAGCCAGGAGCACAAAGGCTCAAATAAATGAGAAAATAGCCTAGGCAGTAAAAAAAAGGGGACAAAACATTTTTCAAGCATGTAAGTGAAAGAAGAAAAACCAAAAGAGGGATTGTAAAGCTAAGAAGGGAATGGTGGTGGGGGGTTGGAATTGTGGGGATTGTGTGGAAGGGAACAGTGAAAAATACTTTTGTTCAGTGCTCACGGAGGAAAGGGAAGAAGAGAGACCACAGATAAGTTTCAGGGGCATCAAAGGAAGGGAGGTGGACACTACTCCATTTACAAAGGAGAGAGAGTCCTGAAGGCACTCGCAAATCTGAAAGTAGACAAGGCCATGGGGTCAGACTACTGAGGGAGCTCAGAGAGGCGGTGGCTGCACCTCTGAAAGTCCTGTTAAACCACTCACTTGTGACATGAGTGGTACTAGAGGACTAAAGGGGGTTGTAGATGTAGTCCCACTTCATAAATATGGTAGCAGGGGGGAGGATGGCAATTACAAGCCAGTCAGTTTGATGTTGGTGGTGGGGAAATTAATGGAATCACTACTAAAGGAAAGGATTGTGAAACATCTTGAATCCAGTGTCTTGCAAGATCCGAGGCAGCATGGATTCACTGGGGAGGAGGTCATATCAAATAAATCTGATACATTTCTTTGACTGGATGACCAGAAAAGTAGATCAGGGTGGAGTGGTGGATGTGCCCTACCTAGATTTTAGTAAGGCCTTCGACTCCATTCCACATAGGAGACTCATAAATAAGCCAGCCAGCCTAGAAGTGGGGACAAAGGTGTGGACCTGGATAAGAAATTGGTGGAATATAGGCAGCAGAGGGTTTTGGTAAATGGAGTCCACTCCAAGGAAGGAAAGTTGACCAGTAGGATGCCACAGGGATCAGTACTGGGACTGTTTGTCTTTAATGTCTTTCTTAGTGACATTGCACAAGGGGCTAGAAGGGAAGATTTGCCTTTTTGTAGATGACACTAAGATCTGCAATAGGGTAGACACTCCAGGTGGGGTGAAAAAGATGAACAGGGATCTAAGAAAGCTTGTGAAGTGGTCAGGAGTGTGGCAACTAAGTTTCAATGCAAATAAATGTAAGATTATGCACTTGGGGTGCAGAAACCCAGTGGCAGAGTACAAAATTGGGAGGAGTGGTACTTGCGACCACCAAACAGGAAAGAGACCTGGGCATAATCATATCTGATGTCCTAAAGGTGGCCAAACAGTGTGACACAACTATAGGGAGAGCCAGTGGGATGCTAGAGTGCATAGGCAGGGGTACCACTAACAGAAAGAGGGAGGTGGTGATGTCAGTGTGTCAATCTCTGGTGAGACCTCACCTGGAGTACTGTGTCCAGTTCTGGAGACCACATCTCTGGAAGGACAAAGAAGGAGTAGAGGTAGTCCAGAGGAGGAAAACAAAAATGGTGCAGGGTCAGCATTAAAAACCTTATAAGGAGAGACTGAAGGACCTTAATATGTACACACTGGAGGAAAGGAGGGCAAGGGGGACTATGATTGAGATGTTTAAATACCTCATGGATATAAACAAGGTTCAGAAGGGAAGCCTTTTTCAAAGAAAAAGATCATCCAGTACAAGGAGTCATGCTGTGAAGCTGGAGGGAATATACTCTAGGGAGATGTGAGGAAGTACTTCTTCTCAGAAAGAGTGGTGGATGCCTGGAACAACCTCCCAGTGGAGGTGGTGAGGGCAAAAACTGTGATGGGATTCAAGAAGGCATGGGATAGACAAATGGGAAACTTAGTGGTATGGAAAGAGGGGAAGCTACAGATCAGGTAGAGTCTGTAGTGTCACAGTAGGAAGGGAAAATGGGCAGACTAGGTGGGCCAAGCGGTTCTTATCTGCCATCAAAGTCTACGTTTCTATGATCAAGGGAACAGAGTACATAAGGATGCAGAAATGAGCATAGCTATAAAAAATTGTTATAAAACAATTTAACAAAAGAAATTGCCAGAAAATAAAACACTTTTGCTAAATTATTGAACAAACTCTGGGCTACCCAAAATAAACATAGGTTTCATAGTTATACAGAGCTTTAAAAGACAAAATCCATATGCTCGCCCATAATTTAAGAGTACCCCAATATCTTATTATTAATTAGGAAAGTATCTAACTCTTTCTTAAACCTTTCAATATTACTACTAGTGATTATTTCTACTGGCAATTTATTCCAGATCCTAGGTGCTCTCACTGTCAACCAGTGCTTCTTTTTATTTGAACAAAATCTGTCTATTTTTATCTGGAGTGGAAGTGCTCTACTATTGACATTATGATCTAGGATTTCCAAATCTAGCTGTTCCCATAATATTGGATCATTTAGGACCCTATAAATTAAACACATATCCCCCTTTAATCTCCTAAACTCCAGAGAATATAACCCCAGAGTACTGAGCCTCTGGTTATAATCCAACCCTTGTACTTCCTTAATTTTGTGAGTAGCTCTTCTCTGTACCCTCTCAAGTGAAGCTAGATCCCCCTTTTTTCCTGGGGACCACAGCTGGGAGCAATACTCCATATGGGGATGTATCAGCGATGAATACAATGGCAAAAGGACTCCCTTGTCCCTGCTTTTAATGTGTTTGTTAATGCAGTACTGTATGCTACCAGCTTTTTTTATTAGCTGGTTAAAATGGGGTATAAAGTTCAGGTTACTATTAATTTTTATCCCCAGATTGCATTCTTCTGAGGTCACCTTAAGTAATTTACCCCCCATAATATAACCATGGAGGATATTATATTTCCCCAAATGCATCACACTGCACTCTTCTACATTAAAGAATGATCATTGGTTCTGTGTTCAATGTTCCAGCTCCCTTAAGGCTGTTTGCAATAATTCTGCATCTTTATTGAAGTTTACCACCCTACCTAGCTGAGTATCATCTGCAAATTTTGAGAACCAAATATCAGGGGAAGCCTTCATTGTCCCGATATAAACATTAAATAGGCAGGGGCCCAATACAGAGCCCTGTGGCACTCCACTAGTCATACTTTGCCAGTTGGAAAATTCCCCCCTTACACACACTCTTTGTCTCCTACCCATTAACCAGGATTTTATCCAGCAAATGATATTACAGTGAACACCAATACTGACCAAGGTTTCAAGCAACTTGTCGTGAAGTACCTTATCAAATGCTTTGGCGAAATCTAAAAAGATGACATCCATTGCATGTCCTTCATCTAGTGCCCGATTTACTTTCCCATAAAATTCCAATAGATTTGTTTGACAGGACCTCCCTTTAACAAAGCCATGCTGTGCATAGTCAGTGTTACTGGTCTTATATTGGTGCTCTGTAATAAAATCCTTGATAAATCCTTCCAATACCTTTCACAAGACCCAGGTGAGACTGACGGGCCTATAGTTTTTTGCATCCTGTTTGGGGCCTTTTTTATATATAGGGATCACAATCACTTGTTTCCAGTCTTCTGGGGCCTCTCCTTCATTTATGGATTTCTGAAATAATACTGTGACTGGGCCTACAAGTTGTTCAACTAGTTCCTTTAGTAACCTTGAATGTATCCCATATGGGCCCTGTGCTTTGTTCTGATCAAGTTTTTGGAGTCTTATTACAACTTCCTTCCTAACTAAGATAACTCCAAGTTCATAATTGGGTATACCACAATTAATCCCAGTTAATGTTTTACCCTGATTAAAAACCGTAGCAAAATATTTGTTACTTAATTCTGCCATACCCTGGTTGTCAGCAACTAATTTTCCCTCAGCATCCAAAAGAGGACCTATCTTATTTGATTCTCCCTTTTTGTTATTAATATACTGATAGAATGATTTATAGTTGTCTTTTACCTTAATAGCTAGCATATGTTCATATTTTCTTTTTGCTAATTCAATGCTTTTTTTGGTAGAATTTGAGCACTTTTTATATTGAGCCCATTTAGTAGCATCCCCACTTAATTTAGCCCATCTAAAGGTTCTATTTTTTTTCTTTATTTCCTTTTTAATTGCTGTTATCATCCAAGGGGAAGATGCTTTTTAGCTGTGTTGTATTTAATCCTAGTTGGTACAAATTCTGCAGTCAAGCTTGTTATTTTAGGTTTAAATATATCCCGCATCCTAGATATAGATGCTCCTTTAAACTCTAGTCCCCAATTCCAATTTGCTAGCTCTCTACACATGCCTGCTATATCGGCCTTATCATATCTATATATTATAGTACTGCCATAATTTTTGCTCAATTCCCCTATGTAATCAAATCTAACTATTAAATGATCACTAGAGCCTAAAGGTGGTAGTACAAGACAGTTATTTATCCTAGCACCCATATTGCTTAAGACCAGGTCAAGTATATAGTACCTCGAGGACTATCCCTTACATATTGCTCCAAACCAACTAAGCTAAAGGTATTTAGGTATTCATTCTCGTTATTTGTTTTTGTTACAAGATTTTTCCAGTCTATACCTGGCAGGTTAAAATCACCCATTAAGATAACATTCTTCAAATCCGCCAAGTGCATGATAAAGTCCAACAAGTTCGAATCATCTCCTGTTGTTATAGAGGGATTTCTATATGCCAAGCCTAGATCTATTTTTGTATTGTGTTCAGGATAAATTGCTACCCAAAGAATTTCATTACTACCCCATCAAGATGCGTCTCTCTGTTCTGATGGTATCTCTTCGGTCACATATAAAGCAACTCCCCCCCCAGTGTTTATCCTATCCGTATTATAGAGAGTGTATCCTGATATATTTTTCCCCCAACAATCCTCAGGTTTCCACCATGTTTCTGTGACTGCGCAGATATGGATATTTAAATTATGTAAAATCAGCTGAAGTTCCTCAATTTTATTGTTTAAACTCCTGGCATTCACTAAGATAAAGTTTATTTTGGGTGTAGTATTTGCTTTAGATTTCTGTACCTTAGTTCTTGTAACACCATCCCTTCCACCAATTGAATTAACCTCGTCCCACCATTCAATCAGTTTAAATGTACTAAATGTTCAGCCATTGTCCTTTTTAGTTTATAGGAAAAAATCCTTTTACCCTGCCTATTTAGGTGTAATCCATCCCTTGCAAATAAATGGTGCACCTGAAAGTCCTGCCAGTTATCCACATACAGCTGGTCTTCTCTCTGGCACCAGCATTTCAGCCAGCCATTTAACCTAAAAATCTCCTTGCCTAATGATACATTGGCCCTAGGTACTGGTAAAAGCCCTGAAACAATCAGCCTACCCCCATATGTTTTTATTCTTTGCCCAACATCCTCAGTGTCTCTCTGTATGTCAAGTATATTTCTTCTCCCTACATCATTTACTCCAAGGTGTAGAAATGTTACTGGGTTAGTGGTATTTTTCATCAGTCCCAGGATCAGTTTTATAATATCATCTATACCCGCCCTACGTAAGGCACTGACTGTAGTGTACAAGTTCCTGTTATTACATAGAACTACATCTGTATGTTTTAACATTGAATCTCCTATAAATAATACATCTTGTGCTTTTTGTACACTGGGAACTGTATCCAGGTAGGTAGTAGTGGTGGCTTGTACATCGAGGGGAAACTGCCTGTTATGCTCATATGCTGTAATTTTATTTTCCTGCACCCCCTCATGTTCATCTGTTGAGAATGCACTGTACCTATTGGGTGCTAATGTGTTAGAGGTGCCACCGATGTTTCTTTTACCTCTTTTATTATATGCTTTTTTATTCACAAGATACCATTCATCAGACTCCTCCACCTGATCCTCCCTTCCAGAGACCTGAATAACCGGATCCTGCTGGTCTTGATGAATTGGTTCTGACATGCCATCAATATACTGTTCTAAGGAAGATATATCAGCTGTACTTTTAATCTTTCTCTCAGATGTCCTATTTCAGTTTCTAAGGTCATTAACATGCAACATTTGCTGCACTTGAAACCCTAACTCTGCTTCCCACTCTGCATACATATTACAGCCACTACACAGTTTCATTTTAGCTGCCTTATATTACCTCTGAGTGTTAACTTATTTTCTCCCTGCAGTCCCAGCAGACACAGCCAACATGTGCTGACATGCATGTCTCTGTGAGTGTCTCCATATGTGAAAACATGTGCCCTGCTCTCGCTTGCCCTGCTTACTGCAGGGGCGAGTTATATAGTGCCAGTGACCCGGAAGTGGCTTCTCAGGGTCACGTTCTCACTCGCAACAAAAGTTGCTAATAAAAGTATTATTTTGTCAACTTCTGAGCCCCTAGGGTATATGAGGGGCACTTGAAACAGATAATTACAGCCAAAACAAAATAAAAATGCTATTATAGTGCTCAGTAGTCAACCCTCAGTGCCAGGGACTACACTACCCTCTTCCTACTTCCTGTATGTAAAGTAGGGCTCCCAAAAGTAAAAGCTTTTGATTTAAATTATGCAAATAGCAAATTTTCTCAATTAGGAAACCATCCTTAATATGACAAAAAGAAAATGTATGGGACTAGATGGTTTTATGACAGAGTTTTTTACAACATTTTCTGATCACTTATCACCCTGGTTGGAACTCCATGTTGAGTGAGCTGGGGTGGCCTTGGGCAAATAAAACAATCAGTGAAAGAAGCAAAAATAATTTTGATTTTGAAGGATGAGAAAGATCCAGGAAAAAAAGTTACCATATGTACTCGCGTATAAGTCATTTTTTTGGGAACTGATTTTTGTATTCAAAAGCACGTTCTGACTTATACGCGAGCCACCTAGAGGAGCAGAAAATGTTCAAGCAAGTGTTTAAAAAAAAGCCCTTTAGAAGTCCCCACTACTTAATTCTTGATCTGCCTTAGCTACAAACACCTAATTTTTAACACCCAACACTGATCTGCGATTAACACCTAATTCTCCTCTCTGCACTTTCTGGCAACCACATTGTTACAGTTTAAGCTGTTAAAGCTGCTAAAGCAGACCACAATTGAATGTGTTTAATGTTAATTGTGATCTGCTGGTTCTGATAAATAAAGTTCCCATTCAGATATCACAATGCAGTCACTGTCTCCACCCCCACCCCTACCTCCAGTACCACTACTGAAGACCCCAAGGATAACATACCTGTGCTTGAAGATATTTACAATTACATCCCACTCTGTGAGTTTCAGCTGCAGGACGATGAAGAGGAGGCATTTTTGGGATTCTGAGTGCTGCCTTATGTTTGGGGAATAATCAGAGCATAGGAGCACCCCCCCAATGAAACACGTAATACTATGCTGTACCAAAATGTGCAATATTTTGCATTAAAAGTATAAATGCTGTTTTAGCTGTTTAATTAAATGAAACATAAATTACATGATTTTTGTCTTTCAAAAATCTTACTGAATGTTACTGAATAATTAGAACTTTGGTCACACTTGCACCTTTGTAGAATGTGCACTCAACTTATTCACAGGTCAATGGCAGAGGCAAATGTTAGCAGTGAAAGTATCGGTCTCTGACTTATACACGGAACAACTTTTACGTGAGTGTATACTGTAGCTATAGACCATTAGTTCTCAAATGTTGTCATATTGAACCTTACTAAGCTATGGAGAAGTTCTCAAGCTTTCCTGAAATATGGAAGTTATCTTGACCTCCCCTTTGACTCTGTATGCCTTTTATGGTCACTAATTTGTATATAAGTAAACAGTCACCTGCCAGCCTGTTGGTACAGCAGCAGTATTGCTGCCTTTGGTACCGGAGACCCAGGTTTGGGAACAAACCTGGGTCATTAGAGGACTGGCAGGGGTGAGGAGGACTGAAAGTCCCAGAGGACACTTTTCTCCTTCACAGAGAGAGGACTGCTGCTTCTGCTGCATAGCCGCTTCCCGGGGGACAATGAGTATGAATGCAGAGGAGGCAGAGTGAGAGGGTGTATGTCATTTGGGTTTGGTGATGATATGCCGTTGTGCATGTTTCCATCCACAAGAGCTCTGTGCCTGCCAACTTCCAAGTTGTAGGGAGTAAACATTGAAAAAAACACAAAGACTGCAGCAGGATGATGCATCATGTAGCTCCCCTTATGGGCCCCACACTGTTGCCTGCATTGTGTATCCTTGAAATGTTGGCTTAGGTAGAAAGGGTCTGGCCCACAGATGTGCCTTTTACTTGTTTTGTGGCAAAAACACTTAACTGTTCCAAAGTAATTTGTTTGTTTAAATTTTGAAAAATGTTGTTCTGAGCATGCTCAGTAAGCACGTCAAGATAGCTATATGAAATGAAAAGGAATCCTTTTTCATATTGGAATAATCCTCTTTTGTTTGCTGCCATCTTGTTCCCATTTTTTTCTAAAAAATAACTTCAAAAAGACATTATTGAGAGAGACCAACACATCTATCTGGCTGACTGGGACCCCGTTAGGTGTAATCTGCACTTTACTGTTGGAGAAATGCCCTTTAAGTGTTATTTTTTTAATATTTTTTAAATATTATAAATCTTTTTTCATGATGTGTGACATGAAAAAATAATCTTTTTTCATTTTATGTGTCATGAAAAAAGATCCTTTCTCATGAAGGAAAATCAGAGAGTCTTCCCATTCCTTTTTTGTTTCATATAGCTATCTTGAAGTAGTGACCTGCCCTTTCTGTACAGTTTCTGTTGGCAAGGTCCACCTCTGGCCCCCTGATTGACTGGCCCCATTCTCCACCCAACCTAGCACAGCACCATTAGTTAAACTCAAGAGCTCCTCCAGTGCTTCAGTGCACATTATAGCTATAGGGATTAGGCACAAAAAGATATTAGCACAGCAACATGTTACAATCTGGGCTTTAGTCAGCCCTCAGTCTCCCATCCCACCAACTGAGTACTCTCCCACTGATATCCTTTTTGTTCTTTACAGTGTCAAAATTAATTAAAATGAAAGACACCTACTCATTTTCATATCAATCTATCCTGTTGGAATTGCCAGATTTTTTCCTTCCTGGTGCCCCAGACACAGTACCCCTTGGATCACCCCTGCCCTACTGCGGCTTTTTAAGCAGCGGGACAACCTATGGCACCTTGCTGTCGCAACTGGCCGACCAGCAGACAGGCAGTCCTATGCTGCAGTTCACAACCAGTGCACCTGGGCTATCCGCAAAGCAAAGGAGGAATACTACCAAGCCTCCCTTACCTCCTCTTGGGGGAACCCTAGGTCCTTCTGGGACAACGTCAAGCAGCTGAATGGTCACTCCCGGTTCCCCTCTCCCTCACTTCTTAATGTCAATGGTGCTGTCTCCACTGACCCTGCCCTCATTGCCACTCACCTCAATAACTCCTTTACCAACCTTAGCTCAGTGTTCCCTGGTAACTTCTTCAGTCCTCCACCCATTGCACGCCCCTTGTTCCACCTGCATTGTGTCACCATACAAGAAACCAGGCCATACCTGCTTAAAGCCTTAAAAGGTAACACCATCGGTAATGACTCCCTAGATCCCCGCCTCCTTCGTCAGGTCCTGGATCAGGTCATCTCCCCTATCACATGCATATTTAACAAATCTCTCTGTCTCAGACAATTATCTGCTGTCTGGAGGGTTGCCACGGTTACCCCTGTCCACAAAGGTGGCGACAGGACTCTGCCAGGTAATTACCGACCCATCTCAATCCTCTCCTCCCTCTCTAAGGCCTTGGAGAAAATTGTGGCCATTCAAGTCTCTGACTACCTATCTAAGTACAATGTTCTCTGCCCTGAACAGCATGGGTTCAGAGCTGGTCATAGTACCAATACAGCACTCCTGGAGTTTGCCAACTTCCTCCATGCCTCCTTGGACTCTGGCGCCCTGGCTGGTGTGGTATACATTGACCTGTCTAAAGCTTTTGATACCGTATCGCATCCACTCCTGTTATCCACCCTCAACCACATAGGCTTTGCCTCTGGACCAGTCTCCTGGTGTGCCAGCTATCTCTCAGCCCGCTCCTAACATGTGAAAGTTAGTGGAACTCTCTCCAGCACCTGCCCTATTCACTCTGGAGTCCCCCAGGGCTCTATTCTTGGACCCATACTCTTCTCCCTCTTCCTCAACTCACTACCCGGCAGTTATGCGGGTAAGATCCTACTCTATGCTGATGATGCTGTTCTCATTGCCTCTCATAGTAACCCCTTGTCGCTTCAGAACTCTCTCCAACTAGCTTTTGACTCTGCTGAGACCTGGTTCACTGAGCACTGACTCGTTATCAACCTAAAGAAAACCAAAACAATGCTCTTCTCCCACGCCCAAAATAAGTACAGCAAATTTCCCCTCACTGTCCACTCCACCCTCAATATCCCCATTGAACCTGTGCAGTCCTATAAATATCTTGGAATAATCTTTGACCCTGCCTTTTCGTTCCATGGACATATATCTGCCCTGAACTCTGCCGCCAACTAGCAGCTGGGCATTCTCTACTGGCACAAGAAATGCCTCCCTCCAGATGCCCTCCGCCTGGCCATCACCTCTTCTGTCATATCTCTCATTGACTATGGCCTTCCAGTCTATGGATCCACTGATCAGACAGCCCTCAGCAAGGTTCGCCTTACACTTAACAAGGCCTGCAGACTTATCACCAGTACACCCAGACTTACATACACATGTCTGCTGTACACCTTGGCAACCCTACTCAGCCTGGATGAGCGGCTCATGTATCAGACCTGCCAGCTCACCTTTAAAACCCTTCATGGCCTATCCCCCACTGGCCTATCCGACTCCATCCGCCGAACTACGCCGACCCTGAACACTCGCAGCTCATCCAAAACAACCCTAGTCATACCAAGAGCCAGGACTTCACAAGGACAAAGGGCGTTCCCCTACCGAGCACCCTCCTGGTACAACTCCCTCCCTGCCAGTATCTCAGACTCCCCCACTTTAGCAAGCTTTAAACTCGGGCTCAGAAACCACCTGCTCATCTCACACAAATGCAACTGCCACTAAAATACAAAAAAAAAAAAAAAAATAACCCCTTTGACAATGCTCACTGAGCTGCACCCCCCTGTTCTACTAACCTCACCCCTCTTTTCCCTTCCTGGCCTTTCCCCTTCCACTCCTCCTCAGTCCTTCTCCCCTCCTACCTCTATCCTCTCCTACTTTCACCCTCCCAACCCTAATTCTTTGCATTCTTTGACAAGTTGCTATCATATGTATTGGAGCCTACTGTAACCCTGAATGGTAACTATCTTGCTTCTGTAATATCTGTTGCCTCTTGTGCTGCTGTCTGTTGTCCTCTATGTGATGAGGTACCTTTGTAAATGAGCTCCTGGCTCAAAGGTTTTTAAACTGATGTTTAAATAAATACATACATAAATAAATTAATAAATAAATTAATTATATCCGTTTGAGTACCTCTAAGTCCCAGACTTACATATACAATAGGCTCCCTGGATCATTAATTTACTGTGTGTGATGCTTATATATCCTGCAATCAGGTTGGAATTGTTGACACTCTGTGTTTCCTTGCTCCATTGGGGGGGGGGTCTACCACTGGTGTGCCACCCAGCTCAGCTCCCTATGTCTTGGAGAAACTATGAATCTAACTCCTGAACCTGGTGACCCCCTGCACTACTTGCCTCTCATACCCCATCCTTTCATTTGAATCCCCTTGATAAGGCTGAGTGAAATTAGCAAATTTCAATTTTATGGAATTTTCATAAAATTCAGCAATTTTCACAAAAACTCATGACGTTTGACTTTAAATACAGATGTTATTTTGCCATTTCTGGCAGCAAACAATTAACAAAACTGATACACACAGTCTCCTTGTAATGTCTAAGAACTAGTGATGGGCAAAGTGGGTGGAATTCACTTCACGGAGCAATCTGCAAAATTCTGCCCATTTCACATAGTGGAATGTGAAATTTCACCTGTCGGAGTAGTGAAATTTCACCTGGAGGAATGGCAAAATTTCACCTTCCATGGCAACATTTTGCCTTCTGTCCATGGGCAAAATTTCATCTTAGGAGGGTACCGTATAAGTTAAAATAAGTACAGTAGATCCCTTGTGGCTAGCGGTCCCTCCCCCCACATGTCCCACATGTAATTGTAATTAAATAATAAAATTATCCATGGTGGCTAGTGGTCCCACCCCTCCACCCGGTAACAACGTGCCCCGCCACCCACCGTGGAAATGTACGGTAACTCCCCACACCCACATCCCTCCATATCTCCTCCTTTAGTACACTCACTCCTTATTATCCTGTAAAAAAAAAAAATCTCTGGTGGTCTAGTGTTTTTTTTATTTTAAACCCCCTCCTGAATCTGATCCCTTCCCAGTTCCCAATCCCTTTCCCTGGTGATCCAGTGCCCCCCACCTAGCCTCCCCAGCAGCCAGATGTCCCCATCGCAACCCTGCTCCCACCCCCATCCTAAATTCTGGCACAGACAGCAGTGGCAGACTGGCACAACTCTCTTCTCTCCTCCATGGCCAGCAAACCAACTGAGCTGTCAATGAATGGGCCAGCCATGGAGGAGAGAGGAGGGCTGTGCTGGTCTACTGCTGCCATGCTGGGATTTAGGATGGGGGTGGGAGTGGGGTTGTGGCAGCAGGCTGGGACATCTGGCTGCTGGGGATGCTGGGTGGGGGGCACTGGATCACTGTGGAAGCATGAACCAGGGTGGGAGGAAACTGCATTTTGTTTTTTGGTAAAACAATACCCAGGAAGAGGAGAAGGCATGGGGATAGCAAGCCAGGAGCCAATCAAATGACCCATTGTAAGTGTCCTTTGCCAATCCACAGTAAAAAGTATTGGGAGAGAGGTGATGATATAGGTGTAGCTCAGGATGGGAAGGTTCAAGTAAGAGGCTGTCTACCCACATTCATGGTAGATTATAATAATTCCTGAAGGGATAGCTCAGTAGATGTAACCAGCGCTGCCCAGCCCCTTCTTAGTAAAAGGAGAGCAGATGTGAGGGCTCTGGTAGTAGAACAAATAGAAGGCTATACAGTATTATAAGTAACAGTTGACTGCTCTTCCTTCAAAATGCTACAAGAAAAAACAGCATCAGCAACACCACCGCACCTTTCAGGTTGTATACTGAGACTGGAAGCAATTACCAGGCAAGCTGTTGGAGGGGGTGAACAGAATTAACAGTACCCCAGGGTGCACTAGTAAAGCAGATTAGAGAATGAGCCTCCTGCAGTATAGAATGTCACCTGACTGTTATAACAGTTGCAATGGATGGCCCACAAATTACACCTCCACAACTAGCAGTAACCTCTCCCTGAATCCCCCGCTGATGGAGGCAAGCATCAAGCAACCAGAAAATCAACAAAGTTAAAGGATCAAGATTCTCAGTGCTAGCATTGCACACCCCAACAGACTAAGAACTACAGTACATGGTGCACCAGTAACCCCCTAGCCTTGGAGCCCCAGGTATGAGCCCGATCTGGAACTCAACATGATGCAGTGTGGGGGTACCCATAGTATCAAATTATAATGTGCAGGAGCAGATTGGGATTGTATTATGTGATGGCTAAACAACTGGGGCAGAGGGAGGAACCATCTTGATTCTGTTGTGAGAATGGCACCAGAATTCCATATTCAAATCCAGCCCCAACCTAGCGGTCACGCCCAAGAGATAGAGGGGCACTCGAAGAGCAAAGTGCAGTTGTGATTTAGTTAAGGGGCTCTATTATCAAGCATTGCCCAATATCGATGGTGAGGTGGGGGAGGTCTCATGTTACAATAACCCTAACAGTACCTGCCTAAGGAGGGTCACCCTGGTCAGTGTGTGTGTGTGTGGGGGGGGGAGTTTTGCAGTGGGAAACTCAATCATATTCCTTAGGAGGTGCTTGCAACTACAGCTGTGATTCTGAGCACTTTCCACCAGGTAGCAGCTCTGCCAACAAATAGCACTTATATTTGTTCATTCAGGGAGCTGGACAGTCTGAAGGGAAGGCGAAATTTCACTGCGGAAGGTGAAATCTTGCCCACAGAAGACAAAATTTCACCTCGGCGAAATTCTGACTTCTGGAGGAAAATTTTGCAAAGTGCTCTGTGATACCAATTTGCCCGCTTCGCTAGCACTCCATGGGCAAAATGTAAATTTGCTGCATCACTACTAAGAACGTACAAAATTTAATGGCATTGCATTCTCTAGTTTTAAAGTTTCAGGGCATTATACATTTGCAGTTTACATTCTTGCAAAATTTTATTTTAAAATGTGAAAGTCTGACTACTTTTAATTCAGTCCCATTTAAAGCTGTAAATATGAACTTTGTCAGAAATGATCATGTGATATAGTAGTTTAAATGTTTCAGATCTGGTTAAATTTTGATATGTTGTTTTAAAATTAGGGGAAAATAACTGCAATTAAAATTTTGACAACGTGTTTGGCAGGCTATAACTAGTGATGCAGCTAATTTTAAATCCATCGGCAAAGTCGACACGAAGTGGACACTTCGTGTTGGTGGAGCACAATGCAAAGTGACCACCATAAAGTGCTCACTTCACCTTCTCATTATGACTTCACGTTGTCATTCCGCCTTAACGTGAAGTAAGGTGAAGTTACAACAATATAGGCAGCCCCCCACACATCACATGGCTTACAGACCTGTAAGTTACATGTTTTAGCCAGGCAGGAAGGAAGTGAGTCAGAAAATCAGTTACTTTCACTTTCTCCTTTGCAGTTGTACAAGGAGGAATCCTTTTGGTGAGAGAGGAAAGCAGTTTGTTTCCTGGTTG
Organism: Neoceratodus forsteri; assembly: GCA_016271365.2. Classification (NCBI taxonomy): domain Eukaryota; kingdom Metazoa; phylum Chordata; order Ceratodontiformes; family Ceratodontidae; genus Neoceratodus; species Neoceratodus forsteri. The sequence continues at coordinate 635,097,736 of CM028132.1, forward strand.
GATCGTTGTGATTTTGAGCAGAAAAAAAGCAGCTTTTTTAAAAGCTACATTTTTGTTTTGTTTTTGTACTGTGTTAGTTATTGTTTTTTTGCTATTGAATTTTTTTTATAAGTTTTGTTTTGTGTGTGTGTGTGTGTGTGTGTGTGTGTGTGTGTGTGTGTGTGTGTGTTGTGTGTGTGTGTGTGTGTCTGAGAGTGTGAGACTGAGTGCGGGTGAAGTTTGCATTATTGAGGAGTTGGTGATAGTCGGGGACTTGGGTGCGATAGACCCAGGACAAGGAGAGTCTGTGGCCCATGGGCATGGGCAGCAGAGGAGAGGAGTGCATACACATGGGGGTTGTCAGGTGTTACTGGACTGCTCCCAACTCTTGGGTGTTGCTTCCCCCCCTGTGGAAGCAGCAGCAGCAGCAGCAGTAGCACCAGTGCCACCGGTGGCTGTGCATCCACCTAGTCTGCCACTACCATCACTACCAGTCGCAGCAGCAGGGGCTCCAGCAGCACCACCTCCACAGCTGCAGGTGGAGCCCCAGGTAAATGTAGGTGGTCCTAGCAATTTATCCAGTGTGGGAGTTTTTTAACTGTGTGGGGGGAGACAGCACAATCGTGGTTTGCCATCTGTGTGGTGTGCTGCTGCATCATGGCCTCCCAGGGACACATTTGAGGACCATTGGCCAGCACACACACATGGTAAACCACCACAAGGTGCAGTGGCAGGCTGCCACCAAAGGGGCCAGGAGTCCACTTGCTGGCCCTTCTGTGGCAGAGACAGAGGGTGCTGGGGGTGAAGTTGTGCCTCGTTGTAGCAGCAGGAGGAGGGCAACTGCAGCAGTTGCTCTACCACCACCACTGCCACCAAAGCCACCAACACCACCCTCTCGACCACCACCACTACCTGGCTTTCCAGCTGCAGTGGATCCTGCCACAGTGCCTACAACACAGGCTGACATTGCACTGGTGTGGGCTGCCCTCGAGGAAAACAGTGAGAGAATGGGTGCTGTGTAGCAGCTGGTTGATCAAATCCAGCAACAGCAGCTGCAAATAGTGAGAATGCTGCACTTGCTGCTTGAACACCATGGAATCCCCCATTAAGGGATGTTTTTCTGGACCCCTCCACTACTGTGCTGTACTGTTTTGTGTGTTTTTTTTGTTGTTTAATAATAGACATTTGCCCTTCTGTTGTTGCAGTGCCTCAGTAATGTTGACTTTGTGTTGTGGAGTGCTTGTGGAAAAGCTGTTGTGAGTAGTGCAAGTGTGATGTGCAAAATTGCATGTGTGCAGTCAGTGTTGTTTCCTGTGTATGTGTTATATCAGGCATTGTGCAGCATGTTGCAAACATATATTGCTGTTGCTGACTTGTTGCAGTGTTTATGCTGTAAATAACAGCGAGCAGAATAATGTATATTTTATTGTCACCATCATCATCAGTGGACTAAGTGATACAATACTTTTTCAGAGATGTCTGTCCAGAGTGCACCTTAGTCACATTATATACTGCACACATAACTTTTAGGAGAGCATGTGTTTTTTGTGCTATGATTTCCGCAAAGTCATGTGTGCACTGTGAGTGACTGAGATGCACAGTGACCCGATACCTCTGAAAGATATATCGCTTAGTCCGCTGGTGCTGATGGTACCAATAAAATATACATCAGGTATTCTTTGTTATCTTGATTGTTGATACTACAACAAGTCTTACCATAATGTATATATGTTTGCATGAAGCTGGACAATGTATGCACACACAGGTAAAAAACACTGATGGCACAAATGCAGTTTAGCACAACATACTGGCATTGCTCAATCTTCATGCTGTGTGCAAAACACTTAAAATCCAATTCATGAGTCCCGACAGAAAGTAAACATTACTGAGGTTCTATAACTATTTTGTTTGTGAAATAGACATGAAAGAAATTCACCAACTTACAGCATTGCACCCGATATATGGGTGCCTTACTTCCAGGAGAATTTTTCTTGCTCCACATGGCCTTACATAGTGCAATACATGTATGTGAAAAACGCCCGTAATTTCATTACAGTGTGTCATGTCACAGAGGAATTCCCATTCAGAAAAGCCACCCAAATTCTGCTCCCCTTTCTCGGCAACGTTAGGACATGATGCCAGGGAGAACATGGGTGCATGCTCCATTATAGTGAATGCCCGATTGTCCTGCAGCTTTCCGAATGTTTCTTTATGTTATAATGGTCAGTTTGTGGTGAAAAGTGTGGGTATGTTTCTAGTAACAAGAGCCTTGTTAGTGGAAACGTGCCCACATTTCAGCACAAACTGAACATTATAACATAAAGAAACATTAGGATAGCTGAAGGACATTCACTATAGTGGAGCATGCACCCACGCTTTCCCTGGTATCACATCCTAACATTGCTGAGAAAGGGGGCAAAATTTGGGTGGCTTTTCTGAACTGGAATTCCTTCGTGACATGGCACACTGTAATGAAATTATGGGCGGTTTTCACAGAAATGTATTGCACTATGTAAGAATATGTGAGCAAGAAAGATTCCCCTGGAAGTAAGGCACCCACATATTAGATGCAACACCATAACTATGTAACTTGGGAAATCTCTGTAAAGCAGCAGTGCAACAATCTGTTGAGAACTCTGACCTATATTTTTTAATGCTATGTTACAACTTCCTTTACTTACATCCTGACTCATGTGATACCATCATTTCCAGTATTTGAGTCTGCTGTAGTACCTTTTTTCATGTGTGAAACAATGAAAGGAGTATTCCTTTTAATACGGTGCTGACCAGGTCTTTGTCAGTAATTTCCATTGCTTTTCTCCGTTACATCAGTTAAGTTGTTATATATCACTTCTGTTGTAAATTAACAGTTATGCAGCAGGCAGTGTTTTATGACCCCACAGAACAATATTTATTGAAAAGCAGTTGGAAATAAATACAAACCTGGTCATAACAATATTAAAAGGTGTGCTCATTTTGTTTTTCATACATGACAAAAAGTAGTCAACTAGGTAAAGCAGACAGAAATTTTGAAAAGAAGTATATCAGTCAAGTCATGACTCAGAGGTAACTAGTGGCTGACAATGTAAAATAACATAAAAAAGTACAGTTCAAAATTGTCACCACATTCTTGCAGTGCTACTTTAATTGATGATGTCAGTATGACATCATGAGCTCACAATCACAGAACACACAAAATGCATCTGCCTTGTGTCCAGAAAATTGATAAGTGGTGACAAAGTGAAATGGGAGCATTTCAGCACTTACGAAGTCCCCCAAAATTAATGGTGCACTCAGTCATGTGCGCAGTGGTGGCACAGAGTCCCCAGATTTTTCTGCATGCCCAAAATGCATCTGCCTTGTGTCCCAAAAATTGACAAGTAGTAACAAACTGAAATGGGATTGTTTCAGCACATACAATTAGTGTTTCAGCACATACAAAGTTCCCCAGAGTTAATGGCACACTCAGTCATGCGAAGAGTGGTGGCACAGAGTCCCCAGATTTTTTCTGCATGCCCAAAATGCTTCTGCCTTGTGTCCAGAAAGTTGACAACTGGTAAAGTGAAATGGGAGCATTTCAGCACATACAAGTCCCCCAGAATTAAGGATGTACTCAGTCATGCATGCAGTGGTGGCACAGAGTCCCCAGATTTTTCTGCATGCCTAAAATGCTTCTGCCTTGTGTCCAGAATACTGACAAGTGGTAACAAAGTGAAATGGGATAGTTTCAACACATACAAAGTCCCCCCGAATTAATGGCACGCTCAGTCATGCATGCAGTGGTGGCACAGAGTTCCCAGATTTTTTCTGCATGTCCAAAATGCATTTGCCTTGTGTCCAGAAAATTGACAAGTGGTAACAAAATGAAATGGGAGCGTTTCAGCACATACAAAGTACCCCAGAATAAAATGATGACCGTGAGTGAACTGTTGCTGGTCCAATGTGTGCTGCAATTCCAGCAATTGCAATGTGATCATCTCAACTGAATGGAAGGGTGCCTTTTGTCTGTACACTAATAGTAGCCTTGGGGAGTTGATATATATGTATTCAATTCAATTCAATTTTCAATTTTATTGATTTGGAAGATACCTTTGAGCCCAAGCTCTTTTACAAAGGTTCCACATCAGTGAATTAGACAAGGTACAAAGTAGTAATCATAAAAAACAACACCCAGTATAAACATGTAAACAAAGACATTGTGTATTACAGGTTAGAATGGTGAGTAACATGAACACATTTATAAAGGCAGAGAATAGTGCAGCCTCTAGGAGCCTTGCCATCAGATAGGGGGAGGGGGAGGGGGATGGTCTGGGGAAATTGTATAGTAATTGGTGCATGTGAAGGGTAGGCTGTGCTAGCCTTGTCATGACCAAGTGCAGCCAGGAGGACGGGAGGTGAGGCAAGTGCTGTATCAATCATAAATTGGAAGAGAATTGAGATAACCTAGATTAGTTGCAAGAACATTTAGAGATTGTACTTAGGTGTTGTTTGAGGAGGTTGGTTTTGAATTTAGCTAGACAGGTGATGGTTAGGAGGTGCTTGGGTAATTCATCCATCTACATGGGGGCACGGTAGACAAATGCCCATTGCCTGAGTGAGGTACGACAGAACAGGATGGACAGTGCTCCTCTTGTCCTTCCCCTGGTGGCCTGTGGCATGTTTGCTGCCACTAACAGATTGGCAACACAGGGTGGTGTTTTCCCCATGAACGCTTTCTTCCTTAGGTTGCATGTCTGATGAATGACCATTTTTTTAGTAATAGCCAATTTGTAAGCTCATATAGTGTACAGGTGTGCGTATCATGCTGTAAATCTAGGGCTAGCCTACAGGCCTTGTTTAGTGTCACCTCTACCTATTTTAATGCAGTATCCATTGCTGCCCCATATTTCACTATTCCATAGTCGATATGTGATAATATGGAGCTGTGTACTGCAAGGCAGAGGGCCTCAGAAGATATGTATTTCCTATGCCTGCAAAGGACACCAATCTTAATGTTGTCTATCCTGACCAGGGAGTCAATATGTTGAGCAAATGTAAGGGTTTCATCCAGTGTGATCCCCAGATACTTGAACATGCAGACTTGTTCTAGTGGCTCACTGCAGGAGTTTGTGATGATGAGGAGGTTTTGTTTGATTTTTTTTGTGTGTGTACTGATAGTAAGCATGGCCTTGGTCTTCTTATAATTAAAAGTAGCAGCTTATGTCTGCAGAACCAGGTCTCCGAAGAGGAGAAAGATACCTGAAGCTCTATTTGCAGATCAGTTAGGGATGTGCTGCTGCCCAGGAGCACTGCATCATCAGCGTAGAGTATCAGTTTGGTGTTGCAGGCAGTGTGAAGGTCATTTAGGAAGATACTGAAGAGTAGGGGCCCAAGGATTGATCTCTGGGTCACCCCCAGTGATACCTCTCTTGCACTGGAAACTGTATGTCCAATTTTGACACATTGAGTTCTGCTTGTAAGGTAGTCTTGGAACCAGCATAGTGCACTAGGTGCCACACCAATGTTGGACATTTTGGTCAGTAATAGGGGGTGATTGATTGTGTTGAAGGCTTTGGTGAGGTCTATGAAGATAGACCCCACCAGTTTGCCTTCATCCAAGGCCTTGTGTGCATAGTTCATAAAGTCCAGCAGAGCAGTGGTGGTGCTGTGGCTTTGTCTGAAACCATGCTGGTTAGGGCAGAGCAGGTTATGTTTTTTGAGGTAGTCATGAGCTGACCAGTCACAATCTTTTCCTGTGCTTTGGACAGTGGAGAGTATTGTGATGGGCCTATAGCTGGCTACCAAGGATTTGTCACCTCCCTTATGCACAGGTGTGACTAGGTCCTGCTTCCAGACCTCCAGGAATTGAGCAAGAGTCAGTGATTTGTTGAACAGCTTGGTGATGGGCACTGTGAGGACATCCAAGGTGAGGGATAGCAGTTGCATGTCGATCCCATTGCTTCCCTGGCTTGTTTTACCCAGTACTTTTCTGACCTTAGCTAGAGTCTCCTTCACAGTCACCCTTTTAAGGTAGAAGGCTGGGTGAGAGTGTTCAGAGAGTCCACTGTTGGTCTTGCTCTGCTCAGGTTAGAAGTAGGCTGGTGGTAATACTGCTTTGAGATCAGTAAAAGCCTTGTTGAAGGCCTCCCCCATGGCTAGGGGGTCTGTGATGTGATTGTTACTGATGATAAGTAGTCTGGGATGCATCTTGTCCTCCTTGCCAAGGATGCTCTTGATGCTATCCCAGAACCTTTTGCCATCTCCCCAGGAGTTAGCAAGCTGTGCTTTATGATAATTGGTTTTGGCAAGCCAGATTAGTTTAGTGCATTGATTTCTGGCTGCTCTGTAATACTGGTAGTCATGCCTGTTACCCGTGTTTCTTTCCTTCTCCCAAAGTGAATCTCTTTCATTCATATGGGAAAGTAGTTCTCCATTAATCCATCCATTAGCCTGCCCTTTAATTTTCCTCTTTGAAAGGGGGGCATAGATATCACAGATGCTGTTAAAGCTGTTTGTGAAGTAGCTGAGAGCCTGATTTAGGGATGATGCCTGACTGACTGGGGTCCAGTCATGAAGGGCGAGTGTCGATTTGAGGGCTCCAAGCATACCCTTTCTTAGGACCCTGCTTAATATGAGGTTTGGTGGGCTTTTGGCGAATTAGTTAGACCACAGGAGTGTGATAGAGGAGTGGTCACTTAGCATGTCTGGCAGAACCTTGACCTCGTAGATTCAAGACTGTGATCTTGCTAGTACCCAGTCAAAAAGGGTGCTGCTACCAGTCTTATAATTCTGTCTGGTAGGGCAGGGTGACTAGTTGTGACATATTAGCAGTGGCAATTATGTCCCTAACTGGTGTAGCCTCCTTCCCATTCCAGTTTGTATTAAAATCTCCGGTAATCATGAGCTCCAATCCATGTCCATCCAAATATAGATATATATTTGTGTATTTTGTAGGTGAGGGGGTTGACATGGACATGTACTTATGGTATTGTTCTGTATCACACAGGTCACAGATACTGCTGGTGTGCACATTCCAGTGCTCTATGAGAACTTTTTGCATAAAAATGTAACATGGATAACTCTCAAACAAATGAAGATAAGTATTTTTATTTTGGGGGGGTGAGGGGGAGCATATTTGCAGGTTTGTCTCTAATGGTTTCTTATTTGGTTACTTCTTCACATATTTCATCTGCATCCTTCTTGAGTCTGGTTGTTAATGATGGTCATGGTCAGCTAATGAAATGACTTCTGCGTGTTGCATGTGTGCCCCAGCCTGGGGGGGGGGCTGATGTTGAAGAACTTCTTTAGATAAGGCCACTTTGACACAACAACAAAGCATCTGGATGTTTCCTAAAAAAATAAATGAATGACTTCTTACAACTTGATTGTAATTTGTCCCTAGTTCTCAATCTCAAGTCAAGTTACATTTCAAAACCATATCTTATCAAGTAACACAACCTGCATGCAACTTTTTCAACACTGTCATGGTCAGGGCTACACAGCTGCAAGTTCACAATACAGTGCATGATTGATATCTTAAAGAAATAGTTTTGGTGACATACACATGTCACCAAGTTTATGAATTGTACTCAGTAGCATTTGCTGCAGTCTTTCCAAAACAATGAAATGGATGAAATAAAGTCTTCATACTTACCAAAATGGATTTCAAATGGATATTCCATAGGTGCCTCTCATTCATTTTATTGAATGTTAGCAAACTAAAATTTGCAGGAGACAGGTTTGTCCGCAGATCCCTGACTATTGCATCTGATGAGCTGAATATCCTCGCAACACTTACACTGGAAGGTGGGCATGCAAGGTACTTCAGTGCCACTGCAGTCAGCTCTGGCCATTCACTGACCTTTCCGCTCCAGTACAAAAGAGGATCATCAGTTATTGTCAGATGCCTGTTTTCATACAAATATGACTCAACCATTCTGTTCCACACTAAGTCTAGTGGTTGATGCACTATCCTGTTCTCCCGAATCATTTATTTCACAAATCCCCACTTGGGACAAAGCCTCCCAAAGCAGGTTGATGCCAGCCACTTTGGATGACAGACCACTTGGAACTGCAGTCCCCTTTCCCTTGCAGGATATGTTTGATGGTCCTCCAGGTACAACTTCAGCCGGATTATGCTGCTGAGGTTTGCTGACATTGGCATGCGACTTCTGTACCCCATGAACCAAGTGCACCAGTAACCACTGATATTTTTTACCTGTTCAGGCCCTCCCTCCAGTACTGATGCAATTCCACATTTGTATCGTGGTTCCAGCATTGTTGCTATGGCAAAGTTGTCACTATGCTGAATGCTCACAATATGAAGATTCTGGTCCAATACTGTCAGCATGTGTTGCAACAACATACTGCTAGCACTGTCTCCGGCAACATCAAGGCCATGCTGTACATTCATGAATGTCTGCCTCAGCACCCGCAGCAGTGGAACTGATTGGCGAATGGAGGCAGACTTGCCACACACTGCCTGTGTGGCATGTTCAAAAGGCTTCAAAATTGTTGTTACAGAGTTCATGAGGTGCCACTGTTCAGTCATCATAGACATAGAGGTGCTGGAACTGTCATGGCTAGTGTGCAGCACAGGATATTGTGATATGGCTTTGTATTGTTCATACAACCTCCCTGCCATGTATAAAGTAGAGTTCCATTGGGTGACAACTTTCAGCTTCAAGTGGTGCTGAGGCAGGCTGTTTTGCATCTGCAACTACCGCAGCTGGTCATGGGCCTTTCCAGACCATGAAAAGTGAGAGCAGATAAGGCATGCGACGGTCAGCATTTCCTTTACATCAGGGTGCTGCAGAAACTCCAGCACCACAAGATTTAAACAATGGGCCATGCATGGAACAAGAAAAAACACACCTTTCGTTATGCATTTCACCACATTTGACCCATTGTCACTTGCTATGATCCCAGCTCTCAGGGATAGGGGGTTCAGCCACTTGTCAGTTTCAGTCAGTACCATGTCCAACATGTTTTCACCAGTGTGTGAACAGGTCACATTGTGCATATCAATCGTTGCATGCTGTCAAATTCCTGAAAGATTGCTACCATGACAATCCACTTCACTGCACTGATTATTCACACTACCAACATCACAAACAACCCCCGGCACCTGCGCCCAGTGTGCAGTAATACACAAATATGAACTCCTGCTGTTTTGCCACTTGTCCACATATCCATACTTAAATGGATGAATGGAGAGGAGGAAAGTTGAAGGGCATGTCTTATTGAGTTGCACAGTATGGAACAACTCAGGGACAGCACGGGTAAAAAAGTATGTCCTGGATGGGTCTTCCCATTTTGGACAGGCACATGCAGCAAACTGCCAGAACCCTGAATTCTCCACAAAAGAGAAGGGCCAAAGATCAATTGCCAGTATTTCAGCTACAGCAGCATTAAGTTCTCATTACACTGTATGATTGAGGGGGTACTTCAGCTTATGAGCAAAAATACTCTGTGACGTGGGCTGACTAAAACGTTTTACATGGGGTGTCATGACAAATGGTTATGCTCTGTGATGAATGGCATTGGCAGGGAGTGGAGTGGAGTGTGGACATTTGATGAAGACAGTTGCTCAGGTGATAATGACAAACCCAGAAATGATGTTATTTTGCCAGATTTGCTAACCGGGGTTGATGTACCACATGCAGTAGACATACTGCATTCACCACCACCACCACCCAAACTGCTACTCTCTCCAGCACTGGACACCATTTCAAAGTCATTGTGCCTCTCCACTTCATCATGCCTGTAGTAATCCTCTGCTCTTATTATATCACTACTGCACACGTTTAAGTTCCTACTGTACTTAACACTCATGGAAGGGGATAACGTGCTTGTTATGGTTGCTGACGAGGGTGAGCGTCCCACTGTGGTATTAGTTGCCATCTTGTGCTGGGTCCACAGTGCCATTTGCTTATTCTTAAGATGCGTATGCTGTCCTCCTGTGCCCAGATGGCTCCCCTTTTTATCTCGATTCACATGCACATGGCAAATCTACCAGATTGCAACTGACTCGTCATTTGCATTTTGAACAAAAAAATCCCAAACAAGGGATTATGATGCTCTGCTTTTAACATGTCCATGATGCTGCTTATTTAACTCCATTCTTTTAAGCACTGAAGTGGAGGGGGGGCTACGTGATGTTTCGGGCACTACACACCTGGACAGCAACTGACCACCATGACTACCTAGCATTATAACTGGATCATCATCATCAACTGAAACTGGTATATCACAAGTTTTTACAGGGGGGAATTAATGCAAACAGACTCAGACACAGCCACCTTGAATTTATTTTTCTCCAGTTCCCAACTGGGGTCAATTACATCAGCATCATATTCATCAATATCACACACATCCACATCTTCTGCTTGGATGCTGGCATGTGGACTGCATGTCGCAACCACAGCAACATCATCACCATCATCAAATTCATCATCATCATCTACACCTCCATCACCTGATATATTTTCACCACACTGTGAATGACTGCATGGAAAATGCATGACATGAACCACGGTGGACAAAATATCACACTGTATGCTATCATTGACATGATTATCAGAATACTCAGGTTCAGTTACTGGGATGTTGCTGGGAAGTATAACATCATCTACACTGCCACTCACTTGCATTGCCTCACACTCCACTATATTTTTGGATACGGTACATTGGTCAGAATTCGAACTTGAGGCAGCAATACTCATACTACCACCACCAGCAACTGCACTAACACCACCGGGTGGGAAAACATCATCTTCTCCAACTATGAGTGAAGCTGTAAAAAACATTGCAGGAGAAATACCTTTCCTCACATAAGCAATGTACTTCTGCATCTGCTTACTACCACACCCACAGACTATCTTACTGGCAGCAGTGTCATGGCGAGAACCAACTTTGCTTGCATGTCTCTTTGCGGGCATTTTGGGAGATCAACAACAATATTATAAATAAATTTAGATTTTGGTACGTTCACTCTCTGAACGGGGGGACACAACAGATAGAGACGGTCATGCAAATTCACAAGTGAAAACACCTTCAGTATCAAGTGATGCCGAGGTCACAACAATACAATCTGGTAAAAAATTGCTTTTGTTTGTAGGGGTGGGTGGGGGCACTGACTGCAGATATTTATGGCAGTACAAGCAGCAAAACAAAGAACAGATACAGTACCACGATCACAGTACAAAATCAAGCAGCTGCAGTGGATAGCAGGTTCACAAATCACACTGCTGCACCCGCAATTTCACTGTGGCACAATAAAAGATGTATTATTTGATGTCACACAACACCACACGCACACTCAGACACACACACACAGAACAGTTTGTCTACAATGCTGAATGAGTAATGCGTAGCAAAATTGAAAAGTTCAGTAATATGCCACGGACTGTGAACAACCTGAAATTATGAACTGCTGCACCAGATCCACCCAACACACAATCAGCAAGAACATTTCAACAGTTACTAACAATATTACTGTGTCTACATTAACAGTCAGTTACATAACAAAAATATAACCAAAAAAAATCCCTATTTTTCCAACTTAAATCTACCTACACCACAGATACACCCCTTCCCCGAAGCACACTTCACAGTACACAGACTGACTGTTCTAAATTAACATTCAAAATCCACACGCAAACAAAAACGTTCAATGATATGAGCACAGGAGGGTTTCCTACAACTGATGAACTAATGTTTGAGCAAAAAAATGACTCAAAAAGGCTTTTTTAACAACTTTTAGAAGGTTTCAATCACAGAGTGCTCTCAGAGCACATTGTCTCCTACAGCTTCCTATACACACTACCTCAAACTGAGGCTGCGCAGATCAATATAGAGCCCATGTGACCTGAAATCCCATGAATCACTGCAAAATTCACCTTCGGAGCTTAAAAGCAAGGCAAAGTGATGCGAAGTCATTGCTTTCAATGCACTTCGCCTTAAAATTTGGTGGAGTAGTGGTCTGGAAAGGTGGAGTAATGTGAAGTCATTGTTTTCAATGGACTTCGTGGTACGCATTATAATGCAAAGTACTTCGTTTCACATTGCGGAGCACTCTGCGAATCCACCTCTACTCCACAAATCACTTTGCGGAGTGGATTGAACCCACTTTGCCCACCACTATCTTAACTCAGCCCCATTTGAAGCTAGAAATCTGAAACTATATACATAAAAGTCCAGATATTCAAAAGGGTTGCGCATGGTGCAGCAGTGTTGCACCATGCGCAATCCACTGATGTGCCCCAGCATGATATTCAAAAGGGAAAAGTGCACGGCACAAATCATGATGTGCCAGAGCGCATCAGTAATGTATGCAGGTGCAGGTGGGGGGCGTGCCCATGCATACCCTGCACAGCCCGATATTCAGCCCGGGATGTGCAGAGCCATGCATGTACAAACCCCTACCTGTGCCAGCACAAAGTTGATCCAAACAAAAAGGAACAACTGATGGCCACCCACAGGTGAGCTACCACATTGCAGGGCACAACACGGCAGCTGCCACCTGTGGGTTGCTACCCGAACTCCCACTGCACCTGGTGCCCCTCCATGCCCTATCGCGGGTATCTGTATAAAACAAAATTAGAATTCCGTCCAATATCCCTGGTGGTCCAGTGGACCGCTGTCTGCCCAACCACAGGCATTTGTATAAATAAATAATTCCATCCAATATCCCTGATGGTCCTGTGGACCGCTGATTGCCTGATCGCTGGCATCTGTATAAAAAAATAAGAATTCCTTCCAATATCCCTGGTAGTCCAGTGGACCGCTGTTTGCCTGATCGCGGGTATCTGTATAAAAATAAATAATTCAATATCCCTGGTGGTCTAGCAGTTCCCCCTCCCCACCACCCACTGGAGCCCACTGACCCGCCCCCAGTCAGCGGCAGGTGGCAGCACCCCACCGCCTGCTGCCCGCCGCCCGCGGCTGGCCCGTCGAGTGGGGCTGTATGCCCATTGGTCCACAGTGTGAGCCAATGGGCATGCAGCCCATACCGTATTACACATTCCAGCCACAGCCTGGTGCAGTTTGAATATCTGAACCACAGTATATGAATGTTGTTATAACCTGCATAGCAGTAAACTTTTATAACACGTCAATGAATACCGTTATAATTATACTAAAATAACAGAAATCTAAATGTTGGCAAAATGTCTGGCTGCCTATAACTCAGCCCCCTTTGACGCTTGAGATCTAAACTGTGGTGTACATACCCATGTTATATGTTTATGTAAATCCTGATCCTGTGGAGAAATTTGGACAATACATTTTAAAATTAAATCAAAATAACAGAAAATTAAATTTTGATTAAATGTTTGGCCACCCATTACTCTCCCCCCTTTCAACTTACAACTCTGAGATTTGGTGGGGTGTAGCTAGCCACCAATGATGATGGCCACTTGAATCTACAGCTACATCACATCCTCATCTATATTTAAGTTTTCTCCCTGTCAAAGCTTGTCTAGCATTATTTTATTGTTTTCTGGTTTCAGCGCATCTCAAGAGGTAAAGGTTAGAGTGTATTACAGAATAATACTGGTGACCCTGTAACTGCTTTCACTCACTGAAGTTTCTCTACTGAACAGCCTAGAAGTTACTTTTCCCATGTGTACTGAAGCAGCCTGCTCAAGCAGCTGGTATGGCTGTTACAGACAACAGTTCCCCTGGCAATGAAGAATGCCACCTCCCTGAGTTACATCAGATGGCTACTTGAAACGTTAGTAGCTGACATGGCAGAACTAAAGGTGTTGTCTTTGGCCACATCCAAGGATGTGAGGGTGCTGGCAGATTGGGTCTATGTCCTTGAGCAGCAACAGGGGACAGCGAAGATTTTCAGCACCATATCCTGCAGTGCCTAGACTACCATGAATGACACCTTGATCACCTCTGGGAACATGCACAGGATCAGCAAAATACGGAGTGCCACAACAACATCAGAATCTTGGGGGGGGGGGAGTCCCAGAAAGAGCCAAGGGTGCCAGAATGGAAAAATTCCTATGTGAAATTTTGCTGCAACTGTTGGTCTTGCACTGGCATGGTGAGATAGAGGTGGAATGTGCACACGGTACTAGAGGTCCCCTGGCTTCTCCAAGCTCATGCCCCCCAACCCTTTATTGCCTACCTTCTCTGTTTTTCCATTTAGGAGTGCCTTCTCTGCATAGACAGAGAAACAGGATCTCTAATGGAAAGGGTCCAGGATCTCCTTGTATAAGGACTTCTCCATGGAGGTTGTTTAATGCAGGAAGGACTAAAATTCAGTGAAGATAAGTTTAATATCCTCTGGCATACATTACTATTTTCAGTGTCTCCCACAACAGACAGGACTTTGAAGGCAGAGACCCACAGGAGATAATTCAGTGGATCAGACACCATTGGCCAGATGTTTCATTGGAGATTACATCACCCAGAAGGCTCTGGGAGGACTCACAGCACCACACCAAAAGTCTGCTATATACAGTACTAATGTTAGCCCGAGAAGTGAGAGGGATTCATCTGCACATAAAACAGGTAGCAACAAAATGGCGTTGTCTTCCAAGTCTGAGGCTGCAACAGTATGATTCCCCAGAGAAGATGCATCTACAGCTCACCCACAGGACAGAGGGAATCAATGGACACTGGGCCAACCAAGAAATAGACAGCAGTCCAGCAGTTGCTCGAGAAGAGCATTTCAGCATGGTATCTCTACTAGTGAAATCAGCCCGGAATTCTTCCAGAGATGCCCATGCCTCCATGCCAACCAGTACACAGAACTCCCATGAACAGCTACCAGTCACTTCTCTGGTATCTTCAGCATGGACTGATGCAACTGCTAGCACCGAGAACATGGACACAATTGACTCTGCAGCCCCAGCGAATCGCCCAGTTGCATGGCCATTTGTTGACTTTGAGCCACCACCCTGACCTGATTGTACAAGGTAAAGGGTATTCTGTTTTAAAATTGAAAGTCCTCCATTAGACTGCCATCAAGTTTGACTAAGGGTACCTTCTCAGAATACATTATTCAATAGTGTTTTGAGGTTCATAGGCAGGGGTTGGGGTCTGCATATCAAATGTTGGGCACTGGGTATTCTGGCTTGAGAGGAGTAGTCCTTTGAACAAATGCACCATCTATGCCAGTTGATTTTCCATTACTGTTAGATTGTTTATGCTTAACATGGTACAGGTTTTATATATGCAGGGTTCACCTTTTACAGCATGCACTATGATGTCTTATTCAGGGTGATGGCTTGTGCTACCTAAAAAACAAAGGCGTTCAAACAACCCCCTCTGACATGGAAATTTATTATATCCCAGTAGTACAAATGGATGGCAAAAATATGGTCTATAGTCTTCCATGTCCCCCCCACTGAACTTCCTAAAAAAGGCATGTTGGCACACAGTGCAACCCCCTTTAATAAAATCAAATCCTGCTAGTCTCCATATCAGCTAACCAAACAATTTAGGATCAGTCCTCCTTCCCAGCCCCCCACTGCACTATACTTTGGCACTCTGTCCCTTTATATGGGCAAAGCAAAATGAGTGACTCATATATGAGCGACTCAGTTTGCGTGAAGAATTAGCGAATGTGAGGGTATAGTGAGGGGAGGAAATAGCAAGTAGGGAGGGACAGAATAGCCACAGTGAATGATGGGGGGATTGTATAGTGTTGTGGGACTAAATAGAGTGCAGCCAACTGCTGCTGAGTTGGCCACCTGGAGTTGTGGATACAGTCACCGCTTGGAGTGGTGATGGTCCCAGGTTCAGGACTGCCTGCAGATACATATTTTTTGAGGAAATGTTTGGCTATTATAACTTTTTTTTTGTTTTGCATCCTCTGATTCCCCCGACTGTGTTGCCCCAGCCGTGGTATTCCCCCTGCATACTGTAGCCCCCATTGCACTGTATAGTGTTGTCACTGCGTTGTGAAGTGCCATAGTGGCTGCAGAGCTAATTTTGTGTTCAGCAAAATGTATTCACTTTTATGAGAGTCGCTGTTATATTTTTGATGTTATGACATAGAACCCTTTTTGCACAATAGCCTTTGGATTGCAGTCCTTACCTAGCCTGCACAACTGGCGGACATTGTCTATTATTAGTTTATGACCCTCTTGACTTGTACACCTCACTCTCCTTACGGGTGTTTCTCCCTTATGATCTTCCAGGGACTTGAGCCCACACCTTTTCACTTTTTCCACTAAAGAAACCAATTTATCTGTGAAGTTCCTAAATGAGTTCCTGAACATGTATTCCCTTGCTAACCACAGGGAGGAGACAGATCACCAGCTTGGTTTTCTGTTGTATTCTCCTACCAGGTACCACTATGGTGAGGCTTTGAGGACACTGTATTACCTCCTTCTCACAAATATACTAGGTAGTTTAAAGAGCTGCTGACGCTTCAAGGAGAACTTTGCAAAACATAATATTTAGGTACCATTTAGGTTTCATTCCATATGTATTCAATAGATTTCTCCTCCCCATTACTCACTACTAGGAAATGTGCATAGAAACATGCTCTATATTCCTTAGAGTTCATCTGCCTCTTTAGCTTACTCCATGCTTCATGTCGTAGTCCTCTCTTGTGACATCACAATCTGTTACCATGGAAGTAGTTGTGATATCACAAATAGAGCATTATGATCAGGGCCCCAAGTTTTCCGCGATTCCACAGGTGTGGCAAACCGCGGAAATATCCAGCTAATTTGCTGTCACCTGCAGAATGCGTGTCCGCCCATGGAACAGATCAGCCCTTGCTAAGGGGTGCCTAATTCCCGTCCGCTTCATGTTCCACCTCCAAGCTGCCTGGTGCCATGCTGAAGCCCACCCTGCATGGCAAAGCTTCCTTTGCTGATTGGGGTGCCCAATCCCCCATCTGCTTCATGTTCCCCCCAAGCTGCCTGGTGCCACACTGGAAGCCCACCCCTGCGTGGCAAAAGCTTCATTTGCTGATGCAGGTGCCCAATTCCCCATCAGTTTCACTGTCCCCACCAAGCTACCTGGTGCCACACTGGGAGCCCACCCCAGCGTGGCAAAAGTTCCTCGTTGAATCAAAAAAAAAAGAAACCGGAAACAAAAAAACCTTCCCTCATTGATTCGTTTGCCCCCTCCCCCAACCCGCACCCACCCTCTGTGTACCCACCTCCCCACACCCCCACCTCACCCCCCACCTCAACCCATACTTACTCCAGCCCAGCGATGATCTTCGGGTGCAATTAGAACACATCTGCACTCTTCAAAGCTTCTGATCATGAACTGAAGAAATGCCAGTAAGCTGTATAATGGCATAAATAGATTTTTTTTCAACTTTAGTGCATATTTCAGCCATTTCTGGGAATTTTTTCACCAAATTTTCAACATGGGGTTTTTTGGGCCCCACCTCATGAACTGTGATGCTGTTATTTTGTTAATAAGTCCCAAAAGGTGGTTCTGCAGTCACTGAGTGGAACCACCTTTCCAGAATGATTAATGAAATGACAGTGTCACAGTTCATGAGGTAGGCTCCCAAAAACCTTATGTTGAAAATTTGGTGAAAATATTCCTCAAAATGACTGTTTTACGAGCGTGCGTTGCGCAGTTCCTATGCACGCTCATAACTTCAAGTATTTTTAATATTTTCACTCCAGATTTTCAGTATTGCCATTTTACCACACCTCCTTATGAACAGTACAACTTCATTTTTCTCATCTCACCCGAAATGTGTTTTTGCACATGTAGAGCACAATGGCATGGTCGGTGTGCGAAATCAATGTTCGGGACACATTAAGAAAATCACAGTGATGCTGTTCATGAGCAGACATCTTAAACTGGCTATGTCGAAAATTTGGTGACAAACGCCCATAAAATGACTCTGTTATGAGCATGCATTGTGTCAGATATGGCAAAAAAAAAAAGGAAACAAATTATGAGTAAAAATGTGCCACAGAATTGCCGCAGAAATTGGTGTTGAGTGCCGTAGAAGTTCTGCGGCAAATGAGAACCCTGCCACAGAACTTTGCTCCGATGTGCCACAGAAAAATTGGGGCCCTGATTATGATCTCAGATAGGGAGAAAGCAAAAGGAACAAATGAACTTTTCAAGAGCAAAGAGCCCGTTTTCATACAAATGGCCTCAGTAATAAATAATGAGGAGGATAAATACAGAACTAATCTGAAATACAGGCTGAACTGTGTCCAAATATTATGTTTTGCTAAAGCTGTCCTAATGGCATCAGCTGCTCTTTAACTTTATCAGTTTTTTTCTGGTTGTTGTTAATACTGTTATTACTGGTTATTGTAACATACGTCTGACCTTGATTGGTTAATGTTCACTGCTCTGACCTGTGTATCAGCCCGAACCAGAGCTATTAACTATTGTTGTTTATACAACAGCTTACACAGGTTAAAATAAAGTAAGGTTAATAGTATAGTACAGTCGTCCATGCATGTTGCCAAACTGTTTATGGTTAAAGAACATAAGAACATAAGAATCTACTGGCAGAATGAGACCGTGCAGTCCATCTAGTCTGATCGAGGTGTCTACCCACCTGTTGAGGTAACTACATTGACTGTCCCATGTCTGTTTGAATTCTCTGACAGTCTTAGCTTCCACCATTTAAGGTGGCAGGCTGTGCCAAGGGTTCATGATCCTATCTGTAAAAAAGTACTTCCTAACATTGGTTCTGAATTTACCGACAATCAGGCGTAAGTTGTGCTGTCTTGTACGCGTAGTCCTATTTTCCTGAAAGAGGTTACTGGTATGTACTGCATTTATCCCCTTAACAAATTTAAAAGTTTCTATTATGTCTCTTCTGTGCCTTCTCTGCTGTAAGAAAAATAGATTTAACTGGCTGAGCCTATTTTCATATGGTTCGTGGTGTAGTCCCTGCACCATCCTGGTGGCTCTTCTCTGCATGGATTCCAGATGGTCTATGTCCTTTTTTAGGTGTGGCCTCCAGAACTGCAAATAGTACTTCCAGTGAAGCCTCGCCAAAGACCTATACAGTGGGATGATTACCCCACGATTTCTGCTAGTAATACCCCTGCCTATGCATCCAAGGATGCCGCTTGCCCTTATTGCTGCTTTTTTGCATTGCTTTCCTACCTTTAAATCAACCATTATCATAACTCCTAGATACTGTTCCATCTTTGTCTTTTCCAATTGCTACCCTTCCAGGGCATTGTTATTTCCCGGGTTCCTCTTACCGAAGTGCATTACCTTAGACTTTGGCATGGAATATCAACTGCCAGTTCATGGACCATTCCTCCATTTCTTAGACCGCCTCCATTCCCTGGACCCCTTCCTATGTGTCCACCTGTTACAGAGTTTTGTATCATTTGCAAACAGACATACTTTCCCTTTCAGTCCCTCAGTGATGTCACTTATGAATATGTTGAAAAGGATTTGGCCAAGCAATGATCTTTGTGGAATACACTGGTATACTCACTCCTCCTGCAACAAGGTACTATTTACCATAACTCTCTGAGTTTGGTTAGTAATATCTGTTACCTACAGGTTTAGCCCAGAGTAAGAGCTTTGCTGGTTTTGAAATACAATTGTTGGTTGGCACAGTAAAAAATAGTACATCAGTACAGATGGTTCTATTATGCATGCCAGAAATGTGGTATTCCAACACACGGGATACTGTGCACACTTGCCCAAAACACAGGTGCCAGACAGAGCCACTGGCCCGCTGGAGCATGGTCAGGAAACAATGCATGACACAGGGGACAATGGAAGCCTGAAATAACAGGCACCAGGAAGGGGCAGATGCCGGAAAAGGCCACAAGGATGCCAGGACCTGCGGCACAGCACTGTCCCATGGGTGCAGGCCAGCTGCAGTGCAACCACAGTAAAGGGACAACAGCGCGGGAACAGACAACCACACCATAGGGGAACAAACAGGGACACAGATGATGAGCCCGGACAAAAGGAGCAGAGGGAGGGCTGGAGGTACTTACCCAGCAGAGGTGCTGCATGATGGAGCAAAACAGTGACCAGATCCACCGAGACCATCAGTGGGTAGTGAGAGATGATGTAACTGTGCATCTGACTGGCATGCAGCATGATGGCATGCCCGTAGGACCCATATGGCCAGACAACAAATGGGGGGGTGAATGTACAACAGCAGGCCGGGAGATGCAGGAGGCATGAAGAACCCATGGCTTTGGGATATGAGTACGGGCAACAGCACCCACCACAGCAGTGACATAGGCACAGGTGCACAGCCCCATGGAGGACAGGCACATGATAGGGGCACGGAACACTGTGGATGCAGTACTGCATGCTGCAACATGGGGTCTTGGCTGAGCTATGGAGGAATAGGACTGTGGGTGGTCAGTGGCACTACAGTGCTGGGAAACACTGCCCAGTGATGAGGTGCACCTGCCACAGGAGTGGCACATGGGTGTGATGTGCAAATGGGGCTCATTCACACTTGCATGCTTGGGCTGCTATAAATGCAGTTGGTGCCAGGTGGAGCACTGCCACAATGGCTGGGAGAGAAGAAGGCATGGATAAGCAGGTTGCTCTACCACAACAATCCCACAGCTGCACTTTGCCAGGTAGTCCTATCCAGGAGGATGAAGGACAAACTGAATATGGACAGCTACCTACTCGTCCATGAGAGGACATGCAAAGACACTGTGTATTGGTGCTGCTAGCACCAGAAGTTAAAGTCCTGCCTTGGTAGGGCCATCACACTGCTGCAGGATGGCTATCACCACCTCAAAAAGAAGAATTGGCATAACCACATCCCTGAGGTGACAGACGTCCCACTGGCAGAGATATTGGCAGGCATAAAGGACAAGACACACATCACCATGGCCACACCCACTCAGCTGCTGCAGAGTGAGATGTCAACTATGTCACAAGAGGTGTGGCAACAGTTGCCAGGCAAGAGGGCACTGCTCCAGCTCATGAACAGGACCAGGTGAAAAGATCTCCCACCTGAGCCAGCAACACTGGTCAAGCTCGCCATACCTGAGCAGCAGCAGACAGTGAACGGGTGGCCCTGGTATAGCAGTATGGCAGGCTGCAACACACACAAGGTCCCACTACTGACAACTGAGGACAACATCAGGGACCTGACCCAGGTGGGCTACTGGGTGATGGATGGCACCTTTAAGAAACTGCCCTGTCTGTACACACAGTTGTACACCATCCACGCCCCTGTGGGGACTGGTCCAAACAGCTGTATCATGCCACTGGTGTACCCACTAATGACCACCATGAGCCTGGAATGCTACTTTACCCTGTTTCAGGAGCTTAACAAGTATGCCGGCCACACTATTTTGCACCCTTGAGCCAGCAACCATCATAACAGACTTTGAGCAGGCTGCAATCAATGCGTGCAAGACAAAGGTACCCCAGACCATGAACAAAGGACACCTGTTTCACTTAGGGCAAATCATGTGGCAGAAGGTGCAGATCCTTGGCATTGCACCACAATATGGGAGCTACCCAGACTTCAGCATCAAGATATGCGAGGTCATGGCACTCACACATCTGCCAGCACCAGACATGACACCTACATTTGCCATCCTGAAGCCGACAATGCACCCAAACACAACCATCCATGTCGACTAGTTTGAGCAGACATATATGCTGGGCAGGATATGGCTGTACAGTGGGACGGCCAAGGTGACAATTAGGTATGCCCCCATGTTCCCGCCACAGACCTGAACAAGTGTGAGATTCCATGGATCCAGAATAATGTGAAGGCGTGGCACTGCCATCTCCATACCCTGTTGGAAAGGCACATGTGGGTGTGATGACCATGCTGGCAGAGCTGCAGAGAGAACAACAGCAGATGGACACTACCAGGGAGGTCATACGATGTGGCCTGCCGTGGACACCATCAAAGAAGAGCTATGTGGCCCATGAGGACAGGATCAGGGTGGTACATGCATCCAGGGAGAAGGACAGGCTTCAGGAATTCCTGCATGCCATGGCATACAACACCACCTTGTAGTGTGTCCATGATATCATGACACCTGTACGTTGCATACACAGTTCAAGACTGCATGGCCACCAGGTGGTCACCATTCCCACCACACTGCTGGCCCATTGACCCACAAACATTACACATGATGCATAGCCTGGTGGCCATCACCTGTCACACCACCACTTATTCCGGCCAAGCAACACACAGCACAATTCCCTGGCTGCTCTGGGCACCCCAGTGCACAGTCCCTCCACTGTGTGTGGCACAAGCCACACCATGTCCTACCCAGCCATGCCGCTACATTCTGCCAGTATGCCCAAGCTGGTCCTGAGTGGTGCCCTCCCCCACGCTGTGAAGCATGCATGTCCTGTGTGTCCCCTGCATGCCCCACTGGGTCCCTTCCCTCTGCCACCGCAATCCACTATGCCCATGCACACATCCCCCTGATGCCCATGGTGGGCATTGCAGTCCTACTGTGCCACAGCAGCAGCATGCACACATCCCATGGGCAGCAAGCCATTGTGTCCTGTGGCTCTGTGCCATGGTGCCTCCTACACTGGCAGTGTGGCATGCTTGACTGTCATGGCTCAATGTGCATCTGCTGTGCCATTTGCCCAGTGCAGCACATATGCTCCACTGTTTAGCATTTGCTTCAGGTATTGTCTGCTGCCCAACTGTCCCCCAGTGTCACCCCATCCCGGATCTGTAAGGCTGCTGACTGATGCCATCAGTGACATGGGCCAGCATAGTGGGTCAAGCACTGGCCAACTCCATGTCCCTGTGTATGATCATTCTGTGGCTGCACAGTGGATCTCTGTACTGCCCAGTGTCAGCTCAGGTGCTGCATGCTTGGGGGGTGGTTTACTCAAGCGTCCATGCTGCTGGGCTGTCTAGCCACTCAGAGGTTGGGCCATTATGCTCAGGCTACTGTGCTTCTGGCTATGGTGACATTTCCACATCATGGCTGCACACTTTCCCACTGTGCACTTGCTCAGCTGTGTTTGGGGTGCTGGTTTGGGTCAGGCCACTGTGTGTTGGATGGCTGGTGCTGTTGGGGTGACGTGTATGACATTCTGACTGTTGGGAAAATGAGCCTCGGGATGGCAGAAGGGTACCATGCAGACAGTAGCTAGTTGTGTTATTGTTCAAAAGTTACTGTGACTGCTGTTTCATAGACACAGTCATTGAAAGAAGTGCTATTGCTGTAGAGTGGTATGTGGCAGATTCTCTTGTGCCGATTCGAGTACTGGTAGTATTTTGATTATGTGCCTAGACAGTGTCCCACCTCCATTAGCCTGTACAAGAATATTCCTGAACCACCACCCTCCTTCACTTCTAACTTAACACCCTGCTCTGGCTCGGCAGGCTGTGTTTGAAAGGCTAACCTACTCCTCCCACAACACACTTACTGGCTACTTCAAGAAACAGAGCAAATATCTCCACTCTCACTTATGTTCAGTTCCCTCTCCACTTCCAGAGAATCCACCTTATTTGATCCTAGACCAAGATTTGAAGCCTGTTCTCTGGTATCACCTAGATGTGCCTTATTGCATGCTTATTGTGTACCACTGCATGGTTAGCTATATCACTAAACATATAAGGATGACGCTGATTTGCATCTGGCTATTTTTCTGTATGTTTCTGCTGTGATTCCTTGCTGTTATGCCCTTGTACTGAAAAACTCTTAAAAAATCTTCTATGTTAAAAAAAAAAAGACTGTGAAATTTGGTAGGGTCATGTAAGCCATTACTAACTGTCCACATACCAAATTTGGAGATAATTGGATGTGCACTTTTAAAATTAGAGTGAAATAACTGAAATATAAAATTTGTCAAAATTCCACAGAATTTGTATGCAGATTCCATTAAATTCCATGGAATTGGAATGGTAATTCCGTGGACATTCTGCAGGTGGAATTTTATATTCTGTACAGCTCTACTAAAACATCAAGTATGATCTAGGAGAAGACAGAGCATGGTCCAAGAGAAGTCCATAGCTACAGGATGTCGATGAAAGAGTGAACAGGTCATAATGATAGATGTCATGCATTCTCTTCCCAACAGAAGCAGAGCTTTGATTTAATTTAAAGCCTGCTCTGTACATTTTTTTTTTTTTTTTTGCTATGGAGGATGATTTTGTCCACATATCCTTTTGTAGTGCCCTCTTTTTCTGAGAGTCTGAATGGTCCGTAGGTTCTTCAAGTTGTACTTTCTTGAGCAGAGCTCCTGTGCTGCTGCCTCAGTGTTGTTGAAGATTTTGGAAGCATCTGAGAAACAGATGCTCAGGCAGACCAGATAGGGAATGATAAACTTAATTGTGTGCACTTTTAAACCTGTATAACCAGAGCAAAGGCTCTATGCTTAGCTAGTAAAGTAGGGGAGTAATCATTGTCAAAATATAAACAGTGCCACTTGTAAGTTATAACTCCCTTGCACCAAGCTCAAAGTAGCAGTTCATGCTTTGTAGCAAAATGATAAAAGTGCACTACTATGGAATGGGGGCAGGAAGCAGAGCTAGAGGATTTAGGGAGCATGGCTCTATGTGCTCATTTGAGGGGTAGTGGGCAGAGGATATCTATCTCTGAAATTGACAGAAACATGCCCTGTAGAAAAGAAAGAATGTCATTTACTCCATCTGCCTCTGGCACACCATAAATTCTTATATTGTTCCTCCTTGAATGGTTTTCTAAACCTTCATAGTGATGTGCCATAGTTTATTGCTCCTGGATTACTTTAATAAGCACTCATTCCAACCAGTCCACTCGAGTATCAGTGATGGCGGCATGCTGCTCCATAGTCAGTACTTTGTTTTCCAAAGCCACTACTCTTTCTTTTAACTCCAAATGCATAGATTGGATTTCTGAATGACACTCCCAGAGCTCCTTCAATATAGCAGCATTAGTTGGCTGTGCAACCACTGCTTATCCATTTGCCGACATATCACCCATATCCTCTGTTTGTGATGAGCGAGCCTAGGGTAAGCTAGGAATAACTGTAGAGATGCCACCACTTTTAGGTTTTCTGCTACCACCCATTCACTTAAAATATCTTCAGGCTTAAAATATAGCCCAAAAAGCTGTTTAATTGCCATAATGATAGCTATAATTCTGGGTGGAAATGGAGCTCTGCTCTCAGTCCTACATGATGAGTAAAGATGTCACCAGAAGTCCACATTAAATAGAGCATCTTTTAGATCTAGACGTACTCATTGCAGGCTTAAATATAAACATTGTACTTTGTTCCCAGGAGAAAATTAAGTTTGCTAGATGTTTATTTGCAACTATTTGGCCTTTAATACTGATTGAAATAAAAAAAATCAGAATGAAGATCTTCTGTTATCATTGTTAAATATAAATATAGAAACAAAGAAGTTGGCAGCAGATAAGGACCTCTTGGCCCACTTAGTCTGCTCAGCTTTCCCTGCCTACTGTGATACTGCAGACCCTACTGAATCTCCGGTTGTCTCCTTCCCTTGCCCTAGTACCATGGTCTCCTTGTATCTGTCCCATGCATGCTTGCATCCTATCACCATTTTGGAACCCACCACCTCCACTGAAAGGCTGTTCCAGAAGTCCACCACCCTCTCAGTAAAGAAGTATTTCCTCACATTTAGTTTGAGACCCCCCCAACTTCATAGCATGATTCCTTATCCTTGAGCTGCTTTTTCTTTGGAAAATGCCATCTTCCTGTACCTTATTAATACCATTTAAGTATTTGAATGTTTCTATCATATTCCCACTTTCTCTTCCTTCTTCCAGAGACTGCACATTCATTTCCTTGCGTCTCTCGCCATAGGGCTTTTGATAGAGGCCCTGTACCATTTTGGTAGACCTCTTTTGTACCACATCCACCTTATCAATGTCCTTCTGGAGGTGGAACCTTCAGAATTAGACACAGTACTCAAAATGGGGTCTTACCGGTGATTTATATAGGGGTAATATTACTTCCTTCTTCCTACTGATGATACCCTTCCTATACACCTGAACATCCTTTTAGCCTTCCCTACTACCTTATCACACTCCTTGACTACCTTCAGGTCATCAAAAATTATTACACCCAGGTCCCTTTTCTGTTTGGTGGTTGCCAGTACTTCCCCTTTCAATTGATACATAGCCCCTGAGTGTCTGTGCCCCAAGTGCAGGATTTTGCACTTTTTTGCATTGAAACTCAGCTGCCAAACCCTTGCCCATTCTACCAACTTTTTCAAATCATCCCTCATTTTTTCTACCACCTCCCAGTAAATCTACTCTGTTGCAGATGTTTGCGTTATCTATGAACATGCATACGTTCTCTTCTAGCCCTTCCACAATGTCACTAATATAGACTTTGAAAAGGACTGAGCCTAGTAACGAGCCCTGAAGCACCCCACGGGTCACCTTGCTTTCTCCAGAGTGGACATCATTTGACACCACTCAATGACTCTTGCTGCTTAACCAACTGCTTACCTAGTTTATAACTGTTTGAACCACTCCCAGACAGGCCAGCTTGTTCAACAGTCTTCTATGTGGAATGGTGTTGAAGGCCTTCCTGAAATCCAGGTAGGCCACATCTACCACTCCTCCCTGATCCACTACCTTGGTCACACAGTCAAAGAACTCGATCAGATTTGTCTGGCACAACCTCCCCCCTGAAAAATCATGCTGCCTTGGATCCTGTTATCCACTGGCTACAAAGTATTCTGCTATACTTTCATTTAGTAGTGTTTCCATTACTTTTCCCACTACCAAAGTCAGGCTGACAGGTATGTAATTTTCTGCCTCCTCCCTGTTCCCACTTTTGTGAATATAATAGGAAGTAACCAAGTAGCTATATATGGCCAGAGGGGAGTAAGGAAACCTGTTATTATTAACTAAATCAGAAATTCAATCATGGATCCAATTATTAACATACAGAATATTTTGTACTTATTTTAATTTAAGGAATTATGCCCATGTTCCATGAAAATAAAGTTTCTAACCTATCTTACCCTAAACAATAACCTTAGTCTTTTGAATAGAAATTTAATTTTGGGTACAAACCCCCATGTGGATAAGTTAGTAGAAGAACAAAAAATATATATATAATGAAACAAGGCACATATAAATTATTGCAAATTATGTATAATATGTTGATAGTTACTAAAAAGGATCCGTAGAAGAAAAACAAATAAGACGTGGTACCTAGAATCATATCTAATTTGACTAATCAAGAATTGAAAAACCTGTGAATTAAGACAAACAAAAACTATATGTACACAAAAAATAAAGCTATACAGAAAATTATAACAGACAGAGCTTATTATACCTACAGATTTGGGGGAAATTGACAATACTGAGACTACTCAATGTTGGCACCATTGTGGTGCAACAAGAGACTGATATTGTTCATGAGGCTGTCCTCTAATCCCAAAGTGATAGAACCAGACAAGTAAACTATTATCAAACTTACTAAATGTGTGTATATCCCTTGTGCATTTAACAGATTAGTGTTTAATGATTTAAGCAATTTTAAGTTTAAGAAAGTGGGAGAGAAAGCGATTTTTTTCTGGGTACAGTGAGCACTAAACGATTAATTAATGGAGAAATGGAGAAATGGAAACAAAGCACATATAAATTATTGCAAACTATATAATATGTTAATAGTTACTAAAAATGACCCATAGGAGAAAAACAAATAAATTGCACTTAGAATCAAATCTAAATTTGACTGATCAAGACTAGAAAACCTGTAAATTAAGACAAACAAAAATTATATGTACACAAAAAATAAAGCTATACAGAAAATGGTAACAGACAGAGCTTATTATACCCTACAGATCTGGAGGAAATTGGCAATACTGTGACTACTCAATGTTGGCACCAGGGTGGTGGAACAAGAGACTGATAAGTTCATGAGGCTGTCCACCAATCCCAAAGTGATACAACCAGACAAGTAAACAATTATCAAACTTATTAAATGTGTATATTCCATGTGCATTTAACAGAGTAGTGTTTAATGATTTAAGCTATTTTAAGTTTAAGAACATGGAAGAGAAAGTGTTTTTTCTGGGTATAGTGAGCACTAAAAGATTAATTAATAGAGAAATGGAAAGCCCAAACCATTGAAAATACTAAGACACAAAGATGGTAATAAATGTTTAGTCACTGCCTCATGAAAGATTATTGCATGACTGAAACTATGGATCTTATGGCACCTTCCTGAAAGGAAATAGAAACCATCCTACACATTTGATAAATCTATAAAACGTGTACTTTTGATTTAAGAATGTGAATGAAATGTTAAACATAACACCCCTGGCATGGTATCCCAGAATACTAAGAAGGGAAAACAGTTGGTAAAGTAAATTATATGGCTCGCAGTACAAGGAAGGGGGACAGAAGAAGGGCAATTTGTGTTATACAGTAAGTGTTGTCATTTTTTGATGGATTTAAGCTCTTAAATGGTTATTATATACAGTGTGTACAACAGATGATGTATGTTTCTATGTATATATGTTATTTTACTATATGTCTCATTGTAGCATAAAAATAATATCATTACAAAAGGAGAGATAGGTAGGTCAGTACAGTATTGACAGGACAAGTGAATGTGTCCTCCAAATGGGAAGCACACCATATAGAAAAGTGCTTCCATTTTAAACGATAGATATGCCTTGTGAAATGCTTTCAGGCTGGAAGCAAGATGTCAACCACCTTGGGGAACCCCAAAATGGACAATGACTATGTCATCAGGAACCTGACATACAGATGCAGGGACCATAGGTTCAGATGGATCAGGGAACCACTGTCCTGTGGCAGTAAACCCCAACACAGGGGTAGCTGAACAGAAGGCCCTACTACTAGATGATATGGGAATGGGGAGTGGGAGCCTAGTTGGTTGACCCAGCCTTGTGGCTAAGGCCTATAACCAAATTGATACTTTGGAAGAGTCCTCCTCAGAGGTTTTGACTAACAGAAAGTTTAAGGGTTGTGTAAGACTCTGGACTCATTAAAATTTTAGTTTGAAATTTTTATTGCTTATGGACAAAAATATGCTAATGAGTCACCTGCAAGATTGGACAACTTTTTGTGGCTTAACAGGCCACTTCTGCAGGGCCCATGATGGTCTCATTTTGTAAAACAGAAAACAAAATATTTACAGTGTAGTTATACTCTCATTATTAGAACTGAACCAAACAACATCTCTTTGAGCTTATAAATTCATAATATTCCTAATGTTATTGTATTAGACTTCTTTTTCTGTCTTAAAGTTCCATATATTTAAATACTGAGAACCCAGGCCTGTTCCCTCACTATCAAACTACAAAGTACAAGTTTGACCTCCGTACTGTAACAGGTCATGGTTATGTGTGTTCTAGTGATTTTTATAGTGTAACACCATAATTAATGAAAGTTCCATTTGATGTTTGTGATAAAGGATGTAAGAAACCAAACTAAATAACAGAAAACAAACATGCTGCTTAAGTTAAGCAGCTCATATGAATACCAAGCAGGCTTACTATAAACTTCTTTGCCTTACAATATATTTCACCAACATAGATGGTTACATTTCTTATGTTTCCTAAAACAACAGTTCAAAGCATGCTTGTTATATACATCTTTGAATGCTTAAAATACAGAACAATATATGGGGTGGTGTGTATAATGAGATTTTACACAGACCCGAGTTGTGAGATGCTGAGGGGTTTATGAAATACATTCCAAAACGTGGGTGCTTGTAAAATCTATTTTTACACACCACCCCATATTTTATTTCATATAATTGCTGGGGAAAATTTTCTCGCCACAGCAATTCTGTAAAATAAAAATACATTGGTGTTCATCTGCAGTCTGGTTGGTATGAAGCACCCTCTACTATCCACTGCTGTTTAAAACTTGCCTCCTTTTTTTCTCTTTTAAAAAAAATGTATGAGGAGTACCTGTGGAAGAAGGATTGAATGGAAGTGACTGGCCAGTTCTTCTTTTTTTATTTATTTACTTACTTAGTAACATAGTCCTTTGGACTTATAGAGTCTCTTGAAGCAGCTTCCACAATAAATAATAGACTGTCTCCCACTAAGTGACCCAGGGACGTATGCCCTAAGAAGTGTATCCTACATCACATTATGTATCCCCAAGGCTTCCTCTCTGTATGGCAGAGTGGCTATTAGTTTTCTGTTGCCAACATTGTGGAACAGAGTAAAAAGATTATTGAAATTAAGCTGTCTCCGCAGTATGAATTTCGTTAAATCTCTATATGTTCGGTATGTGTGTGAACCATGCAATTGCTACCCCAGCCCCTAATTTTAGTCTGAAGCATCAGGCTGCTGCCCTCTGTGCGTAGTTGAATTTATGATTGCATGTAACCTTTGATGACCTTAATTCTGTGAGTGTCTTATGCCTTAAATGTTTTTCCCCTCTAGAAATCCCTGTAGGGTTATTATCTCTTCATGGCTTCTGCGGCCGCTACACCTTACTCACCCTGCTGTCTTTTACATATTGCTTAATCTGTGGCTCTTATTCCCCTACCCTGTACTATTTAACTGCCCTATTTCATCTTCGTATTCCCTTTCCACTACAGTCTACTCTTACTATCTCTTTCCTTTGTCCTGTAACTCTCTCCCCTACTGTAAACTAGCACTTCAGAGGCTCCCTGCCCCTCAGGTAGGAAAAATGTGGATACTGGGAGGTTGTCACCTCCATAGCCACCACCTGAGACACCCAGACCGGACTCCTTACTAGCAAGGTGCCGCATTGCTGATACCTAATCAGAATGTGAGCGCTTTTCTGCTCTGGTGTCTGATTGGCTCCTGAAGTCTGCTCCTGTGTCTCCCTCAATACTAAGCTAAAGTCTGATCTTCTGTCTAAAACTTGCACAAAAAAGAGCTGTACTTACTTACTGCCTAACAGTTTTGACCTCTATTTTTTCCTGTTTAGAGTGTCAAGAGTTGGGACTCTGTTTGATTATACTCCTATCTGAATTTCTGTGGTTGGGCCAGTCTTTAGGCATCAAGTAATACCCAACTCTGTTGTCCTGTTGTTTTTGTCCTCCTACTGGTTCAGATGTTCCATTGTCCATGGCCCTGTACTTAATACCGACCCCTTCTTCCATCCCCTGCCAAAGATATGCTCTCCACGGGCTCCCTGCCCATTTGCGGGAGAAACATGGGCACTGGGAGGTCAGCGCTGCCTCTACTGCCACCTGAGAACCTAAGCTTGGACTCTTCATTAGCAAAGCACAACATTAGCAGTCATCCAATCAGAATGTGACTGCTGTTTGGCATTGGCTTCTGATTGGTTCCTGCAGTCTGCGTCTGTGCCTGTTCTATACCAAGCACAAATGTGCTTTCCATGCCGAAATTTGCTGAAAAAGAGCTGTAATTAATTTTATCCTTGACTGTTAAGACTGTTATCCTTCTGTTTAGAGCGTTACATCTAGGGATACTGTGTGATTACACTACTTTTGACATTTTGTGCTTGCATCAGCTCCCTACACAAGCAGCTGATCACTTTTTCCTACTGAGGTGCCTGCTAAGCTTCATCTTATGCCCTCCTTAAATATTACAGAAGCACTCTGAACTGATATGACTGATGTAACATTTAGTACTTACTTGCATTAACTGTTTTTTTACTTGTGTTATTTGTCTCTATTGTAAATATCTCTGTATGCATTGTACCATTTGACCTGGAGCTAACCAGGTCCATCTTGTAAATGAGCTTGCTCAACAATGTTCATCTGGATAAATAAAGATTTTGATTGATTGACTTACCATTGAGTGCTGCTGCTGATGGAATAGAGAGTGGTGATTCTGGGAAAAGTAGAGGTGTGCGCATGTGTGGAGTGAGGGAAACCCTGTGTGTGTTAATGGCGAATTATAACCAGGTTTCCCTATGGGAGAAAACACTCCCCAGTTATAAATAAATTCTTGCTTTCTGAAATTCACTGTGTCCATCAGGTTAGTAAATAAAATACTGTAAAATCATGAACTAAAGTTGTAGTACCTGCTTTATAGCAAGGGCTTACTTACCCACATCTACCCTGTTAGTCGTAGCTGTAAGGATCACTCTTCATGGTAAAAAAAAAAACATTGTCTTAGAACACAATAAGAGAGAGCAAGTTCTTCCATACTACTTCTACTTATACAGTATATCTTTCTAGGAAATGTGCCATTTCCCTGTTCTTTCTTGGCTTTTCTATTGTTTATAACCTCTTACTTAGTTATTTTCTTCCTAGAAATCCCTTGTCTCAACTTGCTAATTTCTTATCAGTTTGAAAGTAGTGCAAAGATACAGTGGTTTAAAGAACCAGTGGATTTGAATGAATGGTTTTCCTTTCTGATTTTTTTCTGTATAGCCAGTTATGGGCAGTAGACTTTATATATAAAAGTGATTAAGCTAAATGAGTGCAGTATTTTTTGTTTTGATAAGTTGTGGACCCTAGAGAGATGTGCAGTGCCATTCATGAATTGCAGACAGGAAGTGATGCAATGAGGGTGAAGCCGTGTCCATACATAGATGTAGTGGTCAGTCTGTGTCATTTCTAGCTATGATCTATTGTCTTCAGAAGTATTATTTTTTTAAAGAGGCTGTAAATCATATTCTACTGATGTATTGTGTAGAACAAGTCAAACTGCTTCTGCCTATGTGCTTGCTTTGCACTGTTTTTCCTATGCAGCTACTGTAGTACCCAGAGAACTGTCAGTGCAACATCATTTTATATGTCATCCCTTCAAAGCCTGAAGCTAGAAAGGTGAGTAGTGTGAACAACAAAAAGTAGTTTTAACTATATTTTGAAATAATAAAAGACTCTCAGAATAATGATACTTAGAATAACGAGCGACAGTGCAGATACCATGCATAAGTGCCCACTTTCCCTCCCAGCTTTCTTAACATAAAAATAAACTCACTGTACATGTTGCAGTCTCCCTCACTGTGTTCCATGCTGGCAATATCACTCAAACTGCAGTATTCACTCATGTGCCCTACAGTCATGACAGAACCACTGGAGCAGAGTTTTTTTTCCTCAGCAGTTGTTTATTATTATTTTTTTTTTTTTGCAAGCATGCTCCTGAGATGTGCTGTCACTGTCTTGCAGTACCACTTTAAGATCCCAACCTATGTGTGCGGGAGCAGTCCTTGCTCTCTCTTTCTCTCTCTCTCTCTATAGAACCTTTTCTATCTTAAGCAATTTTTTGTTTTCAAAGAAGTACTCCAGCAGTCACTGTCTTGCAGTCCCATTGATCCTGACCTCCATGTCCATGAAGTCCCTCTTTTCTTTGCAAGCAACAAGATAAACACATAGTTTGAGGGAAGAGTCAATAAAGGACTGCTACAAGGAAGGAAGGGATGTAAAGCATCATTCTAGATTTTTGGGGGGATTCATTTTACTACACAAGATCAAAATGTAGCTGTGTTTGAAATACCCATGCCTTTCCTGATTGTCACACCAAAGGAGCATAACTGGCATGCAGAGAAGGGATTCTGATGCACAGGTCATGGTTCCTGAACCTAGACCCAGTGCTGCTGCTGTGCTTCTGAAACATCTTACTGCAACTGGGTCTCTCCTGAACAGTAAACTTTTTTTTATTTTTGAACTTTATTCTGTCTGTCAGGAGTACACCAGAAGCAGTAGCCAGTGGCAGAGAGAAATTATACAATGAAAACAATGTGTTGAGTCGGCTCAGTTCATTGCTGTTCAGTAATGAGTTTTGAACTGGCAGAGAAGCGGGCAGGGAAGTGGCAGATGAGTATGTAATGACATTGATGGGGTAAAAAGCAAGTTCTGATTGAAAAACATACAATTTTCTGTCTCGAATCCTGGCAGTCAGAGTTAGTGTCTGTGATTAAAAACAATTGGCACTACTGCTGAGTCACAGGTCTAATTCTCTTTCTTGTCAGACAAGACATAAAAGAATGGTTGTCCGTCTGTTAGATTAAAAGAGGAAAATACACAAAACAGTAAATTAATTATATGCCAGTTTGACAAATTAGGTTAGTTTATTCAGCAAGATCACATACTACTTGCCACAGTGTACCATCTAATATTGACTATAAGATGGAATCCAGTCTACTGTGCCCTGCTTTAAGATAATGACCTCCAGACCACATTTCCCTATAATGTTACTTCCTGTTTGTAGTGAAGCATCAGTTCACTCCCATGCTGCTACACTGAACACAGTCACACATTCAACACTAGAGTAAATCAAAACATGAAACAAATGGTAGCTGCATAAGTTCCTCTTTAACATTCTCAAAATGATTAATGTATACCTAATCCCATTTACATTCAAATAAAAAGGCAATCCAATCCACTAGCCCTTTTATATGTACTCAGTTTGCTAACTAAATGCATCATTTTAAATGTTTCTTGATAGAAAACACAAATCATCAAATTCCCTTCATATCTTCCAGGGCAAAATGCCACAATATGCTCTGAAAGCCATTCCAGCTAAATAGCCTTACTATCTCTCTTGCAGTACCAAATTTGTCATTGTAAAATTATTTGAAAACACCAATGGAAGCAAGTGTTTTTCCTTCAATTCTCTCTCTCAAAACTGTCTTTCTCTTGTCTTCCGCACTTTGTAACCACTCAATTATTTGCCTTGCTTTGAATGAGGATAGTGTTATACATATAGCTTCTTACCTCCATACAGTTTACCAAGATTTAAGATGCATTTTCATTACTCTATTCAATGTAGTAGTGATTTGCGCTTGTGTTTTACCTCCTTATACAGTTTATGGGTTTGGCTCCCATGGGTTGTGGTTTGGCGTCATGATGTCACTTGCCACCCAATGCTTCTGCCCAGTGCTTGCCTCTGGATGTTTCAGGCAGTGGAAAAGTGGATAGCCAGTTCCCTGAGCCCCTATGAGGTGCTTTCCCCCCAGGGAGTTCTGTGTGGACCATTAGTTTTATTTATTTATTTATTGAATTTTGGTAACCGGGTAAGCCCACTGAGACCATGGGTCCCTTTTTCAGGGGTGACCCAGAATTAGTTACAAGAACAAATGACAGAGTACATGAACAACATCAAATTACATCAAGGTACAAACATGGGTAATGAAGCAAGAAATGAATTAGGTACATACAGTAAATCTTACAGTACATTATAAACAACAAATACTCATGAACAGGACAATGTGTATGTGATGCAACAATCAGCAGAAATACAAAGATACAAAACATGAGCAAAAGTATTACAGATGCGGTAATCATACACTATGGACATGGATGTTTTGGAAGTCACTGAGTACATTCGTTTGAAGTGGGTAAGGTTCAGCAGTAGCAAGTACACTGCCAGTGCTCTAGTAGGCAGGTTTTTAGTCCATCCTTGAAACTGCTAAGAGAGGTGGAGTTAGTTAAAGAAGTAGGTAGTGAGTTCCAATAGTATGGAGCAAAGTAGGTAAAGGACCTTTTGCCCGAGTTAGTCCTAAATCTGGGGATGTCAAGTAAAGTGCAGTTTGTGGAGCACAATGATTACCTCAAGGGCTGTGGTGTAATCAGTACATTGAGACCACAAGGTGTATAGACTCTGGTCAGTTTATAGGCTAGACAAAGGAGTGGATTGGCCATCCTATCATTTAGTGTGGGCCAATTCAGTGAGGAAAGGACCTCACAATGGTGTCTCTGCTGGGGGAGACCTCGATGCAAAGCAGCTGATCTTGTTGTACAAAACAGGTTATTGATCTCTGAGTTCCTGAGAAAGTGGAGCACTGGGCACCATATAGCAAAGTGGGGAGGAGTAGGGTACCATTTGCTTTGGCTAGCCTGGTCTGGGGGGTTTGTGAGATACCCAGTTGGTATTTCTAGTGCTTGACTTTCACAAAATGATCCACATGAGGTTTAAATGTAAGATCTTGGTCAATGTAGATGACAAGATATGTTATCTTATCCACTACCTCTAGTGGTGAGCCAGAAGAGGTGGATAAGGTAACTAGACATTGCGTGGATGTACCAAGGGGCTAGGGCCCAAAAAAGACTGCTGTGGTCTTTTTTTCATTCATTACTAACATGTTACCATCAAACCACATTTTGAGTGCATTCAGTCTTGCAGACATCATAGAGGCAACAGTGATGACATCATCTGAACTGCAATAAAGAATGGCATGGTCAGCGTATAGTAAATGGTTCACATTACCACAGCTGTTGCCAATGTCATTAATAAAGATGGAGAAGAACAATGGGCCTAGCATGGAATCCTAGGTGACACCATCATTGATGGGAAGACGATTTGAGTGAATCCCTTTCCATTTGACCAGATGTGATCTACCAGTGAAGTAGTTAGTAAACCAGGTGAGCTGATGGCTGTCTACAGCCAAGTGCATCAGTTTACTGTGGAGCATGTCATGGCTAACCAAGTCAAATGCTTTGGTTAGGTCAATGTAGATGGCTCCAGAAAGTGATCCTTTGTCCGAGACACTCAGGGTATCAGCTGTGAATTTTACAAGCACTGTGTCAGTCCCATATGATTTCTTAAAACCATGCTGCTTGTCAGAAAGCAGATAGTGCTGTTCCAGGTAATCCTGTAGCTGGTTATACACCAGCCTCTTCTGTTCCTTGTCCAGTGGGCTAATGATGGAAATGTGCTGACAGTTATCCACAAGCTCTTGAGGTCCTCCTTTATGGATGGGCACAACCAATCCAACCCTCCATTTGTTAGGGATAATTCCTTCAGAAGGATCTACAGTGAAGCTTGCCAGGATTAAACCCAATACTGTAGCATGGTGCAGCACAGTTACTGCAGTAAACAATGTAATTTCAAAGGGAATTAGTCCCTTCTGTTATGCAGGAAACTGTGACACTGCACTTAATCCTGGCAGGCATTACCATATTTGGTAGCCAAATGGCTGGGAGGGCAATCACAGCAGCAGCTGCATTTTATAAGCTTTAGTTCTAGTTTATCAGAAGCAGGAAAGCCATCAGCTTTTATTCACTTCAGAAGGGCTAGTACCTTGCCCTTCCTGACCAATCTAAGTTGACACTTGAGATGGTAGTATCCAATTGCCTCTGACTGATAGGAGGTGGGGGAGGAAAGGGAGGTTTGAATTTGTACCTTGCAAGGTCAGTAAAGAAGCAGTTAAAAGGATTGGCAGTCATGATGGGGTCATTAATAACCAGGCCATTGGCACTAATGTAACCACCTGGAGAGCTAGGGCTATACATAAGCAGGGAATTGATACGGAACCAGAATCTTTTAGGGTCAGATCAGGATTTTCTTTGTAGACTTCTTCAGTAGTGACTATTGGTGACCTTTGCACCTTTTTTGCACTTATTCCTCAGGTACCTGTACTTCTCCCAGTCAGACTTCAGAGCAGAATTCTAATGTAGTCCCCAAGCCTTATCCCTATAGGCCATTAATTTTTTGAGCTCAGGTTCAAGTCATTTATTGCAGTTATCCTTTACTCACAGCTTCTGAAATGGGGAATGTAAGTTTCTGCAGATAGAAAATTATTGACAAAGTAATCAAGGGCATCATCTATGCTTGGTAGATCAAGGATAGGGTGCCAGTTGATGCCAGAGAGTGTGAAAATAAAGGTCTCTGGTATGAAATTAGAATAATCCATCCCTCGCAGTAAAAGATTTAGCAGGGAGTCTGGGGAGATGATTTCTCCATACGCAAAAGACAGCCAAGTGATTGCTTAGGGCATCTGAGAATATTCCTGAATCCCAAATTCTATTGGAGTTTTTAAAAACTAATGCCCAGTCGAGGAGGGTATGGTTCTCTTGTTTGGTGTTGAACCTAGTGGGCTCTCTTATAACTTGGGTAAGGCTGGCCTCCAAAAAGGGAGTCTGCAAGCCAGAGCCAGTATCAGATGTCCAGTTTAAGTTGAGGTTGCCTAGAATAATCAACTCGCTAGGTGAGTGTTTAACAAAAACCTTGGTAAGGGATTGTACTGCAGTTGTTGCAATGCAAGTAGGTGAGTTGACATGACCCAGATGTAGAGGTTTAGTGTTACCAAGCAGCGACTTAACAAACAAGGTTTCACTTTCAGTATCATTTAGGTAGGGTATATCAGTGATGGGGGCAGTGATTGAGGATTAAACACAAAGACACCTCCCCTTTTTGACAGTTCTGTCCTTCCAGAAGGCAGTGAAACTTTAAAGGTTGATATTATGTGGGAGCAGATTAGTCTTGAGCCAAGTCTCTGATACGGTAATCACATCACGATTATTTAGGGTGACCCAGCTTTCAGGTTTGGGCATTTTGGGCCTTAGGCTGTTGATATTCATATTAACCAGCTTGAGTCCCTTGATTGTAGTCCAGTAATGGTTGGAAAAGGATCATATTTTATAATTAGATGTAAGAGAGGGCAGGATTTATTTCTACAACACCAGACAAGGCCAGTAGTAGTGGTGCTATGTATGTTTCATTTGAGAGAGGCACACGGTCCATCTAGAGCAGTAGCAATATATATATAGGAGAGTGCTACCATGAGGCCATAAGGCATCATGGTGACAGAAGTGCCAGGCAGTAGTACTGGTTTACTGTATAAGCTAACCCTAGATTGTGTCTTATCAACATTTAAGAGAAAATGACAGCTTCTAGATTGGCAGTATCCAAGAGCCTGACTACATTCACAGTTGTTATGCAAATAGCAACGTTTAAGTTTATATTACACTCATGTTAGAAGGCATCAGGCTACAGTCATTGGTGCTGGTTTACAATATAGGCTTACCCTAGATGAAGTTTTAGCTATGCACAGGAGAAATGGCAGTTTCTGAGAGCTTGACTACTGTACCTGTCCAATTTTAGGTGACAGAGCATACTGTGGAAACCATTCAGAGTGGGTCTACCTGTGCTAGTACTGTGTATGGTGGTAACAGCGTTAGAGGCTAAAGTGTTAGATTATGTCAGCATCTTCAATAGTGATATGTTTTTAATTCACAGTCACTACTTATCAGCTGTAATGGTGGAGAGAACAGCGATAAGAGGAGCAGAGCACCTGGCTGACCAGCAGACTACTGATGCACTCTGGCAGACTCAATGCAGACAATAGCACTAATCCTTGGTGCATGGTACATTACAGGGGGGCCACAGTGTGGAAGCTGCTGGTAGGGCACTGCTAATATACAACAGAATGTCCACCCCTCTCATTTCAGCTGCCTCCCAATTGGCTAGAAGGTCAGGAGTCTGAAAGTGTCAAATTCAAAAAGTTAGCTTGGTCTCTGTCCTGGTGTGGGTTTCCAGTGGCCATTGGGGGAGGGCAACTTTCCATATCACCTGCCCTCTCAACCCACTGCTGCTCCTTGTAGAGCTGGGTGTAGAGTTTTAAACATACAATCAAGAAATAATGATCAAAATAAAAATGTTACTCATGACCTATCCACTGGTGGTCACTAGCTGGTCTTATTACCCATTACTTTCACCACTCTGAGAATATGTATTCCATATTTTATTTTACTGCTACTCAATGTATTTTATTTCTACAGATTATACCCATTGTTTCTATCTTTGGACATAATACACCTCATAGCATGGCTGGGTATAGTAAATTGTGTGGGGGGGGGGATGAAAACTGCTAACTTTAATAGTCTATATCTTGGTGGTGCTACCACCAGTAATAATACTGTTCTTAAGTGTTTATTTATTGAACACCCTACCAGATGAAGTGGTGGGGGCTGAAACAATCAGGGGATTTAAGAAAGCATTGAATAGACATAAGGGAATTCTGGAAGGTCAGGGGTAAGGAGCAACAGACTTCTAGAGAAACATAAAGGAAACTTATATGCTCAAGTGGCAGACTGTGTGGGCCATAGGCTCTCATCTGCTGACATTGTCTATGTATTTGAAAAAAGCCCAGAGTGCAGGTAATGTGCAGGTGTGGAGGGCCGCAGAGGAACTGTGAAAGGAAACATTAAAGCACTTGATGAACAATGGGATAAAGAAAACAATTAGAAGAAAATAAATAGCTAGAAAACTGACAGCTAAAAGATGCAATCTGAAAAAAAAATTGCTAGAAAACTGGCTAAAAGGATAACTTTTCTGAAGGGGCCTATGCATTTTCTCAACCACTGAGATGATGTACTCTAAGGAAGTTATCATATACATTACTAATCTGACCAGTCTTCCAGTATTTTACTGAACTGTCATATTACTCCTATTATAGTGAAGGAAGGGAAAAGTAAAGGACCAGATGCAGGGATGGGAAGGAAAAAAGGAGATGGGGTAGGAGTTGAAAACAGGAGATAAGTCAAGCTGTGAACTAAAAATAGCAAACAAACTCTGGCCAGAGCCAATACAGCTGCAACCGACCTCACAGTGGGACATGGCACAATCTACCATGTCCAAGATGGCTGCAGACCTGTATTGCACATGTGCGAGTAGTTGCACAAGCCCAATACAGTTCAGTAGCTAGCTTGAACATGTCAGACTGTCATTTTGCACTGTGACCTCTGCGAGTGAAATCAGAGATGGCAGGCAAAGTAGTGCACCTGTGGTGGTAGTGGTGGGGGGGGGGAGTTGAGTCATTGAATTATATTGGATGGGCAGAGTGCTTTTGGAGTTGTGGAAGTGTCAATCAATCAATATTTTATTTATATAGCACCCATCTCCATTAGGACTCTGGGTGCAGCACAATAAGAACAGATTCAAAACATTTAAAATACAACAAATTTAAAACAACAACAAAATATTTTCTGATAACATAAACCTCTTCTCTACTTAAAAATGCTGACCGCTTTACATAAAATTCAGTTAAAAAAAAGCATAATGCAACTCCAAACCTTGTGCTCTTCTGTATCTGGCTTTCTCAGCTACAGCAAGATGGCTGCAGGCTCTGCCCACTAAAACTTTAAAAAGGATCATCTTTAGAAGAAGAGTTGCATATCTTCTTCGTTCATGCCCCTGTCAGATTCCAGAGTTCCTAAGGTGTATATCCAGCACATTTCACATTACCTGATGAAATGTATGTCAGGAAAACAATAAGACAACTTAAAACCTTCATACAGGAACATAAAGGCACCATCAACAGACAGGATAAGAGATCTTCAGTTGCCAAACACTTTAACTCAGTATTCAACAATGTGGCATCTCTAAAATGCTGTGCCTTGGATCTGGTCAAGAAACCTGACCTTGGTGCAGTTTGGGATTTACATCTCAGGTGCCATGAAATGCAGTGGATACATACCTTAGGAATCTAAGGGACCTTTGGGGGTGTTTTCCCCTTCCCCGTGTCCAACTGAAACCACACTGTGTGATGGATACTCCCACTCAGGGACTCCAAGACCCTCATATACTGGACATGGTCCCCATTTCTCAGCACCAGATCCAGGACTGCCCCCTCCCTGGTGGGTTCTATGATGCCTGTTTCAGGAATCCACTTTGCAGTGCACCTAGGATCACCTGACACCTGGTGCAGGGTGTGGTCAGTGACCTCCAATCCACTTTGGGCAAGTTAAAGTCTCCCACTATTACCACCTCTCCCTTTCCTACAGACTTTTTTATTTGTGAATTCAATTCCCTGGTCCTTTCCTCTTCCTGGTTGGGTGGTCTGTAACCTCTCCCCAACCTCACCTTCCTCCCACTGTTTGACAGTAACTAAATCCATAAAGCTTCCAGCCTCCCCTTATATGACTCCTCCCTCATACAAGTTATACCCTCCCTGATTCAAACCTCCAGCTGTCCCCCTTTTCCTGCCTCTCTGTGCCTCCTGTATAATTTAAACTCAGTGATTAAGAGGTCCCAGTCATGGTTAGGTGTGGCCCATGTCTCTGTGACCACTGCAGTGTCCACTCACCTCTCCAGCTACAATGCCTGCAGGTCATCCATCTTGTTTCCAAGACTTTATGCATTCAGGAACACTACCTTCCACCTGTAGTCTGAGCCTCCTTCCTGTCCCTCCCATCTGCCTTTCTCATTACTCCCCTGTGCCTGTACCCCACTCCACTGCTATCCAACTAGATCCCCGTTCCACCTATATCCTCCAGTGCCCCTCTACTGTTATGGGGAGCAATCTACAGACCTTCTGCACCTGGAGACTCAGGGCCTGTAAGCCAGTTTGCCCCTCCCCAGTAGTTTAAATTAAGGTTTTGGTTTATATACCCCCCGCTTGTCCCTGAAGACTCTCAATCCCCTTCTTCTGAGATGCAATCTGTTTGATGCAAAAAGTATTTTATATGACCACATCTCCCCCCACAATACCCAATGCAGTCATTTCCTTCCTCCTTGCACCACTTCCTCAGCCAGTCATTGAAGTCCTCTATCCTTTTCTTCCTGACTGTGCTGGCTTTTGGTACTAGCAACACCTCTAGAATGAAAGTGATCTGGCTACCTCTTTGCAGGTCTTCCCCACCACTCTGAATCTTTTCTGTTTTGCCCCACTCCCTCCTCGACTCAGTTTTTGGTACCTAGGTGTACACTTACGTGTGGTTCCCTCAACTCCCCACACCAACTCCCCAATCCTTTGGCACACCCTCTTTGCCATAATCCCTGGCATCCAAATCACCTTCCTCCCAATAGTTTGGTCCCCCTGCTTTCCCCAGTGAATACCCTTAATAATGGAGTCCCCTAGGATCATTACCCTTCCACACACCCCCATTACTGACTTCCTATTTTCCTTCCCTATCAGCCATACAAGCTTCTCCCCACCTAACTACCCCCTCTCCATCATGGGCACCCACCCCACCCATAGTACCCTCAACCATTACTTGGCTGACCCCCTCACAACCCCTACTTTCCCTTCTGTTGGCCAATCCACCACACTCTATGAACTTTCTTTCCTGTCCACCTGCACACAACCTCTCCTTCCCCCTTCCTCCTGTCACCTTACCCCCTCCCTCCACACCTCCTACTTCACTCTCCATGCTCTCTTTTACCAACCCACTGTGACTACTTTATATTGTCATACCCACCTTCACCTGTCCTACTCCTTCTGACCCTGTTGTCTGTACCCAACCTCTCTACCCACCTCCTATTCCCCCTCACTTCCAGTCAGTGTGTGAAATATATTCTTTAAAGGTGCTTTTGAATGCTTCCACTCCTCTTGTGCATCTTGCAGTCCCATCTCTTCCCCCTACCACTTGCCATTTCCCCATCCCTTGGCTCCTCCACCCTCCAAAGTAGGGGTAATCATGAAACTTAGGTGATCCCACCTACACCCCTACCCTGCCTGATGACCTCTCTCCCCATAGCATCCCCCATCTGACTTTCCCTTCCCTGCCCTGCTCCTCATATGCTTCAAGGTAACCTCCTGAACTACAATCTGAGCTGCCTTAGTTCTGCCCTTAGGCGGTCCATGCTCTTGCGCACTGGACAGCCTCCTGTTACCCACATCATCCCCAGGAATAAAGCCACCTCACAACCAATACAGCACACCACCATCTTCCCATTATACTGATGCCTGTATTTGCTTCTATTCTCTCGAATCCTCCTGATCCCTGACTCACTCACCCTCCAGCTAGGAACTTACTTATATAATCCAGAGGAGGATGGCTGCAAAGGTTGCAATTCCCCACTAGTTTAGAAAGCTTAACCCAGATACTCCAACTTTCTACTGCTGCCTTGAGCCTCAATACAAATATAAGCTGACCATAGATAGAGACCAGCTGCAGCCTTTCTGATTTCCTGCTTCTCAACACAAATATGATCTGAACCTAGATAGGTACCAACTGCACTCCATTACCTGTAGTACCATTGTGGGCTGGTCCCACATGTAAGCTAGCTAACCTTTCTAGGTTTATACCACTGAGGCCAAAACTCATAATCTTGACACCCAGGAGCCCGACACCAATAGCCCGACACTCGGAATCCCGACTGTTGAGAATTGCCAGCAGCAGAGGTTTTTACCATGTTTCGGGGGCTTTGCCACCTGCATCCCCTTTATTATTGATTGTCAATTCTGCCTCGGGAAATTCTTGACAGTCAGGAGTAATTCTTGGCAGTCAGGATTCTGTGTGTTGAGCTATTGGTGTCGGGCCCCTGGGTGTTGAGATTATGAGTTTTGATCTGTTATGATGATACCTTTTTCCAGTAATCTCCTAATCTTTTATACATGTACAAATTGACTACAGACAGGAATCATCTGGGACCCCATGTCAACACTCAACACTGTATTTTCTGCCCTACCTTTACACTTACACACTCTCCACTAACCAGTGTGGCTTGAGGTCCTCCCTGATGATGCCTCCAGACACCACATAAATAGGCATCACACTCCTACTTCATGGCACTCATGCTTTGGGGTTGCTCATGCTTTGTGGTCACTAGGTATTGTGGGTCTTTATAGGAATTGCAACCACCTCACAGGCTGGCTGTAGTCACCTGACCCTCCTTTCCACCAGTGGTGCCAGCTTTCTTGTGCTGAACTCCCACCCTCAGTCCTACCTCTAGTTTTCTCCTCCTCCTCCAAAACTTCCTTTCCACTGCAGAATTAAACAATTATTATCAGCAGTACATTCTTGGGTCCCAAATCAACAGCAAGGTAAGACAGCAGCAGTGTACTTAACTCCTCTGACAAGGGAGCAGATCAGGCTTCCAGTCCCCCTTCTTACTTCTTGGCATCTTCCATAGAAAGACCAAGGCATGGGACCATAATAGGAAGTATTTTCCTTCTAGTTGAAGTACAGCCACTTCACAGGCTTGCTGTAGTCATCTGACCAACCTTGCTGCCAATGGTGCCCACCTTCATCTACCAAACTCCTACCTTTGACCCTCCTTTTAGTTCCCTCCTTCTCCCTCCCAAATTCCCTTCCCACTGCACA
This sequence comes from Neoceratodus forsteri, assembly GCA_016271365.2. Classification (NCBI taxonomy): domain Eukaryota; kingdom Metazoa; phylum Chordata; order Ceratodontiformes; family Ceratodontidae; genus Neoceratodus; species Neoceratodus forsteri. Next base: position 635,142,262 of record CM028132.1, read on the forward strand.
AGTAAATAATTATTATCAGCAGCACATTTTTGTTCCCCAAATCAACAACAAGGTAAATTAGCAACAGGGGACTTAGTGCCTGTGACACAGGAGTGGATCAGGCTTCCAGTTCTCCTTCCTTCTCAGTGTTCTCCATAGAGAGACTGAGCCATGGGACTACTAGGACTACATTGTCAACATCAGTCCAAAACACCTTGGTGTCCCTAAAAGGGGCATTCATCACAGCTTATTGTTTGTCAGTAGCAAAAAACAGCTACCCTGAGCCAGAAATATCTCTGAAGGCAGATGCTGGAGGCAGCCACCCTGGTACACATCAGATGCATCATATGCAAAGCCTAACAGATGCTTTCCTGTATCAATACTACATGAAGCAGCCTTAAGTAATTAAGTCTTGGCAGGACTATCAAGCAAAGCCTGAATAGTAGACATGGCAGATTTACACAAGACATTCTGATATTTTATCATGCATGTCTGGTGCAGTGACAGCCAAAGACACGGTCAGATAGTTCCTGAAATTTCTGTGATATTTCCAGAGAAATCTCCTGCTTTCTGCATTTCCATCGTAGGAACAGCAGAGCAACTCTTCAGAAAGTTCACAAAATATCTGGAAATATCTGACACTGTCTGTGGCTACTACTGTAGTTTGCCATTCTTAGGCCTAAGGATGCAGAGGCATAGGTTCATTTGTAGATGATATACCGCCTCCTAGATTCCTTGTAAGGAGGCAAAGTACTCATGATTCCAGGGGCTCTAGAGTGATTATAGCAGCCAGGACAACTGTGGAACCAGGCCACACAGCCAGGGAAGCTTGCACACAGCAGGGGTAGGGAGGTCCCCCAGAGCCCTTAAAGGTAACTACTGTCCTCCTGCAACTGAACTCTGTGAGGGGGTGTTAGCCTGCCGATGCTTTGCATCTACTACCCCACCTGACCCAGCCACCCTCCCACCCAAGGCCAGCCCTCAATTTATTGTCCCTTTCCTATGACATCACTTCCTGTTACCATTTTTTGTCGAAGTCCCCACTTCTCCATTAACAGGTTATACTCGTCTGCCACTAGAGGGTACTCCTTGCACAACCTCCCTATCCACTCTTAACCTCTATACTCTTTTCTGCTCTTCTACCACTTTACCTATGTCAGCTACTTCACTGCCCTCTTCCCATTTCTAGTTAGCCCACTGACTGCCCTATCCCCTCCTATACCCTGCCATCCAAGCCTCCCCACCCCCCTGTTGTCTACCCCTTGACCATCTTCCATTCCCTCTGAGGCCACTAGGAGTTACTGTTTCACCCCTCCATCCTGGGTCTAACTTAGTACACTCTAGCCTTGCAACTGCCTGGTTTACCATCTTTCCCAGGCTTTAAGAACACCTGCCCCCCAGGATATTTGAACCTTGTACCCTGTGCACCAAAGTCCACAGCCCTACCACTACACCACTGTGGCAGTCACACAACTGAAAGCATAGCCTAGACCCTTATACTTCTCTACCACCCCATCAGCAAGAGAGACCATGGGTGCCAATTCCCCAATGCTATGCCTGGCAATCCCAGCCCTCCTGATACTGGCCTTTCTTCTACCAGACCACACTCCCTGCACTCATGGTACTGCACCCCCGACTATACCTTGGTCTCCCGACCACCACCCACACTGGTCACAAACCAGGGGCCTCAGCATCCACCTCCCCATCACTCACTAGGCTCCTCTGCCTTTCTGGGACCTCCTTGGGCCCATCTCCTTACTGCTATTCCCATCCTTCATGCCCTACCCATTCCTTCCAACCCTGAGGTTGGACTCTCAGCCCATAGACCAATAAATGATGCCTGCTACTGCCTCCAGTTGATAAGAATTATCACTCTATTACTGCTACTCTCTGGAAATGTCCACCTCAATCCAGGACCTATTCCCACATCTGCCCAAGACTTCATCCTCTGGGCTCGGCATTTCCTCTCTGAACGTCTGCAGCTTGCCAAAAAAATCTGATGCACTTCAATGCTGGGTCATCTAACACCAACCCAACATTATTACACTAGTGGAGACGTGGATCTCCAAATCTACCCCCGATTCCTACATCTCACTCCATGTGTGCACCCTCTATCAGGAAGATCAATTAGGCAAATGGGGGGGTGGATGTGCTGTTTGCTTATGTGACACCATTATTGGTCATGCACTCCCTGCTCCCTAGCTTGAAAAAGCAGCCCAGGTCCTCACCCTCAAAATCATCCCTGATCCTACCAGGAGTCCACTCTATATCACAGTCTCCTAAGCACCTCCTAGTAACCAAAACCCAGATATCCTGTCACTCACATAATATCTCTCAACTCTCCCTCACAAAGCTGAACAAGTTTTAGGGATCTTAATGTCAATTGGCTCAGCACCTCAGCTTCACAAGCAAGGGATTCTTTGCTGCCCTTGACATGACCCAATTAGTCTCCCAGCCCACTAGCTCAGCCCCACCAGAGGAACCAGCACCCTCCTGGATGTCATAGTCTCCAACCAACCCCAAAAAGTCCAGGATATTAAAATCCTTTCAGACTCCTTAAGTGACCCCTCCCCTATCCACTTCCTTTGGTCCTCCACCACTCCTAAACCAGTAATGCAATCCTCTCTTCATAGGTGCCTCTGCCCAGGCAGCCTTAAAAAACTCAGGCACTATCTCATCCAGATTGACTGGTCCCCCATCAACCATGCCCCAAGCATTGACACCACACTTGACCTCTTCACACAGGCTTTCAACAAGGCCTGCAATCTCTATGTACCACTCACCAGACATCTCTCAAAAAAACAAAGTGTGCCTTGGGTCACCCCATCCCTGCTCAAAAAACTCTGGAAAAGGGACAACCTCTGGCATATTGCTAAGGAGTCAGATAAAGTGTCAGGCAAGCCTACAATGTTGCATGCAATCAGTGCACATGGACCATCCACAAGGCCAAAGCAGAGCACTACCAGGCCACCCTTACCTCTTCCTCAGGCTCAGCCCAGACCTTCTGGGATAATATAAAAGAGCTGAATGGAAAAACACTCTCCCCATCCCAGCTTTCTATTGACAGCTCTGTTACAATGGACCACCTCAACATAGCTAACTGCCTTAATGCCACCTTCACTGACCTAAGTTCTGTCCTCCCCAGTAGTTTCTTTGACCCCGTGCTGGAATCTCAACCACCTGTCCTACAATGACCTCACTTCCACCTTCGCAAGATTTCCACCCAAGAAGTCAGACCATACCTGCAAAAAGCCCTGGCCAGCAATAGCCCAAGCAACGACACCCTGGACACCTACACCAAGCACTTGATGATGTCCTATCCTGAAGACTGCCTTAGTGAATCAATCCCTCTGTCTAGGTCAATTCCCCAGTGTCTGGAAAATGGCTATCATCACACCCATACACAAAAGTGGTGATAAGTCCTCCCCAAATAATTACAGGCCAATCTCCATGCTCCCCCCTCTTTCCAAAGCTATTGAAAAAGCAGTAGCCACTCAACTCACCAAGTACCTGACCAAATACAACATACTATGCTGCCCTGAGCAGCACGGTTTCCACACAGAACATAGTACAACCACAGCCCTCCTTGAATTCTCGAACTATCTGCACTCCTCCCTAGACTCTGGCAATCTTGCTGGTGCAGTGTTCATTGACCTCTCCAAGGCCTTCGACACTTTTTGCCATCCCCTCCTGCTTGACTCCCTCTACCAAATTGTTTTTTCCACTGGTCCTCTCACCTTGTGCTCCAGCTACCTCTCAGCTCGCTCCCAGTGCGTAAAAATCAATGGGACCTTATCCAGCACCTGTCCAGTTTTCTCCTGTGTCCCCCAGAGCTCTATCCTGGGGCCCCTCTTGTTCAGTCTCTACCTCAACACCCTGTCCAGTGCCTGCTCTGCAAAATTATTCTTTATGCAGATGATGCTGTTCTCTTTACCTCTCACCATAAACCTGCCTCACTCCAGTACTCTCTCCAGCTCACCTTTAACCAAGCTGAAAAATGGTTCAAGGATTATCAATCAAATAAAGACCAAGTCTATGCTATTCACCCACCACCATAATAAGTCCAGAAATGCCTCCCTCCTAATCCTCCCCAGCACACAGTACCCCTTAGAGCAAGTGTCCACATATAAATACCTAGAGATTACCTTTGACATTGTTCTCACTTTTCACCACCACATAAATGCCCTCTCATCAGCCACCAACTCTCGGTTAGGCCTTCTCTACTGGCACAAGGACTGCCTTCCTCTCCATGCACTCTGGCTGGTCATCACATCCCCTGTCTTGTCCCTAGTGGATTATGGCCTGCTTATATATGGTGCTGCTGATAACACTGCAGTCAGTAAAATCCAAACTTCTATAAACAAGGCCTGCAGACTCCTGGCCGTGGCACCCAGACTCACCCATACCTGCCTACTCTATGCCACTGCAAACCTCCTCAACCTTGAAGAAAGACTCCACTACCAAACCTGTCTACTAGCCAAGAAAATTCTTCTCAGGCTCTCCCCCCGAATGTGGCTGCATCCCTTCAACTCACCACCCCACCTGTAGCCAACCACAGCTCAGATAAGGCCACCCTATGGGTGCCCAGGACCAGGACTGCCCAAGCCCAGCAATCCTTCTGATTCAACTCCCTCCCAGTCAACATCACCAACACACTCAATATTGATCCCTTTAGAATCACCTTTCATGACCACCTTTTCAACTCATGCTGCTGTAAATGCAACTGAACCCCAGCGCCCACCTAGGGCCTCCAAAGACTCATGCCAAACCTCAACAAAGTCTTCTGGACTGCTCACCCCCCCCCAGATTCTCCTACCTGAAAATAAGTTTCTGCCCTCAATGTTACTGCATTGCAGGGACTTATATATCCCATTTGTATCACTTATTACCTATGTAAATTGACTCTGCATAATGCTCTGTATCACTGTAATAATGCTTCTGTCACTGTTACCTATGTATTTTATGTATTCACTGTCTGTATTTAGAACTTTTGTATTATTGTTTTGACCTCACTGTGACAAGGTGCCTTTGTAAACAAGTCTCTGACTCAAGGGTTGTAAATTCGATTGTACAAATAAATAAATAAATAGAATCAGCTTCAAGATGGAAAGCATAATGAGGCTCAACTAATAGAGCAGGGCACTGTTTATCAGACTTTCTAAGTGCTTCAGGCAAGGTGTTAGGCATATGCTAGGTGGCAAATGTAGCATCCTCTAATTCAGGATATACAGGAGGCACAACAATAGAAGGTGCAGCTGTAACCTCTAAAAACTATATTCAATTGTGTTTACTGGTGTCTTTTTCTTCATCCTCAAAGCCAACAATATCTTGGATTAGTATGAGCAAAGCCTGGAATGAGGTATTTTCAGGAGGAAACCTGGGGGTATGCACCACAGAGTCCTCAATGTAGGAGAAGAGGGTAGAACTATAAGGTAGACCCCCCTCATAGCTATCTTCATCCCTTTCCTAATCCTCCACATCCTCCTCCATGTTAAGGAGATCAGGAATATATTCTATCTTGTTGTTTGGCATGATGGCATGGGAAATCTTTTGAGGCAGTGATGAAGGCAGAGATTGCTATGGAGGAATAGGCAGTAAGCTTTTATGTCCCATCATTGATGATGGTACTTACTAGGGAGGCCCAATCAATGGGATTGTAGATGTCATCACTGGAAGAAATGATAACAGGTGAAGTACCAGTTTTGAAAATTATGCCAACACAGCCTGGGTGTTAATATGTTTGTGATTACCAGCATTGATAGGACAGAACCTAATGACGACAACTGCATTCATTCATAGCAGGTACGGCAGCACCACAGTCAGGTCCCAAAGGTGGCTGGACATGAGGGGGAAGCTGGTTTGGAGCCTGTGGCCTTGGCTTAAGCTTCAATGGCCTTTATAGTGATGAAGGTTTCAAGAGTCTTCTTTTGGCATCTCCTTGTGGCAACGTTGAATCCCTGACAGATCTTGCAGGCCCGAACATTGTGGAACAGGCCCAAACAGCAGGTATAAAAACTAAATAAAGTTTTTTTTCCACGGCAGCCTACAGGGTCAATGTCGACAAAGTAACAGTATGGAAAAATAAAGTGTAACTATTGAAGCAACAGCATTGTTTCACTTCAAGTCCAATGAATGGTCAATGGTGGGATACAGAACTGAGGAGCAATAGGGCCACCAACTGCAACCAATGATTTATCCTCTGCTGTTGCACATCAACATGGGTGGTCCCCTGCCAGCAAAAAATTTCCAAGTGGTCCTGACACCAACAGCTTACAGTTCCAACGGTATTGCCCAGTGGAGGAGATGTCCTCAATAAAGATCTCAGTGTTCTATAGTGATGTCACAGTTCTGGAGTGTGTTGGTCCTCAATAGGTAGTGGTGTGTGTGAATATGGTACATACAGGAGAGCCATCCATGATGCAGCTCAATAACTCACAGTAAGTGGGTTGCCACAAAATACTGCATGAAAAAAGGCTTAATTGCTATTGAATTACACTGTTCCCTGCAATATACTGCAGCATTATGTTATATACTGAAGCACTGCTGCATTGCATCCTGGCTGGCACCATTGTATATTTAATATTCAATGATTATTTATCCAATACTTTTGAGAATATTTGGTTATTTGTCTGTTTTTGAGTATTCAGAATACATGTATTTGCCCACACCAAAAGCCTCTTGTTTAACAAAAACAGAGACTGTTACAAGTATTTTAACCACTCATCACCCATGTGGCAATGTCTCCCATCCTCCTAAACCCCCAATTACCCAGGGAAGTAAATTACACCCCCAGTCCCTCCTCTCCCCTTCCCCACCATGTAGCACAATACCACCCCTCTCCCCGGTGCAATAGGTCCTGTCTTGATTGTGAAAAAATAAAATACATTACCAGAAGTGCTTTTGCTGCCAGCAATAATCAAGTTAAACCCCCTCTCCTACCCATGTCTAACCTTGTTAAAATACTGATAACCCCCACCACTTTTGACATCCACCACCCACTTCCCACCCCAGCACTCACCAACTGCCCCATAAATTCAAAAAAATCAAAGAAATACAGTCCCACAGTGGGCAACTATCACAGCCCTCTTGCACCATGGCTGGCTGCCATGAAACATAGTTAGACAACACCACACCATCCTTGGACCCACACCAGATCCTCCAGTCAGCAGCACTCACTGAGACAAATGCCAAAGTAAAAGAAATGTGGACCCATGGTGGGAAACCAGCATAATTCTCCCTCCACTTTGGCCAGGCAACATAAAACAGATAGATACACCCCACCCTCTTAAACCCACCAGCCTCCTCCCATGAACTGCACACAATGATTCACACACTAAAGTAAAAGAAATGTGGTCCTACATTGGTGACTGGATTTGCCTCTATCTATCACATCAGACAGGAAGAGCATGCCCTCACTGCGGTGCAGAGCTTGGATGTAGATATACGGGTAGACCAACCCGAAGGAATAAACAATAAAAGAGGAAGTAACTGCACTCTCAGTGTGTGTCCAACAAATACTGACTGAGGTAAAGCAGAGTCCAGGAATCAAGCTTATTTTCAAAAGAACTGGAAATATTATTGATGTTTCTGCTGATACAAACAGTCCCAAACGATAAGAAATTAGCAAACAAAATGAGGTACAGTGTGGACCAACTAACACCCCCAAACACCAGGCACCTCAGCCCTTCACTTAGGTGCAGCTTCAACAATTGATAGGCTCCTGGAATGACAGCTTCTCTTTTTTCACCAACAGTTGCCGCTAATAGTCTTATCACATGATGACACATGCTGGCACCACTTACATAAAATTAAAACATATGTGCTGCAGCTTAGAGGGAAACAATGAGGAAAAAATGAGAAAGGAGAATAAGGAGACAGTGGACCCAGTTCAGGAATGGGTTGCATGTGTCACAAGTCCCCGGTGCACTGAACATATGGCGTAAGGGGCTTGCAACAGACATTTGACGCTGTTCATAATTCTGGATTGGGTGCACCAGATGAAGCAAATTAAACCAGCTCCCCCAATCTACCTTTGCATCCAAGGAGGATCCAGTTTATGGGGTTTGCACCAAGCCTTTTGTGCAAGCTGCTATAAACAGTGGAACGAGTCACAAATGAGCCAGCCATTCTTGAATTGGGCTGCGTTGCACCAAAGTGCTTTTGGTGCTGCTGTGCCAAACATTGTGGATGGCACAGGGTTTTGTGCAAGCTCTGCATCATTCTTCATGAATCAGGCCCAGTGCATCTTAAGAAAGGAAACAAGGGAGGGAATAGGGAGTATACTGATTACTTATTCACAGTTTACTTCAATTAACGTGCTATACAAATGGAAATATAAAAGAGAAGGAAAAACATTTTTCTCTTTCAAAATAATTCATTATTTTACTACAAGAAAAGAATTGCAGTTGTGATTGCCATGTGACAGAATCCCCTGGCCCCCAAACACCACAGGACATTCCCTTCCTTCTAGCCCTTTTTCCTAAGTCTGCTGTAGTAGCACCTCTTTCTTTGAGTCTCCCTTGCCTCTTTTCTAACTCTACCATGATAAGGTGGCCTCCTGTTGTGGTATCTTATTTTTCTATCCTACCCTGCTAATTTTCCACTTTTGTCCTTAGTGGTATTTGAACAGGGTCACTTTATGCCTCTGAAGTGTGCCAGGGCCTAGAACATAGGGCTGTTCCTGTAAGAAGCCCCATCATGCCCTGGACACAATAAAATATTGTGTATGTTTTTTTTTCTATATATAGACATAAGCTTACAAGTATGTTTGCACATTTGGTGTATGCACAGGGGCACCTGTGTCCAAATTTTTAGCTGTATCTATGGGCATAGCTAGCTGAGTCACACTGGTACCATGCCTGTTTTATGCAGAGTGTGAGAAAGGGAAATGGAAGTAGTTGAGCCAGCAGCTGGCTTCTTTTTAAGAACTCAGGTGACTAACTGCAAGCATTAGAGAGGAAGGTCCTGTTCTAGCTGACAAAGACAGTCCCAAGAATCACACTTAATGCTACAGCTGCTTGTGGTTTACAAAGGAAACCCTCTGTATTTCTTACTCATCACTTGGTGTGGAACTCCAATCTCCTCAGTAGTTCCTATTTTTCCCCTTTAGGTCCACTTCTCCTGTTGCTTCTCTGTTTGGTGTGTGGTCTGTGCAAATGCTACTGAAGCATACGGTATACCCAATGGGTGATGGCACAGACACTAATCCACACTCCGAGATGAGCGACATGCAGTGAGAACTGTTGTACTTTGGAGCAGCATTATGGTGCAGCCCGCTCCAAATGAAATTGTCTATGCGCAAGTTGCTTAGTACAATACTCAGCTCAAGATGTTAAAGATATAGAGCTGAGTATTGGCTTACGATAGGTAATGAGGAGAATTAGAGTAGTAGGGGTGTTTATGTGTTGCACGCTGTGTTTTACTCACTTCAGACACCCCATGATATTCTCCAACACCCCATAATAGGAATAAATGCCCGGATGAGGATTCAGCCTTAGGGCTGGAAATTCTTGCCAATAGTTCTGAGTGTAAAGCAATGTAGAGAAGGATGGTTTTAGAATTTAGTATGTTGCTCTTCTCTAAAAACACATTCAAGCAGTTGTTTTAAATTGTTTTTCTTTACTTTATCTTCTGTAAGGAGCAAAGTGATATGAAATAATGTTATTATGTTAAAAAGACTAAAACATATGCATTTCCTGGTTTAAGGTAAGTCTGCATACCTGGTCCAACAGCATATCCTCTGTCCTCTGATGTGCTCTTAAGGGCCAGTGGCTCCTTTCTGAAGAATAATTATGGGATAAGGCATAGTGATGTCACTACCTGGAGGGAGAGTTGGAGTCTTTAATTGACCCTTAAGCTTTTTAGGGTAGTTTTCTCTTTTTTAATTCCATTCTATACCTAAATGTTTATCTATGAATTTTCAGTATGAGTGTTACTATGATATGTGGTCCAGCTGATCCCCCATCTTGATGTATTAGAGTAGGAAACTTATGTGTTACAATAGGGGGACGATCGGCTGAGCTATGATGTCACTTAGCTCAGACATAAAAGACACCTCTGGATCTAGGAAGTCAGATAGGTTTTGATCACAGAAGATGGTAGATGTGCTGATGCCCAAGCTCTGTCCACTCTGTGGTAGCACTTTATAATAAGAGTGAGTGCTGAAGCTCAGAAGTGAGCTTTTTGTTGATTTCTTTTAATTATTTTGAAGTTTATTATTTGAATAAAATTCACGAGAACTTTGTGTGTTTTGCACTGCAAGTTGTGTCCGAATTATCACGTCCTACACTCACTCACAATATTGTTAATATCTATTATATAATTGTTAGGAAATCTCTAACAGTTTGACTGGATAAACAACACATTTACCACTGCTCTTATCCAGCCATAATGTGACAATCTCTCATACATAGTTTCACTTGGACACTGCACAGGCAGAGATCCCAACCTCACAGATCATTTTCAAATGAAATTTTCTCACCTCTACTCCAACTTTTTCAAACACTGCCTGCTCATAAGTGACCAGACCCCTCTAACAGCCATGCAGCTCTCCTACCTCATCCTGCTGAAACTCCAGTGAAAGGAAAAGCATGCACTGATGGCAGAATCTCCTTTTTGTTATTTAAAGACAAAACCTCTCACCGGTCAGTAGCCGACTGCAATCATAACACCAAACCCAAGTCACTTTCTCAAACCACCCACCTGGCTATTCTCCAGCCTATCTACAACATTTCTGACATTTGCTGGAAAACTTTAGAACAGAGAGCAGCAAGAGTAAGCAGCTGTTTGCTTTTACTGGCATGTGCAAAGAGAAACATGAAACTAAAGCCACACACTACTGTGGTAGTTGAGGAACACGTTCATATCTGATAAAGCTGATGGCAAGCTCAGAATCACATGGCATGCATTGTGTTATTTCATTAATGAAAAAGATGACAAAAGCTATTTAAAAATTAAACAAAACAAAGCAGGCAGTCTCTATTTATAACTGTGGTGGGAGGGGGGTAGAAATCCTTGGCTGCAGCCCAGGAACATTGGGAGACATGGTAATTTCCAGTCAAACAGGTCACTCATTTGATTCCTGCCAAGAATCACAGAAAAGGAAGTAGAAAAAAAAAAACATAAAACCATCGGTGTCTGTGAGTGTGTGTGTGTGTGTGTGTGTGTGTTTGTGTATAGACAGACATCACCTTCTTGAAATATTAAAATGGGTTTAAACATGTTCTGTAACTGCAATAAAAGGAACTATTTTCTTCAAATCTGGAAAAAAGTGAAACAAAAAGATTAATAAACAGCATATTAATTTTCAAACTGCACTGACTCAGAGAATCTACACTGAAAAATGTCTACCCATTTTATAAATGGAATGAGACATTTCAAGGTGCAGTATATAGGCTGATAGAAGCACTTCAAAAAAGTTAAAAAAATTCTGTGCACATGCTGTGAGATTGCATTCTGCGGTGAGACAGTACTGACAGAGGAGTACATCATGTTTTGAAGCTGTTTATTGTGTGTACTCTGGAGATTGGGGGTAGTGACATGGTGCCCAGCAATGGAGACAGCAACCAGGAAGTGCTCTGGGACCTGTAGTTCAGCAGTCTGTGGAACCGAACTACAGCACGTATTGTACTGCCCTGTTTTTATTAGGGGCTGTGCGGTTTACAATAGCCTTATTTCTTAACACTGCTAAGAGGGATGAAATAGTTTTAATTCATTTTAACACTTTCCTGGAGCAGCACTAGGGTGAGCGAGGGTCATGTGACTCGAAGGGACCTTCTGGGTCACAGGCTGTAAACAGCAAGCCTCCAGTGAGCGGGATGTTCAAAAAACTCTGTGCATATGCTCTGGGACTGCATTCTGCAGTAAGACAGTACTGACAGAGGTGTACATCATGTTTTGGAGCTATTTATTGCATGTACTGTGGAGATTGGGTTAGTGAGGGGGCACCCAGCAACTGAGACAGCAACCAGAAAGTGCTCTGGGATCTGAAATTCGGCAGTCTGTGGACCCGAAGTACAGCTCTTATTGTACAGCCCTGTTTTTACTAGGGCTGTGTGGTTTGCAATAGCCTTATTTCTTAATGCAGCTAAGAGGGCTGAAATAGAGTTTCAATTAGTTTTAACACTTTCCTGGGGCAGCACTAGGGCGAGCAAGGGTCACGTGACTCAGAGGGAACATCTGGGTTGCAGGCTATAAACAGCAAGCCCCGAGCAAGCAGGGCAAGCTTGAGCAGGGTGCACAGTTGCCACACTGAGACTCGTCCAGAGACACACACATCTAAGCAGGTGTCTAGCGTGTCCGGCATGAAAAGTGGAAAAGGGACCCAAGATAAACCCCATATGCTAAGGTACAGTACTCATTATTAAAATCAGGCCAGTACACTGTGTGTCTTCAAGTAAGGTTTCTCTCTGTACTGGGTTAAGACAGCTATTTAATTACTTTGACTGTAACACAATGAATATCAACAAAGGGTTTGTTACTTTGAGTTCAGGGGAGGTGACCATAACATGCATTATTTGCAATAGTTTTTCAGTTACGAACAACATGGTCCCCAATATCTGCAAGACCTCTTATCTCCCTACCATTCCTCCCTCTCAATCTGATCCTCTGACAAGGGATTGCTAGAGGTTCCCAGGGTACACCTGAAGACATTTGGTGGAAGATCTTTTGCCTTTATGACCCCTACCCTGTGGAACTCTCTAACTCATCAGATACATGAAAGCCTGACCGTGGAAGGGTTTAAAAACCTCCCTTAAAATATATCTTTTTGGAAAAGCATTTGAAGGAACATAATATTTTAGGATTTGTATGTTGGTTTTAAATAGGGGTGGGCAAAAGTTGCAAATTCCGCTTTCGCGGAACTTCCATGAAATTTTGGAAATTTCGTGGAAATTGTGGAATTATCGCCATTGGTGAAAGCAGGATTTTCCACTGATTTCCGCCGAGTTCTTCGGACTTTTTTTTTAACTGCTTAAAAATTGCTTTAAAACTTCAGGATTTATTCTTTCCACAGTTTAATGAACTGTCAGTGAATGAGTGCCTGCTTGTACAACCATGCGGTTATTTGTTGACAATTCAGTGGGCCACTGGTAGTGGAGGAGAGAGGAGTGCTGTGCTGGTGGCCTGCTCAGGGGCAGGGTGAGGAGGGGAGTTTGGTGGTGGCAGATGAACCATCAGGGTGGTGTTTGTGGAGGTCTAATAGACACCAGGGAATTGAGATTATTCTTTTACAAGGGATCTGGGATGGGGAGGTCCACTAGACACTAGACACCAGGGCATACTGAGCATAGAGGGGGATGAGTTGGTGGACTGTTGGTTGTTTATTTGTGGACTAAGGAATCCAGGATAGAGATGAGGTCTGCTAGACATCAGGGAAATAAAATGTTTTGGGAGCCATGATTGATGGGTGAGGGGGCCACTAGAAACCATGATGGTCCAAGGAAGGGACTGGAGGTATTTACTGGGACCCCTGATCGGTGGGGGTGGATTAATGAGTTAGACTGCAGTAAAAAAAAGTGCCTCAGAAATGACCACTAGCAGTGATCCTTTCTGCAGATTTTTTTTTCTGCAGTTTAATAAATTATCCTACAGTTTTTTTTATTTTTTCCACAGTTTTAAGGTGGAATTTCTGTGAAAGTTCCGAAAATGATTTCCGAACTTTCGTGGAAGCGAAATTCACACTTTCATCAAAATTCTGCTGGCAGAAATACATTTTCATGCACCCTAGTTTTAAGTGGTTTGTGGTTATATATTTTAAGAAGTTTGTGTTGTATTGTCTGTAACAATATTGGTGCTCTGAGCAATGGAAGGGTGCCTTCTATAAATAAAATGTTACTTAGTTACAAAAACTTTAATGGCATAAACAGTAAACAATGTCTGGAAACTGAATCACTCAATTCCAAAATATTTGAACTAGAAACAAAGTTATAAACATACTCTACAACAAATAATACATCTACCAGGAGTGTGTGCATCCAGACTTTTGATGCTATGTTGGTGACACAACCAAATAACCCCAGTGAATCCTCATTAAAGCTAGGTAGGGAGATGGACAGTGATGATGATTCTGATTTGTCACCTACTGTGAAGAACTGTTCTCTTAAAAAGGGTGGAAGAGTCATGAATTTTACTATACCCCAGAATCACATGTTTGAAGTGTTAAGTAACCTTGACCCTGACACAATCAACCTTTACCTGAAGGCACAGATATTAATGTGCAAGGGGAAAGTATGCAAGAAGCACACCCTAATCTACCATCAACATCTCTGTTAGGTGGAAAAGTAGTAGACAATGTGCAACAGGCATCTGGTCATAATGTTGTAGAAACCAAAGAAGACAGTCCCACAGTAAACCCAACACACACTGATGCCCCTAGACAGGAGCTAGTTCTAGGAGATTCAATCTTTTGTTTGAAATTAAGTCAGCTTTATTGAGTTTTCCAAGTTATACACACCATGATATGTACAATACCAGAACAAAACACATACATACATACATACACATGTACCCCCCCTTTTTCCCCTGCCCACCCCCTTCCCATTTGGTATCAGAGTGTTACTATTATGAAAACAGTGCAGGTCCTATTCGGACTCCATTATAAGGATTGGTTTGCATTGCATAAAGGGTGTGCCATTTTTCCCAGTATCTCTTATACCTGGGCAGGCGATTATGCTAGCTGGCAATCATATATTCCATTCGCAGGTTGAGCAGTAGTTCTTGTAACCACTGCATGTATGAAATATACTTTGCATCTTGCCAGTGGTGCAACACTAAGGCTATCATCACCATATAATATCTACATTGGCGTATAGCCACCCCTGCATAATCACCTACTAGACATATTTCTGGTGTAAAATGTTCTTCTATAATCAGCAGAGGGTCTGCTCTTTGTCGAATGATTGACCATAATGATGCTATTTGGGAACACTCCCATAATATATGAAAAAGAGAGCCCTTTGTCTATTGACATCGCACACATTGTGGAGATAGAGCTCTACTCATTTTATGGAGCTTGATAGGAGTCAGATACATATTGTTAAGGAATTGGAACTGCATAATCCTCAACCAGTCTTGAGTAATGTAGGTATAGCAATTCTTCCAAATCTTGCCCCAGTCTAACTCTAGCTGTGGAAAGTGTGAGGACCAAGACCCAGAAGCCCCATCTATGTAGGAGAAGGCACTGTCATAAAGACTAGCATATATTTTGGATACTGCATGTGGCAGTACAGCTAAAGTAGTGAGTGAATGCATAAAATCTCCAGCACCTCTCTCCTCCATGAATACCTCACTCTTATTTAACAGCATATGACGGATTTGGAAAACTTAGAAAATTTGGGGTCTATCTACTTTATACAGCCTCATAATATCACCAGAAGTGAGACAGAACCCCTCTTTTTTGTTCTGTTAATAATTTTTATTAGTTTTTCAACTTAGAGGACAGTATTACACATACAAACATGGTATAATATACAGCAGAGAAGGATCTTACAACAAAATGCCCATACTTCGTCAATATATATATATATCATATAATCTATACATTTCAACTATAATGGACTTTGCAGGGGTAAGAGGGGGGGAAGCCCTCACATCTCTGCAATGACTGCTATATAATAACATAAAGACCATCAGCAAGGCAACACCAAACTTGTAAGTTAAGACTGAGTATCTAGTAAAATTAGGGGAATGCATACACACTGTTAGGGTTACAAAGAATGAAATATGAACAAGACTTGTTCTGTCATATCAGAACTAAGAGTCTCACATCCCAGGAGTAATTAAACAATAAAGCAAGTTGTAAGCCACCAAGGAGGGTTCATTCTATACCAGTTCTATTTTTCAGATAGGTTAGGAAAGGGGCCCAGCATGATGCATAAACCACTAACTTATTTAGTGCTGAGTAGGACATACGATCAAGTGCAGTAAGGAGGGTGAGAGAATGCTGGAGTTCTGATATAGTGGGGATTTCAGTGGAACTCCACCATGAAAGTATAAGGCATTCGGCAGAGATACTTAGCAAGGCCAGCCAACAGATGAGGTGGGATTTGATATTAGATCCAGGAGGGGGGTAGGCCCAGGATCCACAAAAGGGGGTTTAGTTTGATTGCTAGGCCAAGGACATCCCTGGCTAATTGAATAACAGCTTGCCAAAAGGGGGTCAGCAGGGAACATTGCCAAATAATGTGGAAGAGATCTTCTACTTGAGCCCAACATCTCCAGCATAGATTAGTATTCAGGAGCTTTGCTTTGTACAGCACCGCTGGTGTTCTGTACTAGTGGTGTAGCAATTTATTTTGAATAACTTTGCTGCAGGCATCTGAGTAGCTTGAATGTGCCAGTTTCCAGCAGAGATTCCATTGGGTGTCATCTAATTCAATATTCATTGCCTTTTCCCATTTTGATTTTGAAACCCCAGATTGGGAGGGAATGCTTCCTCTGATGTCAGCATATATTTTACTGGCTTGTCCCCTTAAGAAGCTTAAGCCAGACAGAGTTTCTTTGAGGAGTAGTTTGAGTTAGTGGGCTTGGTTTAAGGATTGTAGTTAAGGAGCTACAGAGTTGCAAGTATCTCCAGAAATCTGTTTTACTTAAGGTTTTCGTTTGTACTAGGACTTGAAAGGGTTTCTATCTTGAGCCCGTTTCGTCTAGAATATCTATCAATACTTTAATGCCAGCTTGCTCCCAATGAGGCCAATAGACAGGCTTGTTGTCTATCAGAATACGCTTGTTATGAAAAATAGGTGTATAGATAGATGGGGTGGGATTAGCTCTAATCCTTTTGTGTACCTTATGCCAAATATTAATCCCTGGCATTAAGTCTCGTAAAGACTTGGGTAGTGGATTATATAACAGAAGGGGGAGGCTAAGGACCTGAGCCGTGGCCTGTTCCATATGGAGCCATTGCAGGGAGTCTGAGGTCAAAGTAGTGAACCATTTCAGGGATTGTGCCATAGAGTAGGCCCAGGTATATCCTTCGAGCCAAGGGAGGCCCCATCCACCTTCCCTCCAATGTGATCGAAGCCTACCCCTGCTATAACAGGGTTTCTTGTCTTCCTAAAGAATTTTGCCCACAATTTTATCAATAGTACAAAGCCATTTCAAGGGAGGGGGCTAGAGGAATAAGAGAGAGAGGATATAAAAGTTTAGGGATCGTAATCATTTTTAAAGCAGCTATTTTCACTGCC
This sequence comes from Neoceratodus forsteri, assembly GCA_016271365.2. Classification (NCBI taxonomy): domain Eukaryota; kingdom Metazoa; phylum Chordata; order Ceratodontiformes; family Ceratodontidae; genus Neoceratodus; species Neoceratodus forsteri. The sequence continues at coordinate 635,159,424 of CM028132.1, forward strand.
AGGATAAGGTGATGCAGTCACCATCTATCTACTTCTGTTCTAAGGTCAGCAATCAGGGGGCTAAGGTTGAGGTCCCAGATTTTAGACAGATCTGGAGAAAAATGAATGCTGAGGTATTTAAGGGAGTTTGAGGCCCATTTCAGCCCTAAAGGAGAGGAACTGTGTTGTGTACATTTAGAATTGAGAAGCAGTATTTTGGTTTTAGATAAATTTATCTGAAGGCCAGAGAGTGTTGCGAAGTCAGTCAGAAGTGTAAGTAGAGCCGGGAGAGCTGTTACAACATCTGTGATGGGGACCAAAAGATCATCAGCATACATAAGGGTGGTGTATGTGTGAGTCCCAATCACAATGCCAGGAATAACTGGATGGTGTTGGATGGCCACTGCTAATGGCTCAACTGCTAGAATGAACAAAAGAGGGGAAAGAGGGCATCCTTGGTGAGTGCCTCTACCAAGCTGGAAGGGGCTGGAGATTACCGCGTTAGTCCAGATCCTGGCAAGTGGTTGATGGTACAGTGCCATGATCCATTGTCGAAATAAGGGGATAAAACCAAACCTCTGCAGCACTCTCTCCAAGTAATCCCATTCCAGGGAGTAGAAAGTGTTCTCAAAGTCAACAGCAATGGCTGGCAAAGGGGGCAGAAAATACCTGCCCTACTCAGTCTTCTATTAGCCTATCATGATCCTGTTAGGTCAGCTTAGTTTCCTGTATAAAGGCCAGAGTGGCCCTCCGCCTTTTCAAATGAGATAATACCTGTTTACGTTTAACCGGGGTGTTTAAGCCCCGTGTGTTCCAGGTGTATGCATGAAGGTCAACCATAACTAAAGTGGTGAGAGTTGGTGCAAGGTACCATAATAGTATCATAGAATGAGCAGGCTGAGGTCACATCCGGTTTTCCCCTCCTGAGACGCTTCAAAACATTCAACCATAAACATAAAGTGAGCCCTGCAGTGTTCTGATTGAACAAATACTTAAAAAACCCAGTCTGTGAAATATGAAAGCCAAATAATTGGGCTAAATGGCCAACAAATACTTCTAACTATATATAACACTATATCTATCCAGTAACTTACATTTGACAGAGGGCAGTGGTTAGACCAGAAGGTCAGCTTCCATGGCCATCCATTGTCCTCTCATGGGGTGGGTATAAAGGGGGAGGAAGTGGAGCATTGCAGAGAAGTCAGCTCCATGTGTTCACTGAATGGCAGCAGATATATCCTGTCCCGTGCCTTGTTGGGGCATAGGAGGGAGAAAGATAGGAAGTGCTGGGGGCAAAATCGGGGTCTAAAGAACCAATGTAGAGTGCAGCATAACTGAGGGGGCATCAGGGAGAAATTCCTCCAACTGCCATATGGGGGGGCTAAGAGACCCACGATGTGCCAGATAGATATCAGTGGAGTTCTAAGACAGCTTAACCCGCCTAGTGGTGAGGAGCTTGGAATGATCAGTGCTGTAATGTTAAGCCTCCTAACAAGGAGGAGAAAAGGGTGAAAACATCAACAACATAAAAAAAACTGAGAGGCACGGTCATTTTCCTTGTCTCTGTCCACACCGAAACTTTGAGCGAGCATTGATGCAGCAGGGGGATTGAGCCTTTAAGCAGACTGGACATAAACTGCCCCCTAACAAGCGTCTAATACCACACATGGGAGTGAACAACTGAGTCATATCCCCTACCCATTGATAACTACTCATATCATACATACAAAAGGTTAAATATCCAGTGGGTAGCTACGGTGTTCAGTCTGACTGTATCAGTCCCCGCAAGTTCGAGATGACAGCCGCACAAAGCATAGCAAAAGCACTGACGTTGAAAGCTGGTTACCCTGGGAGGATCGGGACCACTAGTTCTTTACCCTTCCAAGTACTCCCCTCAGACAATCATTACAAATTGTTATAGGGAAAAACCAAATCCACCCAAGGAGGCGAGGTAGGTCTTAGCAGCCAGATCAGTAACAGTTCCCGATGGAAGGCCTAGCTGTAAGGCTAGGTATACACCTGCCCCCTAGTTCAGCCAGCTAACAAACAGATAAAGTGCAACTGAGTAAAACACTTAGCTGTGCATACAGGGAGGTAATTCCTCAGTCAATTGTGAGGACTCACATCTTGATTCTTTGGAAGGCAGGAAATGCTGACGGGAGGGGCTTGACAGCATGGGGGGGTTTGATTCAAGGGGCCCGGCATGGATTCCACTGCTACAGCTGCAGCCTAGGATCTTGGTGACTCTGATGAAGGGTCTCCTGCAGAGCAATAGGCTTCATGCATTGGCTGTTCAGAGAGGGTGAGCAGAGGGGCATAGCGGTTGGGAGAATAAAGGTGTTGCAGGTCGTCAGCCACATCTTCTGGGGTTCCTTGTTCGTTTGCCTGGCAATCGAGTTCAGCCATTTTTTCATGCCACTGCAAAGGGTGGTGTTTCCTGCTTCTCGGGTGTAAAGAAGAATCAAATTGGAGCACTGAAGGCTGGGGAGACTGCGGTGGGAATCTGGTGGACATCTCCATGTGGGTAGAAGGGTCTGGGGGGGCCACTAGATGTGCTGAACAGCTCCAAGTTCCAGAAGTCCTGTGGATTATCTTTGCAGAGAAAGTCCATAAGGCTTTCCAGAGTTGAGAAGTAGGTAGGAGAGCCCTTAATGATTACTTGCATGGTGGCGGGGCAGCAGAGTGAGAAAGATACACTGTGGGCATGGAGTACTGTATTTTCCTGCAGGGCATGTATGCCTTGCACTGCTCAGTGAGATCCCGGGAGTAGTCCTAGAACACTTGAATTGTGTTTCCTTTCCAAGAAATGGAGCCCTGGTCCCTAGCTGCAGTGGTGATCAGTTCTTTTGTCAATAGTCCCAGGAACCTGGCTAAAATTGGGCTTGGGTGCTTTCCCAGCTTGGGAAGTGGGGTGAAAGAGTGATAGGCCCGCTCAATCTGAAGATTAATGTCCGGAGGTAGGCCAAGAATGCGAGGCAGTGTATCTTGCAAATAAACATTGTATCTCGTTGTTCAGCCCCTTCAGGAAACCCAACAAATCTTAAGTTATTTCGTTGGGCCCAATTTTCCAGGTCATCCACCTTATCTTGCAAGAGAGATATAAGGAGGGCCTGATCCCAAGTTGTGGCTGCTAGCTCCTGTAAGGCCACTTCATGAGCTTTTAGATGTCGCTCTGTGTGGAATATCCTAGTTTCGATAGTCTGCAGCATCTCAGTGTTAGCACTGAGGGCTACAGTCATTTGTGCCATCTGTGCAATTAATTGAGAAAACATGTGCTCCATTGTTGCAGGTTCAGCTTGAGCAGGAGAAAAGGAAGCCATCTTGCAGGCCCTGGGCTGAAAGAGGCACTTGTTGTAGACATCAGCACCACCGGAATGAGAAAATGAGATAACAGATATGCTGCCGGTGAGTTCCTCTTCTATTTCTTGTATAGTCAGATGATATTTGTAGCCCCTCACAGCAGAATATTGCAGGATAAAGCACACGAGGACAGGGAGCTTAGAGACTATGCTGCCATCTTGGTTAAAGGCTAAGCCATGCCCCCGACAGACCCCCTCTTTAAAGAAGTCCCTAGCTCTTGTCTCCACTAGTTGTGGAATCCAATGGGTCTGTATTGCTTTACCTCCTATTTTAAAATTAGGATTTTCCAGAAGTGGCTGATCTAGGTCCCTATTTTGTTTAGATTTCAAGAAGGAGCAAAGCAGGATGTGAATCCAAACCAAAACCAAAATTGGGGAGTTACACAGCCCAAGGGGGTAGATCTTTTTGCTTAATGTGCATAAGGGCATTCGGGGATACTCCCTTTGAGGAAATTAATTCCTTTTCTATCGTGAGCCATATGGGCACGTATGGAAGTGCACTGAAATCATCCGGCACTGCAAGCCAATGTAGGTATTTACTCACCTGACTAGCCCAATAGTAGAACCCAAGGTTCGGCAACCTAAGACAGCCCTAGGTTTTGGGAGTGGCCATTTTGTGATATGCCCTTCTTGGCGGTTTACTCAGCCATATAAAATCAGTGATGACCGCATGTACTTTCTTAAACCACTTAAGGGGCAGCCATAAGTTCAGCAAATTGAGCGGATACAAAGTTATTGGTAGTATGTTCATTTTCACCAGACTAATACAGCCCCATAGGGAAGATTCAATTGTAAAATACACTGATAGAATAATTTGTAATGAGGAAAAAGCTAACCGTACCTGTTTTAATTTTAGAAGGGCAAAAATAAAGGACATTGAACTTATGTCCAAGAACATACTCAGGAGTGCAGGTCCCAAACCTTTGATGGTAGTCCATGTGGGAACAAATAATATTAATACCTCAAGCATTGAGGATATGAAGAAAGATTATCTTTCACTAGTTAATTCCTTTAAACAGTTTGGTTGTGAGATCTGTATATCCCAAATCCTCCCAGTTCTGAAGGAAAGCAGGTTAAAAACAGCTAAAATCAAATCCTTTAATGACTGGTTGAGGAAATTGACTTTAAAAGATTCAGTATAGCTTACCTTACCCACTGGGAACAGTTAGGTAGAAACATAGAAACATAAGACTTTGACAGCAGATAAGGACCGCTGGCCCACCTAGTTTGCCCGTTTCCCTACCTACCGGATTAGCTGCAGATCCTAGCTAACCAACAGCCAATTTCTTCCAACCAGTTTGTGGACAACCACAGTTTGTATTGCTAGGATGGGCTGCACTTAAGCAAAAGGAGAACCTCCCTACTAGGTAAATCAATTGTTAAATTTGTTAATAAAATTTTAAACTACTGTAACAGTGAGGCATCAAGTGGGAAACTCTCAAAATGCATCATACTGTGGAGATTCCTACAAGGGATTAAAGGTTCTGACTACTAATGCTAGTAGCCTAAATCTGATTAAGAATAGCGAGCATCAGACAATTATAAACCAACGCGATTTGGATATAGTAGCTATGTGTGAAACATGTTGGGACAACTCCTCTGATTGGTGCAATACTATCATGGGATTTTCACTATATAAAAGGAATAGAATCAACAAAAGAGGGGGAGGAGTCTGTATATATGTCAAAAATAGGATAGAGTACATGGAGTATGTGATAAACTCAGAAGTGATTGAAGGGGTATGTGTCTGTATGAAAAATCCTAATGGTAGTAATCCTATAATAGGTAATTTTTGTAGCCATCCATCTGAAGACAACAACTATGACCAGGAACTATGCTTAGAGGTGTGTGAAAAAAATCTTCCACCGGGGCAATTTCCGCTAAAGGCAGATTTTCGCTTCCACGAAAGTGAGGAACTCAAATGAGCAACTTTCGGAGAAATTCTGACTTAGAATGGTGGAATAAAAGCATAAACTGTGGAAAAAAAAAGTCTCCAGGAATGATTACTGAACTGCAGAATGATTACATGAATTGTGGAATAATTCATCAAACTGCAGAAAAAAAAATCCTCAGAACTGTTATTCCACAGTTCATCTGTATTTTTCTGCAGTTCAGCCCCAAAGTTCCACAGAACATGGCAAAAATCCACCAAACACATTTGGAAGATTCCGATCTCTCCAATGGTGAAAATTCAGAAAACGCTGCTACATTTCCAATTTTCATGGAAATTTTGTGAAAGCAGAATTCGCAATTTTTGCCTACCCCTAACTATGCTCCATCTTTACTGAATTATCCAAACATAATAATTTAATCATCTTGGGTGACCTAAATCTCCCAGATGTTGATTGGGTTTCACTTAAGGCATCCACACATCAGGAATCAATAATCCTCAACTCGACAATAGAGTCTATGCTTGAGTAACTAATAACAGAACCTACAAAAGGCAATAATATCCTTGATGTTGTATTCACTAATATACCGATGGAGATAATGAAAATATATCCATTCTTCCTCCTTTAGCAAATAGTGATAATAATAGCATCATATTCTGTATTAATAAATAGTATACTGCTCCTAACATATCTTCTGTCCCATATAATTATAAAAAGGGGAATTACAGGGATATACCTAAAGTACTAAAATCAATTGATTGGAATTATGCCTTCACTAACTGTACAGTCAAGGAATGTTGGGCCATTAATAAATCATTCATTAATAGATTGGCATATGTGTTCTTTCCCAAAAGGAGACTCACTAACACCAGGGAAAAAAAAACACTTTGGTTAACCAGAAAAGTCAAAAAGCATATCAAAAGTAAGGAAAAGAGTTTTCACTAAATATAACAAAGGATCCAAGTGAATGCAAAAAAAGATAGATACAAACAGAAATTGAAAATATCTAAACAAGTAATCATCAGGCAGGAAAGAAACAAAATTAAATTCAGACTATCTGTTAAGAAAGACCCTAAATATTTCTTTGCTTATATTAGAAATAACTCAAAAACAAATAATAAATTGGGGCCCTTAATTGACAATAATACCGAATTTAGTTAGCTAAGTGATATAGCAGACACATTTAATACATTCTTCAGTTCAGTATTTTCTAAGGCAGATGCAATCCTTGTCCAAAGGGTTAAACCAGATGACATACTTGATGCTATTACAGAAGATGAGGTAATCAAAGCTTTAAAGGAACTTAAGAATAAGTCCTCCCCAGATCCAGATCAGATCAACACCAAATTTGTGAAAGAAACAGCTGAAGCATTAACAGCACCCCTCACAATCCTGTTTAATAAGTCTTATTACACTGGTGAGATTCCATCAGATTGGATGAAGGCTACTGTTGTGCCTGTATACAACAAAATCTGGTCAGAGCTGATTTGGCTCTGAAGAGCTTTTGGGATGCTTTTACTCATTATTTCTAATGAATTGCACAATGCAGATCTGTGGAGAGGCAATTTCAATGTGGTCATCCTTTTATACATTTTTACAATGTGTTTTCCTGGAATATGCCTGCTGATTGATTTATATTTAGCCCGGATAGTTCACAGAAGAAATGGCATCTTATTTTCAGTGGGTCGCTACAGCTACACAATATTATGCTGCATTGTTTAAAATCAGAAAGCACTAAAAACAATATTTTACATGTGGGGTATATGTTAAATGCCATATTGATGCATGAGCAGAAACATGTGTTGTACAAAGAAGGTGCACCAGCTGGCACTGATACAATATTCAAAGAGAATGCACCACTGGTACATGGTGTGCATACAGTGAAGCCCACCAGGATGAAGCACAGCACTGCAGAATTCTGCATAAGAGTTACTGCAGCAAACAATGCAGTTTCAAAAGGGAGTTAATCCCTTTTGTCATGCAGTAAACCTGTGACACTATGCTTCATCCTGGTGGGCTTCATTGTTCCTGTTGCAAATGTGACCCTGGACAGGAGTCTCAGTGCAGGCAGCTGCCAAGTCAGTGCATCTAGGGTGACCCCAACTGAATGCTTTCCTGGGGGAATGTGTGGCACATACCAGTATGTACCACAGCCCCCATGGGCGATATTCAGCCCAGGAATGCAAATGAACTAATTGAGCATGCAGGGAATAAAGCGGCCTTATGCAAGCTCATTACCGGCCCATTTGCATGTTGGCATGTGGATGAATGCACCTGAGCAGCTCTTTCCCCCAAGCCCTGACCCCAATCGTTGCCATGTGGGACAGGCCCTGAAGTCTTTGGTGGTATAGTGGCACCCCCCCACCAATTCCACAAGCCCTGATCATACTGGAGTCCTGGCTCTATCGGTTCCATATGGCAGGGATGCCAATGCCATCCCTAATTGCACCTGAATACAACTACAGTATATGTCCTTAGTGTAGAGGCCCCTGCTCCCCCTCAATGTTACACAGACACCCCCTTACTCACCCCACCCATCCCATTGTGATGACTGGCTCTGTAATGGGATCATACCCATCTATCAGTGGGTGGTGGAGCACTCTCAGTAGGATGCTGCAATGTGTTATACATAGGATCAAGCTGTGTGTGGTTGATAACACCCAGTGGCCATACTCCTTAGGCACTGGCATGCAGATCTATCATCCCAGTGCCATTGCACTGCTCAGTGTGGGTGATGCTCAATGCTGTATCCACTCACACAGATCCCAAAACAGGCATGTTACAGCTGACCTCCCATTCGTTTGTACAATTGGGGAACTGTGGATGAACTCTCTATAGCCTGAAGCATACACTGCAAATGGCATTACAGGATACCGCACCCCATGGCACCTGGGATACCTCAGCAGTTTGAAGGGTGACATGTTACACAGGGAAACAGGGGAGAGTGTGGACTTGCAGCAGTGTATGACAGCAAGAAGATACAGTATTGGAATGGAATGCATTGGAAGTATGTAAATTCCCTCTTCAGTTTGCCAGGGATGTACACACAGCTGCATACACTGGTGGATCCCTAGCTGGCATGGTGCCCCAATGCACGGTACAGCCAGTTGGGTCATTCTAAAGTACAGATCCCCAGCCCAAGTTCAGTGCAGTCAATGACTGGCCATAGCAGGATGTGGAGGGCAGTACCAGTCTTTACAACAGGTTGGGTATGGGGGAGTCAGGGTTTCTGTGTACAGAGGCGGGGGATGGGAGTCCTCCACACTATGAATATGGGCCATGGTTTCCTCTGGTGCAATTGGGTCTGGGAGGTCCCTACACTATGGAGCTCTTCAGGGATGGAGTTGGCTAGACTGGGGATGGAAAGGGGGTACCTCTAGTCCACCTGGGTGCACATCTGCAGCCTGCCTGTGGGTGGTTGACTGGGTTAGGCCAGCTATTTGTGGCCTAACTGTGGGCCGCGGTGCTCTGGGCTGTGAGGGGCACATTCCCACTGAATATGCTGCAGCACAGCAAATGCATGTTATTGCCCCCTTGACTTGAATGACATACTATTTGTGTGTGTCCTGGCCCATTCCCTTGCAGCGGGTGCACCTTGCACGTTTGAATATCACACTACTGCTCATTGTTGGAGTTGTGCGGCACATCTCCCTTTTCCACTGGGATGCACTGCATATCTCCTTTGAATACGGGGGCCCTGAACTAGGTAGCCTGAATAAATACATTATAAAAATGGGAAAATCATGACCCCACTGAAAACAAGATATTGCATCAAATCTGGGACAGCCTGAGTAAATACAGTGCAGATATATGTAAATTAACATCACTGTGACAATGAGATGCATCATCTCCCCTGCCCTGTCCAGCATACAAAATATAGAATAAGACATATTCAGTGCCCCCAGTTCCAAATAACCATTACTCTGTAAGAAACTATCATTTTCCCTGTGTTTTCCTCACAAAGGTAGAATCAAATCCTTGTATATATTCCTGTAAAAGTTTCCATAAGCCACTGGTTTCTTATTTATGATTTTGTTCTTTATTATATCAGCAGCCTTTTATTAGGAAAAGAGCTCTGATTTGCTGCTCAGTATTAATAGTATATGTCATGATGGCATTGAAATGATTTGGATTTAAATGCTATGCATAAGGCATAATGGAGGACTATATGAAATAAATATCAAGCTCATGTCATAAACTATACTCCAAATTAGTAATCACAAGTCAGACAATCTTTCAAAAGATAGTAGTAATTCCTGCAAACAAATTTATTGCAGTTAGAGACATATATATACACACACACACACACACACACAAGCTATTTTTGTATCTTATAGTTGCTAGTTTTCAGACAAATTCTTATAGACTTTTTTCTGTCCATCTGATGGAATCTTGAATGAGTTAAATAAATATTATTTTATCAAGGCCCTGATCCAGCAACTCAGTAAATACCCTCTCAGTATATCATATTATAAAATGACAAAAAAATAATCTTCTGTTTTCAGTTGTTTGATCAGGAATTTTATAAATGGCATAAGTTCTGTCTGTTACATCTATGTTGGTCCAATAAAAGGTATCAGATCATTTGCTTCTCTATGACTCATGGTTTTCTCAGCAGTTAATTCATTAGATGAGGTCTCCCTTGCCAGAGTTTGACTGTTTCTCCACCCCTCCCCAAACACACACACACACGCATGCACATACGCATGCACACACACACACACACACACACACACTTACTATAAGAGATCTCAGCAGCTCTTATCTGTTATGGTTGGGAAGCAGGCCACAGCCCTTTTTCTGTCAAACAGAAATTGATGTATTTAGTCTTGGTAGTTCACTGAAGACCTTGCATTTTATCAGATGGGTCTTGAGAGTTTAGAAACATTGTAAATCTTTACGCAATTTGCTGGGAAAGGGTAACATTTATGAGGTATGAATCTTTCTTGAAAAATAGTCATCCTCAAACTGAAGTTAGCAGCAAAACATGTTTAAATGCTAATCATTTAAATGTGCAAGCTGTTGCATTTTGAAGGGGGTAAACAAATCTCCAGTTTAATAGGCAACCGATATTTAACAAGCTGTTTCAGTTTCCTAATGGCCCTCAGATAAGCACGCTGCGGTTGTCTCCAATACTCTAAACAGAAAGAAGGGATTATTTTATTTTTGTTGTCATAGTGATTTGTAGTTGTGGAAGAATACATTGAAATGTCCAAAAAATGAGTTCCACAAAACTCCATTTTCAAGCTACAGAAAGCAAAATGGCTGTAGGCTCTGCCCACAGGCATAAAAAGAGAAATATAAACAAGATAAGTAACTATAGACCCATTAGCACCACCTTAATCATATGTAAATGTATGGAGAAATTATTAAAATCTAGGCTTGAACAGTAGATATGTGATAAGAACCTGGATGATCTTAATCAGCATGGTTTCAAAAAGGGAAGGTCATGCACCAGTAATTTAATATCATTCTATGATTCGGTTAGTAGGAGCTTGGATAAGGGGATATCAGTGGACGTCCTATTGTTAGACCTAAAGAAGGCATTTGACAAGGTTCCACATGCACAGTTTATAGTTATAGTGTCTGAACTAGGTTGGAACTCTTATTTAGTAAGATTGGTCTCTCAATGGCTTTCTAGTAGAACTCAACAAATTTGTGTATCAGACACATTATCAGAGGAAGTCAAGGTCACCAGTGGTGTGCCTCAGGGCTCGGTGTTAGGCCCTGTGTTGTTTGGGATTGTTATCAGTGACATCAACACAGGTACTCACTGTCAATTGGAAAAATTTGCAGATGATGCCAAACTTAGTTCCAAGGTGGATACTCTTGCCAAATCTGCCCTAGTGCAACAAGATCTCAATCTAATTGATAAATGGGCCAAAGTAAATAGCATGGAATTTAACATTGCAAAATGTTCTGTTATTCACATCAGCAAAAGAAATCCCATCACTAGTTACTATCTGAGAAGTGTATTGTCTATCTTGCCTGATTGACTGGGTGGACAGATAGTCAGACTCTGAACATATTACTAATCACAATCCTAATCACAGTCCTGAGGTCCCAGGATGCCCTGAAGGCCCTCTGAAGTTGAAAGCAGTTTTCTTTGGGTCAGCAGATACGAGCTTGCAAGAACAGAAAGTCCTCTTATCCCAAAGCAGGATTGTGTAGGATTGTATAGGACTGTTAGCAGGATTGTTACATTTTTAAATAATTATTTGTTACAGGACTAGGGACTTTATAGTTTACATTTTACAGCTATATACAATTTTTTATTGTTGGTCCTTTAGAACTAGGACTGATTATTATCTATTTATAACATTTTCTGGGTAGTAACTTTGATTAGTATTTTCCATCTTTGTATCTCTACTTCCTTGTGGAACAAACTGTGATAGTGGCTACAAGACAGCAAAGAGAAATACAGGGAGACTACTTCCCCTTACTGTGTCACATGTTGTTAAGTAATATCAAGAAAGGGAGAAAAATGACTAAGCAAACAAAGATTACTGATCACCTTCTCCCCAAAAATCCCCCAAATGGGGAGGAAACATCTACCCCCAAAGGGAGGTTGTCAACATATTTACCTCTATTTTGTTACCCATTAGGGAAAACCAGCTTAGATATTAGTTTCCAGAAAACACCTGATTTAATACTCTATTCTTCCAATGAAATCTCTGAAAACAGTAATTTGTCTATCCCTGAGGAAAATGCAGCTTTTGATGAAAATAGCTATGTGAGTTTACCAAATGACAATGCTCATAGGGAGGTTTCTGACCTGTTTATAAACATTACTCTAGCCAGAACACTACCCATCAAAGTTATAATGTCAGGGGAGGAACTCAGGGAAATGTCTAACAGGCTGCATTAGACCATAGAAGAACTTAAAATCTTGGATTCTAAATATGAGGCATCTTGTCCCTATACAGGGAAGAATACTATAATCTCTGAAAAGATTAGTATATCTTTGCAGGAAGATGTCAGAGCAACTCTGCCATGTGCTCACTTGTTTAAGTGATGATATCATTTTGGCATCAAAGAACCAGCATGAAGCTAACATTCTTCTAATGGAGCAAATTATAGTACTAAAAAATGAAATTGAAGCCTCAAGATTTGATATAGCAGTTAATGCAGCTAAGATTGCTACAATTTTATTTAAATTGGATGAAATGAATCCCCCAAAACAATCTGATTCTATTTTGTTTGATCAAAGCATTTTGTAATGTACATCAAAGGACAGGCCTGAGTTTAGACCTGTGATTATCCCACCTAAACAAAATGAAAAAAAGAAAGAAATAAAAGAATAAAGCTCAGGTAAAAATCAACTTTTAAGACCCAAGAGTTAAATAATCTGTGATTCCTGAAACTGCCAATCTGACTTCACAAAGTTTAACCCCTTGCTAGGTCAATTCAGCTAGTTCTAATATATTCAAACCTGGTAATCCAGATAAGGCTGTTGAGTCAGAAGAAGTATTGATGGTAGAATTAATATGTTTGAATTAACAGTAGAGTCTCCATTTGTGGCCAATCACCTATGGTATAATGTAGACAAATTTACTCAAAAATGAATCTTTCTCTCATTCCCTAATAGATCATTGTTTAATGTTTGTAATGTGAATAGCAATGTATCCTGGGAGTCTCCTATTGTTTCTGGCCTTGTTTGGTCCTGAAAGTAAGCCTAGGGTAAAAAATTATAGAATTTGAGGGTCCCTCTGTAATCTTTTAAGACATTTTTTGCAGGTGCAGTTGGGTGAGAGAGATATTATTAAAGTAATGAGACATGAAAATAGTACTCGTTGACATATGTGTTAAGAATTCTGTAATTGCTGAGAAGCTACTTTTGAAAAGTGGTGTATTAGACACCTTGGGCCTGCTTCTTGTGAATCCCAATGATATTTTTGAAACAGCTAATTATGACACTAACATTTTTAATCTTATTGAGGCTCCTTGGTTTTCTTGCGCTAAGCAGACATTTTACCACCCAGTGCTGGATGGCATTTCGGTGCCTCTGGTAAATAGATTGGAGACTTTAATGGATTGTGATAACTAACTACAAGTCTGACACTCTGAACTCCCATACTTATATATAAGCTCTTGTGACAAATCAAATTCTGTTTCTGAGTTGGCTAGTAATTTCCTGCTGGACAATGAGAGTGTACTTCTCATTGTTTCATGGAATATTTCAGAGTTTGCATCTAAAATAATGGATTCTGAATGTATGAATTATCTTACGAAGTATGATGTAATTAATATTCAGAAATCCTGGCATACAGTGACATGTTAGATACTTTGACTCTTAATGGTTACCATCTCTTTCAATTTCCCACAGTAAGGACATCGAATATGGGCCGCTTTGCTGGTGGCCTATTGACTTATATTAAGATACATGAACATATAATTGTTAAGAATGTTGTCCTGACCCAAAATTATCTTTTGGTAATAGCTGTAATTTGGAATGAGGTGGTCCTCTTCATGAATCTATACAATTCTGTAATGAGTTCTCCTTTTCATGATGATAATGTGTTGTCTATACTTGCAGAGGCTATAGAAGAAATTGGCAACCTCTATAGTAACCTAGAAATAGTAATCACAGGAGATCTTAATGTCAGGTTAGGATAGCATAGTGAAGTGAACACTTCAATTGTTCAGTTACAAGAAGAGATTTCTGGAATTGAGCCTAGGAATTCTTGAGATACTAGAAATACAGATTTAGATAAACATTTAAGTACATTTCTACACTCATTAAATCTAATTGTCTTAAATGGCAGATTACCTTCTGATTCCTTAGGAAATTTTACTCACTTTACTCATAATGGTCATTCTTTCATAGACTATGTTTTTGTTTCTTCATATAATTATTATAAATATGCTGACCTTAAGATAATCTCTAGGTCCAAGAGTGATCATTTTCCACTTTGCTTAACAAGGAAGCTCAGAGGTGAGCTGAATACAAACCAATTGGATCAGGTGGAAATTTATGACAATAAGAAAATTATCATGTGGAATCTAATTCCAAAAGATAAACTTGAAAAAAATATAAAAACTTTCTGTAACATAATTGATGACATGAGATCTACTTATCCTGAACCTGAGAACATTTATTGTGAAATAGTTTAGCAGTATGATCATTTATTAGTTCAATACAGATTAATCCATAAGCAAGATAACTTAATATATCATAGCTGGTTTTATAAAACATGTCATGCTAAAAAACAAAACAGCTGACTAAACAAGTTAGACTTGTAAGAAAATACCCAACATGAGAGAATATCAAGAAGCTAAACAGAAGTAGAAAACTATATAGAGATCATGTTCAAAAACAAAATCAAAATCATCAATTAGAATTGTGGAAGAAAATGCTAGATATAATAAAACAAAAAAAGACAGAGCCTTTTGGAAGTTAGTTTCTACTGGGATGAATAATTATAAAAAGTCCTTTGAGGTGTCTATCACAGTAACAAAACGGGTTTATTATAAAAATATATTCTATAAATCTAGTGAAACATCTATTTATCATATTAGTTTAATTAATGACGAAAGCATTTGGATCACAATTGAAGAAACTTTTTCTGCCATTAACAGCAGCAAGCCAGACAAATCGCCAGGTCCAGATCAAATATCAACTGATTTCTACAAAGCTGCTCTTGAATGGTGGGCGATTATTCTTACAGACTTGTTTAATAAATTTATAATGTGTGCTTTCAGCACAGACTCATGGAAGGGTAGCCATGTCATGCCATTTTTTTAAAAGGAGACAGATGTAATCCTGCTAACTATCATCCAATCATTTTAATAGATAATATGGCCAAAATTTACTCTAAAATTCTATTAAATTGATTGCATGAATGGATTTTACATAATAAAATAATATCTCCTTTACATGCAGGATTAAAAAAAAACAATGGGACAAGTAAATAAATTTTTATACTTCTCCATATTATCGAAAAGTACTGAAAATTAAAAAGAAAACTTGTGTATTGCCTTTATTGACTTCACGTCGGCATTTAATTCAATCTCTAGAGATCTACTATGGGTTAGTATGGGGACTCTGGGTATAGATTCAGACTTAATAAATTTGATAAAAAGATGATATGATGAAACCTGGGTAAAGATAAAATATAATAATAATAATAATGGTGGCTTTTCAGATAAAATTGCTACTAATGTTGGCATCGACCAAGGATGTGTCCTGGCACCAACACTTTTCAGTCTTTACACAAACCATATTTTGCTAGAGTTAAATAACCCTAGTCACCATATGCCCCAAATCCTAGATCATTCAATCCCCGGTTTTAGCTTATGCTGATGACCTTGCACTTATTGCAATATCGAGATTAGGCCTACAAAGAAGTCTTTACAAACTTCATGTTGTAACACTATGAAATTAACTATTAATAAAACAAAAATGAAAGTTATGTTCACAGGCTCTTGAAAAAAGTATAGAAGTTTTTTCTTATCCAATCATCTGCTTGAATTTGTTAATCAATATACTTAGTTAGGGGATTAAAATTGTGAACACATTATCTTGGAACACGCCATATTAGCACTGTGGTGGTAAAGATGAGAATCAATTCCTCTGTCCTTCATCAATTTAATAGAACTTATGGTGGTATGATTATAGGTCCTATGATGAGGACAATAGATACTAAACTAGCAAACCAAGGGCTTTATACTATTGAGAACTAGGGAGTTTCCTATCTACATAATTTAGAAAAAATCATCAATACACTTCATAAAAAAAAACATAGGGCTACCTATTTCAGCAGACAGTGCATTGGTAAGGGCCCACCTTTGCCAAATTACATTTACTTTAAAAGCTCATATAAGAATAATACATTTTTGGAGCAGCATGCTGGCCGAACCATCAGGCTCCATTATTGCATCATGTCTAATGGAAAAAAAAAACATTACATCTTAATCTGATAAGTGACGGGTGTCTGGTCATTGTATACTCCTTGCTTGAGAAATATGATCTTACTCACTTACGTTTGTGGGCTGAGCATGACATTAAATTTCATAAAAAGTATGCTAAATTAGTTTCTGTGCTGGTTTCAAGATTGACAAAGGAAACTTATTTGGAAAAAAATTAAACTCCTAAAAGTTTCACATTTGTTAACTAACAATATTCAGGAACATTCTTTCAAAGAGTATCTAGTATTGATAACAAATACAATTCTTAGACAAATTTTGAGACTTTACAGATTTGAGCTATTTCCCAGTAATTGTATAACTGCTAGACATTCTCATCAATCAACTGTTTCTCCTAATTGTCTATGTTTCTTAGAAGAACCTAAAGATTTACATCATATAGTCATGAGATGTCAATGGTATGAAAAAATCAGAAAGAAAAATGTAGCTACTTTTCTTCATATATTATTCCCTCACGTTACTTTCTTGATCTTCTGTTAAATTCAGAAAATCTACAAATTCTTACAGATTTAGCAGATTTTCTTCTTGCTGCAAAAAGAATAAGATCAAAAATGTGTTCAACAGAGATTACAATGAAGGGACCCTAATTGATCCCTTTGAATGATCTCCCTTCTCATTCTGAGATCTGTGATTATGGTTTAATTCAGGGGTATAGGTAATCAGACCTGAGCCTGTTTATTCTGTTTACAATCCTTATTCTTAGTTAAGATATTAGGGAGTTTTTCAGGTTCTAGTCTGATGCATCTCTCATGCCCAGTGTATTCATGTATGTACTTAGTATTAGGTTGTTTTCATTGTGAAATGCTATTGTGCAATAATTCAATTTTGTACCTAGACAAGCTTAAGGAGAATGGTAGGGTCTAGGTTTGATGTTCTGTTATGACTTTACACATAGCTGCTGAAATATGGAAAGAATACATTTTATTGCAATTTGCACTGTATAACAGGCAATATCTATATGTCCTGTATTTACTTGTTATTGTACAATAATTCAAATTTGTACATAGACAAATTAAGGAGAATGGCAGGGTCTAGGTTTGATGCACTCTTATGATTATGCAAACAGCTACTGAATTATGGAAAGGACACATTTTATTGTGATTTGCACTGTATAAAAGACAATATCTTTATGTTCTGTATTAATTCTTGTCACAAAATATTTATGTGTATATATTTTTCTATTTTTTTTTAAAGTAATGTATGTAATGACAATATATGTTGAACAACTAAACTATACTTGACACTTACAGTACTGTCTAAATGGGTGTCCAAATAAAGCAGTGGACTCAGAAATTGATTTGGGTTTTATCATTAATGAGATTTGACATCCGTTGACCAATGTAGACAAGTGGCTTTCAGAGCCAACAGAATTCTAACATCAGTTAAGAAAGCCTTTGTTAATAGGAGCAAAGCCTGCATTCTACCATCATACATGACTTATGTTAGACTACATGTGGATTATGCAGCTTCCTTCTGTGCACAATATTTAGTCAAGGATATATGGCTAGTTGAGTCAGTACAAAGTAGGGACACAAAACGTATTTCTCCCATTAGTAGTTTACCTTATTCTGACAGACTAAGTTCCCTAAACTTGTACAATCTAAAAACTTACAGAATTAGGGGTGGTTTACTTATGCTCATCAATATCTTGAGAGACCTACATCTCATGAAGGAGTGCAAACTCACATGGGCATAAAAACCAGATGGACTCAGATGCCACAATAAACAACTTCAGATTCTGAAGGTTAAGACCAATAAGAGAAATAATTTCTTTACTATTAGGGCACAAAAACTATGGAATTCTCTACCCAACTACCTGGGTTAACATAAGTTCCACTGAAATGTTTAAAAATGCCCTGTATAAATATCTATTAGATAATAGGTTTTAACACACCCACAGGTGCAGGGCAGGTGGTCTCAATGGGCCCTGACCTTCTTCCACCTTTAGTTACCAAGTAATAATAATACTTCTCAGTTGCTAAATGCACCGGGCACAAGTGCCTCTTGCCTCATTATGCAACTGGGGCATGCTCTTATCAGCCCATAAACCACACTTCATCATATCTTATTCCTTGCATAACCAGTTACTTTCACATCAAAAATTGGTACAACTGAATACATGGTAACCAGCCATGACATCTTACAGACAGAAACACAGGTGGACAGGCATTGCATCCAGTTGCTGTGATCTCCCCTCAATTCCAAAATTAAGTGTCATCTCTGCAGTTGTAGGGGAACTACTGGTTAGGGATTTCCAAGTCACCTAAATGATAGATAAAGAAGGGGAATGGGGAACAGAAGAAGAATTGGAATTTACAGGAAGTGGGCAATGGACTGGTAAGAAGGGGAAGATGGGATGAGGGAGAACAAAAACAGAGAAACCTATTACGGTACATAGAGTCCTTCAATTTACTATTGAAGTTCAGTTAGTAGAACTATGGAAATGATTTCAGGTTCCAAACTATGCTTAACCCATTAAGTTTAAGGGAGTTCAAGGAAAACACCCAGTAACTCTCCCTTTGTAAGAGGTTTCTCAGTCTGACCCCACCTTGTTTGCCCAATCTGACATATTCAGTCTCCATAAATTTCATTTTTCAGATTTATCAAATGTATCATCAGTGTCAGTGGCTGCTAAGGTAGCACGCTCTCCTCTGGGTCTGGAAGATCAGAAGGTCCTGGGTTCTAGACCCATACTAGGTAGTTGGGGTAATACCCATAACTAAAACTATAGTGCAGTAGAGGGGACACTATGCTGTTGATGTCCCTTCTGCCATGTCTGTTCACTGTCCAGGTGGAAGTAAAAGTCCCATGGCAATTACTAATGAATAGTAGAGGAGTTTTCCTGGTATAATGTCCAACATTTCTCCATAAATAAAACAGGTCCATGTAGCACACCTGCCGGGATGCACCTGGAAAAAAGCTGTCACAGCTTAGTGTGCCTTTCATGGTCAAAACTTACAAATAAATAATCAAAGTCATATGTCATGAAGTGCTACCAAGGATTCAGAGAAATAATTGGCAACTGGCAAATCCTTTTTGTTCTTATTGTTCTTAATACCTCTGACATGGTCTTGTATCATCTTTATGAGCTGCCTGAGTGTCCTACCAATGTACAGTTTTTGACATGGGCACCATAGGGTGTAAAATACAAAATTCATACTGCAAGAAATACATTTTCTAATTGCAACTGTCCTTCACTGAGTGTTAAAGGAAAATTAGTTGAACTGCTGGCAATATTTAAAGACATGGTGAGGACCACATTTATGCATTCTTTTCAGGCCTGCTGGAAGTCAATTCAATGACTCTGGAACATTAACAGTGTTTCTAAATTGATGTAAACTAATGCGTCCTTTAGGTTTGGTGCCCTGATAAAGGTAATGCATGGACTAGAACCCAATTCCTCATCAAGGGAGGAATTACAGAGAAGAATTGACCAGTATTGCTTGTAAGTTCCACCAATGTGGCCTACATGATTATTAAACTCAGAAACAAAGCAAACTGATCCATTTTCTGACATCATCCTGAGTTTTGGTTTGAGGAGGGTAGCCCTGTCAAGGCCTTGTGCCTTACCATGTGCATCTTGTATTACCTTTCCATCATTCCCTCTTCCAAAAATCTCTGGATGAGTTCTAGTTCATAAGTATCAAAGTCCTTGGTATTTGAGCAGTTGTGACTCAGACAAAATAAATTATTATATGGGATGGAACTAGTCAGGGTTTTAGGATGGGCACTGCTTGTTTTAAGTAAGCTAACTGATGGTGGTTGGTTTTACACTCCCCCCTATTGGTCACCTGCAAAAAAACAAGTGAATTTATCAAATGCACAAGTGAATCATAAGTTAAAATTTATTGATGTTCAGCTGTCCCACAAAGGCCTCTGATTCTTTCCTGGTACCCCACAGACATATATGATATCATCAATGTACCTAAACCAGCTATTAGTATGGTGGATGAATGGATTAGCAATGAGGTTAAACACTAGGAGTTTTTCCTAATAGCTCAGGAACAGATTTGGAAATTATGGAGCCATAGCTGCCCCATGGACATCCTGCATAATTGTAAATAAAACTTTTGATCAAATTTAAAATAATTGTACTTCAGAATTAACTCAAGTGCTTCCAGTAAGAAGTCAAAAGGAATTTGATCACTTTGTGGGTTTGACAGTAGGAAATGCTCACATGCCTGTATACCTTTTTCATACTCAATTGAGATATACAGGGACTCATGATCTATCTCTAACTAAAGGAAATCATCAAAACATTTAAAGATATCAAATGTGTTCAGGTCATCCATTGTGTCCCTGAAGTGGGATCCCAGTCTATCAACACAATTAAAAAAAAAAAACAGAAATTTGCCTAATTATTTGACAAGGATCCCATCCCTGACACAATCAGACATCCTGGTAGACTATTCACATTTTTGTGCACCTTCAGTAATATGTAAAATGTAGGTACCAAAGGTGATGTGGTCCATACAAAATCTAATTCTTAATCTGTGATACTTCTCATCTTCCTATCTCATATCAGGAGATTCAATAATTTGATGTTAAAGACAGTGGTGCTGGGTCAGGTGGTACGTGTCTATAGTTGTTATGGTCATCTAGCAGGTCCATGGCTTTTTGTTCAGTGGGAGGGTTTGGGTGATCTTAGCTTGTAACAAAACATTTCTAGATGTTTTTTATGCTGTAAATATGTAATTATTTTACAATATTGCTCTGTTGGTTTCCCACTTATTATTGTTCTGATGTTTTCCCACCTTAAACTTTCTCAGGGGCTTGTATCTGTGAAATCAGTGCATAACATACTAATTATGTGTGATGACTAAATATACAAACACTTTTCTGCAACATTTGTTCATAACATGTCTTACATTAATCATCCTTTATGCATACCATGTTTAAAAGCTTTCAATTGCTTGTGCTTCTCTGTATTTATTCAGTGTTTCTTAAAATTACTGCCTGTAGGGAAAATACACAATCATAGCTTTTTTTTTTAACCATTTTAAATTGGTGTTATCAGTTAATCTTATTTACTCTATTTTTTTCTACTTCATTTTCCCTGGTGACCTCGTCCCCAAAAAATCCTCCATGCATTACATTCAGGAGAATATGATAACACACACCACAGAAGTGTTTTGTACTACTTACTGACCAGTCTAAAGCACTAATTTTTCATGAAGGATCATAATACTTGAAATATATTTCTTAGTTGGGTATGTGACTTTTTGAAATAAATTAAGTTAATCAGTATTATAGTAGCCTTCTCACTGCTTAAATTAAGCTATGCAGCAACATTTAAGCCATAATTCAGCAATGGAAATTTCAGAATGGTATTGCCAACCTGTCTAAATGGCCCTCCACCCTTCTACAAGCATTTACCAGCAGAACTGAGTGAATGCTGGCCCCACCTTCTTATACCCACAATAAACCTAGAAGTGGTGACATCAGCATGTGACACCATCATCCTCAATGGAGTTCTCTTAAGGACATACACCACTGTGCCTTTTTTACTTTAAGGGTGTTAATGTAAGGTGCCAGTGGTTGTATTCATGTGGGTATCCTATCTGTTCTGGAAGCACATTGAGTACTGTATTTAAAAATATTTAATTCAGGTACAAAATGGAAGAGGGGTTGGACTGCTGATCTCTGAGCTTCATCTTCCAAATACTGGCAAGAATTTGCCTGGAAGTTGAGAATAAGGTACTTTGTGTTCCTTCATATGAATTACAAATGAGAGGGTGAGGGTCCCCCAGTGTGCTGGAAAAAGTGTGGAGAGCTGAGTGCCACACATTGTCACATTTTATGACAGTGCACAGCTATTCAACCTCTCTGGCATAAGATTCAAAGAACTCTTAGTAAGATCTTCTCATTGCCCAACCCATTCACCTTTATGATTTCATCTTAAGGATCCTTCCCAGATCAATAAAAGGTAAGGAAGCAAGTTACCTCTGGCATGTACTGGTAATTACCACTTCCAAAGCAACCACAAGGAAACAGTTGTAAGAAGACCCACCAAAAGTGGAAGGACAATGAGAGCGACTGATATCTCAGACACCAAAAATGGAAATGGTCACCTTCCTTATTTATCAACGTATGCCAGTATGTGGAGCAGATGGGAGTTACTCCAAGAGAATGATGAGGAGACAGAGGACATGGAGTGACTGAATAAAACTTACTGTCAAACAACATTCAGGCTCTCCACTAATGATTTATAGTGGAACAGACATGGGATTCATTGGATGGTGGTGGGAGGTGTAGGAGGCACATAAGTGAAGAAGGTATTAATAATTGCTCTACAATCCTGGTTTCTGAACAATTTTCTGGGAATCAATGATAGATACTTTAAGAAAATTACAAAATCTGCCAAAGCATTGCAACAGATGTCCATTTTCCAGATGTTAACTGGAGTGCAGTTGCAGCTGCCACTTCGAAGAGTGCAGTTATTCTAGATGCCCTACAGGGGGGCATGCCTTAGACAACTAGTACTGGAGCCCACTCGAGAGGGAGCAATATTAGACTTGATACTCTCAAATGGAGATGGAGAGAGGATCACAGATGTAGAAGTGGGTAGTCATCTGGGAACTAGCGACCATCGAACAGTATGGTTCACAATAAACACAACAATAGAGTCAAGCCATACAAAGACAAAAGTACTGGACTTTAGGAGGGCTGACTTTGCCAAAATGGGTGAGTGCCTAAGGAATGCACTAGCAAATGGGCAGGAAGGAGGGGTGGAAGAACAATGGGGAATAATAAAAACTGCCATCACAGAGGTAACGAGCCCTTGTGTGAAGCAAATAAACAAAACAAGACGATGTAAGAAACCACTATGGTTCTCAAAGGAAGTGGCAGTGAAGGTTCAAGAGAAAAAGAAAGCATTCAGGAAGTACAAGGAATCGCAGAAGGAGCAGGACAGAGAACTGTATCAGTTAAAGTAAAAGGAGGCTGGGAAGGCAGTCAGAACAGCAAAGGCCCAAACCGAGGAAAAGATAGCCAACTCAGTTAAGAAGGGGGATAAAACCTTTTATAGGTACATCAGGAGTGAAGGAAGACCAAGGAGGATAGTGAGGCTTAATAAAGGGGAGGGAGGGTGGGCAGAGGAGACTGTGAAAAGGCAAAGATACTAAACAAATATTTTTGCTCAGTATTTACAGAGGAAGAGGGGGAGGTACTTAAAACAAACAGTAGTAACACTCTGGATACAGAAGTTGATACTGGCCCATTTACAGAAGAAAGGGTTCTGAAAGAACTCTTAAAACTGAAGGTGGACAAAGCAATGGGGCCTGATGGAATTCATCCCAGAATTCTAAAAGAACTAAGGGTAGAACTAGTGACACCACTGACTACCCTTTTTAACAAATCATGGGAGGATGGGGTGGTACCCGAGGACTGGAGGAGGGCAGATGTGATTCCTTCACAAAAGTGGGAGCAAGGCAGAAGCAGGAAACTATAGACCTGTTAGTTTAACCTCAGTGATAGGGAAAATGATGGAATCACTTCTAAAGGAAAGAATTGTTGAGTATCTAGAGGCCAGAGGGGCACAGGACCCTAGGCAGCATGGATTCACAGCAGGAAAGTTATGCCAGAAGAATCTGATAGATTTCTTTGACTGGGTGACCAAAGTAGTAGATCAGGGAAGGGGCTGTGGACATGGCCTACCTAGACTTTAGCAAGGCATTTGACATAGTCCCACACAAAAGATTAATATACAAGTTAACCAGCCTGGGAGTGGGTCCCAAGATGACAGCCTGGATAAAGAATTGGCTGGAGAATAGGACACAGAGAGTAATAGTAAATGGAGTCCACTCAGAAGAAAGGAGGGTTACTAGTGTACCGTGAGGGTTCAGTATTAGGATGGTCCTCTCAATGTCTTTATAAGCGACATTGCAGAAGGACTGGAAGAGAAAGTATGTCTCTTTGCAGATGACACTAAGATCTGCAACAGAGTTGATGCACAGGGTGGGATGGAAAGGATGAGAAGGGACTTGACAAGGTTAGAGGAATGGTCAAATGTATGGCTTAGATTCAATGCTAAGAAGTGCAAGGTAATGCACCTGGGAAACAAAAACCCAGGGGAAGAGTACACAATGGGGGGTGAGATACTAACAACAACAAAAATGGAAAGGGACCTGGGGGTAGTCATATCAGATGATGGGCAAGCAATGTGAGAGGGCAGCAAGGAGGGCTGGGGGGATACTGGGATGCATAGGGAGAGGCATCACCAGTAGAAAACAGGAAGTTATTATCCCTCTGTACAGACAGCTGGTGAGACCCCATCTGGAGTACTGTGTGCAGTTCTGGAGACCCAGTCTCCGCAAAGACATAGACAGGATGGAAGCTGTCCAGAGGAGGGCAACTAAAATGGTGCAGGGTCTGCACCGGAAGACATATGAAGAGAGACTTAAGGAGCTTAATATGTATAGCCTTGAGGAAAGGAGGGAGAGGGGGGACATGATAGAAACTTTCAAGTACCTCAAGGGAATCAACAAAGTCCAAGAGGGTAGCATCTTTCAAAAAGAGGTGTGCAAGAACAAGAGGCACAATTTGAAGATAGAGGCAGCTCAGAGGTAATTTAAGGAAGTATTTTTCACAGAGGGTTGTGGATGCATGGACGGCCTTCCGGAGGAGGTTGTGGAGTCAAAATCAGTGGTGGAATTCAAGCATGCATGGGATAGTCATAAGGCAATTCTAGGGGGTGGGGGTAGGAAGAAGTAGGCTGCTGGTTAACTAGGATCTGCAGCTTATCCAGTAGGTAGGGAAATGGGCAGACTGGGTGGGCCAAGCGGTCCTTATCTGCCATCAAATTCTATGTTTCTATGTTTCTATTGTCTCTGTACCTTCCCCATAACCTGAAGTCAGACAGGTAGGGTTCCACTTCTGGAGATGGGGGCTAAGCCCTAGCACCACTCCCCCAGGAAGAAACCAGTGGGGCTGCCTATGGGGCATGGGAAACATGGAGGGGTGGAAAGTGAGTGGGTAAAAAGAGATGAAGCCAGCAGCTGATCGTCACTTTGACCTCCCTTTTCAGATAAAAAAAAAGACGTATAAATAGAACAAGAATTTTCAGGATGTAAGGTCGATCTTTGGTGGTAAGCAGGAAGGCCATGACAAGGCCTCCCCCAGTATGCCCAAGGTACAGGACAAGCATACTAGCACTTCTTTCCTGTTTGGGAAATAGTAGAGTTGCAATTACTGCTCCAGACAAATGCTTAGCAAGAGCAAGCCCAATCCCACAAAGGCAGCATTTACTGCTGCCCTAGAGGCACAACTGAGAGACAGGCACAAGAAGAATGGACACAAATGGCTGGAAGCTTGCCTGGAGAGGATCATTGCTCCAAAAGAGACCTGAGTGACAAAGAAGTCTAAGCAGCCAACAATGGAGCCAGCAGCACCTCCAGTAAAGAAACCCAGGAAACCCCAAGAAGGTAAGACCAAAGCAGGAGATTCAGATCTATCAGATAAAGAATGTAAGGAAATGGTTATATGGAGTTTCGACAGACCACCCCATTGGCTGCCTCCACTGGCCAAGCCCAAAAAAGTGCCAAAGAAGTCATCCCCTTTGGGCTTAGATTTGAAGGTCAAGGAAGTAAGGCCTCCTCCCCCATGCACAAACAAGTTCTGGTGAAGCAAGCCCCACTGGGAGCCTCCCCAAACAGCCCAATGCAGTTAAGCCATCAGCCATGGACAAGAATCTGGAAAAGCTTATGGACACAATAATCAGGTTCTCTGCTTCAGTCCAGAGTCAACAGCAGGGGGGCAGGCCAGGTGGCCACAAGTGCTGCAAGCTCCAGCACAGCACCAAAGCTGGCAGCTGTGGAAAGCAACCTGGCGCACTATGTCAACATGGTGAAACCAGTAGGTTCACATTTGATTGATAAGGTCCAGCAGCAGATATGGAGCTGCAAATATGTGGATATGTTTTCTTTTCTCAACCACTCAGACAAGCAAGAATACAGAAAATTGAAGTAGGAGGACCAAGAGAAGAAGAAGATGGAGGGGTGGGGGTAGGAAGAAGTAGGCTGCTGGTTAACTAGGACCTGCAGCTTATCCAGTAGGTAGGGAAATTGGCAGACTAGGTGGGCCAAGTGGTCCTTATCTGCCATCAAATTCTATGTTTCTATGTTTCTATGTAAGATGGTGAAAGCTGAAAACACCATTGACAATTGGCTGGCAGATTTATAGATTTTACCAGTACCATAGGCCAGATAGCCCCTGAAAAGTGCATATATCTGTTAAACTATTTGAATTGGAATATATTGGCACAAAGATAAATGGGTTGGGTGACTGGGTTAGAACAGGATGAGGAATTCAGGTGTTAGTTGCAGTAGGACTCATCACTCGACTGAGGATTTTGGACATGCCTCACCTGGTTGAAGTGATACACAGGGAAGGATTCATCCACAAAGACAGGGGATTGTCCTTTAGAAGCCCTTAGCCACAGTTATCACCACAGAGCCCCCTCCCCACAGATATGCCTGCGCTTTAACAAAGGGAATTGTCCCAAAGGCCACTGCAGGTTTTGATATGAGTGTGTTGCTTGCAGTAAATATCGCCTCCTCATACATTGCCCCTCCTCTAAATCCCAAAAAGGAGGCAACAGCCCATTTCGCAAAAAGAATTCACCAAATCCCATGCAACTGAGCCTACCCACTCCAGTAAGAGTGGACAGGCATAGACCTTTGCTGGACAGATACTGGAACCTTCTGGCAAAGGGTTTCTCTGTGGGCTTCAGAATACCATAGACTGACCCCTGATCTGAAGCAGATAACCTGAAATCTTCTGGAAACTGTTTTTTGGCAAATTGGAAAAAGAGATGCTGCTGAGGATGGTGAGTGGCCCATACTTATCCCTCCCCTGCTAAATCTCTAGGTATTTACAATTGGCCTGGCTTCCAAGAAAGTCCCAAGTGAATTCCACATTATAAACCACCTGTCACACCCCAAAAGAGACTCTGTCAATAACCACATTGATACACATTTCATGGTGGTTCAATATGCGCTGTTCATCAGAGTGGTTGAAACAGTATGCAGGGTTTTAAATAATTGATTAGCAGTTTTTTCTTGGGACAATGCTAACTGTACAGAAAGTATTTATATAGGTTTTCTAGAAGTGTTATGATTGTTAAACACAGTGAGGCAAGTGCTATGCATTTTCACAATGTTTTAGCACTTTTATGAACAAAACGCTAATCAATTTTTAGAGTTAAATAAAACCCGGGTATGAGTTGCAGGCCCCCATGCCCTGATGGCTAAAGCAGACATAGAGAGATTCGGTCTTTTGACTACTGCAAGTACATCTGGATGACTGGAACATGCTGGGGATGAAATCTGAAGGACAATATTATGTGGAAAATTGCATGCCCATGGGTTGATCAGGAAACTGCACAGTGTTCAAAGGTTTCAGTACCTTTCTTCACTGGGTAACAGCCCAGATATCAAAGAACCAGAGCATCATTCACTACCTTGATGACTTCTTGTTCATAGGGCCAGAGCACTCTCCAGCCTGTGGGCAAACATTGTACACTTTTGTTGATATGTGCAACCTCCTTGGTGTACCTTTGGACCCTGAGATAGTCCAAGTTTCAAGCTCAGTGATGACATTCCTGGGTATAGAGATTTACATGTGGAGGCAGGAGTGTTGCTTGCCAAACAATAAGATGATGTCCTGAGAGGGCTTCTGAGCAAGACCATGATGGCTAGAAAGATTACCCCATAGGAGTTACACAAGATAGATGGGCACCTTAACTTCTCCTGCTGAGTCATAACCATAGGGAGGGTCTTTCTTGCAGCTGGTAGCAAAGCTGGGCCAGGCAGCCAGAAGCCTTATCATTGGATCCAGGTGACTGAAGGTTTCCAGGTGGATTTGAAGGTTTGTAAGACATTTGTTGCCCATTTCAATGGTGTATTTATGTGGCCATAGACCATGGACAGCCAGGAGCTGGAGCTGTACATATATGCTTCAGGAGGGCTAGGGTTCAGGGCAGACTTTGAAAGCAAATGGTGTGCCTCAGACTGGCCCTCAAAGTAAGCAGTGGTAGTGCTCCACAGGCAGATAAAACTATTGGAGTTTTTCCCAATTGTAGTGGCCCTGTGCATATGGGTTACAGGACGAGATACAAGAAGGCTGTTTCTAGGTCTGACAAAATGGGTGTGGTACATAACATATATGGGCAGTCAGGGGCTAAAAGGCCCATTGGGTGACCTCATGAGAATATTTGTCCAGAAATGCATGCTGCTGAATGTCCATTTTTAAAGCTGTACATGTCCCTGGTATTGAAAATGGTTTTGCTGATACTTTATCTCATTCACAGTAGCAGAAATTCAGGGAGTTGGCTCCAGCAGTGGAACAGAATCCACATCCAGTTCCATCATTTCAGTAGAAGGTGGTGACTTTGAGGCCTGCGACTGCACAGATAACATTATTTCTCCTCAGACCAGAGCCACTTACTGACACCACATAGAACATTACTATGCAGTCTGAGCAGAGGCAGGATGACAAAACAGCTGGCCAATTCCAACTGACCAACTGTGCAGTTATAAAACGGAAGCCAAACAGTGTGGCTTAATTCCAGGGGTCATTGGACAGCACTTGGTGGGGTTGCTATGGTTCTTCTGAGTCTTGGGCTTCACAGACACCAGCTGTGCCTTCAAGATATAAAAGGACCTCAAAGGGT
This sequence comes from Neoceratodus forsteri, assembly GCA_016271365.2. Lineage (NCBI taxonomy): Eukaryota > Metazoa > Chordata > Ceratodontiformes > Ceratodontidae > Neoceratodus > Neoceratodus forsteri. Next base: position 635,188,250 of record CM028132.1, read on the forward strand.
GGGATACAGGCCATACTATACTAATTAATCAGATCCTCGGTGCCAAATTACACCAGTGATTCTTGAAAAGTGTGGGCAGCAGTCCCAATGGTTTGCTGGAATGCCTACGAGGCCACTCTATTTGAAGCTGAATTTGCACTGGCATTCTGTGGGGCATTCCAGGTTTCTGAATTGGTGCAGACTGTGCAAATCAGGGCTGCAGCAAGCCTGGCAGAGTGAATCTTCATATGGCTGTGGTGGAGCAAAACAGATCAGAAGGGGATTGGCTGCTTATGTCAGTGTCAGTGGTTCAGCAGGTAGCACACTCACCTCTGAGGCTGGGAGATCAGAAGGCTGTGGGTTCTATCCCCACACCAGGCACTTGGGTTACTATCCCAATACTGACACTGCAGTGCTGCATAAGGGTGGGGTGCTGCACTCCTGAAGTGCCGTCTTTCAGATGAGACATTAGACCGAGGTCTCAGCTGCCTGTTCTGGTGGTAGTTCAGGTGGATGTTAAAGATCCCTTGACACTTCTTGAAAGAGTAGGGGGATATTTTTTATTTCACAGAATAAAACAAATGCTTTACAAATGTAGTATATCCGTAGTCTTACTTCAGACTTTCAATTTACATTCAATAGAGAAGAAAAAAAAACCAAAAACTAAGTTTTCCATTGCCATATCATGTCACTGGAATATCATTATCCATAACCCAAGGCATTCCCTTCCACAGTTCCAACAACACATTCCTATCCACTTTATCTTTTTACTCTTTATATATAGTTTGTAAGTTCTGCATAATTTTATTATATAACTCCAAATGGTTTCCTTCTTTTTGTTGCAATGTAAACCCACGTCTCATTAGCCATATGTTCCATCTAAAAATCACCATAACAACTTGCTACATATTTAAATTCCATTTCCCCCAGTTCTTGTCAAATACCCCATAAATTATATTTTCAGAAATTATTGTACTGAATATAGGTTCTCCCCACTGATCTGCTACATATTGCCAGAAACCTTGAATAAATGAACATACAAAAAACAGATGTACTATAGTTTCTTCCTGCTGTATACAGTTAATTCTACTGCATATCTTTTCCTGCAGTTTCTTGTGTTTTTGATTCGCTTTCACATTGATTTTTTTCATGGCATGCTAGCCAGTGTATAGCCCACATTTGTTCCGGAATTCTTTCATTATTTAACATAGTTATTAAATTGTCTTTGAATATATCAGGACATTTACAATAAACTTCATCCTCCCTACACAATGTTTCTAATAACACAAAATATAATTTCTTCCTTTGTATTGTCATAATCTGTTGTGTTGTTACCTGCCATTGTTTTAACCATAGAAAAGTACATCTGACATATTCCAGAATCATCACAGATCTTTCAAAAGTTCTCAAGGTCTGAGTCTCCCATTGCGATAACCATTGTTGATATGTTTCCCTTAATAACCACTCCCAACCAAACCCTTGATTTGTCAGTAACAGTTTTAAATTACTGTAAAAAAAGAAAGGGTTGAAGAAAATGATTGGATTAATCATGTTTAACCATCCCTTCCTGATTGGTAGATATAAAATGTTCCCTTTTAAGGGATTCAATTGACTCCTCCAGCATGTCTGAAAAAAAAATACTTAAAAGAGCCGTTTCATTTACTTTTGAAGGGGGAAATATAACTAATATATAGGAAAATAGGAATAAGAAATGTTTTAATAAGATATAGCTTCTTTTTTTACTAAATTTCCACTTATTCCATTGTGTTACTTTCAGTTTTCCCACTTATAACTTTTTTTTTCCAATTTAACTCATCTAAGTTTCCTGGACCATATGTGATACCTAAAATATCTATAAGATCTGGCTTTATCGAGATCTGCTCCACCATACCAGTAAATCTTAATAAATAATTCAGCCATTGTCCTACACATTTATTAATGTTTAAAGATGCTCCCGATAAGCTACCAAAAATTCTGCAAAGATTTAATACCCTAGATACTGAAGATTTATTTCTAACCATTATATTCATATCATCAGCAAATGCAATGCCTTTGTGTGCAAAGCAATGTCCTTTAAATAATACAGGTATGATTTCATTATTTTCATTTATCTCCCTTAGTAATGGGCCTATAAAAAAATCATAAAGAATGGGACTCAATGGGCAACCCTGTCTGACTCCTCTATGTATCTTAGTTATAGGCCCCTTCCAGCCATTTACAATGGGTACGACCACAGCTGTTTGGTAAATACATCTAACCCAATCAATCATAACTTCAGGAATGTGATAATGTCTCAACACCTCCTATAAAAATGTGTGGCTCACCTGGTCAAAAGCTTTCTTTTGATCTAATGAAACCAGAAACCCATCCAGCTCCCCTACCTTACCTAATTCAACTAATTCTCTAATTATAAGTAGATGACTCTGCACTTGCCTGCCTGGAATCGCATACATTTGTACAGGAGAGATCACAATGTTTGCTATTGATGTTAGTCTTTTAGCCAGTATTTTAGTTAACAACTTAAAATCTGAGTTAAGAAGAGTAACTGGTCTCCAATTACTCAGATCCTTTTTATCCCTTTTTATAGACATACATTAAAACCCCATGTTCATGTATAAAGGTATACATTTAGTAAATAATATCTGATTAAATACTTCTATTAATTCTTCAAGAAGCTCTGTCCTATGATTTTTAAAAGTTCATTTGATAAACTGTCAGGTCCTGGTGTTTTACCACCTGCCAGCGTGGATATTGCCTCCTTAACTTCCTCATCCTGTTTTGGCCTCATCAATTCTGTCATTTTAGATTGTTCTATTTCTGATATTTCCATATTCTTCAAGAAATCCCTTAGGCCATCCTGTGCTAGTTCCAATGGTACATTCATTTTCCTAATGTAATCTGTAACACTTAGTGCAATCTGTGGTTGTGTACACACTTCTTTCCCTGTATCATCTCTTACGCTTAACATTTCTTTGGCCTTTGCAGATTTTACAGAATGTTCAAAAGGGCAAATAATCTCAGATCTCCCCCAACTTCAAATTTCTGTTGATGGTATAGCAACTAAACTTTATCATTGTGAAAGGTCATCATTTGTTGCTTGACTCTTTTTATTTGTACAGTAAGGTTCTGTCCTGCCTCATATGACACAGACATTGATTGTTGTAATGTTTTCCTATTCTGCAGATAAGCTAGACATTTTCTTTTGCTCTGGGTCCTACTTAAGTGCTTACATAATTTCTGCATTTCCCATTTAGTATCTTCCCACCAGGTTACAGCAGTGTCATGAACAATAAAAACTGACTTTCTGGCTAATATGAAAGTTTTTATAGTTTGCAAAATATATGTATCAGCTAACAATGAGATATTCCATTCCCAATACCCCAGCCCTTTCCTTAACACCTGAGAGGGTTTGATTTTAACTGTGACAATATTATAATCAGAAAATTCTGCCAGAAACACTTCAGCAGTCTCAATCTGTATATTTCCAGATGTAAAAATAAAATCAATTTTAGAGGTTAGAGTACCTTTCTGAAAAGTAAGCATTGCCATATGAGTGTAAGAAAAATATGCATCCTTTAATTTTGCCTTACTGGTTATTTGTAACAAAAGATTAGAATCGCAATTTTGCTTTGCTGTTTTTGCAACTAGTGGGCAATTAAAGTCTCCTGCCAAAATGACATGTTGTGCCATATATAAATATGGCTGTATTAAGTTTAACATTTCACACCTAGAGACTTTGGATTGTGGGGCATAATGATTTATCAATCAATACCCTGTGTTCTGTACAATTGCATCCATTATCAAAATCCTCCCAGGTATTAAATCATATAACTTTAGTACCTTAACTTCAGGTATCGTAAATAAAATTCCTACTCCTGAACAAGGCTCCTGTCCTAGGGACCAAAAGGAGGGACCAATCAACCAGTCCTTTGTAGCTTCCTGACATTCTTTTAATGTATGCAGGTGAACATCCTGCAAAAACAAAATTCCAAAATGCAACTACTTTAAGAAGGAAAAACATTTTTCGCCTTTTTCCCAACCTCTTAATACTATTTACATTTATAATATAAAAGGAAAAAGGCTCAAACATTATTTTTTTCACTTTATTTATATTTTCCTCTCCTAATATTTTGTTCTTTATGCTTTTTTAATTTGTGCTTTCCATTGTTGAGGCCCTCTGGGCCTTTCTTGTTTTTCAGTGTCATTTGTGACCTTCGGTAATGAAGATGCCACAGAGGAATCATCTGATTCTTCATCCATATGATCGGGTTGCAATATCTTATATCTGTTTCTAATATTCATGGCACTTGGTTTTACAGAGAACCTGGTAGAAAACACCTTCACTTTCACTTTCTCAACTTGTTTCCCTTTAAGACTATTTGGACTGGGTGAAGGGAATAGAGCATCTATTAATGGTGGTGGGGAGGCGTAATATTCACAAGTATACTTATTTCTGATTCAGAATGAACCCCTGAACCAGGGGCCCCAGCTGCAATCTTCCTTTCATCTGCCTCTCTCCACAGGTTCCTCTTCAACTTGTGTTATGACTTTGTGTGTACCAGTCTGTCTGTGTACTAAAACCTCCTCACTCTGTACTGTAGAAGCGTCTACATTTTGTGGTGCAGGTCCCACATTAGACTCCTTTTGTGGTGTTGGCTTTTGTTTCCCCAACCTCTTCTTTTGGGTCAATGTGATTAACAGCCTTTGTTCTTCACCATCTCCCTGATCTGGGGTATTAAGTGCCGCTCATTTACAATTTTGAAAAGTATGTCCCCTCTCATCACATAAATTACACCTACACTCATTTAAACATTGAGATGCTATATGCCCCAACTCTCCACATACCAGACATCTTTGTTTATCACAGATACTGCTCAAATATTCAAAAGAGCCACATTTATAGCACATCTTTGGCTGACTTAGGTAGAGTAAAATACCCCTATCTCTTCCCCCCAAAAAATGAATTTGGGAGATATGCAACCCCACTATCAGTAGATTTCAGCATCACCTTCATCCTCCACCCACCCAGTCCAAATATTTTCAGTAACCATGATTGCTTCAGGGTCCTCTGTAATCATGCATTTTTGTTTTAGCCAGTGTATTAAGTCTGATACGCTTACACCTTCATTCCTAAAAAGAACAGTTATTGTTTTCTATGCTGGTTTTGTCAAGGGGATAGCCACAAATGATGACCATGCAGGTGTTTTCTTTAATGCATTATACTTTATCCAGAATATTTCCAGACCACTTGCAGTTTTAAAGCTAATGTCAAATGTGATCTCCCCTGATATGTGTATCAATGCATATATCTCATTTGAAAAAAATGTCATAGAGTCTTTCAGTAAGGACCTTGCAACAAACAAGCGGTCTGGAGGTTCTGACATTCCCCCACTATATGATGGTCTGACTGCATTATGTCACTTTGCCGGGTAAATTGGTGTTTTGAAAAAAGATGCATATGTTCTAGACCCCTCTCTGTTAATTAAATGTAAAGGCCATTGTGCAGAATCAGAAGTTGCCTCAGGGCATCCCCCAGGTTGCTGTGCAACTGAAAGTACTGCCAGCTCTTGGTTTGATTCTACCACCTGCTTAAACTGAAGCTGTGGGTTTTGAGTTAATTCCAGTTCTGGAGGCAATTCCAAGTTGTTTAAATGTTTTTCATTTTCTTTATCGTTACTCAAAACATTCATTTTCAGTAGAACTTGGCATCACTATGGGTGAAGTCCCAGATTCCCACTGACCTGTGTAAGCATTCCACTCCCAGCCTACTGCTAGTAGTGCACTGTCTACAATCCTAGTTTGATCCAATGTTTGCCATTGATTTCCAGAGCATCTTAGGCCAGGTCCATCCATACCTGTATCTGTCATTCCTGACGCAATATCTGGTGACCACTTCTCTTGTGCTTTTCCTCATTTGTTTTCTTTCTGGGCTACTTTTTCCGCTTGTTCTACTGCCTTCACCCAGCTTGTAGAAGCCTTTGATGATGCTGCATCATCACAGCTCAGCTGTGCCTGCTTGACAAGCTGCTTCTGTCTGTCAGACTGAATCTCTCTCAGTTGCTTCTCTAGTTGTGATTTTTAAAGTGAAAACTCTGTATTTCTTTATCAATTTGTGCCTGTAAGTCAGTCTCTTCAGCATTTATGTCCTTCTTTCTCTCTGCAACTACTATTTACTCTGTTTCTGTGTCACTCCAGTCTGTTAAACTTTCCTCAGACTCCGTCACTAAACTACAGTCTTTTAAGGGTTCTTCATTTATAGAATTTAAACACTCTTTCTCTTTACCTTCTCCAGAGTGCACATCCATTGTTTCCACAATTTCTTCCATCACAATATTTTCATTAAACACAGCCTGAGCACAGTTTCCATCCAGCTCCATTTCCACAACCTTTCCTCCAGTCTCCAGATCAGCCTTCTGGTGCAGCAGACAAAGAGGTCCCCTCTGCTCACAGGAAGCAAGACCCCTGCAGCAAGAGTAGGGGAATTTTCCCATTGTCCAGGCCAAATTTCCCCCCATTCACTAAAATACCACCAACAGCTTAATCTGGTTCAAAGTCAGTTGTCATTCATCTGTATCCCCCTCTCCTGGGTCATGCCTGAAAATTGGCAGAATTTGCCTAGTGCACTTACCAGGTCAACAAAAACTAAATAAAACAAAATGTCTAGTGAAGGCCCTAGCCATGTTAACATGGGGCATACACTCACTGACCATCCACCCGGTGGAGGGCAATGCTGTCTTGTGGCATGTAGATAACAAGCCCTTGATAGCCTATCAGTGTAGACATATCTTGGCATCAGCAGTTCAGTGGGCCAGCCTGAATGCAAAAGAGAGCAATGCACACTGCTTTAGGATTGGGGCAGCCATGACCTCCAGGACCCATGGGATTTCAGATAGTGAGATCCAGGTCATGGGGCGGTGAAAGTTTCAAGTCTTTGTACACTATGTCCATGTGCATTTGCTTTAACACGTGTCTTGCTGTGTTTCATGTTCTCTTTATGGCTCCAAGTATGTGTGGATCTGCAGGCATTTCTTTTGTTTTCCCCCACTCCCCCTTTTGGCCCTAATGGTTCCCCCAATCCCATTATCTGCCATCTCTGGAACTTACCTGGGGTGTCACTGAGTCCTCCACAGAGTGCCACCTGTGGTGGAGCAATCAGGGGGACCTCAAACCCTCTTCTGATGCCACACTTAATCCAGTGGTCCCTTACCGTGTAGACAGTGTGAGGTCTGAAGGGTTCTGCAGGGCAGTATCCTGCCACTGGTGGGGATTTTCCATTTTCCTGGTACCCCAAACCACAGACATTCTGTGGAGGTGACAGCCACACCTGCACATGCTGTAGGATGTGCTGACATCTACTGTCAGGGAGCACCCCCACCCAGAACTGCTGCTCCAACTCACTTCACCATCTATGATCACCTAGGTGACAGTAGTGAAGTGGAGCAGTCTGCCCTCCCTTCCTTTAGGGGGAGAGAAATCCTCCTCCCTTTAGCCAACCCGAAGCAGCCTGAGTCCATCCCTGAATCTGGGTTGCCAGCATGGTGGCAGGTGAGGCATGGATACCTCTGCTCTCTGCAACACCAGGCCGATGTCTGCATCCATGACTTCTTCTACTGTCAGTGGAGAGACTGGCATGATGGCCTAGGGGGATGAACCAATCAATATCTTGTCAGAAGGCATTAATTCACTGGATGGACAAGAGAAGGGCCTGCAGTGGGAGGAACATCTCCCTTGGCTGGCAGAGGAGGCATGGCAAGGGAATTCACTGGATAACCTCATCATTTGTCTGAGTGGAAATGATCTGGGGCTCCAGAAAACCGTCAGTCTCCTAATGATGAATGAAGACCTGCAGCCCATTAAAGAACACTGGCCTATGACCTAGATCATTTGATCTCATCTCATTCAGCAGATACACAGGTGGCATGCAATTTGCTCAAATGCTATGGACAAAGCATGCAGTCACATTATTAGAGAAATACAGCTATTAATGGAGTCTATCATGGGAACTGTGGTTCAGCACAAGGACATTAATACCTCCTTCCTGGGATTTAATGCCATGAATAGTGTGGATTTGTGGAATGAAGAATGGTGCTTGTTGTTGGAATCTTTCTGACAAGTCTTGGTGGAACTATTGGAGTAAGCTGCTTGAAGGATCGGACTGCATCTTTTGTATGGAGGCTTGGGAGTATCACAGACTGAAGGTAAAGAGAAAAGGAAGGATAAGTCAAATTGTCTCAAAGGGCTCATCTTCCCTAGTCAGCATGAGGTCTGTTGGACTGCCAGACCTGGACTCCAGTTGAGGGTGTCATGATCCAACCTCACTGGGCTTGCCTGCTGGTGTGGTGATGCCAGAAGTGGGTGGTCACTTACTGCCTGGCCACATGACCTTCCCACTCTTGGGCTTGGGTGCCAACTCAGGAGGTACATAATTTCCTTGGTCTGCACAAGGAGTTTGGCTCTTAATTAGAAGGGGTGCTGGGTGCCAAGATGTTTGCCAAGATCTCCTAGCTGCAGATGTAACTCCAATAGTGTAATTGCAGTATATAAACATATGGCTGTTGCTATTTCTCCAAGATGTGTGTGTGTATGTGCATGTGTGTGTATGTTTTTCAAGGGAAGTGGTATGGGGACTAAGACAATACAAAGTCTGCCAAAGCATTGCAGCAGATGTCCCCTTGTCTGTGTCCTCTCCACATAAACTGTAGTCCTGCAGGTAGGATTCTAACTCCTGATGTGGGGGCTAAGCCCTGGCACCACCTCTGGGGGAGAAACCAATGGGGTTGACACAGGGTGCAGGTCACATGGAGGGTTGAAGTGTGAGGGGTTAAAAAAGCTGAAGACAGGAGCTTGCCCTCACTTTGGTCTCCCTGTTCAGATCACCCACCCAACCTGCTCTCATAAAAGTATGGTTAGGGTCAACCAGAGTAGCATAAGGAACCCATTGATCCAATAGGGTTGACCACATTAGGGGATGGGGAGTGCGTTTTCCCGATTTTCCCTCAGAGGGTTTTTTCTGTGTTTTTTTTAATTTGTAACATCTTTATTAAACATTTTTAAAACAATTACAGTACAAATACAGGAATCACTTAAATGTGATACAGATCAGAAACCAATATAATTACATCAGTAATAGGAAATCATTGGTTCAAAATTCGGGATAAAGTCTATTATCAATTGAAGCATTTCTAGTCATTAAAATCGGTAAAGCTTGGATATTTAAATGTAAACTGGGGAATTATGATTAAAGAGTACCAGGAAACATAACTAACACTGTTTAAAATACATATAAGTTTGTGCTGGGATCACCCCCATACATAAAATAATAAAACACTTATTACTATCTTGCCTATAAGTGCAAAACAAGGGATCTAGAACATAACCAGTAATGAAAATCCACTTCATTACAGTGAATAAACAAAAATATATATTAAGGAATGAAAGTAGGACCCAATTGAACCCTATATGTAGCCCATCGCTGCCAGATATCCTGAAAAGTATTGGCATGATGCAAGTAACAGTAGGTTCATTTCTCAGAGTGATAAATAGAGTCCACTAGCTGTATCCAATGGGGAAATTGAGGGAGATGAGGAATCAACCAAAGTTTTGTAATAAGTTTCTTAGCGCACACCATTACAATCAACAACAAGTGAGAGTGCCTACCTCACACAATTTTAGCTTCCACAAAAATATACATTAACATTAAAGAGGGAGGTAGAGGAGAGAAGAGGAAAGATTAATAAACAATGCTGTTATAACCTGAGTTACTGCATCCCAAAAAGGGTGAAGGAGAGGACAAAGCAGAAATACATGCGAATGGGCTGCCATGGCCTCACCACAACCCCTCCAACAAGAGCTGGATTGAATGTTATTGATCTAGGCAGAAATAAGGGGGTTCTAAAAAATTCATATGGCATTTCCAAGCAAATTTCTTCACATATAATGAGATTGTTACTTTTTTAAGTCAACAATTAATATTTTTCCCAGCCTGTAAAAGAATATTGTGCATGAAGGTCAGTATTTTAATTAGTAATCACATGCTGCATAAAATCAGGAGAAAGGGATTGAAATATGGAATGAGCCACACTGAAAAAATGAGGTTGGAGTCCCCATTCTGATGAACAATTATCAAGTTAGATAAAGTGGGTAAAGAATTCGGTAATCGCCTGCATCCCTGACAGAGAGTGTTAATATAATCTCACAACTGTAAATAACAGTAATGATCTGATTGAGGCAACTCACAGATACTACAAAGGTTGGAAAAGAGTCAGATCTCTTTTTTTATCAAGTATTTGAATGTAGTATGAAATTCCCAGTTGTGCCCAGTAGTGCAAGAAGACATCAGATACTATAAGAGGATTTTGATGATCCCAAACCAATGCCCTTAAGTAAAACAATTCAAAGGAAGGTATATTACACTGTAAGATATGCCAAATTTTAAGGGTGACCCAAGTGTATCGGAAACATTTTTTGAAATGTTTATAAAATGTGGGGATGAAAACAGAGTACAACTCAGATCATTTAAATCCATTTAATGTAAATTCTAAATCTTTCCAATTTGCAAGGTAAGCCAAAGAAAGCCAGAAACAGATAACAGACAGATGGCATGCCAAAGAATACCAACCTAAATTAGGGAAGTTTAACCCTCCTCACACAGTCCATAATGCAGAAGTGAGAGCCTAATCCTGGATCATCAACACCTCCAAAGAAAGTGCACTAAAAGACAGTTCCAATCTATAAAATATGCCATACTAGGATATAGAGGAAGAGTTTGCAAACAAAAAGAATAATAGGTAAACATTAAGGTGGATAACTTCTATCCACTGGAAAAAAGACAAACACAAAGACGACCAACGTGTTAAAACAGCTGAAATACTGTAGCTTGTGTCAGAAGTTCCAAATTAAAAAGCTTGAGATGATCCCAATTTTTTGAAGTTGCACACTGAGGTATTTTAATGAATTTCTATTCCATTGGACTGGTAACAAAGCATGAATAGAAGGAAATAGTTCATAGCGAAAAGCTGAAAGATCTGTCTTGTCTTTGTAAAGTCGAAATTACGACACGGTACTGAATTGCTCAATGACCTGAAAAACCAGTGGGAGAGAGGTAGAAGGGTCAGGCAAAGCAAGTAAAATATCATCAGCAAAAAGAGTTATTTTGGGGGGGCGCTGATGAGCAGCTAAGAAGTAAGACGGATTCTCCTCTAGCTCCACTACCCAGAGACCTAAATATAATATTTTTATATAAAAACTAGGAAAAAGAGACTCAGATTCCACTGTATTATTATCCGGAGGTGTAAAATGATGGATGACTACCTCACAAATGCAACAGGGAAGCCCGCTAGAAATGCTGGGAAAAACCTAAAGAAACAACCAGCTGGGCCCACAGTGGAACCTACAGGCCCAATCTCCTTCTCGGCGGCAGAATTAGCTGTACTGGGGTAAGAGGTGACAACGCAAGTGCTGGCTGCCTTGAATCACCACTTTGAAAAATTGGAGAACCAGATTGAAGCAAAGTTGCAGGAAATAGCAGAGAGAACTACGGTGCATGGTGAAAGATTAACGGAGGTTGAGGAGCGTACAGCTAGAGTTGAAGATGTAATACAGACTTTGCCAGAGAAAATAATGGCTTTAGAAAAGAAGCTGGAGGATCTGAGAGAGGCTTTCGATTACTAGGAGAACTATGTCAGACATACCAATCTTCACTTACGAGGGCTCCCTGAAGGAAAGGAGGGCCCAGACATATTGAAATTCTGTACTGAGAAATTGGCAAAGATCCTGAATCTGCAACCAAAAGAGGGAAAGCATAAGATCAAAAGGGCACACAGAACAGTACTGCCAAAGCCAGGTCCGGGCCAACCCCCGAGAAGTATTGTTATCCGGTACCATAACTTCCAGGACAGGGAGACAGTGATAAAAGCCTTTAAGGTAAACCAACCTGTTGAAATCGATGGAGTGAGAATCCATGTTACGCAGGATTACTCGAACAGGCTACTTAAGAAGAGGCGGGTGTTTGCTACTGCGATGGCTCAGCTAAGAGAGATGCAAGTGGAGCATTACATGATTTACCCTGCTATCCTTAAAATAAAACACGAAGGTGAGGTGTACTCATTTTGGGAGGGGGAAAAGGTGAACACCTTTATAAAGGAACTCAAGAAGAAAGTGGGCTGAAAGGAGCTGCAACATGATGGGAGAAGCGAGAAGGACTTGAGACACTAACTGTCTTTTCTAGTAGGGGGTAAATCCCCAGTTATAAGTTGGACTGTTCATGTTTAATTTTGTAAAGCTTTGAATTCAAAAGGCTTGCGGTTAAATCGGTGGATAGTGAGGATGGAATGAGACTGTTTATCAGTGAAATATATGCTGAGGTTTTGAAACTGTGGAGAAGAAGGCTCGCAGATGCTGGAGAAAGTGCCGGAGGATCTCTTGTGGAGAAGGCGGGCTAGAAGGAGTGACTGGTGGCCTGGGCCCAGCGTGTGAGGAAGTTTGAAACCATGCAGCCTACCCCACCAGCCTCTGACCAGGTCAACTGATGAAAATGAAGCCTTATAGCTGAAAGGGACTGAACATAGAGTTACGGTGTTGGTTTGTGGAAGGGAGAGGGGAGGACTATGGTGGAGGGTAGAAATTAAGATGACTCGGCATGGATTGACGGGGATTAAATTGAAGTGATTCCAGCTCTACAATGTACATATGTTATAGAAACATAGACTTTGACGGCAGATAAGGACCGCTTGGCCCATCTAGTCTGCCCATTTTCCTACCACAGGATAGGCCGTAGATCCTAGTGGTGCCTTATGATGGTATGTTATGAATTAGATGGGCCAGCTTAGGCCACAGATGAAGGGGTCTCAGGGGGGGTGAGGGGAGGTAGCTGCTCAAATAGCAGATCTTGGGAGGTGTTGCCGGGATGTCAGGAAAGAGCAATGAAGAGCAATGGCTGATATGCTGGAAGGAGGAGTGCTGGGAGGAAAGGAAACAGTTTGGAATGTTTGGGAATAGAAGTAGTGCAGGGAAGAGGGGGGTAAAAAGGGGATTTATAGTAGCCTTAATGGGAAGAGCTAAGAGCTATCGAGATTCACATTCAAGGGAGAAGGGTAAGAGGGCATGTATGGATAGTAGGGTTGCTGATATGGTTACTGGGATGTTGGCAGCTGGGCTTTGGCAAAATATGGGAGGAGATGAAGGGGGAATAAGAGGAATGCCGGAGGCGGGAAGTATTTGGAAAGGCAGAGGAAAAGGGTTAATGGAAAGAGACAATGGTGCGAGGTGATTTGGTAATACAATCCTGGAATGTCCATGGTCTCTCTTCTCTGATCAAGCCGAGTGCAGTGTTAACAGCGTTAAAGAGAGCACAAGTGCAGGTGGCTCTCCTGCAGGAAACACACCTGACAACAGGGGAACATGTAAAACTTAAAAGGGGGTTGGTGGGTGCATGCTACGCGGCCTCTTTTAACCCACGTAAACAAGGAGTGGCGGTTCTGGTGCACAAAGATTTACCATTTCAGATCACAAAAATCCTTGCAGATCCAAAGGAAGGTAGATATGTTTTTGTTGCAGGGGTTCTCCATGGCCTGAAAGTCATGTTTGGGAGTGTGTATGCACCAACTAATTTGGACCCGGGATTCTATAACAGCATTTTGTCTATATTGATGAGGGAACAGTTTGAGAACCTGATTCTGGGAGAGGACTTTAACTGCATGCCTGATGCTGCCCTTGATCACTCGGAGGGGAAGGGACGCAGGGATCCTTGTATTAGGAAATGGAGGGAAGGGTTGGCAGAACTGAATCTAGTGGATGCCTGGAGAACAGCTCACCCTCAAGATAGAGAATATACTTTCTATTCAAACCCTCACAAAACGTGGTCGAGGATTGACCATGTCTATGTAACACTTTATTGGTATGAGAAACTCAGGAAGGTGGTACATGGCCCCATACATATCTCAGACCACGCAGGAGTAGTGGCGTCCTTTCGATCTCCGAGTGAGAGGGGGGAAAGGCAGACATGGAGATTCCCTACTTATATGCTAGGCTCCCATGAGTTTCAGGAATATGTGAAGGAGCAATTTAAATTCTGTATGGATGTAAATGCACCGACTGCCACTTCTAAACCAATGTTACGGGACGCGGGCAAGGCATACATGAGGGGAGCAATCATAGGGTATATGGCAAAATATAAAAAAAATAGAATTGAAAGACAGAAAACTCTTCAACAAGAACTGAGAATACTGGAGGGGAAGGTAGCAAGGGGGGAGGGAGGTAAGCAGGTGAGGCAGGAGCTGGTAACAACCAGACAGGCGCTTAACACCTTATTGATGGACGAGGCTTGGAAAAAGCTGCTCTAGCTGAAACATAGAGTATATGAATGGGGGAACAAGCCAGGGCCATTGCTGGTAAACCTTGTAAAGGGTAGGAAAAATGCGGTGCACATCCTGGGGATCAAAAATAAAAAGGGGCAGACGGTTACTAAATATGTGGAGATAAGGGACACATTTAAGAAATATTATGAGGATTTATACAGGGCAAGTGGAAAGGGAAGTGGAAAAGAAATGCTTGATTTCTTGGCTAAGCATAAGCTGCCCCAAATAACAAAACACCAACAGGAGCTATTAGATAAGGAGATCACCAGGGAGGAAATCCTTCGGGCCATCAACATGATGAAGTCCGGAAAGGCATGTGGCCCAGATGGCCTGCCCACAGAGTACTATAAACTGTTGAAGGAGGAGGTAAAGGAGGTAATGTGGGAAGTATTTAAGGAGGGAAGAGAGAAAGGGGAACTGCCAGACACAAGTGGCTGTGCTCTGGTGTGTGATTCCGAAGCCGAATAAGGATCTAATGGAGTGCTCATCATACCGACCGATATCCCTGTTAAATTGTGATGCTAAGGTGTTTGCTAAAATTTTAGCTAGTAGATTGGAAGGTATCCTTCCAGAGTTGATCCACCCAGATCAAATGGGTTTTATAAAAGGTAGGCACTCGTATCATAATATTAGGAAGGTCCTTAATGTTGTGGAACAGGCCAAGAAATAGGGAGAGAGGACAGCTGTATTGTCAATGGATGCCGAAAAAGTGTTTGACAGGATTGAATGGCCATATTTGTTCACAGTCTTGGAATGCTTCTGTTTAGGGGAAGCTTCATTAAAATGGTTCGAGCATTGTATCGGGCGCCCAAGGCTGCAGTTCTGGTTAATGGGAACATAACTGAACAATTTATGCTCCACAGGGGGACAAGGCAGGGATGCCCTCTCTCCCCTCTGCTATTCACAATGGTGGTAGAACCACTGGCTATTGCCATCAGAGATGACCCGAGAATACAAGGGATAAAGGGGAAAAGTGGAGGACAGCATAAAATTACACTGTATGCTGACGATGTGATGTTATATGTGAGGAGCCTTTCACAGTCTATGTCTGCTTTGTTGGAAATCATAGGTCAATTTGCCACATTTTCAGGATATAAATTGAACCTGGGGAAGTCTGAAATCATGCTTCTGGGAGAAGAGAAGGGGGATGTGGGTGATACATGGGATTTGAAGAGGCTAGGTATGCACCTCACATGTTTAGAGATCAAGATAGGAAGGGATTTGAGATCACTTTTTAGGCTGAATTATACCCCACTATTAAAAGTGTTAAGAGAGGACATGAACAGATGGAGAAACCTGCCTATATCATGGATAGGACATATTAATCTACTTAAGATGAACATTCTCCCTAGAATCTTATACACATTACAGATGTTACCAATAGGAATGACAGGGAAAGATATAAAGGCATTTGAAAAGGATTGTTCCAGACTTATATGGCAAGGGAAGAAGCCCAGGGCTAGTTTAAATAAGTTAAAAGCTGACCAATCCAAAGGAGGGCTGAACTACCCAGATATGAAGTTATATTTTTGGGCGGCACAATTGAGGATTATTAAAGACTGGGTGTATAGACCAAAAGAGGCCAGTTGGATGGACTTGGAAGAGGAGGGACTTGGGGTTCGAATCTCATCTCTGTTAGTAGAAGCAAGTAGAAGGGGGGGCTGCAGGATAAGTGGGTTTCGAGTATTTTAGTGAAGGAGGTAGTAGACACCTGGGACCAAATTAAGAAGGTGATAGTGCATCAAAAGGGGGGAATCTTTTATTCTACCACTGGCTGGGAACACATTTTTTATCCCCGGAGTAGGAGACCCAGTATTTCGGAGTTGGGAAGAGAGGGGGGTAATGTGCCTTAATGATTTAAGGAAAAAGGGAGTGACTCATCCATTTAATGAGCTTAGGGAAGACCTGGGCCTACCTGCACATCACATGTTGAGATATTTCCAGGCGAGGAAATATGTACAGAGTATTGAAAAGCAAAGAGTCTCTGATGCCCGGATACAGAGTGGGGAGGAATTGCTACAGCAAGTTAAACAGAAACCTGTAGGTATTGTCAGGAAGGCTGCATCTTTCCTGTGTCTCCAGTGGCCAGATATGACAAGTAAAATGAAGCACCTGTGGGAAAGGGATCTGGGAGTTATACTCTCTAAGGAGCAGTGGGCTTTAATGAAAGGGACGCACCAGGGTTTGTTACTTTGTAACAAGTATAAAGAGGCAGCATATAAATTCGTCCACAGGTTGTATACACCACCTGTTGCAGTGAATAGGTACAATCCAACAATTTTGGCTATCTGTCAGAGATGTGGGTTGGCCCTGGGTACCTACTTGCACTCATTTTGGACGTGTCCGATACTCCAAGCTTTTTGGGGAGACTTGGCGAAGGAGTTGACAAGTATGAAGGGACAGCAGGTTAGAGTAGAACCATATATAATGTTATTTGGTGTAGATGGCACACACCAGGATGAATGGGAGATGCTAGAGAGATGGGTGAGAATACTTCTGGTACTGGCAAAGCAGTGTATTTTGAACACATGGGTTTCTGGGGATAAGCCTACAACTAGGCAGTGGAGGAATCTTGCATGGGATGCACTGAAATTAGAAAGTTTGACATATAAGGCTAAGGGGTGAGAAAATACGTTTGTGAATATGTGGGCACCCTATTTACGTTCTATGCAGCCCTTGGAACATGAGATATTAAGATGTGGATAAAGATGACAAGATATGGGTATCCATATAGGATGAAGTGAATTCTCAATTAGCTGGGGGTGGGGGTGGATGGAAGGGGGGAAGGGGTGGGTGATATGGGAGGGAGGAGTGAGGGGAAGGGACTTTTCTGTTTCTTTTCTATTTCTGTCTTTCGCTTTCTTCTCTCTCTCTTCTTTGTTCTCCTTCTTTTATTATATCTCCACCAGGATGTACATCCTAAGAATAAAACATAGAGACATGTACTTAATCCGAGATGGATATATAAGGTCTATTAGAATGGTACTTGAATTAACTGTTGACAACTGATGGATGTTGCGGGAGAGACCTGTACGATATGTATAAGACTAGTAAGTGTCGGTGGAGATGTATACCTTTGTTCTGCTGTAGCATGAAAAGATAAACTAATAAAAAGATTATGCAAAAAGAGTTATTTTATACTCTCAAACACCTAATAGGACACCTTGAATTAAAGAGAACTTTCTAATGGAAGCAGCTAAGGGCTCAATGTATAGTGCAAATAAACCTGGAGAAAGAGGGCAACCTTGCCTAGTACCTCTAGCTAATGAAAAAAAGATAAGAAAGAAGCTCATTCACCCTGACCATAGCCAATCCAACACTGTACAATTATTGCAATATTGTAATGAATTCCAGAGGAAAACCATAGAATATAGGGATGTAAAAGTCCATAAGATGTGATCAAAGGCTTCTCCACATCCAAGCTGGCCAGGAGCATGGGGATAAAATGTTGGGTTATATAGTCTAATACAAGCAGGGTACAATGAACATTATCATGTACTTGACACAAACAAACAAAATCCGATTGGTCCTGGTCCAGAAAGGATGGAAGGAGGATCTCCAGTGGAAGTGCCCAAATAGACACAAATATTTTATAGTCAACATTCAATATCAAAATTGGGTGAAAAGAAAGAGGGGTGGTGTAATCTTTTCCGGGCTTAAGAAGGGGAGAAATAATGGCACAAGGCCAAAAAGGGGGGAGAAGTTTGACCTTCCTGAAGGGCTTGGAACATATGAAGTAATAGAGGACTAAGCAAATGAGTTAGATTAGGAGAGTTACAAAACTCAGCAGGAAAGCCATCAATATCTGGAGAGTTATCAGATTTGGCTTGTTGAATAGATGTTAAAATTTCAGCTGAGGTACTGGGTTGTTACAAAGACTAAATCTGGTCTGCAATAAGTTGGGGAAGATCTGCCTGTTTTAAGAAAGAGGAAAAATGATGTGCAGAGGGAGAAGAAGAATCTGAGGCATATAGAGCTCAACAATAGTCATAAAAAGCAGACAAAATGTCAGAGTCTTTGTAAGGCAAAATACCAAAAGTGGTGCTATGAAGTTTAGTAACTGTAGTTGCTGTGCAATAAGCATGAAGCCATCTAGCCAGGTGATGAGCTCCTCTGGGACCACCTTCAAAGGACCATTGTTGGAGGTAAAATAAGGAATGTTCAATTTTTTGGTCCAGCAACTTTTGAATTTGTGCTTGCTTATCCAAATTTAAACATCAGACAGAATTTGGGAAGTATGGAGCTCTAGTAGTTTTTTCTCCTGCTCATGATGAAGGGCAGTAGCATGAGCTATTATTGTACCCTGAAGAATGGCCTTTAAGGTTTTATTTTCTTAGAATTTTGGTAACCGGTAAGTCCACTGAGACCATGCAGTCCCTTTTTCAGTGATGACCCGGGTGACAATGGTGAACACAGTACAATAAATAAATACAATAATAATATACAGGATACAGAGATATTTAACAATGTTGCAAACATTATTACAGTGGAAAGCCAGATAAGTAACTTAAAACAGATTAGGCATTAAGCATATATAAATAAACAGGATAACTAATATTTTACAATATATACATAGCAGGAACATGACAGCAGGTGGATAACAAAATACATCTATCAGAGTAACATAGACTAGGCACTAACAACACTGTAAGGGTTATTTAAAGCAATTTGCATGGAGGGAGGTTAGTTGGAAAGAGGTAAGCTCTTTTTTGAAGGAGGATAGGATGAGGCAGAAGAGTAAGTTAGGGGGGAGGTTTTCCAGAGTATACTCGGCTAAGTATCTCCTGTATCATTTTCTCACAAAAATTGAGGAATCTGGTCAGTTAATTTGTTTAACAATGTTAAATCACACAGGAGCCCTGGATGTAATCCCCAAAATAGCTGACATTTTGGGATTCCCAGAGAAAAAGATATTACCACAGGGGAGTGATCAGATAAATGTAAAGGGCTGTGTACAATGGATTGAATCCTATCCACATGTTCCACTTGGGTGAAAAAATTATCTAGACAGGTAAAGCTCCCATGCCTGGGAGAGAAATGTGTATATTCTCTTTGTTTAGGGTTGCTATAATGCCAAAGAATCAACAATGCCTAAAGAACATAAATGTTTATAGGAAAATGTATTAACAACAGAAAACCAAAAAGCTCTAGAATTAGAAGATCCCCCTTCAGGGACTAATGTAAGATTTAAACTGCCACTCCAGAATAAATAGCCCAGCAAACAATCTAAAAGACATGAAAAAAATGACATAACCAGCTTCCCTCCTGCACCTGGAAGAAAATAAGTATTTACTAGTACACATACCTTTCCATGTAGTTTACCTGTAACTATGAAGTAGCAGCCCTTAGAATCAGTAATAACTTGTTGGGGACAAAAGACCCTGTGACACAGAATCATGACCCTTCTCCTGAGGCCTGATTTGTGACCAGAAAAAAAAATCATGATCAGAACCCATCTTTGAGTACTTTTCATGGTCTTCCACTGAAATATGAGTTTCCTTTTAAAAAGATATCAGCCCGTTGCTGTTTAATATTTTGAAGCAAATGAGATCTTTTTACAAGGTTATGCACCCCATTAATATTTTAAGATAAAACCTTAATTCCAGAGGCCAAATCATATAAAAGCAAAAGAGAATAGAATAAAGAGAAGCATTACAGAATTTTACAGCAACGTGGTTAATTATAAGAAAAAGGAGATTGAAATTAAGGAAGATAAATCCCAGAATCAAGGGAGCGAGCCCAGTTCAGAGTAAAATTACATTAACTGAAAAAATAAGTACATTTATTGAAAACAAACTTAAGATCACGTTTCCACAGTATGAAGTATGATAAACAGTAAAAAAAAAACAAGCTGGAATAGTACCAGCCTTGTCAGTACTGCTAACTTAATTGTACACAGAATCCATAATTCCTCATAATGGGACAATGTGCTATTACTGTAATAATGATATCCATAAAAATATATGAGAGTAGTCCCTAAATGTCTTCATCCTCAGAGCAAAATAACCATTGATGGGCCTAAGAATAATTGAAGCCCCAGCATAAGTTAGGTATCTGTCATTATTTATTTACTTTATTTATTTATTGAAATTGTTTTGCCAGGATGGCACACTGAGCAAAATGATGCTCGTCTCCCAGTGTGGCTGGGGGGTGAGGGTACAGTGGGCGATAACTTGCAGGTTATCAAGAGTTACATATGTGAGGAAAAACAGTAGAACATAGCTGAGCACAATTACAGCAATACAGTAGTCAGATTCAGTTGAATAGTTTACAGAGAAAGTTTCAGTTATGCAATTGCAGGATACAATTGTGTGTTGGAATAGTGACAAGACAAACAGTACAGTTCAACAACAACAGTTGTCAGGCATAGATTATATTACAGAATGGGATAGTATTGGATAGATGAGGTGTGACACTGAGTGGAGAAAATGTGCGGATCAGGCAGTATCAAGGAGTGTTTAGGACAGGGTAAGGCCCATGTACTAGAAGTGCTGAACTTGGTATAGATAAGCCAGCTTCCATAGCATAAGCTAGGTGCCACTGGTCAGGCAATCGGGGGAGATAAAGGGGACACCTTTGTGGCTTAAGTGCAGGTAGCAATTTACTGAGATGTAATTTGTTAGTGCTGAAGGTAAGGAGTGGGTAGAGTAGGAGTGGAGAATTTGGGAAGGGAGTTCATTCCAGAGTTTGGGGAAGTGGTAGGAGAAGGCAGATTTCCCGATAGTGGTTTTCTGCCTAGGGATTTGAAGCTTCCGGTCATCGAGGGATCTGAGGGCATGAGAAGGGGAGGGAGCTGAGGTAAGTAAGGTAGAGAGGTATGAGGGCAGGGCGTCATGCCAGAATTTGGCTACAAATTTAGCGCAGTGCTGCAGGTGATGGTTTCCAAGGGAAGGGAGTGCGAGGGCATGGCAGAGGTTGCAGTGATGGGTGCAGGGGATGGCACCGAGGATGAAGTGACAGAAGGCGTGGAAAAGTGTGTTCAGTCTGGCTAAGGTAGATTTGGGAGTGGCACTGTATACTATGTCGCAGTAGTCAAAAGAGGGGAGGATCATCTTATGAACTAGCTCACGCCTGGCCATGAGAGGGAGGCAGTTGCGATTCCTGTAAAGGGCTCAAAGCCTGGGGCATAGTTTTTTTATGATGGCATCAATGTGGTCGGAGAAGGACAGGTGATGGTCGAGTCAATCCCCGAGGTAGCGGAAGGAAGCGATGTCCTCCAGTACTGTCCCATCAAGGGTGTGGAAGGTAGGGAGGGAAGGAAGCCTGGTTAGACGTTGATGAGTGCCGAAGGTCATGGTGGTAGTTTGTTCACATTGAGACAGAGCTGGTGAGAGCTAAACCATAACTGTACCTTGTTAAAGTCAGCCTGGAGGTTGGCTGTTACCTCTTCTGGGGAGGAACCCGAGGCAAAAAGGACAGTATCGTCTGCGTACATTTGAATAGACATGGATGAGCACACCAGAGGAAGGTTATTTAAACAGCTGGAGAACAGGATAGGGCCAAGTACTGATCCCTGGGGAACTCCAGTGGCTATAGGCAAGGGTGAAGAGGTGACGTTGGTGATTCTAACTGGTTGAGTTCTCTTAGCGAGGTAGGCTTTGAACCAATTGGTAGCTGAGCCAGCTAGGCCTGCTTCTGAGAGACATTGAAGTAGCAGAGGGTGGGAGACCGGATCGAAAGCTTTGGCAAGGTCTATGAAAATGGCCGAGGTGATCAACCCTTTGTCCTTGCCTGAGAGGATGGAATCCATGAACCTAACCAGGAAGGAGGCTATGGAATGGCCTTTCCTGAAACCGGACTGGAACGGCGTAAAGAAGTTGGTGTCAGAGAGGAAGGAGGTGAGTTGGTTGAGCATTAAGTGTTCTTGCAGCTTTGTGAGTGCAGGGAGGAGGGAGATAGGGTGATAATTTGAGGGGGAGGTGGTGACGCCACCTTTAGAGAGGGGGGGATGACGATGGCCTGCTTCAAGATCTGGGGGACAGTGGCAGAGGAAAAGGAGAGGTTTAAGAGGGTGATGGGGGAGTTGCAATGGCTGGGTCGGAGAGGTGGAGGAGATTGCAGTCGAGGCCATCGGGGGATTTACCTTTTGTTGTGTCGAGGGAAACCTCCATCAAGTAAAATATCAATGCCAAAACTCAATGTCCCTTCATTAAGAATAGCAGCATCATCCCAAATCACTAACACATATTGATATCCCCAAAACAGCATGTCCAGTAACAAATTGTGCTTCATTGATCACATTGATGAACTCACTATGAAACTGCCTCAAAGGTTTGGTATTTTCTTCAAGATCAAGCACTCACTAACCCAGGAGGCTAGAAAACTCCTAGTCAAGCTACCTTCTTGCCTCTCCTAAACTATGTGGACTTTCTATATGTCCATAGTACTAGCACAGCTCTCTCCAAGCTTGATACCCTATACCACAGAGCCCTTTGGTTAATTTTGGATGCCCTTCATGACACGCACCACTTCATCCTCTGTTCTGCCATAGGCTGGACCTCCCTTAGCTTCAGAAGGCAAAAGAATGCTATTCTATGGACATATATGGCAATCACTCATAAATTACCTCTGTACCTCAAAAGCTGCCTAACTCCCTGCATCCCTACTACCTATTCTCTCAGAAGACTTACCATCTTATCTCTGGCTATCCCTAAAGTTAAAATGCGCTTTGGTAGAGCCTCAATAAGCTTCACTCTTCTTACACTCTGGAATAAGATCCAGAAAACCTTAAGGCTCGCTAACTCTGTCACATTCTCACTCTTCAAATCCTTGCTCCTGAGGACCTTCTCCAAGGTCTGTCATTGTTTCAAGTCAAGGTCTTAACATCATGATTTGTTACTGCTTTAAATTCCACCATGAATTTGGGTTTCTTTTGCAGTCTCTGTACTGCAGCGAGAGAGGTGGATTAGCCCCCTCATGCTTGGCCACTTGCCACTGGTCAGAGGTGGAATGGTATGGGGGTTGGGGATGATCAACCAGAGGGATGCTATTGGTGGCTTCTGGTGGGCCTCTTCAGTGTGGGGAGAATGGACGCAAAGGGAGATGGGTTCAGTTCCAGTATGCGACTTCTATGACCTCCACTCGCTGTTGTGAGTCTACGAGCAAGTCACTGAACCTCCTCTGGGCTCCCAGGGGACCCTCCCCCCAAAATTGGCAAGGGTGCTGAGTGTGTCTTATTTGCTCAGTACTTTCTTAATACAGCGGTGCGTATCTGGTGAACACCAATTGGTCTAGGAACATCACATATGGTCAAGGGTATCCAGTGAACATGGCTTCCGCAATTGAGCACCATACATAAAATGGTGCAGCAGTTATGCGCCTGTGTTCAGGGCTACCTGGCAGGTAGCACTCAGATACCAGTGTGGTTGAGGTAGGGTTGAGGAGGAACGCATGTGATGATGCACACATGCAGCACAGGGGGAGAGGAAGGAAGGAATGTATGTGGAATGGGTGTAGCCAGCAGCTGCTGAGCTGGTCCACTAGTGTGGTGGGGAGGGTCATCAGTTAGAAGGTAAAGGGTGCATGGTTCAGGTCCTGAGAGGTGCTTTTTTTTTGCCAGCAGCCATCTTTTTTTTTTTAAAGTATTTTACCCCCCTGACATGCACCCCCCCGTGGAGCTGAGAATCCTTTAGTAGGTTGGTGTGAGGGGCAAAGCCCCTGGGGAATGTGTGGGGGATGCAGTCACCTGCATTAAAAAAATACACCCATGGATCTCGGGCACCTTCTTCAAGTTGCCGCGAGTGTGCATCACTGAAATTCATTTTCAGCGAAGTACACTTGCCGTAATGGTGATCGCTATTCCGTATTCTCCATTAGGACATAGAACCATGGCCAGGACATCATGCGCAGTACTCAGCTGCCATCTAGAGGTAGGACACTGTGCCCTAGAGTTAGTCCCGTGCTGGTGGCCATGGTGGGGGATCGCCCTCTATGTCTTTTTCATGGCCACGGCTATCTCCTCAAATGGTACTGCTATTGAGGAGCAGCTTCCCACAGTATAGCACTATGGGTACCTGTTAAATGATGAGAGGGTCAGTTCCTTACCCAGATTACAGCATCCCCCCCCAAAAAAGTTTTTTGCTGTGGGTGAACTTTGGTTTACCAAGCAGAATGTTAAACATTGGCTTATATCAGGATAGTTCAGGAAGCACAATGAGATGTAGTTGGCTCACTGCCATCATTCCCACATGTTGAGCAGCAGCAAGGTCAGTGTCGATTGCTCAGCAGGATGCACACTCGCCATTGAGGCAGGAGAATTGAAAGATTTATGGTTCTTGCCCCTACAACAGGCACTTGGAGTAAATCCCAATACTGACACTGTAGTGTATCATGCAGTGCTGTCTTTTGGATGAGACATTAAACCTGATTCGCATCTGCCTGTCCTGGTGGTTGTTCAAGTGGATGTTAAAGATCCCATGTCACTTCTCAAGTAGGGACTGATCCCCTTCTTATGGCAGGTGAGGGGCATTCCTCTCAGTAAAAGACATATAAGAATAAATAAAAGGAATGAATACATAAACAGATTTCATAATATGTTGAGTTGCTTCTGTAGAGAAGAAGGCTATGGCATAGAGTTTGGTCAGCGTAGACTGGGAGACTAGGGTTCTGTTCTCAGCCTCTGATCTTACCCTTCCCCCCAATTTAAGCTGTATGGTCCATCAGCTAGCAGACCTTCCAAAGGGGAGGAATGCCTGGGGAAACAGGCATAGGCCCTTCACTAGTGCCCCCTGCAAAGAAGCATTCAGTGGACCAGCTAAAGCTATCCCTTGACAAGGAACCTAAGATCCTATGAACAGTGGAGGTGGGGTTGGAGACTTCATGTTGAACAAGGGAGCAGTCATGGGGTAATGGTATTACAGCTTTGAGGGGCTCATAGCAAGGGGGACAAGGAAGCTGAGAGTGATCCAAGGAGGGCCAGTGGTCCAGCAGCTTTGGGTTCAGAATGGAATATTTATTACTTTACTTCATGGGAGGTGGTATTAGCATGCACTGGTGGGAATTACTGTGCTTGTGTTGGGTGATGGTATCTGCAATCATTAAGGCCAGAGTGATGCAGTTCACTATGCCAGAATAATGAAAATTCATTGCTGTCCTCAAGGGTTATAACTATCCTCCCAGCAAGGTTCGCTTTACCTTCAGGCCAATTACTATAGTCTAAAATCTCAAGATAGTAAAGATGAACTCCACAAAAATCTTCTTTAGATTTTGTTTAATTCTTATTTCATCCATCAAAGGCTACATTTCATGATGAAAGCCACTTCATCAGGCCACCGTGTTTACAATATCTGGTAAAATCATGCAAAGAAATATATTTTAGTTCATTTCAATCCATAATATGTCTTCCTCACTCATCAGTAACCCTCCAATGAATTTATCCTGTGTAATCTAAATCAATGTTTTCCAACCCTCAAGAATTCCTATAACAATCCTTTCTACATCTATTGATTATATTATTCTTACAAAACAAATATGCCTGCCAGGAAATGTTCAGTATCTTGTCTCCACATATATACACAAACTGTCTCTCATTATTGCTTATTAACTTTAGGCTATTCTGTACAGGAGAAAACCTCACTTTTCTACATATTAAAACATAGCCATATTTTGTTTTTAATCCTCTGTTTAGTGTCTCAAAACTCCCGAACACCTCCCATACATTCTTCTCTACATGGTTCCACCTTTAAATCAATAATATTTGTTACAGGACTTTCCCCTCAAAATCATTATTTATTTTTCTTATATGTAAAAAATGCTTACTAAACAAATAATTAATTGCACCATTTGCTCAGTGCATTTTTTCTTCTATATTCAGTGGGTTTAAAAAAAAACAGTTTTAAAACTCGCTTCTTTCTATTATTATCAAAAACACTGCTAACAGCTCTACAGGTCTCCATTATAAACTAAAAACTCTAATTTACTTCAAGGGCAGTTGGCAAAGAGTCGTGGAAAAGGATGGACACAAAGTCAGGATTCAAGGTTTAAAGAGCTAAGCAAGGCCAATATTTTATTTACAATCAGAAATAAAAAATAAAACCAGACTGGAAAACGGCAAAAATGAAAACATAACATGGATAACAGTTCTCTAGTAAGCAGATAGAGCTCCAGAAGAGGTCAGCACTCCAGCAGTCTCTCCACTCATCTAAAATTGTTGCACAAAACAGCTTCATTTATACCGGTAGAGTCAGGTGGTTTACCTTAAACTCCACCCACTACTGTTTTAAAACATCTAACTTTCAAATAAACTAACCGTTTAGTGTGAAACATACAGTAAAACTGAAAAGAGAAGTAGATGCTAATAATAAGGCTTTTAAACTTGATATTTTAGCAGTTTTGTTAACATTTACAAAAATCCTTAGCAGCGGGCTCCTCCCCTTGGGCTTGCCAGTATATAGTTATGAAGGAAAAGGCCGTCTGGCTCTTAGAAAACTATGGGAAGCCCAGGGGTGAGGACCTCCAACTAGATAAGTAGTACTTTGTTACTACTCTTTATGCAACTCATTATGCAAAAACAATTGTGCAACAGAAAGCAATTGTCATTTCACATGCTTTTCATTGTGCAGTAAAATTTTTATCTGAAACCTTTTCCTGGTAACATAATTCTAAAACATCAGTGCACTCAGAAATAAAACAATTCAACTTAAAAACAAACATACATTCTGTTACAGAAAGTGTCCGCTCATTGCATCTATGTGGTCCAATTTACAAAACAAACATAAGTACTTCGATTTTTTGAAACCTACAAAACCTACACCCTCACTGTACATTCTTAACACAAGTGCTTTATTTTACCTTATTTGAATTCAGTTTTCTTACTTTGTCTTTCTTGCATTCATGAACTGCAGTGTTTGACTGCTTCCTAGCTTGCAAGTCTGCCACATACAAATATTCTTCTGCAAGATTGGCTGCTGGTTATGAGGGACAAGAGAAAGAAAAACAATACCAAATAAGGAGCTAGCCTGGGAGGGAGGTAACCCCTTGAAACAAAAATAATGCTAAGTGCTTCAAGGGAGACACTTAACTGGTTTAGAGAGCTTTTCTAAACCTTCCAGAAAACTTACAGGCTACAGGATCCCTAGCTCAGCAGTAAAAATAATAATGCTTTTATTCCTTAAAGACAGCACATTCCATGTGCAATATTCTAGCAGCTTTTTAAGCCTAACACAACTGTGGTTGCTGCATTTTTAATTTTTATTTGAGCCTTTGCCTGCAGACACAAATAGAGGCTCATGGGGGTGTACCAATGGTCAGAAGACCGATGTATGCTGGGTCCAGTTAGTGATAGCAGAGAACCTTTCCAGTTGGTCTAACTGGAAAAGAGGGAAAAAACAGATTTACATAGACAGAGCAATGATAAAGATGCTGCTGCAGCCGACTGTTGTAGGAAAAAGAATAGAAATGGACACCAGTTAACAAACAGGGTCTCAACAGCCCTATGACAATCTCCTCCCCACTCAAGAGGAAAACCCATGGAGAATCAAAGGGTTTTCATACTCATTCTGTTTCTTTAAGGTCTGAACCAGTGTCAGATCTCTCTCAGGAGAGATGGAACTTTAGCCCTCCCACTCCCAAAGCTCCACCTTAGGGCCCCTTAAACAAAACAATTATTAAATGATACAGAGACACCTATCTCCATATCCATGCTTAAACACTTACTCCAAGGTCTGACTGGTCTGACTGTACATCAATCTGCATTACTATTAAGGACACCAGCCCTATGTTTGAGAGTAAACCTGTATGGCTGTAGTGAGCGGTACCACCACAATATGCGCGTAGATTTTTGTCCTTCATCACAAGCAGCCAACAGAGTGGGTTATGGTCCATGATAACTTCAAACTCCGCCCCCCATAGAAAAAATTGTAATGCCTCTATAGCCCACTTAATGGCCTGGCACTTCTTCTCAATAGCTGAGTAGCGGTTTTCTCTTTCATGTAATTTACTGCTGACATAAATTACAGGATGTTCCTCCCCTTCAATTGTTTGTGATGATATGGCTCCAATACCTTCTATCTGATGCATTAGTCTGTACTAAAAAAGGACAGTTTAAAATCCACAGTTCTTAGCACAGGTGAACTACACAGCTGCGCCTTAATAGTACAGAATGCTTCCTCACACCCTGGATTCCACTTTACCTTTGTAGGATAACTTTTCTTTGTGAGGTCAGTAAGGGGTGTGGTGATGGTAGAAAAATTCAGGACAAACCTTCTATAGTACCCCGCCAACCCCAAAAAAGGCCACACATGTTTCTTAGTTACTGGACATGGGTTATTGGTTATAGCATCTATCTTACTTATATCAGGCTTAACCTGTCCATTGCCAATATAAAAGCCCAGGTACATAGTATCCTGCATCCCAATGGCACATTTGGCAGAGTTTATTGTTAATTTTGCTTGAGTGATAGTATGTAAATTTGGACATATAGTCTAGTGTACTTTGTGCCATTTCCCCATTATTCTCCTCCCATTCTTCCTTAATCACATCCAGGTGGCCCCTTGAGTTTTTGCAGTACAGCAATTCAAATGGGGAAAACCCTGTAGATGCTTGCGATACCTCCCTGTACGCGAACATAAGGAAGGGTAAATATTTATCCCATCTTTTTCCTTCCTCCTGCATTAATTTCTGAAGCATTTTTTTCATGGTTTGGTTGAACTGCTCAACCAAACCAACAGTCTGGGGGTGTTATGGGGATGTGTGCAGGGCTTCAACATTCAGAGTAGAGTAAAGCCTTTTTAGTAGTTTAGAAAAAAATTTGGTACCATGATCAGTGAGTATTTCATCTGGTATTCCAACTTGACTGAAAAGTTTTACTTGCTCTTCTGCTTTCTTCTCAGTGGTGATGGTACATAGAGGGATAGTCTCTTGATATTTTGTGAAGTAATCACAAATAACCAGGATGACCCTATTGCCCTTTGAGCTTTTTTGTAAGGGCCCCACAATATCCATGGCTAACTTCTTAAATGGCGTAGCAATCATAGGTAGGGGCTGTAGGGGCACCTTTTCCTTTTTCTTTACCATTGCCATCTTCTGGCATTCAGGACAACTCTGGCAATACTCGGCCACTTGGTCATGCATCCCCAACCAATAGAATCTAAGCAGGAAATGGCTCAATGTCCAGTCCATGACCATATGCCCTGCCAATGGGATATCGTGAGCAAGGTGGATAAGCTATTCCTGTACATGTTAGGGACTACCACCTGTTCAATTGTTTCCCTGTAGTGGGATGTATCGTTCTTACATAACACTCCCTTTTGATCATAAACCTGGGTCCTTGTACTGTACCCTTCCCACCTGCTGAAAAAAATCATGTAATTATGTGTCATTCTTTTGTTGAACCCCAAAAACATTACTTTTTACATTCTCACTAGTGTCCTTCATAGTGCCCACATGACTTATAGTCCATTGGGCTTTATCATGCCTTCTCTCCCTCTTGGTATTTTGATCTTTTCCTGGGGGCTCATAAAGTTCATCATCTAAAGGGAAAAGATGTGCCCACTGTTTCCCCTTCTGTGCTTGTGCCCTGGTAGTTACAGCATTCATATCAAATACCTCAGTCACCAAGCATTTAAAATCAGGGTGGTCATGTTCAACTACCACAGGCACTGGAAGGTATGGAACTACATCAACATCCATTTGTTGTTCAAGTCCTTTAATAGACATCTTGACTTGCATCATTGGGTAATAATGGGTGTGTCCGTGAACACACATCAGCCCAGTCTTATTACCAGAAGTCATATGACTTTCCACCACATGTGCTCTAACCAGGGTTTGTTTACTGCCTGAGTTGAGTAGTCCATTTACAACTTTATGGAA
Organism: Neoceratodus forsteri; assembly: GCA_016271365.2. NCBI lineage: Eukaryota > Metazoa > Chordata > Ceratodontiformes > Ceratodontidae > Neoceratodus > Neoceratodus forsteri. The sequence goes on from CM028132.1 coordinate 635,218,390, forward strand.
GATGATTATAGGTACTAAATACTGTCCGCAGTTAACCAGACACAACTGTATTGGGGTGGTCTTACGTTTAGGGCAGAAACGGGCTATATGACCTTTGCCCTGGCACTCTCTACATATAATATCAGAGTTGAATTGCCTTTTAGGTCTAAATGTCTGTGTGCTCCGTATATCAGTCCCAGTAGAAGAAGAAGTAGTAGGTCTTACTGTAGGATTGGCAGTCCCAGTACCAGGTCCACAATACCCTCTGTGACAATTCGGCCAGGCAGCCAAATAATCCTCAGTGAGGGAGATGGCTTTTTTCTGATGTTTCTGGCTGATGCTCTCTCATCCAAGTCTGAGCATCAGATGGCAAGACCCTAATATACTGTTCCAGGATGATCATCTCTGTGATCTGCTCTGGTCTCTTCTGACCAGGTTGCAACCACTTGTGGCACAGTTCCTTAAGTCTAGCGTATGTTTCTCATGGGTTATCAGAAGCATGGTACCCGAAGGCTCACAATCGCTGTCAATAGGTCTCTGGACCTATGTCACACTGGAATAGGATTGACACACGGTATCGTAGTTCTGGTCTTGTTGGCTGTCCATGTGGTTATAAGCCAGTTGAGCCTTTCCTGTTAAGTATGGTGCCAGCTGGATCGCCACCTGCTCCCTTGGCCACCCACAGGATTGTGCTACTCATTCAAAGGTCATTAGATATGACTCGATATCATCTGTTTCTCCTAACTTTGTCATTTTAATGTCTTTAGGGGAGGTCAGTGGATAAAGAAGGAAGTCGTGCACCCATCGCCTTTATAGCCATTAAGGTGAATTCATGCTTCTTATCCATCTCAACTTATTTTATACATATCCATCATAATAGTTCTCTAATGTCATAAGGAGGAACATCTTCAGGAGGCTCACCTTCAGCAGTGACATCTTCAGAGGGCCCTCCAGTCGCCCCTTCCTCCCTTTGCTTCTGTCTTTGCCATGTAGGTCTTCCTATGAACATCCTCCAGTCCAGTCATCAAAAGGTTCTCCCAGCTTGTGAGACATAGTGCCTGTCAAAACACTGCTGGGTTCCTCAGGCTTCTCTCCAGTGACAGGCTGTTGCATTCAGCACCCGCCTGGGCAGAAAAACCACCCAATCTTAAACCAATCCCACTTCTAACACCAGTGCCAAAGAGTCATGGAAAAGGATGGACGCAAAGTCAGGATTCAAGGTTTAAAGAGCCAAGCAAGGCCAATATTTTATTTACAGTCAGAAATAAAAAATAAAAGCAGACGGGAAAATGGCAAAAATAGAACAAAAGCTTAATACAGGTAACAGTTCTCTAGTAAGCAGTTAGAACTCCAGATGAGGTCAACACTCCAGCAATCTCTCCACTCATCTAAAATGATTGCACAAAAGAGCTTCATTTATACCAGTAGGGTCAGGTGGTTTACCTTAAACTCCACCCACTACTGTTTTAAAACATCTAACTTACAAATAAACCAACTGTTTTATGAGAAACATACAGTAAAACTGAAAAGAGAAGTAGATGCTAATAATAAGGCTTTTAAACTTGATATTTTAGCAGTTTTGTTAACATTTACAAAAATCCTTAGCAGCAGGCTCCTCCCTTTGGGCTTGCCAGTATATAGTTATGAAGGAAAAGGCCATCTGGCTCTTAGAAAACAATGGGAAGCCCAGGGGTGAGGACCTCCAACTAGATATGTAGTACTCTGTTACTACTCTTTATGCAACTCATTATGCAAAAACAATTGTGCAACAGAAAGCAATTGTCATTTCACATGCTTTTCATTGTGCAGTAAAAGTTTTATCTGAAACCTTTTCCTGGTAACATAATTCTAAAACATCGGTGCACTCAGAAAGAAAACAATTCAACTTCAAACAAACATACATTCTGTTACAAGAAGTACCAGGTCACTGTTGCTATGTGGTCCATTTACAAAACAAACATAAGTACTCGCTGTTTTTGAGACCTACAAAACCTACACCCTCACTGTACATTCTTATGACAAGTGCTTTCTTTTACCTTATTTGAATTCAGTTTTCTTACTTTGTCTTTCTTGCATTCATGAACTGCAGTGTTTGACTGCTTCCTAGCTTGCAAGTCTGCCACATACAAATATTCTTCTGCAAGATTGGCTGCTGGTTATGAGGGACAAGAGAAAGAAAAACAATACCAAATAAGGAGCTAGCCTGGGAGGGAAGTAACCCCTGGAAACAAAAATAATGCTAAGTGCTTCAAGGGAGACACTTAACTGGTTTAGAGAGCTTTTCTAAACCTTCCAGAAAACTTACAGGCTACAGGATCCCTAGCTCAGCAGTAAAAATAATAATGCTTTTATTCCTTAAAGACAGCACATTCCATGTGCAATATTCTAGCAGCTTTTTAAGCCTAACACAACTGTGGTTGCTGCATTTTTAATTTTTATTTGAGCCTTTGCCTGCAGACACAAATAGAGGCTCATGGGGTGTACCAATGGTCAGAAGACCGATGTATGCTGGGTCCAGTTAGTGATAGCAGAGAACCTTTCCAGTTGGTCTAACTGGAAAAGAGGGAAAAAACAGATTTACATAGACAGAGCAATGATAAAGATGCTGCTGCAGCCGACTGTTGTAGGAAAAAGAATAGAAATGGACACCAGTTAACAAACAGGGTCTCAACAGCCCTATGACAATCTCCTCCCCACTCAAGAGGAAAACCCATGGAGAATCAAAGGGTTTTCATACTCATTCTGTTTCTTTAAGGTCTGAACCAGTGTCAGATCTCTCTCAGGAGAGATGGAACTTTAGCCCTCCCACTCCCAAAGCTCCACCTTAGGGCCCCTTAAACAAAACAATTATTAAATGATACAGAGACACCTATCTCCATATCCATGCTTAAACACTTACTCCAAGGTCTGACTGGTCTGACTGTACATCAATCTGCATTACTATTAAGGACACCAGCCCTATGTTTGAGAGTAAACCTGTATGGCTGTAGTGAGCGGTACCACCACAATATGAGATTTTTGTCCTTCATCACAAGCAGCCAACAGAGTGGGTTATGGTCCATGATAACTTCAAACTCCGCTCATAGAAAAATTGTAATGCCTCTATAGCCCACTTAATGGCCTGGCACTTTTCTCAATAGCTGAGTAGCGGTTTTCTTTCATGTAATTTACTGCTGACATAAATTACAGGATGTTCCTCCCTTCAATTGTTTGTGATGATATGGCTCCAATACCTTCTATCTGATGCATTAGTCTGTACTAAAAAGGACAGTTTAAAATCCACAGTTCTTAGCACAGGTGAACTACACAGCTGCGCCTTAATAGTACAGAATGCTTCCTCACACCCTGGATTCCACTTTACCTTTGTAGGATAACTTTTCTTTGTGAGGTCAGTAAGGGGTGTGGTGATGGTAGAAAAATTCAGGACAAACCTTCTATAGTACCCCGCCAACCCCAAAAAAGGCCACACATGTTTCTTAGTTACTGGACATGGGTTATTGGTTATAGCATCTATCTTACTTATATCAGGCTTAACCTGTCCATTGCCAATATAAAAGCCCAGGTACATAGTATCCTGCATCCCAATGGCACATTTGGCAGAGTTTATTGTTAATTTTGCTTGAGTGATAGTATGTAAATTTGGACATATAGTCTAGTGTACTTTGTGCCATTTCCCCATTATTCTCCTCCCATTCTTCCTTAATCACATCCAGGTGGCCCCTTGAGTTTTTGCAGTACAGCAATTCAAATGGGGAAAACCCTGTAGATGCTTGCGATACCTCCCTGTATGCGAACATAAGGAAGGGTAAATATTTATCCCATCTTTTTCCTTCCTCCTGCATCAATTTCTGAAGCATTTTTTTCATGGTTTGGTTGAACTGCTCAACCAAACCAACAGTCTGGGGTGTTATGGGATGTGTGCAGGGCTTCAACATTCAGAGTAGAGTAAAGCCTTTTTAGTAGTTTAGAAAAAATTTGGTACCATGATCAGTGAGTATTTCATCTGGTATTCCAACTTGACTGAAAAGTTTTACTTGCTCTTCTGCTTTCTTCTCAGTGGTGATGGTACATAGAGGATAGTCTCTTGATATTTTGTGAAGTAATCACAAATAACCAGGATGACCCTATTGCCCTTTGAGCTTTTTTGTAAGGGCCCCACAATATCCATGGCTAACTTCTTAAATGGCGTAGCAATCATAGGTAGGGGCTGTAGGGGCACCTTTTCCTTTTTCTTTACCATTGCCATCTTCTGGCATTCAGGACAACTCTGGCAATACTCGGCCACTTGGTCATGCATCCCCAACCAATAGAATCTAAGCAGGAAATGGCTCAATGTCCAGTCCATGACCATATGCCCTGCCAATGGGATATCGTGAGCAAGGTGGATAAGCTATTCCCTGTACATGTTAGGGACTACCACCTGTTCAATTGTTTCCCCTGTAGTGGGATGTATACGTTCTTTACATAACACTCCCTTTTTGATCATAAACCTGGGTCCTTGTACTGTACCCTTCCCCACCTGCTGAAAAAAATCATGTAATTATGTGTCATTCTTTTGTTGAACCCCAAAAACATTACTTTTTACATTCTCACTAGTGTCCTTCATAGTGCCCACATGACTTATAGTCCATTGGGCTTTATCATGCCTTCTCTCCCTCTTGGTATTTTGATCTTTTCCTGGGGGCTCATAAAGTTCATCATCTAAAGGGAAAAGATGTGCCCACTGTTTCCCCTTCTGTGCTTGTGCCCTGGTAGTTACAGCATTCATATCAAATACCTCAGTCACCAAGCATTTAAAATCAGGGTGGTCATGTTCAACTACCACAGGCACTGGAAGGTATGGAACTACATCAACATCCATTTGTTGTTCAAGTCCTTTAATAGACATCTTGACTTGCATCATTGGGTAATAATGGGTGTGTCCGTGAACACACATCAGCCCAGTCTTATTACCAGAAGTCATATGACTTTCCACCACATGTGCTCTAACCAGGGTTTGTTTACTGCCTGAGTTGAGTAGTCCATTTACAACTTTATGGAAGATGATTATAGGTACTAAATACTGTCCGCAGTTAACCAGACACAACTGTATTGGGGTGGTCTTATGTTTAGGGCAGAAACGGGCTATATGTTCTTTGCCCTGGCACTCTCTACATATAATATCAGAGTTGAATTGCCTTTTAGGTCTAAATGTCTGTGTGCTCCGTATATCAGTCCCAGTAGAAGAAGAAGTAGTAGGTCTTACTGTAGGATTGGCAGTCCCAGTACCAGGTCCACAATACCCTCTGTGACAATTCGGCCAGGCAGCCAAATAATCCTCAGTGAGGGAGATGGCTTTTTCTGATGTTTCTGGCTGATGCTCTCTCATCCAAGTCTGAGCATCAGATGGCAAGACCCTAATATACTGTTCCAGGATGATCATCTCTGTGATCTGCTCTGGTCTCTTCTGACCAGGTTGCAACCACTTGTGGCACAGTTCCTTAAGTCTAGCGTATGTTTCTCATGGGTTATCAGAAGCATGGTACCCGAAGGCTCACAATCGCTGTCAATAGGTCTCTGGACCTATGTCACACTGGAATAGGATTGACACGGTATCGTAGTTCTGGTCTTGTTGGCTGTCCATGTGGTTATAAGCCAGTTGAGCCTTTCCTGTTAAGTATGGTGCCAGCTGGATCGCCACCTGCTCCCTTGGCCACCCACAGGATTGTGCTACTCATTCAAAGGTCATTAGATATGACTCGATATCATCTGTTTCTCCTAACTTTGTCATTTTAATGTCTTTAGGGAGGTCAGTGGATAAAGAAGGAAGTCGTGCACCCATCGCCTTTATAGCCATTAAGGTGAATTCATGCTTCTTATCCATCTCAACTTATTTTATACATATCCATCATAATAGTTCTCTAATGTCATAAGGAGGAACATCTTCAGGAGGCTCACCTTCAGCAGTGACATCTTCAGAGGGCCCTCCAGTCGCCCCTTCCTCCCTTTGCTTCTGTCTTTGCCATGTAGGTCTTCCTATGAACATCCTCCAGTCCAGTCATCAAAGGTTCTCCCAGCTTGTGAGACATAGTGCCTGTCAAAACACTGCTGGGTTCCTCAGGCTTCTCTCCAGTGACAGGCTGTTGCATTCAGCACCCGCCTGGGCAGAAAAACTACCCAATCTTAAACCAATCCCACTTCTAACACCAGTGCCAAAGAGTCATGGAAAAGGATGGACGCAAAGTCAGGATTCAAGGTTTAAAGAGCCAAGCAAGGCCAATATTTTATTTACAGTCAGAAATAAAAAATAAAAGCAGACGGGAAAATGGCAAAAATAGAACAAAAGCTTAATATAGGTAACAGTTCTCTAGTAAGCAGTTAGAACTCCAGATGAGGTCAACACTCCAGCAATCTCTCCACTCATCTAAAATGATTGCACAAAGAGCTTCATTTATACCAGTAGGGTCAGGTGGTTTACCTAAACTCCACCACTACTGTTTAAAACATCTAACACAAATAAACCAACTGTTTTATGAGAAACATACAGTAAAACTGAAAAGAGAAGTAGATGCTAATAATAAGGCTTTTAAACTTGATATTTTAGCAGTTTTGTTAACATTTACAAAAATCCTTAGCAGCAGGCTCCTCCCTTTGGGCTTGCCAGTATATAGTTATGAAGGAAAAGGCCATCTGGCTCTTAGAAAACAATGGGAAGCCCAGGGGTGAGGACCTCCAACTAGATATGTAGTACTCTGTTACTACTCTTTATGCAACTCATTATGCAAAAACAATTGTGCAACAGAAAGCAATTGTCATTTCACATGCTTTTCATTGTGCAGTAAAAGTTTTATCTGAAACCTTTTCCTGGTAACATAATTCTAAAACATCGGTGCACTCAGAAAGAAAACAATTCAACTTCAAACAAACATACATTCTGTTACAAGAAGTACCAGGTCACTGTTGCTATGTGGTCCATTTACAAAACAAACATAAGTATTCGCTGTTTTTGAGACCTACAAAACCTACACCCTCACTGTACATTCTTATGACAAGTGCTTTCTTTTACCTTATTTGAATTCAGTTTTCTTACTTTGTCTTTCTTGCATTCACGAACTGTAGAGTTTGACTGCTTCCTAGCTTGCAAGTGTGCCAAATACAACTATTCTGCTGCAAGATTGGCTGCTGGTTGTGCGGGACAAGAGAAAGAAAAACAATACCAAATAAGGTGCTAGCATGGGGGGGGGGTTAACCCCTGGAAACAAAAATAATGCTTAGCACTTCAAGGGAGACACTAACTGGTTTAACGAGCTTTTCTAAACTTTTCAGTAAACTTACAGGGTACAGCAATGGTCTCCCCAGCTCAGCAGTAAAAGCAATGATGCTTTTATTCCCTAAATAGTGTGTGCTGTATTCTAGCAGCTTTTTAAGCCTAATGCAACCGTGGTTGCCTCATTTTTTATTTTTATTTGAGCCTTTGCCTACAGACACAAATAGAGGCTCATGAAAGGGGGGGTACCAAAGGTCAGAAGACCAATGTATACTGGGTCCAGTTAGTGATAGATGAAAACCTTCCCAGTTGGCCTAACTGGAAAAGGGGGAAAAGGCAGATTTACATAGACAAAGTGCGGAGGATTATAAAAGTGCTGCTGCAGCAGTCTGTTGCAGGAAAAAGAAAAGAAATGGACACCAGTTAACACACAGGGTCTCAACAGCCCTATGACAGCAGTCCTTCAACATATTTTTTTAAATTTTTTTAGTTGCCATTTTCTGATGCAACCTTTTCTAGATAAATACAAACAACAATATTGTAAATTACTCTGTATTACACCCTTTAGTTTACTTATCTCAAAACTTGTACTTGTATAAACTATGAACAAACTAACTCACCAATTCCTGTGGATCAGTGCTCATACCTCCCTGTGGACTGCCTAGATAATGGACTCCACCTTCGTCTGTGCTGGTGTGGTTTAAATACCACTGAAGCACGGGGGTGATGATGTCGCTTAGTGACATTTCCAAATGCCACTGCTGCATTTGCACTGACAGCCTCCAGGGCTGGAGCTCTTGCCTTGTAGCACTGATGGGAGATCTACGGATACAGTATCTCAGTGCTGATAAGACCCTCCACCATTGGTTCGCCCACCTCCTGTGGTAAAATCCACATGTGCTTGTATTTTTGCCATTTTGAACTCCATATTCAATAATCAGTAAAGAACTATATTCAAACTAATTTTTACCAATAGTAGCACTTATTTACAATATTGTTCTATGATACATTCCTGCTAATTTATCTTTTCTTTACAGTCAGACCACACCATGTAGTGCAGACTGGTGCACACAGATATTCTCCCTTTTTTTTTAATAAAGTTATTATATACTACAGAAGTCATCAATGTCTCAAAGTCCCAGAATAGATACAAGTGGAGCATGTTGGTAGGTCTCTTATCCATATAGGGACCAGTTACATTCCTCATTGAGTCCAAATCATAAGTTCATAGTATTTAAAGCAAAAATCCAATAAACCTCTTTCTTCTGAAGTTGATCATACCATGTAATGCCAGATGTCTTTGATTCAAATATCTTCTCCAGGCCCCAGAATCTCAGTGACATGGCTGAATTTCCTACTGAATTAAAATGTCTTGCCACTGAGGATTGAATATCTTGGGTAAGAATATCACTTTTATGTTCATTGATCCTGGTTTTAAAATCCCTCATAGTTTTCCCAACACATAATTTGTCACAAGGACATCTCAAAACATAGACCACATGCTCAGTGGTGCAGGTCATGTGATGTTGAATGTCAAAGGAATTTTTTGTTCAGGGGTGTTCAAATACTGTTTTTCTGTTTCTGTTTCCACACTGATAACACCTCCCACATGGAAAAAAGCAATTTTTCAGTGGTCCCAATAAAAGCTGTTTATCTAATAATTGTTCTTTTCTTAGGTGTCTAGTGTGTACTTACTTGTTGTGCAAAGTGGGGTTATGTTTAGATGCTATGAGTGGTGGTCTGTTGAACCTATTGCTGGGATTTACCCCAGCCAGCATAATATGCTAGCTCTTATTGATTATGTTCCTGATTTTATTACTTAAATGACTGTGTCTTATGGACAATATTATCCTATTATCTATGTCTCCCTTGTCTCCCTGTACAAGGTATGTTTCTCTCAAAGTATTTTCAATTTCTCTCATAGCCTCCCTCACTAATGTTTCATTATATCCCGTCCACAGATCTGTCTGCCAACTTTCATAACACTTTTTGAAATTCTTTCAGCTTGCTGCAGTTTCTCCTCACCCTTACAATTTGTGATTTTTTTTTATTTAGTTGTTTAACCAGGTATAGCACAGATAGATTTGAGAATACTCTGTTTTAATCTGGTACCATAATAACTGCTGTAGAGCAACAATGAATTTTTATCTATCTCCTTCCTATACAGTGTAGTATGAAGTTGTCCATTCTCACATTTATAGATCAGGAGATCTACTATCTGTCCATAACTTGAATATATCATCTATAAAGTGTTTCCAGAGGAGAATGTGTTCTCTGAATACATTTCCCCCTGGATAGAATACACATCTCTTTTCAAAGTCCCACATGTACATTTATACGTGGGTAGGAGAAGTAGTAAAGAAGACCTGGATAGGTTTATTCAATACATCAACTCCAGAAACCAGAATTTAATTTTCACAATGGCATGTGATGAACATAAGATTCCTTTTCTGGATCTCCTGATCTATAAAAGTGAGGAAGGACAACTTCATACAACACTGTATATCTATTTAGTTATTTATTTATTTATTAGTCTCTAGGATTACAAATACCTATGAGCAATTGCTGATCATTTACAAAGGTTCCATATCAAAGAATGGGGGGGAACATACATACAGAGGTAGACCAGGGTTACAGGTATAATACAGCGAAGGCAAGGCTTTAAATTTAAAGTACATAATGGAGAGACATTAGGAATTATTTTATCAGAGCAAGACATTTCAATGCAGACAGTACATTGTATAGAACAGATAGCGATTGTAAGATAGTAGGGTTAAGGAAAGGGGTGGGCTGGCTGAAGGGCCATTGTCAGAGGGTGAGGGGTGGGTAGCATAAGTGCAGGGTAGGTAGGGGTAGGGGGACCCAAAAATCTGAAAGTGGCTACAAGAAGGGAGGTGGAGGATAAGTCAGGGTGGAGATGGGGAAAGATAGGGGTGAGAGGAGGGAAGCAGGTGACCGGGGAAAGTGCTGGGGTTGGGGGTAACAGGTCACCTTAGCATGGGGTGAGGGAGGAGGCTGCCAATAGGAGAAGCAGTCACATTGCATGGTTGATGTTAGGTAAATTCAGAGTTGTCTTTTAAAGGGTCCAAGTGTTGCAGAAGTAAGTACTTCATTGTTGAGGGCATTGTACCACTGAGGAGCTCTATGGATGAATTACCTTTGTTCCATAGTAGTCCTGCATCTAGGGACCTGGTAGGTTTGATGTTGAGTACTACGTGTATGTTGGGTACTGCTGTATGCAGTGAGAAGCCTTTGAACACCTGGTGGCATGAGACCCAAGAGAACCTTCTTGGAGATTAGGCATGTCTGATACTGAATTCTACTATGAAGTGGGAAGCCAACCAGCCTGTGTGTACAGGTCACAGGTGTGAGTTCAGTGGGCAGTGCCAGTTAGGAGCCTGCAGGCTTTGTTGAGTGACACCGATATCCTGTGAAGTGCAGTAGGGGAAGCAGAGCCATAGATAGCTAGACTGTAGTCAATGATGGAGGTGACAGAGCTGTAGATATTCAGTCTAAGGGCATCGCAGTCATGCAGTGTTTGTGCCTGTGGAGCATACCGATTCATATGTTAGCAGCCTTTGCTACGTTGTTGATGTGTCGCGCATAGGAGACGGAGCTGTCCAGTATGATTCCAAGATATTTAAACTCTGGTACATGTTTGAGTGAAGTCCCAGACTGGCTCTTGATGGTGAAAGACTGAGATTTGTACTTGCTCCGAGTGTTGCAGAAAGTCATGACCTTGGTTTTGGTATAATTTAAGACGAGCTTGTGAGATTTTAACCATTCTTTAACATGACTAAAGGCACTCTGCAACTGGCTCTCCAGGAGTTTGATGTCATGATGGTTAGTAAACAGGACTGCATTGTCCGCGAAGAGTAGTATTTTCTGGTGGCAAACACTAGGGAGGTTATTCAGGAAAAGAGAGAAGAGTAAAGAGCCAAGTATGGATCTCTGTGGAACTCCAGAAAGGACTGATTTATCATCAGAGGTGACACCAGCAATTCTAACATGCTGGACCCTTCCCCCGAGGTAGCTAGCAAACCAGGGCAATGTATCATTGGAGAGCCCGATGGTTGACAGTTGCCTAAGTAGAAGTGGGTGGTTAACAGTATCAAAGGCCTTAGTAAGGTTGATGAATACTGCCCCCATACAGTTACCTTGGTCAAGGGTGGCATTTATGAGTCCTGTAAATTCCAGCAGTGTGGTGGTGGTACTATGCCCTTTTCTGAAGCTGTGCTGTTCCGGGCATTGGATGTCATACTTGTCCAGGTACTCAACTAGCTGGGCTCATACTATACATTCAAGTGCTTTGGATAAGAGGGGGGAGGATGGAGATAGGCCAATAGTTGGTGTACAGTGACTTGTTTCCACTTTTTTGGACTGGTGTTATGGTCGTCTGTTTCCAGAGTGATGGGTATTGGCCCGATCTTAGTGAAAGGTTGAAGATCTTAGTCAGAGGTTCAAGGATATCATCTAGGACTAGCACAATCAGCTTCAGGTCGAGTGCATTACCACTGTACCTAGCTTTTCAGATGGCCTTGTGAATACAGGATCTGGTTATGTGTATAAGGACCTCCTTGAAGAAAAACTGTGGAGCTGTGTGTACATGGGAGGTCATGCCATAGGTGGTGCTTGAGGAAGGGGCATTGAAGAAGTCAGGTGAGAGGACATTGCAGAACTCTGAGAATGCATTGTTAAAGGTGTTGGTGGTAATGCCAAGGTCTTTTGTAGGTGTACCATTGATGTTGAGCATTGTGGGAGGTGTTTTAGGATCCTTGCCTGTGAGGTCTTTCATATTATTCCAGAATGTTTTCCCGTCACCCCAGGAGTTGGTCAGTGATTCCCTGAAATATTTGCTTTTGGCATTCCATATTGCACTGGTGCAGTTATTTCTTGCAGTTTTGTATTTTTGTAGATCCCATTGTGTGGATGAGGCAAGAGCACAGTGCCAGAGGTGGTCCCATAGTTTGAGCTGTGTTATGAGTTCAGAGGTGATCCATGGGTTGGGTCTGCCATTGACCTTCATCAGTTTGAGTGGAGTGTAAGTATCACAGGCAGCAGTAAAGTGGTTGATGAAGAGTTCCAAGGCTTTGTCAGTGTTGTTTAATGTGTCAATCATAGCCAAGTCCAGCCTGTTAAGATGACATTGTAGCAGTTGGAGGTGTCCCTGTTTTAGTACCCTGGTGCGAATTACCTTGGTGGGGCCTTGGTGAATTTGTTAGCACAGGAGCAGATAACAGGTGAGTGGTCACTTACAGTGTCTGGGAGTACTGAGACCTGTGAGATATGTTCTGGGCAGTTAGTCAGTAACCAATCTAGCAGGGTGTAGGTCCCAGTCCTATAGTTGCACCTGGTGGAGGTAGGGACAAGTTGTGTGAGGTGCTGTGCTGTGACAGCAACTTTGTTGATGCAGGCCTCAGGTGAAAACCAATTTATGTTAAAATCACCCAGAATTATAGTCTCAGAGTTATGGGGTAGGCCCCTTAGACAATTCATGATACTATTGAAGCCCCTAGTCTGATCATTAAGGGGTAGATATACTGAGGCAATAGTAAGATGCTTATTATAGGCTCCAAGGAGAACTTTAATGGCAAGGACCTGAGAAGGGGAGTCTGGGCTACAGAAGGGATGACATAACCCATGAAAGTATCCCTCAGATAGATGGCACAGCCCCCTCCTCGATTTGCAATTCTGTCCTGCCTGAAGATAGAGTAGCCAGGGACTGTGACTGCAGTGTCAGGTATCTTAGGGTTTAGCCATGTTTCAAACACAGAGAGGATGTCAGGGTTGTGATGCTGAACCTACATTTGGAGGTTGTCAGGTTTGCTGAGGAGGCTGCAGACATTGATTGATGCAAGTATGAGGGACTCCTCCCTTCGACTGAAGGAGGTGCAGTTAGCCCTGATGGTCCTGGGTTGCGGTGTATATTACCAGAGATCAGAAGTAGCACTGGAAGAATTTTCAGGAGAGAGGTTTTAAGCATTTTATAGACTTGCTTGTTTGTTAGGCTCTTGTGACTCTTGGCGCTACGATAATGTTGGTGCCTTGCTATATAGCAGAGTATTTTCAATAGTTGACATTTCTCTGGAGAGCTGAGTGTTTGGAGCTTCAGCAAGTAAGCAATGTGCCAGATTGGGGCGTGGTGGTCTGTGGAATTATGTTTATGGTTTCCATTGACATACCTTGAGCATAATGCATGGCAGGAGGTGGTCCTTGCTGGATGAAAATTTGGTTTGAGGTCCCCACGAGGGTTATGGGTTGGCATAGTACCATGAGCACCACTAGTAGCATCTTAGGGTGCTGGTTTAGGCAAGTCAACCTATAATTCCTGTGAGGAAAGCTGGGTTGGCAGAGGGCAGCTACTGATAAAGGATTTCCAATCAGCTGGTAAAGTGAGCTATGTAGGCAAGAGGAGGTGGTTTAAGTCTGTGATTCCAGAACCAATGGGGTGTGAGAGCTACAAGGTGGGCATTGCAACAGTGTATTTAAAGCAGGCCTGGGAGGGGGTGAAGGGGGCCGGAGAAAAACTTTGCCTGACTGGAAAAGCAGAATAAAGTCCAGAAGGCAGCCCAGAGAGTGGTCCAAAGGTGCACCAATGGCTGGAGAACCGAAAGCATTCCAGATCAATCACAGTCTGCTAGCAGCAGCGGTGCACCAGTCGGGTTGAAGTCATAGAGTATGGGCTCCAGGAAGGATTAGGCAGTCCTACCTCTGTGGGACTCCACGTCTGAGAACCAGGAGGGCAGCCTGAGTTTGCCAGTGGGGTCGGCACAGTGGCCAGGTTGCGGCTGTACAGCACCATGCAGGCAGGATCGGAAGGAGACAGATAAAAATTCATTGTTGCTCTATAGCAGTTATCATGATCCCAAGTTAAAACAGAGTATTCCCAAATCACAAATTGTAAGGGCGAGGAGAAACTGCAGTGAGCTGAAATGATTTCAGAAAGTATCACAAGAAATGGAGAAAGATTTGTGGACAGGGGATATATCAAAACATTAGTGAAGGAGGCTATGAGAGAAATTGAAAAAACTTTGAGAGAAACATATCTTGTACAGGGAGACAAGGGAGACAAAGATAATAGGATAATATTGTCCATAAAATACAATCATTTAAGTGATAAAATCAGGAACATAATCAGTAAGAACTGGCATATTATGCAGGTTGGGGTAAATCCCAGCTATAGGTTCAACAGACCACCACTCATAGTTTCTAAATGTAACCCCACTTTGCGCGACAAGTTTGTACACACTAGACACCTGAGCAAAGAAAAATTATTAGATAAACAGCCTTCATTGGGGCCACTTAAAATGGCTTTTTTTCCATGTAGGAGGTGTTATTAGTGTGGAAACACAAACAGAAAAACAACATTCAAACACCCCTGGACTAACAAATCCTTTCACATTCAAAAATGCATCACCAGCACCATTGATCATGTGATCTATGTTTTGAGATGTCCTTGTGACAAATTACATGTTGGTAAAACTATGAGAGAATTGAAAATGAGGATCAGTGAACATAAAAGTAATAGTCTTACCCAAGATATTCGATCCTCAGTAGCAAGACATTTTAACTCAATGGGACATTCAGCCATGTCACTGAGACTCTGGGGCTTGGGGAAGGTATTTGAACCAAAGACCTCTGGCATTACATGGGATGATCAACTTCAGAAGATAAAGGTCTATTGGATTTTTTGCTTTAGACAACATGAACTTATTATCTGGACTCAATGAGGAATGTAAATGGTCCCTATATTAATAAGAGACCTACCAACATGCTCCACTTATACTATGCTGGGACTTTGAGACATTGATGACTTCCGTAGTATATAATAACTTTATTATAAAAAAAAAGGGGGAATATCTGTGTGCACCAGTCTGCACTACGTGGTGTGGCCTGACTTTGAAAAGAACAGATGAATGAGCAGTAATGTAACATACAACAATATTGTAAATAAGTGCTACTATTGGTAAAAATTAGTTTGAATATAGTTCTTTATTGATTATTGAATGTGGAGCTCAAAATGACAAAAAAACAAGTACATTTAGATTTTAGCACAGGTGGGGGTGAACTGCTGATGAAGGGTCTTACCAGCACTGAGATACTGCAGCCATAGATCTCCCCTCAGTGCTACAAGGCAAGATCTCCAGCCCTGGAGGTTGTCAGCGCAATGCAGCAGTGGCATTTGGAAACCTCACTAAGTGACGTCATTAGCCCTGCGCTTTGGCAGTATTTAAACAACGCAAGCACAGACGAAGGTGGACTCCATTATCTAGGAGGTCCACTGGGAGGTCTAAGCCCTGGTCCACAGGAATCGGTGAGTTATTTTGTTCACAGTTTATACAAGTACAAGTTTTGAGATAAGTAAACTAAAGGTGTGATATAGAGTAATTTACGGTACTTTTGTTTTTATTTACCTAGAAAAGGTTGCATTAGAAAAAGGCAACTAAAAAAGAAAAAAAGAAAAAAATGTTGAAGAACTGCCTTTAAGGCAAATCAGAGTCTTTAGTTTATAATGGAGGCCTGCATAGATGTAAGCAGTGTTTTTGATAATAATAGAAAGAAGCGAGTTTTAAAAACTTTTTTTTTTTGGTTTTTAATAAGGACTGCTTCTGAAAGGGAAACCCATTGAATATAGAAGGAAAAATGCATTGAGCAAATGGTGCAAATGATTATTTGCTTACTATGTGTTTTTTACATATAAGAAAAATAAATAATGATTTTGAGGGGAAACTCCTATAACAAATATTATAGATTTAAAGGTGGAACCATATAAGAGAAGAACATATGGGAGATTTTCAGGTGTTTTGAAACACTAAACAGAGGATTACAAACAAAATATGGCTATGTTTTAATATGTAGAACAGTGAGGTTTTCTCCTGTACAGAATAGCCTAAAGTTAGTAAGCAATAATAAGATACAGTTTGTGTATATATGTGGAGACAAGATACTGAACGTTTCCTGGCAGGCGTATTTGTTTTGTAAGAATTATATAATCAATACCTGTAGAAAGGATTGTAATAGGAATTCTAGAGGGGTGAAAACATTGATTTACAATACATAGGATAAATTCATTGGAGGGTCACTGATGTGTGAGGAAGACATATTATGGACTGAAAGGAACTAAAATATACTTCTTTTTATGATTTTACCAGATATTGTAAACACTGTGGCCTGATGAAGTGGCTTTCACCATGAAATGTAACCTTTGATGGTGTATGAAATAAGAATTAAATGAAATCTGAAGAAGATTTTTGTGGAGTTCGTCTTTACTATTTTGAAATTTTGGAATTAGTTGGTCACAACAAGGATGACCCAAGCTGTGTTGTGGACTTTCTACTCATTTAGAGTAGGGGCATCCTGAATTATTTAATTTCAATAATTACTGTATTCTCCCTGTCCCATAGATCTTCACATTACATACCAATACCCCCATCTACCCCCTCACCGAAAAAATATCAATGGCTTTAACAAATATTTAAGGCAAATGGAAAGTACTGCCATCATGGCTCAGAGGACAGAACCACAGCCTGGAAAGGCAGCATGGACCAAGGAATAAGGGGTATAAGTCCAACCCCTGCACTGGGTGTGTTCATCTGGAATGTGGCCTCATTCTGTCAGATACACATTTTTGTTATTATGGATGTCATAAATTCTTTTCAATTTGATTTTATCTTTAATGAAGTATACCAGGTTTCATATATTGTGGGGGGGGGGGTGGTAAGAAACATAGAAACATCAAATTTGTTGGCAGATAGGACTGCCAGGCCCATCCAGTCTGCCCTCTTTTTCCCTACTTGCAACAGAAAGATGCCAGAGATCCTACTTGATCCTTCCCACAGAAAATTGATTCTGTTTTGTGGTGAAGGCATAATGGTTGTCATAGTGAGCACATTGTGGCTTCTGATGTCACAGATCAAAACTGGTTTGGAGGAAACCTTGGCCAAAAGGGCTCAGTACAAGGTTCCCTTGGTAACACGCAGTCACAAATGCTCTACAGCAAATGGGAGAGTACTGGTTGAAAGCCTCAGTCAGCTTATAAAAGGCCAGAAGCACAGGGGTTACATGCATTGGTCATTCTTCAAACAGAATCAAAAATGTTGGGGGTGGGTGTGGAATGGGTCAGCAGAGCAACATGATGTCCTCCATCCATCGACACTCACCCCCCCACACACACACACACGTATACACACACATATGCATACACAGATGCAACCCCCCCAGTTGGGGGGAGCAGGGAGGACTTTCACTCCAATGTCCTGGAATGTCTGAAAGCCCTGGACCCTGCCCCAGTCTGAAGGAAACAGTAGTCCTTATGCTATCTTTCTAACCAGAGCCCTGGTGGCAGTTCCCAACAGTGCAGGCGCCATGGTTGGCACATGTGAATCATATGGGGAAAAGGGCTCCTAGGTGGTAGGGTTGGATGTGACCGGACCCTAGGCATGACTGGATAGGACAGCACAAATGGCAAGCATTGACATGGTGGCAGTGACCAAGAGCAAACGGGCCTATGACAGGGGGATAAGGAACTACCCTAGGGCTCACGGACTGGCTGGAGTGTGTGCCAGCCTGGTAAATCAGCAGTATGGGTCAATTAAGTCAATTTCAGGATGAGAGAAGCCAGCTCTTGGGGACAGTAGGGTTTAATGGGGGATGGGCTCCCAATATCCCCAGGGCTACTTAGGTGGAACAGCAGGTAGGCTGGGGTAGGTCACATGACACCCAACAAACTGGTGGTGTCTTAGCTAACAGGAGAGCTGGCTGCACTGGAAGAGACACAGGCATTCTCACACTACATCAGTCTGTAGTTGTGTTAACTCTTTGTTGTCTCTTGCAGGTCTCTCGGAAGGCACCAGGAGCAGTGGATTATGTGAAAGTCCATCACTGCTGGGCAGTAGATAGGGTGGCAAGCTGGACTAGGGGATGCCCCCTGAATACACTGCCAGAGTGGCACAACTTTACTGGCAGGGAGCGAGAGGGTGTGTGGGAGGAAAACTCCCTAGGTTGATGAAAGTCCAGCATATGGAATAACCCAGACATTTGGTTGTTCCTCCTTGGAAAAGGTTCGCAACTGGTTACACCCAATGTAGCAAGAATGCTGGCCACATATGAGGGCAGTGGAGCGGCAAGTGGCATGCTGAGGGGTTTTGTGAATTAGGAACATTAAGGCAGCCAAGGGGGGTAACGGGGAGAGCCTTCCTGAAGGGCTGGAGAGAGGTGAAAATGGTCAGTTGCAGCATGAAAGACAGATAGGATTGAGTTTTCTAGGTGGGTCTTGGAGGCACAATTGGAGTGAGTGACTTGGGGGGGTAGGACTTGGTCCATCCTGTGGTGGCTGGGGAGGATCACAGATGAGGGGTACAAGGGGAAGAAGGGAGAGACGAGTTGAATTCTCTTGAAGGACTCATCACTTCTGGTCAGCGTGATGCTGCGGTACTTCAGGACCATGGCCCAGATGGGAGGGGTCATGGTTCACCCTCACCAGGATTATCCTGCAGGGACAATGGCGCCAGATGTGGATGGCCACAAGCATGCTTGGCCATATGACCTACCCACTCCTGTCAGTGGAGTTCTGACCCAGGGGGTACATCAGTCATTAGGCCTGCACTAGGGTGGCCCAAGAACCAGGGGCTGGAGTGTGTAATGCCTGAATGTAGGCTGCATATCCTCATGGCAGCACATGCTGCTCCAAACGGTGGTGAATGTACTTCAATAAATGCATGGCTGTGGCCATTTCCTCCAAGACCCGTGTTGTGTGGTTATTCAGGGAAAGGGTAAGTGGAGGGCTACGTGACACTAGAGCAGCTGCAAGGCATAGCAACAGTTGGCCAGTTGTCTGGGGCCCTCCCTCCCTGGATCTGGGGGGGTAAGGGACCTACCCTGAGTGTAGGCATAGAGACATGTCAAAGCAATGAGGGGAGGTCTCAGAAGGCTGCCTGGGGGTTGTGGCATTTGGTGGAGGTTGGAGAAAGAGGGGTCAAATGAGCAAAGGGCCAGCAGCTCTCCCTTCTTTCTCCTCTGTTCATCAAACTCCCTCCCACTCACCCTCATAAAAGCAGGGTAAGGGGCCAGGTCCCCCTTTGACCCACTAAAGGTGACCGCGTTAGGGGTCAGGGAGTGAGTTTTCCCATTAAAAGGGTTTTTCTTGGGTTTTTTCCTCCTTCAAAGGATTGCAAAATTTTGTAAGTAAGTAAGTAAATAAATACCTGAATAACTAAAGAAATAAATTACTAAAAAGAAGGTAGATTATTAGAGAGTTTGTTCAGAACTGATGATGAAGCATAATACAACTGTTGCAGCCATGCGTAGTGGCTCAGGAGGATTGCAGACCAAGGGTACAAGGGGAAGAAGGGGGTAAAAGAGTTGAATTCTCCTGAAAGGCTTGTCACTTCTGGTAGGTGTGAGGCTGGGAGACTGCAGGACCCAGACCCAGATGGGAGGGGGTCGTGGTCCACCCTCAACAGGATTGTCTTGTAGGGACAGTGGCGCCAGACATGGGCAGCCGCAAGGGTGCTTGGCCACATGACCTCCCTCGTTCCTGTCGGTGGGGTTATGACCCAGGAGATACATCTGTTATTAAAACGCACTAGGGTTGTACAAGAACTGGGGAACTGGAGTGTGGGAGGCCTGAATGTAAGCTGTGTATCCTCCAGACAGCACACCCTGCTCAAAAGGTGGTGAATGTACTTCAATAAATGTATGGCTTCAGCCATTTCCTCCAAGACCCATTTTGTATGGTTATTTCAGGGAAAGGGCTACCAGACAATGAGAGTAACAGAAAAAACTAAAAGTAGAACAGCCGAAGACGTAGCCAGAGGAAAGAGGGCACATACAGTTTACTCCAACTTTGGAATAGTCTCTGCCAAAAACAGAGCATACCTGAGCAGGGTTAAATAAGGAAACAGAGGCATTAATAACATTGAAGAAAAGGGAAAAATAATTGGAGGAACAGAAAAAATCAGAAAGTAGAACAGCAGAAGAGGAAGTCGGAGGAAACAGGGCACATACAGTTTACTCCAGCATTGGAGTAGTCTCAGCCAGAAAACAAAGTACAACTGAACATGGTTAAATAAAGAAATGGAGGCATGAACAGCATTAAAGAAAAGGAAAGGAAAGGATTATGGGAGAAACAAAAAAAATGAAGAGTAGAACAGCTGAAGAGGTAGCCAGAGCAAAGAGGGCAAATGCAATTTTCTCTAACATCGGAGTAGTCTCTGCCAAATACCTGTCAGAAAAAATAGACAAGATAAGAAAACAAGCAGAGATTATAAAGTCCAGATCCAAGGTAACTCCAACATCCAAGACAAGGATCTTCAGGCAGGAGGCTCATCCCACCGAAAGGCTTGCAGCATTGCTCTGATGTCTGTAAGCGCTTGACCTTGCTGACGTTTCTTACTACGTGGAGAAGTCTTTTTCCACTGATCCTTTGGGAAAGCCTGTTTTTCCCTTGTAGAGTACAGATCCTTCTGTTCCTCAGATGTGATAAGATTCTGATTACAGAGTTCCTGAAGGGCAGATTCTGGGTCATTGAACAACTGTGGACCCTCTAGAAAATTAACCCAGAGATGGACTGGATAGGGGGTAGTAAATTTAATCTTATGCTCCTTTAACAGCTTCAAAATATGGGCATAGGCTTGGCATTTCAATTGCAGCAAAGGCAAATAATCATTATCCTCAAAAATACGCTTCTCCTTATAATACAGTGCACCCTTACGCCAAGCCCAAAACAAAATCTCCTGATTGACTGCAAAATTCAGGAAATGACCAGCAATGGAGCATCGGCAGGCATCTGGAGCTGTCAACTTAGCAAGAATGCCTCCTCCCAGCCATCTCTGGAAGGACTCTTGCTCAGTGACCAGGAACCAATCCCTGGCCACCACCCTCCCAGGTACAGCACTGGGGGGTGGACAATGGCCTTTGCCCTGACCTGAAGTGGGCAGGAATAGCCTGTGGAAGGAAGGGGTGGAGGCCAGGCTTCTAATGTCCAGACAGCAGAGGAATCTTCCTCTTTCTGTCTGGACACCCGAGGGGACAACAAAAGGACCTGGACATCTGCAGGAGAAGGTAAGGCCTTTGAGGTCTTTTGGGGTCTATTAGGCCAGAAATGTTGTGGATGGGCTGGCCACAGCCCGTCTTGGAAGTGGGAGGGACGAGGTTCCAGTTTAAAAGGCTGCATTTACTTTTTCTCCTAATTCACTGGTTTTTCTGCCTCTGTAGCTGCAAATGGTATCATAGTTTTCCTAGTCCCTCCCCCAGGCATGTGGCCTAGATGTGTCAAGCTGGCTAATCACCTCCGGGCCACCCCCCCCCCTTGTCCACCCTAGCAATCCCCGAGATTGGTACAGTGGTTGGTTCCTGGCTGTCTGTATTTAAAATAATAATAATAATAAATTCAAATAAATAAACATAAAATAAATGAATAACAAATACAAGGATCCGCTGCAAGGTGCGCCAGTTTTAGTGAAGAGGAGTCTTTACCTGCCCCTGTTGTGCTACTTTGCTAGGCCAGCTGCAGTGGCCCAGTAGGGGTGCTTTGGTGGCTTCCCAGTGCCATGCCAGTTTTCCAGGGGGTGCATGGGAAAAGGAGCTGGCTTTTGGCATGTTCGGGTGACTGTCTTTTGCTATGGAGTCCACATGCTGGCTGGAGGCGGAGGTCCAAGAATGCATGTTGGAAAGTGGGGCTGGAGATCTGGGCTGGCCCTGTAGGTGGCCAGCTGTTGACATGTGGTGGCCCCAATCCAGGAGCTATCAGAATGTGGGGCCATTCAACCGAGGGCAGGTAGCGCCTAGTGCCAGACTCTCACAAGCTCGTGGATAGCGGGCAGCACTTTTTTACCTGTGAGCCCACAGATCCAGGATGGGTAGTGGTGCAACTCAGGTCTGGGGAGCACCACGGGGGTTCCTTCTCTGCCTTCCATGGTACAAGGCTGCCATACTGCTGTTGGACTGACTGAGCTCTCATGATACCTGGCATTGACAGGTAGCATAGAGGCAGTGCAGGTCTTGCAGGGAAATCCCGTGAGAAGTTGGCTACCATATTGCCTGGGGCACCCATTATGGGGATAGGGGTGGTCCCAGATCCTCATGGAGTCTCACAAGAACTTGACGTAAGAGATGGGTTTGGGGTCTGTTTCATGGCACCGCCCTCTTAAAATATATATATATATATATATATATATATATATATGTATATATATATGTATAGAATGAAATAAATGAATAAATACATAAATATAGAAAGATGATGCATGTAGGACTATAAGGGTCATAGGGCATCAGTTCAAACCCCATCAGAGCATGCAGAAATTGGAATCCTGGCCCCATGGTAGTACTCAGTCCCAGGGAAGGAGGGGGGGTAGCAACTTTCGTTGCGAGGGCTTCAGAGGTCATATAACCAAAAAACAATAACAATAACTAATACAATTAAAGGATATATAATTAATCAGCTGCAGGTCAGCCTGGGGCAGATATGGTGGGAATAGATTATCTGTGGGCAGGATGGCCATGGGGGGCAGTACCATCATGGGGGGTAGAAACAAGTTGTCATGCACATTGATCCTCAGATGCTAATTTTGTTTTTCCAGACTATCACTAGGGTTAGCAGTCACAGCGGATCAGAGGCAATATGAGCACAAGTGGCAGGTCTGCATAGCAATGGCATGGGAACGGTTCAGGCCTCTTCAAACCCAGGTTCAGAGGACCCATCTACTCCAGAGTTCAAAGAGACACTGCAGCGGCTAATGGAGCTGGGCGGCCCCAACTGGCTACACCCAGGCAGCAGCCAGGGGGTGGTCCAGCACATTGAGCCCACTGAAGCGTGCAAGGAAGCCCTCCGTGAAGATGGTCGAGGCATTGGCTGACATGGTAGGATGGAAAAAGACACCTGGGGTTGTGAAACATGGAGAGAGGAGGAGAACATCAGAGTTGGAGGATGACGATGACACAGTGGAAGAACACCCAATCGAGCTGGGGGATGACAACTGAGCAGGCGAAACAGGGGAGTCCAGCACAGAGCCACTCACAGAGTCAGATGGTGAGTATAGAGGGAACAGGCTGGACCAGGCACCCCGCTGGTGAGTTGGGGGCCAGGGCAAGTGAGCCGGGGGGGGCCCTTTGCTACTTAGGGTTGACACCCAGGATGAGGGCGAATTACGGGGCAGTAGTCAGAGAGAGTGACATGGTGGTAACAGCCATGCCAGTTGTGCATTAAGGAAGGCAAAAGGATATAACAGGGTAAGCACATGCAGAACAGACAGTGAGCCAGAGAAGCCCAGCCCCTGGGGCAGGGGGCACCAGGGGCCGGGAAAGGGGTAATAGGCAACATGCCGCAAAGGTGGTGGCCGATGCCGGTTCCATGGTTCCCATCATGTTTGGCAGGTGCAGTGTTTGGGGGAGCGGCTCCAGCAGTGCTGGGAATGGGAGGGGACAGGGTAGGCCTGCCTCAACAGCTGGGTCATGTTTTGCTGTGGGCAGCTTGCAGAGGACAGCAGTTCTTCGGGGGTGGTAATGTTCTGAACAATGTGGCAGTGGCCTAAGCACCTCCCCCTAACCCGGTGGAAGGGGAGGCACAGAGGCCACAGGGGGAATGCACAACAGATAGTGGTGCAGGGTCAGATCATCCAGGTGATCAGACAAGTGTGGGGGATAGGAACACAAGGGGCAGTGCCAACAGCCAGTGGGACAGGCCAGCAGCTGCCACCAGCTGCCAAGCTGGCTACAATCCCTGCACAGCAGTTGACAGGCACCTGCAGCACTCAACCAATACAGGCCAGACAGCATTGGGCATATGTTGGAGTTGATGACCCCATGGACACCCACTTGATGCCAGCGGTCAGAGAAAAAATTTGGAAAGGGGAGTACGTAGAAATATTTGAGCTCCTGTATAGTGAACTTCCGGATGCAGGGAATAAAGACAAGTTAAAGCAGGAAAAATTACGGAGCCCAAATGTGCCACACACATTAGAGAACTGGAAGGCAGCATTTGATATTTGCATATTGATATATTGCGGGAAGTTTCTGCAAAAAATTGGTCAGCTATTGAAGTATAGAGACAACATTAAAACAGCACATTTATCATATGAAGGTAATGCTAGTTTTCCATTACCAGGTTATACAGACTTGCCACTAGAGGGATTCTTGGTCTTTCTACACAAATCACTGTACTCAATCATGGGCAATATGGCCTGCATTATCATTCTACTTCTTTCCCGGTGCTGCTACAAGGGGAGGTTGTAGTTTGAGGTTCCCTTAAGCTTCACTGAACAGGCTGACAACTTCCTTAAAACTGCCTGTGCGACAGCTCTGCAACTGAAAACAGGAAGCCCTCAGTGTCTGCCATTCACCCTTCAGACTCAAGTCAGATAGACTCTGAGCACCCTACTTTTACCCACGCTGACATCATCCAGTAATAATGCTCTCATTTAGTATATGCTCTCCTTCCGCCCTATAAAAGAACCCAAGTGTCCCTCTCCCTAATAGGGGTGTACTACTTGCCATAATCTACTCACTGACCCTACTCTGGGTGGACAGGCTCATAGACCCATTCCTCCCAGAACCAATGGGCAATCTACATAATATCACCCCACACGACTTCCTTAGCAGCTATCCTATCTCAAGTATATCTACTCTCTTAACAGAGCATAAGATCATAAAAAAGGGTGTATGCTATGACCTGCTTTACTATATGAGCAGGACGCGTTGAAGACACCTCATCTCAGTACCTAGCACTAAACTGCTTAGGTTACTAGTCTTGCTACTTCTCCTATCAGGTGATATCCAACCTAACCCTGGCCCATACGTACCCAATACCTTAGTAGCATCCCCCCAGGATCATCAATGGGTGGCCACCAAGGGTCTAAAGATAGCACATATGAACATATGTAGTCTTAGACCAAAAATACATGAAGTCCAGGCCTGGTTGGACCTCTACAAACCGGACTTACTAGCCATCTCTGAAACCTGGCTAAAAGCCCACACCCATGACCACGAGATCAGGTTGTGAGCTACAATAGCTACCGCAATGACAGAGAAACCAAAAAAGGGGGTGGGGTCCTAATCTATGCTAAGGATGACCTCTCCGTGTCACCTGTACCCCTGCAGATTAATCCTACAGCTGAGGGAGAGAGCATATACATCTGGATAACCCTAGGGCACGCCAAACAACTAACAATTGGCTACGTCTACCACCCACCAAAATCAGCCCTCAAATCCCTTGAAGCCATCACAAATGATATGGCTATCAAGGTAACAACAGAGCAACTAATCCTGGGCAACTTCAACATTAACTGGGCCCAGGACCCTGGTCATGCCTCGAAGTCACTTACCCATGAAGCAGGTCTGACACAGGTCATCTCTGAACCGACCAGACTTAATTACAAAACTGGGAACCACACCACCTTGACTGGGATCTGTGTCCAACCCACTAATATACAGAGGCGAGCACAATGGCAGACTCCTGAGTGACCATTCCCAATCTTCTGTATATGGAAAACAAACCACCCAAGGTCCAACCTAGAATCCTCTCCACCCGTGACTTCTCCAAGTTCTCTGAACTACAATACAATCACTACCTAGTTAGTCTGGACTGGAACCCCATAAATCTTCTCCCTACTCTTACTGAGGCTGTGCAATACTTCCAGGATGAATTAACCACAGCGGCCAACCTCTTTGCTCCAATGAAGAGAATGAGGGCTAAAGGCAGCTGCTACAAGTGGATCTCTTCCTCCCTCAAAGCCCTAATGGCTACTCGGGAAAAAGCATGGAAAAAGTTTAGGGTCTCCTCCCTCCTAGAAGATCTTGCTGAATACAAAGCCCTGAGGAACAAAGCCAAGACAGCCATAAAACTTGCTAAGAGAGATTACTTAACACACCTCCAGAAAACCAGATGGGCAACCCCAAGCAATTCTGGAATCATATCAATGGCCTGATCAAGGGCAGCAAAAAGGCTGAGTCCTGTCCCATGGAGATTAATGGTCAGCTCACAACTGACTCTTCTCAAATATTGGCTGCCCTTAACAGGCACTTCTCAGACCTCGAGGCCTACAACACCTGCCTGTCTCCCCAGACTCTCCCCCTACCTCAGATGAATCACCTCACATGGAAAGACCCCCATTTCACCTGAGACTGGTTAAATGCACTGAAGTACTAAACCTCCTAAGGAACCTGAAACCAAAAGTGTCAGGGGGACACGACAGTATCAACCCTCGGCTACTCAAGACAGGAGCTACCTCCTTAGCCTGGTCTATAACCATGCTCCTCAATTGATCACTGAGGGAAGGAGCAGTCCCTGACCTGTGGAAACATGCCAATGTTGTCCCTATTCACAAAGGAGGGCTCAGGGAAAAACTCAACAACTACAGGCCCATCTCCCTCCTCTGCTCACTTGCTAAGGTGCAATAAAGAGTCATCTACAATCAACTCAGGGACTACCTGGAAGCTCATCAGCTCTTTGCCCCCTCCCAACATGGATTTAGAACAAACCATGATACTGACACTGCCCTCATTAACTTCACGGATGAAGTTCTCAGGGCAATGGACAAACAGATACCCACTGGTGCAGTCTTTATAGACTTATCCAAGGAGTTCGACCTCATCGACCACAACTTGCTGCTACAGAAGCTGCAAAATATAGGCCTAGACAATCATGCCCTGAAGTGGTTTGGGAGCTACTTATCAGGCACGGCACAGAGGGTCTTATGGAAAGGACCATGTCTGACCCACTACCCCTAAACCAGGGTGTACCTCAGGGCTCAATTCTAGGCCCCCCTCCTGTTTTCCTTGTTTACCAACGACCTGCGTACCACCTGAGGGAGGCTCGGTTGTGCAGTACTCTGATGATGCTGTCATCTTCCTACCCCTGCGTGACATGGTTGCCCTAGGCCCTCTACTCCAAAAGGATCTCACTTCACTAGAGACTTGGCTATGTAAGAACAGAATGGTACTAAATGCCCGACAAGACCAAGGCAATGCTATTCGGGCCAAGATCCCTAGGATTTGACAGGTCCTCATCCCTCTCCTTAACCTCACTCTCTGGTAAAGCTATTAACATAGTCCCTTCCCTTAATTACTTAGGCCTCATGTTGGATCAGAATATCACATACAAGGAACACGTAGACCAGGTCACCAGGACCCTACATCGGAAACTTGGCACCCTGTATCTACTCAGGGACCAACTCATCACTGAAGCCAGGCTCTCCATAGCTACCAGCGTCCTTTTGCCCAACCTGACCTTTGTGGCCCCTATTATACAGGGCATGGCTAAACAAGAGATTACCAGGATGCAAACCCTATATAATAAAATAGCTTGTTTCGTAACCTTAGACCACCTGAGACGTCACCACTGTGACACTTTGGCCAATCTTCGTTGGCCCACATTGGTCGCGCGCCTCCAACACCCCTTGCTTGTCCAGGCCTAGAAGCTTCTCAAACCCCATGCTCCACCAAGCATTGCCGGGACCATAACCCTCAAACATAACCCAAGGAACCTAAGAACCTCAGAAAGAATGCTATTAGAAGTCCCTAGGGTAAGAACAAACGCTGGCGGAAGATCCTTTTCCTCCCAAGCAACCTACCAATGGAACAAGCTCCCTCCCCAGGTCCAGGCTTCCTCCTCACTCATGAACTTCCGCACCAGACTTAAGTCCCATTTGCTGACCTCAAGCGCATGCCACTGTCATGGCACTTAAAGCTCCTAAGGTACTCCCCTCCTCTCCAACTCCTGTCTCCTAGCTTAACCTTCCTACTACCTGCCTTATACAGACTGCTCACCAGAGGCCATGTGTAACCCCTGAATAAACTATATGCAAAGTACTACCAATTGCTTACATATCATGATGATAACCATGCCTATACCCATATCTGCATCCACTGCTTTTCTTTTACCATGCCTGTAAGCCATGCCTGTATCCACTATTTTTCTTTACTGTAACCACCTCATGATGTAACTCACAATGCCTCAAATGTCCCTTATGTCCTTGTTCATGCTTATAACTTGTATTGTTATCCCAGGTTGCCCCTGAAAAAGGGACCTTCGGGGTTCAGTGGGCCTACCCAGTCACCAAAATTTAATAAATAAATAAATAATGCTTGGTTAAGATACGATGATCTTTTTCATATGCATTTGGTTAGATCCCCAGATATCCTCTGGGACAAGATTGGTCATGATTTGTAGTGCCGGCACATGACCAGAGCCAAGCCCACCAACTTGGCCTATATGGCAAGCGGGAACATGGTAGCCAAGGCACCATGGGCTGGCCAAAAAGGGATAGGTACCTGCAGGCAGTACAATATTTGGAAATGTTTTCGAGAATTCTGCAAGTTCAGGCACGAATGCAGTAGTTGTGGGGGTAAGCATAAGGCTAGTGCCTACCAAGGTGGGGGTAGCTTTAAAAGAGGAGAAGGTCAGCAAGCAGAGAGCAAACAGGGGTACAGACTCACCAAGATGACTGGTGATGTCCCAAATAAGAATTAATAACATTACCCCCTGGCTTGACCGCTACCCCTGCAGAAAGGATGCACTTTATCTGTACAAAGCGTTCTCCAGTGGAATTCACATTCCCTAC
This sequence comes from Neoceratodus forsteri, assembly GCA_016271365.2. NCBI lineage: Eukaryota > Metazoa > Chordata > Ceratodontiformes > Ceratodontidae > Neoceratodus > Neoceratodus forsteri. The sequence goes on from CM028132.1 coordinate 635,247,172, forward strand.
CAGGGTCCACTGGTATCCACCAGGGCTCACAATTTAAAATCAGCATCCAAGTTAAAACAAGTTGTAGCACTGAAGATCAGCAAAGAGGTGAAGGCTAGTAGGGTGGCGGGATCCTGTAGAGAGCCGTCGCTTGACCCTTTAAGGATTTCTCCCTTGGGGTAGTACCGAAGAAAACCCCAGAGGAGTTAAGGTTGATACACCATCTGTCCTACTCCAAAGGATCATTGGTGAATGATTCCATCAGTGCAGAGGATAGCGCAGTGTCATATGTGTCTTTTGATACAGCGGTTAACCTCACCCAACAGGCCGTACAGGGAGCTCTTTTGGTGAAAAGTGACAAAGTCAACTTTTTGTCTACTATCAGTCAGTCCATTGGACTATGCCCTGTTAGGCTTTTTGTTCGAAGACAAGTTTTACAATGACATGTCCATGCCCATGGGCTGCTCCATTTCATGTGCAGCCTTTGAAGCTTTCAGCAGGTTTTGGGAATGGGAAATGAGACAGCACAGTGGTAACAACAAGATAAATCACTACCAAGATGACTTCCTGTTCATCGGCTCACCTGGCTCACCCGAGTGCAGGAACACACTTCGTTCCTTTTCAACACTGATGGGATGGTCCGGTGTGCCATTAGCACATGAAAGGACTGAGGGCCCAAGAACTAGGCTTACATACCTCGGAATCGAATTGGATTCAGAAAAGATGGTACCTTGCCTTCCAGGTGATAAGATGGAAAAGCTAGGTTATCTAGTGGGAGAGGTGAAGGCCACTAAGCAGGTCACACTTAGGACCCTGCAATCACTAATCAGCCACCTGAACTTCACCTGTAAGGCAATAACGCCAGGATGGCCTTTTATAAAATGATTAGCATGGGCGACTAGAGGAATGCTTCAGCCACATCATCACATCAGAGTGACGGCTAAAAGGCGAGCAGACCTGGCAGTATGGGACAGTTTTTTCTAGCAGTTTAATGGGGTGTCTGTTGGCAATCAGGGTTACCATTCAAGCATGACTACCAGATGGTCACTGATGCCACAGGAGGTATTGAGTATGAAGCACATTTTCAGGGATCCTGGTTTGTGGGTCAATGGGAGAACAGCTGGCCGGGAGCAGCCTTGTTAACGAATGTTACTTTGTTGAAGTTTTTTCCCATCATGAAGGCCATTTTTGTATGGGGGGATAGACTGAGGGACAAGAAGGTTCTTTTCCAATCGGACAACATGGGGATTGCTGAGATACTAAATGCTCGGTCTTCCAACTCTGAAGAGGTAATAAGCTTGCTGAGATTATTCCTACTCAGATGACTTCAGCTTAATATCACTTTCAGAGCAAAACAAGTTCCAGGGGTAAGGAATATAATTGCAGATGTGCTGTCTTGATTGCAGCTCGAGTGCTTCTGGCAGATGGCTCCAGCAGGTGAAGTGCCGGATTTCCTGTGGCAAGTAGCAATACAAGAATGGCCGATTTGGTGCAACACGCTCTGGCCCCAAGAACTTGATGTAAGTATAGGGCACACTTTAACTCATTCTGGAACTTTTGTTAGGACAGGAACAGGGGGGTATGATGCATTACAACAACCACTTATGATTCAATGGTTCGTACATTGTCTGATCAAAGAGAGCATGGCACCCTCATACATAACAAAGTCACTTATTCGGAATGGCCTTTGTAGCAAAGTTGCATATCCTTCAGAATGTGATGGGTTCATTCACCATAAGAAAAGTTACAGAAGGTTGGGAAAGGATCTGGGGGAACAGAAATGATCAGAGAAAGCCAATAGACAGCACGTTGCTAAGAGAAATAATGGGCATTCTTCCACAAATTTGCTGATCTGGGGATGAAGCTATACTTTTTAAGGCCCTGTTTGGGTATGCATTCTTCGGGGCTTTCAGATTATCCGAATTAGTGGAGGGTGACTTGTTAATGGTGGCACATAACTTACAATGTGGGGATGTTTCAGTAAAACAGGGCAGTTTGGGGATAAGTTTATGCCAGTCTAAGACATCGCAGTTAGGACCCCCAAGAATTAATAAGTTACACAGGGCATCGGGGCTGGATTTCTGCACTTGCAGCATGGTGGTGGAGTAGGAAGAAAAGAAGGAATAAACAGGGTTCATTTTTTGTGCATGCTGATGGGAAACCAGTCATGAGAAACCAGTTAGCTGCAATAGTGAAAAAGGGAATTAGGGCCACAGGTTGGGACCCTCAGTATTTTAATACACATTCCTTTAGGACTGGAGCAGCTACGGAAGTGGCAAGACTGGGTTACCCAGAAGACAGGATTCAAGCAATTGGGAGATGGCAGTCAGGGGTGTGCAAAAGGTATGTGAGGCCACAAGGGGCAGAGAAAATAGCAGTTCAAGGCACTCCAAGGGGTGCCCAATGTTAATGTATGTGATTTCTTTCACAAGTGCACTGCCTGCAGCCCAAACCTTTTACTGAATCGATCATTCCTTTATTGAGAGGGTACACAAATGGGTAGCTCATCAAGGACAAAGGGATCAGCTGGACACACCTGTGAACAAGGCAAGAGTCTGATGGTGCAGAATCGAGGGCAAGAAATGGGCAGACCTGATATCAACACCGAGAAACTAGGGTTTGATCAGTAATCCTTCACAGGGCTTAGTTATACATTTAGGGGGTCACGATCTGGGCCGCTTGTCCTCCATAGATGTAATCCAGAGTATTATGATAGACTTGAGTTGGATAAGCCAACACATGCCTAACACCAGGTTGGCGTGGTCTAGGATAGACCCTGGAAAGTCTGGAAAAGGGTGTCACTGGCCAGACAGCTGTAGAAAGTCCACAAGGAAGTGAACTGAGAAGTGTCTCGTTTCTGTTGGGATAGAGGAATTAGGGTGGTGGGGCATCAGGACATTCAGCCTGATTATGATGTGTTCTTTGATGCAGATAGTGTGCATCTGTCTGATATAGGGCAGACGCTTTTCAATAACAGTATACAAATGGTGCTGGAGAAATGGATATAGAGTATTCTCCTGGAGCATTTTGACAGATGTGTAACTACGTTACGTATCTAGTGGCGGATGATTTGATGCACAGAATTAAAGAAGTTACTATTTTGTGGATAGGGGTGGCCCAGTGAGGGCATACTCCACTAAATAACACAAGGTGGGATGGAGCAGGACTGTGGCAGACAATGGTCAGGCAGTGGGTCCGGTTAGGGCAGCACTGCACGGCTGTGATCTAGTGGTCCTTAGTGTAGCAAATCATGCTCATCAAAGGATTGGCCACCCCGGTGGAGGCATGCCAGGCTTTCCTTTGCCCTAGGGCTGGTTTTTGGTTGGCAATATTCGGATCCGTGACTGAATGCATCTGCTGCACCAGGGGAATACTCTATTGGTCTGGATGGTTTTTCTCACTTATGCTTTAAGTTTGTAATACTGTGTGTATTATCATGTTTTATATTATTTCATATCTTCAATTATATTTTGCATGAAGTGTGGAGATATTATATGTACTGTATGTTGCTATGTATTGTCGAGTAAAATTGGTCTTTCCACCAAACAACTGCAATTTTGGTGTCATGTGTGCAATTCAGGGATTGGGTGGTTCTATCTGGGTAGAGACCGGTGCACCCAGTCTATTTGCAGGGGTGAGGGGAGCAAGATCCTCAATATCAATTAATGAACCAAGTAAATCCTGTATAAAAGCATTCATTTCCCTATCTTCAGCACCCTTGGGAATACCACAAATTCTGATATTGTTCCTATGGGACCGATTTTGTAAGTCCTCGCTATGATCCACGAGGAGCTGCTGATCTTGCAGGGCTTTTGCCAAGAGCCACTCCAGGGGATCCACCTGGGAATCAGTTCGTGAGACTGTCTTTTCCAAGTCAGCTACCTGGGTCTCCAAAGCAGATAATGAAGGTTTTAAATTTGTTTTGCAATGCTCTAAACTCAGCACAGAACTCCTGTAGTTCCTCTAAAATGGCAGCATTTGATAGTTGCTCACCAGCAATTGAAGGGGGGCACCACCATTACTGAATCAGCTGCTGCTGAAGGGGACCAAGTTGGAGTTGAAGAAGTAGATTCATCTGCTATTTCTCCAAATTTTGAGCCCTTCGTCTTACCAAGCATGAAGTTAGTAAGCAGTTCAGACAACACGGGCACTTCACAGGGGGAAATTGCAGAATTAACAACTTAGAAAAATCGGGTGGGAGTGGAGCTCAGCAGTCACCCTTCCATTCCAGAGCGTGATGTCACTGAAAGTCCTTTTTCTGTTTTTTGCCATCTCCAAAGAACATAAGAAAAATAGCCAGCAGAAGGAGACCTCTCAGTCTATCACGTCTGCTTGAAATAATATGGTTTTGTTCGGGCCTTAAGTTTATATCTGCTACCCTGACTCCCCCATCTCCACCCCTAAATTTTGTTGTCTTTTCCCTGACAAGACCACCTGACATTCTTTTGTTTGTCCCAGGCTCTTTTGAAGGCTTCCACTGACTTTGTCTCCACCATCTCCTGTGGCAGCTCATTCCATGCTGTTACCACTCTTTCTGCAAGGAAGTGCTTCCATACATCCCTCTTGAACCTTCCCCCCATCAGTTTTAGGTTGTGCCCTCTGGTGGTACTGTTGTTCCTTTTATTGACTAGGCTCTCGCATTCCACTCTGTGAATTCCTTTCAAGTACTTGAATGTCTCAATTATATCCCCTCTCTGCCTCCTCTCCTCCAGAGGGTACATCCCCAGGTCCCTACATATGACCTGTCCTGCTGCCCCGCTGTCATTTTAGTTGCTCTCCTCTAGACCCTTTCCAGCATGTATATGTCCTTCTTTAGGAGCGGATGCTGATATCTTATTCCGTATTCAAATGTGGCCTCACCAATGACCAGTAGAGTGGCAGTATAACCTCACTCTTCCTACTGCTAAATCCTCTTGCAATACATCCCAACATCCTATTTGCCTTTGCCTCTACCTTTTGCATTGAGTCGAGTGTTTCAGGTCTCTAGAAATGATCATCCCCCAGTTCCTTTTCTTTCTGTGATGGTGTAGCCTGAATCTTTCCAATGCAGTACTCTGTTCTTGGGTTCTTTGCCCCTATGTGCATCACCTTGCACTTTCTGGCATTGAACCCGAGCTGCCATATCCCCGACCATCTCTCTTGCCTGGCCAAGTCCGCCCTCAACTTCTTTATCCCCTCCTGGGTGTCCACCCTCCCACAGAGCTTGATGTCATCTGCGAGCATGCAAATTTTTTCTCTGAATGCCTTCCCCTATGTCGGTAATAAAGATGTTAAACAACACTGGTCCTAACTCCAACCCCTGTGGAATCCCACTGGTAACCACTCTGGTACTGTAACCCCCTCCTCCCCTCACAATCACCCTCTGTGTCCTGCCGCTCAGCCAGTTATCAACACATCTAACTAACCTTTCCCCCACCCCTAAGTCCTTCAGCTTCATTATCAACCTTTTTGTGTTGCACAGAGTCAAAAGCCTTGCTAAAGTCCAGATATATGATATCCACTGCCTGGCCTTTGTCTACTGTCCTAGCGACCCAGTCAAAGAACACAATCAAGTTCACTTAACATGATCTGCCTGCCACAATTCCATGCTGCTTACTGTCCAAGAGGCCATTTTCCTCTAAGAACTTAACCAGGTCCTCCTTCGATATTGTCTCCATTAGTTTACACACAATCGAGGTCAAGCTGACAGGCCAGTAGTTTCCAGGGTCCTCGTTGGGGCCACTCTTGTGGAGTGGCACTACATGTACTGTTTTTCATTCCTCTGGCACCACCCCCATATCAAGAAATCTATTGACCAGTATTGTTAGTGGGTCTGCCGGATCCTCTACCATCTCTTTTAGTATCCCAGGGTGTATTCCATTAGGCCCTGGGGATTTTTCCACCTTCAATGCCATGAGCCCCCCTCACCCATTCAATCCCTATGGCCCTTATTGGGTCCACATCAGCCCCCTCCCAACCCTTCCCAGTGTGCAGTATTGGACCCCATTTTTCTTTGGTAAAGACAGAGCAGAAGTATTTGTTTAATACCTCTGCTTTTGTCCCATCTTCCACCACTATTTTTTCTCCTTTCTTTAGACTGACTATGCCATCTTTCTTGTCCCTCTTTTCTTTAATGTAGTAAAAGAAGACCTTATCCCCCTCTTTTATCCCTTTGGCTATCTGGAGTTCCTTCTTTGCTTTTGCCTGTATTACCTCCCTTTTTGCTAGTTTAGCCAGCCTTTGGTACTTCTCTTCGTCCTCTACCATAGCTGCCCTTCTACTTTTCCTGTACACAGCCCTCTTATCCTTCACTACCTTAGCCACCTCTCTATTAAACCAGCTTTTCTGTCTAATTCCTGTCTCATTTCCCCTCATTTTTATGCAGCCGTTTGTTGTATTCTGTATGGCCCCTTGTGTCCCACATTTCCTCAACACCCAAGCCTTCCTCTAAGTTCTCTATGTCCTTTCTAATCATTTCCCTCATTCTCTGAAAGTTTGCTCTTCTGAAGTCTAGCACTCTTGTCTTTGTGGAAGTGTCTTCGCTTCTCATGTCCAGGTTGAACCACACTGTGTTGTGGTCACTTCCCTCCAAGGGATCCCCAATGTCTATGTCCTGCATGTGCTTGCTATTAGATAGCATCAGGTCCAGAATTGCTTCTCCCTGGTGGGACTAGTCACATACTGTGTCATGAATCCATCGTGGATCGCATCCAAGATTACCTGGCTTCTGGCGTAGGATGTGGTGGGACTGACTAAGTCCATTTTGGGCAGGTTAAAGTCACTCATCACTACTATCTCCCCCCTCTCTGCTGCTTCTGTTAACTGTGTGCATAACTCCCTTTCCTTATCCTTACACTGACTCTGTGGTCTGTATATATAACTAATTGCCGCTTGTCTATACAGCGGATGGACATTTATTGTGTTGTTAATTCTGCTCCAAAAGTTTGTACCATTGTCGGGTCTTGACCCCCAGGTTGCATCTGGAATCAAGCAACTCTGCTCAGTATGCCTTCCTGGTTAAACTAGTAAATAAATAAATATGACTCCCATCCTTATTTTCCTTCCTTTATTCATCTGAAGCTGAAGCCATAGTACCTCCATGCTCCCTTTTTCAAGCTCTTCCTCCCTTACGCAAATAATACCTTCCCTTAGGTATGCCGCCACCCCCCTTCCTTGTCTTCTCCCTGTCCTTTCTATGTAGCCTTTAACCTGGAATAGATAGGTCCCAGTCATGGAGTGCTGTGCCCAAGTCGGTGTAATGGCTATATGATGTCTACCCTTCTTTCTGCTAAGAGCACCTGCTGTTTTGCCATTTTGTTCCCAAGACTATGCTCATTCAGCATTACCACCCTCCACTTTGTTTCTGCTGTGCCCTAGTTCATTTTTTTTATTTAGTCTTACCTGACTTACTTCCCCCCTTCTTCTGCATCTAAATCCATCCTTGCTCCCCTTTATAAATGGATAAATGAGGTAGGGTAGCACAGCCCTGAAACTGTCATAATCATGTAACATGGCAGCTTGGGAGTATTGCAGATTGATATTACAGGTGACAAAAGGGGATGAGTCAAATTCTTCCAAAGGACTCATCTTCCCCAGTCAGCATGAGGTCTATGGGACAACAAGACCTGGACTCTGGTTGGGATGGTCATGGTCCAACCCCATCAGGCTTGTCTGCAGTGCTGCACTGCCAGACATGGGTGGTCTCTCCCTACCCAGCCTTATGGCCTCCCCATTCTTGAGGGTTGGGTACTAACTGAGGAGGTACAGTACATCATTTATTTGGCCCACACAAGGGGTTTCACCCTTCATTAGAAGGGATAGTATGGTCCAAAATGTGTGCTGAGATCTCCCAGCTACACATACCACTCCAATAGTGTAATTACTGTACAGTGAATAAACATATGGCTGCAGCAATTTATCCAAGGTGTGTGTGTATGTGTGTGCCTGAGCATGTCCATGCGGTGTGTGTGTGTGTGTGTGTGTGTGTGTGTGTGTGTGTTCATCAGGGGAAGGGGAATGGGGACTGTTAAGACAATGATGAATAATGAAACATTAGGGTACCTAGTTCTGTTAACATTTGGTCGAATGGTGACTGTTTTTTTAACAATCAGTTAACTTTTCCTTAAAATATATTGTCAAACTGTATTCTTTGTCAAATGGTTGTCATGAACTTTCATATCCTCAATAAAGGAAGTTAAAAAGAAAGAATATGTAAACAATTTTGTCTGATCTTTTGTTTGTTAAATAATGCACTACCGTAGTTAAACAGATCCTCCATTTAAACTATTAATAGTAAAATAATCATGTGTTCTTCGAAGCACTTAGATGCTTATTTCTTTTCTGACAAAAAATAAATAAAAACAATTGGAGATAGGAAGTTTGGTCACTTTCTAATGTGGACTATATAACATTCCCTTCAGCTGTGGGCTCTCAGGCACTCCAGCGAAAATGTACAGAATACTGGATGGTAGCCTTGCAACCAGTGTGTTCTGCCACAGAGGGGTTCTGATTCCCTCTGGCCTCGAGAGTGCAGCTCGAGAGGTCCATGGGAATCAGAACCCTGAGGTGACAGAACACACAGGTTGTGCATAAAGTTGCTCATCCTGTATTTTTTATAGTGTATAGTAGTACTATGTTAAATGCGTGCTTTGTGTTTTTTTTCTCTATTTTTCATAATGAAACTGACTTGAAAAGTCTCTAGAGGTTCTAGAATACTGTCACCAAAGAATTAAATAGAGGAAAGCAAAAACCTGCCAGGATTCCAAGTGGTTCTGCTGCAGTAGTGACATCATTACTGCAGCAGAAGAACATAATGACATCACTACTGCAACAGAACAAGCATATTCCAGGCATGGAATTTCATCCATAACAGCATTCCACTATACACTGTATATAGGATAGTGTAAAGTTACCCATACACTACAAGGCTATTCTTCCACTGAGTGGATACAATGCTGACTGATGACCTTGAGAGTGAAGCACGAGAGGTCTCCAAGTCAGCATTATACCTACAAGGTGAAAGAATAGCCTTGTAGTGTATGGGTAACCATAAACTGTTCTTTATAGTGTATGGTGCCCGAAAAAAAAAAAAGAGACTCACTTTTCCATATTTTCACTCGGTTCTGCCGATGCCGTCGATTCACAACTGCCGCTGCCCAGCATACTTGTGTGCCCCTCTCACACAGCAAGGGACGAATCAGGACATATGCTGAAGCCCCTTGTATTATGATGTCCTCACTAACGCAGAATGAAAAGTCGTTCTGCATTAGTGAGGACTTCACTACTGCAGCAGAACAACTTTTTGAGGTGTATGGATTTCCATACACAACCGCATTCCACCATACACTATAATCTGGTAGACTCTGATGTAACAATAATTGCATGGATTTTTCAATGGCATTATTTTGCTTGGCCCTATAGTGTTCTAGGATTCATGACATCCTCACAACAATAGCTTCTGTTCTTAAAATATATGCAGGGTTTCATTTTGGCTAAACTGTAAGAATAGGATGTCCACTTGTTATGTTCTACTGGCATTGGTTTATTGGCTATTCCATAATCATGGTTAAACTCTGCTGGAGACAGAGCATTTTTTGTCACAGCTCCTTTGCTATGGAACTGTATACCAGTAGACACTGGTGCTTCCCCTTCTATCACCATTTTAAGAGTAAACTTAAGACTTGTCTGTTCTTTCAAGCTTACCTACAGGACTAAACTATTTTTATTATTATTGATCTACACTGTAATTTTGTGACATTATTAGTTTATTTATTAATATTTATATTTGATTCATTGCCATGCTTATGTAACATGCCTTGGTTTTCAGAGATGTGTTTTAAATACATTATCTATCTATCTATGTATCTGTCTGTCTGTCTGTCTGCCTATCTATCTATCTATCTATCTTTCTATCTATCTATTTATCTATCTATCTAGCTATCTAGATATACTGTAGTAAAAAGTAATATAGTTTGTCCCAATTTATCTTAAGACTACTAGGTATATTTCTAATTTTTTTTTCTGAAGTTAGTGTCTATCTCTAACATGATTCAAATTTAAAATGAGTGATTTCTTGCAGAATTTTTCTGGTGTGGCTAGAGATGTCATAGACATTTTAAGAAATATCTGGACATGCATTTAGCTGCAACTGTAGCTTTTTTGCTTTCAGTACTGTCCCTCAAGTTAGGCAACTTTGGCTTGAAAGAGTGATGTATGGGTATGCTTTCCTTTTAGACTTCATCACAGTGCTATACACATGAAGCATTAACATATATTTATATTTTATATATATATATATATATATATATATATATATATATATATATATATCACATATAACAAGGTAGACTCCTGCCTGATTGAAAGGCTCCAAAGCCATTGTTCCCATTGGCACACTCTGGCTGCTTTTGGACACTAATTGGACATTTTGGCACTGGGAGCAGTTCTTTATTGGATGGCACTGACTCCTATGCTTAGCTACTGCTCATTGCTAAATTAGACGTGTCCTCTTACTTGATTTTTTGGTTCACACACCCACCCCCACCCATAACATCTATTAAATACACTAAAACTCTGCCCCATCTACCTGCTTCCACCCATTGGCTTCTTTGTATTAGTAAACCTTCCAACCTTGTAGAGTCCTCAGACTTTCCTCAAAGCCACAGCTATCAGTAGCTCTTCAGATTCCAATAGCTTGCTAACTCTTGCTGTAACCTCATTTTTATAATTTGCCGCTGAAAGGGAGGACACAGTTACACCATAGGAAATACCTAAAAGCCTTTCTCAAATGCCTAATACTATTGTTGCTACTTCTCTTGGGCAATATTCACCCCAACCCTGGACCTCCACAAATGGCAACAATGAAGTCCAACATCTCTACTGCTCTATCCTTGGCAAGTATAAATATCTGCAGCCTCCTTCTGAAACTCGATACCATCACTGCCTGGATCTCCCAACACAACCTGGACATACTATCAGTCATTGAGACATGGCTATCCCCAAAGATCCCTACTCCACTATTGACATTCCTGGTTAAACAGTCTTTAGGCATCACAGGCTGACTAAGCAAGGTGGGGGCTGCTCCCTCTACCTTAAAGACACACTTGTGGGTCATGTTCTGGCCCTACCTAACACTGGAAATGACATTCAGATTCTAGCCATTAATGCACTGCTTAGCACCCACAATAAGGCATTGACCTTTGCATCAGTATATATCCCACCTAAGCTGACTAATCAGGGTCTTTCCTTCCTCCCTCCTCGACTGCATCAGCTCCTGTGGGCAAAACACAGAAGTGATTCTGCTTGGTGACTTCAATGTCAATTGGCTGGCCCCCATGCAAGCACCTATAAGGACTCTTTGGCAGCTGCCAACCTGGCACAAATGATGCAGTCACCCACCAGGATAAACTACAGGATGGGGACATCCTCTCTCCTGGACTGGGTCCTCACTAATCAACCTGAAACATCACTAAGACTGAAGTACTCCCAGACACCACAAGTGACCATTCTCCAGTCATTTCCCTCTGGTCTAACAAATTTAACAAACTCCCACCAAAAATCATTGTCAGTAGAATACTTCTGCCTGGTCGATTAGGTCCATCAAAAATGCACCTGCGATCATTTGACTGGTCTCCAGTTGATGATGCTCAGGACATGGACTCAGCCCTTGAATATTTTATCACTACCTTTAATGGATCAATAACTCATGGGTGACTCATGACCTCCTTGAATGGATTAAATCCTGTGACCAGCTATGGTACCGTGCTAGAGTATCCAACACCCTAGGGAATACTCAGACCTACAAATCAGTGTGGAATGCATGCACAAGAGCTATCTACCAGGTGAAAGCCTCCTATTATAGAAATGCCCTTGCAAACACCTGGCATGATGGGAGGAAGTTCTGGGACAACCTCTCCAAAATAATTGGAAAAAGCCCAAAATTTCACCTGCAATGCTCAAGCACTGATGTAACTAGCACCCTGGATAAAGTAACCATTGCTAATGCCTTCAACGCAACATTTCTTGACCTTAGTCATGTGCTCCCACCAAACCTCTTTGATCCTACAACAACAGTAACCTATCCCACCATCCCTCAGGCAGCTGCACCCCCCAATTTATTTTAAGACTATCACTGAAGGGCTAGCCAGGAAACATCTACTCATAGTACTTGGGAAGTCTAGGCATAGTGCTGACTCCCTTGATTTGAAACTCATCACCCTCACCTTTGATGAAGTTCTGCAGTCCATTATGAAAATTCTCAACTGCTCTCTTATGTTCTCACAATTCCCAAGTAAATGGAAGTATGCTGTGGTGACTCCTATCCGCAAAAGCGGTGACAAGCCTCTCACAAGCAACCACAGGCCTATATCCATCCTACCCTCACTCTCCAAGGCTTTGGAAAGGATAGTTGCTGAACAACTTGTAGACTACCTGGAAAAATATAACCTCCAATGCTCCCAACAACATGGTTTTCGAAAAGGTCACAGCACCACCACTGCACTACTAGACTTCACCTCCTTCAACCACCAGGCACTAGACCACAATCAATTGACCAGCGCCACCTTTATTGATCTGAATAAGGCATTTGATACAGTTAACCATTCCCTACTAACCGGACAACTATCACATCTTGGCCTTTTAACGGATACCACTTGCTTGTCCCAAAGCTACCTTAGTGACTGCTCTCAGCAGGTAAGAATTGGAGACTCCATATTGACACCCCCTCCCAGTCTGTTTGGGTGTACCACAAGGTTCCATCCTGGCCCCTACTCTTCAGCATCTTCATGAACGTCCTCCCTGCCGCTTGCCATGACCGAATTCTACTTTATGCTGATGATGCAGTCATTTTCTCGATCTATTCCGACCCCCATCACCTCCAGCAACAGCTACAGTGTACTGTCTCAGAAGTTGAAACCTGGTTCAGGTCACGTAAACTCATCCTAAGCTACTCAAAAAACAAATCAATGCTGTTTCATGGTACTCACAACAAACACAAACTCCAACAACTGCTAATCTACAATAGTGGTGGCACTGTGCTGGAACAGGTAGACCTGTTCAAATACCTGGGAGTGACCCTCAACTCCACTCTTTCATACTCCATGCATATAAATAACCTTGCTAAAACTGTGAATACCAGCATAGGGCTGCTTATATAGACATAGGCACTGTTTGACAGATGAAGCATTACAACATGCCATCCAGAGCTCAATCACCCCTTTAATTGACTATGGCCTCGTGGTTTATGGATCAGCTACTGACATTGCCTTCCGGCATATAGCCATAGTCCTAAACAAAGCCTGCCAGATCCTCACCACAGTGTCTAGACTCACACACACATGTGATCTCTATGAACAGGCTAACTGACTACAGCTTCAATGCAGAATTAAGTATCAGACCTGCTTACTTGCAAAGAAGACAATGCTAGGCCTCCTTCCACTGGAGATTCAGTCTATACTTTCCCCTCACTGTGCCACCTGCCTTACCTGGAATTCTGGAACACTATTCTTCACAGTTCCCCACTGCCAGACCACTCAAGAGCAGTGCTCCTGCAAAGTTAGTGACACTAACTGATTCAAAACACTCCCAGTGGATATCACCAATGCACTGAATCTCAGCTCCTTTAGGCACAAACTACTACAGCACTTGGTGTTCAGTGCCTACTGTGACTGCTACACTTAAATTTCCTACTTGCCCTCCTGGCCTATCCATTACTTATGCACTGTCCCACTCCCTCTCTATTAACTCTTTCCAATATCTCACATCAGCCACCTCAGCCTCCTCCCTTGCACCCCCAGATTTCACTCCTCCCTTTCTCCATTCCCTCTCACATCTTTGTCTCTCTCCTCACCTATTACCCCTTGCACCACCTAACTCTCATATTATCTATCCTTTCTCCCCTAGCCCTCCTTAACTCCTTTCTAGTCCTCATTTCTCTCTCCTTTCTCCTCCTTGCCTGTCCTAACTCTTCTCTCTTTCCCCCACCCATCCTATTACCCCCTTACATCTTCCAACCCTTCTCCTCCCTACATCACCACCTACTCCTCTTCTTCACCACCTATCTTATCCCTCCAATCCCCCACCCCTCGTTCTTGCCTGTCCCCTACTACCTTGTCTTCTCACCAACTACCTCTGGCCCTGTCATGCACTTGTCAGATCACTATTTCAATTGTAACTGCCCCAGGATCTCTTTGTATAATGTCTGGTGACATTACACCATTGCTTCTGTCAATGTTGATCCTGACAAAGCCTTTGACAACTCATGCAATCTGTAATGTCTTATCTATTATTAATTCTATTGTCTTGTCTTATCTGGAAAATGCTACTGGCAGCTCATGTACTGTAATTGTATTATCTGTTCTCTACCTGACTGTTCTTGTCTATACTTGTCCATTGTCCATGACATGGAACCTTTGTAAAAGAGCACTGTTTGCTCAAAGGTGTTATCTGATATTTTCATAAATAAAAAAAAATAAATATATATTTGGCTATAGCAAGTAAGCATCTATAAAATGTCTTACAGGGGCCATAGTGTGCTTAATTAGTGAGTGTGAAGAGTTGTGCCATGTCATATGTGTCTTATAGTATAGGGAGCATATTTAGTCATGATTAAAGTGTGTAGTGACCACACAGCATGGAGCAATACCTCTTTTCCTTCAGTTCACAAGTTTACATTCTATTATTAAAGTTGTGCAGAGTGTACTACTCTATATCATGTGGCAGAATTATTATATAGAATAAACTAAAATAACATTGAGTTTTATATAGTGCCTTTCATACAAACTTTATAAAAGCACTTTGAAAACCAATTGAGTTTCATGCTGTTAATAATATAGTAATAATAAATGTTATTTTGCACAAGCGCCTTTCAGACCATCAAGGTGCTTTACAAAAAGATAAGAACACTCATGATAAAAACAGTAAACATAATAATAAAATAATTAACAGAGGATGCAAATAATTTGGTGCTGCCAAAAGCATGTCACCATAAAAAGGTTTTCAGCACCTGTTAAAACTGCCCCACAGTTATGCACTCCTGAAGCTGATGGGGTAGAGAATTCCAAAGGGTCAGGGCCACATTCATAAATGCAGGGGCCCCTGAAGATTTCAAAGACACCCTTGGAATCTCCAGTAACCCCTCGTCAGCCAAACGCAACTGTTGGACTGGGTGATAAGGTACAAGAAGCTCTTTCAAATAGTCAGGGCCCAGTCCATGTAGGGCTTTATAAGTCAGTAAACCAACTTTAAAGGTGATCTGCCATCTAATCGGCAGCCAGTGCAGATTGTGCAGCACAGGAGTAATATGGGAAGCTCGAGAAGCCCCCATCAACAATCGTGCTGCTGCATTCTGCACAAGCTGTAGGCGGTGGATATCAACCCCAGGAAGCCCTAAGTACAGGGAGTTGCAATAATCGAGGTGTGAGGTCACAAAGGCATGGACCAATGTAGGCAAGTCCCCGGACGGAACCAGATGCTTAATCCTGGAGATATTCCTAAGACGATAAAAGGAAGTCTTGACGATGGCTGACACCTGAACCCATAAAGTCAACCCGTCATCAAGCACTACCCTCAGGTTTCATACCATTCAGAGGATAGGATATAACAGCCCCCCGAGAAAAAGTCCAGAGGGATGCTCAGTCCACAACCCCACTATCCAGTGACCCAGGTCCATTACCATCACCTCCGTCTTTCTGGCATTCAACTTTAACCAGCTTGAGTTCTTCCAGTCCTGGATTTCAGCAAGGCAGATATTAAATATCAAGACAGCTCTATCCTGGTCGGGGGCAAAAGACAGGTAGAGCTGGGTATCATCAGTGTAGCAGTGAAACCTCAGCCCATACCATCTTACAATGTCTCCGAGGGGCAGCATATACACTGCAAACAACATGGGGGACAGCACTGAACCCTGAGGTACCCGACATGGCAGGGAGAATGGGTCCAAAAGAAAAAATCCCCAGACACCACTGTCTGACTCCTGCCAGTGAGGAAAGATGTAAACCACCTGAGAACTGTACCTGTCAGTTCACAGATGGACCTCAGACTTCCAAGCAGCACCCCATGGTCTACAGTGTCAAAGGCTAAGGAGAGGTAAAGGAGCACCAAGACAGAACAGCTTCTCTGATCTCTCACCATCAGGAGATCATTGAGCACCAGAACCAGTGCCTTTTCAGTACTGTGCCTCTTTTGAAAACCAGACTGGAGAGGTTCGTAGATGTTGTGGATGGTCAGGTGGTCATCCAGCTGTACCACTACTACTTTCTCAATCACCTTCCCTATAAAGGGAAGGTTTGAGATTGGTCTGTAGTTGGCTAGAGAATCCGGGTCAAAAGAAGCTTTCTTTAGGAGGGGGGTTACCACCGCCTCCTTCAGGGATCTTGGAAAATCACCAGATTCCAGGGAAGACCAGACTATCTGCACCAGGACCGGGCCAATCATACTCCAACAACCCATAATCAAGGAAGTTGAGCCCGGGTCCAAACTACAGCACATGGGGCGCATACCCTAGACAATCTGCATGACATCCATGAGCTCAGGCAAGGCAAAGGTACTCCAGGAAGCTCAAGGTGAGGTGACCAAACACCGATCATTAGCAGCCCCCCTAGAACGAGTCAAAAGAATTTCCGACCTGTTGTCGGCCACCTTATCTGCAAAGAACCAAGCAAGTTCATCTCACTCCACTTGCAAAAAAGGTCTTCAGAGCTGCAGACAAGTTGGGTTGCACAACCTGTCCACAGTTTGGAAGAGATGAGCTGGTCAGTTCTGAGTGGCAGCGATCCCCCTGGACAGGAATTCTGCCTTCTTACGGGAGATGGCTGAATGGTAAGTCTGATAATGCTCAACCAATCTAAGGTGATCAGCCTCCAGGGTGGATTTCTGCCAATGTCACTCTAACCTACATCCTGCTCACCACAACTCTCTCAAAAACAGATCAAACCAAGGGGCCCTAGGGTGAAGTGGGAGAGGACCAACACGGACATGAGAAATCAAGTCCAGGGCTACAGAAATGGCCTTATTATAGGCCACAACTAAAGTCTCCGGACTCGAGCTGGACACAGGAAACTCCAAGAGATCAATCACCACTGCTAGGCCTCCAAGGCCCACCTCCCATAAAGAGTAGTAACTGACCTTCTCCACAGGGGAAGGCCTTTGAAGAGGGGCGCAAAAGTTGAACCTCATGGTGTAGTGATCAGACCAACCGACAGGTTCCATCTCCAAATCAGAGGCCTTGATCCCCAGGAGGAAAACCAAATCAAGAGAGTGACGGTGTTTATGGGTGGCAGAGGTAACAACCTGTGTAAGGCCAAGAGATGTCATAAGCTGGAGGAAGTGTTGTCCAAACTGCGAGAGTTCGTTGTCAACCCAGGCACTGAAGTCACCCAGTATCATCAGTCTGGGTGACTCCAATGCCATGTCGGTGATGAAATCTGCTACTTCCTGCAGGAATACATAGATACATAGATACATAGACAGTGTCGGCAGATAAGGGCTTATGGCCCACCCAGTCTGCCCATTTGAGCTTGTAAGTTCAGTTTATGTTTTCCTAGAAGTCTGTTGCCCCTTACCCCTGACCTCCAGAATTCCTTTATGTCTATCCCATGCATTCTTAAATCCCATGATTGTTTAATAGCATCTCGTCCCCAGGTGGACGGTAGATGAGGGCTAACATGCAACCTAAACCAGCTACCATGGTACACTCAAATGATTTGGTTTCCTCAACTGGTACACTTGTGAGGCCCAACTCGGTCTT
The DNA here is from genome assembly GCA_016271365.2 of Neoceratodus forsteri. NCBI lineage: Eukaryota > Metazoa > Chordata > Ceratodontiformes > Ceratodontidae > Neoceratodus > Neoceratodus forsteri. The sequence continues at coordinate 635,264,873 of CM028132.1, forward strand.
GAAACAGACCACCCACCCCCTCCCCAATCCATTCTCAAGCAGTGTATCACCAAGTACCCGGACGGAATTGCAGCATCCAAAATAGGGCCAGCATTTTTGTCCAGCCAGGTCTGGGTGATGCAAGCCAGATCAATTGTTCCAACAAGATCTGCAATAATTGCAGTCTTATTTTTAATAGAGGATGTGATTCCCCTTCACAAAAGTGGGAGCAAGACAGAGGCAGAAAACTACAGAATCTGTTAGTTTGATCTCAGTGGTAGAGAAAATGATGGAATCACTTCTGAAAGAAAGAAAGAATTGTTGAGTACCTACAGGCCTGCAGGGCACAGGACCCAAGGCAGCATGGATTCGAAGCAGGAAGGTTATGTCAGATGAATCCAATATATTTCTTTGACTGAGTGACCAAAGTAGTAGACCAGGGAAGGGCTGTGGACATGGCCTGCCTAGACTTTAGCAAGGCATTTGACACAGTCCAACACAAAAGATTAATTAGCAAGTTAGCCAGCCTGGGAGTGGGTCCCAGGGTGGTAGCCTGGGTAAAAAAACAGCTGGAAAACAGGATGCAGAGTGTAATAGTAAATAGAGTCCACTCAGAAGAAAGGGGGGTTACTAGTGTGGTACCACAGGATTCAGCACTGGTACTGGTCCTCTTTAATGTCTTTATAAGTGACATTGCAGAGGGACTGGAGGGAAAAGTATGCTTCTTTGCAGACGACAGAAAGATCTGCAACAGAGATGAGAATGGACTTGGCAAGGCCGGAGGAATGGTCAAAAATATGGAAGCTTAAATTCAATGCAAAGAAGTGCAAAGTAATGCACCTGGGAAACAAAAAACATTGGGGAAGAGTACACAATGGGTGGGGGGGGGTACTAACAACAACAAAAATGGAAAGAGACCAGGGGGTGGTCATATCAGATGTTCTAAAGATAGGCAAGCAATGTGAGAAGGCAGAAAGGAGGGAAGTGGGATACTGGGATGCATAGGGAGAGGCATCACCAGTAGAAAAGAAGAAATTGTTATCCCTCTGTACAGACAGTTGGTGAGACCCATCTGGAGTACTGCATGCAGTTCTGGAGACCCCATCTCCACAAGGACATAGAAAGGATGGAGGCAGTCCAGAGGAGGGCAACTAAAATGGTCTGGGGTCTGAACCAGAAGCTATATGAAGACAGAGACTAAAGCAGTGTAATATGCACATTCTTGAGGAAAGGAGGGAGAGGGAGGGACATGATAGAAACTTCAAATACCTCAAGGGAATCAACAAAGTCCCCAAGGGAGGAAGGGGAAATGGGGGAAATTGTTTAACCAGGAAATGCACACTAAGCCAGAGCTTGTTTCCAAGTGCTACCTGGGAGCACAAGGAAGTTAAGTGACTTGTTCAGTATCACACAGTATGCGCGTGGGAGCTGATTGGATTCAAACCCAGGTCTCCAGGTTTGTAGCTCAGTGCCCTTAACCACTAGGCTATACTGCCTCCTAAGAAGGTAGCATCTTTCAGAAAAAGAGATGTGCAAGAACAAGGGGACACAATTTGAAGACAGTGGAGGGACAGCTCAGGGGCAACGTGAGGAAGTATTTTTTCACTGAAAGGGTGGTGGACACTTGGAATGGCCTTCCTGAGAAGGTTGTGGGGTCAAAAACATTGGGGGAATTCAAGAATGCATGGGACAGACATAAGGCAATTCTAGTGGGGGGAGGTAGAAGGATGTAGGCTGTTGGTTAACTAGAATCTGCAGCTTTTCCAATGGGTAGGGAAATGGGCAGACTGGGTGGACCAAGAGATCCTTATCTGCTGTCAAAGTAAATGTTTCTATGTTTCTATGACTTCATTGCATATCCTCTTCTATTCATATATTTTAGTACTGCTCACAGCTTTACACTGCTGCTTGCTTTAATGTCACTATAAGTAAAGAAAAACATGCAGACTACCATTCAACACAATTCAAATACTTATAGACAGTACAAGAAAACTTCATTAAGAACCACGGACTACAAACACATTAACCTGATTCTGTGAATGCTTCACTTGAAATATATTTGCATCACTGACTTGTGGTCAGGTCAGAGTGTGTTCATACTATACTTCATCATGGAACTACTGGTGAGTGAATTTAGCTAAGGCTTGTACTGAAAGTGTTGGAAAACCATGGAAATGAAATATTGTTTTTTTCTAACAAAGCATTAATGAGTTATGCAACCAATCGTTTAGGATATCATGCAAGAACATAAGACATCATTTTTCCCTTTGTATTTTGCTCATATTATTATTCTGCAAATGAGCAAAATTATATATCTTATTACAATTACTTATTGGTATTGTTAAATAATTCCACTTCGGTAAGAAAATAATAAGTAATTTATAAAATGAGATACATTTATGAATCAGTATGTTTGCATAGAACTTTGTTTCTTAATTTATTTAGACTGTTTTGGCTGGGAAAGTCACACAGAGCTGAAATTCATTTCTAGGAGTAACCTGGAATAGAATTAAGTACAGAAAGGTTACATGACTTGCTCAAGGCTTCATTGTATGCAAGTGGCAGTTGTAGGATTCAATCCTAGGTGTGCAGGAACTCCCGATTCTCAGCTCTGAATTTTAGTCACTAGGCTATTAGCCTCCTTGATGCCATCAACCCTCCTTTATATTCTTATTCTGGATGAAGACTTGCCATGTGGTATTGAAATGGGTACATTTGTTAAATATGAAAATGTTTAAATTTGCTTCTGCAAAACAAAACAATGTCAGGAAGGGAACCCAATACCCACTTTCTTTAAACCTATTAATATAATTTCCTCTTATGCATCTAACTGGGCTGGACATAGAGGGAAATGAGCATCATACATTTAGGAAGGGCAGCAAGGGCAAGGTTTTCTGTCTTCCACTATATTTTGAATGTACAAAATGTCATACGTTTAGGGACCCGTATTTGTCTACTTGTACCCAGGTGCAAAATTAGTCGGATATCCTGAGTCACAATCTGAAGGTTAGCTCCTTTACAAACCAAGTGCTACCAAGAACTGTGCAAATCAACAAATCCAGCAGAGCCAGTGCTTAGTGTCACCAGGGAAAGAGCTCTGCACACATCAGGCTGCATACAGTAAATCTTTTTTATTCAACTTTTAAATATAAACGAGCCAAGAAGCAGCATAACATGCTGGACTAAAACCCCTACCTATCTTCTCCAAATGAAGCTTCTTTAGAGGGTCCAGTGTGTTATGTTGCTTCTTGCCCTTGTTTAGGCTCAAAATTATAATAATATAAGATTAGCCAGCCTGGTGTGTGCAGAGCTTTTTCTCCTTTGGCATGTATTTTGTTTTCTGGTTCTAGGCACCTTTGAGGATAGTGGAGTGCTCTCCTTTTTCTTTCATTGGCATACATATTATCTACTGAGTACTGACGTACAAAGCATCTACAGAATAGATTGGCTCATGTGTTACTAAACACAGTTCCTGTCTGGCCAGTGAGCAAAGGTTCAGCATTCAATTGGCAGTCATGGTCCAATTTCCACAAGGGTCAGTCAGATGCTATGACCTCCTGTGTTACTTTAACACAATCCCTAGATCCAGCACTAACCTCAGTGGATTATCATGAGCAGCGCAGCAGACTCCCCAAGCCACAATTAACCCCACCCCCTGACAATCCATCATTACCCTAGCAGGATCCCCAAAAACAAATATTGCATTGCCCCTGAACAAGCTCCTCAGGACTCCTACAAGTAATACCCTTCCCCAGAATGCTTCCTTGCCCCCATATAAAATGTGACCACACAGCTACAATCCGAACACTGACAAATCCTAAGCACTCACTGCCATGGTCTCTGTTAAAGTCCCTGCAGCCAGATATTAAAAAGATAGCATGAAGCTAATGGGTGTTTATATGTGCTAACTGGGTTTTGCACCCAGTTGTCAGATGAGATTTATATTCAGAGACCTCTGCAGTGAGGGCTAAACCCGTTAGCACCCAAGCAATAACATAAACTGCTTCAATATAAATGAGGGCCACTCCCCACATATGGGTGCAGCAGCAATTTCAAAGGTTTGCATCAGCAGTTAATGGCACCTAAAACTGTGCTATTTACCACCTCTGGAAACCAAGACATAACTGGGCGCAAAGCCTGAACTCCCCAATCGGCTGAAGGCTGGAAGGCTGTACTGCAGCCACCTGCCCCTGTCTGCCCATCCTGTAACACACAGAATGGTCCCTGGTCTCCTGTGGTGCCCCAACCCCTCTGATCACCTCTCCTGGGGGCTGATTCCAGGATGAATGTCTCAACTTGCAGGTGTATGTGAGTTGCAACTTTCACCGCTATGCCACAGACCCTGCGCTGTATTCTAAGAGCAGCAGGATCCTGGCACTTCCGATATGTGACTTGTGACACATGTACGCTAAGGCCACTGACATAGCATAATAGCCCAGCATGTCGCAAGTCGCAGCCCACTGCAGACTGCCCCCCGGAGCCCTCATCCCAGAACAACATTGCATGCACCAGGTGGCATGGGGGGCTGGACAGGTGGCACAGGAGTCCAGGGGGGCACAGTGGAGAATGGACCATTGGGGGTCCCCGACATTCGGGGGTGAGGGGCATGGTCATGCCTGTGGGGGCATGGGGAGCACAGTGGGGATCTTTGCTGTAGCACTGCAGAGTGGAAATCTGTTGGATGCCACTGATGGATGCTCCTTAGAGTATCTCTGAGATGCTCTAAGGTAGCTCTGCCAGTGTGGCTCCAGGGATTCTGGATGTTGGTTACGGCAGCTGCCCTTCTGGAATAGGGCGCAGTTGCTGCCATAACCCACCCTTGCACCATGTCATTGCAGGTTGTGGCATAGTGGGTGGTGTATCCCATGGCTGGCATAGCCAACAGCCGACAATGCACAAGGCACCTTTTGAAATAGGGACTGGCGTAACGCATGGTGCAAGTCGCGAATTATGCCATGGGGTTTGGCATAACTCGGTTTGCACCACTGTACTCTGTCCTGGAATCAGGCCCCTGGTAATGCAGTGTAGTCCTTGGTGTCTAGTAGTATCCCCCTCTGATCACCCACCCTAGTACAGTACTTTTTAGGTATTCCCTGGTGTTTAGTGGCAACCCCCACTCTTTTTTTTTATAGCATCTCTATTTTCTCCTCCTGCGGAGCGGATCCCTCGCGATCTCTGACCGCCAACAGCTGCACCCCCCCAGGCCCGATCTGGCACCCTCACAGGGCTGGCCATTAATCACTCACGCACCCTGTATGCAGGATCCTCTCAGGTACCGGGGGTCACTGGGTGCAGCCATCAGCCGCCGAGATCGCACTCCACCATTTTTTCCACCTGGATTTTTCCAAGAACCGGATGTGCAACGGCATCCAGGCACAACATGTCAATGCCCGCCGTGCTCTCCCCCTTTCTGCTGCCTGCTGCTTCACTGCTGGCCTCCATCAACTGTCACTACAGTGTGCTGCAGTACCCCAACCCTCCCCAGAGGAAGGAGAGCTGTCGTAGGATGCTCAGTCCTTCCTCTACCCTGCCAAAACCCAGCGGCCTGAGTCCATTCTCAAACCCGGGTAGCCGGCATGGTGCGAGGTGTGGCGTCCAGCACTTCAACCCTCAGCACCACTGGGCCAGCACAACCCCCACTCTCTGATCACCATCTTGGTACTTCTCAAGTATATCTGGTGTCCAGTGGCATCCACCACCCTCCATTCACCTGTCCAGGTAATACAGTGTAGTCCTTAGTGTCTAGTAGCACCCCAACCCTCCAATTACCCATCCTGGTACTTATAAAGTATTTTCCAGTGTCTAGTGGTACCCCACCACCCTCTGATCACCAATGCTGGAACTTCTCAAGTATACCTGGAGTCCAGTGGCATCCACAACCCTCTGATCACCAGTCCCAGTACTGAAAAATTATTCCCTGGTGTCTCGTGGCACCCCCCTGCCCACTGATTACCCATCTCAATCCTGCTAATGTATTGCTCAGATTCTAGTGGCACCACCACCCTCCAATCATCCATCCCGGTACATTTAAAGTATTCTGTGGTGTCTATGGCACCCTCCAGCCAATCACCCAACCTGGTTCTTCTAATGAATTCCCCAGTGTCTAGTGGCATCCCTCACCCTCACCCTCTGATCACCCATCCTGGTTTGTCTGAAGTATACCTTGGTGGCTAGTATCACCCCACAATCTCCTGTCCCATGTATTGCTCTGCATCCCTGCTGTCTACTGGCTCCCCCGATCTCCCAGCTGATGCAACCTAGACTATCCCTCACATCCAGTGGTACCCCCACCCCCCTGACTGCTAGGCAGCAAACTGACTCACCCATATTGTCAGTTCAGTAGCCACGTACCCTCCCTTAGCACACAACCCAGCCAACCCCCCCACCAGTGATGCCAGTGTCATGCAGTAAGCCTGATATGATGACTGGCACAGCTCTCCTCTCACCTTTTTTGCTAGCCACTGTATATATTAATAATGAGCACCCATCCAGTATATTGTGTTCTGTACGTGTACTTATAGTGGCTGACCCAGGAGGTGAGAGGAGGGCTGTGCCAGACATCATATTGGACTCATTGTATGAACCCAACATCATTTGTAAAGGGGTTGACTGTGTGGTGTGTTGGGTGTGGGTGACCACTGAACCACCAATGTGTGCTGGTCCATTTGCCAATCAGAAGTTAGAGGGTGGGGGGTAACACTGGACACAAGAGATAGTCTAGGTTACATGGGCTGGAAGATGTGGGTTGCCACTGGACACCAGGGATGCTGAACAATATACAGGATGGGAGATGGGGAGTGCCATTAGCACCCTGGGAATGTTTGTAATCACCAGGATGGGTGGTCAGTGGTGAGGTGCCACTAGACACCAGGGAACACTTTAGACATACTGGGATGGGTGACTGGATGTTGAGGTTGTGACTGGACACTGGGGAATACATTAGCAGGACTGGGATGAGTGATCATTAAATGTGGGGTGCCACTATACTCCAGGGTATAATTTTGCAGTAGCGGGATGGGTGCTCAGAGGATGGAGGGGTGCCATTAGATACCAGGGAATCATGGAAATGTACCAAGACAGGGTCTCAAGGGGGTGCGGTGCCACTAGACAACAGGGACACCTGTCATTGAACCAGGATGGATATTGGAGGGGTAGGTGGTGCTTCTAGCCACCAAGAATGATGTCAGAATGGGCACAACTGGGCCACCATGTCCAGTGCAAATGATACCATAATGGGCATGTAAATGTCCCCTAAGCAATTTGCATACCCAATGGTCTAATTTGCATTTGGAGGCTCAAACGCGTGCCATGGCTCCCGGTGCAATCCAGTCTTGGACGCAGTTCTCTGCGGGCTGTATACTTAGTGCTGCACCAACATGGGCCAATATTCAGTCAGACAGCACTAGTCTGCTATCCAACTGAATATTGCAGCCTCTGGGTTGGGCGCATGCACAGTGCAACCCTTTGTGCTCCACTTTTGTGCATTTTTGAATACCTAGCTCCTGTTGTTTAGTTGTGAGCACAAGGGACCTCAAACATGTCCTTTGCCATCCTTATGGCCTAGTTCACTCACAACATGCTTGTGAGGGTGGCAGCATATTTAAAGCAGCAGTGCAAGTAAATGGTGAACATTTTACCTATACTTTTTATTCTATTTTAGATTGCCCCTTATCTTCTGACTTGTAAGATACCCTTCTTTCCACAATTTGAGTCTTTTTTAGTTCTTTTTTTTTCACATTTGAAACAATAAAAGGAGTGCTTCTTTTAATATGGCTCAGACTGTTCATAACTGTTTTAGAACACCTGCTGTTCTGTTAAGTCAGGGAACACTGCCTGCTGCATGCTAGTTCATTCTAGTCACAACAGAAGTGATTTTAGACAACTGATGTACAAAAACAGCCGAGAACACTGATGAAAACCTACTCCAAGCCACATTAAAAGGAGTGCTTCTTTCATTATTTCAGGTGTGAAAGAAAGTACTAAAGTGGACTCAAATTGTGGAAAGAAGGGTATCATATAAGTCAATAGATAAGGAGCAATCTAAAACAGAAAAAAAGTATAGGTCAGAATTTTCACCATTTTCTTGCTCTGCTGCTTTAACCCTTGCAGGGCTGATATAGCAGTTCAAAATTCCTATGTGTTCTATGTCTGTTTTCAGCCTAAGGGTTAAATATGTGTGCAAGGCATGAATATAATGCCCCTTCTCAGCACTGTAATGGCTGTATGCTTTATTTATCTTTGTGGATGCATCAGGGCTATCACAGAACATTGTTAGTGCTACTAAATGGCATTATCAAGTTCTAAGGGTTTTACACACCAAAATGGGGTGCAAACCTCCAATCAACAAGCATATAGACAATTTATGTGTGGAGCTCTACATTTTAAAATATTATTGTACTACAGGAATAGTGAAAGACATCTGATAAAATAATCTGCAGTGTGTGGTTAAGTGCTGTTGTCTATGTTCACTGTTAAAAGACATCAAACCTTTCATCATTTTCTGTGTTCATTTCAAATCTTCATAGCATATAGTTAGTCACCACATTGGACATTTTTCTTTATCCTAACCAAAAAACTGTTGTACTCAGCTCAAAAGTTGTAGAATGCTGTTGTAACCTTTTTTTTTTGGTAAAAACACTTTTTAATTAGAATGGAAACATATATGTCCTGCCAATTTACCTTCATGTTTCCCATACACACACACACAGAACCCAGACCCTTCCTAAAATCATCTGTTGTTTTATCATTTTTAAAAACAGAAACTCACTCCTCACCTGGGTGGGTTTTCATCAGGTAAGTAGGTGTGGGTTTCTGTTTTGTTAGAAAAAAAACAAAAATGAATCCTAAAAATTCTTGGGCAGGCAGTATAGCCTAGGTTAGAGGAACGAGGTGTGAACAAGCTTGGTACATCCAGCAAACCAGACCTGAGTTTGATTCTCACCTCCACTTGCATACTGTGTGGCTCTGAGCAAGTCACTTAACCACCCAGTGCTCCCAGGCAGCCCCTGAAAACAGGCACTTGTGTCAAGTAGGCCTTACCTGGTTACCAAAGACTAAAATAATAATAAAAAAAAACATTATTTGGAAGAAAAAAAGTATTTTTTTATTTTATGTTTCAAACCATATACTGTACAAAATAATATGTGGGCAACCATATACAATTTGGCTGTGTTTTCAGGTTCTGGTGACAACAGCACTATTCAAGCCTTGCTCTCTAGGTCCATGTGATACCATCAGAACCCTGAGACTGAAACAGAACCTTGCCAAGCATGGTTGCTTAAGCATTATTCTCTATGTTAATAACACATTTGTTGTATTGCTGCATATACACCAGGGGAAAAAAAAAATAATCTGAACCATGACACAATACTTTCTGGCTCATTTATATGATTTTCAGACTGTTAAATAGAATTGATTTTGCTCAGATATATGCAAATAACTTTATCTTGCTCAGTTTTCTGTGGTATTACTAAGCACTGCCCCGCCATTTCCCAAAAAAAATACAACTATCTTTTACAGGAAGCTTACTATTTGTATGTGTTTTCTGCACTTTTTCAGTAACATTTTTTTTATGTAATAATATACTGATGCTTGCAATGTTTACATGTTTTAAGGTACTGTATGCACAGCATGGCAGCCATGTGTATCTATTTTTTTATTTCTATCTTGATCATGGATTAAGCCTAGGACAGCAGACAGAAATTCTGTAAGTTGTTTTTAGGGGGATGGCATTTTATTACTTCTTTGACTGTTGATTTAAATCACTGTCATGGCAATGGACTTATTCTTAAAAGCTCAGCTTTGAGGAAACTAATATTTTTCAAGTGATTCCACATGGTTTAACCACCCAATCTGGCTGAAGTGTCTTCAACAAAGTAAGTTATATCTACAAATACCCTTGAGGCCTACCATATGGTCACAGCACTAAAAACCCTCTAGTTGAATCTGGCTTCTGGGAAATTACTGGTCAGATGAAAAAATCAGGAAAGAGTGGTCTGGCTGCAGAGTTCTGACTTCATTAGGATACAGTTAACATAGATAAAAGAAAAATGGCTTTTAATTCTTTAATAGAGATACACTATTTATTTTTATAATACATGCATAAGACTGAAATAGCTCTAAACCCCCTCAACCCTAAGAGCCACTTCAGTGGCTCATTTTGCATTGACTTTTTTTTAATTCAGAAACATGCACTGTTTAACTGGATTTCCAGATAAGCAAGGGATCCTAAATTACCTTTGCCCCCTTTCTATATGCACAGTTAAAAAAATAATAATAATGCTGGCTCCTTGCACTGTGTCCGAGGCTGACCCAGCTTCTAACAACCCTCCATCACTATCTCAACTCCACCACAAGAACACAACATATTGTACTATCATTTAATCGATGCCCCCCAACTGACATATGAGCCATGATTTGGGCTGGGGGAGAGGACAGGCACAGATATAAACACCAGACTAATGCAGTCATCCCCCATTCTTGTCCTCCCATATAAAGTAAGGGAATTGGTAATAAGCAGAAAATGCATAGACCTGAACTGCCCTCAGATCCCATGCACAAAATATCCTTTGGCAATCAATACGGAGGCTATTTTGTTAACTATAGGGGCATTCCAGCAAGGGTATTAAGTACAGTAAGAAGGCACTGAATTTGGAGGTAGAGCTATATGGAATGCAATGTTAGCGTAATTTCTGTAGAATGGCAGTTCTGGTTCTGAAATGCATTTCAAAATGTTGGGGGTAAGACTGCAGAATTTAGAATGTATTCCATGGATTCATTATTGAAACAGAACTGCAATTCTGCTGTTTTTTATGATTTTGTGACTGTAATGTTCTAAACTGATTGAAGGCCATTCCAAGGTTTCAAGCATCAGTGCAGTTTGTATCGAAACTGTGGAATGGTACTCAGTGTGCACCTCTCAGTTACACCTCTTTACAGTGCTGAAATAGCGTTCTGCAGTTTTAAAGGGGAGTGCTGTGGCAGTGTGTACAGAACTGGAGTTCAGAAATTCATGAGTTTTTGCATATTGTGGAGAGGGTGTTGGAAGCAGTGGTGGACCCTGCATGGGACCCAGCACTAGAACTGGGGTGGTATCCTGGGTGCCATTGTCTCTGCTGTAGTGTGCAGTAAATCACAAAGTTTGGGTCTGTTACTTAGTTTTTGTGCTCTGTGTATCACCATTGTGCTCACCAGTTTTTAGTAGATTATAAATTGGCCTTTTCTTTGTATTAAGTGTGAGTATGTGATACTATTTACTTGTCTGTTAACTATCAACTGAAAACTCAAGAATGTTGGATACAAGAAGCAGTCTGATAACTGGTCATCCTGGTTCTGACAATCAAAATATGTCAAAAAAGAAAAAAGTAAAAAAAGGTGACAAAACAACATTTGTCAGTGTATCAACCCCAATTGGAATTCCCCCCAATTATTAAAGGTTCTCCTGTAATCCACACCAGCCACAAAGCCTAATGATCTGGTTTCTTCCTTATCTAACAGTTCAGACCTAAGATATCCTACACATAATTCAAAGGCAGATTGCTCTGTTGTGAATAAAAATACATTGTTATCTGTACTGTATACTGGAAACTCATTAGATAATCAGAAAAAAAAACAGCCCCTCTTATCAGCTTTTTATAGGCTGACCAATCAAAGCTCCCAAGAGAAGGAGGCTAGAATCATAGTGTCAGACAATAGTAAAGAGAATACTGTTGTTATTAATCTCTCTGATAATAATGATGACAGGACCCCAATACTGAATGACCTTAAAGGTATATTGGCTTATTTAACACATATTAATAATTCTGTTCTGGATCATTCGTTTGGAAAGAAGAGAAGCCCACATGTCCCACCTGACCAACTCAGCTTCAAATGCTTTCTTAAATCATGAACCTAATCAAGAACAAACATACAAAGACACATCCCTGGAAAACAGTTAGAAGCATTTGATTTAAACAGGTGTAAGGAATAATGACATTTCCTGCAAAGTAATTAATGAGATGTCACAAAAGTTCTAAATGGGACCTTATAGCTTGCCCTCTTTGTCACCCCAGCATTTTTATTTGATAAAAACTAATCAGTCTACTCAAAAGTACACATTTTTCAAATGTGTATATTGTTGAGCAAATTTGTTTACTATAACATAATATGGATGCTATCAGGATGAGATTGTTACCAAAACAGTGGAGTTCTGTATATTTAAAAAAATCAAATGATGCAGGGAAATCAGAATGCTAATTTGAACTCAACTGAATTGTCTAGAAAAGAGACATACTGTATAGTGGGAAAATAATTAACAATACTGTTACTGAAGTCTTTTAAGATACACAGCCAGTTTTTTATAGTTAAAGAAGTAGAAGTACAGAGAAACATGTTACCCAATAGTCCTGTGGTTTCTAAAAGGAAAACTGAATCTGATAATCCAAAGGGGAAAAAAAAAAACAAAACAAAATGTGGGACAAAGATGAAGTAGTAAACAAGTCTGGTCTGAGCCACAATGACTGCTACAGCAATAGTAGTAAAGTAATTCAGATGCACATGCTTATAAGCCCCATCCCACTTTTTAGTGGGGTATCATCTGTGTGCATTCAAAGCACTATTCTTATGACTGCATGTAGTGCACATTTTCACTTTATTTTCAGTACTACTCTGTACTGCCAGAACTGCTGACTTCCAGCTGACAGAAGTGTTGAAGTGTGCCTCCTCATATACATGAATAGTGATTTGTTAAATTCTTGCTAAACTCTGTTATCCAAGTAACCAATGTTAACTAGGAAGCTGTGCACATGTGGATGCTGGAAACCAGGACTTTACCTTTTTCCTTGGAAAGAGCTGTCTGTTGTCTATGTGTATTTATTATCAGTAACTCCTTATGCTTATGACTCAACATACAGTAAGAATAAGGAGTTTCTAGTAATTAATGAATACACATAGAAAACAGACAGCTCTTTTGGAGGAAAAAAGGTAAAGCCCTGGTTTCCAGCTTCCACATAAACGTGGCTCCTAGTTGAGAGTGGTTATTTGGATAACAGAGTTTAGCATTAATTCAGCAAATCACTATTGATATCAATGTATACAAAGAGGCACCCTTCAGTGCTTCTGACAGAGTGAAGTTGGTGGTCCTGGCTGTGCTGAGCAGTACTGTAAATAAGGTGAATGAGTAAAAATATAATTTACATTACATGTGATCACAAGACTAGTGCTTGCATGCACGTAGATGACACTACAATAAAAAGTGGGATGGGGGCTTATAAGCATGTGCATCCAAATTACTTCACTACTATTGCAGTAGCAACAATTGTGTCTCTGACCAGAGTTTGTCTGACTTTGTTATGCAAGTGCATGAGGACACTGGTTGTATTTCTTCCCCTGTGCTATGTAAACAATGGAGTACAACTGGGGTCATATTTCACAGTGTCAGCATGTGTTTGCATTTTAACTTCAGGTTTAAGAGTGTACAAGTTGGACAGAAGAAAAGAGAGTGTGAGATAGGTGATATGTTAACTTTAAATTTAAGCTCGATCTTTTGAAGATGGCAGCTTCCAGTGCACCCCAAAAAAGGCCATTTGCTGATTATAGAGTAGTAAAAGTCATATAAATTTGAGCACAAGCAGATCTACCACCAGAGTCTGTAAGTAATATATTATTGTGGTTACACTTTCCATAGGTTCCCAGCTGTGCCCCAGGTGGACCTTGGCTAACTCAAGAACTTGGGCATTTTGTCACACTCCCATCATTTTTGTCAATTACATAGAGATCCCTAACTAAAAACAATTGAGATGGGAAAGTTACATCTTAACACTTGTCTGTCCGGGGGGGGGATACATGCATGCCTCTACCTGTATCTTCTGCATACCAGCATCTCCTTTTCTGTTGCTTCCCTTATCACTATCTCTGTCTTTTCCCATTGCCTTGCTCTGTACCATCCACTTTTTGTTGCTTATAAATTCAATTTCATGTGTTGTTGGGCCCAGCACCCTCCCTAATCATCATCATTATCATCATCCTACTTCTTAACTGTCTTTACACTTGCTGTTAAAAGTAATCTTTTTCTCTTTAGACTACTTCCATGGTTCTTTCACTCCCAACCTAATACAATAGCTTGATTGTCAGCATCACCACTTCCTGGCTCCATGTCAAAATGGTGAAAAAATAACGGTGAGTACAATTACGATGATGGCAAATTGGCGAGAGTCAATATGGCAAGAGGAATTTATGGCAACTGCAGTTATAGGGACATCTGCTTTCTGCAGGGGGCTTTGCCCCCCACACCCCCAATTGTGGATGGCTTTGTCCCCTGCACCCTTTACTTATATATCTAATTCTGAAGTCATAGCACCTTGGGGGAGGAGGGAAATCAAATGTCACCATAACTGCAGTCACCATAAATTCCGGTCCCTGTAGTGACTCTCGACAATTTGTCATCTTCATAATTGTAGTCACCAGTATGTCTTCACCATTTTGACATGCTACCCCACTTCACTCATTAGATTCCATCTCCTTTGAAATCTCCACCTCTTCTTTTCTGTCAGCTGGCACTGAATGATGATGACCACAACTATGTACAACATCAACTACAATCTTTTCATGTGACTCTTCCACCTCTATTCTTCTTACATCTCCTGTTCAGATTCATCTGCCTGAAATACCTTCTCCTGTGCATCTTACTCCTTCACTAACATCGTCTGTTGAGACTTTTCAACTGTATCTTGCAACTCTGGCTCAACTAACTCACTTTGGGATTCTGCCATCAGCATTGTTGTAACATCAGCAGCTACATTTTTAACATGACCAATCTATCACAACACTACTTGTCACATCAAAGACCTATCTCCTAGCCTCCCATTGGTATAACTAGAGGTGGAGGAAGCACTGAGGACTGTACAGCAAATACACCAGATGACTCATAGGGCACACCATCCTTTTCTCTTCACAGCAGTTTTTGACTATATATTAGTGTGACTGTGACCATGTCCATGGCATGAACTGCTTTTCTCTATTTTCTCCTAGTATGCATTAACAAGTAACTCTGGAGGATTCAAAATCTTTTCTTGCAACAGGAATTCGTAGCAAAACACTACAAATATTTCTCCCACTCACCAGACTGCAAAATTAAATATAAATTCCCTCATTGCCTCATCTACTGTAGCTTGTTCTTATCTCTTGTGTGCAACTGTTACTGTGCTATGTACAAAAAACTCTCACCATCACATCACAGCTATGCAGTAAATGAAGTAGATACCAATATATGAACCACAACCATCAGTGCAAATAATTAGAAATAAACTGAATCAATGTCCTTTCACATCCTTCAGTTATTTTGTCTTCCTCTTGCTGACTGTTAATAGTGGACTGAGAAGGACCCTACACAGTCAGTACCCAATCCCAGCTCACCCTCCCTTACACACTACAACAATGACAGCCTCCTAGATCACATTAAAAAGAATGCAATCTCAAAGTAAATAAACACTCAAGATTTTCTCTGGCACATTAACTACAAGCCTGTAGTAACCATGTGCTGAAATGATCTAGCATTGAGAAATAAAAAAATTCTACAAGTGGAATTATGGTGGCATTACCTTTTCTGGTTCCATATAATTTTGAAAACATTTTTATAATCAGTTATCTGCAGTATTTACACTGTAAATTTAAAACTATTAAACCATATTGCTTTTGCTTTGTATGTTCCAGGCTGATTGACATTGGGTATACATGTCAAATATAAGTCATATCCATGCATAGAAGCATAGTCTTTTTTTGGCAGAAAAGAACCCATGATGCCTCCAGTCTTCCCTAACCCTACCTACCCGATGTGGTGACAAAGGTCCCTATGTGGCCCTAGCTTCCTCAACCCTCTCCTGATGTTTTTTTCATTTTAATAATACCCATGTGTTTGTGTCTGTCTTGTTCATGTTTAAATGTCATCACTGTCTCTGCCTCACATCCTCTATAGGTATCTTGTTTCATCCGTCCTCCACTCTTTACATGAAGAAATGCATCCTCACCTTCTTCTTGAAACTTCTCCCCACTAATTTCATTGTGTCTCTTCTTGTAAATGCATTAATGCTCAGACTAAAAAGCTCCACACTCTCCACCCCTGATGTATTTAAAGGTCACAGTCTTATTCCCTCTGGTACTCCTTTTTCTTAAGGAGTACATGTTGAGGTCCTTTAGCCATTTCTCGTAGGGCTTCCCATGCTGCCCTTGTATCATCTTGGTTGCCATCCTCTGCACAGTCTCCACTCTGTTAATGTCCTTTTTAGGGTGAGGGCTCCAGAACTGCACATAGCACTCAAGGAGGGAGCAAACCAACAACTTGTACAGGGGAAGTATAGCCTCCTTCCTTCTGCTTGCTATTCCTTCCCTATGAAATACATCATCTGATTTGCTCTCCCCATCACCCTTGAATACTAGGATACTATTTTAAGTTTGCCCATAATAATAAAACAGTGGAAGCAGAGGTATAATATCCAGATTTTCAAAACATTTTTACAGAATGTCAAACAAATTCTGTACCAATGAGTCCTGTATCTGACAAATTGCAATACTTCAACAAACTGTACCACATTTAGAAGTTTCTAAGACCGTTTTGTATAAGGTTATGCATGCTATTGTTCAGGTATCTAGCTACAAAGCTGTTCATGTTATAATCAGCAACGTGTTTTCACATAGAAATAAAATGCCAGACTTCGAGCCCCTGTAAGTTAGAAACCACAAACCTGAATGTCATTATAGTTTGCAAGCCTTTAGATCATTTAACTGCATGTAAAAATGCAAAATTTCAAGTCCTTAGACAAAAAGGCAATTGAGTTAAATCCAGATGCATTTGCAAAATTTCTCAAAATTCTGAACATGAAAATGGAATTTGTTAACTTTGCCCGGTCCTAACTGCAAAATATACATTACTGTGCATTAAAAATGTTTGTTTTAATTTACTGCTGAACGTGTTTTCCTATGCACATCCATGTCATTCTTACTATCAGCACTATGTTACATTGCAGAAATGTATTTTTATATACTACCTACCTTTTCTTCTCTGTTGTTAATGTACTGGTTTGTATTGGTCTTCCAAACATTATAATTCGTACACAGACCTAATTTCTATTTATACCTGTACCACTGCAAAACAAAATTCACTTAAGATGTGGTGAATACATGTGTTATTTTTCTTGCTGGTTCCAGTAGTTGATCATTTTATATAAACTGCATTTCCTATTAATTAGTAGAAAAAGTCCCTGTGATAGTGATTTTATATTAGTTAAATCTGGAAACTATAATATGAAAAGCAGTTCAGTTAGTTTTGTTGCCTAGGAAAGGAGAACAAGGCAGTTCAGCTTATTTTCAGAATCATCCGGGGGTGGGGTGATACAGATGGAAACCAACTGACACTGAACCATATTAAGCTGTTGGTGGTATTTTTAGTGACTGGGAGATATGTGGCCAGGACACTAGGGAAATTCCCCTGCTCTCCAGTAGGGGAACCTTTGGCTGTTTGCAGAATGGACAGTTCATCAAAGTCTCCAACAAGGATGGATGTGCAGAGGCTGGGGAGCAGGTCTCCTCCCCTGCCATGCTCAACCAAGAGACTGAAGAATTGTATGATGCCAATGGATTACCAGAAGAAGAAGCAGCAAAAAGTAATGATGTGAAAATAGATTCTGGAGACATTTTAAATGTCTCCATTGAAACTATACATGAGAAGACAGCAAGAGCAACTAAAAAAAAGACTATGAAAACTAATCTCAGCTGACACTGCAAGTTCTTTTAAAAGCAGAAGAGGAACAGTTACAATAAAAAAAGAAAAAAATAACTAAAGCTTTGACCTGGTTTAGAACCAGCAATGTCAATACCGCAGGAGTGGCCCTGTCTGACAACCAAGATGCAAATTCAAGTAATCCCTCGGCAACCAGTGAAATGACTATTTCCAAGAAATCCTTGGGGAATAAAATGGTACCAGAAATAATTTTCCAAAAGAATAAGACCAACAAAATGCTACAGTATTCTCATTCACTGCCCAGGCACAACAAAAGAAAGGTAAAAATGTCAGCAAGAAAAAATGTGGAAAACAAAGTCCTGAGCAGACTGTCCAAGCATGGATAACACACCATGGTCTGTGGAGTCTTCACTGACAGCAATGAGATGGGCTCACTCTCCAACATTGGGAGAATGGATATCAGGGTTCTCACCCATCCTTATTCTGGGGTAAGAACGCCACCTATTTTTTTTCTAGGACTGATAAAGTACTATACGGAAAACTGATATATAAAAAGAAATAAATGAAAAGCAACCAGTTGAACTGGACAAGGTAATGGAGTCATCATTACAACTTCCACAAGAAATAAACTTAACTCAGTATCCTGTATTTCAGATGCAGGTCAGTTCTGTACCACCCCCAAGTCCACAACAGGGGATACAAATGATACCAATAATACACTGCTTATGCAGACAGATAAACCCCAGTTATCGGATCCTCCAGCAGGTGCACACAGACCAGAGGAAGGAGGTGGTGCAACAAATAAAGATCAAACCAGACAACAATCCAGACCTTATGCATCACTTTTTCACACACCAGAATACCCAGCCAAAAGGCACAATGCTATGAGGTTGCTCTATGAGGGAGGAATGGATTCTTTCCCAGACAGACTCTTTGTGACCAGAAAACTACTAAAGGAAAATATGCAGCAGAAGTTTATGCATGCCTCAGGGGAGGCATCATTTGATATCAGCTTTAAGATAAACAGTGGACTTGAAAAGTTCTGGACTCAGTACCATGCAGTCAAAAATACTCCATTATGGGCCCCTTTTGAGGCAATTCTCATGACAAAACATGCTAATAGGACTATCACAATCATATTTTAGGTGTTAGCATCACAGAGGTGATATACGAGTTAAAGTAGCTCTGCACTGTAGTGGGACATCTTGAAGCTATTTTTGATGAGGAAAACATATGGACGGGGTGGAAAATAAGGGTTATTTTATGCTCCACTGAAGCAGGTTTACAGCATCTTCCAAATTGTTTTTTTAGGGAGAGACATGGGTGTCCTGTTTTATCTTGGACAGCCCAAGCCATGCTATAAGTGTGGTTCACTGGGGCATATTAGCAGTGTCTGTGACAGACTCAACTGCACCATAAGCAACACCTTTGGACATGCCAGTAATTAATGCAGAAATGAGACAATTTGTAATTTGTGTGAAGCCAGAAGATATTCATATTCAATTGTCCTTGGTCTGCCCACAATCAGACTTTAACCACAGATACAGAAAAGCAATGCTTATTGATAGCAAAGGCACAGAGAGCTCATTCTAAAACTACAACTCCAAGGCCCCATACCTCCCCTCCCCCGGGAGACAGAAGTCTGGAGCAAGAGCAGGAGGCAATCAGGGAACAAACAGAAAGAGAAGAACAGGAAGAGGTGGAAGAACAAGAGAAGACACCTTGGAAAGCAGTTCTGTAGCAGTAGAAGATGTCAACACAGTAGGTGGGATGGAGGTAGTACCTACATTTGAAACACCTCCTCCTAAAGATAGCACCACTATGCCCCACCCCCAATGTTCTGAACACAACACAAGAAAGATGGTTACTAGATGAAGGCAGGCTTGGCTGCAACCAACACCTAAAGTGCTGAAAATATCAACAGTTGTTATATCCAGTAGGTATAGTGTGCTACAGTGGGCTGTTGATATTTCAGATAATGACTCAGAAGACTCTTCAATAGGATCAGGGCAACAAGAATCAGTGCCTGACAATGAGTTAACTGAAGCTGAAAATAAAACAAAAACAAAACGTAAGGATGAAAGAAAGGCAGAGGGAAAAAGAAACAAGGAAGACAGTCAAGAAAGGACAAACCACCCTGAAATGAGACAAAATGTATATATTTTTTCAAACCCTTTTAGTCTCTCATGACACAGCGCCTGACTTTATGTGCAATAAATATGATTAGCATTAAAAATAATTTGTAGAAAGGAGCAGTATTTTCACATTTATGATCAAATAAAGCTGATATTTCTTTTGTACAAGATTCAAGGCTGCATACCACTACAGAAATAATGCAAACCACTAAGGCATGGTTTACAGGTACATCCTTCTGGTCAGTAGGCATGGAATCTTGCACAGGGGTAGGAATTTTATTTAATAATCTGACCATCAAAATTCTTAAATTGATTGATTTGATACCAGAAAAATCTTTGATTTTGGATATTAAAAATTATAATAATTATATTAGATTGATCAATATTTATGCTCCCCAGAAAACAACTAATAGGATTTCACTTTTTCAGCATATTCAACCCTATTTATTTTCATCCAAAAATATAGTTTAGGGTGGAGATTTTAATTGTGGATTATCAGTAAAGGACAGAGGAAGTAAGACAGCTACTCAAAAAATATTCTGTGGACGTGGCCTTTTTGAAAACTATTATACAAACAGCAAATTTGAGAGATGCTTATTATTCAAAAGCAGCCAGAACAGATCCGACATTCCATAAATGCATTTTGGCCACAAGAATAGATTTCTTCTTTATAAATACAACATTACCAATCCAATCTACCAAAACTATATCAGTGGAATATTCAGACCATGCTGCATTGCATATAACAGTGGGCACACAGACAGCCTTGAGCCGTGACACAGGATAATGGAAACTAAATTCATCTTTACTACTTCAAGCAGAAGTTATTCAAAACCTGCAGTATTTTATTATAATTTGAAAATCTGTATATGATATGTATGATAATCTGACAATATGGTGGACAGACACAAAAAAATAACTAAAGCAACTTTTAATTTCAATTAGCAAAGCACATAGGGGCAAGGATTATTTTCAATACTTAAAATATAGACAGCAATTACAGTACCTAATGATTTTGGCCCAAACCACTAAACACAATTTTTCAGATCAGATAAAAACAATAAAACAAAACATGCAGCACTTTCACAATAAACTAGCATTAACTTTAAAAAAGCAACAGTCCTTTGGCATACAAGGTAAAACAGCCACAACATGTCCCTTTACAAGCTGTAGGGAAAGAATCCAAAAGAAAACAAATGGAGGCTGTTTTAGATTCAAACAATATATTACAAACACAAACTAAAGCTATTTTAGAAGTAGTTTCTCAATATTCAGCTAAGCTGTTTCAAGAAGAAACAATAGATACTGAAAGTATTCATCAATTTTTTATGACTTTTGAAATTCCCAGTTGTCCACCTGACATTATAGCAGATCTGACAAAATATATAGACCATGCAGAAGTTGAATTTGCTATCTTAATGCTCACAAATGGAAAAGCCCCAGGGAAAGACGGATTAACCCCAGAACTATATAAACTTCTAAAAAATGATATAGCTGTAGAGTTAGCAAAAGTGTTTAATTTTTTACTACAGGTTACTGGACTTCCCTTAGAAATGACTTAGGGAATACTTAATTTTTTACTTAAGAAAGGAAACTAACAAGATTTTGGTAAAATATATATTTTGATAAGGCATATTCTCTTAGCTTTACTTATTGTCCATCCATTCTACTTTTGTAGCATGCTTATACCTTGTTCTATTTTCCTGTCCCAGTTTAAAATATCCATCTGTTCTCCACTAAAATGTATGCCTAATATTTTGATTGAGTTTCTAGTTAATGTAATTCCAGCTATTTGCGAGTGATGTTCTTGATGTTTCTTTAATTGTCTGCCTACTCATTTTGATTTGCTCAAAGTGGCTCCAGTAAGTGATCCATATTTTGTATGCTACTGTTTCTACTACAGAAGTTTCATTTTTAACTATTATACACATGTCATCTGCATAAGCCGTGGTGGTAAATGGTAACAGTTGCCCTGTTACTTGTATGGGCAAAACAGATTGATTAGAATTTAAAGTTTTAAGTAGTGGGTCTAGACAAAAGATGTATAAAATAGGACTGATAGGATAGCCCTGTCTCAATCCTTTTTTTATTGCGATAAGGGGACCACACCTGCCATTAACTAGGGGTATAACTGTTGCTGATCTATATAGACTTTTGGACCAGTTTATGAAACTGGTAGGAATGCCATATTGCAGCAAGGTGTACCATAAAAAGCTGTGACTCATGGAATCAAAGACCTGTTGCTGATCCAGAGACAAAACAATCCTTCTAGGCCTGAAAGATTATCCTTATTACAGGCTCTAATTACCAAAAAGAGAAGACCTCAGAAAATAAGGGATATTAACAGGCTTTGTAGTCACAAAAAAATTGACATTAAAGACAACCAGAAACATATGCCGATAGAAGAGAGGATGTGTTCTAGACATAAATGTATACAAAAAATAGAAATTATGAAACATTTTTTTTTACCTGCACTTATAGATAGGATTTCTGGAATTTTACTGCACAACAATGGAATGAAAAGTGTTTTTCAAATATAAATTATAAAATGTTGATATATGGACATTATGGGGGTGAATGGAAGAAATGGGAACAAAGTACCCTAAATGTAGTTTCTGCCACCTTTAAATGGTTCATATGGAATGTGAGGTGTGTATTCACACTACAACAAAAAGATATTAAGCACACAGAATTACTTTCTAAAATCACAACTGAACTAAAAGGGATCTATTATGCTGAAACACAATGTAATAATGAAATATATCTAGCAAAAATATGGAGAAACTTACCATTTATTTATTTATTTATTTATTTTGTTTTTGGTGACTGGGTAAGTGCACTAGACAAAACAATGCCTATTTTCAGGCACGACCCAGGAGAAAACATTTTACAGACAAACAATAAACATGTGACGCAGCACATGGAGGCAGTACAAAACAGGATAAAAACAGCATGTAATAAGTACATTGACATTCTGAATACTGAAGGTTAGGATACTGTGAATACAGAGAAGAAAGCAGGATAAGTGGCAAAAGAAAGTACAACATGGAAGGTAGTAAGTTACAGTAGAATAAGTGCCATGAAAAGTAGAGAGGGGGAGAGAGGAAGGAAAAAGAGGACGAAAGAGCTAGACAGGTGTAGGTCATGAGAGGCGGGAGAGTAAAAAGGAGGTAGATAGGAAGGAGATGGGGAGAGGGCAAGAAAGAGTGTGGGTTCAAGGAGGGTTAAAACAGGTGCAGGGATGTAAGGTGTGAAGGTGTTCCCGATGTAGTTTCTTAAAGACAGGGTGGCTGTTTGTTTGATGGATAGAGAGGGGTATAGAGTTCCAATATTTTGGAGCAGTATAGGAAAACGCACGAGTGCCCATATTAGTTCTACATCTTGAAACATGCAGAAGGGCTTTATCACTAGAATGTAATTCATGAGTGGGAGGTTGTAGTTCCAGTGCAGAAGAAAGGAATGGGGGAGACCTGCTCTGGTGACTGAGTCAATTAGTGATCCAAGGGTCAGAAGACGATAGGCAGAAGGGCTAAGCCATTTTAAGTCTCAATAGAGGTGGCAGTGGTGCTTGAAATGTGGTGAGGCAGTGGCATAGCGACAGAAGCTATTATAAGTGGTGTCCCATTTATAAAGGGAGGTTTCAGATGCAGATAGGAAGATTGACAAGCCATATGCTAGTGTCGGTAGAAGGAAACCTTGAGCCACAGCTTGTCTGGCTTGAGGGGTAAGTGCATAACTGGTACGATAGGCACTTCCTAGCTTAGTATTTACCGACTTACAGATAGTAGAGATATGAAGGTCAAGGTCAAGAGATTCATCCAGGGTGACACCAAGATATTTGAAGGATTTGGTAGAGCGCAGAGGAGAGCTGTCTGCACAGGAGATGATGAGGGGATTTGGATTAGCTTTGAGTCTGGCTTGAGAGCCAAACAGCATAGAGCAAGATTTGCTAGAGTTAAGGACTAGTTTGTTATCAGTAAACCAGGTTTGGATACTAGCGAAATCCTATGCAAGTGGATGGTGTAAGGAGGCTGCAGTTTTTGCACTGTGATAGATAACCAGATCATCCGCGTAGAGCAAAGAAGAGCAATTTGGTGCAGTTGTGGGATGTCATCAATGAAGATTGTGAAGAGTAGAGGACCAAGAATGGAGCCCTGGGGTACTCCAACATGAATAAGTGCAGGATCTGAGGTTGCAGAGTTAAAGACCACAGCCTGTTGCCTGTCATTCAGGTAGCTTTTAAACCAGGTTATGGAATCTGGGGAGAAACCAAAGGACCGTAGTTTTGACAGAAGGAGTGAGTGGTTTACCAGATCAAAAGCTTTGATTAGGTCGATGAAAACTGCTCCAGTCAGGAGGCTTAAGTCCATAGAAGAGTAAATGTCATTAGTCAACTTAAGCAGGGCAGAGGTGGTACTATGACCTTTACGGAAGCCGTGTTGGGAGCTAGAAAGGAGGTTAAATTTTGGGAGGTATTCTATCATTTGAGTGACTACTAGTTTTTCCAAGATTTTGCTTAAGACAGAGAGTATAGCAATGGGACGGTAGTTCTTAATTTCCTTTAGGTCTCCTTTCTTTAGAATAGGAGTAATTTTAGCAACTTTCCATATAGTTGGGACTATACCATGGCATAAGGACAGATTAAAGATTTTGGTCACTGGGGAGGCTATGAAAGGGGCTGCTACTTTCAAGAGCCTAGGTTCAAGACCATCAGACCCAGGACTATTGTTTTCACGGATGGAGAGAAGCAGTTTTTCAACTTCTCTTTTTTGAATGATCTGGAACCTAAAGGGGGGGTTTGGGGGTGATGGTTTGGTTTTACAAGGGGACTGAGCAGTGCTAGAGTTTTGGAAGGAGGACTGATAGTTTGATAAATCTGAGAAATGGTGATTAAAGGCGTTGGCTATAGTGAGCGGGTTATTGCAGTGTATACCATTAAGTAACATGCTATTTGTATGGGACTTTCGATTAGAGCCTAAGAGAGTTTTTATGGTAGTCCAGAATTTCTTGGCATCTCCAGAGGTGTTAATTAGCAGGTTCCTGCAGAAGGTACTTTTAGATAGTCGGATGTTTCTTTTGCAGTCATTCCTCAGAGAGCGATATGGCAATAATCAGATTCCAACTTTGTGGACTTAAAAAGATGCCAGGCTTTATCTCTGGCCCTAATCTTGGTTAGTAGATCTTTTGTTAGCCACTTCGTCTGAATACCTCGAAAGCGCCTAGTGATCCATGGAGCATGGAAGTCTTGGAGCCTACTGAATTTTGTGAGGAAGCTATCAAGGGCGGATTGGACATCTGATGCATTATGAATGGAAGACCAGTCAATCATGGAGAGATCATTCATAAAGCAAGTAGGGTTAAAATTGGCAAGGTTACAAAATGTTACAAGTCTTCGGGGCGGAGAAGGTTTTTTGTCTGAGCTCTACGTGCAGTAGATCGGGGAGTGATCACTGATTACATCTGGTAATGTACCTGAGCAGCTAATGCTATCAGGGTGATTTGTAAGGATCCAATCGATAAGCGTACTAGACTGGGAGGGAGCCCTAACCCTAGTGGGGTCAGAGATCAACTGATGAAAATTGTGACTATGCACTAAGGTATGGAGGGCTTGAACCGCATTACTAGCCCAGTTTAGGTTCAGGTTACCCAATACTAGGACTTCGTTATGACCAGCGGTAATATCAATTAGTTGGAGAAGTTCTTCAAGGTCTTTTATCCCTCCCACAGGGGGGTTATAGGCACAAATTAAATGCAACTTCTTTGAGCCTAGTAGAAGCATAGCATGTAATGTTTCACAGAGAGATAGGGTAGGGAGAACATTTTGGGTTATCAGCAGGTGTTGTTTAAAGTAGATAGCAACCCCACCCCCACGCTTAGAGGTGGCTCGATCTTGCCTAATAACATTGTAGTTGGGTAATGCACACAGATGGTCAGCAATAGAAGGCTTTAGCCAGGTTTCTGATAGGCATAGGATGTCAGGGAGGTTCTGTGCAACCCATGCCTCAAGTTCCGATAGATTGTGAAGGAGACTCCTAATATTCATGTGCGCAATCCGTAGTCCCTTTGAGTCTAACCAAGTCGCATTATTTGGAGACTGGTTAGTTGTAATAGGTCCAGGATTTTGCTCAATGTCCCCAGATAGAAGTAGTGCGAGGCAGAGGAAGTGCCACAGCTTACGATGGGTGGAAAGAGTAAGAAGAGGAATTTTGCAAACTAAAGGTTTAGAAAGGGAGTATGCTAAGTGGTAAGTGAGTTTGTGGGGAATAATAAGTGAGAAGGTTTCAAAGAGGTAAGGAGAGGATGTTTGAAACAAAGGGGGCCTAGGATTGATAGCTAGAATACAGCCCAGAGAAGTTTTTTTAGGTCTAGAGGGACTTGGATCAAACAGGGGTTAAAAAGGATTATAGTAAGTAGAAGAGTTACAAAGTACTTGATGGCCATGTTAATTATATGGTTGAAAAGATTTCATTGTCAGAGAAAGCACTAAGTCTTAGAAGTAAAAGGGGTTGGATGAATAAAATCTTACTTGTGTTTTAAACAGTTTAGGTTAGTGAACTGTTTCAATAGGCCCTCTAGTTGTAGAGCAGTATAACCTGCTAATGGAAAACTAAGGAGATAGTAATTTTCCATTCAGGGGTCTCACAGGGGCATGTTAAAGGTGTGGCCTAGCCCTATAAAGCTAGAGCTGGCCAAAGATGGGTGTGGTGGGGGCGGGTGGGGAGCAGTCGCGAAGCGACTGTGGGGAAGAGAGCACTGTGTCCTTCTTACAGTGACGACCACTGTTGCAGTCCAGGGATTTGCAGAGTGAGGGGGATGGCTCATAGGGTGAAGCAGGCAAGAGCAAACTGCACTGCTAGTTAAAGTGCTTTGCTATGCTGCAGCACCGTGACCATTTGCAGCCGAAAACAAGCTTACTAAATGTGCTGCTGTTTACAGATGCAGCTTTATGTACTCCTGTCTAGGCTATGTAGCTTAAAAGAGGCGCCAAATTCAAAAGGCAGACAAAGACAGAAAAACAAAATGCTGCTTGCAGTTTTCGGCTTCCAGTGGCAGTTACCTTCAGGCGGGGGGCAGCTCAATAACATCGTGGGGTGCTCTGGGGCAAGGATGCCCTCCAACTGCCTGGGCTAAGGAAAAGGAGAGGGGGTGAGTGTTAACCTATATAGGGAGGCTGCAGTCATGAGAAAGGAAGGATTGGAGGAGCTTTGAGAGGGGAGGAGAAGGGAACAAAAGAGAAGTAAACGAGGAGGGAGGAGACAAAGAAGGAAGGTAGCTGGGATTACATTCAACTGCAATAAGAATTTATAAAGAATCTAGCTTGCAGGACAGTACTCTGCAGTAAGCAGCATATGCAGGCAGTATAATACATTTTAAAAGGGTCTGCAGTTTTTATCTACATATTACAAGTAATCAGCCTAATAGTACAAGAACAGCTCCTGTGTTACATCAGTGCTTTAGAGTCCATTACATCCAGAGTACAGGCATGTAAATATAAACTACTTCACTAACATGAGCACTGTGTCCTTTTTACAGTGCCAACCACCGTTGCAGGCCAGGGATCTGCAGAGCGAGGGGGACGGCTCGTAGGGTGAAGCAGCCAAGAGCAAACTGCACTGCAAGTTAAAGTGCTTTGCTATGCTGCAGCACCGTGACCATTTGCAGCCGAAAACAAGCTTACTAAATGTGCTGCCGTTTACAGATGCAGCTTGATGTACTCCCATCTAGGCTATGTAGCTTAAAAGAGGCGCCAAATTCAAAAGGCAGACAAAGACAGAAAAAAAAAATGCTGTTTGTGGTTTTCCGCTTCCAGCGACAGTTACCTTCAGGCGGGGGGCAGCTCAATAACGTTGAGGGGTGCTCAGGGCAGGAATGCCCTCCAACTGCCTGGGCTTCAGGCAGGGGGCAGCTCAATAACCATGGATCACAGATAGTGATGCACCTATTACATGAAGTAATGTAATGTGTGCAGCAAGAACAAGTTATAATGATGATTCTTGTTATGTCAATTTTATTTAATTAAATTTATTTTTCATTTGTCTTTTTCATTTGTAAACATATAATTGTGGAAAACATTGCGATGTAATGATAATTTCTGTAAGCTTTTTCAATAAAAACAAATTTCCCTACTCTTGTCAGTAGGGGGATCCCATGGTTGTCTTGGTGTCTGCAAGATGGCTACTGCTACAGCTGGATATGAGCTGATGAATGTCATGGAGGCTGGGGAGAGGGCCTCCTCCCCAAACTTGACAACTGCAGAGGCTGAAAAAGTTGCAAAAATTGTGAAAGAAATAACGAAGGAAGCTGAAATGAATGAAGGCATATCTGAGGATGTACCAGTGGGAACTGAGCAATGCAGACAATATGCTGACTCTTTGTTGAGAGCAGTTCTACTAGAAGTTACTACTGAAATGAGAGATAATGGGTCCATGGAGGAGAAAAGAAGAATACTGCAGTCATAACTTTAAGCTGAGGCAGAGATATTGTAAAAGAAAAGAGAACCTCCACAATGAACTATTAAAATTATAAGGATTACCTGAAGCTAGCAACATAAGTGAAACTTGGCCTGACAGTCCAGCACAGCTAATTTCCAGTGATGTGAAAGCATCAAAGGGTGCCGCTGCTGCAGACTCACTGAAAGAGGAAATTATGACTGCTCAATCGAT
This sequence comes from Neoceratodus forsteri, assembly GCA_016271365.2. Classification (NCBI taxonomy): domain Eukaryota; kingdom Metazoa; phylum Chordata; order Ceratodontiformes; family Ceratodontidae; genus Neoceratodus; species Neoceratodus forsteri. The sequence goes on from CM028132.1 coordinate 635,293,360, forward strand.
TATTGTTCACCACAGTGGTATAAATGCACCACTGTTAGAAAGCATAAAATGGACAATGAAATACCAGGAAAAGATGGAGGGAGTTCTTTGGGGATGGTGCATACAAGTCAGCGATGGCTTGGCCTAAAACGAACCCCCGACTCAACCAAACAAACAAATATTCTGCCAGCAAAGACAGCAACTGGGATAAATGTAGCTCATGTTCACCAACACCCTTCAGAATCAGAAACTTGGATGCCTGAAATTGTATTATCACAAACTGTGTGGAGTCAAACAAAAGAGGGTAAGTGGATCCCTGACACAACAGACGCTAAGATGATGGAATATAAAAATGCTTGAAAAAGTCAAAATGTGGTACCACATAATAGTAATGGCATTGAGATCTCAAAAAGTAATGACATTATTAATAATGAAGCTCCTGAGACAGACAATGGGTCTAGTGACACTGTAGTGCTACCTAATGAAACTACTATGGGGACAAAAAAGCTGCAGCTAACACTGTGGAAACCACAAACAATGTAGGTACTGAGGTTAACGAGCCTGATTTAATAGACATTACTCCTGTCGACACAGGCACTGAGTGTCTAGGAACTGAACTCATAGCTACCAACGGTCCTGTTGTTTGGGCCCTTAAGAATCAGTTCTTTAAAACCCTGGGCAAACATGGCTGAGACCTTTATTTAAGCTTTCAGATTTATTTCATAATAAAGGTGAACCAGCTCCAAGTCAGAATGCAGTTCACTTACTATACAAAGGTGGACTCATTGAACAACCTGATAGAATATATATTTCAAAACAACTGTCGAAGGGCTCAAGGAAGTTTTTTCATTGGAAATCTTTGCATTAATACATATTGGAGAGTCAAACTTTGATGTTAACTTTAAAAATGTTTTGAGTCTTGACTAGTTTGGGGCCCAATATAACACCCTAAAGAATACTCCATTATGGATACCACTTCATGCTATTCCTCTTACAAAGCCTGCTGTAAAATGGAAAAATGAAGGTATAAATGTGGAGGATATTCTTTTATGGTTGAGGCAGAGGTGTGAGGTTTTAGATAGGCCTACCCCAATACTCAACAGTGAACAGATTTGCAATGAAGGATTAAAATTAAACTATATTCCACTGACAGGAGGGTGGTTCACTTTCCCAGTAGTTTTTTTTCCTAGGAAAAGGTAAAATATTCTGTTCTACAATGGCCAACCCAAATCCTGTCAGAAATGTGGTGCCAGAACCCATCCCAGCTCCGTGTGTGATACTTCCAGATGTAGTCTTTGTCTAGAATATGGGCACCTGTCAGCGAACTGACTGAACCTGTTTACATTGAACTTATGTGAACAAACAGGTCACTCCTATGGCAGGTGTCCATGGGCATTGCACAATAGGAAAAACTGCCCTTCACATGAAGAGCTAATTATGAAAGCTCAGCAAAAATCTGCTTAACTCATTTCAGATCAGCAAATGGCAGATCTGAGGAAAACATGGGTTGAACAGAAAGGACAGATAATAAAGGAGGGTGCTGTCTTAGACTTGGATACAACTGTACCGGTACTTAGTAAAGAGACAGATGAACAGCCTAGAACCAGCCCACAGAACATTATATTGCATAAACTGGAAACTAGAACAGAATAAGAAGTTATGCCTCCTTTGCCCCTCATCAAATAGTAAAGAGAAAGGCTACCAGGTAGTAGGAGCAAAAAAAAGGGCCAGATCAGTGAAAACAGAGACAGGGAAAAGTAAAGCTGGATGCTTGGAGAATATATAATCAAATAAAACATGGGCAGTAGGGAATAAATACTCTCTATTAACCAAAACTAGACAGTGGGGGGGGGGGCACTGATTGGGAAGAGGGTGAAGGGGAGGATTCTGAGTCTTCTTCAATAACCTCATCTTTAACAAACACTGTGTCAGATATAGAAGAAAACAGGGGAAACTTGTTAGTAGCAAAGAAAACTAGGAGGAGGAGAAAGTCCCAGACCTCTTAGTTCTGTCCTGAGAACTATTAACTTATGTCTCTTTCCATATGCACACTTAATGTAAATAGCATTAAGAGTCATAGAAAAAAGAGTAATAACCTTAATGACCTCATGATATAAGTTGTTTTTAGAATACTAGGCTTAAAACTAACCATGGAATACATCATGCTGAACAACTATGGCAAAAGGGGAATACTTTTTGGTCTATATGAGAAGAGGCATGTGATGGAAGAGGAATTTTATTTATGAAAGACACATTAAAAGTATCTAGACTTTTAGAAATACAACCAGGTAGGGTCCTATTGTTGGACATAAATTATAATCATAAAAGACTTAATTTAATCTCAATCTATGCCCCCCAAAGTAAAACTCAGAGGGTGACATTTTTTAATGAAGTCCAACCATATCTTCACATGTCCAGACTGATAATATGGGAAGGATATTTTAATTATGGGCTAACACTTAAAGACAGAGAAATGTAAACAAATAAATTATTCTGTGATGCCACAGTCTTAAATTCAATAATTAACAATGCTAGTTTACTAGATGTTTATAGTCAAAAACATAAGGAAGGGGGAAGACCTATTTCAGAGGCACCTTAGCAGCCAGGATTGATTTTATATTCATGACCAATACATTACAGATAACAGATGTAAATAACAGAGCATGGGAATTTACAGATCATGAATCAATAACAGTTACAGTGCAATGGGGCAATCCCCCAGATGCAAAAAGAATAACTGGAGATTAAATAACTGGAATATTTATAATATTTAGGATTCAGAGGACAACTTCAAAAAATGATTTCTAAAACTGAACAGATAAAATTAACTTTAGCGCACATACACAGTATAAGAAATTAAAAAACAGATGTGCACTCTGCAGTACAATAGGGCAAAAACATTAGAACAGGAACACAAATTTGGAACTCAACAGAAAAAAGCACCTTTAACCTATTCAAGAATTGTAAAGAGAGAGTGGACAAAAGACTTATAAAACAATAACAGCAGAAGGAAACATAGTCTCTTCTCCGATTGAGTTACTTCATACAGTGGACAGTATGCAAATCTCATTTTGGAGAGCAAGGTTCAATAGAGTAGGATCCCTTGTATTTTACAAAGTTATCTTTGCCTAAACTGATAAAGCAAGACTCAAAAGACATGATACAGCCAATAACTCTGATGGAAGTAGAGCAAGCTATACAAGCTCTAAAGAAAGGCACAGCACCAGCTAGTGATGGTATCAGTACAGAATTTTATAAATAATTTCAAACAGAACTAGCTTCAGTGCTACAGTTGGCATATAATTACATGTTGCATATTTCTAAACTATCTCGGTCTATGACACAGGTTATATTGCTGTTAATACACACAAAAGGAGATAAAGGCAACCAGAAGACTATGAGACCTTTACGTTGACTAAATAGCAACTTTAAAATTTTAGGTAAAATGTTACTTAAAAGATTGACAAAAGTAATAGAAAAAATATTAAGTCCACAACAGACATGTGCAATTCCAAACTGAAGGATACAGGACAATTTAAAATTATTAAGAGAACTTTTTCATAGCGGTACTACAAAAGAAAAAGAAGGTTATGTACTGGGATTGGACCAGGAAAAGGTGTTTGATAGGTTAATCCATAAATATTTATTTGCAGATCTTTGGGTATATGGCCTACCAGACCAGTTAATATGATGGATACAATGTATGTACCAGGAAGCTAAACTTAGACCTAATGTTAATGAATGGTTGGGTAGAGAAATAGAAGAAAAAAGGGGGTTAGACAAGAATGCCCTCTAAGCCCTATTTTAAATATATTACATCTGTACATTTTTATAAGAACTATAAATGCAGATAGTACTATAATTGGATGAGCCTTATACCAGAAATTCCACCCATCAAAATTATGGTATATGCAGATGACATGATATAAATAGTAGGAAAAAACTAGTAATGAACAAGCTGTAACTCAGCACAGAGACAAATTTGCTAAGGTTTCAGAGTCAAAAATAAACTATGATAAAAGTTCAGGTACAGTTATTGGATCCACCCCTATGCTCAGGAACAGCCAACTGGCTCAGATTGTGATAACAACTACTAGCATAACAATAGTTAGGAATGGAATTTGGGTCTGGAGATTTCAGACAAGTAAACTGGCAAAAATATGTACAGTTTGCGAATAGAATGGTACAATCTTGGAAAGGGTGCATGATATTTTTTAAAAAAAGAGAGTTCTGTTAATTAAAACATTGTAAGTACCAATGTTTCTCTATGTTAGTTATATCCTCCTCCCCCACAGAATATGACAACAATATTACTGAGCCTATTTTTTCAGGCAGTGTGGGGGAGTGAGCTTAATCCTGTAAAGAGGGAGATCGTACATAGGACTGTTCAGGAAGGTGGTTTCAACATAGCTTTTTACTATACTATTTTCATTTCTTATTGTTTAGGTACAATATTCAGACCAGGAATAAAAATATGGAAATCATATGTACTCTAGAAGCATGGATGACTCTCTGTTTGGCAGGTTGGTCTGCTAAGAAAGTCAGACTATTAACAAAGCTGACCACAGTACCTACCCTTGGAAAATAGTTTATTAAACATATAATACACTGGGATCTTACTGTACAGTAGTTACAGACTATGGGAAGGAAAACTCTGTATCAGCATTTAATTCAAGATGAAAAGACAGAGAAAGTAAGCTTCCCACAATGCCCTCAGGAAGATGTTAATACAGTGCTGAAGTAATTGACTGACCCTAGACTGCCTGGATATGTCTGGGATTTGGTATGGCTTAGTAGCCATGGAAAGCTGGGGGTGAAGAATAATAAGTATAAGTCTCTGACAAAATGGTATTGCCTCAGGGACACTTGTAATCAGATCCTTGAGATACACGACCATTTGTTTTTAGAGTGTGACTATATTAAACCATTGTGGAATATGCTGGCAACAGATTGGAAAGAGACATTGTTTTTTAAACATAGCATATAATGAACTAGTGTATGGATTGGTTTCAGAAGATGGTTGAAATACAGTAGGGAAAATTTACAAGCAATTTTCTTAGTCATCAAATATTATATATGGCAAGCAAGATGCCAGTGGGTTATGCAACAGAAACTAGTTACATATATAGAGCTCTTGGAGAAGTTAAGAATAGCTCTGCTTCAGATCCAACAACAGGATGTAAAATGTACTCTATGGAGAAAGTTCATCTCTTATGGATCCATGTACATATTTAGGGGTTATAGAGGACTTGTATATATACTTGCTCTATAACTATATATTATGATGGCTTCCTTTGAGTAGTATATTTTGTAAATAATGTATGATTTTGATCATCGTTTTCAGTTTGTATCGACTCTTTTCTGATTTAAGTATTTCTTTCTCAATAATATTCCTCTACTCTTGGGAGGGGGTGCTGTTGGCTCCATATCCAAGATGGCTGATTCTGAGGAGGTGGTGGATGCCACAACCCTGCAGACTAGGGAGAAATCCTCTGACCCAGCCAAGCTGTAGAGGAGGATGAAGAAGAAATGGAATCAATGGATTAATTTGGAGAAGAAGATTTGATGGAGGAGGCAATGGAAATTTTGAATGGTATAAATGCTGTATCAGATGTAACAACACCAAGGGTTGACATACATACTGCAACAGCACAGCTAGAAAAAGAATTAGAAGAAAGTAGACATGCTATATTTTTAATTCTTGCTGAAGACGAGGAGTGGAATGAAAAAAGGAAACAAACTTTACAATGACAAAAGTCCTGCAAGGAGAAGAAGTCTGGAGACAGCGCAGGAGAGGTGCAGAGCACAGAACCATCTCCCTCAACTTCAGATCTGCTGAACGCAGAGGTGCCAGCTGCTACAGAGATGACATTGAACATCAAGAAACCTGAACAAAGCAAGCTGCTAACAGCAAGTGTGCAAATAAGGACAGCTTTCAGATTACCTGAAACCAAAAATCAGACGGAGCCTGGTCTCTTCAGTCAGCCTTGGAACAAGCCATTTGGATACAAACACAGTAGATCTAGTGGGTCCCTGATCCAGATTGGGACCCAGACACTCCTGAGAATGGAGAAGATGGAAAAAATCATGGTGGTAGTATTGGGAGAGGAACTACAGGCTACTTCAAAAGAAAATGGAGAGGTAAATAAAAAAAACAGGAGTGGAGGGGGATAATGAAACAAATGCAAATGCTTCAGTATTAACAGTAAATGGGGGATGCAAATGTGGTTGTAACACTACTTGAATCCGACATTGAAAACCCACAAGATGGGACCTTTTAAAACAATCATTTGGGACCAGAATTAAGCAAAGAAAAACATAAATTGACTGCCTCAGGAAGGGCAAAATGTAAATGATAATGCAAGTACATTTTGGGAAGACAGGTCACCTGAATTTGAAAATATAAATATTATACAAAACAGAACAACTGCAGGAATTACCTGTGCACAAATGGCTCAGGTAGACACCCCCCCCGGGGAGAAAAAAGAACTGGAACACCATTTTCAGATCTTTTTGATAGGTCAGACCCAACACCCTGACACAATGCAGTAAGACTGCGCTATAAAGGGGGTCAAGAGACAAGGCCAGATAGACAGTATGCAAGGAAACCATTACTCAAAGAATCTATGTGATTTCTTGCCCTAATCCACATCTCAGGTGAAGATGGTTATGACATAAGAACATTAGAATGGTGTTGGCAGATGGGGACCATTTGATCCATTTAGTCTGCTCAAGGTGGCTACCCTTCTCCCCTTTAATTGTTCAAGCCAAGCTGTCCACACTGTCAATCCTATACTAGTTTAAATTCTCTTACTGTCTTAGCTGCCATCACCTCTGCTGGCAGACTGTTCCGTCGGTCTATCACCCTCTCCGTGAAGAAGTACTTTCTATAGTTGCTCCTGAACTTGCCTCCCACCAGACGCTAGTTGTACCCCTGTGTTCGAGTTCCTTTGTTTACTTGGAAGAGATTTATTCCGTGACATATTTGAATATTTCTATCATGTCTCCTCTATTTCCTTTCTGTTCTAGTGAGTACAATTTTAGTACCTTAAACCTAGTTTCACATGTCTCACAGTGTAGTCCTTGCACCATTTTAGTAGCCCTTTCTGCACTGTCTCTAATCTGTATGTCATTTTTCAGGTGTGACCTCCCGAACTGGACACAGTACTCCAGGTGTGGCCTTACCAAGGATCTGTACAGTGGCATGATTACCACTGTACAGTGGTACAGGGAGACCTGAAACATGAGTTTCAGTTCTCCCTATGCTCTAGAACACTTCTGGAGCAAGTATGATCAATTAAAGTTTCCCCCCTTGTGTACTCCCTTTTTTACTATCCTTCTTACAAAACCTACCATTAAATACATAACTAATATGTTTAGAAATGAGGGTGTGCATGTAAGTGACATCCTACACTAGCTTCAGCAAGTGTGTGAAGTCTTAAGCTCTCCAGAAGCTGTTATTGGTACAGAGTTCCTATTAACAGAAGGGTGGAAGTTCAAAGTAAAGCTAAGAAATAATGAAGAAGGTATATCACATCTGCCTAACACCTTTTTTTCTCTGTAAGAACAGAGAAGTTTGCTTTTAATTAGGTCAGCCAAAGGCCTGTTACAAATGTGGGGCCAAAATGCACCTTTCAGATGTATGTGACAAGGCACACTGTGGGATTTGCAGTGAATTTGGTCACATACAGTACGTGCTCAATGCATGAATCACAGTAGATGTATCTTGTGTGAGGAGCACTGGCATACATTTCATGCTTATCCATGGGCATCTCACAAAAAAGGACAAATCTGAATCCTGATTATTTAATTAAAAAAAGCACAGCAAAAAGAGGAAGCTCCAAATATAGAAAACTGCCCTTACACTGCAAAGGCAGAGGTGTCCATGCCACTGGAGGAAGATAATACTTCTGTTGTGGTGGAGATGGTAGAACAAGAAGCAACTGTGGTACCCCCCACAGTCAGGGATGGCCCTTTTTCCACTAAGGTCATTATAACAGAATCTATACCTGAAGTAGACACTGCCTCCCTAACAACAGAGGAACATACAGTAAACATGCTCCCACCACAGGAGTGGAAACCATCACGTAGGAGCTCTAGGCGTATTTGATCTGGATAAAACAAACTGCAAGTGGACAAAATGAAGATTCAGAATCAGGAGACGTAGAGTCAGATGCTTCTTCCTCCCACTCTATCACTCAAGATACAGAGGAACCTCAAAATGTGAGAAAAAAGGAAAAAAAAAAGAAAAAAGCTGATTGAACTTTAAAATTTGTTAGAGGTTTGGTGAATATTGCTTCTTTATATGTACACAGGTTGCTAAATAGTAGGAAAGGGGCAGCTGTATTTTCCTTACAACAGGAACATCAGGTAGAGATTATATTTCTGCAGAAGAACTGGTTTCATAATAACCATACTGTACAGCAAGCACTAAAGCAATGGTATCAGAGCCCCTCCTTTTGGTCCTATGATCTTCATAAAGCAGATGGTTTCAGTATCTTGTTCATTGGACAGGGGTTTAAACTACAAAAACTAGTAGACCAAAGTGCTGGTCATGCTCTCATTTTGTATGGTATACTGTATGGAAAGGGGGAATCAAGTAGGTTAATAAATATATATGTACCACAAGATAAAGCAGATAGGGTAACACTATTTTCACAAATTCAGCCTTTTTTAGCCACAGCCAAAAATGTGTATTTTGGATGGGATTCCAATTGCACTCTGGAAACTATAGGTGGGAGAAAGGGTTGAAAAAAGGTGTGCTGTGATTCCACTTCCCTAAGAAACTGTATAGAGGTAGCGGAGTTACAGGATATCTCAAAAAATGCAAGCCCAGCCATAAAATATACATTTGTGAAAAATAACTTAACAACTAAAACAGGTTATGGACAGGATTCACAAAGCACTGGCACTCGGTGCATCTCCGATGCCCTGACAAAAATGAAATGCACTGAACACAAACCATGGTATTCACAGACGATGCACTGGGGAATGCTTCCGGTGCATCCCTCTATGAATACCACAGTTGAGACCATCCCGGGATGTGCCAGTGCAACCCCCAGTCGGACTAGGAAAACAATAAGGCAGCGCATCTCCAGATGTGCTGTGTCCAAATGTGACATTCACAACCACAAACATGCAAATCAGGCCATTAGGCATGCAAGGCGCAATGGGGCCATTTGCTGTCATTATGGCCCCATTTGCATGCATCTTGCAGGGCTGTATTGGGCAGAATGTGCCAGGCACACTGCAAGGACTTTGAGCCACACACAGCCCCAGGTTGTGTTGGTGTTCCCTCCACCCTTCCCTGGCCCAATCATATTCCGCAATGATACAGCACAGTATCCCTGGTGGTATAGTGGTACCATCCTTCCTGCCCATATCCCCAGTCATGCAGTACATAGCCTGGTAATATCCCAGGTGGTATAGTGGGAACCCCTTCCCTGCCTGCAGCACCAGTAAAATGGAAAAATATGCTGCAATACCCTTGTGGTATAGTAGAACCCCATCCCCACCTGACCCGATCACAACATCGATGGTAGTCTGTCACAAAGTTTCCTTGGTGGTCCAGCAGACCCCTCACTCCCCCCACCCACTCAGGCACCCCATCCCACTCCTCCATCCCAGCATGGTCCTAACATTGGCAGGCAGCTCAGCCCACTCACATACCACCACAGTTGCCTGTCGACAGAGCTGTCTTTGAATGAAGCTACTGTACGGCTGGAAGCCCATTGGTGGACCCTGTTGACCAATGGGCTTGCAGTGTGTACTGTGCTCTGTCATTCTAACTTGGCATGAATAGCAGAGTACAGTACACACTGGCTCAAAACAGGGTCCACCTGGCTTCCAGGCATACAAGCTGTCATTCTGACAGACAGCTCTGTGAAGTGGGCAGCCGTGGCAGTATGTGGGTGGGTTGAGCTGCCTGCAGATGTTGGGACCATGCTGTGATGAGGGGAGTGGAGTGGGGTGGGGGTGTCTGAGTGGGTGGTGTGTCCACTGGACCACTAGGGAGACTTCATAATAGACTACCATCTGCATTTTGATTGGGTTGGGTCGGGGGTTCTACCAGGCCACAAAGGTTTTGCCCCATATCTTTCCATTTTACTGGTGCTGTGGCAGGGAGAGGATTACCACTATACCACCATGAATATTACCAGGCTCTGTATTGCATGATCAGGCATAGGGGTAGGGAGGGGGGACCAATTTACTGCCAGGGTAGGCAGGCTGCCATGCTGCTGTCTGCAGTTCAGCAGTCTGCCTGTGGGTGGACACCCACTTAAGTCTACTCGTTGTAGGCTTATCTTTTGGAGATGCATCTCCGGACTTGCTCTGGAGATGTGCCTCCAAGTTGGGCTGTGAATTGGGCTGTGCACCATATGCATGAGCATGCCCCCTACACAACCACTCCTGATGCATTGCATAACATTCTGGATGGTGTGTGGTGCATCTGCGATGAGCTGGCACATTGGAGATGGGCCTGTGTATCAGACCCCTTACAGAATCTCGCTAGTGTGCAATTCGGGATGTGCTGGTGCATCTCGGATGTGCTGAGTGCATCCCTTTTGTGAATCCTGCCCTGTATTTTTGTGACTAATAGATTACAGATAATAACTACAGTACAAAAGCATTTCCAATAGAGTTTTCAGATCATTTAATGATCAAATCTCTAATTACATCTGATACAGAAATTCATATCCCAAGATCAAAATGGAGAATAAATATAAGTTTATTAGAGAATAGGGAGGTGAAAGCAAAAATATTGTCAATCTTTTTTGTTAGAGCATCACTTTTATGTTTATGTGAGGATTTGGGCAAATGGGAAGAAACAAAAAACAATATTACAAACGGGTTCCAGGTATATGGCAAACAATAAGCAAACCTGGAATTTCTATCTTATTTAGATTTAAGAACACAACTGTATTGTTTAATGACAGCCACACATATAGAAGGATATGATTTAGCAGCACAAGTTGCAAATATAAAACAGGACATGAGAACAGTACAGTATGGCAGGTCAAGTTCTCTATGAGCAGAAATTAATTTTGGTACAACCAAAACCCATATTCAGACCTTTGTGTAGCCTGCAAAGAAAGGAAAAATATGTCCCAGATTATTAAATTATAGGATACACAAGGTAAAATGTATATAAGTTCAATAGAGATTCAGGCAATAATAGAACAACACTTAGCTTCCTTTTCTGAAACCCCAGAGGAAAATACAGAGGAAGCAACAGAATATTTAAAACATATACAAGTACCTAGAATATCAGCCAATATGGCCAAAAATCTTACTACTTAAATTACACCTATGGAGATATTGGATGTAAATAAACATTTAAAATTAGGAGTGTCCCATGGGAAAGATGGTATCCCAAATGAATTCTGTAGGGCCTTTGGAGATATTATATCAGAATGTTTAGCAAAAGTACTGTATTTCATTTTTTTTTATCACAAAACAATATACCAGAATAATTACCAAAGGATTAATAATTTTTTTTTGTATAAACAATGGGACAGAACATTACTGAATAATTGGAGGCCTATATGTTTGCTAAATTCAGATTTTAAAATTTTATAATTTATTTTGCAGAAGAAGCTTAAAAGAGTAGCTGACAATTTAATACGCCCTGTGCAGACATGTTCTATACCAGAAAGAAGTATACAACAAAACTTGTGTATCATGAGAGATATTTTTACTTACTGTCAGGAAAAGGAAATTGATGGGCCTTTACTTTCATTAGATCAGTGCAAAGTGTTTGATAAAGTTCAGCACAATTTTTTGTTTTCAGTACTTAACAAGTATGGAATCCCCCCCTTGCGAAATGGATTAGATTACTGTGTGATTCAACATCAATTGCTCCATTAATTGTAGGGACTGAGGGCAAAACCATTCCAATTCTAGTAGGAGTCAGGCAAGAGTGTCCCTGACCCTGCTATTGTATATGTTTGCAATAGATCCCTTAATAAGGAAAATATGAAAAGGCATAGTATCATAGGTATCTCTGGGAAACAGCAGAGGGATGCAGTCAAACTATTAATGTATGCAGATGTCTTGTGTGTAGTAGTGAAGAATGTACAGAGCATAGAAAATTTACTTTCAGGGAATGGACATTTTTCAGCAGTGTTAGGGTCCTCACTAAATTTAGGAAAATGTGTAGGATTGCAACTTGAGCACAACCCAGCAACACACATTGAAAGTCATCATAAACAGATATCAGATCAGCCGATAAAAATATTAGGGGTTAAATTTGGGATAGGAAATATGACTCAGGTATATTGGGAACGGGCAATAAGCATAGGAGAAAATAAAGTGAATCGATGGAAACATTGGAAAGTGTCTAAAAATGAAAAAAGTTAATGTAGCTAAACAGTTTCTAATCCCTGTTTTCTTGCACATTGGAACAGTATTCCCCTTACCCACAAGTCTAGAAACCCACATTTTAAGTCTGTTCTTTCAGTTATTATAGGAGAGCAGACTTAACCCCATTAAAAGAGGAAATAACTTAACTTCCCATAAAAAAGGGGGGCCTTAACATGATAAACCCTATAGTTTTCTTCAACACACTGTTTTTAGCATACCTATGTAAAACAACTTTAGCATCTACTACAGGATTGACCAAATTATGGATTTGGAACTCCTTACAGGTGTACTTCCTAGCATGGGAGGGTTTCCCCCAAAACTATCAAAAAATATGCAAATTCCAGATTACATGAAATCTGCACTGCAGAAATTATATAAATGGAAAATATGGAAAGAGGTGGTCCAGAGTAAAACCAGGAAACACTTATACCAAATTGTATTAAATACAATGGTTCCTTTAACACCAGTAATTAAGAATTGTAACCCCTCAAAAATGCATTTAGCAGTAAAATCATTAGTAAATAAAAGAATTCCACAAAAAATGTGGTATTTGCAATGGCTATGTGTTCATGGTAGACTTAATGTTAGAGGAAACAATAAACACAAACCAATTGAAGAAAGAGGGAGTCCTTTCCATGAATGTCATGTTTCTATAGAATCATTGCAAAATTTTTTGATTGATTGTCCAGTTTCGTCTCAGCTTTGGGTTTATTTAGCTAGATTGTGGCAGCTGCCCTGGTTGACACAGATGTCATATGCCTCTTTGATGTTAAACGACTGTACTGCTTAAGTTAAACAGTACCACAGCAGTACTCTAAAAGTATTTTTTTACTGTTTTAAAAGTTTATGTATGGCAAGCATGTTGCCAGTTAGTATTACAACAGCAAAGGATGGCTTATGTGACTATTGGGAAAATGTGTGAGGCCGCATTTAAAGAAATAATTGCTAAAGATTTGAAAACACATTTGAGATTAAAAGTAAATCTATGGTGGAAAGGGTTCTCCTTCTTTAAAAATTATGCTTAATTATGTAAATAAAGGGAAAAACGGTATAAGTGATATAATTCAGATTATAGACATATATAAATAAATGAGTATTGCTTAGGAATAAGTAGGATATGATCATCTTTTCTCCATGTATATATTTATCTAAATAACAGCATTATTAGGAACAATTGTGTTTTTCTTTTTAGTGGTAGTGCAGGATGTATGAGTAGGGGTATGAGCATGAGGAGGTAGAGGATTAAGTTAAGGTTTCTTTTTTTTTTTATTTTTGTTCTTGGAAAAATATGTTTATTTTATAAATATTACAATTCTGTAACAGTGATGTATAACTGATTTTTGCTTTAATAAAAAATTCCCCTACTCTGCTGCAGGGGGTCTGCTTCCTGTGTATGAGATGGAGGAGTCCAGTGGACAGCTGGATGGCAATGGAGGAGGAGGAGAATGAACTGATGCAGCGGCAATGGCTAAAGAGATGGCTGGAATGCACCCCGCAGGTTACCAGCATAGTGTCTCGCAGAAAGCCACACATACTATGGATGGTAGTATAAGTAATTTGCAACAGGTAGAAGATTTACAGTAGAAGACATGGATATAGAAACAGAACAGTCTTTGCAACAGAAACAATCCTTATTGGAATCACAATTATCTACCATTGAAAGAAAGGTTGTGCAAGTAAAAAGTAAAGTAGAGGAGGAAAAAAGAGAAAAAGGACAATGGACTCACCATCCAGTACAGAAGCAGCGGGTCCAATAAAGCTTTTTGTATTTGGCTCTGCATCCGATAACCTGGATAATGACAAGGAGACAACACCCAATGGACCAGAGAACTGTGGTTCAGGATATACACCTTGGACTCCAGATGGTGCACTGAGAGGAGTGGGATGGATTCAGGATGCTTCTGGTACATGGATCCTGGATCCCCAAATCCCAGTACCTGGCTCGGACATCAGTTCCCCTTCTGAAGCAAATACAGACGTGTCAGCATCAGAACCAGCTTTTAACATTAATACAGGTACAGTTCTACTCTCTCCAAAAGAAGGTAGTTGAGATGCATTGCAGATGGTTAAACAAGACACTGAGCAAACAAATGAACCAGTACAGTATTTACCACCTGAGCAAATGCAAAATAATAATCAGAATACTGAGAATGCAGAAAAAACTAACCCCACCTTAGGCAGCCTTTTTCATAAGCCGGTAGAACTTGCAAAAAGGAGAAATGCTGTTAGGCTCTGCTATATGGGTGGGATGGACATACCACCAGATAGATTTTATGCTTTCAAAACCCTGATAAAACAATTATTAGATTTCATCCCCTCTGAAGTCTACACCTTAATTCATACTCCGGGGGAATCCACTTGTAAGTACCCTGTATTAAAAGCAAACCCTCTCTGAGCTCCGTTCATAGCTATCCTCCTCCTCACCAAACAATCTTTTCAAAGTAAAAGTAAAAGTAATACTGAATCAATTTTTAAATTAGATATTGCATCTTCCCAACTGCTTTCACATAGGCCAAGATAAAGGCTTTATATTTTACCCTGGGTGGCCCTGCACCTATTTTAAGTGTGGTTCAAGTCATCATATCAGCTCCAACTTGAATTGCTGAAATGCGCCCATTGTGGAGAAATAGGGCACCCTAGTGTGTACTGTTTTGAAAACCAATGCAAGCAAGAAAGCTGGCATAGAATTTTTTGCACTCGTTCACTTTGTGCTGGCTTTCTTGTTTGCACTGGTTTCTCTTTAGCCACAGAACAAGTGTTTATGGAGTGGACCGGTGTTTCCTGCCTGTTGTACTGTTTTAAAAACCCTCACTGCAATTTATGCAAGGAGGAAGGCCATGTTTTTACAGACTGCCCATAGGCCTCTGATAATAATGAAAACTCTGACTTTGGGATACAGGAGTTTTATATCTGGAAAGCTTCAAAATAAACTATCCCTGCTCATGCACATGCAGTTGCACCATCTGGGCAATGCACCCTGGACTTACTGGGGCCAATATCTCAGTCTCCTTCTCATACAACATAAATTCCAGAGCCAAAATATCAACCAGAGCCTAAAACTAACTGAAGAAATGCCTCCCCAACCCCAGTGCAAAAAGAAAATGATTTCACAGAAGTTAAAACAAGCAAGGGAAAAGGAAAAAAGTGCACAAAAACTGGCTCAGCCCGAAACTAAACCAATAACTGACCCAAATCAATTTTTAGTACAACAGTGGGGTGATTCAGAAGTCGGGTTTGAGTCAGACAGTGCATCAGCTCCTTACTCTTAGCGGGAAATGATGTCTGACCCAGAGAATCTTTCAGATGATCATCTGAAGACTCGCAGGAAAAGGATGGGAACTACAGCTTCAATTAAGAAAACTAATGTGACTTAGTGATTTATGGCAACTTCCCAATACACCTTGAAAGTGGCTTCCTTGAATGCCAACAGTCTGCAGTCTGCCATGAAAAGACTTTGCACTTATGCCTTATTTCAACATTCTGACCTTGATGTGCTTTTTTTACAGGATGTCTGTTTGCATACTGCAGATGATTTGGATGAAGCTAGCAAGGGTTGGAACTGGGGCCCCATCTTTTGGTCGACATGGGATGAAACATGCTCTGGGGTGGGAATTTGTTTTTTTTCTTGAAAAATACAGATTATTCATATGGTGGATATTGCCCCAGGAAGGGCATTTTTATTAGATGTACCCATAAATGGAATGGAATTCAGGATGCTTAATATTTACACTCCCCAATCCAAGTCCAATAGGACAGACCTTTTTAAACATATTAAACATTATCTATTTACTGCACAAAATATCATACTAGGAGGGGATTTCAACTGTAGTATGGCAGTTACAGATAGAGGGCTAAAATAAAAAACCCATAATTTCTGTGATGCTAACTTTTTAAGTCAGCTGCCAGAACAAGCAGGTTTATTGGATTTGTTTGGAACACTCTTTCAATCTCCCCCATGTATATATTTTTGTGGTAATAGATCCACGAGAATAGATTATTTTTTTGCTTCTTCAAATTTATAGCTACAGGAAGCCATAGTCCTTCCTGTGGCTACCTCTGATTATGGTCTGTTAAAACCTGTAATAGGAAATAGCTCTGAACAACATAGAGGCCCAGGGATTTGGAAATTGAATTTGAGCCTACTAGAAAATAATATTAAAGCCCAAGGTTTTCGATACATCCTGGAAGCTTGCAAATTTATCTTTTTTTATATGATTTGATATATAGTTTGTGTGAAGACACAAAATATGGTATCGCCACCTATTTCAAAACTGTGGGGAAACTAAATGGGGAAAAAAAACTGATAGATATAAATATCTTAGGGAACAGGTAATTTATTTTTTCCCTATGGAGGGAAGGTGTAGGTGATTTTACTACACAAATTAAGGAGATTAAAACTGAAATAGCTCAGCTACAATATGATAGAATGAAAACCCTAGAATGAGAACAAAGATTTGGAACACAGGGGAAGAGAGCCCACACCAACCCTTTTGATAGTTGTATCAACTTAAGGGAATATAAAATGATCTTGTATCTTGTGTCAGCATCAGGAACTGAAGTTTATCAAAATAATGAGATACTACGGGAAATGGAATATTGTATTGCTCAGATGTTCTCCAGACAAAATTTAAAAAGGGAGCCAATGCAATACTGGTTAACTTCCTACAACTTACCAAAATGCCACAGAAATTGAGGAATTTGTTGATCGCCCCATTACTAGGTTAGAACTCCTAATATTATCACTGAATAAGGGTGTAGTGCCAGGAGTGGATGGCCTCCCAAATGAGCAATATAAAATTATTTTTGACTTTTTGGGGGATGAATTAGTCACTCTATACAATGAAGCATTAAAACTAGGAATATTTCATAATAGTATGTATACAGGTATCCTTTTGCTACTTTTCAAATTGGGGGAAAGAGGAAATCTAAAAAACTGGAGACCTATCTCACTCTTAAATTCAGATTGTAAAATATTAGTGAAATTATTGTGTAATAGATTTTCTGCAGTATTAGACTGTATTATCCACCCTACACAATTTTGTGGTGTCCCATCTAGAAAAATTTCTGACATCTTTATCTTACTAAGGGAGATAATGGCAAAAGGGAATGAGGGGGGAACTGATAGTTTTTTTACTAAGCATAAACCAAAACAAAGCCTTTGATAGGACTGAGCATTCTTATCTTTGGTCCTGCCTTGCTGCATATGGATTCCCTGCTACCTTCATTGCATGGATAAAAACATGTTACTTACATGCCTCTATAGTTCCTTATGTAAATGGTTGGTTGGAGAAATGATGCCAGGTCCAGAGAGGGATACATCAGGGATGTCCCTTAATCCCCGTCTTATACATACTCACTCTTGACCCACTAATACAAAGGTTAAACCACTCCAGTGATATTATAGGGTTATCCATAGGTAGTGATGATCTTCCTATATGTTCAATAGCTTATGCAGATGACTTCTGCCTGATATTAGCGGACCAAAACTCAGGTAGTGCAGCAGGGAAGGTATTGACAGAATTTTCTACCACATTTGGATCAGAAATTAGTTTAAAAAAAAGTTATTGTTTGCTGATCGGTCAGACAGATGAGGTACACAAGAATAAACAGTGCAATCTTGATCTAATGAACCTCCATTATTCAGACATCCCTATCTAATGGAATGGTAGCATGTCTCCCAAGTAATACTCCCAGAATGTTTTAATCCCAGTTTTATGGACTCCCTATTATCCGGACTAATTTCATGTCTCCCAAGCAGTCTGGATAATCAAGATTGTACTGTATTAGGAGTTCCGGTACATTGTTGGTACCATAAGATTTTGGGTATTTTTGGGGGGTCCTAAGGAAATGCAGTTTTATAATTGGGAAATACAGCTAAAGGAAGCTTCAGGTAAAGTTTCTCATTGGAATAAATGGCACATGTCAAAAAAGAAAAGAATCTATATGAGTAAGTCTTTTTTGATTCCGATGTTATATTTAAGCATAGTTTTTCCTCCCCCAAATCATTAGAGACTGCCTTATTTAGTGGGGGGGGGTCAGTGTTTATGGGGCAGTTGTCTTAGCCCAATTAAAAGAGGCATTACATACCTACTGCTCTCTCAAGGGGGACTTGGAATAACAAACCCATTGGTATTTTTCACTGAATTTTTTATACCATAATATCACCAAAATTTTAACACCCATTTTCAAAATGTGATCTCCATGAGCCTTAGATGAACTAGGTCCCCTATTGAGATTGTGGGACTTTGAACAACCTATCCCTAAACAGAAACCAATATCTTATCTTTCAGAGTCACTACACTCTTCGATTAGCAAACTAAAGCTATGGAAAATTACAAAACAGAATCTCATAACCATAAATAGAAAAGAAATGTGTAATATAATCTTAAATTACTACAATTATGAAATGCCTCCTTATGGGCAAGGTCCCTAGAATTCTGCAGCCGCAGAATTTGCAACCTACTGCAGAACTTCTGCAGTGCAGCAGAATTCACTGTCCTTGGTGATTCTTTATTAATATTTCCATTTATCCATAGAACCCGATTCCCTTCCCTTCCCTTCTTTTTATATCCAGAAGTTCTCTATGCTCAGAATGGGATGTTATCAGTGCTATAACATCATACATTAGCTAATGAAATGGCTGCATTCTGCCACAGAAATGAATATGTAACCCCTAGGTGGCACTATCCCAAGAGATACTACCCCTGCCTGCATGACTAACTACAGGATGAGGGGCCTGAGCTCATGAAAAGGGTGCCTCCACCTGGAGGACAGGGTTAATGGCAGTGTGACCTCTCTGGGTACAGCCCTTCGGGACATTGATATCACCACCTCTTTCCCCTCTAGTGGCCAAAGCAAGTCTGAAGCAACACAATCCCAATGCACACTGTAATGCACTGTTAACCCCTCTTGCAACACACTTACTTACCACCATGGCTGAATTAGCTAGAACGGCCCTGGAGACCCCCTGGTGTTTACTCATGCTACCCAGTACAGGATGCAGGATGGATGAAATGGAGACCTCAGGATGAAGAGCTGGATTGCCAGGAGAAGCAGGGCCCATATGATGCACCGTGGTGTTGTTCCTGTTCATTGGTGTTGAGCAGGTAGCGAAATCCCCAGGCGGGTCTCTCGTCGGGTGTAACTCTGCAGTGTGAGTGGCAGTCTAGGCTGAGACGGTAAGGCCCAAACCAGGTGAACGAGTTGGATACAGTCCAGTAGATTTGCTGGATGCAGCCTCCAGCTAGCATGACACACTCAGCGAGGTGGGAAACCAAATCATGACCCACACTCCGCATTCAGCACACTTATAGTAAAGGCAAGTAAATACCACAGTTTGGATGACAGTCCGGTTGCTATCAACAGTGTCTCTGCACAAACTGTACACTCTGCGGTATTCTCAAGTCCTGACAGGCTGATTGCACCGAGGCAAATCTTCAGTCCACACCAGGCAAAATTCACTTTGCCACAAATCAGGATTCTGGTCACAAGTACTGCAAATTCCGATGAAGTCCGAGATGTTTAGGATGACTTCTTCACTTGGGAAGATGGTAGCAGGCAGGCTTGACTCAGCCTTCCCGTCAATTTACCATGCGTACCCCACAGGAGCAGCTGCTTGAATTACTCGAGGTGTTCAGTCACTCAACTCCAATCTCACACTGACTCACTGCTGCAGGCAGCTCGGGACTTTCCCAGTGATCCAAAAGGTTTGATTCCTTGATCCATCTGTCTGTCACAGCTAGGGCTCCCCTTCCAGGTCCATTTAGGCACCAAAGGGTAAAAACTTCAATTCCTACAGAAATTCACTCCCACAAGATCCCTGGGGACAGGCTCCATTTTAGAGTCCCCAAAGGTACTGATTGGTCCTGACTGGCAGTCCAGAACCAAGATGGTTGTGATTAACAGAAAAGTCCATGCTGCAAAGGAGGCAGGTTAGACAAAGTACAATATCATTATTACTAAAACAGAAAACCAGCAAACAGTCACAGTTCTCAATAGAACGCCCTCTGCACAATTAGTGATGGCAGAATGGAGCAATTATCTGGCAGCCCAGGTGAGAATTGAGCTTAGGAACACTTGACCCCACCCAGACTAATTATACACTATGAGATAGGCAGCTCTTAAAGAGACAGGCATGGAGGCTAACAGAGCACTCATATGCAAGTACTTTTAAATCTGTTAGTACACAGAACACCTGCCTGGCAGTGGGCATTTAGGCAGCCCAGGAAGACATTTAGGAACTCTCATTTGTAGGGGGTTACAAATAGTCACTTATCTACCACAGCTCCCACTGCCAGAGGCGGTGGCACAGCATATCAGGCACCGTGATATTTGCTCAACCTGCACTACAGCCTAATACAATTTTCAGTCTTATGTTATTACACTAGGGCCAACTTAAAACCTTTTATTTATGATTTATTTATTAATGACTTTGTTAACTGGGTAGGTGCACTGATCCCAGGGACCTTTTTCAGGCATGACCCAGGCCACACAAGGCGGCACAGAGTAGAAAC
This sequence comes from Neoceratodus forsteri, assembly GCA_016271365.2. Taxonomy (NCBI): domain Eukaryota; kingdom Metazoa; phylum Chordata; order Ceratodontiformes; family Ceratodontidae; genus Neoceratodus; species Neoceratodus forsteri. The sequence goes on from CM028132.1 coordinate 635,314,215, forward strand.
ATCAGAATAACAAGAACATAACGAGAGTAGATAATACAAAGTGAAAGGTTACAGTTGTTACATTTGGCAATACATGGTGGCAGTAGTTGAGGGACAACAAATAACAAAGCAAAGTAAGGCTCATGGTGGTACCTTGACAATGGAGTTTGCCCTTTAAGGGCAAGGTTGTCCTGGTGCAGCCCTTCCCTCCTTCATGGAATGGTCATGCACAGGATGGGAGGGGGGAAGGAAGGGGAAGGGCTAAGGGCCATAACAATGGGCAGGTAACAGGAAGGGGAGGGGTGAAGGGAGGTACATAAGGAACAGCACAAGGGGGCCTCAGCCACTTTTTGTTGGAGTTTTTGATTTTACTGAAGCTGCAGCAAGTTGGATTGGCATATTTGTTGGTGGAGGTTTGTGCACCAGGATAAAACAGGTAAATAAAAAAAAAGATAGTAAGGTTTGGATGTGTTTTAAAAAAATGTATATAATAATGAAAGGAGAAAGAGATGTTTGTGGGGCCACTTGGTTGACTATGAAAGTCTGCATATAATAGAGGAGGAGAGAAGCATTTTACTGCATTAGGACAAGATGGGTGCTAGTAGTTTTAAAAAAAAAGAAGAAATATTTTGTGTGTGTGTGTGTGGTTTTGGTGGTCAATTACATGGCACAGCAAGGTATGAGGTAGTACTGAAGTGCTAAGAACAATAGTGAGTTGGAGAAAGCTGTGCCTGATGCTAGTGGAGTAGATGTTTGGACAAAAGACCAGAAGGTAGTGCTCCTGTAGCGAGCAGCGTGCAGTGTTGTTGGAGCAATGACGGCGTGGGCCTAAAAGGAAAAGGCAGGTGGTTCACAAGAGCAGAGCAGGGTACTGGAAGGAGCAAGCGTTCAGAAGAAAAATGAGCATTGTAGCGCATGGCTGGAAGTATTTTATACATAGATACATAGACAGTGTCGGCAGATAAGGGCCTGTGACCCACCCAGTCTGCCCATTTGAGCTTGTAAGTTCAGTTTATGTTTTCCTAGAAGTCCGTTGTCCCTTACCCCTGACCTCCAGAATTCCTTTATGTCTATCCCATGCATTCTTAAATCCTGTGATTGTTTCAGCCCCCACCACTTCCTCTGGCAGGGTATTCCACTTGTCCACCACCTGTTCTGTGAAGAAATTCTTCCTCACGTTTCCTCTGAATCATCCTTCCTCCAACTTCATCCCATGCCCTCTAGTTCTGGAACATCTTTTTTGCTTAAAAACAGTGTATTCCTGCACCCTGTTCCTCCCTGTAAGATACTTGTATGTCTCTATCATATCCCCTCTCTCCCTCCTCTCCTCCAAGGGGTACATTTTTGGGCAGCAAGAGGTGGCATTTTGCTGGCGTTGACTGAGCAAGGGAGGTGATCAAAGGGCAAGGCTATTCAAGCCATAAAGGAGCATTTTTGTAGCACAGGGCTGGATTGAGGGGACAACAAGCAGTAGTGTTTTGCAGGTGTTGGCCGAGCGAGGGTGTGACTGGAGGGCAGGGCTACGCAAGCCAAACAGAGCATGTTAGTGCATTGTAAGTTGTGGGGCAACATGGAGTGGGGTTTTGGCTGATGTGGGCTTAGCAAGGGATGTGATGGGAGGCTAGGGGTTATTTAAGCTGAAGGGAGCATTTTAGAGCAGGGCTGGAAGTCCTGGGGAAACAAGCAGTGGTGTTTTGGTGGCATAGGGCCTCATGAGAGAGGCGACTAAATGGACAAAGTGTTTAATGAATCAGAAAGCGAACAGAGCAGGTAGCAGCGCATGGCTGCACATTTGGGATAGCAAGAGGGGGATTTTGGCTGGCATGGCCTAGCGAGGGAGACATTTAAAGGGCAGAGTCGCGGAGAAAGGAGCGCAGAAAACGGAGTGATGATGGGAACACATGGCAAAAGAGGAACACTTTGCGGCCCTGTTTTTTGGCCGAGGGAGGCCTAAGTAAACATGGCTACAGAGCATGGGGGGGAGACCAGAATGGGGAAGAGGCCCAAATGGAAGGGCTTATGTGGGGGTTGACACAGGCGGCCATGTGGTGGGATGGCGCACGCCATGGGTAGGCCGTGAGGCAGGCGTTTTTCAAGGGGGGATAGGGGTGAGGGTTTTAGCCATGAGGATGAGGTTTTTGGGGGATTTCTCCACCAAAGGGACAACAGAGAGAGGCCCAGTAAAGGGAGGAGCTGAAGCACACTATAGCGACCGGCGGCGTGATGTCACATGCTGTGTGACGATCCCAAGGACAAGGGGAAAGGGAAGAAAAAGAACAAAGGGGTAGGGAAAAGAAAAAAGACAAGAGTAGAGGTTGCACAGGAAGGCTGGCTAACAGGAAAGGGGCCATGAGAGTTCACAGGCTGCTGGGCCAGGGGAGCTCCCCACCCAAAGCGCCTCGTGGCAGCCTCCAGTTGGGGCTGATTAAGGGGAGAGTGAAACTCCTTAAGAAAGGAGAGTATGCATACCCCAGCGGCGCACAGGAAAGAGGCATTTTTCATTAAGGAAGCCAGCAATGGCTGGTGGTGGCCCATGAGTGGACACGGGAGAAACAAAGGGATGCAAAAGGGGGGCATACGGGTATGGAAGCTAAAAAGAGGTTATATATAAAAATAAATAAATAAATAAACCTCGGGAGCGCAAGGATACCAAAGAAAAGGGAAGCACGTGGTAACAGAAAGGAAAAGCGGAGCGGGCATGAGGGTGCAAAAAAAAAGTGGACACAAATATATGGTAATATAGGTATATAATAACTCTTGTTCTCTTCCTGTAGTTGTCTTCACAGAGAAAAGTGAAGGAAATGGCACCAAAGAAAAGCAAGCCATCAAAGGATGACGTCTACAGGGCCGTAGTCGAATTGGCAGAAAAGGCCAACCGAATGTGGGAACTGGTGGAAGGGGAGGAACCAGGGAGACCCGGGGAGAAAAGGAAAGCCGGCCCAGAAAAAGGGGCCAGAGGAAAATGATCAGCCGAAGGGCCACGTAGCCCCACTAGGGAACCACTGCTTGCAGTGAAATCCCCCCAGGGTGGCTGATCCAGTACCTCTGCAGCCTATAGACTCGGGAACACCAGTACCACCCCCCGATCAAGGCAGGATCTTCCCTGGTGAACCCGGGCCAGATCCCCAGAACATGGTTTTTCCTCCACAAACCATATTAGTTCACCCTCCTCCTCAACCACAGGGAGAAAAAAGGGGGCATTTGGAAGATGCCAGGCAGCACAGCCCAGACAAGGTTACAGGTAACGCACCCAGTGCAGTGGGAGATAGTATAAAGGAATACATAGGTCAAATTGTATCAGCACTGGGGACAGGAGGGTTAGGGCAGATGGAATCAGCTCTGGCAGAGATTAGGACGGAGAAAGAGGTGCCAAAAAGTAATGAAGGGAGTGCAGAAAAAGAAGGGAAAGGTACAAGGGAGAAGGGAGAAGGGTGCACCCAGGATGAGGATAGGACAGCATGTCCCACTGGCCACAAAAGAGAAAATATGGAAAGGGGAGTATGTGGATATATTCACTTTGGTGAGCCAGGAATCGGCAGCAAAATATGAGGAGGCTGAGAACATAGGTAAGAGTGAAATGGTAGTGGCAATAGTGCTTTTGGGGAAAAAGGAGGAGGACAAGTTCACAAAGGGAAAGACCTGGGATGGATGGTTCATAGGTTTTGCCACTTTCTTAGCCATTGTCTTGGAGAAAAGGCCAGAGCTGGGCATCCCGCTCATCACGTATTCCTTGATAATAAGGAGGGCAAAGGCAAAAGGCGGGGTGGGGTGGCGATACTACGACAAATTTTTTCAACAGAGAATGGCAACATTCGGGGATGTGAGATGCCAGATTGCTGCCCTACCCTTGCTCACATCCCCTGAATAAACCAGATTCTGTTTTTTCTGCATTTAACTTGGCTAGTGTGTACCTTTGTGGAGAGGATACTGTATTGCCATTACACTGTTCTATTTCAGGTCCTGTTTTACAGGAGTATCCAGGTCTAGTGCAGCTGAACCAGCTCTGGTGGTAAGTGTGCCAAGAGTGGGTTCAACATTGTATTCTGACATTAATGGTGATTGTTTATCTGCTGACCAGTGCAAGCCATTGGGGGGTTATCAGTCTCCTGGAAGGCTATACCCAGAGCAGCTATGCTACCCTTAAACCAACCCTTCCAGTGGAGGCACCCGTTTACTGAGCTCAGGCCACTCAGCCTGCGCCTAGTCATGAAGGCGGGGTAGTATTCTTTGGGCTAATGCCACCTAGGGGCTACACTTGTTTCTCACAGAACTTGAAAGAAAGAAAGATTGGTCAGGAAGCATTGCAGCATTGGGCTTCTGGTTCGGCAGCCTGTGAAACACAGAACTTAAAAGAATGTGGTAATGATTGGTGAAAATGGGAGGACATACAGGACATAGCGCATTGGTTTAATACAAAAAATCAACCTCAGGGAGTTACATAAGCAGTGACCAGAATGAGTGGAACTAAAACAAGCAGAAGTGACACCAAGCTTTATGTAGGTGAGTAGAAGCAGGAAGGAAGCAATGTGGTAGACTGCAATCCTTGATGTATGGCTGCACATCAAATTATGGTGAGAGTACCATGCTGTTCCCTCATGCAATGGGGAATTTAAAGCATGGCCATCGACAGCTGGTGTTTGTATGAACCCCTCCCCCTTTCCTTGGACTTCTGCTTTATTTTTTCACTTAACCACTAACTGTAATTCCCCCACTTTGCCTAGGCTCCCAGAGCCATCCCCTATTCCATGCTGGGGACTCTGCTCATTGCCCACTACAAATGGATGTTAATGTGGTCATTTCTTGTTCTGACAGTTACAAGAAGTTGGCTCAACATTCATCAGTGTTCATCAAACACAAAGGACACTGATGTGGTGCAGGATAGTAATTACATTTACTGAATTCAATATACACAGACGCGTGTATAAGCTCCAAGACGCACCGAAGAGCTTCTGAGGTCATAGCAGTCCCCAAACTGCCAACATTTATATAAACTATTTCCTCCAGAAAATCTCCTGAAAATTTGCTAAAATATTCTAGCAAAGCTTCAGACCTGCCTTGGAAGGTATGCAGTATTACAATGAGTTACAGCAGAATTAGTACTTCAGTAATGCTGGAGAAACAAATTGCTAATAAATTCAAAGGTGACACTGGACACTTGTGTAAACAGGCAGCAATGCTCACATGCCTTTCCAGTTTAACCAATAAAAATTAAATGAAATGGAAACAAAGAATGAAAAATGAAATGCAAAGGTGATCAGTTCATTCACTCAGTGCTGACGTATGGAAACAGATTATTAAATCTGTGAGCCTGTGATATGTTTTTTTGAGGAAAACTACAGGTATGTGACCCAATCAATACTGAAAGTGGCAATACCTTGGGATTGAGGTATGATGGATTCCATGCACTGACATTCTAAATAAAAACTAAATAAGGAAGTCCATGCAGCTTGTGATACAGAAGGAGATGAAAACTGCACACAACACAGATCATTTGTTTAAAGTATTTATTCATTTAAACATTATCTGTGTTAAGCATATGCTGTCATTAACAAGTGTTCAGAAACTTTATAGCAGCACTCTGACACATTCCACTACCCACTGGAATGAATGTGTGTGTCACTTATTTCTGTCCCCATTTACTGACAGGTGCAACCAATGTTAGCAGTAGTCGTACAATGTGGGACATTATTCAGTGTGACACCAGAGGACTGTTGCTGTGATGACACTATGAAAAGGACCGCTTCAATCTCAAATGGATGGCAGACTGCATATTTATTTATTTTTTGAATAAAAACTTTACCAATCAACCGATTTTGGTTTTTAAACGCAGTATATAACAAGCGAGACCTCCAGGAACAATCACAGTTAATCAGGTGAGAAAAACAAACTCCTAGAGTGTACACAAGGCTTCTCCTTTACAAAAAGAATGTTAGGCCCACTGCAACCCTACTTTGCCATACCTGTCTGCAACACTGCAGAATAGGGTTACCACCTGTCCTGATATTCACAGGACAATCCTGATTTGGGCAGCTGTGTCCTGAAAAATCACATGAAAAAATACATGTCCTGACCGTTCAGTAGAAAAAATATTTTCTAACTTTCCTCAAAATGTTGCAGAAAACAATAATACCTTAACTAAAATATCTGAAAAGAATAAGAAACAATAGAAACAACTAAACACTATAATATTTAGTCTTGATTCTGATTATTAGAGAAAACAAGTCTGTTGCAATGGCTGAGATCACAGATTGTCCTGTGAAAAATCATGTTTCAGTAAGAAATGCCCCACTTTGGGCTTCTGAAAAGGTGGTAACCCTACTGCCATCACACATTAAAGGTAGATCATTCTCATTTACTGCAGTTTTCCTTTTAAAACCTGTGCCAGTTTGAACTTTAAAAATGGGAAGCGCACCGTTTGTCTGCTGTTTGTGTTGTGGCATTGGGAAATGAGCTGGTGATGCTGTGTATGAAGTGGAAACAAATCTTGCAGGGGTAATTTGTTTTTGAAAGTCACATCTGCAGTATGGCCCTGGACATAAAGCTGCAAACAAATACTTAAAAAGGAAAGCCTACAGCAGTTTTCTTTGCCAGGGCTGTCTACATAATATATATTATATTGTGTTGTCTTGTGAGGTATTTGGAGGGGTAAGAAATTCATCTGGCCAGTTTGTTTATATTTGTGTTGGGTGTCTGCTTACTGGGGCTATTATTCTGTGATTGCTGCCAGCCATAATGCAACGCATTTTTTATCTTGTGTCTTCCAGCATTTTCTGCCTGCATATTGGGTAGGATCTAATGGGCTAGGAACTTTAAGGGAGATTACTGCCTGCCTGCTACATCCAGTTGCATAGGCAAGTGTTCCAGAATGTAAGATGAACAGTTATATGAGGTGTTAGAGGTACCACTAGTGTGATGTGCTTGGTGGTGGTGGTGGGGGGGGTAATGTACAGCAAGGTGATTCACTATGGTTGGTAGTAGAGCTGATTTGGACATGGAGACATATGACTGATTTTGCTTGGGGGCTGCTAGATTATTATGCTGGTGGTGGGGGTTTGGTCTATGCTTGTAGGGGAGCTGGCTGAATGGTGTTGATCTTATGTAGTGTGCCAGTAAGGAGCGCTTTGCTAATGGAGGGTGTGGACTCTGGATATGTGGTCATTAAGGTGGTCCCAGTGGTGTTGCGGGGTACAGTCCATATTTAAAGGAAGGCTAGCCAGATGTGCAGTTGGATATTGTCCATGGAAGTGACCGTGTGTAGTGACCTGGGCAAGCACATGTATGGAAAAGGGCAGTGTAATATGGGTGAGAAGGGAGCTGGCCATGTGGTTGAGGTAGCTGGCTGTGCTGGTGAAAGGGAAGGCATTATTGGGAGGGAGACTGTGGTGTTAGGGAAGCTGGCTGTTAGTTTTATTTGGAGGAGGGCTGACCATACTGGTAGGATGTTGAACTACTCATGTTGAATGCGATGGAAGAGTCTTCTGTTTTCGCTTGGGTGTAGTGAGAGAATGCCCATGTTGGTGAAAGTGGTGGGGATGCTGGCTCTTCTCATTTTTCTGGTGGTGGACTGATAGAGTTCAAAAATACATTGATCTGCGTGCATGATGAGGTCTGACAAGACTATGCACCGTTGCATGAGGTGGACCGGCATGAAAATTGGGGAAAAATAGCAGCTGCCTGCATGAAGCCATAGTCAGAGCAGGCTTTGCACCATGGAGAAGTGCCATACTACCACCAGCCATGTAGCTACATCATCCACCATCCCATGGACTAAATTTAGACCTTCAGTACAGCCACTCCACTCCCTCTGTGGGGGGAAGGCAGAGGGGGAAGGGTCATTCTTCTCATTAGCTATGGCAACCCATCCCAAGATGCTTTAGCACTTTGGCAGTCCAGAGCCCTGTCAATGGTGCAAGAAGAATAACAGCTGGTGTCTTCATCCTGGCCTGTGTCAGTTGATTGCTGGAGTACAATGGCCCCCCACCTAAGAAAATCAGTTTTAGGGCACTGACTCTCTTGCATGATGGCCCCTGAGAGACAGAGTCCATTCTAAAACCCAGTTTGATGGTAGTACCGGTCTGTATTCTTCTCCCCAACACACAACCCACTTTTGTTTAAACCATTATAAATCTTTCCCAACTGATCCAGCTGATCAGTATTTTTATTCTTCATATTGACCCATTTTCCCTTATATGTCCACAGGTCTGACAGGATGCTGACTGGGTGAAGGAGGGCACTGACTGCATGCATCAGATAAGTATTATTTTTTGTTTATCCTACATTGTTTGTCATTGTTAGTTCATAAAGAGCTGCAGATCCTTTGTGACCCCATTGCTGTTTTTGTTTCACAGGTACAACTGGGTAGTCTCCTGAGACCCCATTATCCCAGGCTCCACAGGAACCCGGTATGAGATCTCTTATCTGTGCTAGGATGTTAACCTGTAATGGTGCTAAATGTAAACTTTCACTTGCTAGGTGGTTGGTGATGCAGGGTTTGACATCTCTAAACTGTTCTTTTACTATTCCACCATCATGAAAGGAGGTAAATTTATTGGAGTTCACTGGTGGCTGGAGAGCACTCGGGCTTTACCCTCATTCCTCACAGTGCACCCAGGACATGCATTAAAGAACAGGTTCCTACTTTCAGCAGTGCTACTGTCCCCTAGCCTGTTTGATTCCTTAGCTAACTGGAATTGAGCTACTGACATGTGGCATAAAAACTCCTTAAATTCACAAAGTCATATCCCTCGTAATTCTGTAAATCATAATGGTGCCGAAAAAAAGACCGACTTCCAAGTTAGACAAACATGCCCCCACGTCGGTCCACGCAGCACTGTTTTGTGATGTCACAAATTGAAGGCTGCAGGAGTGTGCCCCATTCAGTTTTATGAGGCTGGTATTTTCTAATATATTTAAACCCTTTAGTGTTGGGATTTTTTCATGTCAAAGCAATTTGAAGACTAATAGGATCCCTATTAGTCGATCGATCGCTTTGATATGAAAAAATCCCAACATTAAAGGGTTTAAGTATATTAGAAAATACCAGCCCGATAGACCTGAATGGGGCACGCTCCCACAGTCTTCGTTTTGTGACATCATAAAACAATGCTGCATGGGCTGACGTGGGGGCATGTTTGTCTAACCGGGAAGTCAGTCTTTTTCTTGGCACCATCATGATTTCCAAAATTTCAAGGGATATAACTTTGCAAATTGATGGAGTTTTTATGCCAAATGTCAGTAGCTCAATTCCATTCAGGTAAGGAATCAAACGGGCTAGGGCAGGCAGCTACCAGGAAGCTGCTCTTTAATGCCCCATTTCTCCATTGTGGGCAAGCTCATGAAGACCATACTAAAGGAAGGGTTGGTGGAATATCTTGAGGAACATCTCTATCTCTATCTCTTATTGTTACCGCAGCCAGCTGCCTACTCAAGCTGCTCGTTATATGAATAGTATCTCAAAGAATGTTATAACTGAGTATCTTTATTTTTTCTTTTAGTTGTTTTGGTTGTTTATTGTGCATTCTTTTACTACCTCTGTATGTATGTTGACCCTCATCCTTTGACATGGAACCTTTGTAAACTAGCAGTTTCTGCTCAAAGGTATTTGTAATCCGAGAATTTAATTAATAAATAAATAAATAAATAAATAAATAAAAAACGTGGTCTCCAGGATGAGAGGCAGCATGGGTTCATAGGTGGGAAGACTGTGTCAAACAAATCTGTTTGACCTCTTTGACAGTGCCACTAAGACAGTAGACAGGGGCCAAGTGGTAGTCATCCTCTATCTTGATTTAAGGTTGATCAGGAAGTTGGTGGATCTTGTAGTTGAAACAATGGCTAGATGGGTGGAAAACTTGCTGAGGACAGAACCCAGAGGGTGGTTGTGGGGAGAGCTATATGGCACTAGAGAGGTAACCAGTGGGATCCCACAGGGCTCAGTGCTGGGACTGGTGTTGTTCAATGTCTTCATCAGTGACATTGGGGATAGCATTAAGGGAAAAATGTGCTATTCGTAGGTGACACCAAGCTCTGTGGGAGAGTGGACACAGCTGAAGGGATACCAGACCTCCAGGAAGATCTGGAAAAGCTGGGGAGGTGGTCCAGGATCTGGCAGCTTGACATTAATGCCAATAAATGCAAAGTTATGCATCTTGGAGCCAAGGATCCCAGGACAGAGTGCTACCTGGGTGGAGTCTGAGTATCTGCATCTGAGGAGGAGAAGGGCCTAGGAGTGATGATCACTGGTGACCTGATGCACTCCACACAGTGCAAAGCAGCAGCAAGGCAAACAAGATGCTGGGATGCATAGCTAGGGGATTAGTAGTAGGAGAGAGGAAGTTGTACTGTCCTTGTACAGGTCACCAGTAAAACCGCATCCAGAGTATGGAGCTCATTACTGGTGCCACACCTCAAAACGGACAGTAACCTGCTGGAGAAGGTCAGAGGAGGGCTAAAAGATGATAGTTGGTCAGTAGGGCAAGGCATACAAGGAGAGGTTAAGGGCACTGAACATGTATGCCCTGGAAGACGGGGGGGCATGCCTGGGACCTTCAAGTACTTGAAAGGGATAAATAAGGTTGATAAGGAGAGTTTCTTTAATCTGAGTGGCAACCATAACATGAGGGGGCACAGTCTTAAGCTGGAGGATGGGAGGTTTAGAAGGAGGTCAGGAAGCACTTCTTCACAGAGAGGGTGGTGGACACTTGGAATGCGCTGCTGGAAGAGGTCATCTCATTGAAGACAGTGGGCAGCTTTAAGAGAGGCTGGCATAGGCATAGGGGGAAGGCAAGAATCATGGGTAGGGAGAATGGGAGAAGTGGGGAAGGGGGACAGAGGCATTAGCTCAAGCCGTGGACCCTGCAATACAAGCAGACTTGACAGACCAAATGGCTTTCTTCTGCTGGCTTCTTTGTATGTTTATATGTAATTCACCCACAGTCTGTTGTAGGTTATTGCTTACTTTAAGTTTGGCTATCTCCTATTGGCTACTGCTTTTCAGCTCAAAGAAATTGAAAAGAAGAGCCTGGGAACCCTATAAAAATACTGGATTTTTTTTACCTTTTAAATAGAAGCTGATGCCTTCAGTAGAACTTAAAAAAAACAATATTTATACACAGTTCAGATTGTATTTCACATTCATTCTGTATTTTTCCTCCTCATTATTTATTACTGAGGTCAGCTGCATGACAACAGGATACTTGCTACCTGAATCATCTATTCCTGCTGCTTTCTCCCTACCCGAGGTCATAATGCACTGATTTGACATCACAGTTTCTCCCATGACAACAGTTTGTTATGCCACAACAGAGGATTATGAGTTGAAGTAGGGAGTCAGCTGTACAGGTAGATGAACTCTAAGAAATAAAGATCATGTATTCATGCAAATCTTCTAAGTAATAAACAATGGACAGGAGAACTCTATAGAATATATACAGAATGCCAGCTGAATTGCACCACACATGTTTTTCAAAGTTTTTAGGCATCAGCAGTTCTTTAAGCTCCCTCCCCAAAGCTTTGTTTACATTTGCAGTGCTATCACTGGTGGGAACTGTTGTCTGGGCAGCCAAGGCTACACAATGCAGCAGGGTACTTCCTTAGAAAGATACTTTGGCCCCATCTCATAGTGACCTCTCAGCTGCCCCAAGACATCATTCCCCACTGGTACTAGCGCTCAGCTGTAAACTACACTGCGGCTGAGGGAACATTTAAAAGATAAAAAAATTAAAATTGCAGCATATATTTAAACTAAGCATAGTTCACAGACTTTCATTCCATTTCTTTGAATTGGAAAGCAATACCTAATAGAACATAGTCACTTATTTAGAAATATTGGGCATTTATGGGAACAGGGTCGGGGGGGAAGTTGTGCAGCTCTGAAGTTTAAGACAAAAGGCCAAAGGCAAAGTGCTTTCAGCAACCAAAAGGTTAAATAATCCTCATGGTATACCTAGAGCATTGGACTGAATGTCTTAGGTGCACTACCTGGACATGAAAAGCAACTTCACAGAAGGAGTCTGCTAATGTAAACAATATACAGTAGTCTAAGCATGCACTCCTGCCACTCACACTGTTTAAAATGCACCAAAAGGTGAGTTTGCAAAAATTCTTACAATAGCAGCATTACCCTCTGAAGTATAGGGCCTCTTCTGGAGTTATTGTCCTTTGACAGCTTCCAAGTCAATAACAGACCAGGAGAAGCTCACTTCATCAGGTAATATTGTTTAAATTGTGTGTCAGTTTCTAAAGTTTCAAAGTTGTAACTTTACTCCTTGTACTTAGCTATAAAATATTGCCATGTTGTATACCCAGAATAACTAGTAAGCAAAATTATGTGAATTACAGTTAACTTATTTAAATAACAAAATGACAGGTTAAGACACTTTATCTGGTGAAAATTTTCTTAAGGGACACTCTATACAGCACCAAGTGCAGCAGCTGCTGTAGAAATGCCCGATTAGGGTTTTTAGCATAAAACTAATTATTTGTTACCTGCCGTCTGGTGGTTTTAATTAGAAAGACCTGCTCCATCTATAATGGCTGCAGAGCCCTTGGTGGACATTTCACACCGGATGGCTTCCACCACAAAGGTTATGCTGGTGAGGGACACCAACAAATATCAGGTTGGCGCTCTTGTTAGCACTAGCCTTCATGGTGGAAGCCACCCGGAGTGTGCGAGATGTCCACCTGGAGCTCTGCAGCCATTATAGATAAGGTGGGTTTTTCTAATTTCATAGGAGTTTCCCTTTGAGTCTTTTACTCAGATACATGCTAGTTGATATTTATCTTGTGTTAGGCACATACTTTTAATTATTTTACATTTTAAAGCAGTAGTACTACCTAACCAGAAAGTGATCCGTTACGACTGTTGCAGCACCACAGAAAATATGGCAGCTGCTATCTAGTACTACTGCTGTCAATGCAGCAGGCAGCAGAAATGTAAACAAAAACAGAGGATAACTGAACAAATTATGGGGTGATAGTACAATGCCGGCAGGAAAGAGTACCAGGTACATGCTCAGCAGAGCACAGAGAATAAACTTTCAAAAAAGTGCATGTTTTTTTCACATTGTACTACTGCTTTAAATTCAAAGAAACATCATAAATGCAAATTTTAGTTTTTATTTTCTTTTTTGAAAGGTGTCATATGCATCATATACAAATTCAGGAAACAAAAAAACTTGAATGTCACAAGAAAGGGTAAAAAGTGTTTGGGGGGGCTGTGCCCCCCTGCAACTCTCTGAATATAGATTATCAACTCCAGCAGGATGCATGTCAGGCAGGGGGCAAAATTCCATATCGCATAAAAATTAAGTGCCACAGGCAGCAGCAGAGTTTCTGCACACCTGGTCTAGAACCCTGTACCTGCTACACCAGAGTTATCCACCCACACCACCACCACACCACAAGGCTATCTTGGTGGCAGCAGGCACACCCGTCCCTCAAAAGCCCTTCATTGTCCCTCCCCTTCCCCTCACTATTCCCCCCCTTCCTGACACCATCCACTACCTTCACATCTGTATACAGTTGCTACCCTTGCAGGGTAACCCAACAGTATAGCACCCAATATGAGTCGCCGTTTTTACCTGTTGCCCATATTCTGTTGCTGTACTATTGGTATATCCTCCTTTCCTCCAGTGAGTACATATTGAGGTCTCTTAGTCTCTCCTCATATGTTTTGTGATGCTAGCCATGCACCATCTTTGTCACCCTTCTCTGGAGAGCCTCCACCTTGTTAATGTCCTTACACGTATGTGGTATCCAGTACTGCATGCAGTTCTCCAGGTGAGGCCTTACCAGTGTTTTAAAAAAATGGCATCACCCCATCTCCTACTAGTAATACCTCCTACCTATGCACCCCAGCATGTCACTGGCCCTCCTTGCAGCTTTTGTACACTGCTTTGGTATCTTAAGGGCATTAAATATGATATACCTTAGGTTCTGTTCCTCTTTGGTGACAGCACCTCCCCCCATCCTGTAGCTCTCCCTAGGGTTCCCCCTACCCAGGTGCATTATCTTGCACTTTTTTGCACTGAACCTCAGTTGTCACACCTCCGACCATCTTTCAAGCTTCTCCAGGTCCCTTTTCAATTTCTGCACTTTTTCTGGAGTATCCACCCTGTTGCAGATCTTGTTGTCATCTGCAGATAGGCAGACTTTTCCTTCCAGCCCCTCTGCAATGTCACTAATGAAGACATTAAACATAGCTGGTCCCAAAATTGATCCTTGTGGTACCCTACTGGTCACCCCTCTCCCCAGATTGGATCTGATTTACCACCGCCCTCTACCTTCTGTTTGTCAGTCAGTTTCTAACTCAGTGTATCACTTTATGCCCCATGCCCAGACTACTCATCTTGTTAACCAACTTTCTGTGTGGGATGGTATTGAAGGCTTTGCTAAAATCTAGGTAGGCGACGTCTATGGCCCTTCCCTGATTCAATTTCCTAGTCACCCAATAAATAAAATATATCAGATTCATTTGACAAGACCTTCCTGATGTGAATCCATGCTGCCTTAGATCCTAGGCACCAATGGATTCCAGATGTGCCACTGTTCTTTCTTTCAGCAGTACCTCCATGATCTTCCCCGCCACTGAAGTGAGGCTGACTCACCTGTAGTTCCTGCTTCCACCCTACTGCCACTTTTGTGCAGTGAGACTACAGCACTCCTCCAGTCCTCTGGAACCACACCTGTGTTGAGTGACTCAGTGAAAAGGGTGGCCAGAGGCACTGCTAGTTCCCTGTGCAGCTCCCATAATATCTTCAGGTGTATGTCATCTGACCCCATGGCTTTGTCCACCTTTAGCTTTGTGAGTTCCTCCAGAACTCTCTCCACTGTGAATGGACTGGTGTCCACTTCTCCCCCCAATTGCCACTGCTCCCTAGATGTGGTCCTTGACCCTCTCCCTCCTCAGTGAATACTGAACAGAAGTATTTGTTCAGTATTTCTGCCTGGTCTAAATCCTCCCCCTTACACTCTTCCTCCTCCCCTTTGACCCTCACAATCCCCCCCATTTTGCTTATGTACCTGTAGAATGTCTTGTCCCCTTTTTTTCATAGTCTGTACTAAACCCTCCTCTGTCTGTGCCTTGGCTTTTTTTACAGCCTTCCCTGCTTCTCCTCTCTTTGGATTCCCTTACGCTTCTTAAAACTTGCTCTTTTAGCCCTTACTTAGTCTCCCACCTCTTTAGAGAACCATAGTGGTTTCGTTCTTCTTTTTCCTTTGGCCACTATCCTAATTCATTGGTTAGTTACCTCCCTAATGACTCCTTTTAGTCTCCCCCACTGTTTCTCCACCCCCTCTATTACTGGGGCTGCTCTTAAACATCTACACATTTCATTGAAAGATACCCTGCTGATATTTAATACTTTTGCCCTTGTGTGGCTTAACTGAGTCCTTGTCTCCATGCCAGACCATACCACAGTATTAGCTCTCCATACACAATGACGCTCCACCATGCTTTATAGAGTTTACCATAGAGATGGAGGTTGGGACCACTGGACACCAGGGAATGGCACAGTATTGGGAAAGGCAGACAAATGCCACTAGACAACAGAAAACTTTGCATGGGCTGGTAAGAAGGTGCCACTCGAAGCCAGGGAGTGGTCATATAGGATGAGTGGAAAGAGGGTGCCACTGTAAAGCAGGGAATGCCTGTTACAGGATGCAGAGGAGGAGGCATCAGTCTTGTGCAGGGAAAGACTGCCCAAACTGAGGGGGGGGTTTGTGGTGATGGCCATGCCAGAATTCCACAAAAAAGCTCTTCCCTGCTTGCTAGTGGTTTGAAAATGATGCCCAAAATGAAACAGGCATGTTGATATGCAATCAAAATGGGGTAACTCAGCATATAGAAAATACTGAATGGGTAACTATGCACAGTCAGTGTGTTCTCCCACAGAGGGCACGTGATTCTCTCTGACCTCGAGGATGAAGCTTGAGTGTTCCATGGGAATCAGAACCCCAAGGTGGCACAACACTCTGGTTATACATAAAGCTGCTCATTCTGTGTTTTTATAGTGTATATTATTATGTAAAATATGTGCATTGTTGTTTTTATATTTACTGGTTAGTGGTTATAAACCATTGCCAGTTTGTGACCAACAGCTTCATAAACCACATGTGTTATTTATGAAGCTCCATAAACCATGAGCAGAACAGTTTCACAGCATCACCTGAAAAACCACCGAACAAGCTGTCCTCGTGCTGGAGGTTCACAAGCGCTACACAATCAGTCACTCAGTGTGAGACAAGCTTGTCGGTGGTAACAGTTACCCTCGTAAAGTGTCAAAGACAATTTAAACCAAAAAACAGTAAATGAAAAAATAAACATGGAGAAGTGTGGTTCTATGGGGATTTTATGCACCATTTCAGTGTGTGTGAGATGCCCATATAAACCCCGCAGGCTTCATGGGGCATCACACACCTCAGGGAGCATAAAATCCGCATAAACTAAACTTCTCCATGCATTGTTTTATATTTCTCTTTCACAGTGAATTTAACTTGTGCATGTCTCTAGAGGGTTTAGAATGCTGTTTTACCACAGAAAGGTACAATCAGATTCCGTGGTATTTGAACTGTGGTACAACAGCATTTTGAAAACTATGGATTTCGGTGTAGAACAATGCTTTACAACACACTGTATCACTGCTGCTGTATGCTTACCCTTGCTCTTAATCCACCTGTGACCAGGCCTGTTGAACCCCATATGGTATCCAACCAAGTAGCTGCTTCTATTGCAGCTTCATCTGCATGTTCCAGCTTGCTATTTTCCACATGGAAATTAGGGTTGTCAGAACTAGTTCTAGAAAGATTAGAACCCTTTTAGAACCCATGGGTTCAAGTTCTAATTTAGAACTAGAACACCCAAGGGTTCTAAGTGTTAAGGGTTCTAACTGCTAAAAAAAAGCCTTTTTTCTTCACACATTTTAAAAACAGGGGATGCCAGCCTGGAAAACAAACTAAGTATTGGGAATTACATGCTAAAAATGTTTTAGAGGGAGAAAATGAGAGAATGTGCTGCTCATATGCAGATGTGCTAAAGGCATGGAATTGTGATACTTGGCATTTGCACTTTGAGAGGCTCAATGTGTTTCTCTTTTCTGCATGTGCAGTGAACCGATATTATGGCTGTGCTGAGAGTGCAGCTCTTTTTATGCGTGTTTTTTCTCCTCTCAGTATATTTATCAGTTCTTTCTCTCCAATCCTACATACACAAGAGTTTGAGTTCTAAAGAAGATTAGAACCCTAGAACTATTTGCAAACTTCTAGCCCAGAACCAGAACCCAGAACTTCAGCAGGTTCTGACAACCCTAATGGAAATGGAAGAGTCTGCATTTTTAGGAGCAACTGACACTAGTTCCAGGCAGGCAACCCATAACATGATGGTGCCTACCGCAGAAGCTATTTTAACCATACATCACATTCTTTAGCTTGCATAAAGAGTTTAGTTCATAAAGCCTGGCTTATAATTTCCTTGTGCGAGTCAAGTGACCACCAAGCACTGTAGCCATAGCCCTAAAACAGCATAATGATTATGCTAGATAAATAGCCCCATACATGTATACCTGCCAGCAAAGATGTTCCAAGTATATTTAGGTGTCCCCCCTCCCAGATCCCATTGCAATGCCCACAGAGTACCTGCAGCCCCGTTCCCTACCAAAAGTCATCATTTTGGTGTTTTTAGGGGTTATTTAATCACTAAAAGGGTTCTTGGGCAATAACTAGCAGTTTACAAAAATGCACCAGATAGGGTCTGGGGCTGCAGCAGTGAGTAGGGAAATGGGCAGACTAGGTGGGCCATATGGTCCTTGTCTGCTGACAGATTCTGTGTTTACTAGTGCAGAAATAGCCACAAAAATTAAGATGACAGGACCTATGACTACATGTCGATGTGCAGACCAGATACATTTCACAGATCTTAGATTTTTGCAGGCCCACCATTGCAGTGATGGTACTGTACTTGCAGTGCTGAAAACCCAGGTTTCAAGTGTTATCTTGGGAGTTGGAGGGTCCGTAAGAGGGAAGAAGATTGAGTTCTTGCTGGATTGCTTATCTTAGGGTGGGGTGGAGCAGATTTTGGTGCCTGCCAGATATTGTCAGTGGCTAAGGATAAGCAGGTTGAAACCACCAGAGTTGTGAAGAGGCGAGGCAGATGTCAGGTGTACAGCGCATGGGGGCATGCTGCACTTTAAGGGGAGTACTAGGAAAATCTGTGCACTGGCTGCAGGGTGACTCCAGCTGCCTATACGCCCTGTACCTGATGACCCAGACTGTGCTGCCTCTGTGGGATAGCAAGTCCTGGGGGGTGTTGGCTGGGGTGGCTGGTATGATGGAGACTGCCAGTGCATGGGGGAGAAATAAGGCTAACTGGAAAAAAAATGTTGTTTTCAGTAAAATTACTTTTTAAAGTTTTGTTATTTGACCATCACATACACATTTTGGTATACAGTTGGTATTAAATGGACATTTGTCAATCCTTTTTGCATTATATTATTTATAATTGAAAAAATATATTTAATGATTGCTTACCTTCTCTACAATTCATTCAAGTTGTTGGTTGTTTCAACCGCTGTGCTTTTTTTAGCTTAACTGAAATGCATGCAAATAGTGTATTTATTACCAACATTTTGTTTCAAATCCTTGATCTACTCTTGTTGCATGCTTCATGAACATTAGGAACACCCCCAAAGAGTGTATTTACTCATTATACAATAGTCTCTCCTCCTACCACTGTACCATGAGTGTAAATGCTGTATTGGGGGTATTCACAATTTCTAGAAAGACGCAAAGAGAGTTGAGGACGGTGTCTGTTGGAATTTCATGATAGAAAAATGTGGCCTAGTATGGGCTTCAGTTGCATTTCGAAACAGTGTATATGACCATTACCTTTCTTTACTGAACACATTCAGGATTTAACTCCCAAGAAATTATGAAAAATTGTTTAATGTTTAAGAAAGATGAAGACTTCACTGTGTTTAATTCAATGAGCAGAAATGAAAGTACACCAGCGGCGGGCGACCCCCTGAAGAAAGACCCACCACCAGTAAGTAAATGTCCTAAGACATGGAAGGGGGGTGTAGTTTTGAATTGTAGTTAGTTGGATCATCTTTCCATCATAATATTGTCTCTGAAACTGTGAAGCAGGATATCCATGTTCAAGGCCAGCCACTGCCTCTGACTCACTGTGTGTCCCTGAGCAAGTGATCTTGATCTCCATTGAGCTTCTGCTCCTAGCTGTAAAATTATATGAAGATGGACCCCACTGAAATGTTGCATCTCTAGGGTTTTCTTGGTCATTATGTGATAAAACACTATTTGACACCATGCTGCTGACTGGGGGGGGGGTCAGCTTGAAAGGAATATGAATAGCGAGTAGTGAATAGCAGAGTATCTGAGGTGCAAAAGTATTTGCCAGTGAAAATTTGAAAAAAGGTACTTGTACACCCTTATGTGATGGACTCCCTAACCCTCATTTAAAAAAAAATAAAATGCATACCCCATCCCCTTTCTTAGTCCTGCTCTGCTTGTAGATTTGTGTGGCTAGTCAGGTCAGAGGCTGAGAAACTGACATGAGGGCAAGAGTATTTTCTGAGTACCACATGTGCCTAGTTCACTTCTCTGGGAGGGCACTGAAGCTACACAGGAATGGGCCCGCCACCTGATCATGGAACACAGGCTCTTCCAGAAGTTTTAATTTACAATTGTGCCCTAACTGTGAGAATATTTTACACTGAAAGATTGAAGTTTATTCAAGAAGGTACTTACGTTGCATTTTAGGTGCATTTGCAGAGTACGGGTACTCAATTTGAAGTGTATATACTATAATTCCAAGGCACTTTAGTAACATTTTTGGAACACACTGTAAAGTTGCTTTTCTAGAGTAATGCAGGTGTGTCCCAACTGAGAAGGTACTCCATTGGAGGTGTATCAGGAATAACTATAAGGCACTTCATTAGCTTTTCTGCAACACACTCCCAGTTTACTCAGCACTTACCAGTCATTTGTTTGATTGGTACCATAAAGTTGCTTGAATTTTTAGTGGCACATTTGGATCATGTACCCAATCTATATGCTAGTAGGTGACTACAAAAGTACAAACAAGTGACTCCAGTTGGGAAGGGAGTCTTTTCTTGTATAAATGCAGTTTATTTCAAATAGTCATTTGGGACTTAACTCTGCCTCCTGTGTAACACTCAGGCCAGCCCCCAGGGCTGAACTGGTGGGATGGAACCTACCCAAGACAGAGACTAGTTTCTGGCTTTTGGAGGAGGTGGAGGGGTGCCTCAGGGTGCTTCAGTAAGATGTGTGGCACCTTCAGTGAGGAGTGGGTGTGCTATTGCAGCGTACCTGGACTCCCAGCTGGGTAGTTTCTAGCAGCACTGCGCAAATGAGCTAGTTAAGAATGAGTTATTCTTAACTACTAACTATGCTACTTACTTATCAACTAATGCTCAACAAGTTGAGTGTTGATCGTAAATTATTTATTACATAAGCTGAACTAGTAATTAATGAATGGCAAACTAATACTCAATTCATGGGGATTGGTTAATTCTTAATTAGGAAATATGTCAATGACTAACTGCTGAAACTGTTAAGAATTAGTTAGCAGTAGGTTGAGCCAGGAGGAGTTAACCACTAACTCATTTGCATGTGAAAAAATCAACCAAAGCAAAACTGAGGAATAATTAACCATTAACTAATTATTAATGATTTGAGGTAGTTGAGCATTAGGCCTATTTTTTTTTGTATGGGGACATATGAAAGTTGCAGTAACGAGAAAACAGCAGCTCCAGAGGAGCATAATCATCAAAGAACACTGGAAGCCCTAGGTACCTGTGTGCACACAGTTCATAAGAAGTAGGGGGACAGAATGAGCCAAGAGGACCTAATTAGCTATAGAAGGTGTACATGGTATTTTTTGTGAGTTATATTCTCAGTGCTTTCTTGAATTGGGAAATTCTGAGTAGTTCTACAAGTGTTTCAGGCAAGTCATTGAGCCATTTAGATGCCTTTACTGCAAAGGAGTGCTTGCCAAGGCTTGATTTAAAGACAAGTATATCTAGGGAATTTCTAGACATACTCCTTGTAGTGTATTGGTTGTTAATAGGGTGGAAGAAGTTACGAATTGCTAACAGAGTAAGGCCCAATAGTGCTTTTGTTGTTTGCATGCAAACAGATCTAATGTCTTAGGCTTTCATGTAGGTGGATCCAGTTAGTCAGCATGTTAGCCCCAAGAGCAAAGCGACAAGCCTTATTAAGCACTACCTGAACTCTGTTAAGTATGGAGTCACTAGCTGCTACATAGACAGGGAGACCATAGTCCACAATCAGTAGGATTGTGCAAGACACTAGGTAAGGTAAAGTTTGTTTCCAGGTATGTATAAAAATGTCATTTGTTGCATGCAAAACATTAAACTCCACATAAATATACTTTTAACATTCTATGTTTCTCGCTATAATTATATATTTCATCTCCAATGGCTTTAATCCAATAGATTTTCAGTACAGACAATTATCAAATCTATAGAAACACTTAACTTAATTAAATACTCCACTTCATTTTTTTTGTCACTCTGTATGCAAAATTCGCTAAGCCAAATATTTTGCTTAATTTATTACAGTTTAATACCTCCTTTATTTGCTCATCCTTATTCATGCCTACATGCTTTTGGAAGGATTGCTCATTGTATAGTCTCCTTATATCATTAAGTGCATTACACTCAAAAATTAGCTGGGCACTAGACATAGCAGCATTGTTACAACATACACAGGTATCTACCTGGTTAAAATCACTGTACTTTTCTCCACATCTGTCAAATTCACATAACATTAATCTTAATCTAGTAATTGCTTTTCTATGGTTCTCATTCTCACATTTTAATAGATATTCCTCTATTCCAAAAGTTGTTTTAATTTTCTTAAGTGGAGAACAATTCCACAAGTCTTTTATCCTTCCAAAATCAATTTGAATCACTTGATCTTCTGTTCTTTGAGTTGCCATTTGTACAAATTCTGATATGTCCCTTATGGTACCTTCCAATCCTAAAATATGATTATAGGCTAATCCAGTTTTATTTAGTACTTGATTTAGTATACTAAAGCAATTTGTGCCCCACCCAGCATCACTTTTTTTGCATCCACCCAACATTTATATAACAGGCTATCTTTATGTGCTGTTATAATTTTTTTTCAGTATGTTATATTTCTTTTAACAAGTTCTACTTGGATTGATAGAGTTCCTGTTTCTAATCTTGCACCAGCCCCTGAGGCACTCGTTGAGAGACCCAAAAGATTTCTTAAATACTTACTTTGGACAATTACAATTTTTTATAGTTACCAGGAAGTCCCCATACCTCAGAGGCATACACAGTTTGGGAGTTAACTTTTGCTTTTAGACATCTATACTGAGCTATAAAGGAATTTCCACCTATTTTTTTTTTTTTTTGCAAAATGCTTAATTCCATTCAGGGTCTTTAATGCTTTTTCATTAATTTTTTTAATTTGTTTTTTCCAAATTAAGTCCTCACTAAAAATTACCTCCAGATATGTAAACTCTCTAACTTCTTCAAGCCCAGATTCCCAATTCTCCATTTTTGTTTACTTTTGGACTTGTTTCCAAATACCACTATTTTAGTTTTTTTCCTGATTCAAGTTTAATAGGCAACTTACCTAATGATTTTATTATTGCAACAACACCTCTTTTTAAGCCAAGCAGAGTCTGAGATATTACCACCTCATCATCTGTGTACTGTATAACAATATTTGTACTCTAGTTTCCTCTATCTTTGGTGCAAAAAAAATCCATCCCTTCTAGGTCCCTCACAACTTTATCAATGTGTAAATTAAATATGGTTGGTGCCAAAATGCACCCTTGTTTCACCCCACAGTTGACTTTTATTGTTCACTCATATCACCCTCTTGCTATACCTTACAACAAGTTTATTTTCTTGATGCAATATCTTAATAATATTCAATAGTTCTGAATCCATACCCAAATCTTTCAGGATTTCCCATAAGATTATTCTATGGACCAAATTAAATGCAGACTTACTGTCAATAAAAGCAGTGTATATCTGTCCCCTGCTAGAATCAACATATTTGTCCAGAATATATCTAAGAGTAAATATCTGGTCCACTGTGGACCTATTTCTACAAAAACCTGCTTGAAACCAGGAGAGAATATCATTGCTTTCCATCCAGTGTTCTATCCTGTTCAAAATAAGTCTAGTAAATATTTTTTGGTTAATATTCAGTAATGTTATTGGTCTGTAATTTTCTGGCATTGTCATATCCCCTTTCTTAAAAAGGGGTACTATTACCCATATATTCCAGTTCTCATGTACACTCTAATATTTTAGTATATTCATATATAATTTTAGTAATCTTTCAGCCCACCATTCTACATCTATTTGATATAATTCTGCCCTAGGGTTATCTATGCCTGGGGCTTTATTCTTTTTCTGTTTTTGTATACTGTCTCCTCTTTTGTAAATGCTATCCAATTTGACTTTTCAGTATTATCTATCTCTCTGTACCTATCTCTTGTTCATAGATATTCCCTCTGCTATTAAACATAGTCATAAAATAATATTTCCATTTTTCTGGTGGGATAACTGCTGTTATATTATATCTTATAGCCTCCATACCAAATGCCACTAATTTCCAAAAATCACTTCCATTTTTTCTTTTATAGCTATTTGCAGTTTGTTCCATAGCTCATAATTATATTTATCCTTTTTAGTTTTTATCTGTAATTTATATTCAGAATTTAATAATTTCAAGGCTTTTCAGTCTTCTGCATTATTAGTTTTCGCTATTCTCCTACCAATTTGATTTATTAGTTTTTTTTTCATTTTAATACATTCACCATCATATCATTTAGCACCAAAAACAGCCCTTCTAGTTTTACCTTTTTTTTTGCTGTTTCTCCAATCCTTTCTATATTCTTTCTTCTAATGCCAGATATTCCAAAAACAAGTTTTACTTCTGATCTTGTTTTTAATCTAAATCTAATTTAGCCTGTAATGTTATCATGCAGCATTTTTTAGTCCCTCTATTTCTGATGAGTTTATATATCCTTTTAATTGTTCCTTATTTACTTTATTCCATTGTATTCTTTTGCTTTTCTTTACTTCTGTGTTCTGATCTATCCAATTTCTTCTATTCCCACCTTCCTTGATAATTTTAATTGGACATTCCAAGGACACTTATAATGGTATATGATCACTATCCCAGTTCTCAACAATTTCCATGCTACGTATCTTTTGGTAGGAGTATACATCTACAATTATGTAGTCTGACAAACTCATACCATTTTTATAAAAAAGGTACATAAACCAGTTTTGTCCCCACTACCTCTCCCATTCACAATCTGCATACTAAATTTACATAATCCAATTAAAACATTTATTACCAGCTTTACTTTTCTTTTTGTCACATAATTTCCTAATAGATATTTCAAAGATATCATCCAAATTCCAATTGTTCTAGAGCCTTTCACCCAAAGAAGGCCACCATACCCAGTACTGCTTTGGTTGCTCAGTCGGCACACCGTTTATTAAACTTTTCATTCAACATTTTTCCAACAATACAGAGTTCCTTTACATAACATATTTAACATACTTCTTTATTTCCATATTCTCTTTATTTTTGTAATATCACAATTTATATCACATTTTATAAACACCTTTTATATCACACTTTTCTTCACCACAGATGTAAACCTGAGGGGCTATTTCATTCTGGTTCATTTTCTCTCTCACCTCCAGCTGTAAAGCTAAGGGAGGATTATCTCTTAATGTCTAGGCCAGGTCCAAATCTTGCCCCCCATTTTCATTTCCTGGGTGTCCATACCCTTTTCTCTTGTTTAGGCCTGGTCCAATTCCTGCCCCCCATTTTTTATTCATGGGTGTCCATACCCTTTTCTCTTACACCCCACCTTGGAGTAACTCTAGAATTTCTCCCCCTTCCCTCCAAAAAGTATTTTCTTTTCCCTTTTTTCCACTAGCCAGACTCCAGCCTGCATTGGAAGTCAGGCTTCCCCCTCAGAATCTTTCTGTCCTCTCTAAGACCCCACTGGGCGTCTATGCCTTCTCTGATTTTTTATGATGAAAATTAGGGTTGCCTTTCCCAGCTTGAAGGACCCCATCCACTCTACCCAAAACTGTCTAGTTGTACTCTTACATTACCATGATCTGAAGTTACCAACGCCTCCCCCTCTCAAGTCTTCCTGCCTATGATTACATATATCTAAAACCACAGCATGCCCCCACATAACATTATTTATATATATCATTTATTTATTTATGTAAGTATCTTTTTTTTTTGGTACCCCTTTTAGGAGTAAAGCAAGGGTGCCCCATGAGCCCTTTATTGTATATTTTCAGTTTAGATCCCTTATTATGTACACTAGCACCTCCCTCATATGCCTGCTCTGCTGGACCCGTACCTTCTGGTGGACAACAGACCCAGCTGTTTTTACTAGGCCTCTTTTTTGGCCTGTCTCTCGGCCTCTTTTTCTGTAGGCATGCCCCATGATCCAGACCTCTATCTTGCCTCAGATTCTCTGTATCATATAATCAATATTTGTGAAACTCTATATTTTCATACCCCCCCATTTACATTTCCCATTGGCTAGCAAAGAAAACAACTCCTTAATTGATTGCTATTGCTGATGCCCGTTTTTAGTATTCTGTTGTCCCCCTGCCCAATTTCTCCAAGCTGTCCAGCTGCACCCCTTGGCTGTAGCATCAGCAGCTACCCTTATCCTCAATGACTGTAATGGACTTTTTTTTATATGGGCCTGCTCCCTTTCTATAGTCCCCCAGTTACATGATTCTTTGTTACCCTTCTCCATTCTGGGGAATGAACAGTAACCCCCTCCCATGGCATAGTGGACTGAAATTCCCATCTTGCCTGAACTGGGCATTGCGCCACTCCCCTATGCTGCTTTAGTGGAAATGTGGATCCCCTTTTTCTCCCCGATCCTTTTTTCTTTTGATGTACCAAAGTTTCCAGATCCTTCTTCTGCTCCTGCAGACATCCTGTCACTGCAAATCTGACCCCAGAGCCCCTGTTGCTGGGCCCTATGGCTCCTCCCCCCAAATATGCCCCTGTACCTGCCCCAGTACCCTACCTTTAAACTACTCACCTTGCATGTTGAGTGTCAAACCAGTGACAGCACCTCTACCAATTTGATGCAAAAATAACTATTCCCATATAGGACTTCTGTCCCCTGCTCTCCTCTGTCCCCTGTTGCCATCCCGTCTTCACGCTCCTTGCCATTACTCTCTATGATTCTGGCCCCCCAATTGGCCCTAGCTGTTTCCGATCCTGAAATGAGGAAAATGAAATCCCTGGACTCTGTAGATGCAGTGGGAGGAAGATTACAGTTCTGCTCTACACCCTGGGCCCCAGCACCCACAGGCAACTGGGTAATGGCAATCTTTCCCCAGTCATACTTAACTTACTTCAGATCAACAGATAACCACTAGTCTGTCTGGCCTCTTGTTGCTCGAAACAAGCTCACCTCCATCCTCACTAAGAGTGCTACTGAGTGCTGTTGACCCATCTCTTGCCAGCCTGGTACTCTGCCACCTGCATGTTATCCTGAAGTGGAAGTAAAGTTCTCTCAGCCTCTGCCTGGTGGAAATGATCAGTGTTCATGATCAGGGACAGCCATATGCTCCTCCAAATTTTAGTTTCATCTCCTCATCTGTATCCACTTAATGCTTGGGTTGGTGTTGCTGTGCTCCCTATAAACAGTGGTTGGAATTAAAGATTCTCTAGCCCACTAGCTCCCCATGATGATTGTCTCCACCTCCCCCTCAAATCAACAACTAAAGATCCAGGGTACTGTACCTTGCCAGTCCAGGTCCCATATCCCCATCACGCTTCCAGTCCACATCAGCCCCAAAGGGCCTTCCAAAGTACTTGGCAGCATTAGTAAACAACCGATGAATGGAGGGGATATGTATCATCCTGTGCCTGGCTGAATTGGTTACTAAAAGACCGCTCCCCAAGCCTTATTGTGACCTGTCAAATTGTAATTGTGTCCACTGCTGGTTTTTCCTGCATCACCACCTTGTGGCCCAAGTCATGACTGAAAATGGCCCACTGGATTAGTGCACTTATTTCTTTATGCAAAACATAAATAAATAAATAAATAAATAAATAAACCATCATCTCCTTAAGTGAAATAGGCAGTGGCAACTAAAAGCTATACCAGAGACCATACCCCTCTGGCCCATAAATGAGCTCGACTCATGGCCCCTGTCATTGGCCTCTACTGCTAGTCCCGGCTGGCACCGAAGGCTCTAAACTGTTCCTCTTCCAAATTGGTCTCATGTTAACCAATCGACCTAGGAAGACCATCTGCTCCTCCTAGCTATAAAGGGCCTAATCTGTCTTAGACTCCCAACAGCAACCTTGGCTGGTCACAACTGCTAACCAATAATTCTCCATAAATGATCCACCTGGATGCCAACCTTCAAGGCTGGGTGTAAATGTTTTTACACTGCCTGGTGTAAGGAACATGATCTATAACTACCTGAAAAATTACCCCATCATATGCTGGCCACCTCACACAATTCTCAGCCTTGGTCATGTTGGCGTACCTGGCTGAGGGCCTGGCTGCCACACTGGTATTGGTACCGGCACTGGGGTTAGCACTGGCAGGCAGGCAGGAAGGACTGGACCCTTTTTTTTGAGAAATCCCAGTGCTGAGAAAAACATTTGAGGTTAAACCAGAGTTTGTTTGTTAAACCTAGACATCTGAAAGACACACTTGGGAACCACCCCATTCGATATCCACTTCCCTCCCCCCTGCCCTTGCCTATTTTCAGCCCCCCATGTCCTGATTACTCCTGTGTATTCTTGCCATTTGTGGTATCTGCTGCCCTAGTAGATGTCTAATCCTCTAACTAGCATCCTTGATTGATGTCAAGCTTTTTTTTATATAATACCCCTATTATATGTAGCCCCTGAGCCGCATTTGCGTTTGCTCATCTTACCATCTTATTTCTGTCTTAATTCCTTTTGCCACAAACCTGTCCTTTGCTACTGTTTCCAAGACAATTGTCTCACCCCAAACAAATCTGAGTTTAAGATTTTCCCACAGTAAACCCCTTGTCCTCCTTTGCTACCCATAGATGCATAGCTCTTTATCATCGTTATTAATTGTGTATTAACTGCTACATCCAAACTCCTCCTTTATTTTTTTTGTACCTTGGTGATCACTCTATTTTATCTACTTCTGAAACAAAATGTTATCTGTTAAATTCCTAAATGACTAATTTCGATAGCATTCATTACCTTCACTGTGCCTTTCTGCTGGTATTTATTTATTTCCTTATTTACTGGTCGGAAACTCCATATTTCAGTACCTGGAAGCCATCATAAATTGCATTTTTTTGGTCACTATTCAATCTAAAGTTGCCACACACCTCCAATCTTATAATTATTCCTTGTCTGTTCATTTTTATTCAGATATTGTGCTACCCTGCTGTAGAAGCTGTAGCTTCTATGACACAGTTTGATTTTTTTTTTTTTACTACAGCTTCTGCTCCAGGCTAGTCATCGAGGGAGACTCTTATCATAATGTCAGTAAATAAGAGCAGCCCATGCCTGTCACCAAACAATTACACAAAGTGAGTCATAGGTGAATGCCCCCCCATTTCACCCTCCAAAATGGCAGCAGCAATGTGGCTTGAACAAAATGGTGCCCCCCCCACACAGGGCCCGAATCAAAATGGTGTCCACCAAGTGGTCACTCACACTGCCTTTTGTCAACCTTTTCAAAAATCTTTCCCCTTTTCCCATGTCTTGCTGCCCTCAAACACCAGCTGAGGCTTGCTAAGACAATGTGAAACAACTGCACCCCTCCCCCCATGTGGCTCCCTCATAAGCACCCTTTGGGGCCTCCTAACCTGTGATGCTTCCTTTTGCCATTCCAGGTACCCTAAGCAGTTAATTGTAGCTTTTATCCTCCCATCATGCAGCAACCCCTTCCAGGACCTTTGATGTTGTCCTGGGATCTACGTTCATTCGTGCCACTCACAGACAATCCTGCCTTCCCCTGATAACCAAAAAGAGTGTCTGATGCTTCTCACAAACCAGGCGGCTCATCCCACAGTCACCAGACTCTCTACAAATGGCAGGTCACCACTTGACCCTTAACAAACCATCAGCCACAGCCAATACTACCCTTATTCGGGCTGCTGTCAGCGCTTTACTGCCTTTCCTTGCCGCCACCACAGCTGAGCTTCTACTGCTCCAAAACAAAAACCATTGGCCCTAAAACCATCACCGCGTGTTCTATTTTGTCCTTATCTGGCCACCGGCAGGGTTTACTGTCTTCTCCCCACACAATGAGCCATTGCCATTCCACAACAAGCTGGTGGCCACCATGCAGTCACTCTTGTACTCCCATTTGAGCTGCTGGACATGAAATACTGGCCATCCCCCCAGCCCTCGTGTAACAAAAAACCAGCTAACAACTCATGGTACCACACCTGATGACCCCCATCCCCCACCCCATGCAGTAAATGAGCATCTGATGCAGTCACCTACATTCCCCAAAATGGCATCAGCCACATGGCTACCTGCTTCCACATGGCAGTCATCCACGTGGCCCTGTGTTTTAAATGGCACCTCCATGTGGTAAGTCCTGTTCTTGTTCTGGTCTTCGGCCCTGTGTGCGCCATGCCCATTTCTCTCTGCTTGCACTCCCTTACATCATAAACCTTGCCGTCCCCCTGCCTTTTGTAGTAAAAACTGCCGCATGCTTAAAATAAAACAAAAACCCTTTTGCAGGTCCCCTTGCTTCCCTCTGGCCTCCCATCTCTGGTCTGCTCACTTGCTTCTGTTCTCAGCCCATACTCCACACTCGCCCAATTTAAAATTTAAACCCTCTGCAGACCTGCAGTTTTCCAGGACCCCATTCCTTTTCCCGGTGACTCACCAGAAGCCTTCTGCTGCTGCAGCACTGCAACATCCCCACAGCTGCCTTAATGAACTTCCCGAACGAAAACCTTGCAGCTGCCGTACGGAACTTCCCAAACCAAAACCTTGCCCTCAAAAGACCTCATCCACCCCTCTGGTGACTGCAGCACAGTCTGCTCCCGCTTATGTCATGTCTTACTGAACAGCCTATTGTTCAAACTAATGTGCCTGCAGGTTCCCAAGCTTAGGTATGTACCTCCTCTTTCATGAGCCCTGGCACTATGCTAAGTAAGCCAAACCAAAATTCACCCCTATGCTTTTGTTCACCTTCTGTAACAATCTCCAGTCTTAAAAAAATTACCAATCTGAGACCCAATAATTTGCTGCAACTACAGGCTGCCCAGTCATGTAATCCTCTCTGAAGAGCACAATGATTAGGAAGATAAATGACCATACTGACTAATTAAATACATTTTCTTGTTACTCTCTAGATTGTTTCTCAAATCCGTCTGCTTTTGAAAAACAAAATTCAACTCAGCTAATAAATAAACTTACCCTTTAAAAGTACAACAAACCTCAGGAACTCCACCAACTGATGTGCTAAACAAATTAAAATTTGTCTAGCAAAAGTGAGGGAGAGCTGCTCTGTGTGACCCCTTATATCCCCCCTTTTGCCCCCAACCCCTTTGCTCTCTTTTCCACTCTCTCTCTCTTCCTTCAACTTATAGTTTGTGTTTTCCCCATAAGACCCACCCCTTCTTGATGAGGTCATCCCCTCTGGAGCCAAGACTCCTTTCCTGACTTTGCCCTCCCCCTTATGACCCTTCTTCAAATCTCCACCCCTTTCTTACCTGTCCCCCTTCCTTTCCTTCCTTCATCCTTCCTTCCTTCCTTCCTTCCTTCCTTCCTTCCTTTTAGGCTTCCAGGCCTATAACAAAGCAGCTTGCCCTTTCAGAGACAATCCTTCTTATTACCCTTTCCTTCTTGTTCCTCCCCAAACCTTAAATTATAATCCCCAGTTGCAATAATCATGGTACCTGGACACTGGATCTGTAATTGTTCTAAAATCTCTACATATCTACGTATGCAGTGTATAATAGGAGCAGCAGTGGTATCAGGTGGAAAATACACATTTACCAGTAACCATTTCTCCTTATTTTTCCCACACAAGTTCATTAACCAGAATGTTAAACTTCTTATCATTCCAAATACATTTACATATTAGACCAGATATCATCCTAACAAAGGTACTAATTCCCCCTGCTGGACGCCCATATAGTCTTGTCTTTTTAGCAGGAATATGCCATCCTTGATATCCTTCCAGGTGGCAACCTCTAGGGAATTTACTCAAGTCTCTTGTAACATAATTATATGCATTTCATTTAGGAACTTAAGTGATCCATTATCTTTAAATTTTCCAGCAGCTCCTGCTATAGTCCAACTGAAAATGTATAGTTTCTGTTTTTCTGTATCTCTTTTCTGTTGATCAAACTGTCATTCTATTTCTATTGTTTCCTCTGTCACATATTCCACACTTTCTTCTCCTGTTCCACTCAGATTCACACTCATGTAACTGTCCACTGTTTCCTCATTTTAAGTATCTTCCAAAATTACACTGCTATTTATTTTGGACCTCTTTTGCAGTCTACCTCTTATCACTCTCTTGTATTCCACATCTGCTGTTAATACATGTTCACTCACTACTGGTTTCATGTATTGAGGTATCCTTTGTTGAACCGTACTCTTTTGTTTTTTTATCCTTTTCATTATTCTCCTTTTCTGACCAATCAAACCTCTCCTTAATATTCCTCTCTTCTATAGTTGTATCTGCTTTTATTTCTATCTCCTGGAATTAACTGTTCTTTCGCAATCAGTAGCTGTTTCCTAACATTACTGTTTTTTTACCACCAAACAAATCCAACCTTTTTCTTTACCTCCATGATATCTATAGGTAGAATTTATATCATTCCATGAACATCTTTGCCCAAGATACCTTTGTATACAATCAGTTTTAAAGTTACATGATTTTCATTTTTTGTTCATGGTATAACTTTAAGGAAAATTGTGAGTAGTCTTTCTCCTTTCTCAGTCTGTTTTTCTCTCTCCTTTTTTCTATATTTAAAATATCTTCTGTCTTTTCTGACATTCTTCCTTCTTCACTAAGATTTTTCCCTTTATTTTTATATTCATTCAACTCCTTATGTTTTTTGTTGTACCTTCTTCCTCAAACTCTTTATATTCCTCATTTCTTTTTTCTTTCTTTTTTCCCTTCTTTGTCTTACTCTGATCCTGATTCTTCTCATTCCCTTTACTCCTCTGTATCTTTTCCCTACATGTTTTGCTATTTCTAATTGTTATTTCCCTGTAAATTCTGTACTAATTTATCTATCTCCCCTTTTTCTTTATTGCCAACTTCTGTCATTATAGCCTTTATATTTTCCTTTTGATTATATTTTTTTATCTCTTTTTCCATACTTTTTATCTTTTATCTCTTCAACACTAGTATCCTTTACACCTTCCACGTTCTTTATCAATTTTCTGCTGAGCATTGTTGTAAAATTAATCAGCAGTTCATTATTTAGTAGAATCCCATTCTTTATTTCTTTTAAAATTTCTAATAAAGGTTACTCTCTTACTTCACTTTCATTAATTATGTTACTATCCTTACTCTTCCCTACCCCCGCATGTACATCTTGTAAGTTTTCTCCAGTTCTGTTCTGGATTAGATGTGATATATCTGGTGAAAATCTAGATGGAGGGTCTAGTTTAAGTCTTTGCACATATGGAGTAAGAAAGGCATCAAAATCACAGAGAAATGCAGCACTAGGGCATTGATCTGAGGCATCTCTAACATTGCTTTTAACATTTCCTTGCTCCAAATCTATGTTTTGAATCTGCTGCTTTCTTTCCTTTCCTAAATATACCTCAGACTTTTGTGTATTATACTTCTCCACCTTTATCTGAGTCTGTTGCTCCTTTTGTTCTTTCTGTTCTAACTCTTCTTCTTGTAAAATCGCATCTCCGTTCTCTGTTTCAAGTATCCTTATAGATCTCATCAGTGGATGCTCATACATACTTAACTGTCTACAATTTAATTTATCCATTTTTGTGGGGGAGAAACTTATAGGAGGAAGGGCTGTGCCTTGAATTCTTAAGGTCTCCTTTTTCCTCACAAGGTTTATTTGACTTTCTGGGGCTAGAATATAGCTAGTACTTCTACTCTTTGTTTTCTTTACCATTCCTTCCAGACTTTTCTTTAATTTCTTTTTCTAATTTTTGTAACATATAAGATTTGCATTATTGTTTTTTTTTGAAAACCTAGTCATCATGATTTACTTTCTTTATATTCTATACTATCTAGGATGAGCAAAAAGTAGTACAACACTAACAGTTTACAACATGCTCTAGACATAGTTTATAAAAGAAGTGGATAATTCACCATGGAATAACAATAGTCTCAAATTTCCTCGTAGGAAACTTCTTTGCTTCTTTCAACCATCAAACAATCAAACTTCACACTTTCAGATGCCCTAATCACTCTTACACAATTTCATTAAAATGTCCAGCTGAACCTGCTACATTGGGCAACTTCTTAGTTTCCTATGTGTAAGAACCCGTGAGCCCTTTCCAATTTATAATTTTATACTTTAGTCATTTTAGTTTTTTCCTTTAGCTGTTACTATGGGTTCACTTTATTTCTTCCTGGGTTATATATTCAACTTTTGTAATTCATCTTATTCCCTTTATCTTCCAACTTTATCCCAATGGCACTGTGATTTAAAAAAAAAAATTATTTTCCAACAATACTACTTCTTAATTAAAATTTGTAACAGGAGCTTTTCCACGGATTCTCTTAAAAATATACCTGTATCCCTATGTCCAGAAGTGTACTCAGCCCACTGGTCAGGCGCTCTCCCAGTTGTGCTGTTTTATTTCTGTTCTGGGCAAGTTTATCCGCTGACA
Source organism: Neoceratodus forsteri (assembly GCA_016271365.2). Taxonomy (NCBI): domain Eukaryota; kingdom Metazoa; phylum Chordata; order Ceratodontiformes; family Ceratodontidae; genus Neoceratodus; species Neoceratodus forsteri. Next base: position 635,348,091 of record CM028132.1, read on the forward strand.
GCACTTATAAATAAATTGACATAAAATGAAAAGGACTTGCTGCTAATTATATAAAATATTTAGAAACTCAAAAGAAACGAGGCAGAAAAAAATGGAGGTGCAAAAAGACAAGCTTCTATACTTCTATGCTTCTAGTTACCTTCAAATAGTTGTTTAAAATGTATTTGCACTATTTAAAGCACAGTCACAGAACTTTCACCTTCTACCACTTTCTAGTTATTACAAGCAGTGTGTCCCTGGTTTCTTTAGAATCTCTGAATTTTGCTGCCAGCCAAAAACGCTCTTGACTTGTTTCAAAAAACGGTGGTAATAGAGAAAAAAAGTTGAACTATGCCGACTCCCAGTTTTCAGTTCACTACTTCACTGCTGCACATGCTCTTGCTTCAATGGCCAAAAGAATGCCGAGTCTGTGCACTAAATCCACTACCCAAACATGTTTTAAATTAAATTACTACCCATGTTTGCATGATAAAAAGAACGTGTATTGTTAAGCTAGTATAGAGTATATCTAATCTGTCTGATACTCAACGGCATAATAGTGACAGTTAATGTACCACCTAAGTTACTTTTAAAGAGTTTTGCACAATGGTCAAAGAAGTGTTTTAGGAAAACTGTAAATACCTCGTTTAACTCCCACAAAAAAAAGAGCACTTTAGATATGATTTAATTTAAAAAGCCAGTTTTTTTGGTTTCAGTATATGGTTCTCCACACCTTACTTATTGCCATCACTATTATCTTTACTATGCAAGCCTTTTGAGCCTTAGCCAGCTTTTCTCAAACTTTCCTTCTTTATTTTATAATTTTTTTATAGCTTTTATAATTTTCCAAAAAGTCCAGACAGCCCAAAGCTCTTTCTGGAGTACTCAGAGTGCAGCAGCACCCCCATCCACCAACTCCACAGTTACACAACTCCACCACACAGTTCCAGCACTCCCAACTTCACAATTCCCCTGGCTCCACACTCCACAGCTCCACTCCACAGGTCCACGGCTCCATGGCTCTTCAGTTCCTCAATTCCAGCACTCCTGTCCCAAACACCCCACTAGAGACTCTTCCTCCCAATCCACCAAAATAACTTTATTTTCAGCACCCACTGCAGTGCTCCTCCACCATCTAGGACTCGCTATGGCTGGACAAGTTGCAAAAACAGAAGGAAGAGACTGGGGAGACCAAGAAGACCACACAAGAAACTCCGGTAAGCACTCTAAAGTGAAAATTGTTGTGGCAATAGTGGCATACCTTTCTAAACCTTTCCAACAGCAAATTAGAGCACCTGCTCTACCTAGTCCTCCTCAATAGGTACAGCATGAAGCAGCCTTCTTGGTTATGCAAACTTTCTGTTACAATAACTATCTTATGCAAAAGGGGAGATCTTGGACACCATGAGATGTCTTGGTTCAGTGGTGAAGTTCAGGCAATTCCTGAACAGTGTGCATAGCTTTCTGTTCACAAGACTAACAATGTTATCCATGGGTGGAGAGAAAAATAAAGTGGCATCCAGGGTAATGCCTAAATATTTGAAAGATTCTACATGTTCCCATTTATCTCCTGTAGGGGAAGGATCTTTATTCACTTGCAGCCCTGAGAACAGAATTGCCTTGGTTTTTTTGTAGATTAAGTCTAGCTTATTTAGCAAGAACTATTTCTCTAAGGACTTCAGGTTGTTTTGGAGGTCCAGTACATAGTTTTGCCTGTTGTGCCTGACTGGTATAGATAATGGCATTGTCAGCATATAAGAGGTTCTTAGATGTCAGTCATGCCTCCGAGACTCTGTTTGTGAATAAACTAAAGAGGAGGGGGCCAAGAATAGAGCCTTGCAGCACACCAACTGAAACACTTTTAATATTAGAGAGAGACAGTCATCATCCTTTACCCTCTGTGACTGGTTGGTGAGGTAGCTATGGAATGAGGTTACCGTGTCCTGTGAGAGGCCAAATAAGAGGAGCTTGTGAAGTGGCAGTGTATGGTTAACACAATAAAACAGTTTGGTGAAGTCAATATATATAGCTCCCACCAGGTGACCACCATCAAGGGCCTCATACAAGAAGTGGATATATTCTAACAGGGTGGTACTAGTGATGTGATGCTTTCTAAATCCATGTTGTAGTGGACATTGAATATTGTATTTGCCCAGGTGGTTGACTGGTTGGTCTGATACTATTCATTCTAGGGCCTTGGATGAGTGGTAGAGGATACAGTAGATATAGGCCTATAGTTGACTGGGTTGGAGCAGTTTATACTTTTGAATGTGTGTATGACTAATACAATTTTCCAGATTCCAGGGAACTGGCAAAACCCTGACTAAGTAACCTTCTGGGTCTTGCCTGAAAATAAGCAAATGTCTGTCTAGTGCACTTTACCCAGTCAATAGAAATTAAATAAGTAAATAAAAACAGAAATGAAAAATTGAATATCTTAGTAATGGGCTGGGCAAGTTCCTCAAGTGCCAGTGACATTAGTTTAGTGTCTACCATGTCACCACCAGCCTAGTTATTCATATAACCCTTTTAACATATTTGAAAGTATCTGTTATTGTGATGGGCTTGGACTAGAATTTGTGGTAACCAGGATCATGGTCAGAACTACTAGGTAGTCATGTCCTGTCCCCTTTACAAGCCTCTAGCTCATTATTAGAAGGGAGGACAGAGTTGAGGTCAGAGAAAGTTGTGTTGAATTTCTGGGCTATCTCAGCTGAGTGCAAGGTGACTGCACCATCAATATTGAGCATTTTTGGGGTTCTTTTACACTTTTGCCCAGAATATTTCTAATATTATCCCCACATTTTTTACTGTTTCTCAAGTTTCTAATTTGCTGCTCTTTGCAGTGTGAGACTTTGACCTGTCTTATCAAAGTGGTGCACCTGTTACATGCATGATTGTACTTTTATAGGTCAAAAGGTAAACTCAAGCACTCCCTGATGCCACTTTGATGCAAAACCAATAGAAGGTCAGTGGGTTTCTCTGTGTGTTCCTGTGTGGGGGATTTCTGTGATGTATGGTATTTTATTTTATTCACTTTATACACTGTTTGAATAAGTAGTTTTGAGCTTATATTAGCTTTTGGCTCATTCTATCAACAGTTGGTGATGCTTGAGTTTACCTTTTGACCTTTTGTTTTTTTCTGTCTTCTGCACACCTAGACATTGGGGCAACTTTTTGCCTGGCTATACCTTTGTAGGTCAACCTTAGAGCCTGTTTCTCTTCCATGGTGTGACAGGTTATCCCTGACATGCATTTGGGTTAATAGGCCAGGGGTGACACATCTTGCTGCTGTGCCTCGAACCATGTGCTTTTTAAGATAGATAGCAAATTTGTCACAGACTGCTTTGAATTAGTTTATGAAGTAGTCAAGGACAGTATCAATATCTGGGGTGACATTCAGAAAGCTCCACTCTATCTGGCCATAGAAGCCTTAAAGTCAGCAATCTTATCTTTGTGAAGGACCCTTCTAATGATGGTTGGAGGGGGGCTTGGGATTTTTTGATGTCCACATATATTGTAGTGGGGAATGGTCACTGGTTGAGTCTAGAATGACAGAAACTTTGATTAGTCTGTCCAAGTGAGTAGCCAAGATCCAGTCAATCAAAGTTTTAGTTCCTGTTTTATAGATTGCCCTGGAGGAGTCACTGACTACTTGAGTTAGGAACATGCTGGCCACTGTGCCCCTATGGGCTGCACTTGTCTTAGCTATGCAATTGATGTTAATGTCCCCATTGACTACAGTTTCTCAATTATGAGTGGTTTGTATGAAGTGCCTAGTGAACAACTTGAGGCCAGATTGTGGTGATATATACATTGTAATTATGACATAAGATCTGTGATAATTTCCTAGTATTAGTTTAACTGACAGGCATTCACAGTCTCCTGTGAGGTTGTCAGTTTTCATTTTATAACCCTGTAGATCAGCTCCTAAGGTCAATTAGACAGGCACCTCCCTGTTTGTCCTGGTGGTATTCCCTAAATAAACTGTAACCAGCCGGAGTAAGGGCAGCATCTGGGATTTTGGGAGTGAGCCAAATTTTTATTAGGGAAATTACATCAGCTTTAACAAGTGCTACCCAGGCTTCCAAAAGGGTGAGTTTTGTGAGTAGACTGCCAATATTAAGGAAGACTATTTTAGTTTCCCTTTTCAGTTAACACCTGGGTCTTTGTTTCCAGGTGGGCCTGGGTTGGTGTGGATATTACCCAGGAGGAGGAGAAAAACTAGTATAAGTTTTTTTTAGATCCCTTGTGCCTGGGGTTAACATCACAGATTTTCTTGTGCGAGAGCAGTTCTTGTGGCCTGAGGTGCCATCTTGGAGGGTGTACCACCCATCAGTTTTTGCTAGGATATAATGCACTGCATAAAAGTCTGGCATAGGCTGATGTTCTAGGGGGATAGACAGTGGAATGGGGCACCCATTGGCCTAGGACACTGATTTAAGAGTAGCGAATGCCAACCTACATCAGATTACTGTCTGCTGTCCTCCTTGTGAGTTTCTGTTTTTAGCTGTCCCACTACTAATACTATGGCAAGCAGTATTTTGGCAAATGGATGGGCACGTCCAGGTGGAGTGGTGCACGGCCCCATCTGATTGCATTGTGATGCCTTACACAGATACAAGACTTGAAAAATGTTATAGTGGGTCCGCATTATCATGCCATCTCTTCCCCCTTGGGTTTCCAATGGAATTCCTTAATTGTATAACATGAAATATACAGGGACTGAACTCACCGGTAAACAGAAAGAGAGTACTAACTAGTTTGACAGTGCAAAGTAAATAATCATGTCAAAATAGTACATACTGTACTTCAATATAAAACTGTTTAACTTACACGAATATGTATACAAAAATTAAAATCAATGACATGCAATTAAACATAATACGTACATAATTAATTGAAAAACTCTTATAGGCATACATTTTAACAGTGTCAGAGGCTTACACCCATTGATTGTTGACTTTTAATTTCTTGCTCTGTAAATATTCGTAGAGTGCTGACCTGACTTTTCAGCAATATCATCACTTTCATCACTGGGCTTGAAACACACATATACACACACAGTTCTCATAATTCATTTTTACTATAATTACATCTTCCGGTGAGTCACCAGGCATTTTGTTCCTAACTTTTGTTTTAGTAAGGTCCTTTGTTCCAAATAGTCTGAAAATATGCATTGTTATGGAACAAGATAAATAGTTTCATTGCAGGTTTTGCAACAATTTGGTATTTTAGTTCATCAGCATTTGCATTTATCACTAAGCTAACAATGTTTGTCTACTTTGGCCTTTTCAGACAACTCAAAATTTGCTCAGAGTAGTGAACCTCTTTCTGCAAATGCTTAGTTAAGATTCAGATATTACATTTTTAAGTACCTAGCAAGTCTCATAACTGAATTTAGAATGTCTGACCTGGTTGGTCTCAACATTAAAATGTCTATGATGACTGTAAAATCCAGATGGAGTTTTTCAGACTACTTATTTATTTATTTACTTATTTTTTTCTTCAATTTTGATAACTGGATGGCCGAATGAAACAATGTCCCCCTTTCAGGGGTGACCCATAGTTAATTATAGAAAGTAGAAAACAACCACAGTATGTTGTATGATATCATACACACTAAAAAATAACAAGGTGACAGTGCAGGCACAATAACAGCAGAACAGTACAATAAAAGAATATTAGAGTTCATGCAAACAGACCATTGCAGAGTAAATAACCACCTCAAAATTGTACATACCATAGGCTGAGCATTCTCAGCAATTACAAGACAGACAAGAATTGAGGTAATGTGTTTTAAGGAAGGTTTGAAAAGCCATAGCAGAGGAACAGTTTCTGGCCTCCTGAAGAAAATTGTTCCATAGAACAGGAGCTGAGGAAGCAAATGACTGTTGGCCAAGGACTGTCTTAATGCTGCAAACCACCAACACATTCCCTACATAGCTTCACTACCTCCAAACTCCTGAGTTTGGTCACTTGCAATAGTGTAATTTGCTCGTTCAAAGATTTCAAACTAGTTAGTACTCTCTTTCTCTTTACAAGTGAGATCAGTCCTCATATATTCCATGTTACACAGTTAGGGGTTGCCACTGGAAACCCAAAGGGGAACAGACAGCATGATAATGGAAACCCACATGTATCTGAGATAGGTGCAGAACAAAGGGGACCATCTTGAACCTGTAACCAGATTTAACTAGCATAAAGTCAGCAAAGCGTACTTTGTCTACATAGAAATATAGAATTTGACAGCAGAAAAGGACCACTTGGCCCACTCAGTCTGCCCATTTTCCTACCTATATTAACACTGCAGACCCTACATGATGTACAGATCTTTCTCCTTCCCTTTCTTTCTACTACAATTTCCTTGTGCCAATCTCATGCATTCTTGAACCCCACCACTATTTTTGCCCCTACCACCTGCACTAGAAAGCTGCTCCAAGAATCCCCCACTTTTCTGTGAAGAAGTACTTCCTCATATCTTTCCTGAGTCTAACCCCCTCCAGCTTCATAGCATGTCCCCTTGTTCTTGAACACCTTTATTTCTAAATAACAATATGTCCCTCCTGTACCGTATTTACCCATGTGAGGTATTTAAAGGTCTCTGTCAAATCCCCTAACTCCATCCTCTTTTACATGGTATACATTTTGGTCCTTTAGTCTCTCCTCATAAGGCTTTTGATGAAGATATTGAGAAAGTTTTAGTTGCCCTCCTCTGGACTGCCTCAATTCTGTCTATATCCTTCTGGAAATGCGGTTTCCAGAACTGGACATAGTACTCTAAGTGGGGCCTTACCAGTGATCTATACAAAGGCAACACCACCTACTCCTCTCTGCTGGTGATACCCCTCTGTATACACTCCAACATCTCACTAGCCTCCTGACTGCCTTGTTGCACTGCCTGGCCACCTTTAGGTGATCCAGTATGATTACCCCCAGGTATATTTCCTGTTCTGTAGTCAACAATACCACTCCACCCATTTTATACTCCTCTGGGTTTTCTGTACCCTAAGTGCATTATTTTGCACTTTTTTAATTGAAACCCAGCTACCATACTCTTGACCACTCCTCAAGTGGCTCCACCCTCCGAACGTACCAGCATTATGGCACCGGTTAATAAGGATGCCAATGGACAATGTCGCCAATCTCAGTTTTTGTGGGGGTCTGCACCCCACACACACACCCCTTGTGGGGACTGCACTCCCCCACACCCCACCTATGGATTCCTACTCTGGGGGGCACTGCAGATCTTGCTGTCATCTGCAAAGAGCAGACCTTCCCTTCAAGCACCTCTGCAATGCACTTATAAAGACATTATAGAGGACCGGTCTCAGCACTGATCCCTGAGGCAGCCCGCTGGTCACCCTTCCATTCTCAGAGTGAGCTCCATTTAACACCAGCCCCTGTCTCCTGTCCCATAACCAATTCCTTATCAGGTTTACCACCTTTGGACCCACTCAAAAGCTACCCAGTTTGCTTACTAGTTTCCTGTGTGTAACAGTGTTGAAAACCTTACTGAAATCCAGGTGGTAGGCCATGTTCAGTGTTCCATCCTGATCTAATTCCTTTGTCACTTACAGAAATCTATCAGATTTATTTGACATGACCTCTCCCCTGTGAACCCATGCTGCCCCAGATCTTGTGACCCATTGCATTGAAGATATTCCACAATCATTTCCTTCAGCAGTGATTCCATTAACTTTTGCACCATCAGTGTCAGACTGACTGGCCTATATTTGCCAGTCTCCTCCCAGCTACTGCTTTTGTGAAGTGGGATTACATCTGCCCTTCTCCAGTAATCCAGAACCAGTCATGTTTTCAGTCAGCTGTTACTGTAAATATAACTGTCAGAGGTACAGCTACTCCCTCCCTCCCTTCCTGAGCCCCCTCATTACCCTTGGATGCACCCTGTCTGGCTCCATTGCTTTGTCCACTTTTAGATTAGAGAATCCCATCAGGACTCTCTCCCATCTGAAAAAGGACTACTTCACTTCCTCCAAAGCTTCTGTTACTTTTTTCTGGACCTACCCTTCTCCTTTCTCTGTGAATACTGAACAAAAGTATCTGTTCAGGATTTCTACTGTTTTCTAATCCACAGTTGAATAATGTGCCTCTGTTCCACCAGCACCATCCTTCCAGATCCCACTATAGTCCAGCTTTTCCTCCTCCCTGGCATCCTCTGAGGTAACAGTGGCAGACTTGGTGGCACCTGGGTAGAGGAAGAGGTCCCACAGTTCCTAGCAAACTCGGTCTTGAGTCTAACAGCCTCTTCCCTCATCCCAGAGAGGTGCATGCAGATGGGGTAGCACCACAGTCTCCAGAAGGTCTCCCTGAAGACTGCCACACAAAGCCAATACACTGCACCACTCCCAGCATTCTCAGCTTCTATTCTCCATGTGTTACCTGGAAGTACTTTTGTACCCTTACCCCTGACAGTGTGTTTTGAGTTTTCCCCTTTTTTGTTTCTGTTTGTGTTCTCCTGTTTCTATTTGTGTTCCCATGTGCCTTATTTAAATGTCTTTATACTCCTATGCTACAGAGGATGTTGCTCCTGTTCCCAGTTTTTGCCAACCTTTTACCTCCCTCCCTCCCCGGAAGTGGCTGTTACACAGTACTTAACAAGATCCTTACCTTAGTCAACTAACAGGGTCCTCTGCTTCCTTGCTTCCTTCTGTAGATGACTGCTAATGCTTAAGATGACAGTTACTTGTTCCATTCCTTCACTGTTCTGCTCACTTGCTGGGGCATGAAAGCTCCCTAAAGCTGGCCTGCAGCTCCTCTTCTTGGACATCAATGTGCTTGTTCCTCTGTTCAGTCTGTTTCAGTTGAGCTCCCATTGCCACCAAATCTCTGCTCATCTGTGCCACCAACAATTTAAGATCTGTTGTGTCACTCAGAATTTGAGAAGCATTGCTGACATGTGGGGCATCTCGGAAGGAGATGTAGCTGGAGTGACCACTGAGCTTCAGAGGACAGTCATCACAACATGGTGGGCCAAGCAATACTGTCACAAGTGCAGCCTAGTCATCTCCCTGAAAGTGAAATGCTCCTGCTTCTGACACGCTGCCATTCAAAAATCGTATGGAATCAGGTAAGAAAGGACTCTTGGTTCTGGGGGTTGAATACTGTCAGAAGCTGCATAGCAAGCATCTGTAGCAGCCTATATTTACAGGTTTATAGGCACTGAAAGCTGGGCCTTCTCACTGGTTAAATCTTATCCTGCCATTTTGCTTGCCTTGTCCCCTGACAGAACTTTTTTCTCATTAAAGGTAAGTCAAATAGGTCCTAAATTGTGTTTATCAGTTGTTGCTAGAAATGACTATTGTGTAACATTACAGCAGCTGTCTACATTTGTAGATCAAGCCAAACTTTCACCAGTGTAACTGCAGTACTCAGTGATATAGTGGGTGAAGAACACAACACTTTTAAATTGATTCTGATATCCATGGGTAATGCCTACTTGTGTCTTTTCCTGCCTTTCAGAACTGTTTCAAGATGTCAATTAGCATATTGTTGGCAGATTTGAGGTCTATGTCAACAACAATGCTTACTTTTTAAGTCAGAGCTATGTAAGTAGAGGTTTATGCCAGCCTTTAGCTGTAAGTATATTATGACTGTGTTGTCTGTGTTTATTGAGCTGTGTACTGTTGTGTATAAGTGATGCAACAGGTTCCACAGTTCCATTACTGGCATCATCTTTAAGACAAAATCTTATTTATTGATTGATTTTTCTTTTTGCACGCCCAGTCTTTCAGGACAATAATAGTTTATAGTGTTGTTTTCTTTGTATTTCATTCATTTTTATTATCCTCAATAGCATCTACTTCTGTACTACTTAAATGTTTATGCCAATTTACTGTGCTTGTTGTGGTGCCAGGTTCCAAATGTTTTCTTTTCTCTGTATTTTCTAGGTGGAAGTTCCTCATCAAAATGTTGAGAAACTCAGATGTCTTCTGACTGCCTTTGCAGAAAATCCAAAGATGAAGGTGGAAGATTGCTAACTCTACAGTTTGTGCATCTTCTTGTGCTGAAATTATAGCTGAATTTAGAATATAATTCTATTCCTCTTTCCTGTGTTTCGTACATAGAAACATAGAATTTGATGGCACATAAGGACTGCTTGGCCCACCTAGTCTGCCCATTTTCCTACCTAACAGATAAGCTGCAGATCCTAGTTAACCAACAGCTTACTTCCTCCTACCCCCCACTAGGACTGCCTTATGTCTGTCCCATGCATTCTTGAATTCCTCCACTATTCTTGACTCCATGACCTCCTCAGGAAGGCTGTTCCATGCATCCACAACCCTCTCTGTGAAAAAATACTTTCTCACATTACCTCTGAGCCGTCCCCCCTCTATCTTCAAATTGTGCCCCCTTGTTCTTGCACATCTCTTTTTCTGAAAGATGCTACCCTCTTGGACTTTGTTGATTCCCTTGAGGTACTTGAAAGTTTTTATCATGTCCCCTCTCTCCCTTCTTTCCTTAAGGATATACATATTAAGCTCCTTTGATTTTTCTTCATATGTCTTCTGGTGCAGACCCTGCATCATTTTGGTTGCCCTCCTCTGGATAGCCTCCACTCTGTCTATGTCTTTGCGGAGATGGGGTCTCCAGAACTGCACACAGTACTCCAGATGGGGTCTCACCAACTGTCTGTACAGAGGCATAACAACTTCCTGTTTTCTACTATTGATGCCTCTTCCTACGCATCCCAGTATCCCTCCAGCCTTCCTTACTGCCTTCTCACATTGCTTGCCCACCTTTAGGTCATCTGATATAATTATCCTCATGTCCCTTTCCATTTTTACTGTTGTCAGTATCTCACCCCCATTGTGTACGCTTCCCCTGGGTTTTTGTTTCCCATGTGCATTACCTTGCACGTCTTTGCATTGAATCTGAGCTGCCATACATTTGACCATTCCTCCAACCTTGCCAAATCCCTTCTCATCCTTTCCACTCCATCTTGTGTATCAACCCTGATGCAGATCTTTGTGTCATCTGCAAAGAGACATACTTTTCCCTCCAGTTCCTCTGCAATGTAACTTATAAAGACATTAAAAAGGACCAGTCCCAGTACTGAACCCTGTGGTACCCCACTAGTAACCCTCCTTTTTCACTGTGTACTCCATTTACTACTACCCTTTGCGACCTGTTGTCTAGCCAATTTGTTATCCAGGCTACCACCTTGGGACCCACTCCAAGGCTGGCTAACTTGTGTATTAATCTTTTGTGTGGGACTGTATCAAATGCCTTGCTAAAATCTAGGTAGGCCATGTCCACAGCCCCTCCCTGGTCTACTGCTTTGGTCACCCAGTCAAAGAAATCTATTAGATTCATCTGACATGACCTTCTCATCATGAATCCATGCTGCCTCGGGTCCTGTGCCCCACTGGCCTCTAGGTACTCAACAATTCTTTCCTTCAGAAGTGATTCCATCATTTTTTCTACCACTGAGGTCAACCTAACTGGTCCATAGTTTCCTGCCTCTGTCCTGCTCCCACTTTTGTGAAGAGGAATCACATCTACCCTCTTCCAGTCCTTGGGTACCACCCTATCCTCTCATGATTTGTTAAAGAGGGTAGTCAGCGGTGTCACTAGTTCTACCCTTAGTTCTTTTAGAATTCTTGGGTGAATCCCATCAGGCCCCATTGCCTTGCCCACCTTCAATTTTATTAGTTCTTTCAGAACCTTTTCATCTGTAAATGGACTGGTATTGACCCCCGTCTTCAGAGTGTTTCTCTTGTTTGGTTTAGGTACCTCCCCCTCCTCTTTCTTTGTGAATACTGAGCAGAAATATTCATTCAGTATCCCTGCTTTTTCACTGTCACCCTCTACCCACATTCCCTCCCCTTTATTAAGCCTCAATATCCCTCCTTTGGTCTTTCTTCACTCCCTAATGTACCTATAAAAGGTCTTATCCCCCTTCTTAACAGAATTGGCTATCTTTTCCTCAGTTTGGGCCTTTGCTATTCTGACTGCCTTCCCAGCCTCTTTCTGCTTTAACTGATAAAGTTATTTGTCCTGTTCCTTCTGTGTTTTCTTATATTTCCTGAATGCTATCCTTTTCTCCTTAACCTTCCCTGCCACCTCTTTTGAGAACCATAGTGGTTTTTTCCTTCGTTGTGTTTTATTGATTTGCTTTACACAAAGGCTTGTTGCCTCTGTGATGGCTGTTTTGATTACTCCCCATTATTCCTCCACTCCTCCTTCTTGCCTGTTTGCTAGTGCTTTTCTGAGACACTCTCTCATTTTTCCAAAGTCAACCCTCCTAAAGTCCAATACTCTTGTTTTTGTATGGCTGTGTTTATCATGAACCACACTGTTTGGTGGTCACTTGTTCCCAGATGGCTACCCACTTCTAAATCTGAGATTCTTTCTCCATCCCAATTTGAGAGTATCAGGTCTAAGATTGCTCCCTCTCAAGTGGGTTCCAGTACTAGCTGTCTGAGGCATGCCCCCTGTAGGGCATCAAGAATGACCCTGCTCTTGGATGTGCCTGCAGCAAAGGTGCTCCAGTTAACATCTGGCATATTCAGGTCCCCCATCAACAATATCTCCCCTTTTTCTGCCATTCTAAGGAAGCCTTCTATCATTTCCTTGTCCATTCCCTCCCCCTGAGATGGGGGTCTGTATACAACCCCCATGTGGATTGCATCGTACTTATCTTTTTATCTACAAATCATTCAGTTTTGTTAAGTTATGGGTTTCCAATTATGCGAATAAAAATCTTCTAAGTAACCTTGAAAGCAAGACAAAGAGCAAACAAAAATCACTAATACTAACCTCGTTAGATACAATAAGAAAAGCTAATCATGTTTTTTAAAAAAATATGTGTCAAAATAAATGTTAATAAGGTGTCTGGGAAAAGAAATATGTAACTGAATTTATATAGCACTTTACCTGATTTCCAGACCTTATTTCCACTTCAGCTGCTACAGTTCAGTTGAAATTGAATTTGTGTGTAGCAGTGTGGTATAGTTGTAAACAGATGAAATTGTGGAGATGAAATAACTGTTATTTATACTGCAGGAAAGAAAAAAACAGTAAGTTTGGGAAGACAGACAGCTGTTAGTTTTGACAGAGTTCCCGCTAACACACCAGCTGACAGCTTTCAGATGTGTCACAGGATTTATATAACTGATGCCACATGAAGCCCAAGTTCATTTTATAGAATTGGCACCTTGACTTAGGCTTCAGAGCAGGTTCATATTTTTATTTTTATTTTCTAAAAAAAACCACGCTGTTCAGCACTTTGAACCTACCTCCGCCAACCTCTCACCCTTAGATCTACAAGACACTCATTGTCACCCTCCTCCACCCAGTTGACAGCCTGTATCACTGCTGTGACTGAGTTTTATATAATAGTCTATATAAAGAAAGTGATAATGAAAACATAGAATCATTATGGATTCAAGTAATAAGGGGGGTAGATAAAAAGATTCTATTTGGATTATATTATAGGCCACCAAATAGTAGCAAGGAAATGGATAAAATAATAAATGAGGAAATTGGACAGATGACAATGGAAGGTGATGTCATCATAGCAGGAGATTTTAACTATTCTGATATATGCTGGGAAAAATGTAGCAGTAGGAATGCTAATAGTGGAAAATTTGTGCAACGATTGGAAATGGTGGGATTGGAACAGTTAATATATAAACCAACCAGAGGAGAAACTTCCTTGGACATACTGTTAACAAATAGAACAGTTATTAAAGAAATAAAGACAAGAGAACAGTTGGGAAATAGTGATCATGCTATGGTAACTTTCAATATTAAACAGAAAGTTACTTGCATAAGGAGAAAAACTGTAGTAAAAAAAATTATAATAAAGCAGATTTCCAAAGAATTAAAGGACAGCTAAAAAATGGAATTGCAAGCAGAGTTTAGGTGGTAAAACAATAGGGCAAATGTGAGAAGAATTAAAAAGCAAGTTATTAAAATTGGAAAAGGAATATGTGCCAGATAATGGACTATAAAATAAGAGAGGAAAAAAAACCATCATGGTGTACTAGTAAGGTGATAAACGCATGCCTAAAGAAAAAGAAAGCATTTAAAAGAATGAAGATATTAGGAACAGATGATGTGAGACTGTATTATAAAAATTGTTTAAAACAAGTGAAACAATATAAAGAAGGAAAGAAGAAAATTGGAGGCCAATTTGGCATATAGAAAAGATAATGGGAAAAGTTTTTCATACATACATAAATCAACAGAGGAGAGATAAACAATGTTTAGGGCCATTAAATGTTGATGGTAGGAAAATTAAGGATTCTGGTGAGATTGAATGAAATCTTTGGGTCAGTCTTTGAAGGAGAAAATGTGAAAGTAAATTACAACAAAGGAAGAAGTGGAAAGAATAATAAATAAAGTAAACGTGCATAAATCTGCTGGACCTGATTTGTTGCATCCAAGATATATCAAGGAGGTGCTACCTTTAGTATCAGAAGCATTAGTGTGGATATTTAACGAGTCCTTTAGAACAAGAGAGGTACCTGAGGACTGGAGGTAGGTCTTTGTTGTGCCCTTATTTAAAAAGGGAAAGAGATCAGTAGTGTCAAATTATAGGCCAGTAAGCCTTACTGCAATCTTGGGAAAAGTCACTGAGAGTATATTGAAAATAAAAATAGAGGAAGGCTTGGATTTATTGGGATATACAAATGAGAAACAGCATGGATTTAAGAAAAATAGAGCATGTGGTACTAACCATCTATGCGTCTATGAAAACATAAATGAGAAATTAATCAATAATACACCTATAGATCTAATATTTTTAGATCTTCAGAAAGCCTTTGATAAGGTGCCACATGATAAGTTGATTGAGAAACTAACAAAAATGGGATTGGATAGTCAGTATTGTCCTATGGATAAGAAATTGTCTGAGTGATAGAACTCAAAAAGTAAGAATAACAGGTGAACTATCTAGATCTATTAAAGTAGAAAGTGGGGTCCCTCAGAGATCCACGTTGGGAACTGTTTTATTTTTGCTATATATCAGTGACTTGTATCAGGGGGTTACCAATCAAGTAGTAAAATGTGCTGATGATATTAAGGTAGGAGGACCAGTAAGAACAATAGAGCAGCAGAAAAGGTTAAAAGGGGATTTAAAAAAAATTGAGATCTGGGCCAGAAAGAATAAGATGACATTCAGTACAGAGAAATCAGGGGTAATGTACCTAAAAAAAGGGAATAGGACTAAAAATAGGTATATATTAGATGGAAAAGAATTGAAGGAAGTCGATGAAGAATAGGATTGTGGGATAGTAATTGATAATAAATTGTATTATAATAAACAATGAACAATGGCTATACAAAAAGCCAATAGCATGGTGAGAAATACTAAACAGAGTTTTATGAACAAGTCAGTGGGATGTATGGTACCAGTATATAGATCTTATGTTAGGGCATATTTAGATTTTTTGCACCAATTATGGAGTCCATACACTAAGATGGAGATAAAGAGGGTTGAAGGACTGCAAGGAGGTATACTAGGATGACTGGAACTTTAGGCAGATATGAATATAGTGAAAGATTAGAAAGGACAGGGTTATTCTCCTTAGAACAAAGAAGGGAAAGAGGCGATTTAATGATGTTATTTAGAATAATAAATGGCAAAGAACTGATAAATGAGATGTGGTTGGAGATGCAGCAGAAGCCAAAATTATTGAGAGGACACAAAAAGCAGATTAGGTTAAAAACTGTAACAAAGAATGATGCATATTATTCATTCATAAATAGAACAGGGAAAGTCTGGAGTACTTTACCAGTAGAAGTGGCAAATAATAAAATACTGGCAGAATTTAAGGGAAAGATTGATAAATATATGTTGGAGAACAGGTCAACGTGTAACCAATAAGGTGGGGAACAGATTATATGGACAAATGGTCTTCTACTGCTCTAAACCAAGTATAAATATAAAATGTAGACCCCAGCAGCAGCTGCTTAGTGTGTGGTCTGCTGGTTGGAGAGCATGACTCAAGATTTTCAGAGATGCCAAAATGTTACTCAAATGCCTAAAATTCAGGTAGGACAGCATTTTCTAGAACCCAAAGATTGCTGCATGAAGTCAGGGAGCAGGGATTAACTGTATGCATTTGACTCTGGTGTGAATCCTGATGTCATGTACTTCAGCAGGTCATCACATCATGGATGTGAGAGTTTTCCTGGTAAACTCCTTTTTTCTATGCAAGCTACTTTGCTCGTAAATACAGTTTTACAACTGTGCTGTTCATAAAGATTGTTTAGTTAAAACACAATACGTTGGAACAGTGGGGGTGATATATTTTTTCCCTGTATGCTGGCTTATTCATTAGATTATATGGATTTGTTACTCATTGATACTAAAGTGCAAGAAATTCAGTATGGCAGTCCTACATATGTACTACAGAGTAGATAAATTTAGTGATCTGTTTATGCTATTTTCGCTTTTATGTTTGCTGTGCGAAAACAGACAGACTGCAATATAAATTGTAAAACACAGATAGCAGTTCTGCTCTGGCTGTAGTGCCAAAACAACACTGATAGTGCATTTTTGTAATCTCCCCCCACCCCAGTCAGGATGAGGGCATATTATAACAGTATGACACAAACAATAGCTTTTAGTATTTACTGGTTGTTTTTATTAAATTAAAAAATAAATCTCCCCCCCAAAAAACATGAAAAATCCGGCAATCCTCTCAGCACCTCAGAAGTCCTTATATGCTTCCATTCCCCTTACTTTTCCTAAGGTTCCCTCATTAGCGACCATTGTATTCTGTAAAAAAACCAAACAGGATCCCTTAGTATAAACCCTCTAAACACAGTCAATGATACTGGTAAGTTATAAGTAAAAAGACAAACTTACATCGTTAAGGCAGTTTAGGTACACATCAGTAGTATGAGTTATGCTAATTACTACTGTAATTATTCAGTTACATTAATTTGTAACACTACCAGCCTAAAAAACAGGGTGCTTGGTCAGCGTCTCAGCGGATCAGTATTTAAAGATATATCAGTCGCGTGAAAACTATCGGTCACGAATTGGTATACATAGATGGCAGTGCGAAATCTGAGGAAAGCAAATTCAATCTGTTCTGCAGTATATTTTGCTTTTTGTAAATTGGTGGATGGATATCTTCTTGTTCTGAGATCTGTTTTACAGAATAAAAATTAGATCTGGCATAGTACTGTGAATGATAACTTTTCTAATGAACAGTCAGGTGACATCTCTCAGACTATGCAGTTGATAGATTTTACATACCCATTCTATAATTTATTTTGAAAGATTCAGATGTGGAAATGTCAAAACAATCAAAGAGCTTAACTTCACTGCCCAAGATATTGGAGAAATAGACTGGAGCTCAACTACTGGAATTGCTTTGATGAAACATTGAGCTTATCCACTGATTAATGTTGAATTCACTTTGCCAAAGACTACAGAAATGAATACTGGATAAATATACTAAGCTGGGTAAGCAAGATAAATTGTGTTAGCAACTGTAAAGTGAGTTGAAAGGCAAAATAATGGTAACTTCAGAACATCTCACACAAACTGTGGAGCCATAAGGGCACACTAGGACACCACCCATATTAGACAATCCACAGTTTGTGATTATATAGTATATCATGACCAAAGTATTGCATAGGTATAAATAGAAAAGGAATCCTGCTACCAAAATCACATCCAGCCATGATATACACAGATTTTTAATAGGGTCCCAAACCCTAACTAATTTCCTTTCCATGCTTCCCCCCCCAAAATAATTAGGCATGATCATTCACATTTTGTTAAACACAGCTGAGAACACTGATGAAAATTAGCTGCAGCTACATTAAATGGAACACTCCTTTAATTATTTCAAATAAAATGATATTAAAATTGATTTAACAGGGGTTAAGGGTATCTTATAAGACATCAAAAAACAAGCAATCCTATGTAGAATAAGACTAGATAGGTGCACAGTTTTGAAATATGCACTGCTGTTTTAAAAGGGAATGGCTTTTGAGTTGTCCCACGTCTACTGATGTTAGATGAAGTACAAAAAATCTAATTTCGCTAGAACAATGTGAATAATTTTTTTTCTAAAATGGTATAAAGTGACCAAATCTAAATTCTTCACTGATTGAAACATATAACTTGACAATCAAATAATTTCCTAGAAGTTGAATAGTTCACAACTAGCATACCCTAATCTACCTAGCAACAGCCTAACTAAAAGGAAAAAAAACCTTTTTCATAACAATAAAAACTTGTTCTACTTTTCAAAGACAATAACCTATAAAAGGCAATAGGTTTCTTCAAATTAACTGCCCAGAATCATTTTAAATGCATGTATCCTTCATTACCAAATTCACATAAGCTTACCTAACTGCCAAACTATGGAAAAATAAAACCTTTACCTAAACCTCCTCCAACTGCACACTCCAGGAAAAGCATGGATTTCTTGAGAATTACCCGTTTACTAAAGACTAAAAAAAAAAAAAATAATTAATTAATTTCCTTGGTGCTCCCCAGGGAACTCAGCCATTGGCCTTGTGTCTTCCAATTCACTCAATCCATGCATTCATTTTCTAGAAACCCATGCCCTGTCGTGGTTCATTGCTTTTTATTTGGCACTAACCAGGCGCAAATGAACATTACACTTTAAGAATATAACTATAGAAACAGATTTTTGACTAATGCAACCACCATATTAGAAATGTCAAAGCAATTCAGTGGGACATTGAAAAGTTATTATCTATTTTCTAATTATATTTGTCTCCATACATGACATTGGAGAAGAACTGAAAGGGAATGTATGCCTTTTTGCAGATGATACCAAAAATTGCAATAGGGTGTCACTCAGATGGGGGTGGAGAGAATGCTCAGGGATCTTAGGAAACTTGTGAAACATAGAAATATAGAGTTTGATGGCAGATAAGGACCACTTGGCCCACCCAGTCTGCCCATTTCCCTACCTATTGGATAAGCTGCAGATTCTAGTTAACCAACAGCCTACTTCCTGCAAGCCCCCACTATAATTGCCTTATGTCTGTCCCATGCATGTTTGAATTCCTCCACTGTTTTGGACCCCACAACCTCTCCAGGAAGGCGGTTCCATGTGTCCACCACTCTCTCCATGAAAAAGAATTTCCTCACATTACCCCTGAGCTGCTCCTCTAACTTTAAATTGTCCCCTTGTTCTTACACATCTCTTTTCTGAAAGATGCTACCCTCCTGGACTTTGTTGATTCCCTTGAGGTACTTAAAGTTTCTATCATGTTCCCCGTCCTCCTTTCATCAAGGGTATACATATTAGGCTCCTCAGTCTCTCTTCATATGTGGTTTCTGATGTAGACCCTGCACCATTTTAGTTGCCCTCCTCTGGACTGCTTCCATCCTGTCTATGTCCTTGTGTAGATGAGGTCTCAAAACTTACACAGTACTCCAGATGGGGTCTCACCAACTGTCTGTACAGAGGGATAACCACTTCTCTTTTTCTACTTGTGATACCCCTTCCTATGCAACCCAGTATCCCCCTGACTCTCCTTACTGACTTCTCACATTGCTTACCCACCTTTAGGTCATCTGATATGACTACACCCAGATCCTTTTCCATTATTGTTGTCGTTAGTACTTCCCTGCTATTGTGTACTCTTCTCCTGGATTTTTATTTCCCAGGTGCATTACTTTGCACTTCTTTGCATTGAATCTAAGTTGCCATATGTCTGACCATTCCTCCAACCTTGCCAAGTCCCTTCTCATCCTTTCTACCCCCCTTTGTGTATCAACTCTGTTACAGATCTTTGTGTCATCTGCAAAGAGGCATACCTTTCCTTCCAGACCCTCTGCAATGTCATCTATAAAGACGTTAAAGAAGACTGGACTCAATACTGAGCCCTGAGGTACTCCACTAGTAACCCCCCTTTCTTCAGAATGTGTTCTATTCACTGTTACCTTCTGTGTCCTGTTGTGCAGCCAGTTTACTACCCAGGCTACCACCCTGGGACCCACTCCCAGGCTGGCTAACTTGATTATTAATCTTTTGTGGGGGACTGTGTCAAATGCCTTGCTAAAGTCTAGGTAGGACATATCCACAGCCCCTCCCTGGTCTATTACTTTGGTCACCCAGTCAAAGAAATTGATTAGATTCATCTGACATGACCTTCCTGCTGTGAATCCATGCTGCTTTGGGTCCTGTGCCCCACTGGCCTCTAGGTACTGAACAATTCTTTCTTTCAGAAGTGATTCCATCATTTTCCCCACCACTGAGGTCAAACTAACAGGTCTGTAGTTTCCTGCTTCAGCCTTGCTCACACTTTTGTGAAGGGGAATCACATCTACCCTCCTCCAGTCCTCAGGTACCACCCCATCTTCCCATGATTTGTTAAAAAGTGTGGTTAGTAGTGTCACTAGGTCCTCCCTTATCTCTTTTAGGATTCTAGGAAGAATCCCGTCAGGCCCCATTGCTTTGTCCACCTTGAGTTTTAGGAGTTCTTTCAGGACTCTTTCTTCTGTAAATGAACTGGCATCAACCCCCCTACGCAGAGTGCTTCTACTGTTTAGTTTAGGTAACTCCTCCTCTTCTTCTTTTGTGAATACCGAGCAAAAGTATTCATTCAGTATCTCTGCCTTTTCACTGTCTCCCTCTGCCCACCTCCCCTCTCCTTTATTAATCTTCACTATCCCTCCCTTAACCTTTCTATGCTCCCTAATGTACCCATAAAAGGTTTTATCCCCCTTCTTTACTGAGTTGGCTATCTTTTCCTCGGTTTGGGCCTTTGCTTTTCTGACTGCCTTCCCCACTTCTTTCTGCCTTAATTGATACAGTTCCCTGTCGTGCTCTGTCTGTGATTCCTTATACTTTTTTAATGCAGCCTTGTTCTCCTTAACCTTCCCTGACACCTCTTTTGAGAACCATGATGTTTTTTTATTCTGCTTTGTTTTCTTTATTTGTTTCACACAAAGGCTTGTTGCATCAATGATGGCAGTTCTGATTTTTCTCCATTGTTCTTCCACCCCTCCATTCTGGCCATTTGCTAATGCATTCCTCAGGTATTCACCTATTATGCCAAAGTCAGTCCTTCTAAAGTCCAGTATCCTTGTCTTTGTATGGCTTGTCTCCATGGTTGTGTTTATTGTGAAGCACACTGTGCAGTGGTCGCTTGTTCCCAGATGTATACTGACTTCTAAATTTGATTTATGATCCTCTCCATTTGAGAGTACCAGGTCTAATATTGCTCCCTCCCGAGTGGGTTCCACAACTAGCTGACTAAGGCATGCCCCCTGTAGGGCATCGAGAATGACCCTGCTCTTGGATGTGGCTGCAGTCCATGTAGCCTAGTTAACATCTGGCATATTCAGGTCTCCCATCAACAGTATCTCCCCTTTTTCAGCCATTTTGAGAATGCCCTCTATCATTTTCTTGTCCATTTCCTCCCCTTGAGACGGGGGTCTGTATACAACCCCTGTGTGGATTGTGATGCCATTCCCTGTCTCCAAGGTGACCCAGAGTTCCTCTTGTCCTCACCCTTTACTTTTTAGTTCTGTAGCTTTGATCCCTTCCCTTATATAGAGAGCTACTCCACCTCCTCTTTTAACCTCCCTGTCCCTTCTGTAGATTGTGTACCCTGGTATGTTGACATCCCAGTCATGGTTCTCCGTGTACCATGTTTCTGTGACTGCCACAATATCCAAGTGCTCCTCTTCCATCAGGGCTACTAGCTCCGGAAGCTTGTTTCCAAGACTATGGGCATTGGTACTCATTGCCCTCCATTTAATGTTGGCTCTATCCTTTTTTACCCCATCCCTGCTCTTATTGCCCTTGTTCATTTTTCCATTTACCCCTGTCCTGCCCTCTGTCAAGCTCTGTACCTCAGTGTTTACCCTACTACCTGCCATGTTTTGTGGGGGGAGCCTTGAACTTTCCTGTTTCCTATCAGCACCTCCCCTCTTGGCTAGTTTAAAAGCTTGCCAAGGAAGCCTTTAAACCTGTCACCTAGGAGCATGTTTCCCTTCCTGGACAGATGCAGACCATTATGCCAGTATAGACCTTCATCTCTCCAGGTGGACCCCCAGTCCCCAATGAAGCCAAAGCCCTGTGCTCTGCACCAGTTTTGCAGCCATTCATTAAACTGCATGGTGTGCAGTACCCTAGCCTCACCCCTGCCATAGACTGGCAGCACCTCTGAGAAGGTTGCCATGCTTGCTACCTGTCTGAGGCCCCACCCCAATGCCACAAATTCATCCTGCACTGCACTGATCTCATGCCTAGCTAGGTCATTTGTCCCGAGGTGGACAATGATATCTAGTTTCCTCTCCTGTAATGCTGCTTCTGCAATCTTGAGGATTTGCTTCCTGTCCCTCCAAGCCATGGCACCAGGCAGGCACCTTACTTCCCTCTTATCTCCATCCCCAGGTCTACACCCCTAACAACTGAGTCCCCTATCAGAAGCTGTTTCTTTCCCCTATGGTGTCCCTTGCCACTATTTTGTGGGTCTCCCTTGTGGATGTCCCCAACATTCTTCTTGGTCTCCAATGAGGGCATCATCATTGAGGAACCTTGATTTGCCAGACTGACATATGATTTGCATAGAGGTACAACTTGGGGGGCTACGCCTCTGTTTCACCACCTTCACCCTCCTAGAACCTATTGTGGTCCATCTGCTCTTCACACATGGCAACCTCTGAGGCAGTGGTTGTGGAACTGGTGCTCTTTGGGTGGGAAGGCCTCCTTAGTCCTTGCCAGTTAAGCCTGGAGGTGGGCAACCTCCTCCCTCAGAGCTGACAGTTGCCTGCAAATAGGGCAGCAACACAGGTTCCCAGAATGTGTCCCAGAAAATTGCTGCAGCACAGCCAGTGCATTGCACCACTCCCCACATGTCCCTCTTCCTTATAATATATGATTAATATATATTTTGTTTTTTTGTGTGTGTGTGTACTTACCCTTTTTTGCACTGTGCTAGGTAATTAAGAATAAGACAGTTCTGCCCCTTAGGGCATAGGAAACCCAAAGTGGTGTATATGATGAAAGGGTACTGACAGTCACTAAGCAGGAAAGGGATCTTGGTCTTTTCATAAATGGTGACCTCAAAATGATGGGGCAGTGTGACAAAGCAGTGGGTAGGACTAGTGGGATGCTGGAGTACATAGGGAGGGGTATCTCCAGCAGGTAGAAGGAGGTGGTGTTCCACTGTTTAGGTTGTGGTGAGACCCCACTAGGAGTACTGTGTCCAGTTCTGGAGACCACATCTCAAAAAGGACATACAGTACACAGGGTGGAGGCAGTGCAGAGGAGGGCAACTAAACTGGTACAAGGGTTGTACGAGAAGTCCTACAAGAAGAGACTGAGGGATTTCAACATGTACACCGTTGAAGAATGGAAGGCAAGAGGGGACATGATAGGGACCTACAAGTACCTCACAGGGGTGAGTAAGGTGCAGGAGGGGAGTCTCTGTCAAATGAGAAACAGAACCATGATGGGGGGGGCAAGAAATGAAGCCAGAGGAGGGAAGTTTAAGAGGGATGTGAGGAAGTACCACTTTACTGAAAAGATAGTAGACACCTGCAACAGATTAACAAAGGACTTGGTGGAGGTGAAATCAGTGGGGATGGGGGTTCAAGCATGTGTAGGATGGCCATCAAGGTATATTAGTAAATAGGCAGGATGGGGGGGGGTTGCCAGATACCAGTTAGGGTCTGTGAAGACAGATTGGACAGGGAATGTCTGGGCAGACTAGATAGGCCCAGCAGTCATTTTCTGCCAAGAAATGTTATGGTTCTACATTCTATTAATACAGTTTTGCATGTTGTAGTGAAAAGTTTGTAACAATATTTGCTATTGTATGTTTCAATTGGTCTCTCTATTTTCCTGTAAGAAGCCATCCCACTCCCATTTTGAGTTTCCTTTAGCATTTTCTTTACCGATGTGAAAGAATAATAGGAGTGTTCCTTTTAATAGGTCCATACCCAGCTTTATATCCAAATTCTCAGTTGTATTTAAATGCCTACTGCTTAAAATCATTTTCTTGTGACTTAGGTGAACTAGGGTAACCCCACACCCTGACCTTACATGAGGGAAAATGAGTGAACATAAACAGATAAGCATACCAATAAAACCCATGCTGGATTCTAATATCAGTTTATGGCCATGGACTAGCACCCACTATAAGTATAATTACTATCAAATTTTTTTTAAACTTACGAGTTCAGTGAGCCTGGGTAGAACATGTTTCTTTGTAATTTGCTTAGGTCTGTAAATATAGCCATATTTAAAGAAGCTCGCCTTTAATTGTTTTTTTCAAAATCTAAAACACGCCAACTATGGCTGAATAAAGGGTGGGTGCCTCTGAGAAGACAGGATGAGAATAAAAGGGTGGTTAATTTATAGGTACAAAATTCAGTCACTGTAGCAGCAACTATTTTTAGCAATCCTTAGCTCAAAGGACTGAACATAACAACTATTTAGTAACTGCTACAAATAAGCACAAACACCTCGTTTAAGGTCCTGCTTGTTTTTTGCTTTTTGTTTTGTTCTTTTTTTAGGCATAAAGCCTAATTTTGTATGCTTGTACATCCTCCAAGACCACACTTACAGTATGGTTGTAAGAGTGATCTCATGAGCATTCTTAGGGTATGGAGGTAGGATAGGGTATGGAGGTAGGATACCTTGCAAAGGTGAGACAGCTCTTACAGCTGAAAAGTGGTCATGGAGGATGTGTTAATGCAATATTATAGAATCAGTTCCAAAAATACTTTATTCTAATTCATCAAAACAGGTCACCTGACCATGGATTAATCCCCTGTAAACCCACAGTTGCCTTGCTACACTTTAGAATCCTGTGTGACAGCAATATAAAGTGACATTTTTAGATCACTGCACCAGAGAAATATGTAAACAACTACAACTACGGCATCCTCACTGGGACAAACTCAAATAGTGGAGAACTACAAGAATGTCATCCTCAGAAGGACAAACCAGTTGGGTGGAAGAGCTATTTTATTACAAATGCATGTAAACAGAAATTTTTTATTAGTATGTATTTAGGTAAACCTCTAAAATAAAGTTGCCCATTTTATAAGCAAATTAACCCCACTTCATGGCATGAGTTTACTGAGCATTAATCCACACCTGGGTAGTTGAAGTTACTTGGCCTGTGGCCTCATGCCTCACAACTCCCCTCTCCCAGGCATAGATTAATGCTCAGTAAACCCATGCCCTGTTGTGGGTTGCTACATACTTGACTGATGTGATTAGTACTATTAAAATGTTAAAATGCTGCCTTGAACATGACAGTTTCCAGGGTGTCTGCATATGAAACACTATTTCTAGTATAAAAGTGTCTCATGCATAAGTGAAAGAAAACATACTGCTTGCCTGAAAGCACACCTTTGATCTATAATGTTGATTATAAAGCAAGACATTGTTATTAGCCAAACAAGTTTATAAACATACCAAATACTCTTGTTTCCAGAGGTCTCTTATGCATATTGGTCTAGGAATCATAGGAATTATAGCAATGTACTGTGAGTCAGTGTTGTCAGCCATTAGTGACTCGTCATTTATACAATGGTTTACTTTTTAAAATGTATAAAGTAGCCATCTAATGCCATTTTAAATGAAGCCAGATTCTCAGCACCAACCAATGAGTCGGATAAATTATTCCATATATTATCTGCCCTTTTGTTGATCTTGGATCCACGTTTGTCTGTTTTGTAAAGTTCTTCTCTTAATTGATACCAATGTTTCCTCATTTCCCTAGCAGACCTTATTCTAACAAAGCCAATATACTCCCAAAGGTCATCATTTCTAAAGGCCTTGTAGGTCAAACACAGGTCCCCCTCAGCCTTCTATAGTCTAGTGAAAATAGTCCCAAGTCTTGAAGCCTTTCACTGTAAGAGAGATGTGTCAACCCAGATATTTTTTTAGTTGCTCTTCTCTTCACCCCTTCCAATAAGGAGACACCACCCACTTTGTAGGTAACCCAAACTGAGCACAGTACTCAAGGTGGGGCCTCACCAGGGAATGATAGAAGGGTAAAATCACTCCCCTATCTCTTCTTCTGTCATGCTTTAGAATGCATGTGAGCACTCAATTCCCTTTTGACAACCTCACTGATGTGAGTACTAAAGGATAATTTATTGGTTACATATATAGCCAGGTCTTTTGCTTTATTAATGGCTAGTTATTCTGTCCCATTTATGTAAGACTTAGCCATACAATTCCTAGTCCCAAAATGCGTAACTCTGCACTTACTGACATTAAATTGTAATTGATGCTCTTTAGCCCATGCCTCTATTATATTTACAGTACATCATTCTGCAGACCCCTAATAGCAGCCTCATTTTCAACTTTGCCCCCTAACTTCGTATAGTCCACAAATTTGCTAACCCAGAAAGTAAGCAATGAACTCATAGTAGAAATTAAAACATTAAAAAGGGAAGGCCCCAGCATGGACCCCTGTGGCACCCCTCTACTCACATCTCCCCACTAAGAGTTGAAGTCCCTAATGGTCACCCTTTATTTATGCTGGTCTAACCAGTCTTCTATACACATAATAATACTGTTGTTGAAAAGGAGCTAAATCAAGGTTTCATTTAGCTCTTTGTAAGGGACTTTATCAAATGCTGTAGCATAGTCAAGGTAACTCACATCCACTGGTAATCCCTGATCCAGTGCCTTGCTAACTGGAGCAAAGAAATGCATGAGATTGGTCTGACAAGGCCTGTTTGGTTTAAAACCATGCTGCGATATGTCCTCCAGGCCATCACCCTTTATATGTTTCTCAATCATTTATTTTACAAATTCCTTGAGTATTTTACAAACAATTGATGTTAGGCTGATGGGCCTATAGTTCTTAACATCATGCCTGGAACAATTCTCATACTGTATACTGGAGTTATATTAACCTGTTTCCATTTCGATATTACCCTACCCTCCCTAATGAAGCAGGTAAAAAGCAAACTTTTAGGGCCAGCAAGTTTGTTTGCCAATTCCTTGAGAATCCTGCAATGTATTTCATCTGGACCCTGCGATTTATTTATGTTTATTTTTTCAAGTTTAGGTTTTATAGTCATTTCCATAATATTTTAACATTAATTCATCTCCATTTTCATGATTGTCCAGTATGGATCTATATTCATTTGTTATAGTATATGCTCAAAAAATAACCATTAAAGGTTTCTGCCATAGATAATTCACTTGATATCTGTTTATCATTTACAGAGTGGTTAAATTTTAGGTTGGCCACATCTAATACCATTAATGTACTGAAGAAATGTTTTTTTGTTGTCACTTGTCCTGGTGGCTAACCTCAGCTTTTTTTGCCTTGCTAATCAAATCCTTACACATTTTAGATTTTTTTTTTTTTGTATGAGGATAGCCTTTCATCAGTCAGGTCATGCTTTAATTGTTTATATGCTGTTTTCTTTCTCTTTTTGCCTTCCTGATCCTATTATTAAACCAGTTTGGCAATCTAACACATTTATTATATTTTGTGTTTTCGGGTACAAATGCTTTTACACAGTATTCACTATGATGATTGGTTTCAAACCAGATAGCGTAAAGTGGGAGATTTCTTAAGTCCTTCTTCCAGTTCCATTTATTTAAGTATGCTCTCATTTCATCGTATCTCACTACATTATAACATCAGGGGCCAGATATTCAAAACTTTGAGCTGGGTGTAAACCATTTGCACTGGGTTTACGCAGGTCCCTTTTATACAATAGACCAAATAGTGCAGACAAACTGCATTATTGCTGGGCAAAATTATAATATATGCACTATGCAATGAGAAGGGGCATGTACATGAATACAGGTGCTATGCTATATTCATTAAGTTAGCTACATGCAAAGTGTATTTGCATGGCGCAAATTATCACCCAGAAAAAGGTACTCTTAACTCTGGGCAAAACAAGGATAGGGGTGTGGACACAGCTGCAATAGGCAACATGGCCATAAGTAACAAAAGCATCATGGTGCATCTGAGGACTGCAGCCAATAAGGAAGCAGAAAGGGCAGATGGCCACCCTGTACCACTCCATATGCCATGGAAGAGACATGCTGCACCGCCACAATCCAGCACACATATGCAGCACTAGGGGAATGGAGGGTACTGAGGAGAGGGTGTACAGGTGGCCAGGCTGCACCACAAAGTAGGTGCTGCCACATGGCTGGGGCCATCCATACAATGCACATGTGCCAGTGACTGGAATGCCTCTCACATCAGTGTGCCTGTATGATGGTACTATGTGTATCTGCCCCCTGGGGTATGTACTGCACATCTGTCCAGGCTCCTCATCACACACAGCCAGCCATGTGCATGTTAGTGTGGGAATCCCTTGCCATTGGTGCAGTGTATGTGGGTCACAGGACAGTATGACTGTGGTGTCCACTGTCAGAACACACCTGCCAGCTGTGCATATCACTGTGTGGAGTGCAGCAGTAATTGATTCCCGACACACCATAGACATTGCTGTGTCCCTCACACTACTGGCCACCTTGTTACTGTAGCGTCTGCTATGCACTGTAGCAGGGACTACAGTTTGAGTATTGCATGCAGCAACACCACCTGTGCCTGTGCTGCTTAGCTCCCTGGGGCACAATGGTCTCTACAGCTGTGTAAAAACATGTGGGGATGTGAGCAGACCCAGACTGCCCCTGTACTTCCAGACTGACATATAGGTGGAGCTATGACCAGACCCAGCCTGTCCCTGTACTTCCAGACTGACATACAGGTGGAGCTGTTGGACCTTGCAATAGCGCTGGGCAATTTAAATGCAAATCAGGCTGTAATGAGATGCTGATATGGATGTTTGCCCACTGACTGCTTAAGTAGGCTCATTTGCATTTCACTTTTGAATATAGCATATTGTTGTCCCAGGCAAACATCTTAGCACCTGGCAATCATGTTAGTGAAAACCGGTCAGAAGCATAGTACAGTTCTGCAGTATTTGGCCTGCACTGTTGTTTGCAGCTTTAGTGAATCCAAATATTTGCTAGCACATACATTGACTACATAGTTCACCTTTACCTTCCGCCACACCTATGTGCACTGGACTGCTGTTGTGGTTTGCACTTCCTGGATGCTATATTCAGAGCTGTCTTATTTGCCGGGCTATTTTTGCACTGTACTCCTAGCCCTGTTTGCACAGCTTCATTTGCAGGCTATATTCAGCTGCTTTAGCCCTGTGGCTATTCCTTTGAATATAGCATGCAAATGGTTCTGGGCTGTTTTAGCACACTGTGCAATGCTAATTTTGCCCCAAGGCTAAGTTTTGAATATCTGGCCAATAATTTTAGTCAGTCCCTTATATATTGGGCAGCTACCTCTTATTTTTACAAATACCATGTTATGGTCACTAAGACTTAAGTGTTCCCTGACAGTACAACTCATGATATTATCTTCTAAATTACTCATGATTAAATTCAATATATTGATGCCTCTAGTACCCTGTATGACATGTTGTTCCATGTTGTTAGTTACTATAAAGTTTAACAAAGCTTTATCCAATGTGTTTCTACCTTCCAAAACTTTCCAATCAATATGTGGGAGGTTAAAATCACCCATTATTACAGTTCTTGGTTCAGTTCCCATTTTATTTAAAGTATCCAGAAAAACATTGACTTCATCAATGCTTTGATTTGGTGGTCTGTAAAACACACCTATTTTTTTTTTATTCTTCATTAAACAAAACCTAATCCAGATCTGTTCAACACAGTTGCAATTGGCTGGGGCTATTTCACTTTCACTGGTCAGTGTGTTATCTTTGAAATATATGGCTACTCCAACCCTCCTTTTTTCCCTTAAAGTCTTTATGAGATAGCCGGTAGCCCCGAATACTTTTGTTCCAATTCTCCTCTCTCCACTACATCTGTCATATCACAATGATGTATATGATCTTGTCTCAGCAGTAGCTCAAGCTCATCTTTCTTATTTGCAAGGCTTCCAGCATTTAGTACCAAAAGATTCACAGTGTCACATTCGTTAACCTCTCTTAAAGAAAATGAAGTAACTTGGTCTGTTGTATTTTTTTGGGGGAGGGCCTGATCCCCATCTCTTCAGGGCCTGTCTACCTGCCACCCCCATGTCCAGGCTTACTCCCCTGGGTGGGGCCACCAAGGGGGCTTCCCACTCCCTAATGGACATTGTGGGCAAGCCCAGATTACCCACAGGTTGGGGCCATGAGAGCAGGACCCTCTCCAGTGGGCATCGGAGGCAGTGGATTGTGAAGCATAGCGAGCCATCATGCCAAGGGCAGGCATTTTTTGTTGCTTGTTGCCCCGGGAGTGGGGACATGCAATGACATCCAGTGTCCACCCACCCCCAGGCATACTGGTGCTGGTCACTGCAGTGCCTCGAACCTCTGGCAGGGGTCCGTAAAGTGCCAGACACTCTTCCCCTCCCTCCCCCTGGTGAAGGAGAGCAGTCCTCAGGATGCTCAATCTTTTTCTCCGGCCCCTGTTCCTGAACCTGGGTCATCAGCATCACAAGCAGAAATCTAACCACTGCGCCGGTGGGCCAGCCCTGGCCTGCTGTATTTGACTGCAATCATTTTTTCCACAGTCTTGAATAGGTGACAATGATCCCCCATGCCCTTTCTGATCCAGTTTAAATGGTATTCATTTATTCTAGTTCAGATTATGTTTCCTAAAAACCTACTAACCTTTTTATTCAAGTATAGACCATGCCAGCTGTACAGCTATTTTTTATTAATACCTTTTTCCCACATCTTAATACACATTATTTCATTAATCAAGCACCATTTGCTAAACTGTTGTTAATTCTCAGAATTTTCCTATTCCTTTTGTCATTTGCCCTTGGTACTGCTAGGATCTCTCAAATAATTACATCACAGTTATTGTTTGCTAGCATTTTATGTAGGCTTTTAAAGTCCCTCTGGATCTCATCTTCTGATTTATTTCCAACATCATTAGTCCCAGAGTGAACCAATACAAGTATTTTCTCATTACTAACTTTCAAGATTCTGGGTGCCATGTCCATGATGTCACTGATCCCTGCACCTGGGAAACTGTTGCTAACAGTATTTTCTTGATTTCCTTGTGTAGTGAATTTATCTGTATACTTGGTAATAGAATCACCCAGAATAAAAGTTATTTTTTAAATAATGGTTTCATTACAGGCTTCTATTTCCATATCATTGATTATTTCCTGTTCTCAGACAGCAGGTGTGCTGTTGGCAGTTTCAAAGCTAATGAAATCATGGTCAGGGTTAGAAATCTGTGAATTGCTTACTGAAGTTGTAATATTAACACTCACACTGTGTGAGCATTCCTGAAGACAATCTGTTAAATGGCCTTCTTTATTTACAATTTTATTAGTCGTTCCTATATTACATTAAGAACTTAGACTGATTAATGGTACATCACAGTTAAAAACACTACTGGTTATATCAGCTGCAGCAGGTGATCTATCTCTGACAATATCCAGTAATTCCTAGGATTGTCCATCCAGGCTCTTAATTATGCTAATTAAGGGGGCAAACCTATTATCCAGTGATAAGTCAAAATTCATAGCTCTTCTACCTTTTTTATGGTGTTTTTAGTTTCCATTGTACATCATTCATCCGCATCCTTGCTATCTCCTTATCTCTGTTGAGGACCTTCTTTTGGTGTCCCAGAAGTAGCACCCAGTGGCCTTTTTGCAGAATCTGCTAGCTGTCCTTTTAGATTTTTATTTGACGTTTCAGACCTGTTACTTTACTTTTCATGATTTTAAATTCATAGCACTGTTTACAAGTATATTTCAATTAATGTATTGTGCTGTCAATACTGACTTTACCACATAAATCACATTTAATACCCACATTCCCATTCAGCAATTTTAATATTTTTAGATCCATTTGTTGAGGGATACCAGATAAGATTCAATTCCAGAAATAATGAAAGGTTACCTATGCTGAGCAGAGACTCCTGGTGACCTGGCTGAATTGGCTGACACTACACTTGCCTGGCTCACTGAGGCTCTGCTTTTTGGAGCGCTAGTCAGGATGTGATGCTAGCATCACAGTGGCAATGCTGCTAGTCAGAACAAAAATGACTGGACTATGGCTATAGACTGCAATTAAAAAGACAATCTAGAAGCCAACAGAGGAGCACAAATAGACCTCCCCAGCCACAGTAAAGCTATGACAGTCAGCTCCTGCATCCTTCTGATCAAGGGGGTCAAAGGCTACAGCTTGTTTGTTTCAGCCCAGGTGTTGCCTCTGATTCCAGAGTCTCCCAAACAGCAGTGCTTTTGAACACACACACACACACACACACACACACACACACACACACACACACACACACACAGAGTCTCCTTGCCCAGAGTCTCCCCACAGAACTGCCTCCACTCACCAAGGCTCTGCTTTTTCAGGTACTAGTCAGGATGTGACAACAGCATCATTGTGGCAATGCTGCTACTCAGAATAAATTTATGAAGTTCTACAGTCAGTTGGCACAGTCCCATTACCTATACAGGGATGTAGTTTATTTTCCACAATATAAAACATTTTAAATTTGAATTTCAGTTCAATTTAGAAAATAAAACCAGAAATTTTTAGTAAGATTTATAATGTGTTTATTTGTACAGTTCTAGCATCCCATACAATTATTAAAGGAACTTCTCAAGTTCTTTGCAAGCTAATATTACTCAGCTTCACTTTGAAGTTCTCGAAACCCCAAAAAACTTGAGAAGGCACTTTTATAACCATAAGTGGTTCTGAAATAAACTGAACATTTGAATTTAAATACTTCTCATAACAAGATGCCTTTCTTTATGGGAGCGCGGCCAGCAGCTGAGCTGGAAGCAGCACTCCAAGACAGCTCCACATCCATGAGCCTTAATTTACTAATTTTCAGCAGAAAAAAGGTAGTTAATTGACTTAAAAGTACTAAATCTAGCTTCATCTTTCAAAGTGGACCTTGAGCATACCAGAATTGTTTTCTTTAATATTATGGGTTGCACAAAAATTATTATGAGAGGAGATGGAGGCAAACAGAAAGAAAACTGACAAGGCCAAGATAACAGGAAAGAAGCGGCTGAGCCTACCACAAGTCAGCCCTCGAATGCAGCTCTCCTAAAAACTATACAGGGAATAGACAGAAAGATGGATGATTTTACTTCCTGGTTAACTCTGGCAGAAACAAAATTGTCTATGGTGGAGGAGGTAGCACAGGGGGGCCAGTAAAGCAGCAGAGATAGCAACAGTTGCCACAATGGGCATAGTGAAGGAAAATACCCTAATTTGCTGATGCCTTGAAAATCTTGAGAATGGGGCATGGGCATCCTATATAAGGATAATCAGTCTACCAGAGATGGGAGAAGACGAGGAGCTGTGTAGCTTTCTGGAGCAGTGGATTCCTGAGCAAATGCAGTTGGGGACACAGATCTTGATTCAACAGGCTTACTGAGTGAATATACATGGGGCCCGGCTACATGTGAATTTGGCCCATCCTCCTACACATGCAGTCTTGGCTGCATTGCGCTCCATGAGGGAGCGGGACAACATTCTGCAAGTGGCATTAAAGCAAGGTCCTACCAGGTGGCAGGGGGCCTCTGTTCACTTCTTCCCAGATCTGAGTTCTGCCACAAGACAAAGAATTTGATGGGGTCAGAGTGAAACTTTATCAACTGGGTGTTCATCACATACTTCTCATGCCAGCAAGTTTAAAGGTAGTGTATGAAAACAAGAGTTTCCATTTTACTGATCCCAGAGATGCGAGTAAGTTGCTGGGCAGAACTGAGTCAGATTGTGTGGCACAACACCAAGAGTTGGATTCTGAGGGAGAGGAGGAAACCTGAAGTCTCTAAGGACAATTAGTTGTAAATTCACCTTAGTTGATGCTGCTTGATAGAACATGAACTGTGGACTTTCTTACTCCTACCAAGTATTGGGAACTAATCCATGTTAAGGAGCATAGTGCTACTGCTTTATTAAACTCGAGGGGCAATGTTGTAGTGATTTCTAGTGTTGGTTATGATGCAGTTTATTTCTAAATGCTGACTTGTTACAGTAGCTCAAGGGTATAGAGGTTGGGATCCCTCTTCTTGGGATCTCAGATGAAGCCAATTTGGTATAGTTGCTTAAGTTTAAAATTTGAAACTTTTAATAGAGCTTAACAGATTTAATTATTGTACACTATATTGTTAATATGAGCATCGTGGTGAGTCATGTGGAGTTGTAGAATGTGATCTGCTTACTTTCTTTTTCTGTTTTGTTCCTTTCTATCAGGGTAATGGGGATATAATTCACCAATCTCAGGGGTGTGTTTTTTGAATATATATGTAACAGTTTAAGGATGTCTCCATTCATGGCAGCAGATAGCCTTTGTATTGAATGAATAATGATTAAAATATTATTTAGAAAACCCCTCGTTTGTAGTACCAAGATAGGAGTGCTATAAATATTGAAAGATCAAATCTTGTAAAATGTCAAGTTATAGATTGTATTGTCCTATGGGAGATGTATGTATATTAATGCATAAAATCAATAAACATAAATTACAAAAAAATTCCTTTCTTTCCAAATTTAGAGAGGCAAGATCCAAAAGAAAACCAAAATAAATAGAGGATAATTTATGTTTTTTTGGTTAATAACCACACTGTAAACACTTCAAGAAGTTGCCATGCCATCATTGTAAACATCAAGAGCGCAGCTCCAGAGGTTTTCAGAAGTCATGGCAACTTCAAGAAGTGTTTTCAGCGTGATCGTTAACCAAAGACTATACATTATATTATATAGTGTATGAGCTACCTAGATTGTGTAACTGCAGATTGAATTACTTTACTGAATTACTTTGGAGAACATTGATTGTTGTGAGCATTCTGTTTTGTTAGAACATTGATTGTTGTGAGCATTACATTTTGTTAAACCATTGATATGACATACTCTAGAAGGGTTAACAACAGAGTGATGTCATAACAATGGCATAACAAGGTTGTAATCTGCTTGATTTCAGTTAATAATAAGGGCTCCCCATACATTATAAGAAGATTATGCCTCATGAAAGGAGTTAAAAGTTTACAGTAGGCATAATTCCATTATAATAAAAATCCTCAAACTGATTTAAGGCAAAATTGTTGCTGTTTTTTTCAGGATTCCAAACAAACATGCATTCTTTGAATTGTTAGAAGAGTGCTAATGAAATTTAGGATGGTAAATGACAAACATATTTGTGTCTGGCTAAAAGAAAGGAAGTTTTGTTATGTCCTAATAATGGTTTACCCTAAAAAATAGAGTACAGTAGACATCTCTAAGTACAAAAAAATACAATTATTTTTACATGTTTCTCAGTTTTGTACACGGAATTTGTAGACAATTGAGACATGAAACAGTTGAGAGACTAAATCAGACCCAAACAACTAGGTCACTCAGCATGCAGGTGTGATTCTGGACTGGAGTCAAAGGCAGAGACAAGAACACAGACAGGCTCCAGCCAGGTAATCCAATTAGCCTGTGTCACAGTCAAGATTTGTCCAGCAGGTAGAAGTCACAAATGAAAAAGGTGTTCCTTTGTACAGGACAGAAGAACCCTTGTTTGGCATGAAATTTGAAAGTCAGCCATTAACTACGTGTTACTCTCTCCCTCAGTTTGCAACACAATTCCAAATTCTGTGTGCATCCACCCATTTCTGGCCCCTGACCTTTGGTGAAAAATTCAATCCTGATTGAAGCCATACCTTTTAGTGCTCTTGACTTCTCCCCTTCTTCCAGTGAAGTAGCATAGCAAGCTAGTAACCAGTGTTGGCTAACTGCAGTGGTTGGACACTTCATGATGGATCCAATTCTTTCAAACTTGAGAGGTGTGGATCCACTGATTGGATTCAATATGGTAAACCAAATGCCTTATGTACACTGTTCAGTCCAGGGATGCTGGACAACAGGAAGTGTATGCAATTTTGCAACTCCTCTGATATCTGGATCCAACAACAACAACAAAAAAACAGCACCTAATGTAAGTCTGCATGGGAGGAGAGGCATCCAAGAATAATAGCAGTATTAGCTGCCTGAGACTTTGTGAGGACAGCAGGGAACTGGAAGGACCAGCTATAGAGCAAAGTGGAGCAGATCATCAGTAGAGTGCATTTAAAAAGAGGCTGATGCTGAGGAGTTATTTTTTTAGCAAAATATTGTGTTAAATAAGCAGGAAAGCATAAGGCTGGGAACACTGTAAATGCTAAAAGTACTGTACAGTACATTACTGTAGTGAAAGGATCTGGTGTTTAAAAAGAATGCTTATGTTTTATTCAGGGAATATTGGTCCTTCAGGTGATGAAGAAATATAACTTTTTCCCTATATATAATATACTCAGCTCCTACAAGCCTGTTATCTCTACATGGGAAATTGTTGGGAATTGTGTCATTTATCAAGTGCCCCCAAAGATGGGTGAGCAAACCTTGTCCTTTTTTGCCCCAAACTTTGGAACTCCTTTTCAGCTAATCTTGATCTCTCTCAAGCCCATCTGAATTTCAAGAGGCAGCTACAGCAGTGAAGTTCTTAAGATCCACAGACAGGTGCTCCTTACCTGATGCACTGTAATGTTATTATATACGCAAATCTGCCATGCATTGTATTTGTTCTATGTGAGTTGTATTGCACAGTCTGCTTTCTTCTAGCAACATTGTCTGCTATCTATTGTTTGAAGCAAACGTGTTATATAACCAACATTTCAGAGAAAATATCCTCCTTCATCAGGGTTTTCTGGTTCTGTGCTTATAAATCAACATTTTAAATTATTTTCAATATGAAAAATTAAAAATAAAAGCATATAGTAATACTTTGGAAGAGCAAAAGATGGTGATGTTATGATGACTTACCCTTGTTAATTCTGAAATACAGAATTTAATGCAACAAACTCACAGTGACATCTTCTTAATATAAGTAATCTACGTCTTATATTTTTGCAGGCATTAATACTGTGAACAATACATGCTTTTAAATTATAATAAATGTGTAATATGTTCAAACATCATTCATAACTTAATGTTAAAATACTCTAATTTTTTTTAATACATATGGCATATCTTCTGTAACAAACCAAAATTGACCATATATTTCATTGTATTCTGTTTCAGAAAATAATTAACATGAACTGTCTACTAGGTATAAAAAACCTTGGGCTTGATTCTCAAAGGGTTTGGAATGCCACAAGGTTCTTGTGTCAAAGAAACATGATGCAAGTGGCTCACTGCACCACACCTTGCATCATTCCTGATTCTCAAAAGGAGCTTGTGGCACTGAAAGGACCCGGTGCACCACATACCCTTGCACCCAGCTTGCAGCGTGTCACAGGCAGTGCTATGGCATTGAGGAATGTTGTGTCAGTAGGCAGCTGCCATATCCCTTACAGTGGCATTCTCTAAGAGCAGTAATGTCTGTGATGCCATCCCACAGTTATATCAGCCCTGAGCTGTACAAATGCCAGTACACTGAAAAGGGTCCCACCTGTGGACACCCCAGGGTGCAGCAGTGGCAATGCCGCCACTTGCACTAATGGTGGTGGATTGTTGACATGGACTGTGGACCAGCTGCACTACTGGTGGCATTGTGTGCTGTCAAGGGGTGTGCCCCCCTGTCATGCCAGGGGTACTTGCAGGACATAGGTAGTGCCTTGCCCACCTTGCTGGTGGGAACAGAGATGTACCCCAGCATTCCAGCCAGGGTTCCCAGTGGTGACAGACTACATTGGTGCCAGCAGTGGGGTGGGACCACTGCAGTGTACATTGAGCCCACCTTATGGGCAATATATCAGCTGGTGCTGTCAGTGCTGCATGTCTGTCTCACAGCTTGTACCATTCCTCTTCCATACACCTTCCTTTTGCCACACGGGTGTGCTTGTTGAAAGCTGTTGAACTTTGGTGCGGGACCCTTCCTGTACCTGAATCAGGCACAGGGTCACTGATGCACCAGATATTAGCACCAGCTGCCACTGGCACAGCTTGTGCCTATCTTTGAGAATCAAGCCCCTTGTATCTCATCTCGGACTACCTAATTTGCTAACGTAGTATATAATCAAAACCATCGCACAATTTATTTATGGTATAACCTTCACTAACAATAGTGCACTTTTAATTTCTCAAATCCCCTATAGCCAAAGTGCTGTGCTACTGGTATGCCCATATAAGGATTTGCTTACTATCTGACCACTCAGTTTGTAGCCCATTTTAAAAAATTGACTGAGCTGTCCTGAAGAAGAGAGTATTATTTTTTGAAAGCTAGTCTCAGAGATAATTTTGTTAGTTAGTTCAACAGTCCAAAAAAAGGTATCATCTACAACATATTTATTTTCTCTTTTACACAGCCTTTTTTATAAAGTAATGGATTTTGTACCAGCAGAAATAGTATGAAATAGTAACTTCATTTGCAAATCCAAATGGTAATCTCTGGTTTCTAAACTCACCAATTGCAGGTACTGCGCAGCCTCTTCTGCTTCTTTCACAGGACAACAATTGCCTGTGTCGATCACTTTTTATACATGGTGATCCTGACTGGAGTCAGGCAGCATGGATGCGTACTCATGTAAATGTCATCATGTCATGCGCTTCAAGCATGGAGTGCTCAGGGTTGCTCCTGACCAACTTGCTAGCATCACCTAGTGTTCCTAAATAGGAAAAAGTTCAGATGACCAGTTGGAGGCAAGACTGATGTGTGCAGTGAGTTTTTAGTTCTCAAGTGAACTTAAATTTTGATATAAACTATTTAACCATTCTTCTCATTGCACTCACTGCACAAACCCTAGCTCTCTCTCAATTTGTACAACATTCTCCTCTGAATTTTTAAATCAGAAATTAAAATACCTGAACCAGTTTAGTATTAATAGTGAAGTATTCAAACACACTATCCAAACCCTGATCTGCACTCTGTGACTGAAACTGTCCATGTCCAGTAACTTAAATACTGAGGGTAAATAGTACTTTGATAATTTACCTGTTAAAAAAAATTGAATCAACTCCAGAATTGTATCCACTGCATTTGGAAAGAAACAAGTCCCATTTTAAATCCATAAACAACAGCTAAATCCCTCAAAGCTGCACAATGCAGACTTCATTGTTTCCAGAGGTACAGTGTTGACATGGATATGGATAGATGGCCAGGAAATGGAAATGAATTAAGGAGCAGTATGTGGAGCCAAAGGGGAGGGAGGATGGGGGGGACAAAATGTTAAGTAATAATTGGATATTGAAAAGAATCTATTAATAAACCATAATGACTGAGGCCCCCCTATTTTTAGAGCCAGAGGGATGTGTGGTGCATATAGATGCGCTGTTCATAAATTGTGCTAGTGCAGTTTGATGGGAAATTCAAACAGGATGTGTAATAGCAACAGATTGTGTATCCTGTATGAATATTGGATTCTGGATGAGTGGCGCAAAGGGGAGAGCTTGACAATGTACCCAGCACCTCCAGGGTCTGTGTTGAAAACTGCAGAAAATGCAAATGAACTCATTGGGCATGCATGGCACAAATGGGCCACATGCATGCTCATTATCAGCTCATTAGTGTGGATGCACTGGTGGAATGTTCTGGCCAGACCCCATCCAGCCCTGATGCTGGTGAAAAAAAGAAAAGAAAAGTAGCACACTCCCCTCCCTTTTGTATAGTGTAGTGGTCTCCCCAGTCCCAGCCCTGATTACAGTGTAGCACATAAATACATGCTATACCCCCTTTTCCATAGTGTAGTGGACCACCCCACCCATCCCCGATCCCAGATGTATCCAATATAATAAACTATCCCCCGTTTTCCATAGTGCAGTGGACCCCCCATCCTCAATGTATGTAAAATGATATATTAACCCCATTTCCATAGTGTAGTGCCCCCCAGGCCTGATCCCTGAAGTTTATAATCTAATAAAATACCCCACATCTTTTTCATAGTGCAGTGGACACCCCTCCCAGCCTTAGTCCCTGATAGCTGTAAATGTGACAAACTCCCACCTCCCTGCCCCAAACACAGTGTAGCGGTAACATATATAAAAAGTCCCCATTTCCATAGTGTAGTGGCCCCCACCACCCCACCTCAGTAGGCAGTAATCTCCCTGAATCTGACCCATGCTGGTCACTGGCAAAGCCCTCCACACTCTGCCATGGCCAGTCACCAAGTGATCAGGTCCCAGGCTTGAACTGTACATAGTACAAGCTCATTGGTGACAACCAATGTGCTTGTACTATGTACAGTATGCTCTCAGGACCCAACCAGTCAGCAGCTGTCTGTGGCAGAATGTGGAGGGCTGTGCCAGTCACTGGCAGGGGTTGGGTTGGGGGTGTTCCTGCCTATTGGGGTGAGAGGGTGGGATCACTATGCTATGGAAATGGGGACCTTTTATGTATGTTACCTCTATATTATAATTAGGGTGGGGATGAGGGAAATTGTCACATTTACAGCAATCAGGGATTGGAGCTGAAAGGGGATCCACTGCACTATGGAAAAGATGGTCGATATTTTATTATATTACATACATTGGGGATTGGGAAAGGGGCAGCCACTATACTGTGGAAAAACA
Organism: Neoceratodus forsteri; assembly: GCA_016271365.2. Classification (NCBI taxonomy): domain Eukaryota; kingdom Metazoa; phylum Chordata; order Ceratodontiformes; family Ceratodontidae; genus Neoceratodus; species Neoceratodus forsteri. Next base: position 635,388,535 of record CM028132.1, read on the forward strand.
TGGTCAGTATCATGACTAACATTGATCAGGGATTAGGACAGGGTGGGGGGTCTCTACACTATGGAACTAAGTGGTTGGCATTTTTGTTTGGGGATCAGGCTTGGGGGGTACCACTACACTATGGAAACTGCGTGGGGTTTTATGTTTAATACATCAGGGAATGGTGTTGGGGGTGCCACTAGACTACCAGGGCTGGCAGGATGCTGTGTACCTGTCTGCACTCTGCAGCCTGCCTGTGGAGGGTGGTTAGCTGATTTAGACCAACATTTTCTTTGCCTATCTTTGCATTGCACATTCCATGCACTTGCCAGCCCACCTTTTCTGAATATTCCTATGGGTGGAATATTCATGGGAGTGCTCCACCTATACAGGTCAAATAAATTATTTTTGGGTCATGGTCCATCTGGATTTGGGCATTTGATCTCCCCTTTTCAATATTGCGATTTGGAACATTTGTAGAGATGGGTGGCTCATCTCCATTTTTTGCTGAGATGCACTGCCCATCTTCTTTGAAAATGTGGACCTGAAATTATATAGTGCTGAAAGCATCTATCCTGCCCCTTGGGATAATTTTTAATAATCTAATCACATTAAGTCTTTGCTAAGTGATAGAATGCCAATCAATGCTATCATCAAGGCCATATTTTGTTTCTTTGGCCTGAAATTTATCTATGTAAAATTCTTCTCTTAGTAACAGCATGCATTCAAAATCACCTCCTCTTTTGTTTCTGTTTACTTTTTCCAAACCAAACAATCTCAAGGTATGTGGCTGGTGCTTGTGCTCCAAAAATGCCTTGCAAGTAGGGAGTTGATGTCCCCACATCTAATACAACTCTTATGCTCACCAATCCTGTCTTTTAGCTGTCTCAAGGTATTTCTAAGGTATAGTTTATTGAATAGGCATTTCATAACATACACTACCACAGAAGTGTGACAGTTCATTATTTTTTTTATCTCTATATATCTTCATTTCTGACCAGAAATTTTACTTTTTTGATTTAGTATGTACTGTGGCAAAGTGTGTGATGCCCACAAGTGTAAGTCCTCTTAATGTTCTGCCCTCTCAAAAAGTTCTCATCATTACCTCTGGAATTTTCTGTTCAGTGTGGGTGATTCTGTCCTCCCACTAAATGGTTTCTTTTAGGTACAGCCATGCGGGTTGTGTAAAAACAGCATTATCCATGTTTGTTGCTGTCAGCATATGCCAGTGTTTATGAATTGTTTTCTTAATCTTTTAAAAGGAATCATTATAGGCTGTACAGAATAATCATCTGTTCTCATATTCCCAATTCTCCCTCTGTCCTGTGTGTCTCAGTAAGTCCTGTCTAACCGTTGTGTCTGCTCTGCTTCTTGTGGCATCAGTTGTCTCTGTATTATACCCTATTTTTATGGCTTCCTCCAGGTGTTTTTCAATCAGTGTAGGAAAGAGATGGGACTGTGAGCGGAATGCATCCCTTCCTCTCCTACAGTGATAGTGAGTTGTCCTGAATGCTGACTTCATTGGTGGTGTATGGTGTCTCTTCTTCCCTTCCCCTCTGCAGACATAGCTCCCCTCTGTGGCATGCTTGCCCCCATGAGCACACTACTTTAATACAGTAATTCCACATTTACTTCCGCACATGTGTAAGATATGCAGCGTGGTGAGATCCTACTGCTGGCTCAATATGTCACGTTGCAGACAGTATCCCCCCATGCAAATAGACAGACTGTCCAAGTCAACAAAGACTAAATAAATAAAATGCTCAACCTTTTATTCTCAGTAGCTCAGTATTAAATCCATGCTGCTGACCTCCTAATTGTGGGTTAAAGGTATATTAAAATCTCTTAATTTCTAAATTGCAGTGTCCCTTGAGTTTACAATGATTGTAGAGGGACACCTGAAGTGCTCCAGCATAGTCCACTATTTCTTTAACATTTTTTCCAAATAAAACCTTTCCAATGTGCATCTATGAGTCACGTGATCTTTCTTTCAACATGGCTCCTTTCTGGAAGCAGCTATTAAAATTTAGAGTATCATTAGCATTAGTCTTATCTTTTGTTTTTTGTTTTGCTACTGATAGTGTTGGGGCAAGAGAAGTGAATAAGTGCCATGAGCTACAAGGGGGGACAATATCCTATTATATTTAGCATATTCAGGGCTTTGGGCACAATCTTGACACTTTCATAGGAAAACCTAAGATGACTGTAAATGTATTACAGATCTTTGAGACTCATTATTTTTTTGGCTTAGGTTGTCAAAGTCTCTGTTAGTGTGTTACCATTTCAGTTTGCATTAGAATTTAGTAATATTTGTGCTGGCGGGAGAAGGAAGATGAAATATTAACGTGTTGCAATTGTTTCAGGTGTTTTAGTGCACAGCAAATATATGTGCAACACAGTAAATCAGGAGGAGGAGGGCTTATTGGTTACATCATCTAGTATGCTACCTTTTATTTAGACCTACTAGTGAGGTATTAGTTAATTAAACCGAATGTGATTTGGGCAAAGAGTACAAAAAAAAGACATGTGACTATAACTTATTCAATGAGATGATTGCTATATAGGGAGAAAAGAAATGTGTTGAATGACCAGTTCACCTGATAGTTTATTTTGTAGATTTGTAGTTGCTGGTTGAATGTATTAGTACAGTTTTCACCTATTCTGTTTTTGTTGCGAAACAGGATTAATTTGAATGAACTGCAGTGTTCTGAGACAATTCAGTAAAATAGCTTTGAATTTGTACTTTACATAATCATTATTTAGAAAATAATTTTATGTAACACTGACTGTACTGTTTATTTTTACATATTTTTTATTTATTGATTTATAATTCAGAAAACACCTTTTAGCACATGCAGGTTTTTTAAATCACTGTAGGAGAGAGAGAAGGGACCATGAGACAAGAGACAGGGCTAGCCTAGCTCTACTACTGACTAACAGGGAAAGGATCACAGATCTCCAGGTAGAAGGTCACCCGGTGGCAAGTGACTATCACATGGTATGGTTCAATTTGACCACTACAACTAAATCATCCCATTCCAAGGCAAAAGTATTGGACTTCGGAGGAACTGACTTTGATAAGATGGCTAACAGAGTTAAGCTAGCCCTGGCAAGAAGAAATACAGGTGAGGGGGTACAGGCAAAGTTGGCAAGAATTAAGGATGCAATACTTGAAGCAACATCCCATTGTGTTAAAGAGAAAAGCAAAAGTGGAAGAAGAAGGAAACCACTTTGGTTCTCAAGAACAGTAGCAGAAAAGGTCAGAGCCAAAAGGCTGGCCTTCAGGAAATATAAGGAAATGCTATGGGATGAAGCTAGGGAGGCATGCCAAACTTCCCTAAGTGAAGCAGGGAAGACAGTAAGGCAGGCAAAGGCCCAAACCAAGGAAACACTAGCACGGACAGTAAAATAAGGTGACAAGACTTTCTATACATACATTAGTGAAAGCAGAAAGTCCAGAGGGGGTATTGCTAAGATCAAAGGGAATAAGGGGGAGTGTGAGAAGGAGGACCAAGAAAAAGCAATTATCCTAAATAGATACTGCTGCTCAATATTTACTGAGGAAATGGTAGGGCAGGGCCCACAGCTCAGTACCATGGACACAGAGGGAAGGGAGGTGTGCATTAGTCACTTCACAAAAGAAAGGGTCCAACAAGAGCTCACTATGCTCAGGGTGGACAAGGCAATGGGACCTGATGGCACACATACCAGGGTACTAAAGGAGGTAAGGGTGGAACTAGCAGAGCCATTATCAGAATTGTTTTGTGAGTCTCTGAGCACAGGAGAGGTCCCAGAAGACTGGAGAAGGGCTCATGTGATCCTACTCCACAAGCGTGGCAGCAGGGAGGAGGCAGGGAACTATAGACCACTCAGTCTTACCTCAGTAGTGGGCAAGATTATGGAGGCACTCCTTATGGAAAGGATAGTGCAACACCCAGAATCCATAGGAGCACAGGATCCAAGACAGCATGGGTTTACAACAGGAAGGTGCTGTCAAACTAATCTCATAGATTTCTTTGACTGGGCAACCAAAGTGGTGGACCAAGGGTGAGCAGTTGATGTCACCTACCTTGACTTCAGCAAAGCTTTGGATACCATTCCACATAGAAGATTGATTAATAAGCTGGGTAGGCTTGGGCTGAGTCAGAAGTTGGTCAACTGGGTGGCAAACTGGTTGGAGGGCAGAAAACAGAGTGGTGGTAAATGGTATACAGTCAGAAGAGATGCAAGTAAAAAGTGGGGTACCTCAGGGATCAGTCCTGGGGCCCATCCTCTTCACTATCATCATCAGTGACATTGAAGATGGACTGGAGGGTAAGGTTCATCTGTTTGCAGATGACACCAAGATCTTCAAAAGAGTAGATGATCCAGATGGGGTGGACAGAATGAGAAGAGATCTGGATAAACTAGCAAAATGGTCAGATAAGTGGCAACTGGGGTTTAACACAAAGAAGTGCAAGATCATGCACATAGGGAAAAGAAACCCTGAAGCCACCTCTAGGTTGGGAGGGGAGTTGCTGGCAATAACAAGGGAAGAAAGAGACTTAGAATATTTAATTTGTAAGACTTTAGAAGTCCAATAGTCCATTAAAATCTTTATATTTCTTTATTTTTTTTCTTCACTTCATATGGACAGCTGGCAGCAGTTCTGTAGCTAATACGTCACTTCTTCAGGCCAAATGTATTTTGCAGTGTTGATTCTAAATATAAACAGATATAATAATCAGGTGTTTGCCTTCTTATCCATATTATCTTCTATACAATACAATGCAGTTACAAGACAACCAATCCTCTAATACATCTAAGACCAAAACGATCTATGTACCTAAGTCATTGAAAAATAAAAATTAGATTTAAATAAAATTCCTAGTATTCCATTTCACTTTTTTTACGTTCAAGTTTACTATATTGTTATCCATTTTAAAAACAGTTCATTAACACTCTGCATACCTGATGCATCTGATTCCCAATTTAATTATATTACCCCTTCTTCATTCAGCAAATCAGTTTCCAAGTTTTAGAACTCCATTTTTCTAGGTTCAAAGTATGCAACTGGAGTCTTTACTGGTAGTAACTAATCCATCAGATTCATAAAATTGCAATGGAGTTTTACCCTGGGGACTTTGATTCTTTTCAGGAAATTCTTGGATCTTTTGAAATAACTTTTTTGAATTTATATTATATGATGTTACACATTTTAAATGTTGCATGGGTCATCTAAATGAGAACATATCCTAACAAGGTAGAGCATGTGTTATGAAGTGGTTCTGGTGGGAGTAGAACTGCGTGTTGAATTAGCACTTTATGATAACAGCAAGAGGCTATTCCTTATTCATAGCTTCTAAGGAACCCAAACCTTAATCTTATATATAAAATACAAGGAGGAATGATATTTTGAGTGTTTAGAAATAGTTATGGGCAGGTTTTGAACTGTATTGAAGGATACATTATTAAGGTCTGGTAAAGAGTATGGAGAAATTAAAAGAAACAACAAATAAATAGACTAGGATAATTAGTAATAAACATGAGAAATGACTAGTGGACTATATAAGGGAATAGCACCTTTGAACATCATTTATTGAACTAGATATATTTTTTTGAAATTTGCAGTTTTTTTCTAGCAAATTATTAACTAAATGAAAGGTGGATAGAAAACTCTAAAGAGGGAACAAATGGTTCTATCCATTGCAGTCTGTAAATACTAGCACCATGACATTAGATGTATCTATTGTGATATACACATTGAAACAGAGAATTAGTTTTATGCGGAAATATAAATCTTCATCAATATGATGGTAATTATATGAGTGATTTAATTCATATTTCCGCAAATAGCTGAGGACAGAGGGCGAACCGCTGACTCCCACCAAATATCAAGTGAGCCCACTTAACACTTCCACTTGGCTACAGGGATTGTTAGGCAGTTCATTCATTCATTTAACATCGAGGCAACAGCTATAGCAGGTAAAGATTTAGTGTCATGAATGACATAGCTCCCCCTGCCAATTTCGCTGCCTTTTTAAACCGCGCTTATTCCTTTGTTCAGGCCCATCATTTTCTCTTGAAAGATGGTCATTTGAATGCCATTCTAGCTAGGTAAGATTTCTGTAAACTCTACATAGTATGTCTTCAAGAGTCTGTAAATGAAAATAATGTTTGATGAAAGTAACGGATAAGGCAAAATGGCACAATGTTGCTGTTTCTCTTTAGTTTAACACTGATGCAAGAAACAAAGTGATAAAGACAAATAAAAGGGAGGTCTAAATAGTGATGTAAACACTGCCAGGTAACACTACCTTAAGTGAATATGTAATTTAAAAAAATACTGAATGCTTTAAGAACATAGTGTCTCAAATACAACATTTAAAATTCAAAATGTTACAAAGTCTTCTTCAACTTAGTATTTATAAAAAACATTTTGAGGAAACATGGAGTGGAATGGAATTAAAGCAAATGGATGAGGACCAATACATGTTGTCCAAAGAATACATAAGAAAAATTAAGATTTGAATTTAATCTTCTTAACAAGAAGTATGAAAAACACAATTTATTATAATTTCAAAAAATAATAAAACATTTTTTAGAATAGATAGTTTTCATTTAAGTTTTTTTATATTTTGAACCTAGAAAATTGAATTCTAAAACTTGGAAACTGATTTACTGAATGGAGAAGGGAGAATATAATTCAATTGAGAATCAGAAGCATCATGTATGCAGAGTGTTAATGAATTGTTTTTGCAATGGATAACATATAAAAATCTAACAATATAGTAAACTTAAACATGAAAAACTGAAATGGAATACTAGGAATTTTGTTTAAATCTAATTTTTGGTTTTCAATGACTTAAGTACATAGAACGTTTTGGTCTTAGATGTATTAGAGGATTGGTTATCTAGTAACTGCATTGTATAGTAAAGAAGATAAAATGGATAAGAAGGCAAAATCCTGATTATTATATCTGTTTATATTTAGAATCACCACTGCAAAATACATTTGGACTGAAGAAGTGGCTTATTAGCTATGAAACTGTTGTCAACTGTCCCTATGGTGTGACGTGAAGAAAAAAAATAAAAAAATATAAAGATTTTTAATGGACTATTGGACTTCAGTCTTACAAATTAGATACTTTACAGTTTTCACTGAAAATGTAAGATGGTCCAGAAGTATTAGTTACTACAACTGGGCATCCTGCACCTACATTCTTACAAATTTGAGTTTAAGGGCAGGTGAACCCTAGGTATAGTGGCCCAATTTCTTAGTAAGTCTTAGTAATTAGACTACCCATATATTTTGATACAAAACAGTTGGGTGTTACCCAATTCTCTTTCATGTTTCTACTTTCCCAGTCTCTTTTCCTCCCCAACCTCTAACACCATTCATTTGATAGGGAATATTAAATTTTCAAAATGACCACATCACGTGGCACAGAAATTAGACAGGAACCATTCCTGGAATTTCAACAAGCAGCAGAGGGAACTCAACACACATATCAATTCACTCTAGAAGAACAAGAATAGGTTTTAAGTTTATTAACTAGAGGTAAAACATGGACAGAAATTAGAAGTGAAAAATCACTTATGAATAAAATATACCATCTTGAGCAAAAAGATGTGTGATTAGAATGGCACACACTGTCTTTAGGGGAATACATAAAGAATAAAAGAATCCCCAGGGACCCAATCTAGGATTTATGACAATAAAAATTAATGAAAAATGGACAGGAATGTGCAAGAAATGTGCAATTGATTTTATGCTGACACTGATAGAAGCTATCATAGAAGAGAGAAATAGATTCACAATAGAAATTCAAGGTGTAGAGGATGAATTCAAATCAATGATACATCAGGAATTCACAACTACACTAGAAAAAATTAAAAAAGATTTGGGGGAATATGAAAAATATGTAAAACAACAAAAAATAAGAACATTCAAAAGGGACATTATCGATTATAGAAGCAATAAAGTATATAGTTGGTTCATCAAACAAAAATCATATGGGAGGAACCAATACACACAAGGTCCATCTGATTATCAAAAAGATTCAGATAGTGTGGATAGTTACTTATTGAATACATATAACAGCTAAACTAGAAGGGTAAATAGGGAAGTTTTTTTAGGAAGAGATCAACTACAGAAGGTAGAAGAAGGATTAAGATCTCAACAAGATCAAGCCAAACATAGGAAATACAATTTAAGGGAAATGGGCTGGCAGAATACAGGATAGTACAGACAAACATATGAAAACCAAACCAGGGGACCTGGAAGAGGTGGAAAAGGGAGGAGAGGAGGAGGAGGAGGCAGAGGAGGAAGTATTTACAGCACCAGGGGGACACAGAGGAACCAATAGTGATATTCAATTTAAGTGATAGAAATGTTTCGGAGACTGAAGTACAGGTATCAAGCAAGTGACTTTCCTTCTCACCAACAACTGGAACTGATCAATTTAAACTAGAAATAGACCTACAAAAATGTTATAGAAGATCGAGACTGGCAGATAGGTTTCAAGATAAATCATTGTTTCCAGACACAAGAAAACAAGCACTAAAAAAAATTGGGAATCAAATCAGAATTTCCCAAACCTAGAGGAAAGGAATAGGTGGAGACATAAATAAAAGCAGCTGACAAAGAAATTAAAGACTTGATAGAAAAATAACCTAAATTTTCAAAATGTAATAATATGACTAGAAAGGAAAGGGAAGCTTTAAGGAATCTAGAGGAGGATAAATCAATAGTAATTAAGCCAGCTGACAAAGGGGGAGGGATAGTCCTTTGGGGATACCAGGATTATAAGGCAGAATGCCAAAGACAACTAGACAATAGTGATCACATTATAAAATAGAAAGTGACCCAACAAATGAAATCAAGGAAGAGATACAATATTTCTTGGAAGGAGCAGTGGAACAAGGTTGGTGCACAGAAACAGAAATTGAAATGTTAATGAATAAGAAGCCAAGAACTCCAACATTCTATGTATTACTTAAAATGCACAAAAATCCCCAGAAACCACTGGGAAGACCAATAGTGTCAGGTACCAACTCAGTTTTGGAGCCCCTATCTAAATATGTTGATTATCATATACAACAATAAGTTAAAAAAATGGACACATATATCAAGGATAGCAGCCATGTCATTAAGATTATATCAGAAATAAATGAAAGTGAGATTAATGTTGAAGATTTATGGTTGGTATCTCTTGATGTGAAAGATCTATACACCAGTATACCACATAAAGAGGGACTGTTATCACTGAGGCATGCATTAAGGAATAGGAATGAGACATTCCCACATACAGATTTTTTGATAGGTTTAGCAGAATTATTATTACAAAAGAATAATTTTGTTTTTGAGGGGGAATATTACTTACAAGCTCATGGTACGGTGATGGGGAGCACAATGGCTCCCTTCTTATGCTAATTTGTATATGTGGAACTTTGAAAAACCACATGTTATAAATTAAAACAATTATCCATTTATTAATAATATTAAAAAATGGAAAAGTTTTATAGATGACATACTTTTACTATGGGAAGGGACAAAAGAGGACTTGGACAGGTTCACAAGATATTTAAACAGCAGAAATGAAAATTTAGTCATTTTGAATGAACGAGATAGACAACAAATAGCATTCTTAGATGTATTAATGTATACAGACAGGCAAGATTTTTGTAAACTCTCAATAGAATGCCTACAAGAGTCTGTAAAAGAAAATAATGTTTGGTGAAAGTAACGGATAAGGCAAAACGGCACAATGTCTCTGTTTCTCTTTAGTTTAACACTGATGCAAGAAAAGCAGTGATAAAGACAAATAAAAGGGAGGTCCAAATAGTGATGTAAACTCTGCCAGGTAACACTACCTTAAGTGAAAATACAATTTAGAAATGACTGAATGCTTTAAGAACATAATGTTTCGAATACAACATTTAAAATTCAAAATGTTATAAAGTTTTCTTCAACTTAGTACTTATAAAAACCTTTTGCAGCAAACCAGGAGTGGAATGGAATGAAAGCAAATGGATGAGGACCAACACATGTTATCCAAAGAATACATAAGAAAAAATAAGATTTGAATTTAATCTTCTTAACAAGAAGTATGAAAAACACAATTTATTATAATTTCAAAAAATAATAAAACTCTTTTTAGAACAGATCGTTTTCATGTAAGTTTTTTATATTTCGAACATAGAAAAATGGAGTTCTAAAACTTGGAAACTGATTTACTGAATGGAGAAGGGGGAATATAATTCAATTGAGAATCAGAAGCATCAGGTATGCAGAGTGTTAATGAATTGTTTTTGAAAAAGATAACATATGAAGATCTAACAATATAGTAAACTTGAACATAAAAAAACTGAAATGGAATACTAGGAATTTTGTTTAAATCTAATTTTTGTTTTTCAATTTAGTACATAGATCGTTTTGGTCTTAGATATATTAGGGGATTGGTTGTTGAGTAACTGCTTTGTATTGTAAAGAAGATAATATGGATAAGAAGGCAAAAACCTGATTACTATACCTGTTTATATTTAGAATCACCACTGCAAAATACATTTGGCCTGAAGAAGTGGCGTATTAGCTATGAAACTGTTGCCAACTGTTCATATGGTGTGAAGTGAAGAAAGAAATAAAAAATATAAAGATTTTTAATGGACTATTGGACTTCAATCTGACAAATTAGAAATTTTACAGTTTTCACTGAAAAAGTAAGATGGTCCAGAAGTATTAGTTACTACAACTGGGCATTCTGCACCAACATTCTTACAAATTTGAGTTTAAGGGTAGGCGAACCCTAGGTATAGTGGCCAAATTTCTTAGTAAGTCTTAGTAATTAGACTACCCATACATTTTGATACAAAACAGTTGGGTGTCACCCAATTCTCTTTCACATTTCTACCATCCTAGTCTCTCTACCTCCCCAACCTCTAACACCATCCATCTGATAGGGAATATTACATTTTCAAAATGACCACATCACGTGGCACAGGAATTAGACAGGAACAATTCCAGGAATTTCAGCAAACAGAAGAGGGAACTCAACATACATATCAATTCACTCTAGAAGAACAAGAACAGTTTTTAAGTTTACTAACTAGAGATAAAGCATTGTCAGAAGTTACAAGTGAAAAATCACTTATGAATAAGATATACCATTTGAGCAAAACGATGTGCTATTAGAATGGCACACATTGTCTTCAGGGGAATACATAAAGAATAAAAGAATCCCCAGAGACCTAATCTAGGATTTATGACAATAAAACTTAATGAAAAATGGACAGGAATATGCAAGAAATGTGCAATTGATTTTATACTGGCACTTATAGAAGTCATCATAGAAGAGAGAAGTAGACTCACAATAGAAATTCAAGGTGTAAAGGATTAATACAAATCTAGGGTAAAACATCAGGAATTCACAAATGCACTAGAAAAAATTAAAAAAGATTTGGGGGAATATGACAAATATATAAAACAACAAAAAATTAGAAAATTCAAAAGGGACATTATCGATTATAGAAACAATAAAGTATATAGTTGGTTCATCAAACAAAAATCATATGGGAGGAATCATTTCACACAAGGTCTGTCTGATTATCAAAAAGATTCAGATAGTGGGGATAGTTACATATTGAATACATATGACAGTTCAAGTAGAAGGGTAAATAGGGAAGTTTTTTTAGGAAGAGATCAACCACAGATGGTAGAAGAAGGATTACGAGCTCAACAAGATCAAGCCAAACCCAGGAAATACAATTTAAGGGAAAGGGTCTGGTAGAATACAGGATAGTACAGACAACCATATGGAAACCAAACCAGGGGAGCTGGAAGAGGTGCAGGGGGGAGAGGCAGAGGAAGAGGAGGAGATATTTACAGCACCAGGGGGAGACAGAGGAACCAATAGTGATATTCAATTTAAGTGATAGAAATGTTTCAGAGACTGAACTACAGGTATTAAGCAAGGGACTTTCCTTCTCACCAACAATTGGGATTGATCTAATTTCAACTAGAAATAGACCTACAAAAATTTTATAGAAAATTGAGACTGGCAGATTGGTTTCAATATAAATCATTGTTCTGGATACAAGAAAACAAGAACTGAAAAAAAATCAGGAATCAAATCAGAATTTCCCCCACCTAAAGGAAAGGAAGTGGTGGACACATAAATAAAAGCAGCTGACAAAGAAATTAAAGACTTGATGGAAAAAGAACCTTCATTTCCCAAATTTAATAATATGACTAGGATAGTCCTTTGGGGATACCAGGATTATAAGGCAGAATGCCATAGACAACTAGACAATAGTGATCACATTCTAAAACAGAAAGTGACTCAATAAATGAAATCAAGGAAGAAATACGAGATTTCTTGGAAGGAGCAGTGGAACAAGGTTGGTGCACAGAAACAGAAATAGAAATGTTAACAAATAAGAAACCAAGAACAACAACATTCTATGTATTACTTAAAATACACAAAAATCCCCATAAACCACTGGAAAGACCAACAGTGTCAGGTACCAACTCAGTTTTGGAGTGCCTATCTAAATATGTTGATTATCATATACAACAATAAGTTAAAAAAAATGGACAAATACATCAAGGATAGCAGTCATGTCATTGAGATTATCTCAGAAATAAATGAAAGTGAGATTAATGTTGAAGATTTATGGCTGGTATCGCTTGATGTTAAAGACCTATACACCAGCATACCACATAAAGAAGGACTGTTATCACTGAGGCATGCATTAAGGAATAGGAATGAGACATTCCCACATACAGATTTTTTGATAGGTTTAGCAGAATTATTATTACAAAAGAATTATATTGTTTTTGAGAGGGAATATTACTTACAAGCTCATGGTACAGTGATGGGGAGCACAATGGCCCCTTCTTATGCTAATCTGTATATGTGGAACTTTGAAAAACCACACATTATAAATTAAAAAGATAATCAATTTATTAATAATATTAAAAATGGAAATGTTTTATAGATGACATACTTTTACTGTCGGAAGGGACAAAAGAGGAGTTGGGCTTGTCCACAAGATACTTAAACAGCAGAAATGACAATTTAGTCTTTTTGATTGAACTAGATAGACAACAAATAGCATTCTTAGATTTATTAATCTATAAAAACAAAGACAAATTGGAAACAAAATTATATCATAAAGAAACAGGCAGAAATGGTCTATTACATTTTGATAGTTATCATGACCCTAAATTAATGCTAAGCATACCAAAATCACAAATAATAAGGGGACAAAGAAATAGTACTGCAGATGAGGAATTTAAAAAAGAAACTGGAATAATGAAAAGACAGTTTCAGCAGAAAGGATATAAATATAACAATATGGAGGAATCAGTTCCTGAAGTAGAGTCTATGACATGAGAAACATTATTAAGAAAAAATGAAAAATATACAATGGAAAATAGAACAGTATTTTCAACATCATACAGTCATTTGAGCAATAAAATAAAGGGCACATTGACAATCACTGGCACGTATTGCAGGTAGGTGAAGGTCATAACAAAAGCCTTGCAGAAAAACCTTTAATAACATCAAAGAAGAATACAACACTCAGGGGAGAGACTTGTCCACACTGAACACGTAAAACACACAACAAACCTCAAACAAGACATGCAGCTACTTTTAGGACCTTTAAAAGAAGGAAGTTTTCCTTGTGGTCAGTGTTGACATTGCAACAATACATTCAAGAAATTGATATTTGAACACCCACATTCCAATAAGAAATATATAATTAAACAACACATAACATGTACTGTAGATCGCATCATGCAATATACATTTTATAGTGTCCGTGCGACAAGCTATATCTGGGCAGAACAAAAGAGGGAGTTAAGAAATCGAATCAGTGAACATAAGAGTGACATTAGAACAAAAGATGACAAGTCCTCAATGGCAAAACACTTCAACAGTGAAGGACATTCACCAGCTTCCCTGAGATTCTGGGGCCTTGAGAGAATTAATGAACCTACTGGACACAACATTTCATGAGAGGATCTTTAATTGAAGAGAGAAGTATATTGGATATATATGGTGGACAGTACAAATCCAAGAATCAGCATGAATGAATCATGCAACTGGAGTCATTATTGGAAATAACTAATCCATCGGATTCATAAAATTGCAATGGTCTTTTACTCTGGGGACTTTGTTTCTTTTCAGGAAATTCTTGGATCTTTCGAAAGAACTTTTTTGAATTTATAATATAAGATGTTACACATTTTAAATGTTTGCACAAATCATCTAAATGAGAACATATTCTAACAAGGTAGAGCATGTGTTATGAAGTGGTTCTGGCGGGAGTGGAACTGCATGTTGAATTAGCCCACTATGATAACACCAAAAGGCAATTCCTTATTTATAGCTTCTAAGGAACTAAAATCTTAATCTTAGATATAAAATACAAGGAGGAATGATATATTGAGTGTTTAGAAATAGTTATGAGCAGGTTTTGAACTGTATAGAATTATAATTTATTAAGGTCTGGTAAAGAATATGGAAAACTTAAAAGAAACAACTAATAAATAGACTAGAATAATTAGTAATAAACATGAGAAATGACTAGTGGACTATGTAAGGGAATAGCACTTTTGAACATCATTCGTTAAACTAGACATTTTTTTTTGAAATTTGCAGTTTTTTCTAGCAAATTAGACACTTGAATTTGGAGGACTGAGCAGGAGCTACGCGTGTCTGCAGCTGTGGAGAAGTTGCAGGCAGCAGGACCGTTTCACTTGTTTTATTTTACAAAAGGTATGCCATCCACGTCATTGAGCTATACAGTCTTTCCAGTTAAACTTATTGCGGCTTGGTCCTGTCCTCTTTGCACTTTTCTCTTTTGTTTTACTGTTTCAGACAAAGGGCTTCCTCACTGCTAGGGTGGCCGTAGTGAGGGGAAATGGCTGAAGACAACACCATTCGGACTGGTGGAGGAAGAATTTGCGATGAGGACTTGTATGACGAGAATGCAGTAAACACCATGAAAGAAGGACTAAAGATTATTTTCTAAGGGCTGTACTTACTTTTTGCGTAATTTTTAATTAGTTTTTACATTCTTTACATTATATGTGTGTTCTCTGTGTGTTATGTGTGTTTTGTGTTTTTGGTGCGATTTAGTTAGTTCGTTTTTTTTTAACACCGTATTAACTTGACATCGCTTTCAAGAACTAGGTATTTTTACCATCTATATAATGATTTTAGGTTAAATAAGTTAAGTTATAAAGTTACAAACAGTTTGAAATAATAGATTTAAAAATTCCTGGGGTTAAAAGATCATATGATCAGAATCTCCCTATAAGCTCTAAGTCTCCTTCTCTTTGGCTTTACAGAGCCTGCGCTTGCGCAGGTTCCATTAAGAACAGCAGTACAACCAGGAGCTGATAAGGAGCTGTTGGGGTTACTTCGAATTGTAAAAGTAAACATCTGTTTAGACATTCTGGTAGCAGTATCTTACTTGACCGTTCAGTATTTTATTTAAATGTGCTACATTGGAGCAAGTTGTTTGCAATACGCAGTAAATTTTAGCCCAGGGTACTGCGAGTCTTGAGTAGTTAAAAACTGACTGGCCTTTCCGTGCTTCCCCGTGCAGGCATCTTGCTGCATTTTGCTGCATTTTATTAAAACAAGAAGGATTTTAACAGTAAGTCTTGTTTTATTATCTGTTTATTATCTGTATATACACACGTGCAGCTGAAAGTCATTTAGCGAGATAATAGTTATAGGAAGTTTTATATCTCTGTTTTTAAAATGGTCAGATAGCTGTTGTTTTTTGTTCTTTTGCTTGGCAGTGAGCTTGTTGGGACAATTATATTCTACTTTTGGTCAAGGAGACCTAAGGAGTGCTTTCTCTAAATTGCTAAATTAAAAGAGACTGGTGCAAAAGCCCTGGCTGAGATCCTTGTCTACAAATGGTGACTCACCAAACTTGGCCATTTTGCTAAAGTTTAACAGAAGCTGTAGTTTCTAGACTTTGGACTTGGACTTGGACTTGAATTTTGGATTAATCTTGAAATAGTTGTAAAGCACCGTGGTTTTTAGGAGAAGAGAAGTTATCCAAGTATACAGTGACACATCAAACTTTGGTCTCCTTGTTAAAGACTTACAGAAGCGGTGGTTCTTGGATATTGGTCTTTGGTCTTGGTCTTGGATTTTGGTCTAACCTTGAAAATAGCTGTAGAGTAACGTGACTTATGGGAGAAGAGAAGGGAAGATAACCAAGTACAGAGGGGCCATCACTGGAATTTTACCCAGATTCTACCCAGAACCTGTAAAGAACGTGACTTATTAAAAATACATTTAGTATACTAAATAGTGATCTGTTGACAATATCCAGTAACCAAGTTACTTGTTCTAACTGTATATATAACTACTGAATTTTATTTGTGAACTAACTCTGCAAATCAGTTTAACTTAGAGAGGGTAGAACTGGGTATTTTTGTACTGACTTGTTAACTCACTTTATTTTACACCATCTATTTCTCTGTTTCTTGCTACACACCAAACAGTGTAAAAGGTGTGAAGGTGTGAACTGGCATGAAGAGCGAATAGAGAGTCGAGTTTTTGGATACTATCATATAGATATTACTTATAGAATAGTAAGTAACCTTGGGTTTGCTAAGAAAATAAAACAATAGGTATGGTAAATACAAGATTACAGATGAAGAAAGCATGCTGCTCTCCCCCATTGGCTAGTCCTGTTTTAGCTACTGGGAAATTGAGAACAAGTAAAACTTTTATTAAAAAGGATAACAAGCAAACAAAAATTACAGAACATATGAAATTGACGAAATTAGAAAATGATAAAGTATCTACCCCCAACACTCTTATAACCTGTTCTCTGCATAGTAGTAGTCCTAAACTTACAGAATTCCCATCGCTTATCTATGGCAGCTTGGAAAATATAATTTTTCAGGAGGATGCTAAGGAGAGGGAGACTGAAAATTGCTACATAGGAGACAGTAAGGATATGGTGAACTACAATTCAATTAAGGAAAAGAACTATAATTTAGGACAGGAATTTGTCCTGGATTTGGACCAAGAGATGTCAGAACAAATCAGTTTTTTGAACTTCGAAAAGGAATGGGATACAGATGACATAGAACAGCATAGTATAGGGAAATATTCAGGGGGAGAAAAGAACATAAACACACTGGGCCAGATATTCAAAAGGGTTGCGCCATGCGCAATAGGGTTGCACCTGTGCAAGTCCAAACTTGCTCCATTCTGCGATATTCAGCAGGAGGCAGTTGCACCACAGAAAACATGCTGAGCAACAGCGCAATGCAAATGAATGCATGCTGAACTGGAGGGGGAGGAACCATGCATAAACTGCACAGCCCGATATTCAGCCGGGCTGTGCAGAGTTGTGCAAGTGCAACCCCCAACCTGTGCCTGCAGGACTTTGAGCCAAAAAAAAGGCTTAAGTCGAGGGCCACCCACAGGTGAGCTGCTGTATTGCAGGGTGCAATACAGCAGCTGCCACCTGTGGCTGGCCCCCAACCCAGTCCCTGTGCCCCCTGCAGCCCAATTGCAGGCATAGTGTACTCCCCCCACCAGCCCAATCACGGGCAGCAATGTGGCTCCCCTCCTCCTGTACATATCCCTGGTGATCCAGTGGACCGAAATGCCCGATCGCGGGTGGTATGTGTAATAACCCCACATATCCCTGGTGGTCCAGTGGACTGAAATGCCGATCGCGGGCAGTATGTGTAATCAAACCCCCGAAGATATCCCTGGTGGCTAGTATCCCCACCCCACCCACCCATGAAGCCCCACCACCCGCTCCCCGGCGGCGGTAGGTGGCAGCATCCCAACCGCCTGCCACTCTGCCACCGGCCGACTGACTGCCCAGTAGGGCTGCACGCCCATTGGTGTAGAGCAAGAGCCAATGGGCGTGCAGCCCATACTGTACATGACAGTCCAGATTTGTGAATGATGTTCCACCGGGGCTATGTTCGGGGTGGTGGTTTTTATTACACACACCACCCACGATCAGGCATTTCAGTCCACTGGACCACCAGGGATATGTACAGTGGGGTTATTACACATACCACCCGCAATCCAGGCATTTCGGTCCACTGACCACCAGGGATATGTAGGGGGGTTATTATACATACTGCCCGCGATCGGGCATTTTGGTCCACTGGACCACCAGGGATATGTATGGGAGGGGGGTGGGATTTATTACAAATACCGCCCATGATCAGGCTGCAGGGGGCATTGGTCCCTGACTGCTGCTGCCTGGCAGGGCACCAGGAGCAAGTCCTCAGGGATCGGCACACCTACATGCTAATGGCATGCAAATAGGGACATAATCACATGCAAATGGCCCCCCTGCACCTTGCATGAATTATAGCCCCATTTGCATGTCACCTTTTGAATATCGTGATTTTGCACATGGCTCAATGGTACTTGCGCCGCTGCAAGTTGAATGCTCCACTCTGTCAACTTGCGGTGGTGCAAGTTCCACTGCACCATGCACAGTGGCTGTGGCTTGGGGGTGATATTCAAAGGAGTTGCTCAATAGCACAACTCCTTTGAATATCACCCAGGACACACCCCTGCACAACTATTTTGCGCAGCTCAAGGGCTTGCGCCTATGAATGGCGCAGTTTGAATATCCAGCCCACTATCTGCACAAGAGGATTTGATATTAGTATCTGGAATTGAACTTAGAGAGGTTAATGACAAATTACAGCGGACTATTAAAGGGATAAAAGATCTAGCTTTTAGGTATAACAACACCCTAACACCCAAAATGACCAAAAATTCTAAAGAACATATTATGACAGGAGTTTTGGGAAAATCTCTTTTTTTGCCTGATTTAATTGATGAAGAACTGGCAACTAATTTGGGACATCAACACACAGCTAACATAATGTTAATGGAACAGCTGATAGTCATAAAAAATGAATTAGTTAACCTTAGGCATGATGTTGCTGTTAATCATGCAAAGATTGATTTATTGAAAAAAAAAATAGACTGTGATAGTCTAAATATATTAGAAGATCCTGCTTTACGTGATAGTGAAATTGAAAAATACAAAAGACCTGACTTCACAACTATTGATTTCCCCAATTCAATAAACAAGAAAAAGAAAAAGGGAAAAGGGGAGAAGGGGAAGGAAAGAAGATCTAAGAAAAGTGAGAAGAATACACAAGATCAATTACAAAAAATCTAACAAAAATAATAGGAGAAGAAATAGAAAGGGAAGAACTCAGGAATACCTATGTGGAGTAGAAAAGCAATTTGAACAAAAACTTGAAGTTAGGGACAATTCTAACAATTCAACATCAATTAAAATGACAATACACAAGGAACAACAGAAAAGATATAAAACACAAAACAAACAAGGTTTAAACTATCATCCAGAACAACTTGAAACAGAAATAAATGCTTTAAAAATATTTCTACCTCAGAGTGTGCTAATAGATGTAGATAATCAAAACGCTGACAGCACAAATCTTGGAAATACTTATGTAAATGGAATATCTGAACTAGGGGAAGAGGACCCTTTGCAAAACATAGAATTTAAAGAAGTAGGATCCCTTCAGGTGAGACTGGATCAGAATGACACAAAACTGGACAAAGAAACATGTAAAACTAATTTTTATAAATCATTTGCAAAGGAAGGAATAGACGATGTAAGGTATGAACAGAATAGTAGTGAGACTTCAACTAAACAACAAGGAAACTACATAATGAATAGTAATGTGTCAACGAATAATGAGGAAAGGATAGAGGAGGTACTGATTATTTTGGAGGGAGGCTCTATAGTGACGCTTAGGGGAGTCCATAAAGAGGATAATGAGAATTGCATGGTATTAATGGAATTAGGAAAGATTATATGTACTGAATTGCTGGAACTGGAACTTTTAGAGGATGATATCATTGATGCCATTAGAGCTAGTGATTTAACATCACAGGATTTGATTTTGATCTTTTTTAAACATGAGAGGGTTGCACACTATGTTTGGAGGAATTCTCACTGTTTAGCTGGGTTGAATTTAGTAATGGATTATCCTATAGCTATTAGTACATTGAAAAATATGAAAATTCTAAGTATGATTGAATTAACAAAAAGACTGTCTGAGGTTTACTCATTAAGTGATTTTATCATGGAAGAAAATGATGGGGAAACAGAAGTTACTCTATCGATATTTGGCATCTCATGCAGAACACTGGAAACAAAGGAACAACTGATGGAAATGATAGGTTACTTAGTAGACAATCTCCTGGGCATTGAATTTTACAAAGATGACATAAAAGATGTAAGGAAATTATATAATGATTCACTTAAAGGGAATCAGATTGACCTTATTCTCTATAGTAAGAGGTTGGCAGAGAAAATCCTGAAGGCTAGTACCAAATTGGACAACCTTGACATCTTAATAGTAAATTTAAATGAAGTAACAAGGGAAACACAAGAAATATTAGTAGACGACATGGAGTTACAAGGCCCCATTTACAATATTGAAACCTCTAATAGGTTTCAACTACTGGATAATGGAGTGGATAATTGACTCAGTAATGAAATCATAAGAAATGCTCTGGAGATTGAAGTAGATCAAGATCCTCAGGAGACTGAGGAAACATATGATGTTTTAAATAATAGTACTAATACTTATTTGTACAAATATAATGGAAATCTGGGAATTATGACTTGGAATATTGCTGGTCTGATCTCAAAATTTATTGACAAAGAATTTTGTGATTATTTTGGACAAAATGGACATAATAGGTTTGCAAGAAACGTGGCATGGGGAAGAACAAGCTGAAACTATAAATAGAAATGGTTACATACTTATTCACGCACCAGCACAGAAAATGAAAAAAGTAGGACGAAGAATGGGAGGTCTCGCTGTATATGTTAAAATAGTGAATTTCATTAAAATCGAAAAATACATAGTGAAGACTAACTATATAATCATAGTACTACGAATATGGGGAGAAACAGTAATAATGGTAAATATTTATAATCCCCCAGAAAAATCAGCAACTTACGACTGTCAACTAATGGAACACATTGTTATAGATATAAAAAAGATGGATATAAATGAGTATTTAGATCTACTCTGTATGGGGGACTTCAATACCAGATATGGAATCTGTAGTGAACAACAGGAACTATTACATGCACTACATATACCCCAGAGATTGACTACTGATAAAAAACATAAAGATAAAAATAAACAAATGGAGAAATTAATTGGCAGTCTGCAACTGATTATTCTAAATGGGCATATGCCTTCAGACTGTGAAGGAAATATTACCTGTGTTACAGCAAGAGGGTCTACCACTATAGATTATATGTTAATTGCCCCATATAGTTTTCATAAGTACTGTGACTTAAAAATAATAAATAGAACTGAAAGTGATCATTACCCATTAATACTATATAGAAAAAATGGCAAAGATGTTAATAGGAAACAACTATCAGAAATACAAATTATTAACAATAAAATTAAATGGGGAAGAATGATGGGAGATAAAGCTATGGTACTGAATAAGGAATTTATACCGCGTTTAGATCCAAAAATCAATCATGAATTAGATCCAAAAAATATATATGATACAATTATCGTACGTTATGAAAACTTTGAAGAAACTATTGAAAAACCCAATGATAACAAAAAGGGGACAAATTATGAAAATTGGTTCTATAAAAATTGTAGAGAAGAGAAAAGGAAACTGTCACAATTAATAAGGAAAGGAAAGAAGAATCCAACAAAAGAAAATAGGAAAGAGTTGAATAGTTATAGAAAACAATATAATGATGAGATAGAAGTGCAAAAAACTAAACATCAGATGGAATTATGGGACAAGATGCAGAAGGCAATCTATCAAAATGATGACAGAACTTATTGGACACTTGTGGCTAAAGGAACAAATACATTTAAAAAACAATTTGATTACTACATAGGGCCAGAAAAATGGGTCAGCTATTTTCAAAATATATTTTCATTGGGGGATGATGTTTATAACATAACCACAAATGAAATTGATGACAGCTTTATCTGGTTCACAGAAGCTGAAGTGAAGATAGTACTGGAGAGTTTCAAGAATAACAAATCACCAGGACCTGACAAGATCCCTATTGACTTTATAAAATTAAATAATGAATGGTGGGTGAGAGCATTAACTAGATTATACAACTTAATGGTTATGTACGCATTTACACCAGATAGCTGGAAAGGGGAGTTATATAGTTCCTATACATAAAAAAGGCTTGTTTGCCGATCCGGCAAACTATAGACCTATTGCCCTTATTGATACTATAGCCAAGATCTATGCTAAAACAATCCTAAACAGAATAACTATAGAGTTAGAAAGAAACAAAAATATATTTGACTTACAGGCTGGTTTCCGGAAAAAAACAGGAACTGTGAACCAGATATTTATTTTTTATCACATTATAGAAAAATATTGTGACATAAAAGGGCAAATCTTATTTATTACATTTATTGACTTTACATCAGCCTTTGACACAATTCTGAGAACATTGTTATGGGAAAAAAATGAAGGAAATGGGTATAGATAACAATTTAATTGTACTTGTGCAAAGAATATATAGAAACACCTGGGCAAAAATTAAATATACAGGAACAGGATTGTTAACTAATAAAGTGCAACCTAATATAGGTGTTAGACAAGGATGCGTACTAGCACCCACCCTTTTTAACATATACATAAATAAAATAATTACAGCTCTTGATAATCCAGACTTTCATCCTCCCAGAGTGGGAAAAACCAGAATACATGTCCTGGCATACGCTGATGACTTAGTTGTAATATCTACT
Source organism: Neoceratodus forsteri (assembly GCA_016271365.2). NCBI lineage: Eukaryota > Metazoa > Chordata > Ceratodontiformes > Ceratodontidae > Neoceratodus > Neoceratodus forsteri. The sequence continues at coordinate 635,411,324 of CM028132.1, forward strand.
AGCTGTTTAGGCTTTCAGAGGGCTCTCGATAAAATGGGAACACTCTGTATAGAGCACAATTTAAAGCCAGATATTAAAAAAACCAAGGTAATGGTTATTGGAACTAAGGAAAAATATAGAGCATTAAAGCTGATGAATAAATCTTTGGAATTTGTAAATGAATATAATTATCTTGGAATAACATTATCAAAAAATCTCAAGTGGAATAAGCATAGGGAAGCGTGTATAAAAAACTACAGAGTACACTGAATGCCCTAAAAAGATTTAATTATCTTTATGGAGGCAATACCATTCTCCCAATGATTAAGGCTATTAATGCAAAAATGATTAATCAGGTTTTATATGCTGCAGGAATCTGGGGGAATGATACTATAACTAAGTAGGAAGCCATAATGAATAAAACATATAAACAAATAATAAAGATTCCTAATAGTACTCCCAATGTTCTTGTTAGAGCAGAATTAGGGAAAATTAAACTTCTGGACATGATATATATAAGACAAGTAAATTACTGGATTAAACTAACAAATGAAAGAAAGAATTCTATATTGGGAGAATGTCTTAAAGAAAAGATGCAATACCTGGCATATGGTAAAAGCAAATGGTTGGGGAATGTTAAAACTATATTGCAAAATGCAAATTTGGAATATATGATGAATTGGGCTGAAAAAGGAATATGCCTTAATAAGGCCTATTCAAAAATTGTAATAAGTACTATAAAAAAAAGATCACAGGAAATGGATCTAGAAAGAATTAAAAAATCAAAAGTGGCCATTTGGCTTACTAACAACATGAGAGCACACTTTAAAACCTTATTTAGACATAGTTAAGAACCCTGAATTTAGAAATGTAATTACTCAATTTAGATTTGAAGTCTTCCGAGTAACATCATTGAGGCAAGATACAATAAAGAGGAAAATAACTCCAGTAACTGTTACTGTTACTTACAGGAACTGGAGGATTTGAAACACGTAGTACTAAGATGTCCATGGTATGAACATCTCAGTAGCAAAAGATTAGGCAAGTATATTGGTTCTTTATATATGCCTAATAAATATATACTGGATCTTCTGTTCAACTCAGAAAACTCTGAATTGTTAAATGAACTGGCTATGTTCCTTATTGAAGTTAAAAAGCTGAGATGTAAGCACATCCAAGGATTTATTGTGCATCAAGTTACAACAGTGAGACATGTCTTGACCTAATCGATGAAAGTGGGAAATGTACGGAATATGCAGAATAAGTTTTTAAGAAAATGTCTGCAATATGTGCTATAAATGTTTGTCATGTGTGTAAAATGTATGTATGTATGTAATTTATTAACTGTCTTATTTGTATTGTAATGGCAATTGCTGAACAAATAAATTATTACTTACTTACTAGCAAATTATTAACTAAAGGACAAGGTGGATAGAAAACTCTAAGGAGCAATGAATGGTTCTACCCATTGCAGTCTGTAAATACTAGCACCATCACGGTCAGATGTATCTATTGAGATATACATATTGAAGCAGAGAACTGGTTTTATGAAGAAGTATGAATCTTCATCAATGTGATGGTAATTATATGAGTAATTTAATTCATATTTCCACAAATAACCGAGGGCAGAGGCCGAACCGCCGACTCCCACCAAGTACCAAGTGAGCCCACTTAACACTTCCACTTCTCTAGAGGGATTGTCAGGCATTTCATTCATTCATTCAACATAAAGGCAACATCTATAGTGGGTAAAGATTTAGCATCATTAATGACGTAGCTCCCCCTGACAATTTCACTGGCTTTTTAAACCACGCTATATCCTTTGTTCAGACAGCTCTTTTTCTCTTGTAAGACAGTCATTTGAATGGAATTCTAGCCAGGTAAGATTTTTGTAAACTCTTCATAGTATGTCTACAAAAGTTTGAAAAAGAAAATAATGTTTGGTGAAAGTAATGGATAAGGCAAAACGGCACAATGTCTCTGTTTCTCTTTAGTTTAACACTGATGCAAGAAATGAAGTGATAAAGGTTAATAAAAAGGAGGTCTAAATAGTGATGTAAACACTGCCGGGTAACACTACCTTAAGTGAATATATAATTTAGAAATTACTGAATGCTTTAAGAACATAGAGTTTCAAATACAACATTTAAAACTCAAAATGTTATAAAGTTTTTTCCAACTTAGTATTTATAAAAAAAATTCACAGCAAACAAGGAGTGGAATGGAATTAAAGCAAATGGATGAGGACCAATACATGTTGTCCAAAGAATATATAAGAAAAAATAAGATTTGAATTTAATCTTCTTAATAAGTATAAAAAACTAAATGTATTATAATTTCAAAAAATACTAAAACATTTTTTAGAACAGATAGTTTTCATTTCAGTTTTTTTATTTTGAACCTAGAAAAATGGAATTCTAAAACTTGGAAACTGATTTACTGAATGAAGAAGGGGGAATATAATTAAATTGAGAATCAGACGCATCAGGTATGCAGAGTGTTAATGAATTGTTTTTAAAATGGATAACACATGAAAATCTAACAATATAGTAAACTTGAACGTAAAAAAAACTGAAATGGAATACTAGGAATTTTGTTTAAATCTAATTTTTGTTTTTCAATAGCTTAGGTACATAGATCATTTTGGTCTTAGATGTATTAGAGGATTGGTTGTCTAGTAACTGCATTGTACTGTAATGAAGATAATATGGATAAGAAGTCAAAACCCTGATTATTATATCTGTTTATATTTAGAATAACTACTGCAAAATACATTTGGGCTGAAGAAGTGGCGTATTAGCTACAAAACTGTTGCCAACTGTCCATGTGGTAGAAGTGAAGAAAAAAAAATAAAGAAATATAAAGAATTTTAATAGACTATTGGAGTTCAGTCTTACAAATTAGATATTTTACAGTTTTCACCAAAAAGGTAAGATGGTCCAGAAGTATTAGTTACTACAACTGGGCATCCTGCGCCTACATTCTTACATATTTGAGTTTAGGGGTAGGTGAACTCTAGGTACAGTGGCCCAATTTATTAGTAAGCCTTAGTAATTAGACTACCCATATATTTTGATACAAAACAGTTGGGTGTCACCCAATTCTCTTTCACATTTCTACCCTCCCAGTCCCTTTTCCTCCCCAACCTCTAACACCATCCATTTGATAGGGAATATTAAATTTTCAAAATGACCACATCATGTGGCACAGAAATTAGACTAGAACCACTCCAGGAATTTGAACAAACAGTAGAGGGAACTCAACACACATATCAATTCACTCTAGAAGAACAAGAACAGGTTTTAAGTTTACTAAATAGAGATAAAACATTGTCAGAAGTTACAAGTGAAAAATCACTTATGAATAAAATATACCATCTTGAGCAAAAAGATGTTTGAATAGAATAGCACACATTGTCTTTAGGGGAATACATAAAGGATAAAAGAATCCCCAGGGACCCAATCTAGGATTTATGACAATAAAACTTAATGAAAAATGGATAGGAATACACAAGAAATGTGCAATTGATTTTATACTGGCACTTATAGAAGCCATCAGAGAAGAAAGAAATAGACTCACAATAGAAATTCAAGGTGTAAAGGATGAATACAAATCTAGGGTACAACATCAGGAATTCACAACTACCCAAAAAAAAAATTAGAAAAGATTTTGGGAGAATATGAAGAATACATAAAACAACAAAAAATAAGAAAATTCAAAAGGGACATTATCGATTACAGAGACAATGAAGTATGTAGTGAGTTCCTCAAAAAAAAATCATATGGGGGCAACCAATACACACAAGGTCCATCTGATTATCAAACAGATTCAGATAGCAGGGATAGTTACGTATTAAATACATATGACAGCTCAACTAGAAGGGTAAATAGGGAAGTTTATTTAGGAAGAGATCAACTACAGATGGTAGAAGAAGGATTAAGAGCCCAACAAGATCAAGCTGAACCCAGGAAATACAGTTTAATGGAAAGGGGCTGGCAGAATACAGGACAGTACAGACAAACATATGGAAACCAAACCAGGGGACCTGGAAGAGGTGGAAGAGGGGGTAGAGGAGGAGGCAGAGGAAGAGGTATTTACAGCACCGTGGGAGACAGAGGAACCATTATTGATATTCAGTTTAAGTGATAGAAATGTTTTGGAGACTGAAGTACAGATATTAAGCAAGGGACTTTCCTTCTCACCAACAACTGGGATGATCAATTTCAACTAGAAATAGACCTACAAAAATGTATAGAAAATTGAGACTGTCAGATAGGTTTCAAGATAAACCAGAGGTTCCAGATATAAGAAAACAAGAACTAAAAAAAACATTGGGAACCAAATCAGAATTTTCCCCACCTAGAGGAAAGGAAGTGGTGGAAACATACATAAAAGTAGCTGACAAAGAAATTAAAGACTTGATAGAAAAAGAACCTAACTTTCCAAAATTTAATGAAATGACTAGATAGGAAAAGGAGGCCTTAAGAAATCTAGAGGAGGATAAATCAATAGTAATTAAGCCAGCTGACAAATGGGGAAGGATAGTCATTTGGGGATGCCAGGATTATAAGGTAGAATGCCATAGACAACTAGACAATAGTGATCACATTCTAAACTAGAAGGTGACCCAATGAATGAAATCAAGGAAGAGCTACAAGATTTCTTGAAAGGAGCAGTGGAACAAGGTTGGAGCATGGAAACAGAAATGGAAATGTTAACGAATAAGAAACCAAGAAAACCAAAATTCTATGTATTACCTAAAATACCCCAAAATCCCCAGAATCCACCAGGAAAACAAACAGTGTCAGGTACCGACTCAATTTTGGAGCCCCTATCTAAATATGTTGATTATCATATACAACAAGAAGTTAAAAAAATGGACACATACATCAAGGATATCAGCCATGTCATTGAGATTTTATCAGAAGTAAATGAAAGTGAGATTAATGTTGAAGATTTATGGTTGGTGTCTCTTGATGTTAAAGATCTATACACCAGTATACCATATGAAGAGGGACTGTTATCACTGAGGCATGCATTAAGGAATAGGAATAAGACATTCCCAAAAACAGATTTTTTGATTGGTTTATCAGAATTAGTATTACAAAATAATTATTTTGTTTTTGAGAGGGGATACTACTTACAAACTCATGATATAGCGATGGGGAGCACAATGGTCCCTTCTTATGCTAATTTGTATATGTGGAACTTTTAAAAAGTACACGTTATAAATTAAAACAAGAATCCATTTATTAATAATATTAAAAAATGGAAATATTTTATAGATGACATACTTTTATTATGGGAAGGGACAAAAGAGGAGTTGGACAGGTTCACAAGATATTTAAACAGCAGAAATGAAAATTTAGTCTTTTTGATTGAACTAGATAGACAACAAATAGCATTCCTAGATTTATTAATCTATAAAAACAAAGACAATTTGGAAATAAAATGATATCGTAAAGAAACAGACAGATATACTCTATTACATTTTTAAAAGTTATCATGACCCTAAATTAAAGTTAAGCACACCAAAATCACAAATAATAAGGTCAAAAAGTAATAGTACGAAAGATGAGGAATTTAAAAAAGAAACTGGAATAACGAAAAGGCGATTTCAGCAGAGAGGATATAAATATGACAATACAGATATGACAATACAGAGTAATCAGTTTCTGAAGTAGAGTCTATTACATTAGAAACATTATTAAGAAAGAAAGAAAAAGACACAATGGAAAACAGTATTTTCAACATCATACAGTCATTTGAGCAATAAAATAAAGGGCACATTGACAGATAAGTGGCACATATTGCAGGCAGATAAAGGTCATAACAAAAGAGTTGCAGAAAAAACCTTTAATAACATCAAAGAAGAATACAATACTCAGGAACAGACTTGTCTACACTGAACATGTAAAACGTACAACAAACCTCAAACAAGACAAGTAACTTCTTTTAGGACCTTTAAAAGAAGGAAGTTTTCCTTGTGGTCAGTGCTGTCATTACAACAATACATCCAAAAAATTGATATTTGAACACCCACATACCAATAAGAAATACATAATTAAACAACACATAACATGTAGATCGCATCATGTAATATACATTTTAGGGTGTCCATGCGACAACCTATATGTGAGCAAAACAAAGAGTGAGTTAAGAACTTGGAACAGTGAAAATAAGAGCGACATTAGAACAAAAGATGACAAGTCATCAGTGGCAAAACACTTCAACAGTGAAGGACATTCACCAGCTTCCCTGAGATTCTGGGGCCTTAAGAGAATTAATGAACCTACTGGACACAACATTTCATGGGATTATATTTTATTATACCACAAGTATCTACTCTCAGCCAATAAGAACACAGGAAAACTGCAAGTTATTCTCTCACAAACTACACATACAGAGGTGCAGAGTCATTTATTCAACAAAACAAAACTAACAGTCATTTAATGGCCCTCTAGCCATGCCAACAGTAGTTTAATGGCCATCTAGCTACATCCACAATCGTTTCATTGCCCTCTAAGCAATCCCACAGTTAATCTTAGCCCTTGTGCACTGCAGTTTGATGCTTTAATATTACCCCTTCTGCAGTACAGCAAAGTGTCTATCTCCAGCAATAAATCTGACCTAACTATAGATGTGGCTTCGCCCTACAGCTGTCTCACCAGTTACCACTCGGTGTATCTCTACTCATCATCTCACTCTCATTTATTTGTTCAGCAGACTCATCAACCAAAGTGAAACTGCAGTGAGGAGTTTTCTACCTCAGCTAAGCTGAGTACGAATACAACATGAGGGTGACAGCATAACAATAGGGTGATGGAGAGACAGAAAAATGTTTTTAGATAGGCACACTCCAACTGGCCAACTGCAATACGCATGAAAATGGACATCCAAAATTAAAACTAGAAATAACTATGCATACTAATTCTGTCACTAATGCATGTGCCCTGAGTCACGGCTTTCCCTAATTTCAACCTGTAGCATTCCTCGTTTTTTACTGCTACTATCATAAAAAAATCTGTGAAGCTCCTACTGGTATAATAGTAATAACATTCGTCTTATATTAGTATACTCACAATGACCAGTTTCTGTGGAAATTAAATGCCTCGGCTTCGCATCGGCATTTAATCATCCACAGAAGTTGGTTATTGCTTTGTATACACCTACAAGATGAATGTTATCACTTAATTGAAGAGAGAAGTATATTGGATATAAATGATGGACAGTACAAATCCAAGAATCAGCATGAATGAATCATGCAATTGGAGTCTTTATTGGAAATATCTAATCCATCGGATTCATAAAATTGCAATGGACTTTAACCCAGGGGACTTTGTTTCTTTTCAGGAAATTCTTGGATCTTTTGAAAAAACTTTTTTGAGTTTATAATATAAGATGTTACACATTTTAAATGTTGCATGGATCATCTAAATGAGAACATATCCTAACAAGGTAGAGTATGTGTTATGAAGGGTTTCTGGCAGGAGTAGAACCACATGTTGAATTAGCACACTATGATATCACCAAAAGGCTATCCCTTATTCATAGCTTCTAAGGAACTAAAATCTTAATCTTAGATATAAAATATAAGGAGGAATGATATTTTGAGTGTTTAGAAATAGTTATGGGCAGGTTTTGAACTGTATAGAAGGATAATTTATTAAGGTCTGGTAAAGAATATGGAACTCTTAAAAGAAACAACTAATAAATAGACTAGGATAATTGATAATAAACATGCGAAATGACTAGTGGACTATATAAGGGAATAGCACTTTTGAACATCATTTGTTGAACTAGGTATATTTTTTTGAAATTTGCACATTTTTTCTAGCAAATTATTAACTTAAGGACAAGATGGATAGAAAACTCTAAGGAGGGAACAAATGGTTCTACGCATTGCAGGCTGTAAATACTAGCACCATCACTGTCAGATGTATCTATTGTGACATACATATTGAAACAAAAAATTAGTTTTATGAAGAAATATAAATCTTCATCAATATGATGGTAATTATATGAGTGATTTAATTCATATTTCGGCAAATAGCTGAGGGCAGGGGACGAACTGACGACTCCCACCAAGTACCAAGTGACCCCACATAACACTTCCACTTGGCTACAGGGATTGTCAGGCAGTTCATTCATTCATTCAGCATTGAGGTAACATATATAGTGGGTAAAGATTTAGTGTCATGAATGATGTAGCTCCCCCTGCCAATTTCACAGGCTTTTTAAACCACACTGAATCCTTTGTTCAGACCACTCCTTTTCCCTTGGAAGACGGTCATTTGAATGGCAATCTAGACAAGTAAGATTTTTGTAAATGCTCCAAGGTATGTCTACAAGAGTCTGTAAAAGAAAATAATATTTGTTGAAAGTAACGGTTAAGGCAGAATGGCACAATGTCTCTGTTTCTCTTTAGTTTAACACTGATGCAAGAAATGAAGTAATAAAGATGAATGAAAGGGAGGTCTAAATAGTGATGTGAACACTGCCAGGTAACACTACCTTAAGTGAATATATAATTTAGAAATTACTGAATGCTTTAAGAACATAGTGTCTCAAATACAAAATTAAAAACTCAAAATGTTATAAAGTTTTCTTCAACTTGGTATTTATAAAAAATGTTTGCAGCAAACAAGGACTGGAATGGAATTAAAGTAAACGAATGAGGACCAATACATGTTGCCCAAAGACTACATAAGAAAACATAAGTTTGAATTTAATGTTTTTAATAAGAAATATGAAAAACACAATTTATTATAATTTCAAAAAAGAATAAAACGTTTTTTAGAACCGATAGTTTTCATTTAAGTGTTTTATATTTTGAATCTAGAAAAATGGAGTTCTAAAACTTGGAAACTGATTTACTGAATGAAGAAGGGGGAATATAATGCAATTGAGAATCAGACACATCAGGTATGCAGAGTGTTAATGAATTGTTTTTGAAATGGATAACATATGAAAATCTAACAATATAGTAAACTTGAACATAAAAAAACTGAAATGTAGTACTAGGAATTTTATTTAAATCTAATTTTTGTTTTTCAATGACTTAGGTACATAGATAATTTTGGTCTTAGATTTACTAGAAGATTGGTTGTCTAGTAACTGCATTGTTTTGTAAAGAAGATAATATGGATAAGAAGGCAAATACCTGATTATTATATCTGCTTATATTTAGAATCAACACTGCAAAATACATTTGGCCTGAAGTAGTGGCATATTAGCTTTGAAACTGTTGCCAACTGTCCATATGGTGTGAAGTGAAGAAAAAAAATAAAGAAATATAAAAGATTTTTAATGGACGTTTGGACTTCAGTCTTACAAACTAGATATTTTACAGTTTTCACTGCCAAAGTAAGATGGTCCAGAAGTATTAGTTACTACAACTGGGCATCCTGCACCTACATTCTTACATAAGAAAGAGACTTAGGCCATCATCATCACAGATGACATGAAATCATCCAAGCAGACCATTAAAACAGTAGGTAAGACTAGAGGGATGTTGGGGTGTATTAGTAGGGGTATCAAAAGTCATAAGAGGGAGGTAATAATCCCTCTTTACAACACGCTGGTTCAGCCCCATCTGGAGTACTGCATACAGTACTGGAGGCCACACCTGCACAATGACACTAACAAAATGGTGGTAGTGCAGAGAAGGGCAACCAACATGGTGCAGGGACTGCATCAGAAAACATATGAGGACAGATCAATGGAGCTCAATATGTATGCCCTAGAGCAAAGGAGAGAGAGAGGTGATATGATTGAAACATTCATACACCTTAAGGGCATTAACAGGGTGAAAGAGTCTAACATGTTTCAATATAAGAAAAACAGCAGGACAAGAGGACACAGCATGAGATTAGAGGGAGGACAATTGAGGGGGGAATGTGAGGAAGTTCTTTTTCTCAGAAAGGGTAGTGGATGCATGGAATGGCCTACCTCAGGAAGTGGTGGATATGAATAAAGTGCAGGGCTTCAAACAGGCATGAGTTAGGCATAAGGGAGCAATAAAGATGAGTTTGAATAGATAGGCCATTGACAGAGTACATGCCTATGGCACATTCATAATGTAGAAAAAATTGGCGGACTGGATGGGCCTTGCGGTCCTTATCTGCTGTCATCTTCTATGTTTCTATGTTTCTATGAGCAAAATGCATCTCCGTCCTCTCCTACGGTGATGCGATGAGTTGTCCAGAGCTCTGACGTTGTTGGTAGTGTGTGATGTCTTTTCTTCCCCTGTTCTCCAAAGATAGAGCTCCCCTCAATGGTGCGCTAGCCCCTCCCCAGCAGGTGCAATACTTTATTGTGGTACTTCTGCAGTTACTTTAGTGCATGTGTGACAGACTTCGGTGCGGCAAGGGCTCAGAGAATTATTTTACTCACTCTCACCTCACTCCTGTCTCTTTGAGCAGCCATATTGGCTTTGACCAGAGTTTGTTTCCAACCTCATAGCTATTTTCTCTGCTGTTTCTTTCGAATCTTCTTTATCTGAACAGTTTCTTCTGGCTCTCAGGAACTGCCTGTACAGGATTAACTCAACCAAGTTCTTTGATGGTAGCTATCTGCTCTTAATCTCAAGTTCCTACTTGTGGATTTTCTTTGCATTTCATTAGCAATTTGTCCATTTTTTAAATATTGTTAAATCAACTAGTGCCAATTCTTTCATGTGGTATATTTTGACAAACATTAGGTGATCAAGCCTGATGTTTAAATACTCATGATATTCTCTAAATTGCATTTCTGTTCCCCTCCAGATCATTACATTGTCATCAATAAACCTTTTCCATGATAGCATTTTGCTCCTAAATGGGTTATTGTCTGTATGCATGTGTCTACATTCAATATCCATCCATGTAAATGCTAGTATGTGGAGGGGCCATTGCAGAGCCCATTGCTGTTTTCCTTATATGTAGAAAGTATTCCCTCATAAATTTAAACTAATTCTGAGATAGGACTATCTTTACCATTTTAGTCAACAGATGGTTTGGTGGAATGATTTCTGCTCTATCCCTGTCTAATTCATCCCCCAGCGCTTTACAGACTTTGTCATGGGGTATTCATATACACAGGTCCTTCAGGTCCCAGGTGACAAGTAGACAGTCCTCTAAATTTATCTCAGTCACATGTATCTCAAGTATGTTTATAATGTGGCAGCTATCCTTAATGTAAAACTCAGTTCCTGCAACCAGTGGCCATATCTGGTGGTCATATTCTTATATGGGCATGCAAGTATCATTGCATTTTGGCTATAGGGGTGTAAAAAATTAGAACTGCACTGTTGTTGGTGAAGATTACACATTGTTTTGTGGTTTTGATTACATACTAAATTTGTGGATGACATAGTCTGAAATTAGCTACATGATTTTATTGCATGAAATAGACACCTGGTAGACAGTTCATGATAATTATATTCTGAAACAAAATACAATTAAATATATAGTCAGTTGTTACATGGGGATATGCTATATTAATTAAAAGAAATGAATTAGATTATTTTGACATTAAGGCATGAATGATGGGTTAGACATCTTACACATTTGTTCTGTTTTAAAAGCATGTATAGTTCACAGCATTAATGTCTGTAAACATAAACAACATATATTATTACGGCTGTATGGTGATGTCACCATGCTGATGTATTGCTATCATATAACAGAAGAAGGGGCTGTGGAAGTATGGGACTGCATACTTATGGTATGTGCTTCCAGAGTGTAATTGAAGCACATAGAAACATAGAATTTGATGGCAGATAAGGACTGATTGGCTCACCTAGTCTGCCCATTTCCCTATCTGATGGATAAACTGCAGATTCTAGTTAATCAACAGCTTACTTCCTCCTACCCCCACCAGAATTGCCTTATGCCTGTATCATGCATTCTTGAATTCTCCCACTGTTACTGACTCCACAACCTCTTCAGGAAGGCTGTTTCATGCATCCACAACCCTATCTGTGAAAAAATACTTTCTAACATTACCTCTGAGCCATCCCCCCTCTATCTTGAAATTGTGCCCCTTGTTCTTGCACATCTCTTCTTCTGAAAGATAATACCCTCTTGTACTTTATTAATTCCTTGAGATACTTGAAAGTTTCTATCATGTCCCCCTCTCCCTCCTTTCCTCAAGGGTATACGTGTTAAGCTGCTTTAGCCTCTCCTCGTATGTCTTCTGGTGCAGACCCTGCACCATTGTGGTTGCCCTCCTCTGAACTGCCTCCACTATATCTATGTCTTTGAAGAGATGGGTTCTCCAGAATTGCACGCAGTACTCCAGATGGGGTCTTACTAACTGTCTGTACAGAGGGATAACAACTTCCTGTTTTCTACTGTTGATGCCTCTCCCTATGCCTCCTAGTATCCCCCCAGCCCTCCTTACTGCCTTCTCACATTGATTGCCCACCTTTAGGTCATCAGATATAATTACTCCTAGGTCTCTTTTGATTTTTGTTGTTGTTATTAACTCACCTCCCATTGTGTACTCTTCCCCAGGGTTTTTGTTTCCCAGATGCATTACATTGCACTTCTTTGCATTGAATCTGAGCTGCCACATATTTGACCATTCCTCCAACCTTGCCAAGCCCCTTTTCATTCTTTCCACCCCACCTTGTGCATCAAAACTGTTGCAGATCTTTGTGTCACCTGCAAAGAGACATACCTTTCCTTCCAGGTGCTCTCCAATGTCACTTATAAAGACATTAAAGAGGACCAGTCCCAGTACTGAATCATGCGGTGCCCAGCTAGTTACCCTCCTTTCTTCACTATGAACTTTGTTTACTATTACCCTTTGTGTCCTGTTATCCAGCCAGTTTTTTTTATCCAGGCTACCACCTTGGGACCCACTCCAAAGTAGGCTAACTTGTATATTAATCTTTAATGTGAGACTATGTCAAATGCCTTGCTAAAATCTAGGTAGGCCATATCCACAGCCCTTCCCTGGTCTAATACTTTGGTCACCCAGTCAAAGAAATCTATTAGGTTCATCTGACATGACCTTCCTGCTGTGAAATCATGCTGCTTTGGGTCCTGTGCCCCACTGGCCTCCATCATTTTCCCTACCACTGAAGTCAAACTAACTGGTCTGTAGTTTTCTGCCTCTACCCTGCTCCCACTTTTGTGAAGTGGAATCACATTTGCCCTCCTCCAGTCCTCAAGTTCCACCCCACCCTCCCATGATTTGTTAAAAAGAGTTGTCAGTTGTGTTGCTAGTTCTACCCTTAGTTCTTTTAGAATTCTTGGGTGAATCTCATCAAGCACCATTGCTTTGTCCACACTCAGTTTCAAGAGTTCTTTCAAAACCCTTTCTTCTGTGAATGGACTGATATCGACCCCCCTATTCAGATTTTCTGTCTTGTTTGGTTTAGGTACTTCCCTCTCCTCTACCGTTGTGAATACTGAGCAGAAATATTCATTCAGTATCCCTGATTTTTCACTATCACCCTCTGCCCACATTCCCTCCCCTTTATTAAGTCTCTGTATCCCTCCCAGGGTCTTTCTTCACTCCCTAATGTATCTATAAAATGGTTTTATCCCTCTTCTTAACAGAGTTGGCTATTTTTTCCTCAGTTTGTGCCTTTACTATTCTGACAGCCTTCCCTGCCTCCTTCTGCTTTGACTGATAAACTTTTCTGTCCTGCTCCTTCTGTGTTTTCTTATATTTCCTGAATGCTATCCTTTTCTCCTTAACTATCACTGCCACCTCCTTTGAGAACCCTAGTGTTTTTTTCCTTTGTTTTGTTTTGTTGATTTGCTTCACAAAAAGGCATGTTGCCTCTGCAATGGCTGTTTTGATTATTCCCCATTGTTCCTCCACCCCTTCTTCTTGCTCATTTGCTAGTGCTTTTCTGAGGTACTCTCTCATTTTCCTAAAGTCAGCCCTCCTAAAGTCCAGTACTCTTGTTTTCACATGGCTTGACTCTATGGCTGTGTTTATTGTGAATCACACTGTTAGGTGGTCACTTGTTCCCAGATGGCTACCCACTTCCAAATCTGAGATCCTTTCTCCTTCCCCATTTGAAAGTACCAGGTCTAAGATTGCACCCTCCTGAGTGGGTTCCAACACTAGCTGTATGAGGCATGCCCCCTGTAGGGCATCAAGAATGACCCTGCTCTTGGATGTGCCTGCAGTACAGGTACTCCAGTTAACATCTGGCATATTCAGGTCCCCCATCAACAATATCTCCCCTTTTTCTGCCATTTTAAGGATGTCTTCTATCATTTCCTTGTCCATTTTATCCCCCTGAGATGGGGGTCAGTACACAACCCCCCATGCAGATTGTGGTGCCATTACCTGTCTCCAGCATGACCTATAGTAACTCATCAACTTCCTGTTTACTTTTTAGTTCTGTTGTTTTAATCCCTTCCCTTGTATAGAGAGCTACTCCTCCTCCTCTTTTACCCACTCTGTCCCTCCTGTATACTGTGTACCCTGGTATGTTGACATCCCAATCATGGTTCTCTGTGTACCATGTTTCAGTGACTGCCACAATATCTAGGCATCCTTTTTCCATCAATGCCACTAATTCAGGGAGCTTCTTGCACAGACTGCGGGCATTGGTACTCATCACCTTCCATTTATTTTTTATGGCCCTACCCCATTTAGCCCCATCCCTGTCCTTACTGGCTTTTTCTGCATTTATTCCTGTCCTGCTCCCTACTTATTCCTCTACCATGGTGTGTGCCTCTCCAACTACTGTGTTGTGTGGGGGGAGGCTGGTATTTCCCTGAACCTTTTCAGTGCCTCCCCCCTTAGCTAATTTAAATGCTGCCAATGAAGCATTTAAACCTGTCACCTAGAGTCCTAGTTCCCCCCTGGACAGATGCAGACCATCGCACCAGTATAAGCCTGCATGCCTCCAGGTGGCTCCTCAGTTCCAAATGAAGCCAAAACCCTGAACTCCACACCAGTTTTTCAACCATTCATTGAATCCAATGTTGCAGAATACCCTAGCATCATCCTTGCCATAGACAGGCAGCACCTCTGAGAAGGTTACCGTACATGCTACTTGTCTAAGACCCCTCCCCAACTCCACAAACTCCTCTTGAACCACTCTGATCCCATTCACTGCCAGGTCATTTGTTCCTAGGTGGACAATAACATCCAGCTCCCTCCCTCATGCAGCTGCTCCCGTGAACCTGAGGATTCACTTCCTGTCCCTCTGAGCCGTGATGCCAAGCAGGCACCTTACCTCCCTATCCCCTTCCTCCCCCACTTCTACCCCCCTAATGATTGAGTCCCCTACCAGGAGTTGTTTTCTTCCCCTGTGGGGTCTCATGCTGCCCTCCTGTGAGTCTCCTTTGTGGAGGTTTCAGCATCCTTCTTGGTCTCCACTGCAGGTGCCTCCATAGATGAACCACTCTTTGCCAGATCAGCATATGAATTGTGGAGAGGTACAACTGGATGGATGCACCTCTGTTTCACCACCCTCTCCTTCTTTGAGCCCACCTTGGTCCAACTGATCCTGTTTCTTGGTAATCTCTGATGTACTGGTGGTGGCCCTTGGGCCCCTGGGTGGGGGAAGAGGTTTCATGAATCCTAGCCAGGTCAGCCTGGAGATGGGCAACCTCCTCCCTCAGACCAGAGAGCTGCCTGCAAACAGGGCAGCATCACAGCTTCCAGAATGTCTCCCAGAACACTGCTGCCCCACAGCCATTGCACTGCACCACTCCTATCTTGACTTATTTTGTGTTCCCTCTCCTGTTGTTTTGTATGCTTACTGTCTCCTCCCTCTATTTATTTTTAGACTTACTTTCCTTCTGCCTATGTGCCCTTACAACTCTCACCCTTCCTGTTCTGGGACAGGAACTTCCTGTAGTCTTCAGTAGTCTCCTTTTTCCATGTTTGGATTCAGCCCTCCAGCAGCTGGGGGGGGGAGAGTTATTTTTTTAGGTTTCTTCAAGGTTGATGAAACTAATGTGTCTCAGTGATCCTTCCCTTCCTACTACCAAACAGGAAGTTCCTGTTGTCAGTCAAATCCAGTGGCTATAAAAGTAGAACTGGCTTTGGGTGGGAAGGAGGGCAATTAGTAAAAAAAAAAAACAAATCTGTAATTCTAGACTGCTATTTCTTGCTCTGAAACCAAAGTTCTCCTCTGTCAGAAATAGCAGGAAGCTGTAACTGGAGACACTTGCTTTTGTACTACCAAGCTGCTAAGCCACACCCCCAATTAGATTAACCCTCTGCTCTGACTCAGCAAATTAATCTGATACAGCCTTCTTCTTCAGAGAAACACACAGTGACTTTCTTTTTTTCCCTTAAATGAGACCCCCTTCTTCTAATAAAATATATGTTTGCTTAAACCAAACAGGTACTGACTCCTGCTGAGATAGAAATGATTTATCAAAAAAAAAAGTAGTTCTAGACTGCTATTTCTAGCTCTGAAAGCAAAATTCTCCTCTGTCAGAAATAGCAGCTGAATACAAGCACATGAAATCCTGGCCATTCACCTCAGTGCTGTTTACCCCCCTCTCCTGTGCACTATTTTCTTGCTCTGTGTTGTCTTCTGCTTAACTTCTGGGTTCAGAGTGCTGCCTTTACTTTTATAATAAAATATTTTTCCTGAATGATGCAGCCCCCATCCTCTGATCATTCCAGTTCAGTTCTGTTATTATGGACAAAAAAAACACATTAGAGTGAGTTATTAGTTTCACCCTCCCTCTTATTACAATGAGTGCACAGTTTATGCATTGTTACTGATTGAAAAACAAGTTCAACTTTACTATTGATTTTCAGTTGAGAATATTTGTCCTTTTCCTTATATCTCCCCTCTTTTGGTTCTGTTTTTTACAGTTTATGTTTCCTGTTCTAGTGTATTGAGTTCAGTTAATTTCCAAGTTTCCTATAACATGTGTCTACATTGCCACTGATTCTTATTTGGATGCCCTTCTGTTTTTCTCTAAGTCATCTCTCAATATTTTGGGGAAAGGGAATGGACTCTTTGGTTTTTAAATAGGAGGCTATGTGATTAGCATTAACTATTATCTTCTTATGGTGCCCTAATACCATATCAGCCTAGTATTCTCATATTTATGTGAGCCACCATAGTCCTTAAGATGTGCTGCATTCTTTATGATGGTTACAGTTGCATACTTTATTACACTTTTTTATGGGGCTCTATTGTATGTATCTGTGGGCCTTTGCTGTTCTGAGCCAGTTATAATAGCATGCTTTACTGTGTATTTGCATGGGATTCTATTTCTGTATTTATGAGGAAGTGATGTTCTGAATCTTTTGGTTTCCAGCATTTTTCATGCATGACACTCCATTTCCATAATTGTTTCCCCTGACAATTTTTGTTATGGCATTATTTGAGACATTTTGAACTGGTCACTTATGGATTAGTCACTGAGCCACCATATTTTACAAATCCTAGCTAGCGCTCCTTTGCATTTAATTGCTGGGGATTATACCTTTACAGATACATTTTCCTCAGTGCACCGAAGCCAGTTAAGATTTAGCACTATCTATGATATTGTAATGCTATTATTAATGAGTCAAGTAGTTTCTGGCTTGTCATAATAAAAAAAAAATACTTTGTTTCTTAAAAAACATTTTCTGAGTTACTGCTGAGCCACCATAATATCCCCCTTTATTTTTGAATGAGCGTGCTAGCACTGTTTAGGTTCTAGTCACAGGGGGATCTTTTCCATGCATCTGCATGCAAAAAACTCTTTGCATTAATTTGAAACTAACACAAGAATTGTGACTTTTCATAACTGGCTTGATATCTTTTAACTGACCATACTCTCCCCTTTATTTCTGCATGAATGCCCTGTATAGCTTTCAGTTGTAAAGGTATTTTTTCCCATGCATCTACATGTTGGATTTTCTTCCCTTCCTATATGCTGCTTTATATATGCATTATGGCAACAGCAATTACTAATGGAACCACTGATCCCACTTAAAATGATGCCTAGTGGCAACCCCCACCCTCTGGTGGCCATCCCATATCTGTAAAAAAAGGAAACCATCCCTCAATATTTTAATAAACCTGTAAAAAATAAAATAATCCCTCACCAATCTTATCTCTGCTGCTCCTACCTTCCACTCAGCACTCACCACCCCACAACACCAGTATACCCGCCACACACCCTCACACATCTGAACAGGTCCCAGGAGGAAGATCCACTCTGGGATGGAAGACACGTATCCCTGCTGGAACTGGCAACTGCAATCTCAAAATTAAGGTACAGTAAGTGTGGGTCAATGATTTTCAATGGTGTTTTGAACTTTGATGCATAACTTTGGCTGTTTTTCATATTTTCACCTCAAAGTTTCAGCATGGCCTTTGTGGGGCCCTATCTAATGACCAAAGGTGGTAGAATTATACAAATCATGCCCAAATGGTGTTTTTGTGGTTACTTGGTGAAATCAATTTTTGGGCAGGATTTGAAAATTATCACTAACCGTCTTCATCAGGCTGGGTCATAAGATGGCAATGTTAAAAATGTGGGGTCAAAATATGGATAAATGGCAAAGGTATGAGTGTACACTGACATTTGGCAGCACACACTCATAACTTTGGTAATTTTCACAATTTTGAACCCAAATTTGCAACATGACCATTTATTCACATCGCCTCATGAATGTGACAACTGTCATTTTTCAAATCCTGCCCCAAATGTGTTTTTGCACTTCTGGCATAGAATTACATTGTTGCTGGGTGAAATCACTTTTTGGAGAGGTTTTCAAAATGTATTCCAACTTTGTTCGTGAAGCAGGGTCAAAAGAAGGTTGTCCTGAAAATTTGGAGTCAAAATATTTAAAAATGGTAAAGTTATGACTGTATATTGAAATTTTGCAATGCACGCTCATAACTTTTGTAACTTTCACTATTTTGACCCAATATTTTCAACATAGCCATTTTTCACATGACCTCATGAATGTGACAACTGCCATTTTTCAGATCCTGACAAAAATGTGATTTCACACCTGTGGCATGGATTAACGTTGTTGCTGCATGAAATCCCCTTTTTGGCAGAATTTGAAGATTTTCTTCACCATTGTTAATAAGTGGGGTTCATAAGAAGGCTATATTGAAAATATGGGGTAAACATATTACAAAATAATAATGTTATGATCATACATTAACATTTTCCAATGTACATTCTTAACTTTGGTACTTTTCTTAGTTGTTTTTAGTTTTTGTTTGTTTCACACCTGTGGCATGGATTAGCATAGCAATCATGTTGGCTCTGACTAGAATTTGTTTATATTAGGAGGATGTCACTGCAGATTTGTTGCAATTCATTCTGTAATTTTAGAATTAACAAAGGTGAGTGCATCATAATACCACTGTCTTTTTTTACCTCCAAGGTATTACAATATGCCTGTATTTTTATTTATAATTTTTCATGTTGAAAGTAATTTAAAATGTTGGTTTACAGACACAACTAGTAAACAATGACAAAGGAGGATATTTTCTTAGAGATGTTGGTTGTAGAACAAGTTTGCTTCTGGGTGTCTATGTTGTAAAAAATTAAATGCAACAAAATTAAAGCTGTAAACTATTGTGGAAAGTGAGCATATTGTTCCAGACTTCCTTGGTTGTTTAATTTTTTGTTTATTGGTTAGGTGCACTAGACAATAAAATGCTTATTTTCAGGCATGACTCTGGAAAATTACAAAAGTTAATAAATTTAACATCATGGAGATGGTTATGGAATGCAAACTATAACAATATATATCAAGCTGTTCTCCAAAATATTGGTTGTTGCACAAGTCTGCTTCTGGGTGTTTGTGTTGTAAAAAAATGCAACAGCAATTAAAACTGTAAATTATTGTGGTGAATGGGCCAATTATCCTAATTTTCCTTGGTTGTTTCTCTTTCCTTGATTGAAGCAGGCTGTGCCCTTAATTAAGTTACTTATATTTCTGTGGGGTTGGCTGCACTGGTATTCTCTTTGTTAAACAGGCACAAATGGAGAAATAAATAAAAAATAAAAATCTAATTTCCTTGACTTCAGGAGGAGATTCATTGTAATAATAGTATGCATGTATTGTGACTGTTTCACAGGTTTTTCCAAAAGATACAGTATATGTGTTCTGTGCTCTCTGGTTAAGTCTGTGTACATGTAACTGAAATGGGCTTCTCAGCGGTGGGTCTAAACAAGTGTGGAAATAACTTCACCTGATTTAATTTAATTTGATTTTGTAATTTATATTTTCAGAATAACCCAACTAAGAAGCAACAACTTATTTAAAATGGGGACTCACTTTAACCTAGTTTTAGAGCTAGAAGGAAAAAACCACAAGGAGGCTAAGTGACTTGCTCACTGTCACATAGTAAGTCTGCATCTGTGGTGGGTTTTAAACTTGTAATCCTGAAGAAATTTCACACAGAGTAACTTTTCATAATGATAGTGCTCATCTGAACCCTCCTAAGACCTAAACTATGGAAATGGGAGTATTTTACTCCAGTCAGTGATATTTGTCCACATTCAAAGGTCAATATGTTTAATGATAAAACTTAAATGGGGAGGTTGATCAATCCACCCATGAACTCCACAGACTGTATGGATTCCAAAAAATGTATACTTGTACCAGGGTCTGTAACTCACTCTCAAGGCACTCTTTGGTAGTTCAGATGTGTAGAGTATGGAGAATGGGGCCCAAACCATAGTCTGCATTTGAGAATACTGGGTGGTCCAGGTCCTACAAAAATCAGAAAAACAGTGTCAATGCAGACATAGGATTCATAGGATCAGATACAGGTCTATAGCATCAGCCATTAATAACCTGAACCACAAAGTTCTGTATGACTGAAAATACACCATCTATTCTGGAGCTCGCTGCAGCCGTTTTTCTACTAGAAAGGAATCAAGCCCCTACCCCTGAAGGGCACCCTGCCCTGTAGCACGCTGCAGATGTTTTTCTACTAGAAAGGAATCAAGCCCCTGCCCCGAAGGACACCCTGCCCTGGAGCGCGCTGCAGCCATTTTTCTACTAGAAAGAAATCAAGACAATTTGTTTCTGCTGGCGGAGTACTCGTTTGGCTTTCAAATCTTGGTGCCTTTTTTCTGAGACTGCTACCGCTGGGGGATTTCTGCATTGCTACATTTTACGGGCTGCTGTGCCAGTGGTTTGTGGCTACTTTCTACCTAGCAGCACTCGTGGTTCTCAGTAGGGGGCTGCTCAGCTTTTGTGACCACTGCTTGCAAGCTCGGCTGGGGTAGCGCAGTTTACCTCTTTGTTTCGGGACTCACCTCTGCATCTCGGGGACTCAAGAAGGGACGCCTTTCGATCTGAGGACTCCCAGATTGTGGGGTAGCTCAGTAAACAAAAATTAAGAGACTATATTTAACCAGCTACTTTAGGAAGTTATACTGTTAAATGTTTTACTTCAGTCCTGTAATCTGCCTACAAATACCTCCTAGTCAGAATTTTTGTGATGAGGGCTATAATGTTCTTTCTTACCTTAGCCTATGTAATTGCAAACTGTAGCCCAGTTAGTTCTGACTTGTGCTGAAAAGGTACTGTTTGAACAACTGTAGCTGGATATTATTCACTAATGTAACCCAAAAGTGAAATACTGCTTTTCTCATCATCCTTTCCCTGTGCTCCTCTCTCTCCCCCACCCTCATACTCACCCACTCACTCACGCCTCTCCTCTCTGCCCCCTCCTCTAACAGCCTTCTCCAATTACAGCCGACCCCTGTAGTCTCTGACCCTATTTAACTGTTGGATTTTCTCCTTTCTCCTAACCCCTGCCCCTGAAGGGCACCCTGCCCTGGAGCACGCTGCAGCTGTTTTTCTACTAGAAAGGAATCAAGGTAATTTGTTTCTGCTGGCAGAGCACTTGTTTGGCGTTCAAATCTTGGCACTTTTTTCTGCGAATGCTACCGCGAGGGGATTTCTGCATCACTGCATTTATGGGCTGCTGTGCCAATGGTTTGTGGTGTTTTAACCAGCATACAGGCGCATCTTGCCCATAGTGGCATATCCCACCAAGCCCCCCCCCGTATCTACCCGAGGCTACTCCAAAGGGGAGGGTCCCTCTCTCTTTCTCTCCCCAAACCCTAACCATTTCCAACCAGGTTTTTCTTTTTCATCCTATAACCTCCCCTTTCTCCAACTCAATCCCCTGATTAGCTAAAGCAACACAACTAGAGAACACATCACAAGCACATTTGAACCTTTCAATAAATTGTAAATAGCAGAAAACACTTCAGTCCCAGCAGAATATTCCAATCTCTCACTTCACCAGTTCCAAAATTCACTTAGGACTCCTGTTCTCAGCACATAATCAGGTCAGAGATTTAAATAGTGACGAAAGCTCAAACCACAATCGTCCATGGCGTCTCACGCTGTCAGATATTTTTTCTCTCCATATTGAAGCTTCACCATGAGAGTCACCGGATGCTGCATTCTAAACTTAATCTCAGCTAGGTACAGTTTCTTCTTAATTTCTAGGAATTCTTTCTGGTGATCCTGAACTGATGGAGTTTGGTCTTGAAACAGTCAAATAGACACCCCATTCCACTGCAAATGTTTTATCTGCTTAGCTTTGCTGAGGACATGGCCCTTTTCTTTATAGTTCAAAAATCTCATGATTAATATGCGGGGCCATGCTCCCGGAGGGGGATCTCTCTAAGGGCGCAATGTGCCCATTCCACATTGTATGCATCCCCCAATGGTGTTGGGCCCAGCAGCTTGAAGAGAAGCTCCTGTATGAAGAATACACAGTCTGTCCTCTCTGTCCTCTCTGAGAACCCAGCCATTATTAGGTTGTTTCTCCTGCTGCATGATTACTGATCCTCAATTCGATTTTCTAATTTTCTAATTTTTTTGCCCAGGGCGACCATCTCTTGGTCGAGTGTTAAAGTTTTTCTTTCTTGGGAAGAGACCCTGGCTTCCACAGCAACCATCCTCTGTGCCAGGGTGTTTAGAGCAGGTCTTACCATGGAAAAATCTGCCACTAGCCCTTGTAACATTTGAGGATGTTTTGTTCCCCCATCAAGTTTCGCTTCATTCTCCTGGTAATCCTGCATGGGTGATTGGGGTTTCAGACACTTCACTGCCAGGACATGAGCAGACAAGGGCTCTGCGTTTCCACACTCTATCTCGGCCATGCAGTCTGGCCTACTGTATATGTCACAGAATCAGCTATAAATTGATGCAATTTATACCAATCAGCTGAATAGAAGTTTGCAGAGATGCCTTAGTAACCAAACAGATTTGCTTAATGTCCAAAGAAAGCCATTAGTAGCTTTTGTAGTTTAAGTAAATTAGCAGGGGCCTAGGAGCGGTACTCAGGATGTCCTCTCTCCTCTTAGCTCATTATGTGATCCATAAAACATGAACATTTTATTTTTTATCTGCTTTTCCTGTCATGATGCTGTGTCTACAATAAATCACACCTTTCTTTTCTTTCTGTTTCTCACTATCTTTTCTAAAAATGTTCTGAACTACCAGAATAAATGTCAGGTAGCTACAGGTTAGTATTATTAGTACTGCCACTGATACATGGTACTGCACTGTATCATTTTCCCAACATTGTTCTTTATGAATGTTGTGTTAGTTGTGCCTTAATCACAATATGCATCACCTCTGTTCTACCATGACTTGTCTTAATTGTCCAAATCTCAAGCACTGTAGTACACACAACTGCCAAGTACAGTACTATATATAAATGTCGCACTTCTGGAAATTGCTCCCCAAACCATTAATCAGTAATGCTGGTAATAGTATACAGCAAAAAAAAAGGTCTGATCAAAATATTCTAAAAGAAAAATCTGCCAAACACAGTTTGTTGCAATTTAAAAAGATTCCTTTAATGCAAATATACATATTTAAAATACAGGCACACCACCTCCAGGGCAACAACAAGGACACACAATGCTGGTAATAAACTACTGCCTGTGCCTCTGCTGCTATGCTGTGTAATTCACCCTCTGAGACAATCTGTGTTGTCAAACACTTTAGTACACATAACTGCCAAGCACAAGATATAAGTTTCTCACTTCTGGAAATTGTTCCCCCAAACCAGAAATTAATAATGCTGCAAATAAACTGATGCTGGTGCCTCTGCTACTATGCTGTGTAATTTGCCCTCTCTGACAGTCTGTGTTGACAAGCACTTTAGTACGCACAACAGCCAAGCACAAGATATAAGTTTTTCACTTCTGGAAATTGTTCCTCCAAACCTGAAGTCAGTAATGCTGCTAATAAACTGCTGCTGGTGCATCTGCAACAGAACATTTAATAACACAGAAACTACAGCTAAGACAAGAAGTACTCAAAATCTGTGAATTCAGCAGTCAGTGAGCAGGAGTAATTTAACATTAAGTATAACAAAAAATGACAGAACACTGTCACTTTAGGAAAAATATGACTAAAAAATATTTGCAAAATGGTGAAGTGAAGCCCCATATCAACAGTTACACCAAAAAATTAAGTGGCATGATTGTAATGTGAGTATGTGCCATGAAACAGACAATTCAGTAAACAAACAAGATTGCTCCCAAAAATTAAGATGCATGATTTGTTACTAAGTGACATGAAACAGAAGTTTTAATACACAGTGTTGCACCCAAAAATTAAGCGGCATCAAACAAGATTTGATAACACTGAAAATCACTAAAACTGCTAGAGAAAGACACTGACAAAATGGCTTAGTTAAAACACAGAACCCCAGCTGAGAATAGATTTGTTCAAAATCTGTGAATTCAGCAGTCACCCAGCAGGGGTAATTTAATATTAAGAATAACAAAAAGTTACAGAACACCATCACTTTAAGAAAAGTATGACAAAAAAATCTCTGCAAAATAATGAAATGAAGCCCCACTTCAACTAACAGGGTTGAACCCAAAAATTAAGTTGTGTGATTGTGATGTGACTAAGTGATGTGAAACAGAAGATTCAGTAAACAACATGGTTGCACTCAAACATTAAATTGTGTGATTCATGAGTAAGTGACATGAAATAGAAGATTCAATTAACAGGGTTGCACCCAAAAATTAAGCAGTGTGATTCATGACTAAGTGACATGAAACAAAAGATTCAACACACAGGGTTTCACCCAAAAATTAAGTGGCATCAAACAGAAGTTTCAAGAGCACTGATAATTACTAAAACTGCTACAGAAAGACACTGACAAAATGGTTTACTTAAACATGGAACTCCAAATGAGAAAATATATGTTCACAATCTTTGAATTCAGCAGTCAGCCAACAAGGGTAATTTATTATTAAGTATAACAAAAGTAATAGAACACTGCCACTTTAAGGAAAACATGACAACAAATTTGATTTCAACTCTATTGTTGTCTTTCTTGTGCAACTATACAGTCCTTACACTATCACAAAAAATGTTCTCAACTACTGCTGCCACATGATGCCACATGGTACTGTGCTGTGTGTGTCACTGTCCCCAAAGCTGTTCTTTATACATTTTGTGCTAGTTTTGGGTTAATCACAATACACATTACTTCTGTTCTCCCCAGAAATCAGAAATACTGGTAATAAAGTACTAGTGCTGCTGCTGTGCTATTTAAGTCACCCCGGGACAGTCTGTGTTGTCAAACACATTAGTACACACAAGAGCCTGCCAAGTACAAATACATAAATTTCTCACTTTTGGAAATTCTCTAAATGCTAAATAAGAAAAATGATTTTCTGAAGGAATTTGATTGCTTTGCTGTAGCCTGTAACCCTCTGGAGGATCTGTTTGAACCTGCTCATTGTCCTCTTCCACATGTACAGTTCCGTTTATGGCCAAAAAGATATACAAACTGAGAAGACATTGACAGGCTATTCCAGTACTTCAGTGGACAAAGATGCAGTATGCTGTTCTATTTACTTAATTGCCTTGTGACCTAGCATCAAAGTTATGTATTTTATTTTATTTTCTTTTGTTGACCGGGGGAGGTAGTAACCATTTTATTTTTAATAATTTTTCCTTACTGTTTTCTATTTTTAGGTATTATCACTAGGGTGATGAAATCATGTTGCTGCATAGTTCTAGCCTGTATCTTTTTTGGGGGGTGCAGCAATTTTTCTAACTATGGGAAGATAAGTATGTTTTTTTGGGGGGGGGGTTGCTTTTTTAATTCTGAAATTCCTTTTCAGGTGTCAGACTAAATGTTTTCTGTTCTTGTTGTTCTAATTTCAGGTAATTTTCAGCAGCTGTCTGTTGCAATGTTGTCTAGGTGGAGAAGATAGTCATGGCTTGCTTGTTGGAGCAGGAGACAGCAGCAGAGGACAGAAGATCTGTGAAGACAAGAAAAGATTATTGAGACTCTACTCAAATAAGTACCAATCTGGTGGTGGCCACACAGTATAGTCATTGTCCACTCCCCATGTGACTGAGAGAGAGATAAGGACAAATAAAACTTGTTGCCTACAAAAGTACTGAATACTACAGTGTTACTATCAAACCTGTAACATTTATTCTGATTTGAATCACTTTTCAGTTGGACTTTCAGTGTTGTTGAATCTTCTGTATGATACTACTTAATTCTGGAGTAAAAACTTTAAACATATAAAAGGCAAATTATGTATCTATATAAGCAGTTAGTCAAATATATTTATTCTTAGAAACATAGAAACATATAAGTTGATGGCAGATAAGGACTGCAAGGCTCATCCAGTCTGCCCATTTCTTTTTCTACCTTATGAATGTGCCATCAGATTTTGCTCTGTCAATGGCCTATCTATTCGTACTTATCTGTATTGCTCCCTTATGCCTTTCCCATGCCTGTTTGAATCCCTGCACTGTATTCATATCCACCACTTCCTGAGGTAGGCCACTCCATGCATCCACCACCATTTCTGTGAAAAAGAACTCCATCACATTAATCCTTAATTGGCCTCCTTCTAATCTCATGCTGTGTCCTCTCATCCTGCTATTTTTCTTATATTGAAACAGACTCTTTCACCTTGTTAATGCCCTTAAGGTGTCTGAATGTTTCAATCATATCACCTCACTCCCTCCTTTGCTTTAGGGTATACATATTTAGCTCTGTCAATCTGTCCTCATATGTTTTCTGATGCAGTTCCTGCAGCATTTTGGTTGCCCTTCTCTGGACTGCCTCAATTTGGTTAATGTCCTTGTGTAGGTGTGGCCTCCAGTACTGCATGCAGTACTCCAGATGGGGCCTAACCAGTGTCTTGTAAAGAGGGATTATTACCTTCCTCTTATGACTTGTGATACCCCTACTAATACACCAGAACATCCCCCTAGCCTTACCTACTGCTTTAGTGGTCTGCTTGGATGATTTCAGGTCATCTGTGATGATGATGCCCCAGTCTATTTCTTCCCTTGTGACTGCCAGCAACTCCCCTCCCAGCCTATAGGTGGCTTCAGGGTTTCTCTTCCCTATGTGCATGATCTTGCACTTCTTTGCATTAAACCCCAGTTGCCACTTTTCTGATCATTTTGCCAATTTGTCCAGATCTCTTCTAATTCTGCCCACCCAATCTGGATCATCTACTCTGTTGCAGTTCTTGGTGTCATCTGCAACCAGACAAACCTTACCCTCCAGTCCATCTGCAATGTCACTGATGAAGATATTAAAGAGGACTGGTCGCAGGACTGATCCCTAAGGTACCCCACTTGTGACTTGTATTTCTTCTGACTGTATACCTTTTACCACCACTCTTTCTTCTTGGCCCATCAACCAGTTTGCCACCCAGTAAACCAACTTCTGACCCACCCTGAGCCTACCCAGCTTATTAATCAATCTTCTATGTGGAACAGTATTGAAAGCTTTGCTGAAGTCAAGGTGGGCGACATCAACTGCTCCCCCTTGGTCCACCACTCTGGTTATCCAGTTAAAGAAATCTATGAGATTAGTCTGACAGGACCATCCTGTTGTAAACCCATGCTGTCTAGGATCCTGTGCTCCTATGGATTCCAGGTGTTGCACTATCCTTTCCTTAAAGAGTGCCTCCATAATCTTGCACACTACTGAGGTGAGACTGACTGGTCTGTAGTTCTCTGACTCCTCCCTGCTACCACTGTTGTGGAGTGGGATCACATGAGCCCTTCTCCAGCCTTCTGGGACCTCTCCTGTGCTCAGAGACTCACTAAACAGTTCTGATAATGGCTCTGCTAGTTCCACCCTTAGCTCCTTTAGTACCCTGGGATGTATGCCATCAGGTCCCATTGCCTTGTCCATCCTGAGCTTATTGAGCTCTTGTAGGACCCTTTCTTTTGTGAAGGGACTAGTGCACACCTCCCTCCCCCATGTCCATGGTGCTGAGCTTAGTGCCCTGCCCTACTTTTTCCTCAGTAAATACTAAGCAGATATATCTATTTAGGATAGATGCCTTTAAATGGTCCTCCTCCTCACATGCCCACTTATCCCATTTGATCTTAGTAATACCCCCTCTGGACTTTCTCCTTTCACTAATGTATGTATAGAAAGTCTTGTCACCTTCTTTCACTGATCATGCTAGTGTTTCCTCGGTTTGGGCCTTTGCCTGCCTTACTGCTTTCTCTGCTTCCATTAGGGAAGTTTGGTATGCCTCCCTATCTTCATTCAGCTGCATTCTCTTATATTTCCTGAAGGCCAACCTTTTGGCTCCGACCTTTTCTGCTACTGTTTTTGAGAACCCAAGGAGTTTCCTTCTTCTTTTGCACTTCCTTTCCTCTCGAACACAATGGGATGTTGCTTCAAGTATTGCATCCTCAATGCTTGCCCACTTTGCCTGTACCCCCTCACCTGTATTTATTCTTGCCAGGGCTAGCTTAACTATGTTGGCCATCTTATCAAAGTCAGCTCCTCTGAAGTCTCATATTTTTGCTTTGAAATGGGATGATTTAGTTCTAGTGACCAAATTAAACCATACCATGTGATGGTCACTGGCCCTCAGGTGACCTTCTACCTGGAAAGCTGTGATCCTTTCCCTGTTAGTTAGTATTAGATCTAGGATAGCTCTGTCTCCTGTGGGTTGCTGTACCAGTTGTTAGAGCTCCCCCCCTTTAAGGGAATCTATGTGTCTAGTTCTGGCAGATGTTCCTGCTGGTATTGACCAATCTGTATCTGGCATGTTGAAGTCTCCCATTATCAGAACCTCCCCTTTAGCTGTCATGTTTTGTATATCTTCTAACAGTAATGTGTCTATGTCCTCCCCCTGGTATGGAGGCATGTAGACAACCCTAGTTCATATGGCTGTCCCATTTCCTGTTTCCAAGGTGACCCACAGTTCTTCTGACACCTTATGTGTGTTCTGATTTTCTGTAGCTTTGATATTTTCATTTACATAAAGGGCCACTCCACCCCCCTTTTGCACCTCGGTCTCTTCTGAACAGTACATAGCTGGGTACTGAAGTCTCCCAAGTGTGGTTCCTGATGAACCATGTCTTGCTAATGGCTACTATTTCCAGTTTAGCCTCTGTCATTATTGTATTCAGGTCCAGGATCTTGTTTCCAAGACTACGAGCATTTGTGTACATAATTTTCCTTTGGCCAGATTTCAGTGTGTTAGTTGTTGGGTGAGGTCTAGCATTTCCCCTGTGCATCATACGGGGAGCCTGACCATTTTCCTTATCTGGTGATGCAAATGAACTACAAACATGCTGAACTCCTGTTTGATCACTAGCTGAGGGGGAAGGGTGTTCTTCCCATTTAATATATCGGGTGCTGCACCCCTTTCCCCATTTGCTGGTTTAAATATTCTGCAAAGACATCAAACTTCTGCCCCAATGCACTGACTCCCTCCTTAGTCAGTTGCAGTCCATCAAATTTAAAGAACTTTCGCTCCCAAAACTGTTGCCAGTTACCTACAAATTTGTGTCCTTTTTCTTGGCACTAGCCCTTGAGCCACATGTTTAGCTCCCCTATCTCCCCTTATCTGACCTTTCGACCATCCCCCCCCACAGACTGACAGGATCTCAGAGAATCAATCTTTCTAATACAAATAAAAAGAAAATAAAAGGAAATTCATAATGATACTTACAGTTACATTAAAGTTGTTCACAATGCGAATGCCACTGGGATGGTATAGGAACAGCCATTATGAATGGTGAAACCTGCAGGCACACAAAAGGACAGATAAAAAAAACATTTTAATATCCTTCTGAGTAACTTGGAAGGCCTTTTGACCCCTGTGAGGCTGAGGACTGGAGTCACCCCACCAGCAGTGAGGATAAGAACTATGACAACAGTGCAAATGTCTTATCATCACAGCAAAGATAGGCCTTGCTTGGGCTGGGGTCTTGCTCCCTTGATGAGCTGGCTAGCTTCAGGGTGGGCTTGAATATCTTCCTGTCAAACAGTTCCACATTGGACACTGCTGCAGTAGACTTGTGATGGTACTATCCCCAGTATTGATTCTGATTGTCTGCAAAATGTTTTTAGCTGCTCCACATGATGGGCATTGTTCAATTTCAAACCCTGTAGATATTATCTCAGGGTGAACATTGCATTCAGTTATATAAGTTTTTAACTGAGGGAATAACCATAATTCGTACCACAGGATCAAGCCAAACTGCTTTAACTAGAGTCAGGACCATTTTGCATTAGTGCAGAAGCAGTTGATCATGCTATTTGTGGCTGTGCAGGAAACATGAAGGTCAGAGAAGGAGGAGGAGGAGGCAGTGCTGTGTGTTATTGGCTGGAGCAGGTATGCCTTTCCTAGATGGTAAAATGGCATTTCTGTGTTGCATCACTGTGGAAGTGGTGGCCCATACTGTTTGTGGCAGTGTAGGACTCAAGCAAGACAGAGGAGGAGGAGGAGGCTATGCTTTGTTTTGCTGGCTGGAGCAAGCATTGTTTCTAGACATCACATTCAGCTGGTAGAGGCAGGTATTAGATCAGGTGCATGGAAATAGCAGCCCAACATTTGAAGATGGGGAACAGTAAAATGAATGAAAATAACAGAATTATTTGGGAATTATACAGTAAATAATTGTGGTAAGGGACAAGGAGGGATACAACACATCTTTTTTTAGCCTTCAACCTCATCTAAAAAGCAGCCCTCACAGTAGAGCTCTGTGGAATATAAGTTTCACTCATGGAATGCCCATGGAATTACCATTCTGATTTCATAGAATGTGCATGAAAATTCTGTGGAATTTTGCCAAATTTTACATTTCAGTTATTTTGCTTCAATTTTACAAGTACACATCCAGCTGACACCAACTTTGGTATGCAGACAGCGAGTAATGGCATACATGGGTGTACCAGAGTCATGAGTTAAAAGGGGTCTGAGTTATGGGGGCCAAATATTTAATCAAAATTTAATGTTCAGTTGTTTTGCTCTAATTTTATGATTTCTTATCTAAATTTCTCTACCATTTCAGGATTTAGAGAATGTAGAAGATGAGTATGTGCACCACATTTTAAGTCTCCAGCTTCAAAGGGAGTAAGTTATAGGTAGCCAGTTTGCCAACATTTAGATTTCATTTATTTTAGTGTAATTTTAATAGCATTTATTGAGATGTTATAAAATGTTACAGGTATACAAGTTATCATTACATTTATATATGTACATAGTTTCAGATTTCTAGCTTCAAATCAGATTAAGGTATACTGTAGCCTGCAAAATATTTTGCCAAAATCTCAATTTCAGTTATTTCCTTCTAATTTTAAAATAGCATATCCAAATTTAACCAGATGTGAAACATTTAAACTACTATACCACATGGTCATTTCTGACTAGGCTCATATTTACATCTTTAAATGGGACTCAAATGTATTCAAACTTTCACAACATTTTAAAACAAAATTTTTCAAGAATGTAAACTGCAAATGTATAAACCCCTGAAACAAACTAGAGCATCCAATGCAATTAAATTTGGAAGATTCTTTGACTTTACAAGGAGACTGTGTGTGTCAGTTTTACCAATTGCTTGCTGCCATAAATTGCAAAATAACATCTGTAATTAATGTCATATTCCATAAGTCATTGTGAAAATTGTGGAACTGCATGAACGTTCTGTAAAATTGGCATTTGCCAAGTTAACTCAGCCTTCTCTGAGGAATTCAAATTAAAGGATAGATGTATGAGACACAGATAGTACAGGGGTTCACCAGGTTCAGGAATTAGATGCATGGTTCCACCAAGAAATGGACAGCTGAACTGGTTAGCACAAAAGTGGTAGATCCCCCTGCCCACCCACAGTTGGAGCAAGGAAGCAGAAACTGTCAACATAGAAACATAGAATCTGATGGCAGATAAGGACCACTTGGCCCACCCAATCTGTCCATTTGCCTACCTAACGGATAAGCTTCAGATACTAGTTAACCAACAGCCTACTTCCTCCTACCCCCCACTAGAAGTGCTTTATGTCTGTCCTATGCAGTCTTGAAGTCCCCCTGTTTTTGACTCCACAACCTTCTTAGAAAGGCTGTTCCATGCATCTACAACCTTCTCCATGAAGAAATACTTCATCACATTACCTCTGAGCCACCCCTAAAATCTTCAAATGGTGCCCCCTTGTTCTTGCACATCTCTTTTTCTGAAAGATGCTACCCTCTTGGACTTTGTTGATTCCCTTGAGTTACTTAAAAGTGTCTATCATGTCCCCCCTCTCCCTTCTTTCCTTGAGGCTATACATATTAAGCTGCTTTAGTCTTTCTTCATATGTCTTCTGGTGCAGATCCTGCACCATTTTGGCTGCCATCCTCTGGACAGCCTCCACCCTGTCTATCTCTTTGCAAAGATGGGGTCTCCAGAACTGCACGCAGTACTCCAGATGTGGTCTTACCAGCTGTCTGTATAGAGGGACAACAACTTCCTGTTTTCTACTGGAGATGCCTCTCCTTATGCATCCCAATATCCCCACAGCCTGGTTACTGCCTTCTCATATTGCTTCCCCACCTTTAGGTCATCTGATATAACTACCCTGAGGTCCCTTTCCATGCTTGTTGTTGTCAATATCTCACCCCCATTGTGTACTCTTCCCCTGGGTTTTTGTTTCTCAGGCACATTATTTTGCACTTCTTTGCACTGAATCTAAGCTGCCATACATTTGACCATTCCTCCAACCTTGCCAAGTCCCTTCTCATCCTTTCCACCCCAACTTGTGTATC
This sequence comes from Neoceratodus forsteri, assembly GCA_016271365.2. Taxonomy (NCBI): domain Eukaryota; kingdom Metazoa; phylum Chordata; order Ceratodontiformes; family Ceratodontidae; genus Neoceratodus; species Neoceratodus forsteri. Next base: position 635,444,286 of record CM028132.1, read on the forward strand.
AACCCTGTTACAGATCTTTGAGTCATCTGCAAAGAGATGTACTTTTCCTTCCAGTCCCTCTGCAATGTCACTTATTAAGACATTAAAAAGGACTGGCCCCATTACTGAACCCTGTGGTATCCCACTAATAATCCCCTCTTTCTTCACTGTGGACTCTGTTTACTATTACTTTCTGTGTCTTGTAGTCCAGCCAATGTTTTACCCAGGCTACCACCCTGAGACCCACTTCCAGGCTGGCTAATTTGTTTATTAATCTTTTGTGTGGGATTGTGTCAAATGCCCTGCTAAAGTCTAGGTAGGCCATGTCCACAGCCCCTCCCTAGTCTACTACTTTGGTCACCCAGTCAAAGAAATCAATTAGATTTGTTTGACATGATCTTCCTGCTGTGAATCCATGCTGCCTGGGGTCCTGTACCCCACTGGGCTCTAGGTACTCAACAATTCTTTCCTTCAGAAGTGATTCCATCATTTTCCCTACCACTGAGGTCAAACTGACAGGTCTCTAGTTTCCTGCCTCTGTCTTGCTCCCACTTTTGTGACGAGGAATCACATCTGCCCTCCTCCTGTCCTCAAGGAGCACACAGTCCTCCAATGATTTATTAAAAGGGGTAATCAATGGTGTTACTAGTTCTCCCCTTAGTTATTTTAGAATTCTGGGGTGTATCCCATCAGGCCCCTTTGCTTTATTAATCATTAGTTTTAGGAGTACTTTCAGAACCTTTTCTTCTGTGAAAGGACTGATATCAACCCCACTATCCAGAGTGCTTCTATTGACTGGATTTGGTACCTCCCCCTTCTCTTCCTTTGTGAATACGGAGCAGAAGTATTCATTCAGTATCCCTGCTTTTTCACTGTCCCTCTATGCTCATCCACCCTCCTCTTTATTCAGCCTCAGTATCCCTGCCTTAGTCTTTCTCTGCTCCCTAATATACCTATAAAAGGTTTTATCCCCCTTCTTAACTGAGTTGGCTATCTTTTCCTCTGTATGGGTCTTTGCTATTCTGACTGCCTTCGCCACTTCTTTCTGCTTTAACTGGTACAATTCTGTGTCCTGCTTCTTCTGTGTTTCCTTATACTTCCTGAATGCTATCTTTTTCTCCCTAACCTTCCCTGCCAATTCTTTTGAGAACAATAGTGTTTTTTTCTTTTATTTTGATTTATTTGCTTTACAGAAAGGCTTGTTGCCTCTGTAATGGCAGGTTTGATGTTTCCCCATTGTTGCTCCACCCCACCTTCTTGTCTGTTTGCTAGTTCTTTTCTCAGATACTCTCCCATTTTGACAAAATCAGTCCTCCTGAAGTCCAGTGCCTTCACTTTTGTATGGCTTGACTCTACAGCTATGTTTATCATGAACCACATTGTTTGGTGGTCACTTCTTCCCAGATGGCTACCCACTTCTAGATGTGAGATCCTCTCACAATCCCCATTTTAGAGTACAAGGTCTAAGATTGCTCCCTCCTGAGTGGGTCCCAACATTAACTGTCTGAGGCATGCCCCCTGTAGGGCATCAAAAATGGCCCTGCATTTGGATGTGGCTGCAGCAAAGGTGCTCCAGGTAACATCTGGCATATTCAGGTCCCCCATCAGCAATATCTCCTCTTTCTCTACATTCCTAAGTATGCCTTCTATCATTTCCTTGTCCATTTCCTCCTCCTGAAATGGGAGTCTGTATACAACCCCTGTGCAGACTGTGGTGCCATTTCCAGTCTCCAGGGTGACCCACAGTACCTCCTCTCCTCCCTGTTTATCCTTTAGTTCTGTTGCTTTGATCTCTTCCCTTACATAGAGAGTTACTCCTCCTCTTCTACCCTCCCTGTCCCTCCTGTAGATTGTGTAACCTGGTATGTTGACATCCCACTCATGGTTCTCTGTGTACCATGTTTCTATGACTGCCACGATATCCAGGCATTCCTCTTCCATCAATGCCACCTGTTCAGGGAGCTTGTTACCTAGACTATGGGCAATGGTACTCATTACCATTCATTTTTTGATGGTCTTATTCCTCTTTTCCCCATCCCTGTCCTTACTGCCTTTGTCTTTTTCTCCATTTACCCTTGCCCTTCTCCCTATCGACTGCTCAATCTTGGTGTTTATGTCACTAACTACCCTGATTTTGGGTGGGCTAGGATTTCCCTTCTTCTTTTCAGTATTTCCCTTGGCTAGTTTAAATGCTTGCCAATGAAGCATTTAAACCTATTAACTAGGATCCTGGTTCCCATCCTGGACAGATGCAGACCATCGCACAAGTATAGGACTGTATCCCTCCAGGCGGAGCCCCAGTCCTGAATGAAGCCAAATCCTTGAGCTCTGCACCAATTTTTCAACCAGTCATTGAATCCCATCATGCAGAGTACCATAGTCTCATCCATGCCACAGATAGGTAGCACTTCTGAGAAAGTTACTGTGTGTATTTCTTGTCTAAGGCCCCTCTCCAACTCCACAAACTCCTGTTGCACTACTCTGATCCCATTCCCAGCCAGGTCATTTGTCCCTAGGTGGATAATGACATCCAGCTCACTTCCTCATGCAGCTGCTCCCATAATCCTGAGGATTTGTTTCCTGTCCCTCCAAGCCATGATGCCAGGCAGGCACCTTACCTCCCTTTCCACTCCCTTCCCCTGTTCTACCCTTCTAACAACTGAGTCCCCAACCAGGAGTTGTTTCCTTGCCCTGTGGGGTCCCATGCCACACTCCTATGGGTCTCCATTGTGGAGGTTCCCAGCATCCTCCTTGGTCTCCACTGTGGGTGCCTCCATAGAGGAACCATGCTCCACCAGAATGGTGAATTCATTGTGGAGAGGCATGACTGGAGGGACACACCTCTGTTTCACCACCCTCACCCTCTCTGAGCCCACCGTGGTCCAACCAGTCCTCTTTCTTGGCAACCTCTGAGACAGTGGTGGTGGCCTGGGTGGGGGAGCAGGTTTCCCAAATTCTTGCCAGGTAAGCATGGGGATGAACAACCTCCTCCCTCAGACCAGAGAGGTGCTTGCAAATAAGGCAGCAATACATTCTCCAGAATGTCTCCCAGAAGACTGCTGCTCCAGAGCCAGTGCATTGCACCACTCCCCACAAGTCTATCTCCCTTCCTGTTTAGGATGTTTTTCTTTTTTTGTTTTTGTTTTAGTGTGTGCAAGCTTGTGAGTGTTTTTACCCTTTATTCAGTGTGCTGAGCCTTTAAGAATATGAGCAGGTGTATGTCCTTAGCAGTTTTGTGGGAGTGTTGTCAGAACCCCTGATATAAAGGAAATCTTAATGCAGGATATATAAGGATCACACCCAGTAAATGGATTATTCAGGGAGCCTGACATACATGCAAGTCGGGGACACAGAGGTAATCAAAAAGATGTAGTGGGGGAAGACAATGTCTGTGGCACCAGGAAGGAAGAATTCTGACTATTCCAACAGGATATGTTGATAAGAAAAGGAGTAGGTAACTCCCATTTTAAGGAATTTTGTCACTGTAGAGAACAAAGAGGATATCAGTGGGAACAGTTGTTCTACTAAATCAATCTGGCTACACTAAGAAAGAAGGGCAGTCAAAATAGTCACCCATAGAGGTACAGCAAGACTGCAAAAAGCTCAGACCACTTTATCAAATGAAGTAGTGACACATGCGTTGTGAATATTAAATTCCACAAAATGAATTCTGAATGCTTCATCCATATGCTACCATAACTATCTGAGAAAATGTGAACAGTATTTTTTGTAATTTTTTATTATAAATTTAAAACTGCTAAACTAATTTATCCAGTTGTGTTAGACATCAGGATACACTGACATTAAATATGAGTGTCAAATGTTAAGTCTATGCCTGATTACATCTCTGGGCCTTACATAGATAGTTGCCACTGCTACTCATAAATATGTTCACTCTCTTGACTTAGTCTTCCTCCTGGGGATTGAAGCCTCAGATTTGGGCATGAAACCAGTCAGACGGTCTGATCACTGTACCATGGGGATCAATTTTAGTACCCCCCTTCATAAGCCTACCTCTGTGGAGATGGTCAGGTATTTTCCTTTATGAGATGTTATCTCTGAAGGCCTAATGTTGGTACTGGATCTATCGAATATTCCAGTGCAAACAGTGACCCAGAGACCCTCGTGGTAGCCTATAACATGGCCATTTCGGCAGCCCTGGATCATTGCACCTGTTCAAATTTCTCCTCTCTCCCTTCGCCCTCGGTCCCCATGGTTTGATGAGACTTTGAGGGAGATGTGGTGATTAGGATGAAAGTTAGAGCATTGCTGGTGGAGATCTGCTCTTGATACCTACCACCTTAGATTGAAGGACCATTATCAAGTCTATCAATCTGCAATCACCCGTAAGAAGGCAGAGTTCCTGTCTGGAGAAATTGCTGCAGCTCCGAATTGACCAGCTCAGCTTTTCTGAACCATGGACAGACTGTGCAATCCAGCCTGTCTACAAGTTCAGAAAGCCTTTTTTGTAAATAGAGTGTGATAAACTTGCTCGATTCTTTGTGAATAAGGTGGCTGACATCAGGTGGGGTTCCAACTGACACAATCTACGGGCGTTGCTTTGGACCAGCACTTGGCTACTAGCCCTCATCATTCTTGGAGTACCTTCGACAGCCCGGAGTTCATGGATGTCATGCAGATTGTCCAAGGAGCACACCCTATGTGCTGTAGTTTGGATACAGGACCAACTTCCCTGGTTTTGGGTTGTATTAATTCCATCGGTCCAGTCCTAGCACAGATTGTCTGGTGCTCCTTGGAAACAGGTGAATTTCCTAACTCCCTGAAGGAGGCGGTGGTAACACCTCTCCTGAAGAAATCTTCTTTGGACCCAGACTGCCATGCAAACAACAGACCTACTGTATCTCCAATCTTCCCTTTTTAGGGAATGTGGTTGAGAAGGTTGTGGCCACACAACTGGAGAACCACCCTTACCGTCCTCAGGTGGTTTATATCTTTCCTCACTGGAACAACTCAGAGGGTGGTGCATGGTGTTCATTCCTTGGACCCTACCCCTCTGTCATGTGGGGTCCCTCAGGGGTCTGTGTTGTCCCCCATGTTGTTCGCAGTGTACATGCTGCCCCTCGGAAACATTATAAGAAGGTATGAGGTTTCACTGCTATGCTGATGATACCCAGCTCTACCTTTCTTTTGCACCTGACCAGGCTAGAGCTCTCTCAGTCTTTAATAACTGCCTCACAGAAATCCAGGACTGGATGGATTTGAGTTGGTTGAAGTTGAACTCAGAAAAGACTGAAGTGCTGGTTGTGGACCCAGGGTGCCGGATGGGGGGCCAGAGGTAGGCTCACCCTTGGGTCTTTTCCTTGGGGGCCTATCACTTCTGACCTCTGAATGGATGTGAAACCTTGGGGTAATTTTTTATGAGGGGCTGATGCTTCATTCAAAGGTGTTGGCTGTCATCAAGACCTCATTTTACCACCTAAGGAATATCTCCAGGGTTAAACACCTCGTTCTGTCTGGTGACCTTCTCACTTTGGTCCATGCCTTTGTGTCCTCCCATCTGGATTACTGCAACTCCCTGTACCTAGGGCTACCTGGGGTGGATATCCACTTCTTACAGTGCAGAACGCTGCAGCTCAGCTTTTGATGGGAACTTCTCAGCTCTGCCATATTTCCCCAGTGCAGCACGGACTGCACTGGCTGTCAGTACAGTGGTAAATTACCTTTAAAATTGGTCTTTTGACCTATAATGCCCTACATAGGCAGGGCTCAGACTACCTGAAAGAACTTCTGGTACCTTATTGCCCTGGGTGATCATGCCGCTCAGCTGAGGAGGGGTTGCTAGAGATTCCAAAGGTGTGTTTAAAATCTTCCAGGGCCCAGGCGTTATGCAAGTGCTCCATCCCTTTGGAATTTTCTACCCCATCAGTCATGGGAGTGCGCAACTGTGGAGGGATTCAAACAAACATTAAAAACATACCTCCGGCATCGAGCATTTGGGAACTGATGGATTTAATTTATCTGTATTTCCTGTTTTATTATATTTATGTTGTTATGAATTATGATACGTTTTAACTAATTGTAAGTCACCTTGGTTTTTGAAAGACACCATAAAATAAAGTTTTGTTATTTATTTTTATTATTATTATTATTATCATTCAGAGTTTTCACAAAAGTTTGCAAATATTTGCATAGTAAAATGTTGAACCCCTGTAACTTAAAAAGCACTAATCCAAATTGTCTCCATATTTTGATGATTCTATAACAATTACAAAAAGGATAGTCATGCTAATTTACACATGTCTAGCTCCAAATGTGTTGAGTGATATGCAGATAAACTTTTTCATGAAATTTTCCTTACAAAAAAGACAGACTTTGAATACATATCATTTTGAGATGATGCACCACACTGTTGCAAAATTTGGCATATGTTTATAACACCTATCATAAAGTAATCATGCCAAATATAGCATATCTGGCCCAATAGATGGCTGAGGTATATGTAGATAAACATTTCACGAAATTTTCCACAACAAACAAACAAAAATTACAGATTTTGAGCACCTATAATTTTGAGACAATTCATTTTAATGTCATGAAATCTGACACATTGTTAGAACACCTATAATCAAGTTATCATTACAAATTTAAGATATCTGTCCCAATGGACATGTGAGGCACATGCAGATACACATTTTCATGAAATTTCTCACAAAAAAATAAAATGACAGAATTTGAGCACCTATAATTTTGAGACAGTCCTTCCTAAGGTCATGATTTTCTGCAAATCATTTGATTTCTTTGAAAACAGTAAGCGTGCCAAACTGCAGAACTCTAGCTGAATAGACAGCTGAGTTATGTCCAAATTAATAAATGTTTAAGTCTGCAAAATTCCAATGACATTCTACAATCTTATGTGGAATTTTATGATATTTCATCAAAATTTCACAAATTCAGAATTTTCTCAATTTGCACAGCTTTACCTCACAGTCCTTCAGACTGGAGTTGTCGCCAGATGGGAGATCCTGCTCTGTTACTCCTTCATCCACCTCGGTGATGGAAGACAATTTGCTAGTGCCAACAACACCTTGCTCTTCCTCTTCACTGTCGTGTGTAGGAACATGGACATGTTTGTCTTCTGTAGAATGTGACCGTCATTCATTTCCTGCCTGTGCAGCACAATGGCACCAACCAAACTGAATACACGTTCCACACAGACACTTGAGGGTGGGCAACTGAGATATTTCATTGCAACAGAGGTTAGTGCTGGATGTTCAGCAATCTTGCTGCTCCAGTATAGCCATGTTTTATTGGCAATGGTAAGGTGCCTTGTGTCCATCAAGTACACATTTACCATGGATTGCACTACCTCCTCCTCCTCCTTTTCTTCTGTGTCTGCAACTCCCACCCAACTTAAAACATCCCAAATTACATTTATCATTTTCTCTTTTAAGTTGCATGGTTTTTCAGCCTGTTTCCCTTGTGAAGTGGTAGTAGCAACACCCAGTCTCTGTAGAGTTTCATGTTGTGCCTTTGATACATGTGTCCTTAGCATCTGTGCCTCGCATAGCCTTCTTATCAAAAGTTCGGTCAACTTTTGGACTTGCTGACACCCACATTCAATTAGCAATGCCAGGCCATGTTTACAGCATGGGGCAAGCAGTGGCAATCACAAAATGTTCAGACTGCAGATTGCTGGAAATATGTGTATTGGAGTCTAAGACATGGAGTGTGTGTTCCACACAACTTCCACTATCATCACCTCCCTCCAGTTGTTACTGCACATTCACCAGTGTCTGCCTAAGCACATGTAGTAGTGGAATGGCTTGACTAATACAGGCAGTGTCCCCATTCACTGCTTGTGTGGCATGTTAAAATGGCATGAGCATCTTGATCAGGCCATCCATTTGGCACCACTGCTTTGTTGTCAGACACATGGGTACTCCAGCTCAGTCACAGTTTGTATGTAGCAGCAGATATTTAGATATTGCTTTATACTGTTTGTACAACTGCTCAATCATGTACAGGGTTGAGTTCCCACTGGTGACAACATCCAGTTCCATGTGGTACTGAGGCAGTTTATTCTGTATCTGCAGCTGATGGAGCTGGTCACAGGCCTATCCAGAATGGGCAAAGTGGACACAGACATGATGGTCCCCAGTCAAAATGTCCTTGATATCCAGATAGGTGAGAAAGTGCTGCACAATGAGATTAAGGCAGTGTGCCAGTCATGGCACCGTGACACACCATCCATCACTGATGCATTTCGCAACATTAGGGCCATTATAGCTCACAATTAAACCTGCTTTCAGAGAATGGGGGTGCAGCCAGTCATCAGTCTCTGTAAGAAGGACATCCAGCATTTTCTCACCTGTGTGTGATCCAGGTATACTCTTCATTGTCAGTGTGGCATGCGGGTGAAAACCTGGAATGTTGCTACCCACACAGTTTGGCTTATTGCAATTTTACCCATGCCCAGAGTCATATAGTTCCCCAGGTAGCTGTATATATCGTCCTGTAATGCACAAGTAGAAGCTAACAGCTGTTTGGCCACTGGATGACATATCCATGCTGAGATGTATGCATGGTGATGGTAAATGCTTCAGGGCATGGTTTATCATCTCTGACACTGTCCGATAGAGGTCAAGAATGGCACATTTTGAAAAGTATGTTCTTGAAGGAATCTGCCATTTGGGACAGGCATTGGGCCTTCAACCTCTGAAATCCAGCATTCTGAACAAAAGAGAATGGCAATAGATCAATAGCCAGCATTTCAGCAGCTGCTGCATTTAGCTCATGTGCAGTAGCATGAATGGGAGGAAATTTGGAGTGATACTCAAACATGCTATGCAGCGTAGGCTGGACCTTTATTGGGGTTGGGCTACAAAACAGTTGGACTTGTCATGGTGGCATTGTTGGGGTGCTATTTGACTCATGGGGATCATATTTGCTGCTGCTTAAGTTACTCCAGTGACTTAGGGGTTTTTCTGCAATGGCGTAACTGTGCTTTTCTTTTTTTTCTTGAAAATAGTAAACTTTATTTTTCAGTAACAAAACAGTACATAACAACTACAGACTACTAAAACAAAACACAAACAACATCCAAAGGAAGCCTACCTGTCACATTAGCATACAGGGAGCAAGTATTAAGCATGAAAGAGATCTGTGCTGATACATTATTACATTAAATACTTAAAAGAAGAGTATGGCATCAATATAGGAGTACCCTCATATAACTAAAAATCATTGCCACCCTGACAAATTCAACTTGCATTAACCAGTAGTGCATCTGAAGCTCATCATCAAGCTAAGTACAGTGTGTGGGTATTTCTCATAGAGCATATCATTCGCTCCATATGTAAGGCTTCTAACATAGCATTATGCCATTCTCATACAGTAGGTTGGTAAGGCTTCATCCATCCAGTGTTCAAGAATTAGTTTTTTTCTCCTTTTTAACCACAATGTTAGCATCAGACTTATTTTGTTATTGTGCTTGTTTGTTTCATTACTAAAAATGTAATAAAGTTTACTTCATGAAAAAAAAGAGAATGAGTCTTTTAGCCATGGCTGCAATTACAGAAATGTGATATTTCCTTTGCCCACTTACAGATTTTAGGTTCAGCCCAATTAAGCATATTTATTTTGGGGGGCGGGAGATAAAGGCTTTCTTTAACCCTAGCAGGGGGTCCATTCTGTCTTTGATTTCTTCCCACAGAGATTGTGCTCTGGAACAATCCCACAAGATCTGCTTAAGTGTATCTTTGTGTAGATAACATCTTGAGCATATATCTGTTTCAAGTTTACCCAACTTTTTTTGTTTCACTGGGGAGTAATATAGGTTATGATTAATTTTAAACTACATTAATATGAGCCTATCAAATCTGAGAAATGTATTATTCTTTTTCTACTATGCAGCTATAGTCATGGGTTCAGATAGTTCAGGGAATTCAGATAGCCAATACAATCAAGTTGACTCATTGTCAGGAGTGGTCAGAGTTAACAGCTTCTTATATAATAAAGAGGTAGCATGATGCTGACTGCATTTAGTTCATCCCTTTTTCCAAAATCACTAGTTCCGCAGAGTCTATGGCCTAGGATGCCTGCTAGTGAATGTTAGATCTGGAGGAAGGTGAAAGCTGGTTCAGGACTGGATACCCATGTTTGCTTAAACTTATAATATGAAACCACAGAAAACCAGCGTTTGGTAAGTTACTTTTTCTGTTACTTTCTATTACATGTGGAAACTTGTTCCAGGAAGCTCTGTGTGGTCACTAGCAAGGATGGAGAAGTACTAGACAAAGTAAATCACCTTACAATTAGAGCTGCTTATTTCTTTTTATACAAAAACAATACAAACATAATAAATAACTATAACAGATAACATTTTTGAAAGTAATAGGTTAGTTATTAGTTACTTTCAAATAAATGTAAACAGTTACAGTATTTCTTTTGCATAAAAAGATATAAGTAATTGTAACTGTAAGATGTATTACTTTTTCCAGTACTTCTCCATCCTTGCTAGTGACTGCACAGAGCTAAAGTAATAGAAAAAGTAACTTACCCAACACTGCAGAAGACCCATCTAAAAACATGTTAAGATTATCTAATGGGATTTGCCCAGTAGATTTACAAGTAAACGTTTTTGTTGGATTGTGAAGTTTGGATTCGCAGTAAGGGGATGTTCTGGATCATAAATAGGTCTAGTAGGTTGTGCAATGGTTTACTAACCAGCACTGATGTTCTGATTGGAGTGGACTTTAAAGCTTTTGGAAGTTTGGCATAGGTCATGCTAAGCAGGGCCTTAGTAGCGATATCAGCATTTGTGTATAAATTATCCTCCATAACCTTCCATCAAGGGAAATAATGTGTTTGATCTGCTTGATTGGTGTGTTTTCTCCACCATAAAAATTGGGTCATCCTAATAGTGAAATAGTATAGTTTAAAGTCCAATAGTTGTTAGCCACCTTGCTCCTTTAGTCATGTCAGACCTCTTTAACTCCTCCCTTAAGTTGGGGTGGGTGCCTCAAGACTGGAGGATGGCCCATATGATGCCTATACACAAGGGCAGCTTGCTAGAGGATCTGGGAAATTATAGGCTGGTTATTCTGATGTTGGTAGTGGACAAAGTGATGGAGATCATCTTAAAAGAGAGGCTGGAGGGCTTTCTGAAGGCAAGGGGCCACCTAGATGATTGCCAGCATGGTTTTGTTAAGGCAGATAGTGTCTGACCAACCTGGTGGAGTTCTACAAAGGGGTGACAAGAGCACTGGATCAGGGCAGGCCAGTGGATGTCCTCTTTCTAGAATTCAGCAGGGCTTTTGACTCGGTGCCATATCCCAGGCTGCTGGAGAAGCTGGGGAACATGGGGTGGGGGGAAGATGGTCAGGTGGATAGGAAATTGGCTAGTGGGTCATGTTTGGAAGGTGATGGTTGGGAGGGTCTCATCTCCCAGGAGAATCATTAGCGGGGTCCCACAGGGATAGGTGCCAGGCCCACTCCTGTTTAATGCTTATATCTCAGACATTAGAAGAGGTATCAGGAGTGAGATGAGCCTCTTTGCAAATGACTTGAAGCTGGGGGTGATGGTGGATGGGGAGATGGGGGTTGTCCATCAAGGAGGACCTAGAGACTCTGGAGAGGTGGTCATGTGCTTGGAAACTAAAGTTTAATAATGGTAAATGCAGGGTTCTTCAGGTGGGGTCCAAAAACCTGGCTCACATATACACCTTGGCAGGGGAGACACTGCAGGGTTCAAGGGGGAGAAGGACCTTGGGGTGGTGGGGGATGCCAAAATGAATAACTTGGAGCAGTATAGTAGGGTCGTTGCCCAAGCAAATAAAATGCTGGGGTCCATAGCCAGGGGGATAACCTCAAGGAGCTGAGAAGTGCTCCTTCTCTTGTATAATTGCCTGGTTAGACCACACCTTGAATACTGCATGTAGTTTTGGCATCCTCACTTAAAAAGGGTCATTGCTTTTCTGGAGAGGGTCCATAGGAGGTTGATCAGGATGATACAGGATCTAGGGGAAAAGCCCTATATGGAGAGATGTGAGGAGCTCAAACTGTACTCACTGGAGGAGAGGAGGGACAGAGGGGACATGATCGAGGTCTTCAAATATCTCAATGGAATAAATAGGGTAAACCTAGATGGGGTGCTTCAGCTGAGGGAGTTTGGGGCCACCAGGGGGAACTCAATGAGGCTGGTTGGTGGGAGACTAAGGGGGGAGACAAGAAAATGCTACTTCACTGAGAGGGTGACGGAGCCCTGGAATGCACTGCCCATGGAGCTGGTGGCTGTTACAACTGTGGAGGAGTTCAACAAAGGCTGTGATAGGTATGGTGGAGGGTGCATCTCAGAACCCCACTGGGGGTTGGAGTGGGGGACCATGTGGGGAGGGTGAGGGGGCCATAATGGTGCCATGGGCAGACACTAATCCCCAAGCAGACTCAGTAGACCATAGGGCCTAATCTGCTGGCTTCTTAGTATGTTTGTAAGTATGTGACAAATTCTGAAAAGGCCCTACTAGGGGGTTTTGCCCTCTCAGAGGAATAAAAGAGCATATTTAAGCTGAGTAAACCAAGCATTTGACAGCACTGACGTCACCATTCCAATGGGGATACAGTATTCTAGGGAGTAGAATCATTTTAATTATGTTGATCCTTGCCCAGAGTGTTAAGGGAAGGGCCTGCCATAGTTTCCAATCTTGTTTAAATTTGACCAGGAATGGATCCAGGTTTTGGCTATGCATAACAGTGTAGCTCTGGTGATATGTAACCCAAGTACTTAATGGAATGTGGGGACCAAGTGCCTCCCCATTGGAGAGCTTGGTCTTTGCTAGTGTGGCAATTGAGGGGCATTATACATGTTTTGTCAAGATTTAATTCATATACAGTTAAGCAGCCAAATTCTTGTAGCATTTTAAAAACAACTGGTATTGAGTGAGGGGATTCAAGAGGTGGAACAACACATCTTCTGCATATATGGAAATCTTATACGGCACCCCTCCCACGTTGATATCTACTATATTTTCATTTGCTAGAATCCTTATACTTAGAGGTTCTAAATACAGATTAAATATGTAGGGCAATTGGGGTCATCCCTACCTTGTGCCTTTCTCTAATGCAAAAGAGGGGCACAACGTACAGTTACACCAAATTTTAGCTGAAGGGTGAGAGTATAAAGTTTGATTCAGTCTACAAAAGAAACAGGGAAGCCAAATGCAACCAATGTTTCAAATAATAAAATCCATGACACCCTGTCACATGCTTTATCTACATTTAGAGAAAGAAGCACAGCATAATCTTGTGTTTCTTTGGACACAGAGAGTATGTGCAACAGTTTTAGCAGGTGGTCTATTGACAGATGGCCTTGCATAAAACCAACTTGTTGGAGCCCAGTTAGCTTCTGCCAGATAAGATTAATTCTTGTGACCAGGATATCTGCCAATATTTTAATAACAATATTCAATAGTGATATAGACCTATAGCTGCTTACTAAGGTATGGTCTTTGCCTGGCTTAGGGAGTAATGCGATTAGTGCATTCCATAAATTGAGCTCTAGAGTCATCACGTGTTTAGCCTCACTAAAAAGCACTGGAAGCCAGGCAGAAATTTCAGTGCCCATTGCTTTATAAAAGTTTTGGGAGAAACCATCAGGGTCTGAGGCCTCACCCAGGTGAAGGAAGGAAATGGCTTGTAGCACTTCTCCAAGAGAAATGTTAGCTCCTAACATATCTAGTTGGTCACCAGAGAGTTTTGGTAGGTTAGCCTGTTCTAGGAAGAGTTGAATCTCAAAGATCTGCAAAGGAATTGTTTAGCATATACTTTTCTGGAAAAGATTACAGAATGCTTTGTTTATGTTCCCAGAGTCAGACAGCATTTAACCAGACATGCCCTGTTCAACTTAATCAATCTTCCAGATTCCTGTTGTTTAAGTCTGAGAACCAACAATTTCCCAGCCATTTCACCCTGATCCATATACTTGGTTTTAGCTTTAAAAATCACAAACTCTATTTTCTAAGTTCATTATATTTAGCTCTAGCCATATTTAGTTGCATATTAGTGGATGTAGATTCCCCCCTGAACTTTTTTTTTCTCCAGTTCTTGGATGGAATACAAAAGCTATTTCTCCTCATCCCCTTTTTCATGGTGGATACCAGCCTAATGAGTTTCCCCCTCAAAGTACATTTAAAAGCCCCCCATAGACAGGTTTGACTAGGTGCAGAATGGGAGTTGATTTGAAAGAATTGAAATACGCATTGTTCAGTTTTTTTCTAAACATTTCTGATCCTTAAGGAGGTAGTTGTTGAGCCTCCATAGTTCATCCCTTTCTACCTGTTGAGTGGGTATAAAAGAGAGAATAATAGGGGAGTAGTCATATATTACTTTTGTTTTCATTTCAACAGAGGATGGTGAGAATTAGAAGGTCAACACAAGTAAGAAAAAAATTGATCCTCGAACAAGAGTCATGGGCTGCTGATGAGAACGTGTAGTCCCTAACCATCTGGTGCTGTGTACCCCATGTGTCAACCACCCCCAATGAGTCTTGAATCTCCCTGAATGCACTTTGGGTGGAGAACAAACCTAACAGGCTGGGTTTGGATTGGTCAATGCAGTTATCTGGAACTAAGTTCCAATCATCAGGAAGGATGATGGGGCCATTTGGGAATACTTAGGAGCTTTGTTTAGATTCATGACGATCTGTGGCTCTTTAATGTTGGGCCCATAAACAGAGGCCAAAGTTATTTCAGAGTTGTCCTGCAAGCCTTTAATAATGATATACCTCCTAAGGGGGTCTGCTGTTGCTATGTTTCTTGAAAGGGGGTATTTCTATGAATTAAAATCACTACACCAGCTTGTTTATTGCTGTTGCTAGCAGTAAATGTCTGGCCTACCCATTCCTTTCTCCAAAGCAGGGTTTGCTGCTCTGGTGTATGCATTTCTTGTAAAAAAGCAATTTGCCAACCCAAAGATTAATATGTTTAATAATTTGGTATCTTTTTTCCTTCATCTGTGCCCCTTTACTTTTTCATGTTACATGGCAGCTGGTTTACTTGTCATTGATAGATCTTAGCCTGTGCTTGAAAATCTTGTTTGGTCTACTTAAATGCATAAAAGTCACCTATATTGGGATCATGTGGGGTAGTGAGCTGGAGGCCAGAATTAGTGCCTTTAATGTTACCCCCAAAGTAGAAAAGAGTATTGTGAATTAATCTAGATGTCATAATGTGTGCCAGCAGTATGTAATAAACCACAGTCAACAATAACCATAAGACAACATTTACTATACAACTGAAACTCATAACCAACACTGTGATACAACTTAACCCTGTGGCAGTTAGAGAACAGTTAGAAAATACAAAAGGGTGTGACTTGGGTCCCTCACTAGTCAACTTCAGACAAGGTTATTGAACTGATGTGGCATCTCCCACCTCAGTCAATTGGTCCAAAGTGGGCCTGAGTGATGGAAGTCCACTGCTCCATGACCTTTAAAATGACAGAGTATGTAAAAACCTTCATGCTTGTTTTAATAGTACTACCATAATTAAGCTGAGATTTTTCATGTGACACTAGCTGAATACAAAACCACACTCTGTTTGGAGTGGCTCTGGTAAAACTACGTAGGGGGTTCTGTTGGGTAAAGGTGGGTTGTAATGCTTTCCAATGTACTTTAGAGAATGAGCTGAGTATCCCCACCAAATTCCCAGCCATTTCTAAGATATTCACCCAATCTGCCCCCCCAACAAAGCATTATTTCACCATCAATTGTATCAGTTAAAATGATCGATGTCCAACACAGTTTTGTTAGTTTACAAATATTCCCAGATTAGACCCAGTCACTGGTGTAGAGTGGAATCCCTTCTCAAGCATGCTAGTGATGCAATCAGGTGACACTGTAACTGTCAGGGGATACACACAGAAGGCTGCATTTGCTAATGTGTGTGCATTACAATAGGTTTAGCCTATTGCACTTAGAAAGCTTCTCACCGGAAGGAAAAAAAAATAATCTTACCAGTTATCTAAATGTGTTTGTAATTTAAAACAAAGTACAGTTAGGATCTGCAGTTAACAGATAGGATGAAAAGAGAATCTCATGCACAGCTCACACACAGTCTCAGAGTGACTTGCATGACAGTCCAAAATAAAACTTGGGACACTGTGTGATTGATAGAAGTAGATGATTGGGTTAGCCATTATTATGGTATTCCGGGACTTGGGGGGGGGGGGGTGACTTCGACATCCTCTCTCATTGACAGGCATGTCAAGAGCTGTCATCTATCCAGCTGTGGCTGCATCAGTTTCACTTTTCAGTGGGAAAAATGTGGATGAGAACGCTGTAGATAAGCCAGTGGCATATACTGTGAGCCGTAAAGTGTTTTTGTGACAGTGCCATTTTGTATTAATAGTACCTTCAAGCATGGCACAATTCCGGTAGGGTTTCAGAGTGGCAGTTCCCACTCCTGCAAAATACATATGAAGGATAGGAGGAGACAGTATTCCAGGAAATGTAAATTTATTCCCATAGTCCAAAGACAATATTAAAGGATGTACACATTCAGCCAGCATCCAAGGTTTAGGTAGTGTCTATGTTGTCAGGAAGATTTAAGCTCTTTCACTGCAGATCCGCATTTCAAGGGTATTCCAAATACCTCTGGAAATATACTGGGTAATTCTTTTTTTGCAGTTTCAGCACTGGGAAACTCATGTTGCCATTTGTTTGGTCTAAGTACCAGCCTGGCAGGGAACAGCACACGCAAGCTTATTTCAGTACCATGTATTTTCTGCTTCATTTCTTTATATGCAAGTTGTTTTTCATGCATCGGATGGGTCACATTGCTAAAAATATAGAAGCAATGACTGTTCCAATCCAGAGTACCTTTCTATCTTACTTGTTCTTGAATGTATGTTTTATCTTAAGAGTTTATGCTTCGCAGAATTGTTGCTCTTGGTTTGCCGCCAGGAGGAGGTAGGAGCTTCAGGGAACTATGGGCTCTTTTAATTATGTGTGTTGTTCCCATCTGTGATGGCCTGGCTACCTCTCATAGGAGTTTTTGGAGAAAGAGGAGTAATTTCCCCGCTTCAGCTTTCTCCGGGATGCCCACTATCACCAGATTGTTTCTGCTATTTCTCCCCTCCTGATCTTCAATGCAGTCCTCCAATTTTGTCATTTTCTTTTTTATTAATTGTAGTTCTTTGCTGTCTGTTTCTTGTTTATCTTCTGTTGAACTAATCCTGCATTCTGCATCCCCAATTCATCTTGTGAGAGTCTCCGCAGTTGGTTTGTGGGTGCGAAGATCGCCGGCCATCTATGTTAAGGTTATTTTAATTGATGCCATCTCATTAAAAAAATCTATCCAATTTATCTGACAGATTTTCCAAATGTCCAATCTCTGGCAGGGAGTCTGATGGTGAGACCAGCTTTCATTGCTTGAGAGACAGCAGTCATTGTGGTACTGGTGGTGCAGCAGTAACATCCATCTCCTGTTGTGGTAAGTTGACCATTTCACTTCAAACTGTTCAGGATCAGCTTTCAATATTCTGATTACATTTTTTGGTAAAAATGAATTGCTTAAATACTTTTTAAGAGGTTATTGTCATGTTTGAAATTGCCATGGTTCACAGAGCCTGAGGAAAAGCTGCCATTCACTCTAGGCACATCAAGTGACTCCTCATAACTGTACTTTATTGACTCAGGGTGATACTATTCAACCCACCACCACTGCTGAATGCCCACTACAAGGCAGACACAGAAAATCCTCCTCCTCTCTGTAGTCCTCCTCACTCACCCCTCTGTCCACATGGTCTACTGCCCTATCACGTCTGTTTGCCTTTCCTAATAATGATTAGGAGCAGGGATCCCCTGCACTGCCTTTCTTTTGGTGTTTATGCTAGCGTAACACATGCTTGTTCTTCAGGTAAGTGTGTTGCCCAGCAGTGCCTAGGCGGCTGCTCTTTTTACCCCTACTAACTTATGCTTGACACAGCTGGCATAGAAACTGTCTTGTCAGCTAGGTGAAGTATATTGAAATCCCAAACTAGAGATTTCATTACCCTTGTTTTACCATGGTGCCAGGAGTGGCACAGCTGATGGGATGGAAATTTGTCTTTTGAGATAATTGGAGAACCTCAAGAATACTGTGTGGACTTTGGTAGTTGGGTCACTAGTACACACAACATCCCCTGCACCATCTGCATCACCAGCCTTATGTTTTTTTTTCTTTTCAGGCTCCCATAGGTGATCCAACACATCATCAACATCACAGCTACTGCTGTCCTCCTCCTCCACAAGTCTGTCCTTTTCAACCTCACCATCTTAAGGCTTTCTGACCCTCTCATAATCAGGACTCTGACCCATATTTTCTAGATTGCCCACCTCAAGCCACTGGCTTCATATTATCAGGCTCAGCCACACCACCACCACCAGCAATGGGGACACCAACAACCTCCTCCTCAACCACTGTTTTTGTTTGTGGTGCTGCCGCTTCTCTTGTCACCTGCCAAATTCTCAACCAGCATGGCTGGCACAGATGTGACAGAGAAAAATTTGGCTACACTAATGCCACCCCTGCAAACTACTCCTTCGCTACTTCCAGCCCCAGAGCCCATAGAACCAGCAGCTGCTGATGCACCCACGGACATCGTTTTTTTTTTTTTTTAACTGCAGTACTATTTTGCCCCACAGATTAGGAAATCTTCTTTGCTGCCTTTCAGGCATCTTTGCCTTTGATTGAGCTTCTCTTCCCAGTCATTCTTCTGTTCTAGCAGATTTTTTTTAAACAGAAAAAGGATTACAATGACAGGGGCAATGGGCAAGTATTGTAACAAATAGTGACAACATTTTTTAAACAGCACAGGGATTACAAGGGGTAACAGGGGTAATTAGTATAACACACAGTGGTGGAAAAAGGTTTTTAAACAGCACAGGAATTACAATGACTAGGATAACTGGTAAGTATTATGACACACAGTGACAGAACACTGTGACTTTATGGAAAATATAACCAGAAGATCACTAATACTGCTACAGAAACACAATGACAAAGTGGCTAATTTAAACACACAAACTCAAATGAGAAATTACTCTACAGATCAAAAGAATTAACAAGAAAGAGTGAGAAAACAAAAATAAAACACAAATCTACTACTTACAGAAAAAAAGCTACAGATCTTTCTGGGCTGCCTTGCCGCCTTTCTACTTACAGTACTACCCTCCCCCACACCACTGCTTCACAGATTTCCAAAACAGAAGCCACTATGTTAAAGTAAATAATCACAGACAAAATTAACAACCCCCCCCACACAGACACAAATCTAGGAGCACAAGGCCCTCCCAAAAATTTGGAAGCAATTTGGATTCCAAAAAGCTCAGTTTTTAAATTAATTTAAAGCTTTATCTTCTTCTGACAAGCACAAAGATTTCTCTCTACTCTTTCTTTACAACACTTCACTAAGATAGCCTCCTCCATGTGATGTATGGGCAGTTTCAGCAACAAGTGACCTCCAGTCCCATAGTACATTGCAAACTTTGCATCTGAACCAAACTTAACTGGCAAAGTCACAATTCCACAGGCTTGTGAGACTTCACCTCTGTGCCTAACTCCACTGGCAAAGTTCTGACATTGCATTTCATGGAGTCATCACTTTTCCACCAAGTCACAACTTTGCATGGTGGAATAATTTGCAAAATGAGGCAAATTTGCAAATTAATCCACGAAGCAAAGTTTTTCAACTTCACATGTCACTATTCATAAGAGAAAATTATTCTTTCTTGTGGCAGCCATCTTATTTCTATTTTTATTATTTCAAAACCTATAAAAATAATATCCTGCAGTGACACCAGCACATGTATCTTGTTAAATGGGACACCATTATCTGGATTCTGGAGTTAGTTTTTAGTAAAAGGACCCAGAAATGTGTTTTTAAAACATTTTTTCAAATCATTAGTGACACTTTTCTTCTTTCACATTGCTCACTAAAATGAAACAGGACCATAAAAAAAGAAGCATAGAAATATAGAAACATAGACTTTGATGGCAGATAAGGACCGCTTAGTCGACCTAGTCTGCCCATTTCCCTACATACAGGATAAGATGCAGATCCTAGTTAACCAACAGCCTATTTCTTCCTACCCCCACAAAAATTGCCTTATGTCTGTCCCATGCATTCTTGAACTCTCCCACAGTTTTAGACCCCACAACCTCCTCAGGAAGGCTGTTCCATGTGTCCACCACCCTCTCTGTGAAAAAAATACTTCCTCACATTTCTCTTGAGCCGTGCCCCCTCTATCTTCAAATTGTGTCCCCTTGTTCTTGCACATCTCTTTTTCTGAAAGATGCTACCCACTTGGACTTTTGTTGATTCCACTAAGGTACTTAAAAGTTTCTATCATGTTCTCCCTCTCCCTCCATTCCTCAAATGTATACATATTCAGCTCCTTTCATCTCTCCTTGTATGGCTTCTCTTGCAGACCATGCACCATTTTAGTTGCCTTCCTCTGGACTGCCTCCATCCTGTCTATGTGCTTGGAGAGATGGGGTCTCTAGAACTGGATGCAGCACTCCAGATGGGGTCTCACCTACTGTCTTTACAGAGGGATAACAACTTCCTGTTTTCTGCTGGTGTTGCCTCTCCCTATACATTCCTGTATCCCCCAGCCCTCCCTACTGCTTTCTCACATTGCTTGCTAACCTTAAGGTTATCTGATATGATTACCCCAGGTCCCTTTCCATTTTTGTTGTTGTTACTACCCCCTCAATTGTGTAATCTTCCCCCGGGTTTCTGTTTCCCAGATGCATTATTTTGTACTTCTTTGCATTGAATCCAAGCTGCCATACTTCTGACCATTCCACAAACCTTGCCAAGTCCCTTCTCATCCTTTCCATGCCTCCTTGTGTATCAACCCTGTTGCAGATCTTTGTGTCATATGAAAAGAGGCATACTTTTCCTTCCAGTCCCTCTGCAATGTCACTTATAAAGACATTAAAAAGGACTGGAACCAGTACTGAACCCTGTGGTACCCCACTAGCAACCCCTCTTTCTTCAGAGTGGACTCCATTTACAATTATCTTCTGTGTCCTGTTGTCCAGCCAATGTTTTACCCAGGCTACTACCCTGCAACTCACTCCCAGGCTGGTTAATTTGATTATTAATCTTTTGTGTGGAACTGTGTCAAATGCCTTGCTAAAGTCTAAGTAGGCCATGTCCACAGCCCCTCCCTGGTCTACTACTTTGGTCACCCAGTCAATGAAATCAATTAGATTCATCTGACATGACCTTTTCACTGTGAACCCATGCTGCCTTGGGTTCTGTGCCCCACTAGCCTCTAGGTACTCAACAATTCTTTCCCTCTGAAGTGATTCCATCACTTTCCCTACCACAGAGGTCAAACTGACAGGTCTGTAGTTTCCTACCTCTGTCTTGCTTCCACTTTTGTGAAGAATAATCACATCTACCTTCCTCCAGTCCTCAGCTACCACACCATCCTACCATGATTTGTTAAAATGGGTAGTCAGTGGTGTCCCTAGTTCTCCCCTTAATTCTTTTAGATTTCTGGGATGAATCCTGTCAGGCCCCTTTGCCTTGTCCACCATCGGTTTTAGGAGTTCTTTCAGAACCCTTTCTTCTGTGAAAGGACTGGGATCAACCCCCCTATCCAGAGTGCTTCTGTTAATAGGATTAGGCACCTCCCTGTCCTCCTCTTTTGTGAATGCTGAGCAGATGTATTCATTCAGTATCCCTGCTTTTTCACTGTCCCTCTCTGCCCACACACTGTCCATTCTATTCAGCCTCACTATCCCTCCCTTTGTCTTTCTACACTCCCTAATGTACCTATGAAAGGTTTTAAAAAACAAAAACAAGGCGCTGCATCAGCATGTGGTCTAAAAGCAAAACAAAATGGTTTTATTAAATGCACACTGAAAATAGAAAATAGAGTTAAAAATCTATGTTTTGACCTTAGGTCTTCTTCAGGAAATATCTAAAAGAGAAAAAAATGAAGTTAGTGTAGAGGGGAGGTAAAATGAGATATATATACATGTGGGGAAAGAAGAAAGCGGAGGCTCAGGGAGAAGAAGTGATAAAAATGGTAAGATTAAGAGAGAGAATCTGTGAAACAAAAAGGTGATGATGGGAAAGATAAAGCATAATGGAAGTGAAAGAGCTAGAGAAGTTCCCAGGTGGGGACTAATTAACAGGGCCTAGTAAGATGGCTGAAATGTGACAAATGTGTGGGAAGGAGACAGAGATGGAGACTTATAGTGAAAATGAAAAATAAATTAAATCAGTACAAAAACAAATAGACTATAGGAAAAAAGAGATGGCTGAAATATGTTAGTGGAAAATAAGTCTATCATTTAAACCAGAGGGCTGCTGGGAGCCAAGGCGGATGATCAGCTTGGCTTCCATGTTTTTTCTTTGGTCAGGATCCCAGAAGCCCTGCTGAAGGACACAAACAGAAAGGTCATTGACATTGTGGTCCCTGGAGATAAAGTGGGATACAATGGGTTTAGCAGTTTCACCATTCCTGACTGCTCTGTAATGTTCCCTGAAATGATCAGCAAGACGCCTACCAGTTTCTCTGATGTAAATAGCTGTACACTTCCTGCAAAGAATACAATACACCACATTAGTGGAGGTGCATGAGAACTCCTTGATGATGTGAAAAACACCTGTAGGTCCCTGAAATTCAGTCACACTGGAAATAAATTTGCAGGTGTAGCAGTGAGTCCTGTTGCAAGGTTTGGTACCTGGGAGGGAGAAACTGTTAGGAGTAGGTAGGCTGCTTTTAACCAGGAGATTCTGCAGGTTAGGTGGACGGCGGTAGGAGGCAATAGGTGGTTCTGTAAAGGAAGCACCAATGTTAGGGTCAGTTTGCAAAATGGGAAAGTTACTGGTGATGATCCTGTGAAGAGAAGGTGTGCTCTGATGGAAGGGAAGCACTAGTGGAATTCGTCGTTGTTCTTCTGTGACAGTATCCTTCCTCCGGGGGTCAAGGTTATGGGGCATGTTACTGACCCGGGAGAATGCTCTGTCCACTGTGCTTTTAGGGTATCCCCTGTTGATAAAAAAACTATGCATTATTTGGGTCTGCTCAGCAAAATCCTCCTCTTCACTGCATAACCTGAGAAGTCTAAGAAACTGTGAATAAGGTAGACCATTCTTGACATGTTTAGGATGGAAGGAGCTGTGGAGGAGGAAACTGTAAGAGTCAGTGGGTTTGTAATAAACTGAAAGGTTTTATCCCCCTTCTTAACCAAGTTGGCTATCTTCTCCTCAGTTTGGGCCTTTGTTATTCTGACTTCCCTTCCTGCTTCCTTCTGCCCTAACTGGTACAGTTCTCTGTCCTGGTCCTTCTGTGTTTCCTTATAATTCCTAAATGCTGTCTTTTTCTCCCTAACCTTCCCCGTCACCTCTTTTGAGAACCATAGTGGCTTTTTCTTTCATTTTGATTTGTTTATTTGCTTCACACAAAGGTGTGTTGCCTCTGTGATGACAGTTTTGATGTTTCCCTAATGTTGCTCCACCCCTCCTTCTTTCCTGCTCACTAGTGCTTTTCTAAGGCACTCTCCCATCTTGCCAAAGTCAGCCTCCTGAAGTCCAGTACCCTCACTTTTGTATGGCTTGACTCTGTAGCTGAGTTTATCATGAACTACACTGTTTGGTGGTCACTTGTTCCCAGGTGGCTACCCACTTCTAGATCTGAGATCCTTTCACTTTCCCCATTTGAGAGTATGAGGTGTAAGATTGCTCCCTCATGAGTGGGTTCCAAAACTAGCTGTCTGAGGCATGCCACCTGTAGGGCTTCAAGAATGGTCCTGCTCTTGGATGTGGCTGCAGCAAAGGTGCTCCAGTTAACATGTAGCATATTCAGGTCCCCATCAACATTATCTCCCCTTTCTCTGCCATCCTAAGGATGCCTTCTATGATAGCCTTGTCCATTCTCTCCCTCTGACATTGGGGTCTGTATGCAACCCCTGTGCACATTGTGGTGCCACTTCCAATCTCTAAGGTGACCCACAGTGCCTCCTCTCCTCCCTGTTTACTCTTTTGTTCTGTTGCTTTGACCCCTTCCT
The DNA here is from genome assembly GCA_016271365.2 of Neoceratodus forsteri. NCBI lineage: Eukaryota > Metazoa > Chordata > Ceratodontiformes > Ceratodontidae > Neoceratodus > Neoceratodus forsteri. Next base: position 635,468,294 of record CM028132.1, read on the forward strand.
TTACATAGAGAGCTACTCCTCCCCCTCTTCTCCTCTCCCTATCTCTCCTGTAGGTTGTGTAACCTGGTATGTTAACATCCCAGTCATGGTTCTCTGTGTACCATGTTTCTGTGACTGCTAAAATATCCAGGCATCCCTCTTCCATCAAGACCACCAGTTCAGGGAGCTTGTTGCCCAGACTATGGGAATTGGTACTCATTACACTCCATTTCTTAATGGCCTTACCCCTTTTTGCCCCATCTCTGTCCTTATTGCCTTTGTCATTTTCTCCATTTACCCCTGCCCTTCTCCCTATCAAAATCTCTATCTTGATGTTTACCTCCCTTACTACCCTCATTTTTTGGGGGGATCTAGGATTTCCTTGCTCCTTTCTGGTGCCTCCCCCCCCGGCTAGTTTAAATGCTTGCCAAAGAAGCATTTAGACCTATCACCTAGAATCCCAGTTCCCCTCCTGGACAGATGCAGATCATCACGCTAGTATAGGTCTACATCACTCCAGGTGGATCCCCATTCCCCAGTGAAGCCAAATCCCTTAGCTCTGCACCAGTTGTTTAACCACTGATTGAATCCCATGGTGTGGAGTACTCTAGACTCACCAATGCCATAGACAGGCAGCACCTTGAGAAGGTTACAATGCTTACTACTTGACTAAGGCCGCTCCCCGACTCCACAGACTCTTCCTGCACTGCTCTGATCCCTTTCTCAGCCAGGTCATTTGTTCATAGGTGGACAATGACATCCAGCTCCCTTCCCCATGCAGCAGCTCTGGCGATCCTGAGGATTCACTCCTCATCCCTCCAAGCCATGGTGCCAGACAGGCACCTTACCTCCCTTTTCCCTTCCCTTCCTCCCCAAGTTCTTCCCCCCTAACAATGGAGTCCCCCACAAGGAGTTGTTTCCTTCACCTGTGGGGTCCCATGCCACCCTCCTGAGGGTCTCCTTTGTGGAGGTTCCCAGCATCCTCCTTGGTCTCCACTGCAGGTGCCTCCATAGAGGGACCACACTTTGCCAGAATGGCATATTAATTGTGGAGAGGTACAACTGGAGAGATGCACCTCAGTTCCACCACCCTCACCCTCACCCTCCCTGAACCCACTCTGGTCCAACCACTCCTCTTTCTTGGCAACCTCTGAGGCAACGACAGTGGTCCTGGTGGTTCCTGGGTGGGAGAGGACATCCCCCAAATCCTGGCCAACTCAGCCTGAAGATGAGCAACCTCCTCCCTCAGCCCAGAGAGGTGCCTGCAGATGGGACAACACCGCATCCTCCAGAATGTCTCCCTGAAGACTGCTGCTCCACATCCACTGCACTACACCACTCCCATCATGTCTAATTTCTGGCCCCTTAACTGTGGACTGGAATATTTACTCCTTCCCCTGTATATTTGTTTATTTTTTCTCCCTACTTACTTACTTACTGCTTAGAAACATAGACTTTGATGGCAGATAAGGACCGCTTGGCCCATCTAGTCTGCCCATTTCCCTACCTACAGGATAGGCCGCAGATCCTAGTTAACCAACTACCTATTTCTTCCTACCCCCATAAGAATTGCCTTATGTCTGTCCCATGCATTCTTGAATTCTCCCACAGTTTTAGACCCCACAACCTCCTCAGGAAGGCTGTTCCATGCATCCACTACCCTCTCTGTGAAATAATACTTCCTCACATTGCCCCTGAACTGCCCCTTCTATCTTTAAATTGTGTCCCCTTGTTCTTGCACATCTCTTTTTCTGAAAGATGCTACCCTCTTGGACTTTGTTGATTCCACTGAGGTACTTAAAAGTTTCTATCATGTCCCCCCTCTCCCTTCTTTCCTCAAGGGTATACATATTAAGCTCCTTTAGTCTCTTCTCATACAGCTTCTCTTGCAGACCCTGCACCATTTTAGTTGCCCTCCTCTGGACTGCCTCTATCCTGTCTATGTCCTTGCAGAGATGGGGTCTCCAGAACTGGATGCAGTATTCCAGATGGGGTCTCACCAACTGTCTGTACAGAGGGATAACAACTTCCTGTTTTCTGCTGCTGATGCCTCTCCCTATGCATCCCAGTATACCCCAGCCCTCCCTACTGCCTTCTCACATTGCTTGCTAACCTTAAGGTCATCTGATATGAGACATGATATGCTTATGTGGCCTTTAAGCTCCTGGGCTTCCTGTTCTGAGACAAGAAGTTCCTATATTTCTCAGTAGTCTCCTTACTTGATCAGAGTCAGACATCCAGCAGCTGGGGGGGCAGAGAGCTACTCTTTTCCTTCATGGATGGTGAGTCGTTTGTGGCTCTGTGATCACTCACTTCCTGCTCCCAAACAGGAAGTTCCTGTTGTCAGTCAAATCTTGTGCCTATAAAAGTAGAACTGGCTTAGGGTGGGAAAGTGGAGGTGAGGGAAGGATGGCAATATAGTCCCAGTAGAGAAGTATAGTTCTTACAGCAGCTCCTTCCTCTTGGTGTTCTCTGCCTGTTCTCTGGCAAAGGCTATCTAGGGCAGTTTTTAAATCTGGCTTTAACCTGGCTTTCTTCTAGCTAAGCTAAGGATCTTATGAAAGAAGTTGGACTTTTTTTTCACATTTTTCTTTGATATAAACCAATCCTCTTTTGAGAGTGCACAACAATCTCACAAAATAGGATTGGTTCATATGAAAGAAAAAGATGAACTTAGTTTTTTTTTCACACCTGTTGTTGTATGCTAGCTCCCTGCTTGCCTGGCTCCCAGAAACTGTGGCATTGGAGCCAGGGAGCATGGCAGATGCTGGAGCTTTTCCCCATGCAATGAGCAGACTGAATGAAAGCATGTATTGTCTCATAGTCACCAGCCAGAGTCACAAAATGATCCTCTCACCTCATCCACAAACTTGCATGACTGTCAGGGAGTAGAAAAGCAAATGGAGCCACGTCTTCATTGGCTCAAAAAGATGACCACCACTGAAACAGTGAAGTGTAAGCATTGCTATGGCAACCATCACTCATGCACATGGGAATAGGAAAGAATATGCCAAGCAAGCCACGGCTTACAAGTTGATTGGGGGGCATTATTGGCCCTGGCCAGTGATTTTTATTACTCCTGCTGTCTATTACACAACCCTAACCATGAAATAATATGATTGCTGCGTTCTGTTTGAATCAAATGTAGTGGGAGATGCATAAAAATAAGTTCTAATGTATTTTTTTGATCTTATTATGCAATTCTTTCAGTTAAACATGAGGAGTCAAAGGGGTCTAGTTTATAAATATGGTCATGTCTATAATTGGGGCAGCAAAGAAGCACCAGATGGTTCTGACCTACAAATTTTATTTTCCTAGCTATGCCACCACATTACACTTGACTGTTTCAGTAGTGCTGAAGATGCCATCTCTCTCAAATTATATCACACTAGAATTGGCATTAGAATTTACTAGAACTTACACAAAAAATAGGATAAAAGGTTAATTTCTCATACAGGTGACTATCTAAAGAAGGTTGAAGGCTTCCTCTCTGGGTATGATGCATTCATTGTGGAATGTACATATGGAAGTGGGCCATGTGAACATTCACAATGGCAGCCACCATGAGGCCCTGAAACTGAGGTATGGACCTTACAGGGGACCGGGCATTGGCAGTGACCAGAATTGCCTGGGCTATCAAAGTGCCAGCATGGGTGTCCAGAAGGAATGATTAAGCCAGAAACATGTCCAAGACAGTGGTGATAAGCTGAAGGTACTGGCAAAGGGTATAAATCTAACTGAGTGTATTGACCAGCATACCTAGTTTTTTGAACAACTGGCAAGTCTGACACAAAGTCTGTAGGGCCACTTCCTTGGATGGCAGCTTGAGAAGCCAATCATTCAGGTAAGAGTATTTGGATAGGTCTTCCCAGCATCAGACTGCAGCCACCACAGCTAAGCAGTTGGTGAAAACCCCCATCATCAAGGACAAGCCGAAGGACAAGGCACAGAACTGGTAGTACTGGCCCTCCAAAAAAAAGTGTAGGTACAGTACTGTCAATGGCAGTGTCAAATCATGATGTGCAGGTATGCATTCAGCATGCCCAGAGTGCAAATTCAATCCCCCTGCAAGAGCAAAGGGAGAAGGGACTAAAAAACCTTGCAAAACGTTTTGTACACAATGTATTCACTGAGGTCCCTGAGGTCCAGGATAGGGTATAGATCAACCATCTTCTTTGTTACCAAGAAATATCTTAAACAGAAACCTTGGGTTAATTTGGCCAGTTACAAAGGCTGACTGGCCCATTGTCCAAGACAGCATGAACTTCTGTCCATAGGACCAACAAGTGATCTGGATGGTAGTAACAAGGGCTGAAGAAAAGCACAGGAGGGGGTGCTAGCAAGAGAAAGTCATGACCATCTCCAATAATAATGAGAACCTACCTATCTGAAGTGAACTCTTGCCATTTTGTCATAAACAGGCACATATTAACCCCTACCTGAATCCCCAGTAGAGGAGTTGTTGGGAGAGGCAGAAGGTGGAGGGTTAACAGGGTCACCACTGGCACCTTAAAATGTGCACCAGAGGGCTTTTACTTTGGGCAAAAAGACCCCTAACATGGCAGGAGCAGGAGGCTCAGCATGGAGGACTACTACAACCATGCACACATGAGAGCTGGACAGAAAGTGACCGCAAGGAGTAAAGAGTCATTCTAGAAGACTGCAAGTCCTTGAGATTGAGATCCACATCACTGCCAAATCATTTCTGACCATGAAAAGGCAAGTTTCATTTTCATTTTTCTTTACTATACTGGACAGCAAGATGCACTAAATAGCCCATTCTTACAAGTGAACATTTGTAGTTGCAAAGCCAACAACTGACAAATTAATACATAGAAACAGAAATAGTGACACGGGTACAAGCTGGTAAAACATGGAAAAAGTAGGAGAAAACTATTAGGTACTGTTACAGTGCATACTGTCAAACAGAAGCTGACAGGTTGGTGGTAAAGGAAGAAATGCTGATTCCTAATATGAGGTGGGAGGGTAGAAGATTATAGATGCCAAATGTACTAAAGAACAGGGCTCTTTGCCCTGCAGTAGTGTTTCTGAAAGAGAGTAGGAAAGTGAATTTGGAATGGGTGTAAGTTTCCAAGTTCCCAGCGTATTGCTAGAGTATGGAAAGAACATGGAAATATAAGAGGGACTTTTCCTAGTGTAACCTTGTGTAGGAACATCATCAATCAATGGTTGAAGCAATCATCCAGGAAAAGGCAGGAAGCTGATTTGTAAAGTTTTCAATGGTGTGTGCGATACAATGGGTCAGTCTTTAAGTGACAGATACTGTTGTAAGCAATGCACACCTTGGCGAGGGACCCAGAAGGAGCAGCAGCATACAGTACATAATGGAGCCATTGTCCACATTAGGGCACAGTAAGCAATTTGTGAGTAATCACTGTTTCAGGGAACAGGAATCTTTTGACCCTGTGAAGAGCACAGTTTTTACCAGATTATTGATGTGGGTGTCAAAGGATAATATGTTGTCCAGAAAGATGCCAACATATTTAAAATGTTTGACAAGCTCCACCATAGTGCGGTCAATGTTGTGTATCAGAAAAAGAGAGCAGGTCAGTTTCTTGTGCATCCTCCCCCCAAAGAAAACAACAACATGGCTTTATTTCTTTTGGTGTTAAGGACTGTGGTGAGATAAGGCCATATCTTAATGTTTTGGTCATGTTTTATATAATTTTTGTATATGATGCATCAGAGATGCCCATAGTGGCCAGTGTAAGTGCAAGGGATCTTGGTTATAAGCACATGGGCCTTGTAGACTGTTGTAATTTTCTTGTTACTACAGAACAAACTGTTGCTGCTAGCAGAGGCTAGAGATAATTACATTATCTAAAAGGAGACAAAAGAAAAATTAAGCAGAGCTGGCCAGCTGGCAGGTCCATTTGTATTTCAATGGACCACAGCATCTCTGGTGCCTCTTCATCTTCCTTTCCTTTGTTTCGACCAGTCTACACAAAGTTAATCTTGATACCAGCTGAATGGTCTACTATTTAGGAAAATAGCTATATTTAGAGTTGATTAACGACAGCCATTTCACAAAGGAAGGAGGTTGGATGTTCCCCCAGAATTCTAATTCAAACTGGTTGACCTCTGAGTTTTTTTTATCTCATATTCAGAACTGCACATCTGTGTTTTGTAATGAAATGCTAAAATCTGATTGGATGGGTAACCATAGAAACAGAATGCTAGCCAGTCACAGAGCTAGCCACTATCCCGCTGACCTGCCCTTTTGAAACCCTTTAAAACTAGGATGCAGAAGGGTATCTGAGCCTTTTAGACTTTGCATTTTTGCTTGAAGCATTTTGCCATTGTTGTGTTTGGGACCCTCTCTACCTGCTTGATGAGAGAGCATAGACAATTTTCTTTTCAAAAACATTCTTCTGGATCACCAGAGCCAAAACTACCACACTTCTAAGGACACTTTGCACTTTGAAACTTCAACAACTAAGGTCTCAAAGTAGAGCTTTAATCTCAGAGTTTTAAAGAGTAGGTTTTTATGTATTATTTCCATTTTATTTTCAATATCCTGTAACCAATGTCTAAAATTGTTTGTCTTGATGTTATTTACTGTTTTCTTATTCATTTAATTAGTAAAGCCTTTGGCTTATTTTTAAAATAATTCTGCCTATGTCATTTGTGTGTGTGCTGCCTTGGTAAGGGTTGTTGAAATGATACTAGGCCTGTGTGATTGTTTAAGGCCAACACTACCAAAAGTGAAGTACCACTAGGGACTTCATGATGAAAGAGGGGAGGAAATATAAAGGGTCTCAAGAGGAACCTGGGGGGGTTTGAAATGAGCTCTGTATCTCAGGGGAGAGACTCACAATCGGGTGTATAGGGCCTCCCGAAGCGGATACATGCTTGTGACTTTCTGGGTTCATTGTGCAATAGCCAGGAGGGTTCTACCCCAGGAACATGGACTCAAAACTATATTTGTATCCCCATGCATGAAGAGAGGGTGCCCTAGGATTCTCTGGTGTACATTCAGTTGTGAAACAGTGAGCATGCTAGAAGGACAGAGAAAGGGTATCCCTGCCCCCCTTCACTGGAGGGATTTGCTGTGATGCAGAGAGAAATCCCACCCCACAGGAGTGGGCTGGTAACAGATTTGGTAAGCAGCGGTGTGATTGGTGAACTGTTTGAAAAACCACACACAAAGAGGGCAGAAAACTGGAAAAAGGGCAAATTGGTTACAAGACATAGTTCCCACCCTATTTTCTTTCTGTAAAAGAAAGACAGACTAGTGGTAGTGTATGGAAGAAAGATGACTTCCAAGTACAGTGACTACACTGTAGAAAAGCTGAAGCAGCTATTTCAGGAAAAAGGGTTCCATTGTGAGGGGTGAAGCAAAAAGAACCTCATGGAGGCTCTTGTGGCAGCCAATGAGCAAGTGACTGCCCAGGACCTCAAGTCACAGCTGGTGCCTGAAAAGGACCAGACCTTGGGCATGGGGGTGCCAAGGGACATTGCTGTGTCCAGTCCCAGAGAGGAGGACAGTGAGATCAGAGGGAACCCTTGGCCACAGCACCAAGAGAAGGCCACAACAAAGCTGGAGCTGAAAGGGATCAGGCTGCAGCTGGATTTGAGGAAATTGAAGCTGGAATTCGAGCAGAAAAAGTTTGAAGCCCAGCAAGAAAGAGAGCAAATGAGGTTTGAAATGGAGATGCTGGAAAAAAAATGTCATAGACAGTTTGAACTGGAGAAGCTAAGACTCCAACAACCAGTGCCAGAGGAGGTAAGTGGCAGGGGTGAACCTGAAACTCCAGGGTTGTGGTATAAGTTAAACTCCAAATTAATGCTGAAATTAAAGGGGGGGGATGTGGATGATTTTTGAATTCATTTGAAAAGGTCTGTATCCAGGCCGAGATACCCAGGGAGTCCTGGAGCTTCCAGCTATTCCCGCTACTTACTCGTAAAGGGCAAGAGGTGCAAGGTCAAATGGATAATGAGAACAACAGAGACTATGAGAATCTTAAAACTGCTTTCTTAAAAAAGTATGAGCTGACTCCCAAGGTCTACAAGGTTAAATTCCATAAACTCTGAAAAAGCCCTGACGTGAGCTTTGAAGAACTAGACACAAAGCACTGGCAGTTTTTAAAGTGTTGGTGAGAGGGGGTTGAAGCAAACTCTGTGAAGAAAATTGAGGAGGTTATACTTTTAGAACAGTTCTTTTGGGGTTGCCCAGCAGAGCTGAAAACATGGCTAGAGGACCAGGATCCTGAAACAGCACAGCAAGCTGCTGAGCTCTCGGATCGCTATGCTAGGAACTGGCCTGCTCTGAAAGGAAGTGGGGGAGCAGGTGTTGCAGCCCAGGAAGGGAAAAGTGTGCCTTTAGGGCAGCTAAAACCTCCAATGTCTTTGCAGAAAGGCGGAAGCCCCAAGTTACTAAGAAGGGAGGTCTTGGAAAAAAAGAATCATGAATGTTAATTTTGTAAGCAGCCAGGACAGCTGGCTAGACACTGTCCTAAAAAGGCACAGAATGGACAAAGTGTCCCTCAAAAGGAGGTAGGTGGACTGTGTACCCCTTAGAATATGCCCGTGAACATGAGGGAACACATAGACCCTGTTACTGTAAATAGGGTGCAGACCCATGGGTTAAGGGACACATGGGCATCTCTTACCCTGGTAAAAAGGGAATTGGTTGAGCCTGAACAGCTTATACCTAATCAATTTGTCACTGTAAGGGGATGCACAGGGAAGGAGAAAACCCTTCCATTAGCTAGTGTTCTCCTGGATTGGGGAAAGACAGGAGAGAGGGTACAGAAAGTGGCAAAGGCAGACAGCCCTGTCCTGGATGTGATTATAGGGAATAATTTACAGCATGGGGTCATGTGTGTGGTTACCCACAGTCAGACAGCTAAGACCCCTTGTATTTCCCTGAACCACACAGAAGCATCAGTGAAAAGAAAAGGAAGCTGTTGCCCAGCCTGTGTCTCCTGAAATGGAGAATAGTGAATTGGTGGTAGGACTTTCCCAAGTAGCCATTCACCAAACAGCTAGAGAAGGTTACTCTAAGGAGGTAGGGGTAACAATCATCAGAAAGTTAGGGATGGCAGTGACTATGAATGCCCTGATGCTAGAGCTATGGACCCCAGTTTAGGAACTGTGGGGGCCATGTCCCATGCTTTTGGAAAATGTGAAGATTTTGCAGCCACTCAGAGGACTGACACTAGTTTGGAGAGGCTGAGGGCTTGTGCAGAATCTAACATGACACAGGGAGGTGACATGAGACATAGGGTATTTTAGAACAATGGTCTGCGGTATACACAGGACACGAGGACTGAGGAAGGGGTGATGGGCAAGCAGCTTGTTCCCCAGGAGTATCATGAGCAGTTGCTCAAGGTTGCCCATGATATCGCCATGTCTGGACATCTGGGAATCACTCGCACCATGCAGCAATTGGCCCAAAATTTCCATTTGCCCAACTTCACCCAGCAGGTGAAGGAATATTGCAGGTCTTGTCACTGGTGCCAACAGCTAGGGAAGGCAAGTAGTAAAACAAACTGGAGTAGAACTGTGCATCAATAGTGGAAACAATGTATTGATATCCCAAGTAGTTAAATTTAAATATTTGGGTGTCTATTTGGACCCCACACTAAACTTACTGCGACATCTGGACATTATAGGTAAAAAAAAAAACAATCAAAAGTTAAGTTTCTTGTAGGAATATTAACACTTTGACAGATGAGGTTAGGTTACTTATTGCAAGGCAAATACTGTTACCAGTGTTAGATTAAGGGGCACCTCTATTTTTGGACAGGGTAGTTCTTCTTTTGATGAAATATCAACTCATACTGAACAGTATATGTAGATTTGGTTTAAGGGTCTCAGTTACAACACACCATTTTCTATTGTATAATAGGATGACTGTTTACTCTGTAGAGCATAGAACTGAGTATAATACTGCAATTTTTGTCTTTTAAGTATATCATAAGTGTTCTCGTATCCTTAATGATATGCTCTTAAAACACACTGAGGCCTTTCTTAACCAGGCATACTGAGTCTTCTTTATTCTATCCAAACTTACAAAGATTGTCTCAGACTGAACGATCATTCACATGTTACAGCCCACAACTGTTAAACAAGTTAACACAAATTACCAAAAAATCAAAAAGCATAAAGCACTTTAAAAAATGCTGGTATCTCACTTTAGTCAAACAACTCATTGTTCTTGTGATAATAATTGAAATATGCACTTTTTACTGTGTTCTTTATTGTATTATTTATTATGTATAAGTATGCCTTGTTTTTGTATTTGATGTTATTGTCCTGAACCTTTATGTACAGGTATTACTGAAAAAGTGCTATTCCCAGTCATTTTCCTGGTGAAAAAAAAAAGCTGCCCTTTTTCCCTTGCCCATTGTGGAGGAGCCATTCCAGAGGATATGAATGAATATTGTGGGATCCTTGTGTACCCCAAACTCCTCTGGGAAAAGGTTTATCCTGACAGTGGTTGATTACACCAACCAATACCCCAAGGCAGTTGTCCTCTCCTCCATTAAGGCACCCAGAGTGGCAGACAGCTTGCTAGTGATTTTCTCTTGTGTCAGGTTTCCACAGGGGTTATCTCTGAACAAGGGGCTAACTTCATGTCGGACCTGATGAAGTCTTTGTGGGAGAAGTGTGAGGTGATGCAAAGATGCACGATACATAATCACCCACAAGCCAATGGGCTAGTGGAAAGATTCAATGGTACCCTAAAAATGATACTCCAAGCATTTGCTGAACAGCATGGGAGGGACTGGGAGAAATACCTTCCCCCCCTTATTATTTGCATACAGGGAGGTGCCACAAGAGTCAGCAGGGTTCTCCCCCTTAGGACTTTTATATGGACATAGAGTGCATGGGCCCCTAGACTTCATCCATGAGGACTGGAAAAGCAAGCATGCCACCCAGGGAACTCCATAGTGGAGTATGTCCTTAAATTCAGGGAGAAGCTGAAGGAGCTTATGGGGGTGACCCAAAGCAACCTGTCAGCTGCCCAGCAGAAGCAAAAGGACTGGTACAAACATGGAGCCAGAGCTTGCTTGTAAGTGCAGGTCAGGAAATAATGGTCATCGTTCCAGTCTGGAAGAACAAGCTGCAGACCGAGTGGGTGGGATCATACAAGATAGTCTGAAAGATAAGTAACGTGAATTATATTGTGGAATTGCCTGACAGAAGACATACACATCAACTGTACCATGTCAATATGATGAAGCCATATGTAAATAGGGTGGCAGTATAGTGCAGTGGTTTAAGGCTCTGAGCTGCAAATCTGGTGACATCCAGCAGACCAGACCTGGGTTTGAATCCCACAGCTTCCACTTGCATACTGTGTGATCCTGAGCAAGTCACTTAACTTTCCTGTGCTCCCAGGTCACACCTGTAAAAAAGCTTTCAGCTTAGTGCGCTACTCCTGGTTAAACAACTAAAAAAAAAAAATAGGGCCAACATGATGTTTGCTGTTTGTAGTCCTGAGAAGTGGATAGATGAAGAAGATCCCCCTTCTGGACTTGCTAGAGGAAAGTAAGTGGGAGTCATCAATGGATACAATCAAACTGTCACCCCAGTAGACCCCAGAACAGACCCAGGAAATGAGAGAAGTCTTTGAGGAGTTTGCCCCTGTATTTATGGCCAAGCCCAGATGAACCTCCTTAATGACCCATGATGTGGACACGGGGATGTTATGGATAGCTTACAGGGTGCCTGAGGCCATCCAAAAGGACATTAGAAGGGAGGTGGAGGAAATGCTGGAGTTAGGAGTAATCCAGAAGTCCCACAGTCTCTGGGCCTCACCCGTAGTCCTCAACCCAAAGCCAGATGGGTCTACCCACATTTGTGTGGACCATTGTGAACTCAATGTAGTCACTAAGTCCAACGCCCACCCAATGCCCCAGACAGACGAGTTGTTTGACAAGTTGGGGGGGTGACCTACCTAACAATCATGGACCTGACAAAGGGGTACTGGCAGGTGGAATTGACTGTCAGAGCTAGGGAACAGTCATCCTTCATCACCCCAATAGGCCTCTTTGAGTTTAAGCTGATGCCTTTTGGGATGAAGAACACCCTTGCCACATTTCAAAGTTTGGTCAACCAGGTATTACAGGACCCTGAAGCATATGCAGTGGCTTATCTGGATGATATTGCCATCTTCAGTACCATCTGGAAGCAACACTTGTCCTATCTGATGGTAGTGTTCGGCAGCACACAGAAGGTAGGACTAACTGTAAAGGCTGAAAAATGCCAGGTGGCCATGGCTGAAGTGTTATATGTGGGACATATAACCTAGATCTGCTAATGCCAATGCAGAAGACCTATACTGCCAGTCAGAGTAAGAGGCAGAACTGATGGAAACTCTTACTAAAAAGAGGCGTGTTTCCCCCAGGTTCTGTCAAGGAGGGTGAAGTGTGATGAGATGAGACCATATCTTATTGTTTTGGTCATGTCATATATATAGTTTTATGTATATAATGCATAATAGACACTCACAGTGGCCAGTTTACGTGCAAGGGATCATGGGTATAAGCACATAGGCCCTGTAGACTGAGGTGATTTTCTTGTTACTACAGAAAAAACTGTTGCTGATGGCAGAGGCTAGAGTTAATTAAATTATCTAAAAGAAGACATAGGAATAGTTAAGCAGAGCTGGCCAGCTGGCAGGTCCATTTGTGTCTCAATTGACCACAGCATCTCTGGTGCCTCTTCATCTGCCTTTCCTTTGTTTTGACCAGTCTACAGAAAGCTAATCTTGTTACCAGCTGAATGGCCTACCATTTAGGAAAATAGCTATATTTAGGGTTGATTAATGACAGCCATTTCACAAAGGTAGGAGGCTAGATGTACCCCCAAAATTCAGGTTCAAACTGGTTGACCTCTGAGTTTTTTTATCTCATATTCAGAACTGCATATCTGTGTTTTGCAATAAAATACTAAAATCTGATTGGTTGGGTAACCATAGAAACAGAATGCTACCCAGTCGCAGGGCCAGCCACTATCCACTGGGCCTGCCCTTTTGAAACCCTTTAAAACTACGATGTGGAGGGGTATCTGAGCCTTTTAAACTTTACGTTTTTGTTTGAAGCCTTTTACCATTGTTGCATTTGGAACCTTCTTTAACTGCTTGATGAGAAAGCAGAGACAATTCTCTTTTGAAGCACATTTTCCTGGATCACCAGATCCAAAATGTCAGTTAATACACTTTTAAGGACACTTTGCACTTTCAAACTTCAACAACTAAGGACTCATGGTAGAACTTTAACCTCAGAGTTTTAAAGTGTAGGTTTTTGTGTATACTTTCCATTTTATTTTCAATATCTGGTAACCAACATCTAAATTTATTTGTCTTGATGTTATTTACTGTTTTCTTATTAATGTAATTTGTAAAACCTTTGGCTTATTTTTTAAATAATTCTGCCTATGTCATTTTTGTGTGTGCTGCCTTGGTAAGGGTTGTACAAATGATACTGTGCCTGTGTGATTGTTTAAGGCCAACACAACCAGAAGTGAAATACCACTAGGGGCTTTGTGATGAAAGGAGGGGAGGAAGGGAAGAGAACATTGTTTAACCAGAAATAGCACACAAAGCTGAAGATAGTTTCCAGATGCATCCTGGGAGCACAAGGAAGTTAAGTGACTTGCTCAGTGTCACACAGTATGCAAGTGGGGGGGGGGCAAGGATTTAAATCCAGATTTCCAGGTTTGCAGCTCAGAGCCTTAAACCATTATGCTATACTGCCTCCCTATACTGGGAGGAAATATGAAGGGTCTCAAGAGGAGCTTGTTGGGGGTTGAACCAAACTCTGAATCTCTAGGGAAAGACACACAATAGGGTGTATAGGGCCCCCTGAAGCCTATACATGCCTGTGGCTTTCTGAGCTCATTGTGCAGAGGCTCAGAGGATTCTACCCCAGGAACACAGACTTGAGACTGTATTTGTATCCCTTTGCACAAACAGAGGGGGCCCTGGGATTCTCAGTCATGAAACAGTGAGCATGCTAGAAAGATGAAGAAAGGGTATCTCTGACCCCCCCATCACCGGAGGGATTTGTTGTGATGCAGAAAGAAATCCCTCCCCATGGGAGTGAGCTGGTGACAAGGACTATCTCATTATTTAAGAACCATAGTTGGAGGAAGTCAAAGGCATGTCAAATGATTTTGTTTAAGATTGCTAGGTCCCTACCCAAGCTGAAGATTATAGCATCATCAGAATATATTAAGGTTTCAGTGGATGGGCAAGCACTAGGAAGTGAGTTTAGAAAAAGCAGGAAAATCAGGAAACTAATGGCAGAACCTGGTGGGACCCCACAGATGATAGTATGAATGTCCGAGTGAACGTTGTCAATAGCAGTTCTGTGCATCCGCAGGATAGGTAGTTTCTGAACCAACAGGTGACATCAGGTGATAAACTGAGAGAGGAAAGGGCACGAATCAGCCATTCATGATCCAGGAGATCAAAGGTCTTGGTGCGGTCCATTAATGCGTGGCCCAAAATTTCCACAAGTCTAAGGCATGATGCACATAGTCAGTGAGTCTCACCAGAGCAGTCTCAGTATTGTGCTTAGGGCTGAATCTGTGTTGGACAGTGATCAGCAGGTTATACTGCAGGATGTAGGCAGATGTCTGTTCCAACCCAATCCTTTTCAAGATATTTGAGAGCGGGCAAGAACAGAGATGAGACAGTAGTTTGAGCTGAGGTATTTATGCCTAGATTTGTGGATGGTGATAACAGTGGCCATCTTCCACAATTTGGGGTAGGCACCTGTGCGCAGGGAGAAGTTGAAAATATATTAGATGAGGTATGCCAGCACCTCACTAGCCAGTTTAGCAAAGTGGTAATCAACCCCATCAGGGCCAGAGACAGATTACAGACTAGAACATGTTAAGTATTTAACTACATGACCCATGGTCAGGTGTTTGAAGTAGAATTTTGGTGAGGAGGTTCCAAGTAATGATGGGGGGGGGGGTGGAACTTTGAGAAAGATTACAAAGTCTGATAAAGAAAGTTAAGAACTAACTGTTGATCATTGTTAGAAAACCCAGCTATACATAGCCATAACCAGTGGCAAAGGCATATGCCAGATGCAGCTGCACAAGTGGAAGCATCAGAGGCCTTGTCTACAGAATGAAGTAAATATTTGCTGGCCTTAGAAAGAACGTGCACCACCATGCTGCACTTCAGCTTTAGCACAGCTGTTGAGAAGTCCAACTCCATAGTAAGCAAAGTCTTTCACAGGCTGTTCTGATATGTAAGCATGCAGCTCTCATAAATGACAATATGGAGGCTAGGTGAGATGGACAAAAGTCAGTTTGCCCAGGACGTCCAACTTTATGGATTTTTTATCAGTGGCAAGAGCTCATATGACAGGGAGCCCAAGACCTATCATGAGAAGCCATAATGGCTAAAGAGTCAGCTTCAGACTGGGTGCTATAGAAAGTCTTAGAAGAAGGGCCAGGATATTGTTCATCTACCGTGTGAGGAACAGCAGGTAATAAATTGGGACTGTGCCAGGCATGACTGCAGCTCCAAAGGAGGTTAAATAGGAGGAATGGTCACCAAAGGACACAAGGACTCCAGGAATGCATGCAGATTCTTTGAGGAGTCCTCTTTTCACCAACAACACCTAGCCTGTCCTGCACAAGACATAGTAAAACCTGAAATGAGGTATCATCAGGGGAAGATATGGGAGTAGAAACCACAGTGTCTTCACTGCAGGAGAAAACAGTGGAACTAGAGTAAAAATCATAAACAGGCTGGCTCTGCCTCAATATCCTTTTCTTCTGTATCTAAAAAAGTCAGGATTATGTTTAAACTCCTCATACTCATCTTCCTTCAGTGGAGGAGGGATCATGGGGGCTCAGGCTGCTGAAGAAAGAACAGCAGCTTCAAAGGATTAGGGACAGCAGTCCCAGAGGAATGAACAGCAGAAGTCAATGGATGCAACCTAAATGGCTGAGCCACCAGCATAGCAATTGATGGCAAAGATGGCAATAGCCACTGAAATAACTCAGACAGTAGCCAAAACCATAGCAATAGTGTTGATGGCACCAGCCAGTGGAGTCAACAAAGAAAGCAATGATGAGGCAGTACCCACTGATGAAACAGGCTATAAACAGCTAACAGTAGGAGAGCAAGAGTACACACTCAACCTTGGTGTCTGAACAATGGTTAAGCTGGTGACAGGAGCTAACAAAGTAGCCTGAGGCTTACCTTCATGGAGATGTAATGGCAAACTAGCCTGGGAGAAAGACTTGGAGTGTTTATAAGGATGGTCCATCGAATAAGACTTTTTATCTTCTCTTTTGACCAATGGTGTTTTTCCTGCAATGGTAACAGCATGACCACCCAATGAGAAGATATACAGTATTATGCAGAAGTAGATATAGTGGAGCAGGTGGGGGACTCCATGGCAGATGCCAAAGCCAGATGTCTGGCAGTCTCCATTTTTTGCAGGAAATTTTTCAAAGCCATCTGGTGATGTCTCATGGCCTGGATGAAACCTTAAAAAATGATGTAGTTCTTCAGGTCATGCAAGAGGCCCAGGCAGCAAACACAAACCATGTTGAGTGTTGTCTCTAAATATCTTCTTGACATGCCAAGAGAAGCAAAAATGTGGAGGCTTCTTCTGGAGAAGTGATGATGGCTTGCAATAACATTTTTGATAGTAAGTAAAATAAAGACATAGAAATAATGATCAAACTCCATGTAGGCAGTTTCCATGATCTTATGACCACATGACAGGAGAAAAAAAAAACTCAGAAGCTATGGGGTCACTCACACACTACAGGTGGCGCTGACATATGTTAACTAGAGCAGACCCAACCAGGCAAATGTTTCCAAGTGGTTGGGATGCAGAGGGCTTGCAGTTCTACAGGTGTGGCCCTATGGAGGGAGATGTCCTTGAAGAACCCAATGATATCCTTTTTTTTCATAATACAGTAGAGGCCACAGACACTGCCAGATATTTCCCCAAATTTCTTTGATATTTCCAGAAATAGCTCCTGCTTTCTGCATTTCCACAGTAGGGGCAGCAGACAAAAACTTCAGAAATTTCATGAAATATCTGGAAATAACTGGCAAAGTCTCTGGCTACTACTGTAATTTTACTGAATAATCCAATTCCAAATACATTTACAAGAAAGGAAGTTGTTTCATCGCATATACATCATAATAAATATGTCAGAGGTCACATTATACCAATGAATAACATTACAATAAATACAATAATGGGTGTACAAAATACATATATTTAAATATTCATATTCCCCTAAATAATAAGGCCCAAGGCCCAAGTACCTCAAAAAGAAGAAAAGGTCATTTATTAACAAAATCACCTAATGACCAGTGGTCTACTTCCATATTTTGTAACTTCCGTACTGACTTAAAGTTTCCAAAATATTTTTAGTTGTACAATGCTGCCAAAAATGAGTATTTCCATTCATTTTTGAGGAAAGGTATAGAATATGAGTCACTTTTCCAATATTTTAAAATTAGTCTTTTCACTTAAATTAAATTTACCTTATTTGTTTTTATTTTATTTATTTATTTGCACATCAGTTTACAACCTTTGAGCCAGAGGCTCATTTCCAAAGGTACCTCGTCACATAGAGGACAAATACAAATACAGCATTCATGGTTCCAGGATATAGGTTACATAGTTTGCAGACACATGTGATAAAGAACATGACAAATACATATACAAGCATTTTAGTTCCAGGATATGGGTTACATTGATAACAGGCACAAGTGATGAAACAATTATACAGAGAGGCCAGTTTGGTTACAGTGACACATAGTAGTGGCACATAGTAGTATGACAGTTTGAGTAGTCAACAGAGCAGAAGCAGTTTAATCAGAAGAGGTACATACTTGTGCAGAGAAAAGGCAAGCAACAGGAATAATGTCAGTACAAGCAGCCGTGGTATGGATTTAAGGAGGTGCAGTAAGGATGCTGCCCAGTGGGCATTGTCAGGGCACAGAGGGTTGCGCCTCAAGTTATACAGGTGCAATTACGCATGCTGAATAGTTCGCATCTGAGTGCAGTTATGAATTTGGAAATTGTGGGGGCATCTACAAAGGGGAGAGGGAGCAATTTGTACCAGGAAAGGGCTCTATGGTGGAATGACCTCTGTCCATGGGATGTCCTAAATCTTGGCACCAGGAAAGTGGTCTTGCAGGAGGTCTGAGTACAGACCAAGGGTTGGGCTAGGTGGAGGGAGGCTGTCAGCCCGGGTGGGGATAGCCCTAGAAGATTTTTTTTTGCTATTAGGCATGTTTGATATCGCAGTCGTTCATCTAGGTTCAGCAGTGTTGCCAAGCCATAGAGGTGGCAGCAGATGTGTGAGCCTGGGGCTGATGATTAGCCTGCCGCCTTGTTTAGGATGAGGTGGATTTTGTTGAGGGCAGTTGTGTTGGCAGCACCATAGACTGGTAGTCCATAGTCAACCAGGGATAATATAGAGGATGTCACTGCAAGACGGAGGGCAGCGGGGCGGGGGACAGTTTTTGTATCGGTATAAGATACCTAGCAGCACATTGGTTGCTGAGGCAAGAGCATCAATGTGGGTGTGGTAGGTGAGGGCTGAGTCAAAGGTGACCCCAAGGTACTTGTAGGAGTGTACTTGCTCTAGAGGCTGTTTGGAGCATTGGAGCAGGGGAGGATATGGAGTGGGAAATTGCTGGCTTTGTTTTGGGGGTGGGCAAAGAGCATTGTTTTGTTTTTTTTGAGAGTTATGATCAGTCTGTGCTCTTTAAACCAGGTTTCTGCATCATTATAGGAAAGTTACAGGGAGTCCTGGAGGGAGGTAGGGTTACGGTGGGAGGCAAAGATGACGGCGTCATCTGCATACAGTAGCATTTTCCCAGTGCATGCACTGGGCAGGGTGTTAAGGTAGAGTGAGAAGAGTAGGGGTCCCTGGATGGGGTCCGGAGGAACCCCTGAGCGGATGGGACATGTTTTTGAAAGTTTTCTATTAATTTTGACACATTGGGAGAGGGCCGATAGATAGCTGGTGCACCAGGCGAGTGGCCCAGTAGCGAAGCCAGTGTGTCAGAGGACATCCAGCAGGAGGGGGTGGGAGACAGTGTCGAAAGCCTTAGAAAGGTCGATGAACACTGCCCCGGCTAGGGAGCCAGAGTTCAGGGATGTGTGTAGGAATGTTGAGAATTCAACTAGTGCTGTGCCTGTACTGTGTCCTGCATGGAAACCATGCTGTTCAGGGCAGAGGATGTTGTGATTGGTCAGGTACTCAGTGATTTGCATGGCAACCAGTTTTTCAAGGGCTTTGGAGAGGAGCGGGAGTATGGAGATAGGCCAGTAGTTCCTGGCTGAGGACCTGTCACCCCCTTTGTAAATGGGAGTAACAATGGCAGTTTTCCATGCAGTAGGGAACTGCCCCAGGCAGAGGGATTTGTTGAGAAAGCTGGTGAGTGGGGCAAGGACCTGATCCAGTACCAGACAGAGAATGCTGGGGTCCAAGGAGTCGTCGCCAGGACTATTGCTTTTTAGTGCACGGATCAGGTGGGGTCTAGCTTCCTGGGCAGTTACCCTGCACAGGTAGAAGCTAGGGTGCTGCGGGGCTGGGGCCAGTAGGGCGGGTGGTGGGTCAAAGAAATTACTGGGGAGGCTAGAGCTGAGGTCCGTAAAGGATGTGTTGAGGTAGTTTGCAATGCCTATAGGGTCCATAATGGTAGTGCTGCCAATGGTGATCTGGGATGGGGGAGGGGAGCGTGCGCTCCTGTTCAGTTGTTTGACATTGTCCCAGAAAGTTCAGGCACACCCCCAGGAGGAGGTGAGGGTGGTTTGATAGTGGTTGGCCTTGGCTTTTCGGACTGCCCAGGTGCACTTATTCCACGCAGTGTTGTAGGCCTGTCTATCAGCCGGCTGGCCTGTTTCTGTTGCAATGTACCACAGGTTATCCCTAAGTCTGAGCAACTGTAATAGGCAGGAGTAATCCAGGGCACTTTATGTTTTTTGGTTTGGGAAGCTGTGAGAGGTGTGAAGAGGTTGCAGGCTTTGTCAAATGTTTGGGAAAAGAAGGCAAGGGCAGAGTCTATATCCGGAGCATGGTGAATGGGAGACCAGTTAGTTTGGGTAAGAAATTGCCTGAGGTTTTTCAACCCACCAGGTCTGAGACACCGATGAAGTGTGTGCTGGGCTGTGGGTTTTTGCAAGGTGGTCACCCAGTGGAATAGGATAGGGGAATGGTCACTGAGTGAGTCAGGGAGGATTTGGATGTCCAGGATTTTTTTGGGGAAGTTGGTGATGATAACATCTAGGATGGTGCTGGTACCTCTCTTAGGGTTTGATCTTGTGGGTTGGGAGATTAGCTGTGTCAGATCAATGGCAGCAAAGGAGTCCCAGGTGGTGGTGGAGGTGGGGCTGAGCCAGTTCACGTTGAGGTCCCCCACAAGGACTTGTTCAGCCCTATGTGGGAGGGTGGCAAGATAATCAGTTAAGGATAATAGCGCTGGGTTTTGGTTCTTTGGTGGAATGTAGGCAGATGTGAGATACAGGGGGCCCCTAGAGGGGTCTGGAGTAAGTTTAAGGGTTAGAGCCTGTGCCCCACTTGCCAGGGCCAGGGCAGGGAGCGCTTGGCCAGTGAGAGATTAAATATTAGTTTATCCCCTGATGTGTCTTCTGTAACATTGTACATCTCCAAAAATGTACTTGAGGGATCTTCTCAGTATGGAAAGTTAAAACCCATGTGTTTTAATATTCCAAAAGCAGATAACCACCAGTTCTGACTTAATTTGCAACCCCAGAACATATGTAGTATGTCTGCTTTCGAGGCCTGACAATGCCAACATAAACATATTACAGTTGAATGCATTTTTGAAAGTCCATTAGGTGAATAGGCCCCTATTCAGTATTTTATATTGCATCATTCGGTACCTAGTTAGAGCATAATTTGCTCCGCTTTACTGGCCAATGTCCATTACTGTTCCGTAATATTTTGTTTTAGCTCTACCTCCTATTTATCTATTGTTTTTTTTTGTAATAACCAATTAATGCGCCATTCAAACTGGATAGCAGCCAAGTAGTTTATTTAGGTGACTTATTTTCTAAGGACCTATAGAGGGATTTTTCTAAAGCTTTATTATTCAGGGCCCTTTCCCATCTTTTATAGTCTTTTACGTACAGACTAGAAAGCTGGTTGAAGAAAAGTAATTGATATTCTTCCATCTGAAATTTCCTTTTAATGACTGGCAAAGGTATTTTGTATCCATTTTCATATAAGTCTTGCCATCTAGTCACTCTTTTTCTTTCCCAAATCTTGTTCTTTAAAACCCTACCTTCTAACTTAAAGTTTTGATTTTTCCAAATTTTGTATTCTCAGGTGAGAAATGTAACTCCCATTTAGTTTTATTAGCATATTTAATTACAACTCGGGCAAGGTTTTTCACTATTTCACTTTTAACCTTTTGATATTTCCTTGCTGTAAACAACAGCTGAGTTAAATCTATAGATGCTGATAAGGTTTCTCTAAGGAGGTCATTTATTAATTTTATATTCAGTTCCAGATCCTCCTCAAAGGCCCATTTGATAGTCATTTTCATTATGTAGGAAAGATAATAGTTTCTCAGGTCTGGACAGGTCATACCCCTATTCTCTACAGAAAGGCATCATTTAGCCAATGAAATCCTTGGTGATTTATCAATCAATCAAACACCATTGAGATAATCTCATTTTCAAGATGGACCTGGGTAGAAGCAAGTAAACAGCATATACACACAAGTAACAACATGAAAATAAGTTTACATGATATAAGTGAGCAGAGCAGGTGATTCAGAGTTAGAATTACATGAGTAAATAACAACAGAATCCATTTTACAGGTTTTGAGTACACACAGATTACCTAGTGGCAAAAATAGATAAATTATGTACAGTAGCTGCATACAGCAAGGACCCTGTGACTCAATATACAAAGATACATAGTAGTGAGGAAATAGGGGAAACAAATTAGGTACACTAGCAAATGTGCTGCTGAGACCAGAGATCCAAGCAGGAGACAGGAATGGGAATAAGGCCAGAAAGGATCTCCAACAGGGCAAGTGAGTGGCAGTGGACAAGCAAAGTACTAAATAGACCATCATCAGTAACATTTGCATCCATCCGCAGTGACCACCCCCCTCCCCCGAGGAGACCGGAGGTCGCGAGGGCCTGCCCTGAAGCCCTCCCTGCCCGCAGAAGCCCGAACCGAGACACACCAGAGACACCTTCGAGGAGACTGGAGGTTGCAGGGCCTGCCCTAAGCCCTCCCTGCCCTTAGGCCCGAACCCGAGACACACCAGGTAATTCTACCTTGATCCAGGCTGCTGCCGTTGTCATCTGGCGCTTTTCTGAAACGGCCACAAGAAGCTCCTGCTCAGCGCATGAATCCCGGCCAGAGTAGCACCAGTTGCTGCCTATGCTCAACCGGAGCAGAACTGTTACTTTTGTGCCTGATTTTGAAAGTTTTAAAATGAACCAGCTAAAACCATTTGTATTTGCCTGTAACTGCATTTAAAAGCTTAGAGTCACTGCAAGCCCAGGACCTGTATTCTATCTGAAATCCCCCCACCCTTCGCTAGTATTACTTAAATAGCCTCTGCCCTCGTGATATTTTGCTGCTGTCAGGATTTCTTCTCCATTAGCTCCTTATATTGTTTTGCCACTAGAGGGAGCCTGATTAAGCTCAAGCAATTTGCTCCCAATACCTCACTTGTTACATTTTACTGCTCTCTAATAGCTGTTTTCACTTGGTGATTTATATTAAAGGAGCCCTCTGCTGTCTCTTTCCTCTCTACCTCACTCCTTTCTCTAGTCAAAAATGTCCCCTCCTCCTCCTAGTGCTCCTCATGGGAATACTTTGCCTTCCTATCCTCTTTGAGCTTTACTGCTTGAACACATCAACAGCTTCTGCCAATACTTATACTCAGTTTGACTTCTACTACTCCAACATGCTTGCTACTGCCACTCCACTACCTCTACCCCCCTCTGTTCTCATCAGCAAGCGTATTAGCCCAATAGTCAGATACCTTCACCTTCATCTGAAGCAGCCACCCTGAATGTCTATCAGGGCATACCTCATCACCCCGCTATGGTTACTAACCCCATCTCTTATACTATCCGGCGACATTGAGATCAACCCTGGTCCATCTCTGCGTCCTGTCATAACCTTGCCCCCCCCGGCCACCACTCTCCCTAAAACCGATGGACTAACTTTCGCCCACCTGAATGCTAGGAGCCTTATGGCCAACCTCCCTGACCTCCAGGCTTGGATCTATACTAACGTCCCGGACGTCCTCGCCATCACAGAAACCTGGCTTAAGCCCACAGTGCCTGACTCTCAGTGCCACTTTCCTGGATACAGCATGCTCTCAGATCGATCATCCTGGCACTAAAGGGAGGTGGCCTGCCCTCTACTTCAAAACTCACCTAAACATTACCCTTCTGCAGGACCCCTCCTACCAAACTGTGAAATCCTGCACTCCCTATGCTTCTTGGGGTGTAAAGAAACTCCATATTTTTGTACTTATATCCCCCCAAAAAATGCTACACAAGGCATCACTGAACTCCTAGGGTTTCTGCCTACAGTTACAGGCAAGAATGACATTATCTGCCTTGGTGATTTTAACCTTGACTCGTCCGAGAAAAACTCAGCTAACTTATCCTCCTTAGCTAGAAAGGCAAATCTATCCCAGCTCATACATGAACCCACAAGGGTCTCACGTGGGGACAACTGTGCCACCCTCCTTGACTGGATACTTACTAACAGGACGGAATATGTTGCCTCAGCCGGTGTGCTACCTGACACAATAGTGACCACTATCCCATCTACTGTGTCTGGAACACTGTCATTCCTCCCCTCCCTGCTAAAACTGTAACCTTTCCTAATCTCTCCCGCCTAAGTCATGAGGACTTCTTAACTGACCTTAACTAGGTTGACTGGTCTCCTCTCTACCAAACAGAGGACATTAACATAGCCACAGAATATTTCAACTCCATCCTCCTCTCTCTTCAAAACCTTCACATCCCGGTCACCACACGTAGGATGGCAGGGAAAGTAACCAAGTGGCTAACACGCCCCCTGCTTCAACTTCTCAAATCTAGGGACAAACTTTGGTCCAGGTGGAAGATCTCCCACCTCCGTGCAGACTTTGAAGACTATCGTGCAATACATAACAACTGCAAAAGACAAATTCGTATTGCCAAAAGCACCTACTATAGGAACCTACTAATAACATCCTCTACAAATCCGCGCAGGTACTGGTCCAACATTAAGGACATTCTCGGCAACGACAA
The DNA here is from genome assembly GCA_016271365.2 of Neoceratodus forsteri. Taxonomy (NCBI): domain Eukaryota; kingdom Metazoa; phylum Chordata; order Ceratodontiformes; family Ceratodontidae; genus Neoceratodus; species Neoceratodus forsteri. The sequence goes on from CM028132.1 coordinate 635,492,551, forward strand.
GCAACAGAATCCAGCTGACATGAACATTCAAGGTGTTCACTGCACCAACCATGACACCATTGCCAACGCTTTCAATGCCCTTTTTTCTTCTCCACCAGTCACTACTCTAACTAGCCCACAACCTGACTGTCCCTCTTCTCCTCCCTCGCCCCTCCCACCCCTCCCTTTTGTTCTGGCTCCAACCACATACCTTGAAGTTTGCAAGCTACTTAACTCCCTTCCAGCACGCGGGGGTCAAGGGCCTGAGGGCATCCATCCTTGATACTTAAGCAGTATGCACCTTGGCTGACCAGACCTATCACCTGGCTTTTTAACCTCTTGATTCATATGTCTACTTTCCCATCCACCTGGAAAACTGCCAGAACCATCCCTATACACAACAAGGGCAATGTCAAACTCATGTCCAACTACCGCCCTATATCTCTTCTACCCACTCTCAGTAAGCTGCTTGAAAAAATAGTCCACCGCCAGCTTGCTGCTCACCTTGACATGTTTAATCTTCAAACCCCATGCCAACATGGTTTCTGGCCCGGTCACAGTACCACCTCTGCACTTACACAACTTACAAATGACATCAGAAATAATATGGACCGTGGCCTACTCACTGGGGCCTTCTTTATCGACCTGTCTAAAGCCTTTGACATGGTACACCATCCTCTCATGCTAAAGAAACTCTAATCCATTAGAGCATCTGACCAAGCCCTCTCCTGGTTCCATAGCTATCTTGACAATTGGACTCAGGCAGTAGCATTTCACAAGGCCCTTTCCTCCCCTAAAATCTCCTGTGGAGTTTCCCAGGGATCCACTCTTGGACCTCTACTCTTCTCCCTCTTCCTAAATGATATTCCCACCATGTCCCGGCATAGCTTCACTCTTATGTACGCAGATGACCTTGTTCTCTACTCTGGGTCAAAATCGGTTGCTGCCATCAACTCCACTCCACTAATGACTTCCAATTCCTGCAGATCTGGCTCTCTAGCAACCACCAAGTCCTGAACCTAGAAAAAACCTGTGCTATGCTATTGGATCCTCTAAGAAACTGTCTGCCCCTGCAAGAGCTCCGGGTTCAATGCCTTGATGGCTCCCTCATCTTAAACACTGAGTCCTTCAAGTACCTTGGGGTCACTTTGGATCCCACACTTGACCTGTCTCAACATGTCAATATGGTGTGCCGTGCCATCAATGCTAAGAATGGTGGAGCTTACTAGATCACGCCACTCCCTCACTCCTTCCGCTAGACTTTCTGTTGAGGTATTCTCTTACCCCAGCTCCAATATGCTCTGCCCCTCCTCTTTGCTGCAAACTCTGCTACACTTCACAAATGGGACACTGTCTACAACAACATCTGTAGATTTGCCTTAACTGCCCCACATCTTACCCATCATTGTCTCCTTTACGCTGGCTTAAATTGGCTGTCACCTAAGGATATTTGAGCCTACTCCCTGGGCTGCTTTATAGACTCCCTGTCTAGACCTCCCTGCCCTGTCTATCTTGCCAACCTCCTGACTCCTGCCTCACACACCCGTACCCTCAGGTCTTCCTCTGTCCCCATGCTCTCCACTAGACCTTGCATGACAAAAATGGGTGAACAGGCATTTGCCCATTTTGCTCCCAAATTCTGGAACTCACTCCCCCTTATGGTGAAAACTTCAGCCTCCCATCGAGAATTCAAAAACTCGCTGTTCACCCACCTTCTAGCCTCTGGCCAATGCAAATGCTCTTAATTTGCTTTGTCCTACTGCAGGCTGTCGGGTCTGATCCTGAGTACTACACTAATGTTCTCCCATGCAATATGCTTGTCTAGGTGGCTATGAACCTTGATGTCTTTACTGTCCTCAGCTGTCTTATGGTTACCCTAATTGCTTTATTTTACATCCTTATTATGATCTATGCCTAAAATGTACCCTTATGTAACTATTACTGTGCTACCCAATGTATATCTTGTTTTGCTCCTGTACACCTATATTATGTCTGTGCATTTCTGCATATTGTAACCAATGTCCTGTGCTCTCCCGGGTCATGCCTGAAAATAGGCAGGTCTGTTGCCTAACGCACTTACCCGGTTACCAAAAGCTAATAAATAATAAATAAATAAATTTGAATGCCTTTGGGAAGGATTTCGCAAGCATAGTTTTGAATGTAGAAAATTTTACAGGTGCCTCCACTTTGAGTTTTTTTTTGCAGTTTATTCCACATGGAGTGAAGAGCAAAGCTTTTGGAAGAGTGGCCATAGTTAGTTCTAACTTTGGGGATAATGATAGAGATATATGAGAAACTTCTCAGTCAGTACTAACAATGTGTGCATACAGGCAGGCAGTCTGTAATGTATTGAGGAAGCTTATGCGTAATGGCTTTGAATATCCAGATCATTGCATTTTTTTGCAGTCATAACTTTAGTGATGTCCATCCTACCAGGGAATAGAGGACAGAGTGGTGTGTGGAGTAAGGTGTGCCAGTAATGAACCATAGGGCATGGTGGTAGAGTGTGTCTAGCTTAGAGAGGGTGGTATTGATTCCTTGACTGTACAAGATATCAGCATAGTCTAAGAGTGGGAGAAAGGCAGCTTGGACTAATCGCGTCTCTGCTTCTTTGATAAGTGCCTGATTCTGAAGAAAATGCCTAGCCTTCACTTAAGCTTTTTCACTAGGTCCTTAATATGCTCTAAATAGGTCAGCTTGTGATCAGCCCAAATGCCTAGATATTGAAATTTGGTTACATATTCAAATGGCTCACCTAAGAGGGTGGTAAGTTTAAGAAGAGTGTGAATGGTTGCAGCTCAATCTACTTTGGCAGAGGGTGAGAAAAACATGGCCTTTATTTAGTTTAAGGTTTAACAGGTTTAGCTGAAGTCAGTTGAAATGAATTTGGAGGTCCCTGCATGCAATTTCTGGAGAAGGTCTGCCAATGTAGATAACGGTGTCGTCCACAAATAAATGGATGTCCACTGAGCTTATGCCATCATTGAAGCTGTTGATATAGATGGCAAATAACAGAGAACCCAGTATAGATCCCCAAGGAACTCCTTTCAAGAGTTGGTTTAGAGAGGAGATGTCACCTTCAGCTTTGACTTGTTGGTACCATCCAATAAGATAACTATTAAACCATTTCAGAGCTATAGGGTCAAGACCAAAAGAAGAAGAGTATGATCCACAGTGTCGAAGGCCTTACTTAGGCAGAGAAACAAGGCACACACATAGTTTTTGATATCCAGGGCTTTCAATCAGTCATTGAAAACTTTGGAAAGGGCTGAGATGGTACTATGGCTAAGTCTAAAGCCTGACTGTACTGGGGTGAGTAGGCTGGCAGCCTCTAGGTATTTTCTCAACTGGGCAGTGACTATTTTTCAAGAAGTTTGGAGAGTGCAGGAAGTAAATAAATGGGCCTATAATTATTTGGTCTGTGGGGTCACCTGATTTGAAAAGAGGTATGACTTGTGCAGTTTTCCAGATAGCGGGGGGAAAGCACCCTGTGCTAGTGACATATTAAAAATGTTAGTTATGGGAACCGCCAGTACGTAGTGACCTAGCTTTAGAAAGTACGGGTCATTGGAATCCACCCCAGTACTTTTTTTGGTGTCAATTCCCTCAAGCCTCCATCCTGGGACCAATCCTTTTTTTCCTGTACTTCAACAACCTTGACTCCCACATAAAGAACTCTAGCATACATTTCTTTGTGGATGATACGATCTTGTACGCATCAGGCTCTTCCTTAACTGAAGTCAGGGAAGCACACCAAGCTGACTTTATCCAGTTAGAAAGCAACCTTATCAATGCCAAGCTTCTCTTAAATGCCAAAAAAAACAAGACAATGATTTTCTCGAGACTCGCCTTGTCTGGTGCCCTACCTACCCCACCTAAAAAACTTCATAGTTACCTCCCTAGGTGAACCCTTGGAAGTCGTACCTAAATTTAAATATCTAGGTATGTGGATAGACAACAAGCTTTCCTTCAACGACCACATCGAGGATCTATCAAAGAGGCTTAAAGCACGCTTGGGTTTCTTCTTTAGAAATAGGACCATCTTTTCTCTAGCGACCCGAAAAAGACTTGTCCAAGCAACATTCCTTCCCTTGCTGACTACAGAGACATTATCTTTATCTCCTCCCCAACCTTGAGCATCTCTAAACTGGACGTGCTCTATCACCGTTCTCTTCGCTTCATTACTAACTCTGCGTACAGGACCCACCACTGTGATCTTTATGCAGCAGTTGGGTGGACCTCTCTTGCCACCAGATGCCTCCTGCATGCTGGCATTTGGACCCTAAAATTACTACTCCACAAACTGCCTGTCTATTTAACGTCTCTCATACACATCTCGCATAGCGCCTACTCCCTAAGGAAATCTGACCTTATCCTACTAGATGTTCCCAGGACACGTACCACAGCTGGCCAAAGAGCTGTCTCATACGCCCTCCCAAACATTTGGAACCAACTACAAACCATGCTGAAGCTAACCAGCAACATATCAATTAACTCCTACAAAACACTAGCTATCTCTAAATTAAAAGACATTTGTAGGTGCTACTAGGCTCCCAATGCCAAGTCAACTTCCTAGGTACCAACTGGCCCTCTACTTATTAAACTGAAATGTGTTGCATAATTTAGGGCAAGGTTAAAGCTGGAATGTACTGCATATATAGCATAAGGACTTCTATTGTGTATACCTCTTGTATTATATATTTTTTCTTTGTTGTTCTACATTTTATATCTCCTGTCTATGTAACTGCGAACTGTATGTGACTGTGCCTCAGGACCTCCTTGTGAATGAGCTTGCTCAACGGAGTCTTTCCTGCAATAAACTTGAACTTGAACTTGAAAAAAAAAGTTGTAGTAAGAGGTCCTGCATTTCTTTCACGGAAACAGGGGAAAAGGAGAAGACAGGGTCCAGTCTTGGGGTGATGGGAATGGGGTTAAGTTGGACCTTAACACATAGTTGGTCTCACAAGGTCATGGTGGGGGAAGAGTCAAAGACCAGTACAGCTGTGGCAAAGTGATTGTTGAAGAGTTCAAGTACAGATTGTTTGTCAGTGAAAGGTGTGCCCCAGATAGGATTTTTGCAGGAAGGGAGTTGGGAGAGCTTTGGCCCACAACTTATTTTAGTGTCTGCCAAAATTTGACTGGACAATTAGTGGCCGAGTCCAGTTTGTTACAAAAGTAGTCTGCTTTAGCTTTCCTAATTGGTTTTGTACAGAGGTTCCTGGCTGCCCTGAATGCATTCCAGTCAGCAGGAAGTCTGGTTCTATAAGCAATCTTCCAGAGGGAGTCTCTGCAAAGAAGTGCTGATTTGAGAAAGGGAGAAAACAAAGGGCACGATTTATTCTTAGTTCGTAATTTGATAAGTGGAGCAAGATGATTTATAACATTTAGCATAATACTATGGAATGCCTCATAGGCAGCCATCACTGTAGGCGCCAGGTAGAAATCTTGATAATTAGAATGTTGCAGGTCAGAGATAAGGGCTAAGTGATCCAGACTGCGGTGACTTCTCTTGAAAATAAATCTTGAATTTGACATGGGTTTAGGGGCGGACCGTATGCATGTGATGAAATAGTGATCACTTAGGTCGCTAAAGAGAAGACGTGGGTGAGTGAAGCAGTGAGGTTTGTTAACCAGGATCAGGTCAAGTAGGGTACTGAGCTCTGGATATTTAGTATTAGGATGTGTAGCCTCCTTGATTAGTTGGACTTGCCCAAATGAGTCACAGAAGTCTTTTAAAAGGTTTGCTATGTTGGAAAACCAATTGAGATTTAGGTCTCCTAAGATGACAACCTTGGCGGCAGAGGCGTCCAGTAGTTTACTCAAGTGAATTAATGCCTTGAGCCCTGCTGAGGGGGGTCCATAACAGCCAATAACAAGAAGAGATACAGATGGCAATAGTTTTAGTTTTAAAGTGAGGGATCCGAATTCCTTGGGTTCCGTAGTGGAATTGATGACCGTAGTAGAGAATTTGTTGTGGACGTATATGGCTACTCCACCTCCTCTAGTGTGTCTATAAGATCTGAAGACATTATACTGAGGGACATTTATGTCTGAATCCTGATCAGTGGATCTAGGCCATGATTCTGAGACAACCAGGACATCTGGATTGCAGTGGCTGAACCAGGATTGAATATGGTCAAATTTTTTTAGCAGACTGCAGGCATGTATATGGAGCAAGCTCAGCCCCTTGAGTTGGACTATTTGAGAAGGGGACTGAAGTGGGGTAAACGGTACAGCGTTAAGCTCAACATTGCCTGAGCAGAGTAAGAGTAACAGCAAGATTTTTTTGATGGCACTAAAAAGAAGCCAACGGATAGGGGTATGTCCCCATTTGGATCTGCACTCCAAATTAGGCAAAGAGTTTACAAACTGAAGCACATATGGACCCAGTGAGGTGAAAAAGATCATTGTGACTGCAAAGATAATAGCTGGCTCAAAGTGAGGAAGAGGCAAAGCTGAAGGGGTCCTGGTGCTTGACAGAGTTGAGCAAGTACCGCTATAGTGAGATGGGTGCAACAACAGATACATTATGATTGAGGAGAGGTTGAGAAACTGTGTACAGGACACATCATGGACTGTAGTGTGGCAGCCAGTGGGATTTGAGACAAAAGAAGGGTGGGTGAGGGGAAAGGGTGCATGGTTTAGAATAGGGAGACTAAGTAGTCCCAGTAGGCAGCAAGGAATTACTGAAAATCACATTGGCCCAGATATTCAAAACTTTGCTCTGGGAGCAAACCTTTTGCACAGGTTTAGCGTGGGATTAGCACAGGTCTGCAATATTCAAAAGGCTGAATAGCACATGCAAACTGCATTAGCACCAGGCAAAACCATAATATATGCAAGGGGCAAACTGTACATGAATACAGGTGCTATGATATATTCAGCGACTAGTGCTGCACTAAGTTGTTTAGTGTGACTTAGTGTGACCCTTAGTATAGTACAAATTACCACCCAGGAAAAGCTGGTCTTAACCCTGGGCAAACAGCTTTGCATGACATTGTGGCTTTGCGTGGTGGTTGCATGTCTTTTGAGCATCTTTGCACAACCCTAGCATATGAATATGACACAAAGAAAAAGCCATACATGGAGAACACATGATGCTCACTGATGGCACCACACAGATGCTAACAGCTGGTACCAATTCCCAGCCATGCCAGATGGTAAGGGGTGACCTGGCCCCCAGGGACACCATGGTAGTGTAGCCATACAGCAAACACCTGCAGACCAGACAACTATGGTGACCAACAGATGCCAGCACACACATGCAGCACTGTGGGTATGGTGACTGTTGAGGGGATGGTGTACGGGGTGGCCAAGCCTCACCACAGACCAGGTGTGGCCACAAGGCTGGGACACATCACACAGTGCACATGGGTCAGTATTGAGAATACCCCCACACCAGTGTGCCTGTCAGATCATATGTGCCCACTCCACATACAGCACAACTGTACCAATGCCACAGCACACACAGCCAGCCATGTATATGTCACGGTGAGCATCCCATGCCAGAGGTGCAGCATCTGTGGGTCACACAACAGTGTAACAGTACTGTCCACCATCAGTAATCACCTGCACGTTGGGCCTGTCACTGTGTACAGTGCAGTGGTCATCACTGCCCTACATACCATAGGCATTGCTGTGTCCCTCACACTACTGGCCCCCTTGCTACTGTAGTGTCTGCTATGCACTGTAGCATGACCAACAGTGTGACAGGTGAATGCAGCACCACCACCATCTGTGCCTATGCTGTGTTGTTCCCTGGAGTGCAATATGCTATGCTGTACTATATACATGTAGCCTGCAGCTATCGTCATGCACTGCCAGACTGACCTACAGGTGGCACTGCGGGTGGACCCAGCCAGCCCCTGTACTGCCAGACTGACCTACAGGTGGTGCTGTGGGACCCTGCAGTAACACTGGGCAAACTGCATGCTAATCAGGGCATAATGAGATGCTAATGTGGATGTTTGCCCAGGAACTACCTACGTAGGCTCACTTGCATGTCACGTTTGAATATGGCAAAGTTTAGCACTGGGAAAATGTGTTTGCACTGGGCAAATGGCTTAGCTCCAAGCTAAACCCGCGCAAACAAGTTAGCACCATGCAAATGGTTCGGGGACTATTATACAGTTTTAAACACTGTACTTTCACATGCGCTTCTCCCTGCAGCTGTACTGGGTCCACGTATTTGCTGGTACACACATTGGCCACATAGGTCACCTCTGCCTACCTTCACATCACTGTGCACTGTATTGCTGTTGTGGTCTGCACTTCCTGGTTGCTATATTCAGAGCTGTCTTTTTACAGGGCTAAGTCTGCCCTGCACTCCAACCCAGTTTGCCAGGCCTCATTCCCATGCTATATTAAGAAGCTGTTTGCCCAGGGCTATTCCTATTGAATATAGCTTGCTTTTTGCTCTGGGCTACATTTGCCCACAGGCAGTGCTAATTTAGCCCCAGGGCAAAGTTTTGAATATTTGGGACATTGTCTTCTAATCTGACTGGACAGTTACCTTAGAATATTACTGTAAGGGATCTTCTAAAATAAAATAAGGGTAGATTAAACAGAGTCCCCTTTAAATTTATGTACAGTTAACTGCAGCCAATTGTTGGAGAAAGTAGCATAAGAGGGCAGGGAATGAGTCTATTTAAAAGGGTCAGTGGTGGGTACATGGGGAGGAAATGTTTTGTCCTAAACACAGAGCTGGAAGAAGGCACACAGCTAAGGTAGGTGCTCTGGAGAGAACCACGGAGCTTAGCAACTTGCTACTGCCTTCTTGGCTTGGGAATGCTAAGAGCCAATTGCAGGCAGCACCAAGGGCTCATTATCCAATGGAGGTCTACAGCTAGCAGAAAGCAGCAAATTGGATCTCAGGTTTAGGAGCTGGCATAGCTAGGATCTTAACCTGGGTTGCTGGATCTGTGTCCAGGAGGCAGGTGGGGTGGCTGACTGGTGCTGATCCAGCCATGCCACAAGCAGCTTGATAGCCTGATCAGAGACTCAGCCTGGGAAGTGAGCAGGGAGACAGTTAGGAAGGTTTCAGGTAGAGAACAAAAGGAGGCAATTTACCCAAATCACAGGGGATTGGGGAATGTAGCCAGGGCACAGAGGGGGGGTCTTGCTTTGGTGCCGAGGGAAAAAATTCAAAATATTGTAAGATGCCAAGAAAAGGATATCCAGTCTGATGCAGCAGGGTAGAGCTAGAATTACAATTAATTAAATGGGGAAGAACCAGTAAAAGGATGATTTGAGAGCTTAGGTGAGGCAGGGGTAAGAAGAGAAATAAAATTATTTAGGAGCTTATGGAAATGGAGTAATTGGAACAGTAACAGCAAAAAAGATTATCTGAAAGTTTTGGGAATGAATAAAAGGGTGAGACAGGGGAAGAAACAGAAATCAAAATTATTTAGGACCTTAGGAAAATTGGCATATTTGGACCAGTAACAGCAAAAAGGATTATTTGACAGTTTTAGGAATGAATAAAAGGGTGAGTCAGGGATGAAGTATCTGGGTAGTTTATTGTTGCAAATACATTTTTTAATCTGTTTATTTATTTGATGGAACCATGTGTCCAGAATAGGCACCATCACTGTTAGTAATATATAGGAAAGGAAAGAGACCGCCATCATTTTAATAATCTGAATCTTCCCCCACAATGACATTGAAATCTTGGCCCAAAGCTGCAGTCTGTCGTAAAGTGCCTCTGAAAAGGCCTTAAAGTTTAATTTTAAAAATTGATCTAATTTGTTATGTATAAAAATACCCAAATACGTCACCCTGTCTTTATTGATATTCGCCTTTAGAATATTTTGAATTTGTGCTCAGTCTGGTATTTGGAAAGGTACTATATCAGTCTTATTTTCATTGATTTTATATCCTGCCACATTAGAGAATCTTGCTATTATTTCCATTATTTCTTGGATACTTCTTAGTGGCTCTTGCAATACTAAAAGGACATCGTCCACAAAAGCATTAAATTTTACCTCCTAGCCACCTGTTTTCAGCCCCCTAACTTTGTTGTTTTGTCTAATCTCATTTAGAAGGGGTTCTACACCTAATATAAATGAAGAGGGTGACAAGAGGCAGCCCTGTCAGACACCCTTTGTAAGGTTGTAGTGTCCAAAAAACTTGCATTTCTTTTAATCTGTGCCAGGGTTTGTTATAGAGCATCTTCAAAACTTGGATAAACTCCTCTGGGTAGCCATCAAATTTTAAAATAAAAAACAAATAATCCCACTCCAACATGTTGAAAGTCTTGGTGGCAGCTAATGACACCAAGGCTTCCAGTTCCCTCCTGGCCTCTAAATACTCAACCAAGAACTAAACTTTTAAGTAGCCCTGATTGGATTATCCTACTGGGTACAAAACCTAATTGATTCTAGTGTACTAGTCCTCTTAAAGTGGACAGAATTCTATTGTTCAATATCCTAGCTAGAATTTTATAATCAGTATTAAAGAGAACCACAGGTCTATGGTTCTCAATACTAAAGATACCAATGATATCCAAATGGTAAATACTCCAAATTGTTACACAGAAAACTGAAATGTCACACAGAGTGCTAGATCCTGGTGGATGGTACTGTATACCTATTTGTATTTGTATCCACATTAGCCTTGCCCGATTTTAAAAGAGATATGCCTGGCATAACAGCACTTGCGCCAAAAAGAATGGTGCAAGTAGCAACGTACACCAGCAGTTGCAACTTGCGGGATTCTACAATGTGGCCTGTGACATGCCACAGGCCACTTGTGCCAAAAAGCAGTTACATAAGCAGTTGCGCCATAAACCCCCTGCAACATGGCGCTAGGGGGTTTATGGCAGCAATTGAGCCCTATTCAAGTAGAGCAGCAACAAAGTCCCAAATGTCAGGATTCTACAAGAAGCCCCGGAGGAGAACTGGCAATTTAAGTTACACCAGCAATTAGCTGGCATAACTGTACATACACCCTCTGGGGTTCTGTAGACCCACTGCACCCACTCCATGATGTGCCTCCCATGCCCAAACCGCCCCTGTCGTTGCCCCACATGGCAGCCCACAACCCCACAACCCCCGATCCCCCATAGCAGAGGTACCCAGCTGGGTAAGTGTGCTACTTGGTAAACTAACTGCACGGGTGGAACATAGGATCCTCCAGTAAAGTTAAATGATTTTAAGTGCAGCAAGATCACTTAATATGGGCTGCTTTTGGATGCTTTTCACTACAGACACAGTAGAACACCGATTATCTCGGGGGACATGGGACAGTTTCAGTTAATCTGGAGATTTGGATAACCGAGTTTCAGATAATCGGGGTTATACTGTATATATATATATATATATATATATATATATATAAGATAACCCACTCTGAGGTGTGTGATCGTGCTCTGATATATGCATGCCTTGCTTGGTGTGCATCAGCCACCCAAGGTGTGCGTATATCAGAGCTAGACAGCACACCATAGAGTGAGTTATCTATCTTATAAAATGGTAAAATTGTTTTGGAAGGAGGTAAAAATGCAGGTGTGCGGTCACGCTCTGATACACGCACGGTCACCTGATGGTGTTCGTCCAATGTCATGGAGCCGATTGATTCCTTTTTCTTACCCATTTTATAATATATATATATATATATATATATATATATATATATATATATATACAGTGGCGAAAAAGTATTTGCCCCCTTCCTGATTTTCTCTATTGTTGCATATTTGTCACACTGGATGTTTTCAGGTCTTTAGAGAAAATGTAATATTAGATAAAGGGAACCTGAGTGAACAAATAACACTTGTTTTTTTTTTAATTTCACTTATTTAATGAAAAAAGTTAACCAACACCAACTGGCACTGTGTGAAAAAGTAATTGCCCCTTACACTTCATAACTGGTTATGCCACATTTAGCTGCAATGACTGCAACCAAACACTTCCTATAATTCAATATCAGTCTTTCACATCGTTGTGGAGGAATTTTAACCCACTTCCTCACTAGAACTGCTTTAATTCAGTAACATTTGGTAGGTTTTCGAGCATGAACTGCTCGTTTCAGGTCCTGCCACAGCATCTCATTGGGTTTAAGTCTGACTTTGACTAGGCCACTCCAAAACTTTAATTTTACTTCTTTTAGCCATTCTGATGTGGACTTGCTTTTGTGTTTTGGATCATTGTCTTGCTGCATGACTCCAACTATGCTTCAGCTTCAGCTGACGGAAGGATGACTGGACATTCTCCTAAGAATTTTCTGGTACAGAGCAGAATTCATGGTTCCTTTAATTATGGCAAGTCATCCAGGTCCTTGGAGCAAAGCATCCCACACCATCACACTACCACCACCATGTTTGACCGTTGGTATGGTGTTCTTACTGTGGAATGCTGTGTTTGCTTACACGAGACATTATGGGATCCATGTTGTCCAAAAGTTCCACTTTGGACTCATCTGTCCATAGAACATTTTCCCAAAAGGCTTGTGGATCATCCAGGTGCTTCTTGGCAAATGAGAGACAAGCATTTATGTTCTTCTTAGTTAGCAGTGGTTTCCGCCTTGCTGCTCTCACATGAAGCCCATTTTTGCCCAGTCTCTTTCTGATTGTGGAGTCATGAACACTGACCTTGGCTGAGGCAAGAGAAGCCTGCAGTTCTTTGGATGTTGTTTTAGGATCCTTTGAGACTTCTTGGATGATTTTACACTGCGCCCTTGGAGTAATTTTGGCAGGCCACCCACTCCTAGGAAGGTTCACTACTGTTCCAAGTGTTCTCCATCTGGAGATTATGGCTCTCACTGTGGTTCGATGGAGTCCCAGAGCCTTAGAAATAGCTTTGTAACCCTTTCCAGACTAAAAGAGGGCAACAAATTTTTCTGATCTTTCAGGAACTTCCTTGATCATGGCATAATGTGCTTGTTGAATCTTTGTGCTGGCAACGTGACTCTGATGGTAAGGGCCAAAATAAGTGAGGTTTATATTGAGCAGGGCTGGCTGTAATCAAGCCTGGCTGTGTTCAATCAGCTGACTCTAATTATCCCTTTAATTGGGTTGATTTAACTAGGGGGCAATTACTTTTTCACACAGTGCCAGTTGGTGTTGGTTAACTTTTTTCATTAAATAAATGAAATAAGTGAAAAAAAAAAGTGTTTATATTTCAGTTCTTCGTTTGTATCTACATAACACGAAGTAGGATCTTGCTTCATATGATGAGATAGGAAGATCCTACTTCTTATCATGAAAATGCCAAAAAGAACTGTTTATGCAGAGATAGAGATGCCCAATCCCCATGTCGGCACTAGATATCCACACACCAGCATGGGACACTGGGGAGCCCACTCCCAGAGTCCCCCAACAGACCAAAGCACTCCTCCGTGTTTATCAACAATGGGGTGCCCAATCCCCACATCGTCTGTTGCCTTCCCCCAATGTGGGACACTAGGTAGCCTACTCCCAGTGTCCTCAGTTATATTATACCTCCCAGAGCCACCAGTAATGAGTAACACTGAGAAGCAAACACCCAGTGTTACAAAATGTTTTTTTTTCTATATCTGCAACAAAGGAAACAGTCCCCTGAGATCTTTTTTTTTCAATCCTGTCAAAAAAGAAATGTCCCTCTTTCATCTCTCTCATCCCCCTCCCCCATCTCCACCCTACCTCTGCATACCCACCTACACACACTCACCCTTACCCCATACTTACCTCATGGGGTTGGGCACTGTCATCTTCTGTGGACCAGGACATGTCTGCACTCTTCAAAGCTGAACCACGAAATGAAGAATCAAGGTAAGTAACGTATAATGGCAACCCATGGTGTTTTGAACTTAGGTTGATATCTCAGGCATTTATCAACATTTTTTCACCAAATTTTCAGCCTGGGCTTTTTTGGGCCCCACCTCATGAACACAGTCACTGGAATCTTGTTAATCAGACCATAAAGGTGATTTTGCAGTCACTGCACAGATTCACCTTTTGGGACTGGAAAACAAAATAAGAGTGACACTTTTCATGAGGAGAGATCCCAAAAAGACCATGTTGAAAATTTGGTGCAAAAATGTTGTAAAATGCCTGAGATATCAACCTAAGTTCAAAATACTATAGACTGCTGATTTTTGCCCATTGTGCTTCAGCCACACCATTTGGAATTTTGGTCTGAAATTTTCAAGGTAGAAAGAGGATGCCGAAAGAACAAGACAGTATAGGTTTGGCAAAATAATATTAATCCATACTAAAGATATTCAATTTTGACATTTCAGGTTCTGAGCATACTCAGTTCAGTCTTTTGGATAGATTTATAAATGGTGAACAAGGATTTGCCTCATAAACATGGATTTTGACAGCTCATGAATGGGGATTTATAAAATCCCTGTTCATATGAAAAAAAATTCCCGTTCAAGAGCCGCCATCTTTTTTTTTTAAAATTTTGCCCTCAAAAAAGGGTAGCACCCTATAAGGGCAAGTATTATCGAGCAGCTCAATATGAGAGACTCATTAATATTGCTATTGTTTAGGGTGATCATCACAAGAGAGCTAATGATCCTGTACTGTGAGTGTAACAGTGAATTACACTCATTATAACAGTATATGGGAATGTGTGTGGCCGAATCCCGCCGAGCTGGCCATCTGGCTTAGTGACTAGAGCCACTGCCTAAGGAACCAGCAGACCCAGATTCAGATCCTACGGAAGACTAATGTATTTTTCTTTTTTTTTATGTCCACCCCTCCCGCGGAGTTGATTATATTAATTTGGGGTGTGTGGGGGGCTTGCCCCTCACAAGAAATAATTGTATTGCCTTTGTTTTGATATAGCTGAGGACAGGCGCTGTTTGTGGCAGTTGGTGTTTTACTTGGTCACCCTTTTACTGTGGTTGCATTGTGGTTTCTGTGGCGCGTGATAAGGGAATCACCTTTATCACATGAAACCAAAAAAGTGTCATAACTCTGCCCAGGGCATCTGTGCCATACATCTAAGTACGATTTATGCTCATTGGGAGTTGATGAGCTCTGCTG